>CM062805.1:547600123-550000123 GCA_031772625.1 Pinus tabuliformis | reverse complement strand
GTAATTAGCCATTTTCTAATTTCCTCTATAGTAAAATTAGTTATACTATCAAACTCTATTGCCTTTTATTGTTTTATATTCTCCAATTGAGCCATTAGAATCTCTCTTGAAATTAATCCAGAGTCACATGTGATGCGTAAACCATTTCGATCTCAAACAAGCTCTATCACCTTAAGAAAGGCATAAGCTCTTCTACTGTCAATGTTTTCACATTTAGAAATAATGTTTTATAATGTCATGATTCTCTCGGACCATCCAACTTTAACTTGCTTCATTCTATTAGCATTTGGGAGTCCTTGGGTTTTTTCTATAGATAAAAGAATAAATAAATCCTTTGACTAAAAGTAAGTATGTCATTGTATACAAAATCCTTGTTTATCTCAAGATCACTTTTAACCCACTTGGCAAATGACTTAATTCTTTGTACTAAATATCATTGATTGTTGGGATGGGGTCCCTCAGGTCTAAGTTTTGTTTAATTTTTGAGTCATTTTTTTTGTAATATTGTAAAGTCTCCCAATTTTGAGGAGCGAAGCGTGAATAGTGCAAAATGTTAAGAGTCAAAGGGGATTTTAGGCAAGTTAAAGCCCCTTAATTTGTAAAGGGATGGGTTGTTTTGATTAATGAATAAGCTCTGCCCATGGTTCGTGGACCATGGTAATGCATTGTGAAAACTATAAAAGGAAGTCATCTAGGAGTCATTAGGTAGCTTTTTGAAAGTGCATGAATAAGATTTTGAGTTTGTAATTTTGTATCCTAGCGAAGGGGAAGGCTCCTGCAGCTAAGTGTGCAAAGACCTTGGTAAGTCCATAGTTGAGTGTGCAGGCCCTTGCGGTTGTGTGCACAGGGTCAGAATAAGTGTATTCATTGAAGATCTGAAGTAATAAAGCATATTTAAATCAATTCTACGTGTTCTTTGTATATTTATATGTTTCTGTGTTTATGCTCAGTTATGATTAGATTTTCTGTAATATTGTTTGAATTGCATCGCGAAGGTCTAGATCTACTATTGTATGATAACTTATGCATGTTAGAATAATTAGGCGAAGCTCATAGATCTATTTAAGTAGAAATCGCTCAAGTCCGTGATTCTGAAGATAAGGGTTCACAAAGGTCAAATCGGTCCCTAGATTAAGGAAATGCCTTGCTGCTACATCACATAGCCTTCTGGATGTAGAAACTTGGTTCTATCATCCCCTAATACTACCTCGGGTGAGACTGCAGTTTGCGCTAAGCAGACTGTTTCCGAAAGGATCGATAGTGTAGGGTTTTGTTGGTTAGCATAGCTAACTTTGAACCTAGGTCAAAGCCCCCTCAAGCCAACAAATGGTTCCGTTGCTGAGATAGGGATCTATCTGAGGGATGCGTGATGTGGCATCCATGGATACCAACTAATAAATAACTTGAGAAGTGGGTAGATAAAAAGTTGCATGAGTTTGCAGCTAAAGAAAATCAGTCACGCTATTCAAAAGATAGGTTGTTACAAAGATATATCTACATAGAAAATCATGAAATATTTTTTGCGTCATTCGGTAACGAACTGCACGAGTGGCTTTTAAAGTTAGTGGATAACAAGCCTACTTGGAAACATGATGATCCTATTGTGTGGACTCTTGAACTGATTAAGCATCTTGAAGAGTCTAATTATAAGGTTGCAAGGGTTGTCAACTATTGGATTGATAGTATTTTGGGTGGCTTCATCACTGAATTTGTAATTGACGCATATGTATCTTATAGAAAAGTTGAACACTGATTCTTTAAGGGTCTAAGAGGTAAGTACTTGAAATAGATAAAAACTTGGATTAAAATGTTGTTGTGTGAAAAGGGTGTTATTCCTATGAATTTATGTTTAAAAGAGGTCAAATTAGATCTACGCGAAGTGGGAAAATATTTAGAGCCGATCGAGACAAATATATTGAGGGCGTGTATAGTCTATTATTGGGTGAATCAGATAGAAAAGAAGAAAGGACCAATCCTAACACATCTGGAGGTGCACCACAAACAGAAGGTCAGGGCACTTCTATAATTCCGCATCCATCGACTCCATGTCCATCTCCATGACCACCTCATACACCTATGCCTATGCCTCCACCTCCACCTCCACCTTCATTCTTCAATATGGCGAATACTGTGAAAAGGCCTATATTCAAGCCTGTTAGGTATTAGAGGATCCTGATCAGTTTTTGTTTGTAGCAGAAGGTATGTGGAATGTGAAACAGATCATTGATGATGACATGAAGAAATAACAATGGGTTACATCACTACAAGATAGAGCACTTACAATGTATATCAAATATAGTACAACCAATCTGAATGCCACATTCGCTGAGACAAAGACTATGCTAAACACGTAATTTAGAAAGCTGAAATCAAAATCTTAGTGTGTTACTGAAATATAGGAGATCAAGAAGACGACTAACGAGTCTACGTGGGATATAGATCAGACATTGAAGTGCTTAATGAGACAAGCTAATCTTCAGATTTTAGATGAACAACATAAGGAATGGTACATAGCTTCTCTATTGCCACACTTAAGATTTCCTTTGTCTCAACAAAAGATCAGATCCGAGGTCGAAGTATTAGACATTGCGATGAAGCTAGAGGCTTCACCGATCTAGGATACGAATATAGGAGTCCAACGGATCCAGTCACAGTTAGCAAGCTTGCATATGGAGTTGCAAGATCTAAAGAAGGGAAAAGAGGTTTAGTCAGGACTACACCCTGAAGTTTGGTGCACGAAGTGCAAGGTTATAGACCACTATAAGGATCAATGCCCTGTGTACTAGGACTATATAGTTGTGGGAGGTCCCAAGCTAGTGAAACTAGAGTCTCCTACTGGATCAAGGTTTGGTGCAGTATCTCCCAAGTGTCAAGAATGCATCTGACAAACAATTGTTATCTGTTGCAAAAGTTTGTATAGTCACCAAAGAAACTATTTTGCAAATTTTGTAAATTGGTTGGCCATGATGAAAGAGATTTCTGAAGCTATGACTTGATGATAGACCAAACCCCAATGTATAGGATGCAGGCTGAAACCCACGTGTAGAATGATTAGGGATCACCTGCGGCTCACAGAGGATTCCAAGGATGGGGAAGACGAGGAGGAGGAGGCGTTGGAAGAGGTCAGGGTTAGATCATCTGCTACAACTGTGGAGAAATAGGACATTTTTCATGCAACTGTCAGAATCCAATTCATCCTTCTTGTCAATACTGTAAGAAATTTGATCATGTTATAGAAGATTGTCTTGCATTAATAGCAAAGATGCAAGAAAAGAAGAACCAAGAGCCGACATAGAACATTCATATGATGAGATATGAGTCGTGTGAAGACAATCCTAGTGTCAATATAGTCATGCAAAGTAGTATAGCCATTGGTGAAGACAAGGTAGAAGACTAATTAGATACATGGGTTCGTAGTGCTGGTGAGAAGAATGTTGGATTTGACTTACAAAGAGAAAATGGGACATTTATGGAGGCAAGAAATTTTTTATGGATCTAGGTGCTTCTACATCTAAAACTCAGATACCAATAGCCCCACAAAAAGATAAATATGAAGAAAGTACAGTGACGGAAAACTTTGATCCCACGATGTTGAAATAGTTTCTACAGAAATGCATGAAGTTGTTGAGGGATCAGAAGGCAGTTGAAGGACTACAAGAACAGATAGATAATTATGCTAGAAAGGACAAGTTATTACCAGAACAACACATAATGAATAAGGTGAACCGAAGAAAGAAGATAATTGGTAGGGAGATGCGTTTGACAACACAAATTGGTGATTTTGACATGGACCAGATAATTCTAGACTTGGAAACGTATGGGAAAGCCTAAGTTGCAGTGGTCGCCAATCCAAGTGCGCATGGAAAACAAACAAAAGATAATTATGATGGGTCGCCTGCATGGAGTGATTGTAGATATTGAGGGAGCCAACGTGCTCACAGATTTTGAAGTTATTGAAATAGTAGATGATAGTAATCCATACCCAACATTACTCGGGATTGATTGGGATGTCAACATGAATACTATTATTAATTTGAAGAAGTGAAGCACAATGTTTGAAAAGAACGGTCTTAGAGTGGTTATTCCATTAGATCCAGCTAAAGGTGTGTGAAACATAGAGCCAGTCTATTATGACTGTCATGATGAAGGCATTGATTGCATATATAAGGTCACTGCATGAGACGAAGACTGGATTAACCCCATGTAGATGGATGGATCAGTTGGGAGAAGGATAGTTCTTTCCAATCTGACTCGGTTACATGAGGTCTCTACACTATGATATTGCGGTTACTTCCATATATGCCATCGAGAAAGCCGAATCTTAAGGTGACAAACGACCTTGATGCAGTAAAATTTTTCATTTGTACACCTTTTTTGCTTGAAGATGTGCCCTTTGAAGGAGCATTGCTAGTGCAGGTACCACAACTATGCATGGAGGATTGGGATTTGGTAGATAGGGCCAAATTCCCTCATTTTGAGCTGAGAAAATACCTGAAGATGGTATACTACAAGGATTCTAGGGTAACACAAGTATAACTAATGACGTGGGTGGTTGGGATTCAGCGCAATAGTTTACTGAACATGTTGACTGTGCCTCATTTTGGGCATAGCAACATCAATACAATATGTGTGCACCAATTGTTGGCTTTGGTGTGTGAAGGAGCCTTATGGCTTGGGGAGAGGATACCAATTGATGCTATGTTGATCAGGAGGATCACCGCGCTACCAGGTGCAAGAGCAGACCCTGCCAACACTTTTGTTGCCAAGTCTCAGGAAAAGAAGCTCGCTGACCAAGTAAAGAAAGATTTCAATGTCGTCAAGAAGTCGCTCAGCTATGCTGTAAGCTCAATTTATGGTAAGGTTTTCGCCTTTTCCACGTCATTCTTGCCGGTAATATTATGAGGAAGTGCAAGCCAGACAAGATGTCAGCCCCAGTAAGTCAATTGGCTACGCTGTGCATCCAAAGGGTGCAGTTCAATTGGGAAGGATACCTCTACCAAGAGTCTTTGGATGATTGTCGAGAGGCCCAGGAAGATGGGAAACCCTTTGATTATGCATGGTTGTTACTCTTGATTGCTTTGACATCGTGGATAACCCCCAATGAGTTGTAGTTTCCTACTGTTGACCTAGAGTTATGCGAAGCTACGAGGTATGCTTTGTTGTGGGCATCAAAGGATCCAAGTCGGGTGGTAGAGAATAAATTATTTTGGGTGTTGTTTGAGATTAATATGCACACAATGGTTAGCTAGAATCCATGACTATCACTGGTGTTACTTAACCAATATCGTGGAATTGTGAACTTCAAAGTAGATTTCCACGACCTATACATACAGGCGAAGAAAGATGCAGAGGGAATATGGTATGAATTGCCCTATTTGGTCACAGAGCAGGACATTTTTTCAGTAATATCTAATTGGTCAAGCATGTGGCTGGACCCCAGCAAGGAAGCTGAAGGAGACTAGGTAGGTACCAGCAAAACAACGAAGGCCACAGGAGGTATGCTGAAGGAAGACACAAAGAAGGTGCCTCAAAAGGTCACTGTGGACCTTGGGAAGAATACTGCACAGGAGCCAAAGCACGTAGAAGAAGAGGAGCTGGACATGGAGGAACTGGAGCAAGGTGGAACAGACCCTTTTAAGGAGGCAGAAGATATTGAGTCTCCTTTCATCCTAAAGAAGAGGAAGAAAACCACCATTGGAGGTGCGCGAAAGAAGTAGAAGTCTGACAAGACCTCCAACATTGAATTGATGGTCCTCACTGAGGGGGACATCGATGAGATCGGTGACACTATGCACTTAGTCATATAGGAAATGTGGGGACATATAGAGGATTAAGACAAGTCATTATTGACACAGGTCCAACAGGTCCTCAAAGAGATACAAGTACAAGCAAGCGTGGTTCAAGCGAGCGAGAATAAAGCGAGAGTGGGAATGACAAGTGTGAAACCAACCTTACCTTCGACGTTGGTGGTAACCACATAGGTCCATGCAATGCCCATTCCAGGCAGGTCGTTGCCTTTTACTACCGAGGTAGATCAGGCAACAATTCCATATGGGAGGAATTCAGATCTAAACTTAGTGGCACTGCCCATTCAAGCATTGCATGAACTACACCGGGGAATATCTGCCGAATTGAAAATCTAGGAAGAGAGGGTGCTCTTCGTGATCAAAGACATCAAGAGCCATAATGAGCATCTAGTTGAGGAATTTGTCAAGCCATCCATGATAGGGATGCAGCCGCTGTGTGTAGGTAGGAGCTGAAGGATGCCATTACCCAGATTCGCATTGAGCTGTCGGTGCTCCTCATACAGATTGAAGTAGCTTTCGAAGAGAAGCTTCACAAGTTAGTAGCTGCGGTAAAGGAGTCCAAAGTAGAGGTTGAATGAGTCAAATTTGAGATGTAGATGAAAGTCACAGTGCTGCATATGAAGCTATAGCCAATAACATCTCCAGAAGTTTGAGAGCAACGCGAGGTTTCTATTAAGGTAGACAAGGAAGTACTAGAAGCTACAGTTAAGAACCACAGGCATTTTTTGAGAACACCATGGAGATGTGGGCCTCGTTGCAGGAGGACCCACATGTACGGATGATTGAAGCTGACATACGAGAAAAGTAGCTACAGTTTGATGAAATCAGGGCAAGAACACAGAGCTTAGCACCTGTGCAACAGTTCTCCAGACTCCAGGAAGGGAAGGCTATTCAGACTCAGATAGACGAGCTGCAACACAAAGCATTCATCATTTTAGTGAGAACGTAGCCTTAGGCTGACAAAGGTAGTCAAATCTCTCAAGGTGTAGAGAGTAAACTGAAAGCTATGCAACAGACGTAGAGGACCATTAGCTTAGCAGTAGAGGGGACAACTACTGAGAAGTTGGTTGAGGACGTTTGGAAGGCCGTCGCACAGTGCACAACATAGATTCAAGCATTGAAGACAAATTTTAGTGTCCTTAAAGCACGCACTGAGGATGTACTGTCAGAGTGGTTCGGGATGAGCCATGACTTTGTGTTGGGGGCCTATTGGGATGGGATCACCTAGGTCTAAGTTTTGTCTAATTTTTGAGTCATTTTTTTCTAATATTGTAAAGTCTTCGCATTTTTTATGAGAAGAGTGTGAATAGCACAGAACGTTAAAAGTCAAAGGGGCTTTTAGGCAGGTCAAAGCCCGTTAATCTGTAAAGGGATGGCCTGTTTTGATTAAGTAATGAGCTCTGCCCATGGTTCGCGGACCATGGTAATGTAATGTGAAAACTATAACAGGAAGTCATCTAGGAGTCATTAGGCAGCTTTTTGAAAGTGCATGAATAAGATTTTGAGTCTGTAATTTTGTATCCCGGTGTAGGGGAAAGCTCCTGTGGAGTACTAAAAAGGTATTTTTTGATGATCATTTCAGTGACTTTTCAGTAGAACTTGTAAACCTTTTTGCATCATGAACTTGGAAAACGACAAAGAATTATAACAAAACATGTGAGATTAATATGCAAGAATAAACCACTGACAATTGTCATTCCCTCATGCAGGAAGGGGTGAAAATGAGGAGTTGTTGTTCCAGTGGAAAGGACAAGGATGAGGTAACCGCTGTCCCTTTGATGGGAGACCGAATGCAAACAAGGCTAAGCAGATAAAAGCAAATCGGCCCCGAAAAGGAGGTGAAGACACCAGCTCGGCGCAGGAGGGAAAAGAGATGATTAAGGGTTAACGGTTTGGCGAATCGATCGCTGCTTTATCTATTTTTATACTTAGACATCTCTGCCATCACCCTTATAAAAGGGACATCATTGTTAGCTCGGGGGGAGATTTCTACATAATTATGCTTTTATGTAATTTCTGTTAAGATCAAAACTTTGATCATCGAGTCTCGATAAGAACTGGTTTATTGTAATTTTGCTTCATGCATTAATACAAACTTGGTGATTATTTCATCTCTGCATCTGGATCAACCTCAAGCGGTGTACCCCTGGAGGATAAGGGCCCAACCCTGGAGGACACTTGCTCCTGTATTATTACGATTTGATTTTTGCGTGGTTTTGCTTATTGTCATTATTTGGTAATCTGATATACTTTATAAGTTTACATCACATGCTCTGTTAAGTTTAATTCATTAAGATTTCTATGGACAGAACTATTGTATTGACTCTGCATCATATTACTGTTCCTTTCGGAGTTGATTGAATATTATTAGTTTTAACAGAATACTGTTACTATCTTATTACAAAGCTTTTGCGTTGTACATTCATGTTACAGGATTCATCTTGAAAGTTGTGTTCTTTACGATTGTTGGATTCAGAAGCAATGTTGTTCTATTTTGAAATGCAGTCATATTTCCTCTAACTATGATTGATATTTGGATCAGATTACTTTTTAAACGTGCTATGTGCGTATATGGTTTTTAAGCATAACTTATCAATACTTAGTGCTGTTCCATTAGTGTGTGCTGTTCGATTTGCCTTAAGAGTGAAAGATTGTTGTTTGATTACGATTAATGCATTTGATTTAGTAGATTAAGTTTGATTATTGCTTGTGAGACTTAGTTGTTTAGCTGCTGTTCCATTTAAGAATTGTTGTTCCATTACAGACTTGCTGTTCGATTTCTTAATTATCGTTCCATTTTCTTATCTGCCGTTCCAATTGCTAGTGTTTGTTATTTTGGTGTGGGAGACGATCTAAGGCTGTAGTAGGCCTTGGCATTTACTATCCGATTCCCAGATCCGTGGTCTGTTCTCTAATTTCCTTTCCATCAGTTTCCAAAGGGATGGGTTATTTCTACCGAACCCTTGACTGATAAGTTGCCTAGTCTTCTAAGTGTGTGATTTACTCTTTTGAAGTAGTTTAGTTGTAGACAAGCATCCGTTTACTCTTGTATTTCTGAACACTGTACTACTAGCATTACTCTGGAAAATGATAGCCTCAGACTGAGACACTCTTTGAAATAACAAAACGCTCCCGGATTGACATATTAATGTGAGATAATTAGAGGTGAAAGAGACCCTTTTTATAGCTCTAAATTTTGGCGCTATTGCCGGGGAAAGAGTGTATCCATTTGTCCTCTTTTCAGAGTAGTGTACGAACCTGCTAGGGAAGAGTTGGATTTTAAAAACGAAAGGTAAGAACCTACGTACGGAGCATGTAAAAGCCCTGCTCCTCTGTCTGCTTTCCTAACAGATTTGTTGTTGCTTTGTTTGAATAGAATTTAGTAGTTCATTTGAGTGCATGACTAAGCAGAAAAAAATACCAAACCTCCACCCAAGCCAGAAAAAGCTAAGGGGCCAGTGACCCTTGGCCGAACGACCTTCATAGACGAAATCTACAAGAAAGCAGAATCTCAGCCATCAGTAGGACCCAGGAAAATCATTTCTAAACAGCCTACTAGTTCCCTTCAGGCCACAGGATCACCATCTGTAGCCTTTGCTGAGGTGCATAGTCAAACTGAAGAGCAGGACTTTCAAGAAATTGAAAATTCTACTCCAGAACTATTGCAGGAAGGGAATTTCAGCAATCTTTGTGAAGGAGAAGGAGAAACAGGGGAAACCGAGGAACCAAGATCTCCTATTGGAAAAATCAGCCATTAAACAGCCCAGACAAGGGGAGTGTCGCAAAAATCACTATTGAAGGAACCCAATCTCCTCAGACATTAGGCATTTTCATTATCCCAGATAGAGGAAGTGCTATTAAAACTATTCCTGTCAAAGCCATTCCCTCTCAACCTAGGAATACCCTCCTGGACATCCCAGAAGGTTATTGGCATATATTCGACCCTATTGCTCAAAATCAGCCAAACACTCAAACCTCTACATTACAATACCCTATAGTGGATTCTGCAGCAAATGCGCCTATGAAAGCAATCCCTCTTCAACATATCCCTACATTTCACGATCTCACATCAAAAGACCCGGATGCATTTTTATTTGAATTTGATGTGTTGTGCAGGGGATATGATTACACCACCGACCCCCAGAAACTGAAACTATTTCCCTCTACATTAAAAGGGGCTGCTTTAAGATGGTTTATGGGATTAGGTGGTGGGGTTATAAATAACTGGGATCAAATGAAAGAATCCTTCCTAAAAAATATCATGATTACTGTAGGTCTAGAGAACTAAAGGATGAAATATTCCAGATGACAGCTAGACCAAATGAAACATTAGAGGAGTATGTGGAACGTTTCCAGTACAACCTACAAAGATCTCCTTATGCATCACTACCTTTACCTGATAATGTGTTAAAAACTGCATTGATAAGGGGCATGAAGGAACAATGGATCGAAACATTAAACATCATGGGAAAAGGGGATATTTATCAAGAGAATTTTGCTGAAATTATTGATTTATGTATCAGGAGCTCGAGAGGCAGCACAAGAGTAAAACCGGCAGAACATGATCAGTTTGTAAGAGATAATAAAATTTCAACAGAAGGAGTAACACGGGTAGAAATTGGGAATTTATTGGAAAATTTTAAAACTGATATTCTGGGGACACTAACTACACAACTTGATATTATGTAGGCTAAACAGAAGCAAATGGAGGTAGAACAGAATTTGGCGATCTTCTATCCCTGATGCAGGAAAAAGCATAGTCACAAGGAATGTCCACTGGATATAGTCCAAACATGCGCCATCTGTACAAAAGATCACCTTACGGAGAGTTGCCCCTCACTTCCTAGATTGAAAGAGGTATATAAGGAAGCGGAAGAAGAACTAGAATCGGTGTACTTGATCAACCAGCGCCGTCAGTGGCAGCCGAGACAATCTGGTATGTTTTCAGACCCAATTTCTTCTTTTCAGCTCCCACAATATAATGCTCAACAATATAATATGTGGCAAAGTCAATCCCAACCTCCGTTTCCAAATTGGTCACCACAATCGTTTCCTTCTTCAAACCCGTGGCTGAATCAGGCAAGCCAATCTGGTTGGCCGAATTTCCCTTACACTCCACCATATTGGAAATGTAGCCCATACCCTCCACAATGGACTCCCCCTACTTCACAAAGTTCAGCCTGGCAGACAAACTGGCAGAGACCGATGCATCAGCCAGTAGGAACTATTCTACTCCCTCAACATACACTACCAGCCTTACAACAAAATCCCCAGTCTAATCTGAGACCACAACTCCCAGCCCAACCCAACCCCAATCCAAATAACAGACCGGTCCAATCTCTCCAAATTATAGAATCACCAGAAATAGGACCCGACCTGAGGGAGATAAAACAGCTCATATTGAGAATCAGTTACCAAGAGAACATCTGTTGCAACAAGAGGATGTGAATAAAAAACAAACTCATAATCAAGCAACCACATCCTCTCCTCCATTCTCAGAACGATTAGTCATACCTCGACCTATACAATATCCTGACTTTGAAATTCTAGGAGAATTACAAAACCTATACATAAAAATTCCATTCCTCCAAGCCATTCAAGACATCCCCATATACGCAAAAACTATCAAAGAATTGTGCATAAAAAAAACCAAGGAGGAACATAACAAATAATCCAAGAGTCCAAGTAGTCGGCACTTTATCTGACTTACTATCAGGAAAAGAAACACCCATTAAATATGAGGACCCAGGAAGTCCAATTGTAACTGTTCAAATTTATGGTCAGACCCTATCTAATGCCTTAGTTGATCTAGGGGCTGCAATTAATATTTTAACAACCACTACCTGCCAAAAGCTGGGCATTACATCGGTAGAACCCACCTCTACTTTGCTAGAATTGGTTGACCGATCTGTGGTTAGGCTGGAGGGTACTCTACATGATGTCATGGTCTTTGTTGATTCCTGGGAATATCCAACCAATTTCCTGATAATAAATCCCAAAACCCAACTTGATGGACACCCGCTAATTTTAAGAAGACCTTGGCTTGCTACTGCCGATGCTTACATTGGCTGCCGGCAAGGAAATATGACCATAACCAAAGGACCAAATATCAAGAATTTATTTCTATATCCTCCAGCATAGCCAAGTGTCACAATAATTAAAACTAATAAGCACCCTATATCATACCTTACTGATAACATTAGATCCCCATTAACCATACAAGAGGCACTTGATTTTAAAGACCAAACAGAAGATGATGCCATTAATAATTTTATTAGTCAAACTAGATCCTACACACAGTGTCACATGATAGAAGTAGCATTTGATAATGAATTAGAAGAAGATCCTCTGAAAGATACACATGATCAAACAATACCTGTTACTTCTATTGCAAATAGTAAAATTGTGGAAATTGAACCGGGAAAAAACCTTAAACATTAATGCCAACCTCACACCTGAACAAGAAATGAAGCTCATCCAGTTGCTAACAAAATATAAAGAAGCATTTTCATGGGATTACCCTAATATGAAAGGAATTGACCCCCAATTGTGTACACACCACATTTATATAGAGAAGGATGCCAGACATGTTCGTTGATGAGCCCCAATTTTTGGTACAATTTGGGCTCATTTGGCCTACTTACCTTGCTCAACCATTCATCTTTTATCACTTATGCATTCATTTCTTGGTATATTCGTGTTATTTGGAGGAAGCCAGCTTGATCTTCATTGTGTATAAATATGAAGGTCGTAGCCTTTGATAGGAGCTTTTTGAACTTTTGAATTACTATTGTAATTTCTGAGCACGAGTTACAGCTCAGTGTTTGTTTTTGTAAGCCAGTTTTGGCATGACATTAGATTCTTGATTATGAATAAAGGCAAGCAGATTTGAATCTAATTCTAAGTTTTTAAGGGAGCTATAGCTCTCAGGTTAGGGCCCAACCTGAGAGCAATAGACCTCCTCTTCTTTGTAGTGTTATTTGCCTTTCTTTGCAGCACTTTATTTCCTCTGTTTTGACATGCATTTAGAATTTACAGTTTGCTGATTTGATTTCTTTAATGAGATTGAATAGGATTAGCTTATGATTAAATCGCTTTCAGTTGCTTAGATTAGAATAGGAGGATTGTAATTCATTAGAGCTCCAAGAAACGGTTGATAGTGCCTTCACTGCCATCTCTGTTTAGAGATTGGGGTGCAGTCTGTACGAACCACCAAAAAAACGCAGTCTTTTTACTTTCATGCAAGCTGCAACACAGTCATTTTAATTATAGATCCATCCATGCACTCTGATCTTGAGCCATACTTCTTCATTCCAACTCCATGCACGACTTCTCTTCACGATTTACATTGTTGTTCATTTGTTTAATAGCACAGGTAGCACAGGTTAATGAATTCTCGTTTTTGGTGCAAGACATAAGCAATTTGTTTTATTTACACTGCTCAGCATCATCCCATTTCCTTCTTCTTCTTCTTAACCACGCCTAAAGCCACCTACTCGACCTCTGTTCAGCTCGTTTACCTTCCAACTCTTTCATTGTCCACGTAGCTCCATTTTCTTGATCTTTCGTTGCTTCCATTCTGCTATCCACCAACCAACTTCATGCACTCTTTCTCCATCTGATTTCTCTGCCCCTGAGCCATCACAAGCTCCATCTCCATCTCACCCATCCACCCATACCGCTCCATCACTTCACCATCACCCAAAACTCCCATGGTAGAACATCCTGTAGAAGTTAGCAGACTTCATGTAGAATTCCTGAGTTTCCTGTAGGATCCGCTGCAGACATCCTGTAGAAGCCTGCAAACTCGGTTGCCGAGCATCTGAATGTTGTGGACTCCTGTGGAATGATGTTAGGGATCCCCTGGGACCTCTCCTAGCCCTCCTGACCTTTCCCAAGCTTTCTTTCCCTTCGCACCACCTCTGCACAGCCAAACCCTAATAAGAAACAAAATCATAATCACTCCAACCACTTAAGCAAAAATACAAAAACAATGTTCTTTTCAATGGAAGTAGTTTAAGTTCATGCATTTCATATCACTAGCAGTCATGGCATCATTTCTAGAAGTTTGCACTCTCACTATTGCATCATAGAGGTTAAACTAGTCAGATTAGGGTTTACTAGGGTTTCCATGTTTTGGTTGGCTTTCAGTTCATTTTTGCAAAGTAGATTAATTTCCTTTGAGATAGCCTTCGTCCATCATTTAGAAAGCTTCTTCTGAGAACATATAGGAGTTGGCTTGAGCCCTAGCGGACTTGTGCCAGCTGACCAAGTGACAGCTGCAACAAGAGCTAGTACTTGTGCATACAGCACCGTCGCTTCCAAGTTTGTACGAACTACCGGGTTGATAAAATTAGAGATAGGAAGCCCCAGGAGTTGTAGCATTATTGCTACAATACTGGGGCCCACCATCTTTTTGGCGCCGTTGCCGGGGAAGCGTCAGAGTATTAGTAATTGTTGCTTTTCTTCTATTTTCTTACTCTTGCCTTCTGCTCAGTAGTTTATTTCATTTCCATTCTGCAAAAGTAGCATAGACATTTCCTGCTTTCATAAATTAGAATTTCCTGCTTTCATAGATTAGCATTTCCTGCTTTCATAGATTAGCATTTCAATTCCGCAATTTCAATTCTGCAAGCGTAGATTAGCATTTCAATTCTGCAAGCGTAGACTAGCATTTCCATTCCTGCAATTTCATTTGAGCAAAGTAGACTAGTTCTTTCCTGCTTTCAATTCAATTCTGCATCTTCACTTCAGTAAGATAGTTAGTTGTAGATCAATCTGTTTCAGTTTTGCAGGTACCAAAGAAAAAAGCAAAAGCAATCAAAAAAAGAAAGTCTTTTCCATTTCATGCCTCGTAGGAACGGAGATAAATCAGGCAAATTCCTACCCAACACCCCCACCACATCACTGAGTCACCCTTCTCTCTTCTTTGGTGACAGTGACCCAGAAGAACCAATAGGTGAACATCCTGAGATATACAAAGATCCTATAGAAGAAGAAGAGTTAGAGACCACTCCATCTGAAGCTATGGCTGACAATAGAGGAGAAGATGAGAGAATAGAAGGTGCCTTCCCCATCCGAGAGACCAATGGAGAGATGAAAATGAAGAACATTAGCCCCTCTGCTTTACCTCACTTCCATGGACTGACTACTGAAGATCCTGATACCTTCCTGTTTGAGTTTGCTGTCCTTTGTAGAACCTATGACTATACTGAAGATGAGCAAAAGTTGAAACTCTTCCCTTCAACTCTTAAGGATGCAGCATTACGCTGGTTCATGGGCTTACCTGGGAATAGTATCACCACTTGGGCTCAGATGCAGCAAGCTTTCAATACCAAGTACCGGGACTACTGTAGGTCCAAGGAAACCAAGGGAGAAATCTTTCGGATGACCATGGGAAATGATGAGTCCTTAGAGGATTATGAGGAAAGGTTCCAACTTAGCTATAAGCGGGCCAGGTGCACACTTGACCCTGAATCCCTCAAGTTGGTTCTGCTCCGAGGAGTCCCTGAAGACCTCTTAGATACCCTTCACATGTTAGCTGGGGGGGACATTTACCAACTGCCTTATGAGGACATCAAGACTGTGTTTAGAAACCACTCCAGGGCAGCACGGAAACGAGGTAGAGGAAACCTCCTCTCAACTGGTGTCCCTTTCTCCAAACATGAGCTTGCAAATCAATTAGAAGATCTTAAGAGTGAGGTGAGACAGACCATTTCCATGCAACTGGACACATTCAGGATCCAGCAGAAGAAGGAAGAAGCTGAGAGAGCCTTGGCTATCTTCTGCCCTAGATGTACAAGGAGACACCCTAAGAACGAATGTCCATTGCATTCGGTTGAAGTGTGTTTCATTTGTGAGGAGGACCATCCCACAAACCAATGTCCAACCTTACCTGGATTCAAAGCCATGTACCAAGGGACAGAAGCTTCCACTGAACCTCTCTACTACCTCAACCAAAGGAGGCCACAAGGACCTAGACCTTACCAGCAAGGGATGCAAGGGGCACCTCAAGCTTATTACAGCCCCAACCAATCGACTCCTATGCCTTCCTGGGGTCCCCCTGCTCATCCTTCCTGGCCCATGCCTCCTCCATGGTCTTATCCACCTCAGTACCCTACTCAACCTACTTCTCATTCATATCATTCACATGCCCAGCCACAGCCTCAGTGGAATGCACCTCAGTCGGGGTGGAGGCCCCAGTACAACACTCCTCCTGCCATTTTGCCTCCACCACCAGTTCAACCTCAGCCATTACCTCCTGCTCCTCCAAGGCAACCTCAAATGCCTGCTCAACCGAACCCGAACCCCAACAATAGACAGGCCCAGCAGGTATACACTGGGGAAACCTCATGCCCTACCTATGCTGTGGAGATCCAGGAGATCAATCTTCAATCTGGAAAGACTCTACCAGATCGCCAACCTCCTCCCCCAGAGGATGAGGAAGATAAACAGGAAAGTGAACCAAAGGCTATTCCACCCTTTCCTGAGAGACTAACAGCCACCACACAACCCAACCCAGAGGAGGATGAGCTTCTGGGTGAGCTCAAGCAGTTGTGTGTGAAAATACCACTTCTCCAAGCCATCAAGGATGTGCCAATATACAACAAACTGGTTAAGGAAAAGTGTTTCAAACACCCAGACAGGCGGAAGAAAGATGCTTCAACCATCAATGTCATAGGACAACTATCTGACCTTATGTTAGGACAAGTCATCTGCCCAAAGTACCTAGATCCTGGAAGTCCTGTAGTAGATGTCCACATCAATGGCACCATCATACCTCACACCTTGATTGATCTGGGGGCTGCCATTAATGTGATGACCAGGGATACCATGCTCAAACTCAATCTTCAGGGTTCCTTGAGGAAGACCTCGACAGTACTGCAACTAGCAGATCGCTCCACCGTGACTCCCGAAGGGATTGTGGAGGATGTCTTGGTCTCTATTGACTCTTGGGAATACCCTGCAGACTTCCTGGTTCTGCAACCAAAGGCAAAGCTTACTGGATATCCTCTCATTTTGGGAAGGCCTTGGTTAGCCACTGCAGATGCTTACATAAGTTGTCGTGCAGGAAATATGACCATCAAAAATGGTCCTATGTCCAAGCAGCTAGTCCTATACCCTCCTGCCCAACCCTCCTTAGAGCATGACTTACCACTCTGGTTGGAGGAAGGAGAGGAAGACGAGGTGTACTCAGCACCTCTGTGCACCCTAGATACCGCTAGAAGAGACCCCCCAACCGAGGATGACTTGATCGAGACCTGGATCCAGAATCCACCTTCCAGTGCACTATTCTTAGAAAAATTGGTGGAGGATGCCCAAGCTAGCACCTTAGTGGATCTTTGTACAACAAACCCTGTCACTCCCAGAGTCAAAAATGTGGAGTTCGGCCCTGAGAGAACGTTAAAGATCAGCTCCTCCCTATCTCCTTCTCAGGAAAAGGAGCTGTGTAGCCTGTTGGCCAGCCACCTAGATGCTTTTGCTTGGAGCTATAAGGAGATGAAAGGAGTTCATCCTTCGGTCTGTACCCATCACATATACATCAAAGAGGATTGTAAGCCGGTTAGGCAACCTCAGAGGAGAATGAATCCAGCCCTTAAGGACATTGTCAAGGAAGAATTGCAAAAACTGTTGGATGCCGGATTCATTTACCCCATCTCAGATAGTGAGTGGGTGTCCCCTCTGGTCTTGGTTACCAAGAAAAATGGGAAGTGGAGAATCTGTGTGGACTACCGAGAACTGAAAAAAGCTACCAAGAAAGACCATTTCCCTCTACCTTTCATAGATCAAGTGTTGGATGGACTGGCATGAAAGAAGTTCTTCTCTTTCCTGGATGGGTTTAGCGGGTACAACCAGATTCAAATCAGCCCGGAAGACCAAGATAAGACCACCTTCACTTGTCCTTGGGGTACCTTTGCCTACCGTGTCCTTCCCTTTGGGCTATGCAATGCTCCTGCTACCTTCCAGAGAGCTGTCTTGAGCATCTTCTCGGAGCTGGTCCATGATGCAGTGGAAATCTATATGGATGAATTCACTCCTTATGGGGCAACTTCCAGGAAGCATTGTCCAATCTGGGAAAAGTCCTAACCAAATGCATTGAGATGAACTTGTCCCTTAGTCCTGAAAAATGTGAATTCCTAATGATTGAAGGGACCGTGCTAGGCCATACCATCTCTTGCCAAGGGTTACAGGTGGATCCTAACAAAATTGCTCTCATCAAGAAGGTTCCACCTCCTCAAAAGGTAAGGGATGTTCAGAGTTTCTTGGGATTAGCAGGATATTACCGGAGATTCATTAAAGACTTCAGCAAGCTAGCCTCGCCATTGTTTGGTCTGTTGGCAAAAGATGTGGAGTTTAACTAGACTGATGATTGTCAGAGGGCTTTGAATGAATTAAAGGACAAGTTGGTGTCAGCCCCAATCCTGAGAGGTCCAAACTGGGCCCTACCTTTCCACATCCACACTGATGCCTCGAACAAAGCCATAGGTGCAGCTTTAGGACAAGTTGAGCAAAAACTTCCATATGCCATTTACTTTGTTAGCAAAAACTTGTCCAAAGCTGAGCTGAATTACACTGTAACCGAGAAAGAATTCTTGGCTGTGGTCCATGCACTAAACAAGTTCCGTCATTATATCACTGGCTATCAAACATTTGTACATACTGACCATGCTGCAATTAGATATTTAATGAATAAACCAGATGTGAATGCTCGTATTATTAGATGGTTACTTTTATTGCAGCAGTTTGATTTGACCATTGTTGACAAACCAGGTAGAGAAAATGTTGTTGCTGACTTTTTATCTAGATTGGATTTGTCTGCAGATGAGGATGGAACAGTGGATGACCAGATGCCCGATGAACATCTGTTTGCTATTTCAGTACTCTCTCCATGGTTTGCTGATATAGCAAACTACCGTGTTTCAGCACAGTTCCCTCCGCACCTATCTTCAAGAGAGAAGAGCAGAATCATCAGAAAAAGTGCCTCATTTACTTGGATCGGGGGCAATCTGTTCAAGCTTGGCCCCGATCAGATCTTAAGGCGTTGTGTAAGGGAGGAGGAAGTCTTTGATATCCTCCTCACCTGTCATGATGGGCCTTATGGAGGACACTTTGCAGCAAAGAGGACTGCCTTCAAAATCCTGCAGGCAGGCTACTATTGGCCCACACTTCATCAAGATGTCAGAAGATATGTCAGCCAGTGTGACCAATGCCAAAGAATGGGGAAACCGACCCAAAGGGATGAGATGCCTCTCCAACCTCAGGTGACTCTTGAGCCATTTGAGAAGTGGGGTATGGACTTTGTGGGCCCAATCAACCCTCCTTCGAGGCAAAGGTCTTACATCATTGTGTGCACTGACTACCTGACAAAGTGGGCAGAGACCAAAGCAATCAAAGCAGCAACAGAAGAAAAGGTGGTCGAGTTCTTAAGAGAAAACATCCTCTATAAGTTTGGCTATCCAAGAGAGCTGGTCACCGATCAAGGGAGCCAGTTCACCTCCAACCTGGTTGAAGATCTACTAGCTCATCACAAGATCAAGCATAGGACTTCCACCCCCTATCACCCTCAAGCAAATGGGCAGGTGGAAGTCACCAATAGAGCATTAGAAGGGATCTTGACTAAGGTGGTGAGCAGCAGCAGAAAGGACTGGGCAGATCGCCTGGTTGAAGCCACATGGGCTTACAACACCACTTGGAAGACCACCACCGGCTTCACACCTTATGAGCTGGTCTATGGGAAGAAAGCTTTGCTGTCCATTGAATTTGAATACAACACTTTGAGGATGGCAGCTCAGCTGGACCTAGATCTCAGCCATGCACAACAAGAAAGGTTATTGCAGCTGAATGGACTGGATGAGCACCGAATGCAGGCCCTCCTTCACTCAGAAGTGGTTCAACTTCAGAGAAAGGTGTGGCATGACCAACATCTCCATGACAAGCAATTTTAGCCGGGAGATTGGGCTTTGTTGTATGACTCCAGATACAAAGATTTCAAGGGGAAGCTGAGAACCAGATGGCTAGGGCCATATGCAGTGGAAAAATGTCATGATAATGGATCTGTTCTTATTCGGACCATTGATGAGGAAGCCATCCCCATGCTTGTCAATGGGCATCGATTGAAGATCTACAGGAAGCCTCTCTCAAGACAAGAGTTCATCAAAACTATGGAGAAGGCAGTGTTGGTCATAGAGAAGGGTTCTGCCTCTGCTTTGGGCATACCCTGAAGAATCTAAAAATATATATATATATATAAAAAATAAAGATCCTTGGGTGAAAACCTTTCTGAGGCGCCCAAGGCAGGTGGTAGGGGTGAAAACCTCATTGAGGCGCCCCTATTGTCTTTCAAAAAAAAAAAAGAGAAAAATTTGGAAAAGATCCTTGAGTGAAAACCTTTCTGAGGCGCTCAGGGCAGATGGCAAGGGTGAAAACCTCATTGAGGTGCCCCTGTTATCTTTCAAAAAAAAAAAAAAAAAAAAAGAAAAAGAAGAAAGAAGAAAAAAACAAGAAAGACAAAGACAACAAGTTTATCATGTGAAATTGCATGCAGATTGCAGGTGTTCTATGGAGGAGAGGGAGCCTCTCAACTCAAAGCCAAGGATCCTTATCATGCAGTCAGGACATCTCACCAGCACCTCCTCCAAGAATACTCATTTTCTCCAAGGTATGTGCAATTTTATTACAGCTTGAGTCTTCTACAGGAAGACGCAGATTTTCTACAGGAAGATGCAGATTTTCTATAGGAAGGTGCAGACTTTCTACAGGAAGCGCAGCCTTTCTACAGGAAGCTCTGTATTTCTACAAGAAACTTCCTGTAGAAGCTCAGAACAGCCCAGAATCCATTTTGTGAGGAGATCTAACGACTAAGGATCGGTTTGGACGCATGCAAGCTATTGTTATCTCCCTTGCACATTGTTGTCACCTCGTCCTGCCATCCTTGTCGACATGCAACGAAGTTACCTGCACCAGCAAAGCAGATCGATGAGTCCTCAAGAAAAAGCAAATTTCAAATGAAAAAACACTGGAGATCTCACACCATATTCATCCCAGTCATCCAGAAGCTCCGGGAGCGTGATCGTGAGGCCAGATCCTTCGTCGTGCAGCATGCACCCAAGGAGGAAGAACTGTTACAAGACATCCCGCGGGAGTCCTGTAACAGTTGAGCCCGCTAGAGTGTATACTCTTCACAGCGCTGGCCATATGCAATGAACGCGGACGCATGCAGCCAAAGCATCCAATCCATCGTCGGCAGCCTGTAAACATGAACCTCCGGGCCTGTGTAAGTTCGCCAGCAGCAGGTAAATCCACTCACCAGCGTCCAAAAACCGAAACATCGTGTGCAGCCGCGCAGGTAAGTGTCTCGACCCTTCCTTCCATCAGATTGCATGAATTTTACTTTGAATTGATTGCAAAGTGTAAAGGTGAATGGGTTGAGCGGCCGTATGGCCATTTGGCCGGCCACGTCGGCCAGTTAATGGTCTAGTTGGATGTTTGGGTGGCGGCCATGACAAAAAAGAATGGGCAGCACGCACGTGAGAGCAATCCCGTAAAAAAAAACGAGTTTAACAGAAGAGGCGGCGGTAGATCTGCGGGAATTAATGCGGCAGCAAGGGAACTCGCAGGCAAATGATGGGATGACGTCGCCCAACGGTCCGGCGGGGACAGCTCACCCCCGCGCCACGGATTCCGCCGATTCAAAATCTAATCGGCTAGATTGCCCTCATGCATTTATCAACCACCGTTTTGAACTCGAGTGGCTATCTTGATCTTTCTGCAGTTCGATACGCCGAGCCTTTGGCTATCAGAATGCTTGTGAAGCACACCCAGAGCGCAGACCAACTGCAGTCTTTCCCGAAAATCGCGCGCTGCTCCTACAGGAACGTTGTTTCTACAGGAACGCAGTTTTTACAGGAAGGCGGGTGCCCCACGTAAAAAGGTGGCAGATTAAAAAGGTAACCCTGAACTCTTCATGCAATTGGTTTTTAAAGGTGGCAGAATCGTCGTCCACAGTCTGGTCATAAAGAATTGGTGAAATTGTTGTCTGCTGTGCCTATACTGTCATTCTACAGGATGTCAGGGTAATTAAACTGTGTTAAGTTCCTCAGGGATAAGTTTTGTGGATTATGTGCATGACAGAAGCGTAATTCTACGCTCTGTCTCAGTAGACCAAATTTCTTCCACAATCACCACCTCTGGTTAAGGAAACTATTTTATCATGACGGGTGGGTTTATTAGACGAGAACCCACTGATTCAACCAAGTTAAGGGAAAACCAGGAGGTGGTGGAGCTCTTCACACGGGTTCAATGGATATCTTTTTGTGACAAATTGCAGGGTTACGACGATGAAGTGGCAGAAGAATTTTTGCAGGCTCTGAGGCCGAAATCCAAGACACTGGCCACAATGAACTTCAGGGGCCTAAGCCTCAAGCTCACCCCGCAATATATTAGTCGAATTACTGAACTTCCAATGGGTCTGCCATGGGATAAGGAAGAAAGGAAGTTGAGCCAGCAGGCCAAGAAAGAATTCTTTCCACCTGAGGAGGAATTCTCGGAGGACAAAAATGGGGTGCGTAGAACAAGCTTGTTGCCACCATGGAATGAAGTTAGCCTACAGATCATGAAGTATATAACCTGTGAAGGCTGTTATAGCATCGTGTATGGGTATCACTTTCAGTTGCTCACTGAATTGAGGCACCGGATTGATCTTCCTGTAGAAAAGAAACTGAGCATCCCTTATTTCCTGCCACAGTCTCTAATTGAGTGTGCCACAAAGCTAAAAGAAGGCATACTAGATCAGGTAGCCCACCATGGATTGATCAAACTTCTTGTGGAGGATGCGCTTCATTCATATAAGGTTCCCCTCTCATGGGAAGCATTCAAGAATTTGACAAGAGACGGAGACATAAAGATGCTGACTGAAGAAAGTGGTTCCTCCAGCAGTGAGGAAAAAGAATCAGTGGCCGAGGGAAAGAAGGAAACAGGCCAGAAGACCCCGACCACAGTGCAGAAGAAAGAACAAAAGAAGAAGCATGAGAAAAAGGATGACAAAGAAAAAGGTGACACACCCATCTTGTCAGCAAGAGAGAAGAGGTTGCAGAGTAGAACGGACAAAGCTGAGATGGTCCACATCAGCCCAAGTACCTCATCAGCACCCACAACCAAACCAAAAAGCAAAACCCATGCAGCAAAGCAAGCCAAGGTGGCGACACCTATGTCTACAGGAAAGCAGAAACAGGCTTCTACAGGAAGCCCGAAAACAGAGAAGGGGTCTCCTACAGGAAGCCCGAAATTGGTCAAGGCAGGGTCCTCTACAGGGAGCCCTGGGAAAGCAAAACGCAAGAAAGAGAAGGCTGGCATTCTCGAAAAGGAGGCAGCAGCTGCGCTGGCCGCCCTCAGTACACCTCCAAAGCCAAAGGAGAAGAGAGAGAGGGAGATCCCTCTACCTTTTGAAGCTAGGAGAAGTAAGAGAATAAAAACCGGCAAGCCGCAGCCTCCACCCAGCAGCCAAACCATTTTATGGGGTGTCCCTACTTCACCCAGTGAGAGATCCCCCTCTAAAACATCGGCCACCCCCGAGAGGGGAAGCCCAAAAATAACTACCGGACACGAAGGATAGACCAATCAGCTTCCGAAGCCCGGCTCAAGGAAACAGAAAAGAGGGAAGAAGCGCCACCCTCGTCACTGCCAGGGGCAGAAGAGGCAGGGCCACCAAGAACAGGAAAGGAAGAGCATGTTCCGGGCCCTAGTTCTCGGCCAAGGACAAGGAGCTGGAGCAAAGTTGCTCAAGGATGAGCAAATATTTTAGCTGGGGGGTGATGATGAGCCCCAATTTTTGGTACAATTTGGGCTCATTTGGCCTACTTACCTTGCTCAACCATTCATCTTTTATCACTTATGCATTCATTTCTTGGTATATTCGTGTTATTTGTAGGAAGAAGGGCAAGCATTATATCTATGTGGCTAATACATGATGATTTCAGGTTTTTTGGCATTAAAGGGAGCAAAGACCACGTAAATGGAGACAAGGAGACAGCCAAGGTGGTATTGCAGGTTCATAGGGAGGTTTTCCACAGTCTTGATGACCTTCCTCGTGATTTTCACCTTAACTCCGAGCTCCAACAGCTCTCCCCACCGAGCTTAAAGGCAGCCAACGGATTCTACAGGATCAGCAGTTTAACTTTCAGTTGGACAGCCAAGCTCCACGAATGGAGGAAGCCAGCTTGATCTTCATTGTGTATAAATATGAAGGCCATAGCCTTTGATAGGAGCTTTTTGAACTTTTGAATTACTATTGTAATTTCTGAGCACGAGTTACAGCTCGGTGTTTGTTTTTGTAAGCCAGTTTTGGCATGACATTAGATTCTTGATTATGAATAAAGGCAAGTAGATTTGAATCTAATTCTGAGTTTTTAAGGGAGCTATAGCTCTCAGGTTAGGGCCCAACCTGAGAGCAATAGACCTCCTCTTCTTTGTAGTGTTATTTGCCTTTCTTTGCAGCACTTTATTTCCTCTGTTTTGACATGCATTTAGAATTTACAGTTTGCTGATTTGATTTCTTTAATGAGATTGAGTAGGATTAGCTTATGATTAAATCGCTTTCAGTTGCTTAGATTAGAATAGGAGGATTGTAATTCATTGGAGCTGCAAGAAAAGGTTGATAGTGCCTTCACTGCCATCTCTGTTTAGAGATTGAGGTGCAGTCTGTACCAACCACCAAAAAAACGCAGTCTTTTTACTTTCATGCAAGCTGCAACACAGTCATTTTAATTATAGATCCATCCATGCACTCTGATCTTGAGCCATACTTCTTCATTCCAACTCCATGCACGACTTCTCTTCACGATTTACATTGCTGTTCATTTGTTTAATAGCACAGGTAGCACAGGTTAATTAATTCTCGTTTTTTGTGCAAGACATAAGCAATTTGTTTTATTTACACTTCTCAGCATCATCCCATTTCCTTCTTCTTCTTCTTAACCACGCCTAAAGCCACCTACTCGACCTCTGTTCAGCTCGTTTACCTTCCAACTCTTTCATTGTCCACGTAGCTCCATTTTCTTGATCTTTCGTTGCTTCCATTCTGCTATCCACCAACCAACTTCATGCACTCTTTCTCCATCTGATTTTTCTGCCCCTGAGCCATCACAAGCTCCATCTCCATCTCACCCATCCACCCATACTGCTCCATCACTTCACCATCACCCAAAACTCCCACGGTAGAACATCCTGTAGAAGTTAGCAGACTTCCTGTAGAATTCCTGAGTTTCTTGTAGGATCCCCTGCAGACATCCTGTAGAAGCCTGCAAACTCGGTTGCCGAGCATATGAACGTTGTGGACTCCTGTGGAATGATGTTAGGGATCCCCTGGGACCTCTCCTAGCCCTCCTGACCTTTCCCAAGCTTTCTTTCCCTTCGCACCACCTCTGCACAGCCAAACCCTAATAAGAAATAAAATCATAATCACTCCAACCACTTAAGCAAAAATACAAAAACAATGTTCTTTTCAATGGAAGTAGTTTAAGTTCATGCATTTCATATCACTAGAAGTCATGGCATCATTTCTAGAAGTTTGCACTCTCACTATTGCATCATAGAGGTTAAACTAGTCAGATTAGGGTTTACTAGGGTTTCCATGTTTTGGTTGGCTTTCAGTTCATTTTTGCAAAGTAGATTAATTTCCTTTGAGATAGCCTTCGTCCATCATTTAGAAAGCTTCTTCTGAGAACATATAGGAGTTGGCTTGAGCCCTAGCGGACTTGTGCCAGCTGACCAAGTGACAGCTGCGACAAGAGCTAGTACTTGTGCATACAGCACCGTCGCTTCCAAGTTTGTACGAACTACCGGGTTGATAAAATTAGAGATAGGAAGCCCCAGGAGTTGTAGCATTATTGCTACAATACTGGGGCCCACCATTCATCAACCTCAAAGGAGACTTAATCCTCATCTAAAATATGTGGTAAAAGCTGAACTTCAAAAACTTTTAGATGTCAATTTTATCTATCCTATCTCTGATAGTAAATGGGTCTCTCCGCTTGTGGTGGTACCAAAAAAGAATGGGAAATGGAGAATCTGTGTGGATTACATGGAGCTAGATAAAGCAACACAAAAAGACCACTTTCCCCTCCCATTCATAGACCAAGTATTAGATACTTTAGCAGGAAAGAAATTCTTTTCTTTCATGGATGGCTTCAGTGGATACAATCAGATTCAGATTGCCCCTGAAGACCAAGACAAAACTACTATTACTTGTCCTTGGGGAACATTTGCCTATCGAGTTCTACCTTTTGGCTTATGTAATGCTCCTGCCACATTCCAAAGGGCTATCCTTAGTATTTTTGCAGATTTAATAAATGATGGACTTGAAGTATAGATGGATGACTTTACACCATATGGAGATGATTTTGATCCAGCATTCGACACCCTAGAAAAAGTCCTACAACGCTGCATTGCTACCAAGCTTTGCTTAAGCCACGAAAAATGCTATATGATAATGACTGAAGGACTTATCCTAGGACACTATGTTTCAGCAGCTAGCATTCAGGTAGACCCGACCAAAATCCAAATACTTTTGCTTATTTCCACTCCTACTACTCAAACAGAGGTACGTAGTTTTCTTGGATTTTCTGGTTATTATAGGCAATTTATAGAACATTATTCGCACATTACTGCACCTCTATATGCACTAACTGGTAACGTTGATTTTCTTTGGACAGAAAAATGTGAACGTGCTTTTAAGGATCTGAAGAAGCTCGTATCCACAGCCCTAGTCCTTCGAGGACCAAATTGGGATTTGCCATTCCAGATATCATCTGATGCCTCAGACACAGCCATTGGAGCAGTCCTTGGGCGGGAAGAGGATAAAAAACCATATGCTATTTATTACATCAGCAAAAATTTATCCCGTGCTGAATTAAATTACACTGTTACTGAAAAAGAACTCCTAGCTGTAATACATTTTGTCAATAAGTTTAGACATTACATTATTGGATATCCTGTTATCTTGTATACATATCATTCTTCCATAAAATATTTAGCAAATAAGCCTGTCACAAATGGCAGAATAACTAGATGGTTGATTCTATTGCAGGAATTTGATATCACAATCAAGGATCGACCTGGCAAAGAAAACCCTGTAGCCGATTTTCTCTCAAGAATGCCAAAGCCAATCAATGCAGCAGCAGTTGAAGATCAATTTCCAGACGAGCATCTGTTTGTTGTTGCTGTTCAAACACCCTGGTATGCTGATGTTGCCAATTACCTCGTAGTAGGTAAACTACCAAAACACCTAACCCCTAATGAGCGCAAACAAATTGTTCAGAAGAGTGCTCGATTCTCGTGGATTGGGGGCTATTTGTTTCACACAGGGGCAGACATGCATATCAGGAGATGTGTTCGAGAAGATGAAATCTTTGACATTTTAAAAGCCTGTCATGATGGACCATGTGGTGGACATTTCGCTGAGCACAGAACTGGACATAAAGTGCTCCAGACAGGGTATTATTGGCCCACGATTTTCAAAGATGCAAAGAAATTTGTCCAAGCCTATGACAGCTGCCAGTGAGCAGGACGTCTTGGTCAATCTGACAAGATGCCTCTGAAACCACAGTTAGTCATTGAACCATTCGAGCGATGGGATCTTGATTTCGTTGGACCTATCAACCCATCATCAAATCAGAAAACATATATTTTGGTGGCAACAGAATATGTCACCAAGTGGGTTGAAGTAGAAGCATTGCCTAGAGCTACAGAGGACTCTGTCATACAGTTCTTGTTCCATCTATTTGTATGTTATGGCCTTCCAATAGAAATAATTACAGACGGTGGACCACAATTTTCTGGGAACAGATTAGCTGCAACACTCAACAATTATCACGTCCAGCATAAAATCACTACTCCATACCACCCACAGGCGAATGGATAGGTAGAAAGCAACAATAAAATAATAGAAGCAATTTTAACGAAAACCATTGCATCCCATAGACGTGATTGGGCTGCCAGACTACCTGAAGCACTCTGGGCTTACAGAACAACATGGAGAAACACCACTGGTTACTCACCTTATCAATTAGTGTTTGGAAAACAACCCATTTTCCCTATAGAATTCGAAATCCAAACATTACGGACGGCACAGGAAGTTGGCTTAGATTTAAGCGAGGCACAGATTAATCGATTGCAACAGATCAATGAGTTGGACGAAATTAGGCTCTGTGCACTTCAAAATACTACCCTAATCCAACAGCAGCGAGCTAAATGGCATGATGCTCTCATTAAAAACAAAGTCTTCCATGAGGGAGACTGGGCTCTGTTGTATGACTCCAGGTTTCAGGACTTCCCTGGGAAACTCCAGACTTGTTGGTTGGGACCATACGAAATCCAGAAGGTACATGACAATGGGACCCTTACTCTAATCACTATTGATGGTTTTGGATATGCCTTCAAGGTAAATGGCCACCGAGTTCGTCTCTATTGCAAACCACTCACCTAGGAGTCCTTCTGCCAGCAGCTACGCCGAGACATTGATATGGAGATTTTGGGAGAGGAAGAGAAGTCTTCCTCACCCGTAATTCATTAAGAAATTCATTTCTTTTTACAGTTTGTACATAAGTTCTTTTTCTTTGAATCATTTTTTTTTTTGTACATATGTTTGAATTAATGTTTTCCTGTCATTTTTGTTGTTTTTTTTCTTTCAAAAGAACAATATTTTCTTCCGGCTGTTCCTTTTTCAAAAAAGAGCAAATTCCGTTGTATCAGCCATCACCTTGTTGTAATCAGGATCTTTTTCTTTATTTTTGTGTGATTTTGCTGTCCCTTTTTCCAAAGGAACAACTTTTTCGATTTTTGCTGTTCCTTTTCCAAAGGAATGGCATTTGTGTGTTTCTGCTGTTCCTTTTCCAAAGGAACAACATTCTTGTTTTTGTGCTGTTCCTTTTCCAAAGGAATGGCATTTGCATGTTCTGTTGTTCCATTTCTAAAGGAACAACATTTCGATTTCTGCTGTTCCTTTTTCCAATGGAACGACATTTCCATGCGTTTGCTGTTCCTTTTCCAAAGGAACAACATATTTTTGATTTTGTTGTTCCTTTTTCAAAAGGAACAACATTTCCGTGTGTTTGCTGTTCCTTTTCCAAAGGAACAACATATTTTTGATTTTTCTATTCCTTTTTCAAAAGGAATGGCATCTCCGTGTGTTTGTTGTTCCTTTTCCAAGGGAACATCATATTTTTTATTTTGCTGTTCCTTTTCCAAAGGAACGACAGTGGAATGTTCTACTGTTCCTTTTTCAAAGGGACGACATTTGCATTTTCTGCTATTTTGAGGTCTCTTGTTGGTCCTTTCTCCAAAAAGATTATCACTTGCATGCTTTTGCTCTCCTTATGAAGCAGCTTGTCCCTTTTGCTGATCTAAATTAAGGATGCTTATTGCTCCTGTTCTTTCAAGTCTTTTAGAATACAGCTATGAATTTATGCAATGGATACAAAACCTCAACATACTGAAATCTACTAATCATAAATCGCTATCTTTATAAGGCTCTGTATTGGTAAGAGGACAAAAGGAAGGACACACTTATTTATCATCTTTTGTTGTCATTGTTCTACTAAATCTGCTATGATTGATCATCTTCATCATGACGACTCTTTTTTCCTCTTTGATTATTATTTAGGAATAAGAGCAAAGGGTTTATATCTTCCTATTGAGATGTTAAGACTTCTTCCACCATTCCTACTCTTAAGGAGTGTTGAACCACCCCTTGTGTATAAAAAAGGGAAGGTACTTGAAAAAAAAAGAAAGAAAAAAGTAAACATGACTTATAAGTTGTCAAATGCAGGATAGGGGGTCTCATCAAGAGCCAGCCTACCATGATCATGAGGACGAACGCGAAGTGGCATTCCCACTATGGCCACCACACCAGGGATATGGTCCAAAAGGTATATCAAATAAACAAACCTTGGAACAGGAGGTCTCATCACGAGCCGGCCTGCCCACTTTTCGCTCCTTCCTCGTGAATGGAATTATGGTTAACTGGTTACCAAGCCAGCATAATGGCCTACATTTTGACATTACACTCCCTAACGTATACACAAAGGATCATGGTTCCATGGGTGAAATAAACAACTCTGCCAAGGTTATGGACACCTGTCGGCAGCAGAGCACTATTAATGGTATCGAAGTCACATTATTTACACCAATAGGTGAGTTATGAATACCCTTTTGTTTCTTAAACCTTGGTAATTAATCATATATCATTTCCCGAATTATATATAGCGCATGCAAATCTATTATCACCAATCATGGCAGAGTAATTGACAATGACCGCAGGAGATTTAGAAAGTACGACAGATGTCCTCTCCTCTCAGCCTCGCATCATATCACAACAGCCTCTTACGTAATACGCGATCCAACTTTACGCCTCGATTTCGGTAATTTGTTGTTTTTCTAAACATGGCATATTTTCATACGCTGTTCCTTTATGACTCTGTTTCAAATCGGATGCTGCTCCTTTATTTGATGGCTGGGATAGCCTATCACATTGTGGGGGGGGAGGTTAACCTCATTATTCCCTGGATTACGTGTCAGCTCACTATTCGGGAAAGTTGTGTACTAGGGTATGGCACGGCTTAACGGCATGCTATTTTTATTTTTGTTACACAAATTGCTGTTCATAAGCCATTTTTGTTGCATACTCTGTTTTTCCCAAGCAAGTCTTGCGTCTATTACCCTCTCTGTGTTTCAAACAGCACCAACAGTTGCTGTTACATTGAGAATTCACAGTGAAACCGTGGGAGGAAGAGCGATCCGGAGGGAACTGCAGGTGTTGACAGTCTCCGCTACTGCCCGGGAAATCCTGGCAAGAGCAGGGTGGCTGACTTATCTCAACCGCTTGTAGGAGTCTAATGAAACAGTGGCAATTGAATTCCTGCAGAATTTGTAGGAGGATTACTCCACAGTAAGGGGGAGATAGATAACAGTCACCGATGACATAATTGCAGAAGTCTCGGGACTACCAGCCACCGGACCTGTATGGACGTTAAAAAAGGAGAGATTACAGAAGATTATAGAAATCTTCCAGGACGAAGGCCAGAGCTTGGCAATTAAAGGGAAGGGAGTTCTGTTGGCAATGCTAGGAGAGCCCTGGGCAGAATTGGCAAGGACCGTGCAAAGCTACATCACCTGTGAGGGTAGAAAAGACATGGTAAGACCACGACATCTTAAACTCTTAGTTGTTCTAAAATAGAAATGCTCTGTAAATTTACCTGCACTTTTGAATTCGTTACTTCATGACATTGCACGGAGCTTAAAAAAGGCACAACATGTAGAGTCAGTTGTTAGTCATCATGGGTTAATTCGATTAATTGTCAGTCATAGCCTCACCCAGCAACAGAGCAGCTGGGAAGAGCTAATTGCAATGATTGAAGGGGGGTTGATAGCACCATCCCCAAAGCGTAAGCATGCCACCAGCACACCGGAACGTTTAGAAAAATGCAGAGAATTGGCAAAATAGAAACATGTCACTAGTACATCCGAGCGTCCAAAAAAACGCAAGGAATCGGCAAAGCATAAGCATGCCACTAGTACACCCGAACAGCCAGAAAAACGCAGGAAATCGGTCTGGTTAGCATGAATACGAGGGAGGCTGGAACAACTCCAGGAAAACACTAGCCAGCCAGTAGAAATTGAAGATGAGCAACCCTCACGGCCAGAAGAAGAGGCCGAGCAATCTGAAGGAGAAGAGAAAGAAGAGGCCGAGCAATCTGGAGAGGAGGCCGAGCAATCCGAAGAAGAAAATGAAACAGAAGCTGGGCAGTCTGAAACAGAAGCTGAGCATTCTGAAATAGAAGCCGAACAATCCAAGCAGGAGGAGGAAATGGAACAACAGGAAGGTAGCCCATCACAGGACCCAGTAGGAGAAGATGAATTGGCCGAAGTCTTGGCCAATATGGGTGAATATGGCCAACCTTCCAGTCCATCAGACCTCCATGACACACCCCAGAAGGAAGATCCAGGGACTAGTCACGGTCCAGGCCACAGTGAACAGCCTGTTGTTCCTTCTAACGAAATCTTGGAAATTAAAGAATTGCGAAAGGAACAACAGAGATTATTGAGCATAATAGCCTAGCTCCACCAGCAGATTAGGATCTTGAAAGAAAGGCAGAGGGTAAAAAGGACTGCAGGAAAGAAAAAGGTGACCACTCCAGTAAAACCCTACAAGGAAAAAAGGCGGAGGATCAGAATTCGTCCTGTTGTTCAAAACCCTGTCGAAAATCCAGCTGCTGTTCCAAATGATGCTGAAGAACAGACTGCAGTTCCATTTGAAAAGGAACAGCAACAGACTGATATCCACGTTAAAATAGAAATGGATGATATGATGACCTGTGATAAGGAAATACAGATAGAGGCACCACTCTCGGGGGTGATAAGGGTTCTGAACTCAAAGCAACGCAATAAGAAAGTTAAGGTAAAACTCCCGACCTCCACTACTGCATGGAGAAGAGATCCAAAAATAGTAACCTTGCACAAGGGGTTGAAGCAAGCTTAGTAAGAATCAGAAAGCTTAGAGAGCAAACGGTCCCTCGCGAAAAGTATGAAGAGCTACAGCAGCAACTTAGGAACATCAATCAATCCGAGAGCCAGGCTTTTGAAGGTTGGCGGAAGGAACAAGAGAAAGTTGCAAAGGTAACTCGTAGGCTAGATATTGTTATCAAGCAGATGGATACCTTGTGTTTTTTATACAATGACGTCTTCGCATGTAGGGCCCCTACCAAAAATTATGCCCTGTTTTTACTGGAACGGTATTTGCAATTAAAAATAAAAGCTATTAAAGCAGGTGCTCCCATACAAATTAACACTGTCAATGATTTTATAGACTGCCGTAAACACTACGGGGTAAAAGTCCAGAGATTGCTGTGCGAATTCTATTTGCATAACCTTGTACTAGTCTAGGAGACTGAGCTGAACCCTGGCCCCTTTGTTGGAGACATCCAATTGCAGGCATTCATCTCATTCGGGGTTAATCGGATTAAATGGCTCAAAGCCTATAATACTTTCCAGAGGCAAGAAAACAGCTTAGATTTGTGGGTAAGGGCTGAGCCTAGGAACCCAGTACAGTTGTGGAAAGCACATAGAAACCTCATGAAGACTCCGGGTGTCATTGAAACATTAGGACCCATGCATGAGGCACTCATTCAACAGGGATTAGAATACTTTCTTTCTATTAAAGACCTTGCCATTGGTGCAGCTAAAATTTGGTATCAAATCTCTAATCCGAATATCTAGCTCATGGAACCGTTTAAGTATGAAAATTTTAAATTAGCTGCCAATCGTTTGCACCTTTATGGCAAAAGCATTTTGAGAGCAGGGCCATCCTGGTTAGGATATAGGTTCCGGAGTCCAATTATTTGGCACCTTGCACCCGGATACCAAGCCCTGTATGAGATGCCTGAGGATCAAACAGGCCATTTCTTTGACTACCTAGCTACTCATCATGGTTGTAGGCCTCCGCATGAGATTCCATCTCCAGCCTATTCTCTCACTGCCTTTCATGTCAACTACAACGTTTTCATGAGGGCATGAAACAGGGTAAGCAGGGGGGTGTGTGGATTACTAAAAAGGTATGTTTTTGATGATCATTTCAGTGACTTTTCAGTAGAACTTGTAAACCTTTTTGCATCATGAACTTGGAAAATGATAAAGAATTATAACAAAACAAGTGAGATTAATATGCAAGACTAAACCGCTGACAATTGTCATTCCCTCATGCAAGAAGGGGTGAAAACGAGGAGTTGCTGTTCCAGAGGAAAGGACAAGGACGAGGTAACCGCTGTCCCTTTGATGGGAGACCGAATGCAAACAAGGCTAAGCAGATCAAAGCAAATTGGCCCTGAAAAGGAGGTGAAGACACCAGCTCGGCGCAGGAGGGAAAAGAGATGATTAAGGGTTAACGGTTCAACGAATCCCTCAGGATCCTTGATCCTGAGGGATCGCTGCTTTATCTATTTTTATACTTAGACATCTCCGCCGTCACCCTTATAAAAGGGACAACATTGTTAGCTCGGGGGGAGAGTTCGACATAATTATGCTTTTATGTAATTTCTGTTAAGATCAAAACTTTGATCATCGAGTCTCGATAAGAACTGGTTTATTGTAATTTTGCTTCATGCATTAATACAAACTTGGTGATTATTTCATCTCTGCGTCTGGATTAACCGCAAGCGGTGTACCCCTGGAGGCTAAGGGCCCGGCCCTGGAGGACACTTGCTCCTGTATTATTATGATTTGATTTTTGCATGGTTTTGCTTATCATCGTTATTTGGTAATCTGATATGCTTTATAAGTTTACATCACATGCTCTGTTAAGCTTAATTCATTAAGATTTCTACGGACATAACTATTGTATTGACTCTACATCATATTACTGTTCCTTTCAGAGTTGATTGAATATTATTAGTTTTAACAGAATGCTGTTCCTATCTTATTACAAAGCTTTTGTGCTATACATTCATGTTACAGGATTCATCTTGAAAGTTGTGTTCTCTATGATTGTTGGATTCAGAAGAAACACTGTTCTATTTTGAAATGCAGTCGTATTTCCTCTAACTATGATTGATATTTGGATCAGATTACTTTTTAAACGTATTGTGTGCGTATATGGTTTTTAAGCATAACTTATCAATACTCAGTGTTGTTCCATTAGTGTGTGCTGTTCGATTTGCCTTAAGAGTGAAAGATTGCTGTTTGATTACGATTAATGCATTTGATTTAGTAGATTAAGTTTGATTATTGCTTGTGAGACTTAGTTTTTTAGCTGTTGTTCCATTTAAGAATTGATGTTCCATTACAGACTTGCTGTTCGATTTCTTATTTGTCGTTCCATTTTCTTATCTGCCGTTCCAATTGCTAGTGTTTGTTATTTTGGTGTGGGAGACGATCTAAGGCTATAGTGGGCCTTGGCATTTACTGTCCGGTTCCCAGATCCGTGGTCTGTTCTCTAATTTCCTTTCCATCAGTTTCCAAAGGGATGGGTTATTGCTACCGAACCCTTGACTGATAAGTTGCCTAGTCTTCTGAGTGTGTGATTTACTCTTTTGAAGTAGTTTAGTTGTAGACAAGCATCCATTTACTCTTGTATTTCTGAACACTGTACTACTAGCATTACTCTGGAAAATGATAGCCTCAGACTGAGACACTCTTTGAAATAACAAAACGCTCCTGGATTGACATATTAATGTGAGATAATTAGAGGTGAAAGAGACCCTTTTTATAGCTCTACAGCTCCTGCAGCAAAGTGTGTGGAGGACGTACTAGCAGAGTGACTCAAGATGAGTCACGTATTTGTGTTGGGGTCCTGTTGGGATGGGTTCCCCCAGGTCTAAGTTTTGTCTAATTTTTGAGTCATTTTTTGTAATATTGTAAAGTCTTTGCATTTTGAGGAGCTGAGCACAAATAATAAAGAACGTTAAGAGTCAAAGGCACTTTTAGACAGGTTAAATCCCCTTAATTTGTAAAGGGATGGGTTGTTTTGATTAAGTAATGATCTCTACCCATGGTTCACAGACCATGGTAATGTAATGTGAAAACTATAAAAGGAAGGCATCTAGGAGTCATTAGGCAGCCATTTGAAAGTGCATGAATAAGATTTTGAGTCTGTAATTTTGTATCCTGGCAAAAGGGAGGGCTCCTACAGCTGAGTGCGCAGGCCACTGTAGCTGTGTGCACAAGGTTAGAAGAAGTGTATTCATTGAAGATATGAAGTAATAAGGCATATTTGAGGCAATTCCTTGTGTTCTTTGTATATTTATATGTTTTTGTGTTTATGCTCAGTTATGATTCGATTCTATGTAATATTGTTTTAATTGCATCACAAAGGTCCATATCTACTATTGTATGATAACTTATGCATGTTAGAACAATTAGACGAAGCTCATAGATCTATTTAAGTAGAAATCTCTTAAGTCTGTGATTCTGGAGATAAGGGTTCGCGAAGGTCAAGTGGGGCCCTAGATTAGGGAAACGCCTTGTTGTTACATCACATAATCCTTATGTATGTAGAAACCTGGTTCTAGCATCCCCCAATACTACCTCGAGTGAGACTACAGTCTGCGCTAAGAGGACTGCTGGTGAAAGGGCCAGTAGTGTAGGGTTTTGTTGGTTAGTGTAGTTAACTCTGAACCTGGGTCCAAGCCCCCTCAAGGCAACACTGATCAAAAGCTATTTTCCATGCATGTTCAATAATTTCTGATTGTTTGGATATATTACTGATAATATATGATTTAACTACATTAAGGATGTTGAATATTGATTGAATCTATGGAGTGTACTTGGGATATAAATTAATTACCAATGATGGTGCCCATATTTCCAGTGTAATCATTAACAAAGGACCCAAATTTAGAGCATCTTCTAGTTTTTTTATTCTTACTTGTAGGCTTAGTTTTTCTGCTTCTTGATCGCTAATAGACTCTGCAAGTGTGTCACGAGTAGCATGATGCAACTTTATGAGCCCCATAAATCCAAACTTATGCACGTCAACATCCATTATTACTTGATAAATAAAAAATTTATTATGAACCTTTAATTTTTCAATTCTCAAATTTTTATTGATCCTATCATTCATTTTGCAATGTGATAGGGTAGTCATTAAAAGTAGTGACTTATTCGGTAATTTTCTCCATTATTTCTTGGTTTTCTATTAAAAAATAACTAACCCAATCAGGTGGTATAGCATTATCAACTTCCACATCCATAGCTTCTTGAATGCTTCCTTTTTGGGGGGGCTTTTAGATTTGGTTGATTCAGTTGTGTGTGCTCTCTCTAGAGTGAATATTCGAGGGGACTCTTCTTCATCTCCACCACTTGATAGCCCACCATGAGCCATTTTTTCACTTGTAGTAGCTTTTCTCTTTCTTCTACTAGAAGATGAACTCATACCAGTATCATTTGTGAAAGGTGGATATTTTTGCATAGGGTTTATGTCTCTTTATTGTATTTTACTTCCATGCAAATGATGGATTCTCAAATATTTTTACTCTTGCTTGCTTGTGACTCCAAGAAACTATCTACTTCCGACAATTTTAAGCACTTATTCAGTTCTGATAGCTTGAATATCCATCTGAATTCCTTGGGATTCAAAGGAATCTTCGTCATTATTAGCATAATTGTTCTTGTTCTTGAATAAAAAATGTTTGAACACAATTAAACAATTTCTCTGAAACCAAAGACTTTTGGAACACATGAATAATTTTCCTATTTGCTAGTCCAAATCGTGTTGTTATTCTTCTCTTTCATTGATAGGTTCCATACTACTCATACATAGTCAACCAATGAAAGTTCTCATTGATAGAAGCAAGTGAGTTAATCATGTTAGTGCAAATATCTTCTTTCCTTCCTCTACAAGTCATTTCCACTTTGTACTTAAAAATACTATCTCAATTAATAACATTCTCAATGTCATTTAACTATAGATTTCTTGATTCCCTATATAATCATCAACTATTACTATTTTGCGTGTGAAATATATTATACATGAAACTCTCAATAAATATCATTTGAAGATACCAAATTCGATGTTTTCAAGATGTAGTGGAAATACATCTCGAAATTCTAAAACCATTTCATCCATTTACTTCATATTTTTCTATTGTTTTAATATCGTCGATATACATACCCTAAGTGATAGAAATTTATGAACTAAAATAAATATGATTTCTTTGTGATCATGACAATTAGTATATATATTGTTACTAATAACTCTACGTAACAAAGTGTGCAAGGACAACGACAAAGAAATATTGTGCAGATATGTGATCAACTACCTCTACTATGAAGCGAATTGATGGTTTGGTTTGTCCCAACAACTATGTTGATGTTGGACCACTCTATTTAATATTTGACTATAGAAAAGTTGCACCAAATTTGATTTATGAATAACCTAATACACAATTTTGAAAACTAAGGTGCAAAGTTGGTTGTCACAACACGTTCAAGCTAGTTAAGTCAATTTTGTCTTGTTTCACTAGATATGTTATACATCGGATAATAGATTTCTAGACATACATGGATTTAGTTGCAAAAGATGAAAATTTGAGGTGGAATTTTGAAGAACCAAAATGGTTACTTATTTTTGTAACATAATAGCTAAGATCACAAACATCAAAAAATTTGGAAGTGCCAATGCAAAGAGAAACAAATATCACAATTTCCTCGAAATCAACAACCTTAGAGATGCATGCGGCATTTGCTAATAATTACAAATTGCTTTTCTCTCTTATATGTTAACCATATTTTGTCCTTGCTCAAAAATAAACAATCTTTTATCGACCTGGTCAATGCTACTTACCCCTAAATAAAGTTTAGTTGAAAAATTAATCCCATTAAAAAAGAATTCATGAATTTATAGAAGAAGTGTTATGTGAGATGGAAGTGTGAAAAATAAATGTGTGAAATGACGAATATGTATGAAGGGAGAAAGGTGCAAAATAGACACTTGAACTTCCACACAACACTTTTATATCTTTCACATCTCCCACTGCCATGACAAGGAGGGGGCTCCACATTCGATACACTATAACTAAGAATCAACTTAAGCCATGGTAACAGAATCAACAAACCCGAGTCATCAAATGGTAAAATGAAAAAAGCAAAGGCTTAAATATTTAATAATACTCACAATGTGTGAAAGAAAAGATCGTGATTGTTGAAGCATTAGTTGTCTTACACATTCATGATTTATTGGAAGGTACATCCTTGAATTCCAAATGAGCTCAATTGGCATCTCCAACCTATGTTAGTTATTGATAACAAGGAAGAACAAATGCAAGGTACCCAAAAACCAAATTTTTTGAACATAGATGAGAATTGACACTGATCAAAATATGAAATACTAAACAAAAAGTTATTATGATACACTGAAGGATTCCCTGATTACATTTATTATTGAAAATATTGAACCCTAATTTGTCTCCACCTCCTCACACTTGCATAATGATTTTCCATCAATAGTGAGTTAATGGTTTATGATAGTAGCTTTATGTCCAACATTTTGTACTTGGTAACAAAAGTGATAAGACCATATACATTGGAAAAATTGGAAATGTCGATGCAAAGAGAAATGTCAAAGATGCATGTTGAGTGCACCAACTATTACCAACTGCTTCATTCTCGTATCTCTCAAGAGAATTGGCACTCATAATAATATGAAATACTAAACAAAATTTATCGCGATACATTGACGGATTCCTTGATTAAATTTATTATTGAAAATACTAAACCCTAATTTGTCTCTACCTCATCACACTTGCATAATGATTTTCCATCAAGAGTGAATTGATAGTCTATGCTGGTAGCTTTATGTTTAGCATTTTTTACTTTGATAAGTGCTAGTTCACTTGTATATTTAGAAATTTGGGTTTTTAGGTACCTTCTATGTGATATTTAAAGATGTCATTTAGCCACAATTAAAAACTAAAGATGTGATTTTATGCAACTTTAGATTTGCAGGAAAAATATTATGTAATGCAACATAAACTCAAAAGAATTTTGGCAAGTGAAAAAACCCTATGCAAATTTGACCTTGCTACATAGTGCAAGGGGGTATCAGCAATGGGTTGACCTCATTCTATTTCTCGTGAACTTCCCTATGCTTCTTCCTCGAGCAACTTATAAATGTGATACTATGAAAACTTCCGTGTATGCTATTATAATAATGGTATCATAGAACATATTCACATTCATATTTTTTTTGTGTGGATCTTTCACTATTAGATGATTAACTCTCTGTAGTTCTTTGAACTATTTCACCATGACTTAAGCCTCTGAAAATCTTAAAGAGTTTGAAGCCTAAGTACATAGAGAATAAAAGAACACAATTACAAATCTAGTTTACAACTATAATGCTTATTGATAATTTCAAAAACTAGCCATCATTTGATGATGTTTCATAGTAAATGCATTTTAACACTCAAGAAATGTGAACAACATGTAGACTAATGACCTGATCTTACATGAGTTTGCCAAGTTAAATGTTGAAAATACTTACATTTACCTGCAAAAGGTTTTTTTTGTTAATTGTATGAGTAGACTTTAATTCATACTTATTATATATTAATACATTATTTAACTTTAGTTGTACCCTAAGTGGCAAAAATTTTCGAAGTAAAATGAAATGAAATAATAAAGTGTTTATACTTGAAAAACAATACAAATCTAGGGTTTCTGTGATGATGGAGTAGGGAGCTAGGGTTTCTAAAGAGCATGGTTTTGTCAGAAGTGTAGGCAGCCATTGTCTAAAGGGCCATGAGAAAACAATGGTAGATGGATGCTCTGTGTTTTCTACATGAAAAATGGTGGCGAAAAGCATTCCAATTTGTAGGAGGTTATCACCACTCATAGACATTTATTGATTTTAAAGAGAATCAAGTTCATTGAGACCATGTCGGCATTGATATTACTGTTTGTAATTCTCAACTTTGTAATAATTTGGCATGGAGGAAGGATGAATCCTTCGATAGGTGGATTATAATTTTTATTAAGCACAAAATTCCCATAACTATCACATCTTCCCACAGGTTTTACATTGAAAAAAAACTCGTTGATGCTCATACGAGTCTAAAAATCCACCTCTTCAATTGCATCAAATCTATGGGGGAACCATTGGTCGTAGTCCTTTGCAGTAGCTCACATCGATCTGGCGGGGGGGGGAGAAAAGGAAGAGTTGTACATGAGGGATCCATCCTCCCATAGGAATCCCCTCAAGTTTTTCATATTTTTTTAGGGCCCTAAACAGGAACTCGATCCTCTTATGGGTATCTGAATCTAACGTTGTGGTGGATTTGAAACATAATATAGAGAAGAGGAATGGAAAATCTATGATTTTGTATTCTATTACACAAAGGGAATTCGATAACGGATTTCTCTCTATTGCACAGATTTGGTATCTCAAGAAACTCCATGATTGTCATGATTGCGAGGTTATGTGGTGGAGCATTAGGTACCAGGAAGCCAAATGTATCTTACAAAGAAGTTGCTCATTCTAGAAACCCCAGTGTATATGTCTTCTTCAAGGATGCGATGCAAGGGAAGCCTCACATCCCATCAGATCACATCCAAAGAAACCTAGGACACTAATCGTAGAACAAATGGAACAAGCACCATCCATGGAATTTAATCTTTAAAAGGTAAATTCTCATTTTTATTTATTTCCAATCTAAGGCTGTTATATGTAGATTCAATGGTTTCTATCCCATATATGATGATTCACACCATTGGTTTTTCTCTACTTGGATCACCAACTGTGAAATTTATTTATCTTCTAAAGGTTTCTTCATTATTCAATTCAATACACATAAAGATCTGGAGTACGTCCTAAATGAAGAGTTGTGGTTTTGGGGTAGAGTTGGGATCTTAATTACTCCATGGTTTCTGGATTTTGATGCTACAAATATGGTGGTTTCAATGGTAAGGGTGAGACTTCCCAATCTCCCTCTTCCTTTCTAGCACCATCAAGTCCTAACAAATATTGGAAATACTCTTGGAAAATTCAAAAAGACAGACCTTGACAAAACAAAAAAAGGTATCTTCACTTTTTCCAAGATTTGTGTAGAGATGGACCTTAAAAAAGGTCTACCTAATCATATTCAATTGAAACATAAAAAATTTCTATGGACCCAAGTATTATATTACGAGAACATGGAATCTATATTTCAAATTTGTTTTCAAATATATCACCTACACAACACATGCCCAAAAGAAAAAGAGATCCCAAAAAGGAAAAAGGAAAAAAAGGTAGGTCCACACAACAAAGGGATGGTAGGTATCTGACTGTCACCCTTCTAAAGAGAAAAAAGAAGAAACCATGGAGAACCATCCAAATATGGATGCATAGGTCAAACATGGTAACCAAGTAGATGGGGGTGTTGGGATTAGGCTAGAACCACAACCCACATGCAAAATGGCATCAAATTAGTAGAGATCCAAGCATCATAGTAGTATAAAGATGACAAACACATTGAAAATGGTATGGGGGGTATAAATATGACTCATGTATCAAAGAGATTGGATTAAAACAAAGACGTTACTCTGCAAATTGTTGGAAACGAATTCGAAATGGTAACAATTTATCCCGAACATGAGGTCTAGTAAAAGGTTAAAAAAACTAAAGGAAAAAAGGAGAAGTTAAGTGATTTTTATTACACTTAACTTTGTCATATTTTATGTAATTTTTAAAGTTTAATTTTCATTTCTCATTACCAAAAATACTTATATGATCGAATTCTTTTAACATCAATAAAATGTAATTTTGTTCCTTGTTTCAAGTTGAATAAAATGACAAATTTTTCTGAGAAAAAAAATAACTTACGAAGTAAAATAAATATGAAAGATTTGTGATCATGAAACTTGGCATACAAACTGTTAATAATAACTCTAAGTCTAAAAGTGTACAAGTACAAACATAGAGAAATATTGTGTGAAGGCATGGTCAACTACCTCTACTATAGACCAATTTGATGGTTGGGTTAGTCCCCACCACTATGTCAATTTCAACTCATCCTATTTGATATCATGTTACAAAGAAGCTACACCAAATTTTCTTTACGAATAACACGATATGCGGTTTTGAAAACTAGGAAGAATGCTTCACTAGATATGCCATATACTAGATAGCAAATTTCTGGACACATAGGGATTTAGTTGCAAAAAAACAAAGAATTGGGGTGGACTTTGAAGAAACAAAATGGGTATCGAATTTTGGCAAAAAAAGTCCTAGGATCTCATACAATGGAAAATTCATAAATTCCAATGCAAATAGAAACCTTAGAGACACATGCAACGTTCACCAATTATTGAAAATTTCTTCCCTTTCTTATTTGTCAACCATATTATGTTCTTGCTTAGAAATATGCAATGTAATACTGACCTTCTCAAAGCCACTTACCCCTAGATCTAGTTTAGTATAAAAATTAATCCCATTAAAAAAGAGTTCATGAATGTACATAATAAGTGTTATGTAGGATGGATATGTGTAGAAGCAATGTGCAAAATGACGAATATGTGTGAAGGGAGAAATATGTGAAAGAGACACTTGCATATCTGCACCTCCTGCACAAAACTTCTACATTTTCTGCATTTTCTGTTGATGTCACAAGGAATGGGACCCACACTCAATAGATTGTAGCCAGCAATTAGCTTAATTGATGATAACACAATCATCAAACTTTGGAAAGGGAAAAAAATGCTTGAAGATTTAAGAATACTCAAATAAGAAGAATTCAAAATAATTTAACTTACTAGCTTACTAATTTTTGTTTTTCCTACAATCTACACTCCTTATTGCATTTTCACAGTTAAATTAATTGCTTTTCCATTCCAAACACTAGATTAGAGTGAACAAATAAATGTATCATTCCAGCCTCTATGAAACATGTAAGCTTTACAAAGACTTCTTGTACTACATTAATAATAGTTAGTGAAGTTTACAACTTCAAAACAAAATGTATAGCTTATGCACCATTAGAATCACGTAAAGTGTAGCAAATAATGAACTACATCATGATCACTCTAGTATGAATGTGAAATATGGACATGACATGTCCGATAGGAAGATTTATCCAAATGTGATCAATAATAATTTTATTCATGGGAATAAACTTTCTTGTTACTTCTTGTAATTTTTTTGAGTGCATGTACTCTAATAATTGTCTACTTTGTTTGCTATATGAATTGTTGTCAATATTGAAATCTCTAATAATTATAAAAAGATAATCGTTGTGCATGAATTATGTCTTTGCTATTGCAATTACTTCAATCACTGTTGAAACATATACAAGTGGCACAAGGTATATATTTATTATGCATATTTGGTATTAGAAATAAATTTCTAACAAAACAAGTTCAATTTTGTTATTACAAATGTTCTTGGTTGATATGATCTCTATGTTTTCTTCTATGCAAGTAAGTACCCCATGAAGACAATTTGATATGTTGAAATGGAATTTGGAAAATTTGTCATTTGATGGTGGTAAGTTTACATTCATTTATTGGATACAAAGAATCATAGCACTCATTAGATCTTTATCACGTATGATCTCATTGACATGAGAATATAGAATTCATGTATTCAAATTTGCAATAATTAAAATAATTACATTTTTTATTGCCTTGTGTATGTATTCTGGTTTCCATGATGCATGAGTTCTTAAGCTTTTTGTTTATTCTAATATTTTTGTATTCACCCAAAAGTTCTTTTGTGTTAGTTTCTTAAGAATATATAATGATTACATGGTTCTAACACATGACAATGCTATGTACACTAGTCCATGTGTTGATATACTACTCAGATCAAATGCAAGCCCATCTAATGTTAAGCCTTGTGAATGATGTATTTTTCTAGCACAAGTTAAATGTAATAGAAATTGTTTCCACATTATAGTTTTAGAGATCTTGTTATTACATGCCAATGGTTTTGAAATACATAGTATTGGAGTCCACTTCAGAGAGATGTATTTTTCATATAGTTCATGATACTTGTTTCTTTGCAATTTACCAATGTATGTATTTACAAAATATATCCATATGACATCAACATTTTTCCTATTTTTTGTATACTCCATCCACACCATTAATAAGGCCATCCTTTATATTATAGTTTCCTACATATAGCTCAATGAGAACATTGCATTTGATAATAATTTTTGGTGGAAATCTCATTATTTTCTCATATGGTACATAACCTATTTCCTTACTCTCATCTTCATCAATTGCATCAAGAACTATTAGTTCTTCCTTTACATGTAACAACATTTTCTCGTTGTGCTTCTATACATCCTTGTTCCTATAAAATAGGTATGGAAATAATGGATCTAGTGGAGCAAGTATATAACAATTATTGTTTATATATTTTATGTCTTCATCATATTGTTGATTCACTCGCATTTTGTTAAGGATTTCAATGATTTTTTTGTATTTTTGACGCATTGTCATATGTAATTCATAGAATTTTACTTTTTCCTTCCAAAAACTGTATGTTGTTTTTTCCTTTTCTAATATTGGATGCTAAAAAATTAGATAATCTTTGATGGGTTGTGCTTGAAATATGTCACCTTAAAATACTATAACAATATTTCAAAAAATAAGTTAATGGACTATGCATTATTTCTCATAAACGTTTATCAACTCGATATAATAATGTTGCACCTATCAAAGATGCTTCATCAATAAGCATCAAATGAATTTGTTCACAATTTTTTGTTAATGTGTCTAATTTTTCAACTTTAAGAAAATATTATGATTTGTTAAATGGAAAATGGAATGGAGATTGCGACATTATACCACCTCCATTGAATGTTGCCTTCCATGTATATGCTATCAAAATTCCTTTTAGCTAAGTTGGGTCATATTCCAATATGTCGTTGTACATGAAAATTAGAGATTGGACTAATGCTATTGTAGTAAATTGTTTTCTAGTGCCCGCATCACCTCTTACAAATACATATATTGGTCGATCTGGATTTTTTTTTGTTTTTGTCAATATTTCTTTCACCATTTTTTATTTCTCTCTATTCAACATTCTCATGATTTGATAGAATTATGTTTCTTCTAATATATATGGTTGTTTTATGACTTGGTAAGGTCTCTCAACTATTGATTTTGCATTTATGACCTTTTGCAAATATTCAAAATCTAATTTGATATTGTATTCTTGATAACATCTTTCGATATCCATTTCTTGATATGTAGGTAGATATCTTTCAAACAATTCACTCTCTTTGTTTTCAAGTTGAATTGTTATGCTATCAATATTAGTCCACAATGTTATAGTTTTGTTCTTGAAATTTTGTTCACTGTATTTTATGATTTCTTTAAATAATAGATATGCATTTTTCCAAGTTGAATGTTGTTATTTTATACTATTCTCTTTAATATGATATGGGACATAAAACATCAATTGCTCTTTGTAATAGTTATCCATATCAATATGTTTATTGTATTTTATGTATCTTATATCTTATGGTTTCTCAACACCTCCTCTCTTCTTTCTTGGAAGTGTAAAACATGATGCAACTTCTGCTCAGCATATATATTCAATGTTTTCTAGCTGTTGTACATAACGATCAATAATTGATAAACATGCTATGTTTTTTGAATCATCTAGTTCACATTCTAGCTCTTTTGGTCTTCTTAGTACAAATGTTCGATCATTTATTGCTAAAGTATTAATAAATATACATTTTCTTGAACTAGTATTTAGTGGCAATGACAATACTATATATACAACTTGTTGTGTAGACATTTGCTACAAGTTCAATAAATATTTTCCAAGTCTTGCAATTTTTTTTGACATCACCATTGGATTTTTGACAATCATTTCATATATATTTAAATTTTGACGCCATTGTTTTATATGGTTTTTTCATGTATGGACTACAATAATTAGATGTAGCATATAGATCTAATACAAATTGGGCATCAGTATTTGCACCCCAAATTAATGGAATATGTCGAGCAAAGCTATTAGTCCATATGTCTATTGGCTCTCTTTTCAATAGAATTGTTCTTTGTTTCAGAGTACATTGGATTGCATGGATGTAGTCACTTTCACTTATACCTAATTTCTCAAGAAAACTATCAAATGTATATGTCTCATCATGTTCCATATTTTCTAGTGCATCAAATATTGTCCTTGCATTTGCTTTTGTACTTGCATTTTCCAATTACATAGGCTCAAGTATTTATGTTTTTTGCATTGGTAGAATTGAAAAATTGAACTTGCAATGCATCTATATCCTTTTCCTACAAGTTTTTTATGACAATGATGTTGGATAGTTTTCAGATTTGTAGGAAGTTTATTTGAATTGCGACATAAGTACTTGTCAACAAAATTTTCAATTTCAATGTTTGTACTTGTTCCATAGATAGGATCATTTTCTATCTATAAAAATACATGTTCATGTTGGCTTCCTTAATTTTGGAATTCTGTTACAAAGAAATAATCAATGACATCACCAAAGTACTTGGATTCATTTAAAATTAAATGGTGTATAGAATTCATTCTACTTCTATAATATCACATGTGAGTAATGAGGTAATTTATAAATAATGTATCAATATCCTCTTCTTCTACTTCATTTTTGGTTGAGGATTTTTTCTTTCACTTTATTTGTTGCAAAGCCTTTACTGAACACTCCTAGAGATGATTGGCACTACTAAATGAAACAAAGAAGGTTGGTGGACCCAATTGTCAAATCATTGCATATAAGTTCCTATGCAAATGCAAAAAATAGTTTGGTGATGTTCATATTCGTTTAAGATCCATATAACCAACATTCGATTTCAAAATGCGTTTCAAGTTTTCTTTTGTTCTAACATCTTTAGTTGTTAGCATTTTTCCTTTTAACTGTCATTTTCTTATTTGAATCCAAATATAATTATATACTTGACAAAGGATAGTTTTCACTGCTTTGTAAAACAATTTTGTTATATGATACACAAAATAATTATCTTGATGCTAAACTTCCCATTGAGCAATATCATGGTATGTAATTGTTTTTGTAACATTGTTTGGTCACTTATTCCCATAGAACAATGTTGGAAAATTCATCTCTTCTGAATACTTCCAATGACCTATACCCTTCATCAAGATCAATTTTTATTTAATTATTATAATGATCATGAATAATATACGAATCGCTAAATCCAAGTAATAGTGTTTTTGTGACTGGTTCTTCATCATAGTCATCATTATCATCATCACTTTTTGTATATATCTTAGATGCATATGCATCCTTGTTAGGATCAAAGACTTGTTTTCATTTTTCATTTGTTTTGACATTCTATAGTTTATAAAGTAGATTTTTTCACAATCTTCTCAATGCCTTCATCACTTTATGAACATGAATTTGCCCAACAATAATACAATTTTAAACACTAAATGTCTTTTGATTTCCACAACCATTGTACTAGATTCATTTATGTCATGAGGAAGTGCAGTTTGAATTCGAGATGTGTTAGTAGGTACATTGATTAGTCCACTAGTCAATGCCAATTGTGGTTTTCTAAAACGTTTCCCAAGTTCCCATATTTTCAAAATGGTAATATTAGTGATATTAGTCTTTCTTCCAATTCATACAGTTCTTTCACTATGGATATTTTTTTATTCCACCTAATCCACTATGGAACTACAAATTTGATAGTCTTGTCATTATCTAATGCTTTTTTGCATTTTTTGCATACACACCTATTTTTGGAAACAATGGTTAACCATCTTTCCATTATATCTTTTTAAAACCAAGTTGGATTTCATATCACACAATCATAAATTGATACATCCTATATTTTTTTAAATATTATTGTTCAACTATGGTTTCAAATGTATAGTCAAACATTTGCAAAGATTCCCTATGTTTATTTCAAGATAGTGCATTATATCTTGATTTTTATCACTTCAATGTTTTTTTAATTAGACTTGTTTCAAAAACATCCTTGTTTCTTATATGTTTTTTATTTGATGCAATGATAAGTGTGATCTCTTGTTTCTATTGATAAGCTTTGTATTAAGTTCCATGGTATCTTCATCTATGTTCATGTTTTTAAATCCATTCACATTATGCCCATTATGTTTTTTATAGGGTTCTTCTATATATTTCTCTTCGTTAACTGCTTCAATATCATGTAAAATGTTTTTCTCTCTTTCTATTTCTTTCAAAGCTTCAAAATGAAAATGATTTATATTCATTCAAAAATTTGATCACTTTGATGGTTTTTTAACTAGACTTGTTTCGACAACATCCTTGTTTCTTATATTTTTTTTAAGTTGATGCAATGATAAGCATGATCTCTTGTTTGCATTGATAAGGATTTTGTTTCAACAATATCATTGTTTCTTATATGTTTTTTGAGTTAATAGAATGATAAGTGTGGTCTATTGTTTTCATTGATAAGATTTGTATTAAGTTTCATGATATCTTCATGAATGTTCATGTTTTTAAATCCATTTGTATTATCCCCATTATATTTTTTGTAGGGTTCTTCTATATATTTCTCTTTGTTAACTACTTCGATATCATGTAAAATGTTTTTCTATTGTACTATTTCTTTCAAAGGTTCAAAATGGAAATGATTTCGATAACATTCAATACCATTGCACCTTGAATGAGAAAAAATCAACTACAATAGTCAATGTATCAACATACCATATGTATATAGTTATATTCATGATATAGCATATCCAATCATAAACAAAAGTACCATATATATTCCCTTTTTCGTATGGCACTATGAATTGTATAATGTGTCCTTACCAATATAATATTCCATGGAATTGCATGATTGCATTTTCGTTCATGTATTTGTCTCTGCACATTGATGCAAACGAACCATTATGCATAATTGCATTACAAAAAGTTTGTACAAATATGCATATAAACAAGGCACGTCATATTCATTCAGTTTCAATTAGCATATTGGTTCAAAATAACTTTCACCATAAATACGCTTGAACCCAAACATTCTCTTAAATCTACGTTTCCTCATGATTTCCTCTATTTTCATCCATTTACATTATGTTTCTTTGTATTGTTATATATTCATCATATGTTCATGATCAATTAATATTAAACTTCTTTTCTTGAACAAAAGTGACTCAGAATGTCCAACAATTGGATTTTTGTCATGGAATGATATGTTGTGATTGTCTTTGCATTAATTTGATTTAAAATGCAAATAGATTTTCATAACTCCTTTGATAATCAATGTATACAAAATATGTCCCATAATAGTCCTCATTCTTCCATAATTATAAAAGTTGATACTTGTTTTTTCATCTTTTTCAAATAAACATTTGGGTTATTTATACCATGCATCTCTATCAATGCATCTATGTTCAATTCATGTTGATAAGATAATATTGCTTCAACATTCTGTCACTCTAAACTTTTCTGAAATGTTCTATCGTTCCTTCTTGTAATTCTATTGATATGTATCTAAAATGTAATAGAATTTGCATGGCATCAAATAGGCAATATCCTACAACATATGCAAAATTATTTAAATGAAATAGATTATGTTGGTATATAATTTCATTTATATGTTCCTGTTTTATAGAAAACATATTCTTCTCCATTGATGCCTTAGAAATCACACTTCAAAGATGTTCTAAATTCACTATGGCCTATCACTCCATGATAAGAACAACACAACTACTCTTTAGAAACTGAACATTCTGGATTTGTTCTCATGTGACTATTAATTACTTTTCTATTCAATTAGTACTTGGTCTCAAATAATTTGATGCTTTCCAAATTCACTCGTTTATCCGTATCACAAATTATCTATGCAAATCCAATATCTATGAGACAACAAATTTGGAATAAAGAATAATTAGGAAGACAAACAATATGATATAGTTATAGATGATAAAGCATAAGCCTATAGATAATAGTTGAAAAGAGTAGAGAAATTATTTTTTTATTTCATTCTAATATGGTTAAAGTTACTTGACTTAATCTTCTCACGAGGTAAATGAATTATCAATTACTACAATTATTCATTTTCCCTATAAAACTACATTACTAAATACAACTTTTCAATTCATTCAAAAGAGATTTCCATCCATTCTATACACATACAATTTTTCTTTTGGTCTTTACATAACTAGCAACAAGATTTGGAATTTAATTGTAACAAATTAAGCCTTGGCTCTTGTCAATCTCACTTACTTCTACATATATTATGCAAATGCTTTAAGCACTTGCATACAGAAAAATGTAACCACAACATGTTTGATAAACATATTGTGGAACCATGTCTTTGAAAATAACTTCTTTTCATACTCCTTACGCTAGCAACAAAAGCGCACAACACTTAATAGAGCGTTGCTTATTGCTCACTACAATAACTAACAAAATAACAACCTAGTAGAGAAATTTGGATAAAACCATTCATAAAAATCGCCCTCGAGAACTAATCAAATATCCATTGGCAACGTGCATGCCAAAAAGTGCATGATAAACACCTATCCAATGCAACTACGAACACATTACTTTTTAAAATTTTGTTAGCTTCTCTCTATGCTATTCTAATTACTCATATATAATTATCACAATTGCAATTGGTTTTGCACTTTTCAAATGTCGTCGAGCCCAAAAAAACATATATCACTAGCACATATTTGTGTTTCAAATCAAACGTGCAACAAAATCATACAACATACTTTGTCCATATAATTGTATATTATTCAAAAAACCTAACTTAAAACATAAGCTAATATGTGCCTATAAATAACAATAAAACATTCTCATAGAACGGGAAAATATATATGTAAAATAATGTGAAAAATAATGTTTAGAAGTGTTGTGCGAGATGGAGGTCTATAGAAGAAGTGTGTGGAGGGGGAATGTGTGTGGAGGTGCAAAAATGGGGGAATAAAGGTTCTCCTACACATACCCCTCTACCACATATCCTTATGTAGAGAAGTAGCTTACTAGGCAATCTAAAATGGCATTGCTAATGATAAATGTAAGTATTTTCAACATTTATTTGGTGAATTGATGTGTAATCAATACATTGTTTAAGTTCTTAATAGCATATTAAAAACTTAATTAAGCATTAATAATTCAAGGATCATTCAACCAATGGAAAGTTAGAAATAAGATTTCAAAAATTAGCAACATATTTTTTAATTTATGAGAAAATGCAAATATTCAGCATTTCCCAAAAACTTTGGTTAAAGTTACAAAAGCTCGGCAAAGTAATCTATAACACCACTTTTACCAAATTTCTCTCATCATTCCATAGGGACATACACACCGTATTTCAAATCACAAACGGAATACATTCAATTCATGAAAAAAAAAGAAATTTGCAAATAATTGGCAAATGCTACATCTATTTTTGAGGTTTTTGATTTCAAGTAAATTATCATGTTCGTTTCTCTCTGCATTAGGATCTTCAAATTAGCACCTCTGTTATCAAAATAAGTTAATAACAAATATTGCTTGCTTAAGTTACGAGAATCCCAATATTATAAATAGTCATAGATGGAGCGTGAAATGATCTTATTTTGATGGAACAAAGAGTGAAACGTAGAGTCCTCTCCCCTCTTGATGTCACAAGGGGAGGGATCTTACACTTGACATCAACCGTTGATTATGGTGGAATGATCAAAGTCGTCAAACAATAAATATTCAAATTGATATAGATAATTAAATGAGATTTAAATTATAATGAAATAATAGGTATTGAAATATTCATGGTTTGTCCACCTCACTATTGCATCCTGATATCAAATAAAACAAACCCAACTCAACATAGTGATGGGCACAGTTAATCGCCCATCCTTATTTTTCACCTACATGCCTCAAACTTTAATAATCCAAAACCGTTAATTAAATTATTAATATGTAATGTTGTGTGAGAGGGAGGTGTGCAAAAGAAGTGTTGTAGGGGAGTGTATACGAAGATGTGGAATATTACAAAGGAAATTTTTTGATCCTTGCTATGCACACTTGTTCTCCTGCACAACACTTCTTCCTCACATGGATTAAAAATACACTCCATTTAATATTGGATAATAAGTATTTAAATGAAAAATGTGAGATAACAAATGCACCTAGCATTCAAGAAGTGTTAATACCAAGATTCACTAATTCTACTTTGATAAAGTTTCTAAATGAATAGGAGGGATAGTGCGAAAGAAACATTAAAATAGAAGACACAAAAACTTGGAAAAATAATCCATACTCAAGGGACTTTGACCACAAGTTGATTTCTATAGTCCCTGGCAGAGGCAAGGACTAATAAATATTGGACACAAATATATTCAAAGCAAAACATTGGCTAGTAACAAAGCAAGTTAAAATTTCTTTCAACTACAGCTTACATTAAAATTGAAATATTTGAAGTTTAAATCTATGAAATTATATTTGATGCATGCACATCACATTAATTTTTATTGTATTTCTCCAGCTAAATAAGTTGATAAAATAGCATAAATATTCAAACTGATATAGACAATTAAATGAGACTATAGTTATAATGAAATAACAGAGGTTGAAATGTACATGGTTTTTCCCACACCACTATTGCATCTTGAGATCAAATAAAACAATCCCATGTCAACATAGTATTGGGGGTAGTTAATTTCCCACCCTTATTTCACACCTTATATACATGTAAACCAAACTTTTCATGCCCCAAATTTTAATAAAGCAAAACCACTAATTAATTAATTAATATGTAGTGTTGTGCAAGAGGGAGGTGTGTGGAAGATGTGAGCAGAGAGGGAATGTATGTGGAGGTGTGGAACATTTCGAAAGAAATCTTTTGTTCCTCGCTCCACACACTTATTCTCCCGAACAACACTTATTTATCATACACATTAAAAATACACTTCATTTTGAATATTGGATAATAAGTGTTTAATTGATAAATTTGAAATCACAAATGCACTTAGTATTTGGGAAGCATGAATACCAAGATTCTCTTACTCTACTTGTAAAATAAAATGATCCCACGCTAACATGATGGTGGGGATAGTTAATCACACACCCTTATTTTGCACCCGATATACACATGAACCAATTTTTTCATGCCCAAAACTTTAATAAGCCAAAACCGTTAATTAGTTGATTAATATGTACTGTTGTATGGGGGGGATGTGTTGAGGAAGTGTGCAAAGGGGGAATGTATGCAGAAGTATGAAACATTGTGAAAGAAATTTTGTGTTCCCATCTTCACACACCCATTCTCCTGCACAACACTCCTTCCTTACACACATTAAAAACACACTTCATTTAATATTGGATAATAAGTATTTAATCACAAATGTACCTAGTATTTGGGAATTATGAATACCAATAATTTCTAATTCTGATTTGATCATTTTTTTTAAATGAATAGGAGGACTGGTGCGAAATAAACATCAAAATAAACATGTAAATATTGAACAAAAATCTAGTCAAAGTAAAATATTGGCTAGTAATGAAGCAAGTTATCAGTGTAAATGTTATTAATCACTCGAACAATGTCCTGATTATGCATCGATTCACCAAATAAATGTTGAAAATACTTACATTTTAATATACGCTAGTATGTGGTGTGGGAAACTTATTGAGGTTAGGAGAGGGACCCTGCACTTGATATAAGTCACTGATTATGGTGGAATGATTAGAATCATTAAACATACCTTTGAAAATCACGAATCAGATCATCCAAAAAGCAATTTTTCCATAGCTCCTTTGAATCTTGATATCAAATAGAATGAGCCCATGTCAACATAGCAGTGGGGATAGTTAATCCCCCACCCTTATCTCACACTCAATATACAAGTAAACCAAAATTTTCATGCCCCAAAATTCAATAAGCCAAAACCACTAATTAATTTATTAATACGTAGTATTTTTCGGGAGATAGGTGTGTGTAAGAAGTGTGAGAAGGGGAAATGTATGCACAAATGTGGAACTTTTGTGTTGCTTTCTCTACACACCCATTCTCTTGCACAACACTTCTTTCTTACATGCATTAAAAAACACTTCATTTAATATTGGATACTAATTTTCTTCTTAATGTTAAAATAATTTCATGTCTGCAGAAGAAAGTTCCCTTTGCACCCCTTTTCCCCCACACATACTCCTCTTCCACACATCCTTCATTCTACACATCCTTCATTCCACACATTTTCTTGCTCCATACACATGTTCTCCCACTCAATTGAATATGTAAAAGTTTAAAATGAAATAAGAGGTAAACGCACTAGGAGTGCGTGTGTTAGTGTCAATGTCAATTTCAATGTCATAGCATTCACCGATGGAACATCGGCTCCCCCTTTCTTACATAAAGGAAATTTTAAGAGATTGCGTTAATGTCCATGTTAGAGCACTCACTGACATAATGGTCATTTACAAAATTAGTCTTATTTTCATTTTTATATGAATTTTCACACATTGGAAAATACCAAAATTAAGTTTTACCTCCACCAGGGGAATTATGTCACCTTAAGGCTCACTCATCCTATCGAAATTTTGAAATAAGATTTTTAAAAATTAGGAAAATATTTTTTAATTTACGGGAAAATGCAAATATTCAATATTTTCCGAAAACTTTGGTTAAAGTTACTAAAAAGTCACAAAAGTTGACAAACTATTCCATTGTCAAGGGATTTAGACTACGAGGTAATTGTTATAGTCCCCGATAGAGGTAGGGACTGATGATGATGAGTCATTTAGCTAAATGATTTTCAATAAGGATTTTCTCTTGATATTGACCTTTGATGATTTAGTTTTAAGGATGATGTCCATTCCAAGAGAAGGGAGGGTAAACTTAATATTAATTTAGATTTATCTTAGAGATATTAAATTTATTTACATGTTAATAATTAATAGTATTATGCATTTATGCTATTTTCTACGTTGATTAATGAGGCGTTTTTTTTAATAAATAATATAATAAAATAATGTAATTATTACATTTATAAATTTATGTTTTTAGTTGTATCTAGTTTCATTTATCATTTGCATTCATTATTAGTATTGGAGAATTTTCATCCATGAGAATATAATATCATATCATCTTCAATGCCACATTCACTTACCTTTGGTATCTTAAAGCATTTTTAGAGTCATCTTAAGGAAAGTGAATATTTTGGGATCTAATTATTGGTTATTATAAAGAGACTAGAGTTTGGTTTGAAATTATAATATCTCAAGTAAAACTTTTCAATATTGACCACCTATCATTTAGGCACAATTTGGTGAGCTACTAGATGCATTGAGGACTTCCTTAGGACTACTATAGGTGAAATATGCATTATCTAGTATAGGTTTGAGTCAACACAAGAAAGTACAAAAAAATCTTAGGTGAAGTGCATTAAAACTAGTAACACGTCAGGCAGGGATATTTGGCACCTATCTACATAGATTCTTATAGGCTACATTTTATTCTTCTTACTATCCCCTATTATTCACCTTCATTGTAAGAAGTGTACCAAGTTATGCATATGCATAAGCATGGTTTATTATATGAGTTCTAAACATATATCACAAGGTTTAATATATACACCATGAATCCAAAAAATTAGAAAATGGGCTTAATGATTCTAAAACATATGATATGAAGTGTATGATAAAGGAACCTATAATACACATGTTTCTTATGCCCATGAAGTATGTGTGACTCTCTTCTTCACATCTATATGCTAGACATAGAATGAGGCTTAAAATAAATTATTATTCATAATATAAACTTGAAAGATTATGATAAGGAATTCCATACATTAAGTAACATTAATTAGTATAAATGGGATGATGACATACTTTTATATGCTCCATATCACATTATAATGTGCATAATAAAAGCAATAGGATAGTGAAATTATGTTGTTCACATGCATTGATGTGTGTATGTGAAGAATCAAGATATAACTTAAGTTTTACCCTTATGCATAATAGTATAGAATTTAGAGGCTTGGGTATGGACATTAGGAAGAAGCCATTGTATATAAGTAATATATAATCACATATTAGACTAAGTTGGCATAGATGACTTGAGGAAGTAAAGAAGATATTGGTTATTTAAGGAAGATGTTGAGAAAATATAATTGATTTATTTGAGAGAATAATTGTAAGGTTTCTTGTACACATGAAAAGAAGTCAAAATTATAGACAATATGTATATAACTTAAACATAGTATGGGATTACACTTGGAAGGATAGATAACAATTATAATAAGAAGATGGAAAAATAAGTATCACAAGAAAAACATTCTAAGGAATAAATGAAGATTTCTAAAGTATTGATATCCATCACTAGTGGTGTATATCTAACTTATTAAGAATTCCTATGAAGTTACCTTATTAAAAAATGAAAAATATGAACTTCAAAACTTGTATTACTCATAAGAATAATCAACTTGGATGCATGGGATAAATAGAAAAATTGTAATGACTTCACAAAATATGATGGGTTGTAAATTAAGAAGACAAGTTAAGTTCAAAGTTACATGAATGGATGATGTGAAAGTACTTTGTAATAAAAGTGGTATGAAGAGTCAACATGGAGTAGTATACTCTCCTAGAACATTATGCAAGGTTTGGAAATGGTAATTAGGGAATACTTATGATGATGTAGAAAGGATAACTTAACCCTCTTGAGGTATCCCTTGAATAAGTGACCCTTTGGAAAATTATTGTTGAATCGTAGAAGTTTCCGTTATAGGAAACATGCTAATTATTAGTCTAAGGTCTAAATAAGGACACTCTTTATCAAAAGTAAATTGTTACCAATTAACCAATTTGAGTTAAATGATAGTGACAATAATGGGGATCATTATAAGTGATTTTAGAAAATATGATGATAGTAGATTAGAAAGATAATACAACCATGTATGGTTGTAAAATGATAGCAAAGAAGACAATTCAAAATTTGTGAAAAATTGTTAGGTCCCTATAGTACTAGTGTATCCCCCACATTGTTATTGTTGTGCCCAATAGAAACCCACTATTGTTATTTTTGAGCCATTACATTATTATTGTTATGTGGGCCCTAATTATATTTTGACCCTTTAGACTCCTATATATACCAAGGAGGTCTTGACATTTGAATCATCCAAGAATTATTCATTGATGTGATGTAAAGGTAGGTTTACCCCTCACAGTGGTTTATTATCTAGTCATTGGCCTATTTTTTCTTATGTTTATGTGTTATTTTGATCTAGTTACATAACATTTGGTATCGGAGCTCTTGGTTCTAGGGTTTTGCTACTTCAAGCGATCCATCACATAATTTTCACTATAAAAAAATTTATGTGAAGATTCATACCACAAAATTGATACCACACTAAGAAGAAATATTAATGAACATCTGGCTATAATTTTAGACCTTGGTTCACTATATTTCCAAAGATATGTTCCAAGGAAATTAGGGTTTCTACATACTCCAGAATTCAGTCTCAAACAAGATTTTCGAGGTAAATCATCATAAATTTCTCTTTGTGCATTGGATTTGAATTTTGTAAAAAGTGTCTAAAAGTGAAAAGACATTGGTTTTTCTTTTACCATTTTAGGGTCGAAGGTTAAAACAATGACACGTGGCATATTGTACAAGTTTTCTCTACTGAACCAATTCATAATTAGGTCATCGTGGGAGATTTGGCATAACTTCATCTTAAAGAATATAGTTTTAGTCTAACTAGTGGGGTTGGAAAGAAGACACAAAAGGCTACCACAAGATGAAATTTCAGACCTTGGAAGGCCAAAATTGTAGAGATACAACAATTTTAAGCCTTATCAAGAAGCTCAAAATCAAGCTCTTAAAAGATGTGTATTTTTAAATGTGTATAAATTTTATTTGAAAAATCAGTTTGAAATGATTAAAAGGGCATACTAAAGCATAGATATCATTAATTGATTCCAAAGTTCCTCCAAAACAAAAATATTCTACACCCATCAATCCCTCAAAAAGCTCTACTATGATGCATGAAGAAGAAGAAATGCAACTTGATAAATCACAATTACGATACAAAGTGCAACAATTTTCTCTCTCACAAAGAGAAACAAAAGATGAATTAGGAATAATGAATGTTAAGATGGATGGTTTAGAGTGGATTTAGAAGTAAAAATGAAAGTCTTAACAACAGACATGGAAGGTGTTAGGACGTCACATTGTCCCTTTTTGACCATATATTTTGCTATTATGTCATCCTTTTCTAACCTATATTTAAAGTCCATGTTATTGCTTTAATCCATTTTTCCAAAAGGTATACAATATTTCTTCTCATTACTATATGTTTAATTTATTTTACATATAATTACATTACCTTCATAATTTATTGATTGAAACGGATAGTTGCTGAAATAGTTATCATTGCAGTCTACGTTGCTGAAACAGCCTGGAAGACTGCAGGGTTATCATTACAGGTTATGTTGCTGTAATAGTTAGAACAAGGAGCAAATCCCATTGCTGAAGCAGTCGTGATTTTCATTCTAGATTCGACAGCAACAGAAGAAGATCATCGAAGGAGCTACTACATTGGCTGTAACGATCACATTCCAAAGTCAGCATTACCATAACCATTGTAACAACATTTTGTTAATGGGAAAACTGATTTCCCTATTTTGGTATATTGGGTTAAAGATAGGACTTACAATGTAATCAATTGTAATAGATGTCTCCTCTTTAAAAAGAGGAGACATCTACATTAGAAGGGGACGGACAGACTGCGGGAAGGTCTAGCTGAAGGAAAAGAACTGGAATCTTTTTGTAACATGACATATTGATGGATGAATAAAATATTGTTCTGAACATTTCCTACTAGTTCTCGTTTCCTGGGGAATCTTGTGAGAAGGACAGGGCCCACCTTCATCACAAGATTCACCCATTATATTTCTACAGTGTGTTAAGTGTGTTTCCTATCCATACCTTGTTAAAAGTTCTGTTTACTGAATGTGCTTATGCATTGTTGCTGAACTCTATTTTTCTAATTGATTGCTGCATTATCAAATTCATTTACAGTTAGTTCACGAGTGTTTTATCGGCAATTGAGTTTACAGAGTGAGTTGGCAAGCATGGTAATCAGAAACAGGTGCTGAAGATTCCTGCTTTGGGAATAGGGTCCTGTTCTCTGTTACAGCATAGCTAGTGCTTTCCCTTGCAGATTGATCCCTTTTCATTAGATTACTCTTTTAATGAATTTGAGCATTCTTTGGTAATTGTCTGCAATAGATTGTTTTTGCTGTAACTCAGAGTGGAGCTTCAGTTTGCTTAGAGCAAGGTGTGACTAGTTTACTTATTACTACAACTCTTATTGCTTTTGAAATTGAGCACATATAGTGTGTAGTTGCCTTTGAAATAAATAGACTTCCCTGGGTTGACAATTTATGTAGCACTTAGTTGTTTGAATTAATAAGAAATTAAAGTGACCAACATTTTGGCATCGTTGCCAGGGAAGGCAATCATAGATTTTAAAAGCATTAATGTTCTTCTTTTAGATGTGCAGAATGCATGAGAGGACACAAGAAAACTAATCCTACAGGTGGCAAGGGCAAAGGAAGAGGAGGAAGAAAAACCTTTATTGATGAGATTATCTCAAAAGCTAAAACTTATCATAAGCTAAGTTCTTGGAAGCCAAAGACTCAACATTCCCTCCAAACAAACTACGAAATGGAGGAAGTTGTGGGCCCTGAAAGGGTTGAAGAGATAGTAGAAAATACTGAGGAACTAGTAGAAGACATTGAAGAACCATTGGAAGATATTGAAGGACCAGTAGAAGACATTGAGGAACCAGTTCAAGACATTGAGGGGCCAACGGAAAACATTGAAGACCGGGAAAGTGCAACAGGAGAACAACCAATGGAAGAAAACAATGAAGGACTCTTTGGTGGAGAACAGGTAGGAGGAGAGGGAAGAGGTGAGAATTCTCTCTCTACCTTGGGATTTCCTATTGGGGATCTTCCCAAAGGGGAAACCCCCATGAAGAATATCCCATTCTCACCCTTACCTAACTTCCATGGTTTATCTTCTGAGGATCCTGATGAGTTTCTTTTTGAGTTTGATATATTGTGTAGAAGTTATGATTATGTTACTAATGCTCAGAAATTGAAGCTATTTCCAGCAACACTAAAAGGAAATGCATTAAGATGGTTTATGAGTCTGGGAGGTCATGTAATCACGACATGGGAACAAATGAAGGAGAAATTCTTTACCAAATATCAAGACTACTACCGGACAAGAGAAAAAAGGGAGGAACTATTTAAGATGGTCCAAAAAGAGGACGAAAATCTAGAGGACTTTGTGGAAAGACTACAATACAATCTACAAAGATCGAATCATTTCGATGTAAGTAAAGACATTCTTAAAACAATATTATTGAAAGGGGTGAGCGATGATTGTTTAGACATGCTAAACATGCTTATTAAAGTGGACATATCTAAAGAATCGTATGATGAAATCATTAACCTCTGCAAGAGATGTTCAAGAGGAGCTGCAAATAGATCAAAAAGCAGGGATAGTACATATTCGAGAGTCTAAAAATCATCCAATGGAGGAGCAACAAGAGCTGAAATAGGTAATTTACTTGAGGAATTCAAAACTGAAATGTTAAGTTCTTTTGCTTCACAGATTGATACCTTGTAGGTTAAGAAGAAACAAGCAGAGGTAGAAGCTGCTTTGGCTATCTTCTATCCCAAATGCAGAGATAAACATCCACTAAGGGAATGCCCATTGGACAAAATACCAATTTGCACTATTTGTGAGAAAGATCACGAAACTCAACAATGCCCTTCTTTACTAGGAATAAAAGCAGCATTGCAACCAACCGAAGAGGAAGCTGAAGCAGTTTATTTGCTGACACAAAGAAGACAATGGCAACCACGAGGACAAGGTATGAACTCTAATATGCCATTTACATCCTCTAATCGTTGGAATAATTATCCTTCTTTTAATCAAGAAAATTACCCGACCTTCAACCAAATGCAATACCCACCCTTTAATCAAATGAATTTCCCACCCATGCAACAAACAAACCCTCCCTTTGTAGACCCTGCAATGTGGACTCCTTGGCCTCCACAGCAATCTTATTTTAATCAATGGAACCCAAACTGGAGAGCTCAACAAATTCCATTTCCAAACCAATTTCCTCAGTTTCAGCAACCACTCCCTCTACCATCAGGTGCTCCACCAAATAATCAGACAATAAGACCCCAACTGCCTATACAACCGAACCCTAACCCTAATAATAATAAAGCTGTGCAAGTCATCGATATTCAGAACCAGCCTATATCTCCTGTTTACCCTGTGCAGTGTAATGATATTCATTTACGATCTGGGAGAATAGTTGAGCCTATTATTGATGATATTACCTCTTCTGACTCTAACAAAGAAGAGATAGAGAGAAATAATTTATCCAAGAAAGATGCTAAAGCAGCAGAACCACCATTCCCTAAATGTTTAGCCCTCACTAAGACACTCGTGCTGCCTGCCTTTAATCTTCTAGGGGAATTGCAGAATCTTTATGTTAAAATTCCACTCTTACAAGCACTCAGAGATGTACCAATTTATGCTAGAACTGTGAGAGACATTTGTGTTAAGAAACCTGGTAGGAAAGCTAAGGATCCCCTTACAATTCATGTTATGGGTGATCTAGCTGCCTTAATGTCCGAAAAAACTCCTCCTGTTAAATATGGTGATCCCGGCCATCCTACAGTTACAGTACAGATTGGAAAAACCATTATTTCACGAGTTCTGGTAGATCTAGGTGCTGCTATAAATATTATGACCCTTGAAACCTCACAACTGTTACAGCTGAAGAATGTAATCAGAGAGACACCAACCATCTTGGAGTTAGCTGACCATTCCACAATCAAACCAGAAGGAGTTATTGAAGACCTGATCATTTCAGTTGAATCCTGGAATTATCCAGCTGATTTTGTCGTACTGCAGACTAAAACAAAGTTGGGGGGACATCCTTTAATTTTGGGAAGACCCTGGCTAGCTACAGCTGATGCTTTTATTAGCTGTAGATCAGGTTCAATGACAATTTCTAATGGATGTGAAACCAAGCAGCTTACTCTTTATCCTCATGCCACACCTATAATTAATCATGATGATTATGTATGGTTGGATTACGATGATAATGCTACTCAACCCATTTTGACTATCGGACAAGCTTTAACTCTTAAAGATACCACGGAGGATGAAGTAATTAGTAATTTTATTTCTAAACCCTCCTCGGTCACTTCTGAAACATATAACTAGTTGACTGCAATTTTGGAACCTCAAACCCAGGAAAGGCTTAAATCTGAAAATCTGCCTCAAACATCAACTGCTATCTCCTCTAAAAGCATAACAGTAGAAATTGAACCTGGCAAAACATTGAACATAAACCCCAACTTATCAGATGCTGAAACACAACAGCTGATGAAGTTACTTCGTGAAAATAAGGAAGCATTCGCATGGGACTATACAGATATGAAGGGGATCTCTCCTGAATTATGTACTCATCGTATCTATATTAAGGAAGGGTGCTAACCAGTCTGTCAACCCCAGCAGCGAATGAATCCAAATTTGAGGGAAATTGTTAAAGAAGAACTTCAAAAATTACTTAATGCAGGGTTTATATACCCCATATCTAACAGTGAATGGGTTTCTCCATTGGTGATAGTACCTAAGAAAAATGGGAAATGGAGAGTGTGTGTAGATTATAGAGCCTTAAACAAAGCCACTCAAAAAGATCATTTCCCCTTGCCATTCATTGATCAGGTTCTAGACAGTTTGTCAGGGAAGAGATTCTTTTCCTTTTTAGATGGTTTTAGCGGATATAACCAAATCAAAATTGCACCCCAAGACCAAGACAAGACCACTTTTACTAGTCCTTGGGGAACTTTTGCTTATAGAGTTCTCCCATTTGGACTATGTAATGCTCCAGCAACGTTTCAAAGAGCAGTGATAGGAATCTTTTCTGATATGCTTAATGACTCTATGGAGATATTTATGGATGACTTTACTCCTTATGGTGTGACTTTTGAAGATGCATTACAAAACCTTGAAAAAGTACTTAAACGTTGTATACAAGCTCACCTTTCCTTAAGTACTGAAAAATGTCATATGATGATGAACGAAGGAATTGTACTTGGGCACTTCATTTCATTCCGAGGGATTCAGGTAGATCCATCCAAAGTATAGGTAATTCAGACCCTTCCTATCCCTAAAACACAAACTGATGTAAGAAGTTTTTTAGGACATGCTGGATACTACAGAAGATTTATCAAATTTTTTTCTAAAATAGCTTCTCCTTTGTTTGTGTTACTTATGAAAAATGTTGAATTTAAGTGGACTAATCTTTGCCAGAAAGCATTTGATGAACTTAAGCATCAGTTGTCTACAGCTCCTATTCTAAGAGGACCTGATTGGGTGCTTCCCTTTCATATATCCTTTGATGCTTCAGATACTACAATTGGAGCTGTCTTGGGACAAGAGGAAAACCATCTTCCTTATGCTATCTATTTCATTAGTAAGAATATGACCCTTGCTGAGCTTAATTACATAGTTACTGAGAAAGAATTTTTAGCAGTCATTTATGCTATTAATAAATTTCGACATTACATTACTGGTTACCCTACTTTTGTTCATACTGACCACTCGGCTATTAAGTATTTAATGAAAAAATCTATCACAAATGCTTGAGTTACTAGGTGGTTATTATTATTACAAGAATTTGATATGACAATTGTATATCGACCAGGTAAAGAGAATGTAGTTGTTGATTTCCTTTCTCGGATAAAAACTGATGATAATACTCCAGTAGATGATTCCTTTCCTGATGAGTATTTATTTGCAGTATCTGCTCACTCACCTTGGTATGCAAACATTGCCAATTATTTGGTTGCAGGGAAGCTACCATCACACCTATCACATCGGGAGAAAAGAAAGATCATTCAACAAAGTGCTCGGTATAGCTAGATAAGTGGGTGTCTTTTCCATACAGGACTTGATCATGAAATCCGAAGATGCATTAGAGAAGATGAGGTTTATGATATACTGAAGGCTTGTCATGATGGCCCTTGTGGAGGGCATTTTGCTGATAAGAGAACAACACATAAAATTCTCAGAATGGGTTATTATTGGCCCTCACTCTTCAAGGATGCGAAGAAATATGTTCGGGCCTGCAATAGCTGTCAGAGAATGGGTCAACCTAATCATCGAGATGAAATGCCACTGAATTCCCAGGTAATACTTGAACCCTTTGAAAGATGGGCTCTAGACTTTATAGGACCCATCAATCTTCCATCCAATCAAAGAGTTTACATATTGGTTTGTACAGATTATATGACTAAATGGGTGGAAGCTAAGGCACTTATTAGAGCTAATGAAGAAGCTATTTTAACCTTTCTATTTGAAGAAATCTTTGTTAGATTTGGAGTGCCTAGAGAACTAGTTACATATGGAGGACCTCCTTTCAATTCTCATGGTTTTAAAGCCATGCTTCAAAAGTATCATATTCGTCATAAAATGAATACACCTTACCACCCCCAAGCCAATAGTCAGGTGGAAAGTACAAACAAAGTCATAGAAGCCATTTTAACAAAAACAGTGAAGGAAAATAGGAAGGATTGGTCTCAAAGGTTGCTTGAGGCATTATGGGCTTACAGAACCACCTCGAGGAACACTATAGGATTTTCTCCCTATGAATTGGTTTATGGTAGAAGTGTTTTTTTTCCTGTGGAATTTGAGATTAAAACCTTAAGAACTGCTTTAGCTGTTAACCTTGATTTGACTGATGCACAGATAGCCAGGTTGCAGCAGCTTCAAGAATTGGATGAAAAGAGGTTAGATGCCATCCACCAAACAACCATGATTCAACAAAAAAGAACTAGGTGGCATGATAAAACTATTAAGCATAAGCAGTTCCAAAAAGGTAATTGGGCTTTATTGTATGACTCTTGGTTTGAAAAGTTTCAAGGGAAATTACGAACAAGATGGTTGACACCTTATGAAATAGATAATGTTTTTCCCAATGGAACAGTAAGGCTTATAACAATTGATGATTCTAGAACACCATTATTAGTAAATGGGTATCGGATTCGTCACTACGAGTAGCCCATTTCTAAAGAGGATTTTAAAGCTACCTGCATGGCAAATTCACATTATATCTTTTTGGGGGAGCCTGCTACCCCTCATTGCATTTAATTTCTGCATTGTATTCTTTTTAGTATTAGATTATATTTCTTAACTAATAATCCTTGTCAAGGGTTGCCATGTTACAATTAATTATTTTGCAGATCTTAGATGTAGCGAGGCTGATTGAAAAGAACAATCTTACTGCAAGCAGATTTAAGCTTCATTTTGTGAAGCATTGTCATCTCACTCCAATTCACAATTCATTCCCCCCATTTTGATCATTTTTCCCTTTTTCTCCTCCCTATGTCCCCCATTATTTCTCAGCAACATCTTTTCCATTCTTATCATAAGTATTTTTCAGCAACATCTTCCCTATTTTTCCCATTTACAACAACATTTTTCTTTACTTTCCCCATTGCTGAAACACCAATTTTCATCCATTTTCCCTTTGCTGAAACACCAACTCTTACCATTTTCCCCTTTGCTGAAACACCAACTCTTACCATTTTCCCTGTTGCTGAAACACCATTTCTTCTCAAGGAATGATTATACATTACTTTCAGTTGTGAGAATCATCTATTGCATTATTCTTATAACTTTGTTCTTTCACTGCCTTCTCCTATCATTATATAGGCCTTTCATACAATTACCCTCATATTTCAAAACCCCTTTTCCATAACCATTGATGATCTATTAGCAATGTATACTATATATTTTCCAAATATCAATCAAAGGTAAACATGAGGTATGTATTTGTATGTGTAAATATCATTAAACTATAGTCAAATGAGAAGATTATGACATTATTACCACGATCTCCATACATTTAAAACTCATTATTCCAACTGTAGTTGGGGGGAATATCAAAATCATCACACCATCATTTCACAACATGCCAATCACCGTTGTTTTTACCCACGATTACGTCTCATCACCCCGTCTCCGTCTTATTATTCCATGATCTCATTTGCAAAATTTACTCTGTCTTAGGTGCGGTAACTCACTTTGTCACTGTGCATTTTACTGAAGTTGGTAAATATGGGGGGGACCTACTATTCGACGTGAGCCTGGCTTGATAGCCTTATTAGAATTACACCCAGAGGTATATCATATTTTTCAGCAGGCCAGTTGGGTAGATTATTTTTAGAGGCTCCAGGGATTTGATCCACAACAAGTCCTTGAATTTTCACGTAATCTACAGGATGGCTACTCTACTGTTCAAGGAGTTCGAATTTCAGTCTCAAAGGATGATATAACACAGATTTTAGGCCTACCGGCCGATGGAATTCGATGGTTTAGTCATAAACACATCATTTTGAATGCATAGCAGGACTTTCTTCTGCTAGGAGAGTAGGTCGAGCCTAAAGGCAGGGGTGTCGCACTTCATTCATTACCACGTCCATGGCCGATGGTTGTAGAATTCGTCAAGCACTACCTCACCTGTGAAGGTCATTACCAGGTAGTCTATCAGCATGATTTTGTCTTGTTAAATCATTTGAGACATGGTCGACTATTAAATATATCATATTATCTACTTGGGTGTCTAAAGAATATGTCACATTACTGTATGCATGCAAAATACCCACTCCTTTCCCTCACCCATCATCATCTTGTCCAACTATTAATTCAGAGAGGATTGGCTCAACAGAATCCTCCCCCTCTTAACAACCCACCCCTAGAACCCCAAGAAGCTGCTGAAATTCCTCAAACAGCAGCTAAAATTCCCCAAGAAGCCACTGAAACTCCCGAAGTTCCTCAACCAACCCCTGAAATTCCTCAAAAAACTCCTGGAATCCCTCAGCAAGTTGAAAACCCTTCTGAATAGCAACTAGGGAGCATTCTTGATCCCCCAGAAATTCCACCACCCGCATCACCCAATCCAATTGACCCGTCCACCACACCAACTCCATCCCATAATTTAGCAGAATCATCGAGTCCCACTGTCCACATTTCTAGTGATGATTCTAATGATAACCTTCCCATTACTAAGTTAAAAAGAAAAAGGCAAGATAAGGCTGCTTCCCTACCAAAAAGACGAACAAGGGCCTCAATTAAAGAAACCACCACCCCTGATGACCCTCCTCCCACTCATAAAAGAAAAACCACCGCTCTCCCTGCCTTTTTACCTCGAAGACAAATGAGGATGTCTACTGAAGCAGCAACTATTACTACCATCCCAAATTCCCCACCTATTAGCCTAAAACCCCATACCCCACCACAGTCCCAACTCCCTGAATCTTTACTTGTTTCACCCTCGAGTACTGAAATGTAAGATGCCCAGGATTTTGTGACATCATTTCTTTCAGAAAATGTAGTTGCCACACAAGAACCAGTTACTGATTTAGCAGCTTCCACACAAGAACCAGCTGCTGATCCATTAAATTTAGATACCCAATATGGTGTACAGCATGTAGCTGCCCCACAAGAACCAGCTACTAATTCAGCAATTGCCACACAAGAACCAACTACTGATAAATAGAAAACAAATGACCTAGATGTAGCTGCCCCACAAGAACCAGCTACTGATTCAGCAGTTGCCACACAAGAACCACCTGCTGATGAACAGAAAACAGACGACCTAGGTGTAGCTGCCCCACAAGAACCAGCTATTGATTCAAAAGTTGCTACACAAGAACCATCTGTTGATGAACAAAACATAGATAAGCAGGATATTGCACAAACCGTAGCTATTACACAAGAACCATCTGCTGATATGCAAAATTTGGATGCTCAGGATGATGTAGCTATTACAGAACCAGCTGATGATTCAGCAGTTGCCACACAAGAACCACCTGCTGAGGCTCCAAATGATGAAGTTGCTACGAAACAACAGGCCTTTCATTCACTGGAATCAGCTACTGAGACTGTGACTGCTACACAAAGCCCAGTCACCTTGGCTTCCCTTCTACAGGAAAACGAGTTTCTAAAATCAGAACTTGAAGCTTACAAGCAGGAATTAATAACGGCAAGGGAAGCCTATGACAAAGAACTTAATTTGTATACTTTAGCCCATGCAGCATCCATAGATGAGAAGAGTACAGAGAAAGATCGGTATAATGAATACATGTGCAGCCAATGTGGTAATATTTATCAGCAAGCCGGTTATAAAATAGTTGAAATTCCACTGCTTGGAGCCACCCCTGCATCTACTTCTGTTGCAATTAAACAAGAATGCCCTGCTGTCACACAAGAACCAGTAGGACCTTCAAAGATTTTTGAAAAAGAGGTTAAACCACAAATACCTCAGCCTACTATGATTGCTAAAACTGAAAGTCCTACACTTCGGTCTACAAAAACTGTGTTTACTCAGACTGAACCCCGACCTACAAAGACTGTCTTCACTCAGACGAGCAGCACTCAAGTACAAATGGATAAATGGAAGAAGGAATATGTTATGTCGCAAGAGAAGATCTTTGTAAAGGCAATCTGAGATGGGCAACCTCATTAGGTATCTACACCTCAACAGGTTGTCAAAACTTTCACAGAGATGGGCAACCTCATGAGGTATCTACACCTCAACAGTTTGTCAAAACTTTCACAGAGGCATCAACCAGTGAACAAAATTTACTCTGTGAATTGTATCTTCATAACGAAGCCATCCCTGAGGATAGGAAACTCAATCTAAATCCTCTGGTGGGTGATATTCAGATCAGGGCCTTTGTTTCTTTCCTTTCCAATCAGCTCACGTGGCAGAATGCCTTCCTTTCAGCAAGGCATAATGAAGAAAATCGTCTTCTGTGGATTCGATCTGAGCCACAGAATGTTGCCATTTTCGTTGCTGAATATCATCAGTTTTTAAGGCAACAAGGGATGACCGAGCATATCAGACAGTTATAGGCAGCAGTCTTAAAAGACTGCCAACATTATGTCAAAGCCAAGGGAGCTCTTGCCTTACAGGCAAACAACCTATTTTGGGAACAGTCCCCTAAGGAGAGGAAGGAATATCATCCCTTTAACCCTCTTAATCTTGAAACAACAATTTCATGGCTACCTAACTATATCAAATGCATTCAACAGTGTGCCGAAAAATGGGTAGGATATCATTTTCATTTCCCTATTTTATGGCTGCCAGCACAAGAATATAAGGCTTACTTCAGGTTGTCCAAAAAGGAGGAGCTAGCAGCATGGCAGAGATTACAGAATGTTCATGGTTTTAGAGATCTGGCTGATAGCACCTTCTATACTTACTGCCTAAGTAATTTGCACTGCAAGGCCCAGTACTCCGACTCAGATTCAGAGTAAAGTTGCATGAGGACATGCAACCCTTTCAGTTGGGGGGGATGTTAGGACCTCACATTGTCCCTTTTTGACCATATATTTTGCTATTATGTCATCCTTTTCTAACCTATATTTAAAGTCCATGTTACTGCTTTAATCCATTTTTCCAAAAGGTATACAATATTTCTTCTCATTACTATACGTTTAATTTATTTTACATATAATTACATTACCTTCATAATTTATTGATTGAAATGGATAGTTGCTGAAACAGTTATCATTGCAGTCTACGTTGCTGAAACAGCCTGGAAGACTGCAGGGTTATCATTACAGGTTATGTTGTTGTAACAGTTAGAACAAGGAGCAAATCTCGTTGCTGAAGCAGCCGTGATTTTCATTCTAGATTTGACAGCAACAGAAGAAGATCATCGAAGGAGCTGCTACATTGGCTATAACGATCACATTCCAAAGTCAGCATTACCATAACCATTGTAACAACATTTTGTTAATGGGAAAACTGATTTCCCTATTTTGGTATATTGGGTTAAAGATAGGACTTATAATGTAATCAATTGTAATAGATGTCTCCTCTTTAAAAAGAGGAGACATCTACATTAGAAGGGGATGGACAGACTGCGGGAAGGGCTCGCTGAAGGAAAGGAACTGGAATATTTTTATAACATGACATATTGATGGATGAATAAAATATTGTTCTGAACATTTCCTACTAGTTCTCATTTCCTGAGGAATCTTGTGAGAAGGATAGGGCCCACCTTCATCACAAGATTCACCCATTATATTTCTGCAGTGTGTTAAGTGTGTTTCCTATCCATACCTTGTTAAAAGTTCTATTTACTGAATGTGCTTATGCATTGTTGTTGAACTCTGTTTTTCTAATTGATTGCTGCATTATCAAATTCATTTACAGTTAGTTCACGAGTGTTTTATCAGTAATTGAGTTTACAGAGTGAGTTGGCAAGCATGGTAATCAAAAACAGGTGCTGAAGATTCCTGCTTTGGGAATAGGGTCTTGTTCTCTGTTACAGCATAGCTAGTGCTTTCCCTTGCAGATTGATCCCTTTTCATTAGATTACTCTTTTAATGAATTTGAGCATTCTTTGGTAATTGTCTTCAATTGATTGTTTTTGCTGTAACTTAGAGTGGAGCTTCAGTTTTCTTAGAGCAAGGTGTGACTAGTTTATTGTTGGAAATAATACTGAGAGGGGGGGGTGAATCAGTATTATTAAGCAATTTACCAAATCTTCCTTATTTGATCTTTTGAATTATTCTTGCATATCAGTACCATAAAATAATGAGCTTGAATAAAGAAAATAGACAGTCACACCAAAGAACACAAGATGTAAGGTGGAAACCCAATGCGGGAGAAAACCACCTGCTGCAATATGTCTCTATCTTCTTTCAAGAAATTCTTTTACAATGATTTTGTACTGGTGCAGTCCTTTACCAGCACGCAGGCTGCAACCTGCAGAGAGCTACAACTCTCTCTCGTTTTCCAGTTTCTCCTGGAAGGGAGCTACAACCCCCTACTTCTTTTCATGAAGAATCAAATGATCAATAAGTATATAACAGATACAGTCCACTACAGATATCAGATCAGTAATTACAGAAATAACCCAGAACACCTTATGAACAGAAATATACAGTCAACAGATCATCTTAAGACAGGGACGCATATTTTCTTTCTGTGGCCTGCGACTGGACGCAGTCTACCCTCCGCTGTTCTGCGTGCAGACGCACTGTTCCTCTATGCTTTGCTGCGACCGGCGCACCCCGAAACACTATCGCGCCGCGTCTTTTGCTTCAGAGACGCACCCAATAACACAGTTGCGCCGTGTCCTTTGCCTCAGAGACGCACCTGAGCCTTTACTGTACTGCGTCCCGGCGCACTTGCCCTTCACTGAACCTGCGTCCCTTCAGATATAAAAGATATGAGGACTTCAGAACCAACCCAAACACTCAGATCCACAGATCTGATCATGCGCCATAGAGATCACAGTCCATTAGAAGATTCGCCCTCATAGATCTGGACTAGATCTCACCAAAAGATATTCAACCAAGATGATGCTTAATCCAAATGAACTCCTTTGCTTTATATAGGCAAGCTTCTCCCCAAAACATGGAACAATACCACGAGCCGACACCATAGAAACACAAAACCGTTGGCTAGATACCACGCAAGAAACCCCCACGTGCTTTTCTCTGCCTTGAAATGTGTGCACTGGGCGGACGCACCTCCTGAACGGCTGGCCGACGTCCCTGGACGCGGGTTCTGTATGGTATACCTGCGGGGACGCACTTGCTGAACATATTTCCTGCGTCCTTCTTGATTTATCACCTGAATGGGTTTGCCATCAAGGACAACACCTGAATCATAATGCCAACAATCTCCCCCTTTGGACTTGATGGCAACCACATAATCTTCAGCTTCATTCTCCCCCTTTGACATCAAGAGCAAAGGGTATGCTCCCCCTATGCTCATGCATCTCCAGATCTGTAACCAGAAATCCATCATGAAGGAGATAGAGACATATTGCAGCTATTTCCAAGATCTCCTTCTCCATAATGCCAACAATGCATTATGTGCTCCCCCTGAGCCTATACCACCAATAGGAAGATGATCAACAGTAAGATGATGCATCAACAACCCCCAGCTTTTGCCTGAGGTATTCAAAAGTGTCCCTGGGCAATGGTTTGGTGAAAATATCAGCAACTTGTTCCTTAGAAGGAACATACTCCAACTTGACCTTCTGTTCAAGTACTTGTTCCCGGAGAAAATGGTACTTGATTGGTATGTGCTTGGTTTTTGAATGCATAACCGGATTCTTTGAGATGCTGATTGTACTTGTGTTGTCACATAAGATAGAGATTGGAGGTGTACAAGTGATTTGATAATCCTGCAAAGTCTGCATCATCCAAAGGAGTTGGGTGCAACAAGATGCAGCAGCAACATATTCTGCTTCAGCTGTAGACAAGGCAATTGAACTCTGTTTCTTGCTGAACCAAGAGACCAGTCTGGGACCCATAAAGAACGCACCACCACTTGTGCTTTTCCTGTCATCCACGCTTCCGGCCCAATCTGCATCTGTATAGGCATGAAGAGTAAGATCTGTATCTCTAGGATACCATAAGCCATAATTTTGAGTCCCTTGAAGATATTTGAAAATTCTCTTCACTGCTTGAAGATGAGTCTCCTTCGGATTTGCCTGAAATCTTCCAACTATTCCAACTGCATGCATGATGTCTGGTCGGGTACCTGTTAAATATAGTAAACTTCCAATCATAGATCTGTAGGTTGGTTGATGTACTGCTGCAGATTCATCATTTGCACTGAGACTGCATCCTGTGACCATGGGTGTACATACTGGTTTTGCATCTTCCATGCCATATTTCTTCAAAATCTGCTTGAGATACTTGGTTTGAGATAAAAGGATTCCTCCTTCCTTTTGTTGGATTTGCAAACCAAGAAAGTATGTCAGTTCTCCTAGCAAGGACATTTCAAATTCTTTCTGCATGACTGAGGCAAAGCTTTGACTCATAGCTTCTTCATTGCTGCCAAAAATAATGTCATCTACATACACAACAAGTATTAGCAATTTGTCATTTTCAATTTTTATATATAGATTGCTATCTGCTGAACCTTTTGAAAAACCTTGTTGATGAAGATATTTGTCCAACCGGTAGTACCAAGCCCTTGGGGCTTGTTTGAGACCATAGAGAGCCTTTTTCAATCGGCATACAAGATTTGGATCATTTCCAAGAATGAAACCATCTGGCTGTTCAATGTACACTTCTTCTTCCAAGTCTCCATTCAGAAAGGCTGATTTTACGTCCATTTGAAATACTTTGAAATTCTGAGAACTTGAGAGAGCAAGGAACATTCGGATGGCCTCAAGTCTTGCAACAGGAGCAAAAGTTTCTTCAAAGTCTATTCCTTCTTGCTGTGCATATCCTTTACAAACAAGTCTGGCTTTGTTTCTAATTACTTCTCCATTTTCATTCAATTTATTTTTGAAGACCCATTTTGTTCCGATAACATTCTTATCCTTTGGTCTAGGAACCAGCTCCCAAGTGTTGTTTTTTTCGATTTGCTCAAGTTCTTCATCCATTGCTTTCACCCAACATTCATCTTTGCATGCCTCTTTCACATTTTGTGGTTCAGTAGAGGAGAGTAATGCCAAATAACTTGAAGCTTCTGCAACTGTTCTTCTAGTTTGTATACCTGCTTCTTTCTGTCCCATGATCTGAGATTCTGGATGGTTCTTTTGAACATATCTGGATGGAGTCTTTTCTTCTATTCTTGTTCGTTCTTCTGCTTCTTCGTGAGGTTCTTCTTGAGATTCTTCTTGCGGTTCTTCTTCTTCATCATTCTGTCTTTGAGGGTGGCTTTCATCTTCTTCGATGTCTTCACGATGTATTTGCCTAGGAATGTATCCCTTCTCATCAACCACTACATCAATGCTGTCAACAATTTTGCCAAGTCTTTTATTGTAGCATTTGTATGCTTTGCTATGTGGAGAGTAGCCAAGAAGAATACCTTCATCTGCTCTAGGATCAAGTTTACCAAGCTGCTCCTCAGTATTCTTGATATAGCATTTGCTCCCAAAGATTTTGAAGTGCTTTACCGAAGGAGTTTTACCACTCCAGAGCTCATGAGGAGTTTGAGTGCTGTTCACTCGGACATTTGTCTTGTTGAGAATAATAACCGCATGTGCAGCTTCACCCCAGAAGGTTGCAGGGGTTCCTGATTCATCAAGCATAGCACGAGCCATTTGCTGGATTGTTCTGTTCATTCTTTCAACTACTCCATTTTGCTGAGGAGTTCTAGCTGTAGAAAATTCTCTCCTTATCCCATGTTCATCACAGAAATCGAAAAATTCATTTGAAGTAAATTCCCCACCTCTGTCAGATCTGAGGCACTTAATTTTGTGACCTGATTCATTTTCAACCAAGGCTTTGAAGGATTTGAATTTTTCGAATGCTTCATCTTTGTGCTTCATAAGTCCTAACCAAACAAACCTGGAGAAATCGTCAATAAATAATATCAAGTATTCCTCTCCTCTAGGTGTTCTTTTTCTGAATGGTCCACATACATCTGTATGTACTAGCTCAAGAGGCATGCTGGCTGATCCTTCTTTCTCTGGAAAGTTAGTTCTGGTTTGTTTTCCAAACTGACATGATCTGCATATGGTGTTGTCAGGAATTTTGATATCTGGAAGATCGCGAACTGCCTGATATTTGCAAGCTTTCCTTATTTGTGAGAAGCTTAGATGTCCCAACCTTCGATGCCATAGCCAGTGCTCTTCATCCTTGCTTAGATAGCATTGTTGTTGTCCTTCATCAAATATGTATAGATTATTTGGAGTTCTTTTTCCTTTGAGAACTGTTTTACCTGTATCAAGATCACGAACAAGGCATCCATTTGATCTGAATATAACCTCGGTTCTTTGATCACACATCTGGCTGACACTTAGTAGATTATGCTTCAATCCATCAACAAACAAAACATTTCCAGCCTTAACATCTTCTTTTAAAGGAGCAATACCTTTTCCTTTTATAGTTGCAGGAGTATCATTTCCAAAAGAGACTTTCTTTCCCTTTTCTAAATTAGAATAAGACTCAAGTTTTTCTTTATCACCTGTCATATGCTTCGAACATCCACTGTCAATGTACCATAGATTTTCTTGTCCTTCTGCATAAAATGCTATCCCACATCTTTCTGTTTGAGGTTCCTTTATTCTCCATGTTTTGGTGCCTGAGGCTTGTTCCTTTTTCTGCTCTTGTACCTTTCTTTCCGGAAACCTGCTTCTGCATTCAAAGTCTTTATGTCCAAAATTATTGCAAATAGAACATTCAACTTCATTTTCAAGAGCTGAAAAGTTGTTATAGGTCCTTTTTGTAATCCCTGTCATACTTCTTTGTTTTTGAGCTTCCCTAGTCATGATTGTTTTATACGCAACACATTGAGCTGCTTTGTGACCAAAGTTATGGCAAGAAAAGCATTGTCCATTGAAGAAGCTTCTGCGATTATTGGATCTACCAGCCAACTGATTGTAATTTTTATTTTCATCTATTCTTGAACCAAATTGAGAAGATTTTACCTGTGGCTGGTTGTGGCTTTTGTTCACCCTTAAGCTGGATTGCCCCTGATAGCTTCTGTTTGACATTTGTCCCTGCTTTACCTGATGATCTTCCTTGTGCTCTTGCTCATTTCTTCTTGCTGCATCAAGATAACTTTTTGAAGTGGATGCTTGAGAAGTTTCTCCATTATAGCCCAAACCTGTCTTATTTAGTGGAGACCGCTGCACACTGATAATCTCATCCAAAGTTTCAGATCCTTTGACAAACTTGAGATTAATAGTTTTTGTTTTCTCAATTTCTTTTCTAAGACCAACAATTTCACCTTCTAATTTTTCAAGATGTTTTTCCTTTTCATCAATTTGGAATTGTAGAGTATCAATAATCATGTTCTTTTCTTCTATGCATCTCTTGAGTCTAGTAATTTCATCATAAAGGTTATCCACATCTACAACATCCTCATAATCATCATCTTCAAATGCCATTAACAACCTATATTTATTACCTTGTTCATCTTCATCACTGTTTGATAAGCCATCACTATCTTCATGGGTGTAGTAGCTTTTCTTATTTGCGCTTTGTTTCTTGTTCCATCTAACTGGTTCCTTTCCTTTATCCTTATAAGAGCATTTTGCAGCATAATGACCTACTCTTCCACAAGCAAAGCATTTGAAAGGTAGCTTACCTCTGAACCTTCCAGAACCTCTTTGAAGATTTCTGACAAAATTTGATTCTTCTTCCTCTTCTTCTGGATCATGGCTTGCTTCATAGTAATCTTCTTTGCCTGATGCTTTAAAAGCAGCCTCCCTTCTGTCTGATGGTCCTCCCTTTCTCATTTCATAAGCAGTTAGAATTCCATGTAGCTGAGACATAGTAAGAACACGGAGATTTTCTTTTTCTTCTATTGCAGATACTTTGGATTCAAACTTGGGGGATAATGATCTTAGAATCTTTTGAACTACTATGGACTCCTTTACTTCTTCACCCAAATTTTTCATACAATTAACAATCTCATCTACCCGAAGAAAATAATTAGCCACACTTTCATCATTATACATCTTGAGAGTCTCATATTGAATCCTGAGAGTTTGAAGTTTAGCTTGTTTTACCTGTTCATCTCCTTCATAGCTTGTGATCATTTTGTCCCATATTTCTTTTGCTGATTTGAAGTGCATTACCTTCATGAATTCTGTTTGGGATATACTTCCTAATAGAGTACTGACTGCTTTTGCATTTGTTTCATACTTCTTTTTCTCAGCTGGATCTGTAGGAGTAGCTGAAGGAAAAGCATAGCCTGTTTCTACAATGTCCCAAACTTCAGTACCAAGAGATTGAAGATATGCAGTAACTCTTACCTTCCAATAATTGAAGTTTGTCCTATCAAAAACTGGTGGCCTGATTGATGCTTCTCTCTCGTAGTTGCTCATGATGAACGATCTACCTTCAAGCGATCAAGCTTTTCTGAAGGACCTGCTCTGATACCAATTGTTGGAAATAATACTGAGAGGGGGGGTGAATCAGTATTATTAAGCAATTTACCAAATCTTCCTTATTTGATCTTTTGAATTATTCTTGCATATCAGTACCATAAAATAATGAGCTTGAATAAAGAAAATAGACAGTCACACCAAAGAACACAAGATGTAAGGTGGAAACCCAATGCGGGAGAAAACCACCTGCTGCAATATGTCTCTATCTTCTTTCAAGAAATTCTTTTACAATGATTTTGTACTGGTGCAGTCCTTTACCAGCACGCAGGCTGCAACCTGCAGAGAGCTACAACTCTCTCTCGTTTTCTAGTTTCTCCTGGAAGGGAGCTACAACCCCCTACTTCTTTTCATGAAGAATCAAATGATCAATAAGTATATAACAGATACAGTCCACTACAGATATCAGATCAGTAATTACAGAAATAACCCAGAACACCTTATGAACAGAAATATACAGTCAACAGATCATCTTAAGACAGGGACGCATATTTTCTTTCTGTGGCCTGCGACTGGACGCAGTCTACCCTCCGCTGTTCTGCGTGCAGACGCACTGTTCCTCTATGCTTTGCTGCGACCGGCGCACCCCGAAACACTATCGCGCCGCGTCTTTTTCTTCAGAGATGCACCCAATAACACAGTTGCGCCGCGTCCTTTGCCTCAGAGACGCACCTGAGCCGTTACTGTACTGCGTCCCGGCGCACTTGCCCTTCACTGAACCTGCGTCCCTTCAGATATAAAAGATATGAGGACTTCAGAACCAACCCAAACACTCAGATCCACAGATCTGATCATGCGCCATAGAGATCACAGTCCATTAGAAGATTCGCCCTCATAGATCTGGACTAGATCTCACCAAAAGATATTCAACCAAGATGATGCTTAATCCAAATGAACTCCTTTGCTTTATATAGGCAAGCTTCTCCCCAAAACATGGAACAATACCACGAGCCGACACCATAGAAACACAAAACCGTCGGCTAGATACCACGCAAGAAACCCCCACGTGCTTTTCTCTGCCTTGAAATGTGTGCACTGGGCGGACGCACCTCCTGAACGGCTGGCCGGCGTCCCTGGACGCGGGTTCTGTATGGTATACCTGCGGGGACGCACTTGCTAAACATATTTCCTGCGTCCTTCTTGATTTATCACCTGAATGGGTTTGCCATCAAGGACAACACCTGAATCATAATGCCAACATTTACTTATTACTACAACTCTTATTTCTTTTGAAATTGAGCACATACAATGTGTAGTTGCCTTTGAAATAAATAGACTTCCCTGGGTTGAAAATTTATGTAGCACTTAGTTATTTGAATTAATAAGCAATTAAAGTGACCAACAGAAGGTTTGAAAGAAAGTTTGACAAAATTGCTACAAGACACGAAAGCTTCACTCGGGGGAGAAATACCATACCACGTGTGTTCATATTGAGTGATATATATTGAGGAAAAATGACATAATATATTGGGGGTATATAGGGGGTAAAGGATTTTTATATTGAAAGGTATGAAAAATGGAACTCAAAGTTAATGAAAAATATAAAGTGGTATAAAAAATGTTAATGAAAAAATGGATACCTACAATATCTAATGAAAGCAATGGTTTTTTAAATTGGGAAGGTGTATTGGGTTCGTATTGGTAGTGGGTTAAATAATGTGATTTTTAGAGGTATTTTCCAATATGTAATCAAATTAATGGTATTGTTTAATATGCCATGAACAAACGTGATATGTCAGACATTCTTTGAGTGAAACCCCCCATGTTATAATAAAGGCTTCTTAGTTGTGACAATGTAGTTCTTGAAACTCATGATGAGAACAAAACAAATGTGAATCATGATTCTAGAGAATCTAAAATTGGGTTGAAGACTAACCATATTCCAAAGGTAGATATGAGGAATTTTGATGGAAAGGATCTAGTAACATGGATTCTACATATGGAGCAATTATTTGATCTACATGATGTCCAACACATACAAAAGGTATGCATTGCATCTTTATTTTTAGAACCCAATCAATTTGTGTGGTATCAATGGATTTGTTCTTGTAAATAAATTTCCACTTGGAAATTTTTTATGGAGGAATTAATTGCACATTATGAAGATACAAAGAGAAATAAATTCTTTAGCCAATTGATAAATCTCAAACAAAAAGTTTTAGCTGCGGAGCACATTGACGACTTTCAAAGAGTGAATATCAAGGTAACCGATATTCTAGAGGAACACCTATTGATGTCTTCATAGGGACTTTAAAGTATAACATACAACATGAGGATCTCCTTTGGGATCCTAAGTCATTGGATAGTGCATTTTGGGTGGCAATAAAAGTTGAAAGGAAAATTATGGAAATAAGGAGGTATACCACTCACAACTATAAAGATGGAAGTGTTGCCACTAGTAGCCTCCTACAACCTATAAGGTTGACACCACAACAACTGGAGGAAAGAAGAGAAAAAGAGTTTTTTTATAGTTGTGATAGCAAGTACACTAAAGGTCATAAGTCTGTTGAGAATAAATTATTTTACATAGATTGTGAAGAAGAGGAAGAAAAGGAACATGAAACATCAAAAGAAAAAGATATACACCAAGAACCAACCCAAGGGGTTGAAAAAGAAGAAATGAATCTAACCATATCTTGTAATTCATTGGTACAAGATAGAAGGATATATCAAGAAGAAAATAGGAATAGTGTTGATTGATTTTGGTAGTACCCATAATTTTATTCATTGTAAGATAACCAAGTATTTGAATCTCTTTCTATATCCATCACTATAGTGTCAAATGATGGTTGCAAATGGAGGAACTATAAATTTCTCAGGGAAGTTTTATAATATCAATATAACCATGGGGAAATATGTACTAAATAGTCCAATTCTTTCCATTACAGTGGGTGGTGTTGATGTTGGATTAGGAGTCCAATGGTTACAATCTTTGGGGACGATATCTTTTAATTTTTAAGAACTTTTCTTGCAATTTTTCTAGGAAGGAAATTTAATTAAGAGACATCATAGGGAAACTTGAGAAGATAATTAGTTCTAATTGCATGACAAATCTTTTGAAGAAGGAATAGAAATGGGTAACTACACAATTATGCTCACTAGATGTTCAAACATCTAAGTCATCCATTTCTCCAAATCTCCAAAGAGTCCTTGACAATTATTGTAAGGTATTTGAGACTCATAAAGGTCTCCCACCTATTTGTGATCATGATCATGCTATTCACTTGAATCCAAGAAGTATTACTGAAAACATTAGCCCTTACAGATATCTCTATTCCCAAAGGAGCGAATTTACTGTATGGTTGTAGAAATGCTAGAGGCATGTATAATTCAACCTAGCCAACATTCTTTCTCTTCTCCAGTAGTATTGGTGAACATGAATCTAGATCATTATGTATGTGTCCATATTTAAGGAAGCTCAATACGCTCATTATTAAAGATGAATTTTCGATTCCTATCATTGATAAATTTTTGGATGAACTACATGGAGCAATTTACTTCACAAAGTTGGATCTTTTCTCAGGTTATCATCAAATTAGAATGAATACAAAAGAAATTTCGAAAACAACATTCAAAACTCATGAAGTTCATTATGAATATTTAGCCATGCATTTTTGCCTTACTAATGCACCTTCCACACTTCAAGGTTTGATGAATTCCATTTTCAAGCCCTTTGAAAATTTGTGTTAGTATTTTTTGATGATATATTAATCTACAAAAAGCATTGGAAAGATCATGTTCAATATGTTAATAGGGTGCTCAAACTATTGGATGAGAAATGATTGTATGAAAAATCATCAAAAATTTTCTTTGGGGTATAGGAAGTGGAATATTGGGGTCATATTGTATCTCATGAGGGTGTTATGGTAGACCCTATTAAAATTAAAGCTATAAATAAATGGAAAATCCACAAAACCTTAAAGCATCTTCAAGGATTTCTAGGGTTGAAAGGGTATTATCACAAGTTTGTTAAGAATTATGGGAAAGTAGCAGAACCACTAACAACATTACTGAAGAATGATGCATTTTTTTGGACTCTAGAAGAAACTAAGGCTTTTGAACATCTTAAAGAGGTAATGTGTCAAGCTCCGATCTTAGCTATGCCAGACTTCACAAAGACCTTTATTGTGGAATGTGATGCCTCAAGAAAAGTCATTGGTGCTATTTTAATGCAAAAAGGAAGACCCATTAATTTTGAAAGTTTTCCAATCAAGGGAAAGTATTTACACAAACCTATTTATGAGAAGGAAATGTTTGAAATACTACATTCTCTAAAGAAATTATTCCCTTACCTAATGGGAATACACTTCAAGGTAAAACAGATCATGATAGTCTTAAATGCTTCTTGGAACAAAGGTTATCTTTAGAATAGTAGAAAAATGGGTCACAAAGATTTCGGGTTAGACTTTGAAATCATTTACAAAATAGGGAAGAAAAATGTTGTTGCAGATGCACTCTCAAGAAGGAATGAGGATGTAAAAGAATTTCTTTGTGCCATTTATATTATCCCACATGATTGCATAACTAAAACAAGGGATGAATGGAAGAATGACAAGAGATGTGGACACTCATTCAAAAGTTATAGCAAGATCCTAGTGCATCTGATACATTTATCTGGAAAAATTATTCACTGTGGTACAAAGATCACTTATATCTATGTAAAAACTCCCAACTCAAACACAAGGTTCTTTTTGAATTGCACACCTCTCCTATAGGAGGGCACTTGAAATTTTAAAAAATTACCATAGGTTTAAGAATGATTTTTTTTGGGATCGCCTTAAATATGATATTCAGAAGACATGGATTTCGTCAAACATCTCATAAATGTGTAATCTACAGGTCATAACAACATATCTGAGCATAGGGGTCTCATACTTATCTGAAATTCATAAAGAGGCATTAATTCCTTATCACAATATCTGCATTATCATCAATTAGGTCATATATTCATTGCACATTCATTTTCTAATCAAAACATGATGAATGCCATACATTAATTCTGTCATAAAACATACTCATAACCAGCATATAACCAACATAAATAACAAGGATATAATAGCCATAAGAATCACATAAGAACTAGTCATTTAGACATGAAATACAAAGGAGATGGAGCTCTTATTTATGAATGCATAAGCCAACCAAGTCTCGGACTTTCACGAACCACCCGACCATAGATTGGTTGAACCAAATCATTCTTTTAGCCAATCATCCTCATGCCATATTCCAAGCATGAATGTGGGAATTAGAACAAAATCAACCAGAGCTTCCCTAGGCCAAACCACCTAAACCCTCATCAATAGAACTAGGCTTTACCGCAATCCCCACTATATCACTAGGCCCTAAACAAGCATGGATGCCTCTGGATTTTGCCACCTAAACCATGAGGAATTTGTTTGTCTCAACCTCACAGATTTACCGTGTATCCCGCCATTATCGATCAAGGGATATCTAGGCCTACGAGGTCTCCACCCTCTCAACTTTACCGTGTATCCTGCCATTACCGTTCAAGGGATTCCTAGGCCCAATTAAGGGTATTCACTACTAAGTGTTATTGTGTATCCTGTCATTCATCATTCAAAGGATTCTTAGGCTCAATTGAAGTGTTCACATCCAGGCTTTACCGTGTATCCCATCCGGGGATTCCTAGGCCTTGTGAATAATCCTAAGACCACCCCACTCAGCTTCAAATCCTTCTAGCAATCTAGCTCAACCAAATACAAGAGAACCCACCACAACATGGCTATCCATAAATGGTAATGTAAGGTTAAAGAACATTGTCACACCTAGAAAAACCCCTGCCAATGATAGAAAGAGAACCAAAAACATGCATGCATGTACCATTCATGCTAAATTTAGCAAGGAAAACACACATGCAAATCGATACCTGCAAGTAATCCTGCTTTAGTTTCATGATCCTACTTTTCCTTGCTTGATCCCATCTTCCTCTTAATTTCTTTGTGCTTCCTTTGCTTTCCTTGATCCAATGCTAGAGTGCTCCAAGAGTACTCTAAGTTTCCAAGAGTGGGAGAGATAGAGAATAGAGAGATAACAACAAAATCGAACTAACAAAAAGGTACAAATTGGTCCTCAGAAGCCGTTTTATTAATGAGGCCTCTATTTTCTTCAATTTTCCATTATTTTCCTCCATTTTCCTCCTCACATGCAACCTATGACCTTTCACCTTCCTTTTCTCCTAATTTCCATTATTTTCATGAATAAAATGCCAATTAATGCCTCATGCTTTTCCAAAGTCATTTCCATTAACTTTGCCAATTTCCTTATCCATAATAAACAAAACAAACACCCAAAGTAGGATGTTTTTTCCCAACATTCAGCTTGGAATACATGTCCCATGACCTTGGTTATTATTTTGCCTTTATTAACTTTATTATATAGAATTTTTACCAGGTTTGTTACAAAACCCTCCCCTTTGGGGAATCACCATCCTCGGTGTTTAATGGCATCTACAACCAACAAGACTATTGAAAATAAAAAAGCATATTGCCCATGGAGCTTCATAACTTAGCTCATTGTAGTATTTACAGTCATCAATCTGCTGAGAAGTAAACCAGAATGACACATAACAGCATGACAACAATAACAACATGACACTTGTACTGCTTATTGGAGCTTTATAACACAACTCATGGTGGTATTTTATTAGTCCTATCAACAGGTATATTTTGAAGATCATCATGCCATCCTCTAGCAATAAAACTATCCTTTTCTCACATTAATTCAAATTTTTTGTTATATTATGCTTAGTAAGAAGAGTAAAAGGTGTGTGTCATAGTATGTGGCCTAATGTGGTTTAATTGTAGGAAAAATAAACTTGTTTGAGCCAATTACTATGCAGGGGCTTGATGGAGGCAACTAGGAGAGAATCTAGGGGTATTTTCCACCTCCTTAAATCCATAACTTGGCTTGGGATCACAACATCCTCTCTCACCAATTTGAATTCATTGGCAATCGAGTAACTCCTAGTACAAGTAAAGCTCAAGAGGGACCAAATCCACCATTTTCGAGATTAGGGAGTGAATCACTCCTATTTTCAAGGGATTTTCTATTAACTACAATTTTGTATAAATAAACAACATGAAAATCTCATTAGGATTCAAAGTTTTAATTTAGCTAGGCGTAGCTATTGAGATTAGAACTTGACATTGTCATTTTGAACTTTTATGTGATGTATGAGACTTTTACTTTTTGATAATGAGAAGTTGGTTATTAATCTGCATCTGAGTTAGTTTCAGAGGGCTTATACACTTGGGTTTGGGCCCAATCCAGAGGCTTTGGTCCCTCTTTTGTAATTTTGTTTTTTTCTTGATTCCAAGCATTTCATAGTTTGTTTCATTTTAGTAGAGGTTAAGCTATAAAAACCTATGATTGTAAGCTTCTACATCACCTCTCTTGTGGGAGAATGGTTGGAAGGATTCACAATCTCAGTACAAAAATATTGTGTTTATCATTTCTTGGAAATAGATGAATGTTAGTTGTTCTTCTTCACATTTTATTTTTGTAGCTTAGAAGCTCGTTTAGTGATTAGCATAGTGTTATGGCATAAAATAGTGTTATTTAAATTCAACTCATCTATTCCATCATAGTTTATCTCACTTTGTTAATGATCAATGGATGTATGCATGTGACTGGTTGCAAGGATGTGTTGATCTGCAGTGGAGGGTACCTCTTCCAACTCCATCTTGGACTCCTCCATAATCTCTCTCCACCCCTCAATTATGTCCCAAAACTCAGTTTCCACAATCACTTTTCCTAGTAAACTTAGGACACTATGAGCATTCATCCTGGTGCAAGACAGACCTCTGAGAGGTCGCAGGCTTGGATATGGAGCTCAACCCAACCTTCCTTCACTCTCTCTAAACTCCACCCACCTCTTCATGCCCTTAAGTCATCATTTTCACCCTAAAATGCCTCTCGGAACCCCTCCTCTAGCATTACAGGCCCTCCTGTAGCAATACAAGACCTCATGTAGCAGCATCTGTAGTAGGCATGTAGCACCACTTTTATTCACCAGTTTTAATCCCCACTTCAACCTTAGCTTAGTCAAGATGAATAATGATCCCAAGCAGTGATTTTATGATCAAGGGAAGCACATATACCACTCCAACCATTCCTTTTCCTCACTGCAAAACAAAGTAGAATTAGTTTTTTCAATCAAAATTATGATGTAAGTTAGGTTTCTAATTTCAAGCAAGTGTGAAATAGGTATATGATACATGCAATTATGTTGCTAGTTTGATGAATTATGCAAGATAGAGTAGCTTTCTTTCTGAAAGTAGATTAGCCCTTGTCCTTTCATGAAATGATTAATTAGCATCTACAAGTTGAGAAAATGGAATTTTCACTTTCATAGATAGAATTAGTTTTCAATCATACTTTCATCAACAAGCTTTCACTATAGTTCAATAGGGGAAATGGTCTCTGAGCACTTTGGTCTAATGTCATGACTGAGTGTGGCGTGAGTAGAATCCAACCTACTGTGCATATAACACTGTCACCTCTAAGTTTGTACAAACCCTAGATTGATAATTTGAGCTGAGGAGCCCTTGGGAGTTGCAACATTCTTAGTGTAATACCAGGGCTCACAACCTTTTGGTGCCGTTGTCGGGGAGGTTTCTAAGTAGATGTTTTTTCTACTTGAGCATTGTTTTCTATTTTGCATACATTCTTGAAAAGTCAAAAATGAAAATAAAAACTCTTCCGTGCCTCGTAGGAGTAGGGATAATCAAGGAAAATTCTTACCAAAAACCCATACACCCTCAAGAAGTCAACCTTCACTCTTCTTCGATGACTGTGAACCTCCCTCTCTGACTACAGGGGAGTTAGAAGACCCTCTAGGTGAGCAAACTGATTTTTTTTATTTTGCTAAGATTGGTAGATCCTTCTTTTTCATTATAAAATAAGAAAGCAAGTTACAACCACATAGAGCCTGGTTAGGTGGTCTCAACTTGCCCATCGGGAAACCAAGTTTGTTGACCACTTAACCACATGATAAGCCATCTAGTAACAAAAAATACTTAGTCTATCTATCCAAGCTATATAAACTTGATTGTCATGTCCACAACCATATATATATATATATATATATATATATATATATATATATATATATATATATATATATATCTATATATATATATATATATATATACATACATACATATATATATATATATATATATATGTATATGTATATAGATATAGATATATATATATATATATATATATATATATATATATATATATATATATGTATATAGATATATATATATATATAGATATATATATATATATATATATATATATATATATATGCATATATGCATACATAGATATATATATCTATGTATGCATATATGTATATGTATATATATATATATATATATATATATATATATGACTGCAAACTGTAAATTAAAAGCTATCCACATGAAAACTAATCAAAAAATAACTAAGAGCCAGCATGCTAGTCCTCCTGCTTAGCAGATGCTGATGTAACCAGGGCTAGATCTTTTGTGTTGGAGCCTGGCAACTCAGTCTGTGCAAACAAGCAGGGGAAACACAAATATTGCGACCCCATGAAACCCCAATTAACAGACCAGACATAGGGAAGCATAATGGAGTATAGGTAGAACCAGTTAAGATACCTGGTAACCAATGGTTGGATTCATTGGATCACCTTGCCTTCCTGAAGCCTCTGCTTAACTCTCACTGTCATCACATATTCTCTTACAACCTCCGAAATTTTATCCTTCTCCGCGGTCAGTAAACTTGGTTGCATGTAATTTCCACCTTCCCTCGTCCCTCTTGCGTTAAACATGATGATGGCCACCGCACCCTCACTTCGAGCATGTGGGAGGCAGTGGAACCATTCCTTGTGTCCTTTTCATGATGATAGCCTTAATGTCTTTGTCCGCCAGCTCACACCCTGATCGGGGGAGAAACCTGAAATTTTTGAAGAACCTATTACAGAAGAATAAGAACCCACTTCACCTACCCAAAATGTGGCTGAAAACAGGGACAATAAGTTTTTCCCCATCAGAGAGACCAATGGAGAGGTTAGAATGAAGAATATAAGCCCTACTTCCTTTCCACACTTCCATGGATTAACCTCTGGTGATCCTGACACCTTCATGTTTGAATTTTTTTTTTTTTTTTTTTGTAGGACCTATGATTACGCGAGCAAAAGCTGAAGTTATTCCCCTCTACCCTTAAAGATGCAACCTTCTGTAGGTTTATGGGTATGCCTAGGGATAGCATCACTACCTGGGCTCAAATGTAATAGGCTTTCAATAAAAAGTATGGGGACTATTGTAGGTCCAAATAAACCAAGGAAGAAATATTTAGGATGACTCTTGGATCTGATGAATCCCTTGAGGACTATGAGTATAGATTTCAACTCACTTATAGCAGGTCCAACTGTGCCCTTGATCCTGAGTCACTCAAGCTAGTTCTTCTCTGAGGGATTAGGGAGGATATTTTTGAAACCCTCAACATGTTATCTGGAGGAGATATATATCAATTATCCAATGATGACATCAAAACTATATTCAAGAATCACTCTAGGGTTTTCAGGAAGAAGGGTAGGTGTAACACCCCCTCCTCCCTATCTACCCAAGAAATTGATCGGTCGGGGTAAACATGTGATGAGAGAGGTCACTATAAGGGATTCAACCTCCTTGATGACCTTAAGGAAATGGAATCAATGGAACACCTTAAACAAACCCATCCACATTAGCAACAACACCCTCAGGAGACATGTCAGCCACTCAGACATCTTGTCCCTGAGTCCCATTGATGTTTTAAGCCTATTAACCCCTGGTTGCTCTCATGTTATAGGCATGATGACATCCAGAACCCAAAGCCACTCTCACAGGCCTATGTTCCAGCTTCCCTGGACACTTTTTAGCAGACTTGTGTCAGCATCCCTGAGATTTGAGCCACTTTTCTAGCTTAGAATCCTGCCCTCTACCCAGAACTTTTACAACCTCCAAAATCCATCAAAGACATGATGAAAATATAAACAAATCAAAATTCAACTGGGATTGACATTCTGTCAAACACTTGGCATTAACACAACATAAAGGTCTAGGATACAAGACTAAGCATGAATGACTAAAAGAACTTATGAAACATAACCATAAGGATCACCACCTTCTCCATTGAACTGTTATAACATTAATTAGGTCTTTCATCCATCCATTTAACAATTACAAGTAAATACATGAAATTACCATGACATGAACCAGTTATATAACCATGCTTATAACCAACATAAAACCATATAAATATCAGAGATATGACAACCATTAAATCCACATATGAACCAGTGCAAAAGTAAGAGAACTTAGCTTTCATTAATCATAGGCAAATCTGACTAGGTTTGGGACTTTCACGTACCAACCGACCATAGACATGGCTAAACCAAATATTTCTTTCAGCCAGTCACCTCCACGCCATATTCCAAGCTTGAATGAGGGATCTCATAGAACAACCAATCCAATAACAACTAAGGGAATCTAGAGGTTAAACCACCTCTACCCTCATCAAATTGTGATCACACCAAACCAATGCTCTGATCACAACCAACTAAACCTAGAATGCCATCTGGAATCCATCGTTATCCTTAAGAAATTTTCTGTCTCCTTGTTTTTCAGGATTTACCACAATCCAATCCCTGATCACTAGGTCCTAAACCAAGATCCATCTCTCAGGATTTATCACAATCCAAACCCAGATCACTGGGCCCTAAAACAAGACTCATCCCTCAGGCTTTATCGTGTATCCTGCCAAAACTAGTCAAGGGATTCCTAGGCCTTTGGGAATGAAACTTGAGACCACCTCCACCCTAAATTCTAAAATCCATCCAGCAAACCAAAGCTCAAAAATAAAAATAAACATCCCAACACCATGGCATCCGAAGAAAGGCAAGGCTAGGCTAAAAACCACTGTCATAACCAAACAAAACCATGCCACCGACAACAAGAAAACCATACACTAATATTCAAAGCCATGCATGTCCAAAATAGATAGGAAATCACACATGTAATATGTTACATGCAAGTATTCCTGCTAAAGATGCATGATCCTTCTCTTCTTCCTTGATCCTTGCTTTCCTTCCTTTCCCTTTTCTTACTTTTCCTTCCTTCATCCAAAGCTAGAGTGCTCCAAGAAAACTTTGAGTGACCAAGAATGAGAGGGAAAGAGAGAGAATAATGAGAGAGCTCCAAACTTGAACTAACCAAGAGCTTAACACTGACAAAGATTGAACCAAGAGATTACATTGACTAAGAGCTTGCTAACTTATCCTCAGAAGCCTTTTTATTGATGAGGCCTCTAATTTCTTCATTTTCCATTATTTTCCTCATTTTCCTCCTCACATGCAACTTGTGACCTTTCACCTTCCTTTTCTCTTAATTTCCTTTATTTTCATAAATAAATGTGCCAAAAGTGCCATTTTTCCTTTCCAAAGACTTAGCCATTGCCTTTGCCAATTTCCTAAGCCATAATAAACCGAATCAACACCCATTAGGATGTTTCCCCCACCATTCATCTTGGAATATGTGTCCCATCAACCATGGACTTATATATTTTTACATGAATTTTTAACTAGTGTTGTTACAATACGGCTAGTCAAGGCTTGGTCAGTTCCTCTCCCTCCACAAGATCCATCAAGAATGAGATAGGGAACATGTTGGATTATTTCAAGAGTGAAATGTTGCATACCTTTGTATTACAAATGGATACCATGCAAATCAAAATAAAGAAGGAGGAAGAAGAGAGGGAACTAGTTATTTTCTTCCCTAGATGCACTAAAATACATCCTAGGAATGAATGCCCATTGAATGCCATAGAATTCTGCCTAGTCTGTGAATAAAATCATGCAATAGACAAATGTCCCAATTTTCTAGGACTAAAAGTTGTATAACAATGGGAAGAAGATGGGTTAGAGAAACTTTGCTTCATTAATCAAAGAAGGCCTCAAGGACCTCGACCATATCAACAGGGCATGTAAGGTGCACATTACTCTTATTACAATCCAAATCAGAATGCACCTTTGCAACCTTGGTACTCTTCCACTCATCCATCATGGTCCACACCTCCTTCTTGGCCTTATGCTCCTCCATATCCTCCTCAACCTGTCAACCATCATTTTTCAGCCATATCCACCCCAATCTTCTCAATGGGGAAACCCATCACAAGGGTGGAGGCCTCAAGTCAACCAACCTCCTACTTTACTGCCTCCACCCCAACCTTAACCACAACTCAATCATCATATGTAAAAACCTCCTCCCACATCTACCCAAGTAACTGGCCAACCGGGGTAAACATGTGACGAGAGGCTACTATAATATGATTCAACCTCCTAGATGACCTTAAGGAAGTGGAATCGATGTAAACACATCATACATAACTTCCACATTAGAAACAACACTCCTAGGAGCCATCCCAACCACTCAAGTATCATGCCCCTGGGTCCCACTGAGTTTTTAGGCTATTAAACCTTTGGATGCTCCCATGCTATGGGCATGTCAACATCAAGAGAGCTCTAGATGCTCCCACAAGCCTGGATGTCTACATCTAAGGACTATTTCCAGTAGACCTGTGCCAAAGTCCGCGGGATTTAAGGCACTTTTCAAGCCCAAAATTCTGGCCACTGCCTAGAACTTGTTGTAACTTCCAGAACCCATTAAATACATTATGCCAACACTAATAAATCAAAAGCTAACTCTAGGGTTAGGCCTAACCATCCCTAAATGGGACTAACATTCTGTCAAACACTTGGCATCAATGCAATCTATAGGTCTAGGATACAAGACAAAGCATGAATGACTAAAAACTCTTATAAGACATGAAAAGAAGGATCACCACCTTATCCCTTGAACCGTTATGACATCAATTAGGTCTTGCATCCATCATTTTAACAATTACAAGAAAATACATGAAATAACCATGATATGAATGAGTCAACTAACCATGCTAATAACCAACATAAAACCATGAAAATAACAGTGAGATAACAACCATTAAATCCTCATATAAATAAGTACAAAATCAAGAGAACTTAGAATTTATTAAACATAATTTGACCAAATTCGGGACTTCCACGTACCACTCGACTGTAGACATGGCTGAACCAAATATTTCTTTCAGCTAGTCATCCCCGTGCCATATTCCAAGCATGAATGTGGGATCTCATAGAACACATCAATCAAAACCATCCACGGCTTCCAAAGTCCAAACCACCTAAACCCATCAAACAATGATTCCAACTCATGGTTGGAAATCACAAAACCATCAACAGATTGGTCTCTACCCAAGCCTTCTAGGGATCTAGAGAATTTGTTCCAACCCGGGTTCCAAGACTAGTAACTCAACCCACAGATGTTGCCTGGCTCCAGAGCATTTTTCCAATCAAGGCTCCAGGACTAGTAACTCAACCCACAACTTTTCCAGGCTTCCAGAGTGTTTGTCCAACCAAGGCTTCCGGGACTAGCAACTCAACCCAAGTCAATACAGGGCTTCCAGATCGTTTGTCCAACCAAAGTTCTGGGACTAATAAATCAACTCAAGCCATTACAAGGTTTCCAGAGCATTTGTCCAACCAAGGCTCCGGGAACTAATAACTCAACCCAAGTTAAAGGAAACATGAGAACCAACCAGAAAATAAATAAATTAACCCACAATACCATGGCTATCTAGGAAATGGCAAGGCTAGGTAAATCTAATGTCAATCTAGGAAATCCTCCATGACAATTACAGAGCATGACCAATAAACCACATGCATGTGCCATGCATGACAAAACTAGTGATGAAAACATACGTGCAACTCGGTACTTGCAAGAAAAACCCATTGTAGATGTTGATCCCAATTGCCTCTTGTGCTTTCCTACTCTTCCTTTGCCTTCTTTCTCCAAAACTCCAAGTATGCCACACTCCTCCAAGAGTGATCCAAGAAAACTCCAAGTGTCCAAGAGTATGAGAGAGAGAGAGAATAGAAGAGAGCTCCACTAAAACTTGTCAAAATCTTACCAACTAATCCTCAGAAGCCTTTTTGTTAATGAGGCCTCTATTTTCTTCATTTTCCATTATTTTCCTTCATTTTCCACCTCACATGCAACCTATGGCCTTTCATCTTCCCTTTCTCCTAATTATCATTATTTCATAAATAAAATGCCAATTAATGCCTCTTTTCCTTTACAAATCCTTTGCCATTGACTTTTCCAATTTCTTTTAGCCATAATAATCTGAATGAACACCCACTAGGATGTTTTTCCCACCATTCGTCTTGAAATACATGTCCCATGACCATGGTCTTATATATTTTTACATGAATTTTTAACCAATGTTGTTACGGAACCCTCTCCCATGGGGGAACACCATCCTTGGTGTTCAATGACACCTACAACCAACAATACCACTAAAAACAAAACATACTGCCCATGGAGCTTTATAACATAGCCCATTGTAGTATTTACAATGACCATTTTCTAAAACATGACAAACATATCATTTACTAGAGCTTTATAATAGATCTCATTACCGTATTTACAATAATAACCACATATATACACATACACATTTTCTTCACATAGTAAATAATCACACTGTCTATGGAGCTTTATAAATCCAACTCAATAAAGTATTTACTATAATACACACATGCATATATGCACATTTGCTCAACTAGAAAAATAAATGGATACAATGCCTGCATTCGCAACAAGGGAATCCATAGGCTCACACCTCCAACCTCAAAGTAATACCAGGATTCACCTCCTTCCCAAGAAGTCCGGAATCCACTGCCAAAGTCAAAACTGCATCCAATTTCCAGGGCCACAGCCCTACACCACTTGTCCTCTAAGTGAATAGTTACCGACTCATTATTCCAAGGAACACTCCCAATGTGCATTTGATTCCATATGACAATGCTAATGACCAAAAACAAATCTGTACATGACCTTCCCTTCTTTGCTACATAGTCCCTTGAGAAATCTGGTCACCCCCTTCTGTGCAGTCATAGGCCTTCCAAGTTCCGCTTGCACCCCCACCCTGGGCAGTCCATCCCTTGGCAAGTCTTCCTCACACTGGAAGTTACAAAAACCAAGGCATATCCCTACCTTAAAACCATATGGTGGTCATAGCATGCTCATGGAAATCAATGGACATTATTGGGTACCAGTGTCCCACAATGGCCTTGTGCTTGAAGTGATTTACCAACATATTGTTGCATGTTCCAATTTCTTTCACTGAAGCTGCTAATTTTTGCAATTGGTTTCAACCACCCAATCGATCATTTCATGTTTTCTTATACCAAGCACATGATTTCCAATAGATTCAAAATAAATTGAATAACTTCAAATCATACCTCATCGGTGGTCCATCAATAAGGTATACTTGCAATCTCGTTCGCTTCCTGTCACAACAAGTCAAACTAGCATCTTTGACAAAATCATCATGTATAAACATATCACATCAGGTTAGCTCAAAACATGACCATCATAGATCAAAATCATAAATCACATGTAACCATCATAAACCAAAATCATTGATCACATGTAATCATCATAGACCATAATCATAAATCACATGCATAATAAAACTAAAATAAAATATTGATACTTATCCTTTAATCAATCCTTAGCTTCTACCTTTGTTTTTATTCCATACGCACTCTAGATCAGTTGCCACGCCCAAAAAACACCTATTGTCTTCTCCTCAACCATGTGTGCATACACATAATGTGCATCAAACACATACAACCACACATGACATACAAGAACATGCAATGCATGCACCTGCACTTGACATACAATTCATACACCTACACCTAGTGTACAACACAACACATACATACACCTACACATGGTGTACAACACAACACCATACATCTATACCCAATGTACAACACCACATAATACATGTATGTGCATAGAGTACCACACAACAAATACACATGTCACGATACCACAACTACACAATGAACTTACATAGTATCGTATGCCTGCAACATAGCATGTACGACATGCACAAAATACCACATGTACACTAGTACCATATGTAAAACATGTACATAGTACCACTTGTACAAAGCACCAACTATACAAAGCACAACCTATACAACATGTGCAAATCATCACATGTGCATGGCACCACCTACACAACATGTATACAATGCCACATGTACTTCTTACCACCTGTACAACATGTACACAATGCCAGGCATCATAGCACCATATGCTGTTGGAAATAATACTGAGAGGGGGGGTGAATCAGTATTATCAAATCAATAAAACTTTTTCATTTCCATACTTAGATACATATATGCTACTTCAATTAAGGGAACCCGCGTGTATACGAAACTATGTCTAATGAAACTAGCGTATATCCAGAATACTTATGATTTAGTTAATCCATTAAATGTTGATCTTTAGTTAGTGCATCAGAACTTCATTAACCATATGTAAAGTAAGCAGGTGCAGTAAAATAGAACAGATCATCACACACAAGAAGCACACATGAACACCATGATATAAGGTGGAAACCCAATGTGGCTGAAAACCACCTGCTGCAAGTCATCTCTATCTTCTTTTAATAAGAAAACTTCATTTTACAATATTTTTGTACTGGTACAGTCTTATACCAGTACACAGGCTTCTACCTGCAGAAGGCTACAACCTTCTCTCGTTCTCCAAACTCTCTTGGATGGGAGCTACAACCCCCTTAGCTCTTGTACTAGCTGATCCTAGTACGTAGGTGCCTGCCTACTGAATGCTCCAACCTTCACTTGTTCTCTAGCTGCTACTGGAAGGGAGCTACTACCCCCTTTGCTCTTGTACTAGCTGATGTACTAGTACATAGGCGCCGGCCTACAATCTCCTTTCACCCTCCAGGGACCACATTTCATACATTTTCAGACTGGATACTCCTGAAGCACAACACTATAATCTGAAGGCCACGTTTCATCAAATTTTCATACTAGACCCATAAATATCATTGAAGCACAAAACAATCAATACTAGCATCATCAATTTTTGAATCACTGAAACACTGAAACCCTGTCAACAACACCGTTACCAGAACACAGAGCAGAACACTGAACTCTGCACAATATTCAGAACCAACTGTATCATCAAAATCATGCATCAGAGTGCATATGCTACCTGGAAGTGCTGAACCAACGTGTATACGCAACTTTACCAAGGTGAACCAGCGTATATGTCATCAATTGCTTACTTATAACTTGATGCACTTCCTATCTTCAGACATATCCAGATTATTACATATACAAGGATAATATGTGTGTTAGCACCTAGATCTAGTCTATCAGATCACATAAATATGAGTCATTATGATCCTAATCCAATATTAGTTCTCATCCATCAAATGCTAAAGCTAAACACAATCAACCAAATAGGATATGTAGAATACTGACACCTTTAAACTGTCATCAGAACTCATCAACAACCAGAACCACCTGTAACTTCAAACATCATAGCTCAAATGGTATACGCTACTACATTGAACCAAACCCACGTACATACGTGCTTACACCAAAGCCAACCCGCGTACAGATCTATAAATATTCAATCATGACTTGCAGCGATTTCAAACTTAAGTTATGCCCAGTTCAGATCATTACATGTGTCAGTAAACAGATCTAGAATAAACATAATCAATCATATAGAGATAGTTCACTTCAAACCATTTGATCTCGATCTATCCTTAGATCTTGTTCTCCATCAATCGGTGAGATCCCTCCTTAGCTCAGATCAAGCAATGCTTCATCAACCCATAACCTGCAAACTGGATCTCATACTTCATTAGATATTCAAGATTTTTTCGATGCCCTTGCCTAATGATCTTCTTCTCCTTTTATAGTCTTAAGCCTTGCTCAATACCATGGTCCAAAACCATAACAAACCAATACCATGGACCCAATACTTGGGATCAACACATCTGACGAGATACTATGGTCCAAAACCATAGGTTCAAATACCAAGGACTAACTACCACGGACCAAAAGTAAGTTCTCCAACATATACACGCTTTTCCTTGCATGAAAGTGCATGTATACGCATACACACCTTTGTAACGTCTAACCCGCATGTATATGCGGCTTGGTCATGATGAACCTGCATATATATATTTTCTCTTCATTCTTGTAGTCTGATCATCAAATCCTTGCTGCTGACCTATTGCTCTATGATCTGTCATTTGTGTGATTTTCCATCAAGGACAACACTTGTCTCATAATGCCAACAATCTCCCCCTTTGGACTTGATGGCAAAGCTAACTTGTCACACTTAGAACTATCATCTGATTCCTTTGAGCTGTCCTGCATCCCATGCATTTAGTCACATCTCATATCTCTTCTAAAGATTCATCTAGTTATAACTAAGTGAGATGTTCTTCTATGAGTGGGTTTCCATCAAGTACAACACATGCATCATAATACCAACAATCTCCCCCTTTGGACTTGATGGAAACAACACCAAATCACTCTCCCCCTTTGAAATCAAGGGCAAAGGGTGGACCAAGATATTCACTTTCTTTGATAGACATCCCGCTGATCATACTCCCCCTGAGTACCTGCTGAAATTTCTGAATGAGCTCCCCCTTTGTATATGCCAAGGTGTACTAATCTGTCCATGCTCCCTTTGAGTACATGTTGAAGTCTCTGCTTTGCTGAAGTGTGTTTTTCATGCTCCCCCTGACTGTAAGCAAGGTCTGCAAAAAGATGTTCTACAGGAAAGAACATGACTCTATCATAAATGACCTTCCTATCACCAAAGACTCATACATACATCCATCTCCCATCCTAGTGGGGATATACCAATATTAATTCATCCACCCAACCAAGTGGGGATACATGATAAAACAAGAACATTACATCATCCATCCCAGGCATAGTGGGGAAACCAACATAGGCTGTTACATGACCTTGATATGACTGAAATATTTCATCATCCTTCTTATGCATAAAGGGGTTACAAATTACATCATGTGACCAGAAGAGATTTCATCAAATGACTACAATAGATAGAGACACACTATTACATCATGAGTCTTGATATGACCTTTGCATGAGACCAAACATCTAGATAAGACCATGATAGTCATCATACACAATGTATGATCTACTCTATAAGCATCTGTCAACAACATATAGGCCATCAATCATGTTCTCCCTCTGTGCATGTTCCATCTGTGCCAGATGGTTTCTGTCAGGTCCATATCAGACTCTTCTCATTCTGAGTTTGGCCCACTGATTTCCTTCAAATTAACATATACGTGATTGTATCCACAGAAACAAGCGTATATACACGGATACTCCTTATGAAACTCATGTACAACCATTTCCAGATCAGCAACCTGTAAATGTCATATGACAGGATATGTCTACATATAGATATCAACTCATCATCATAAAATAATTCACATCATATGTGTAAAACACCATAGTTATCTTATCAACAAGATCATCCATGTATCATCACTTGGGAATATCTGCATCAATCAATATATGTAAGTATAAACCTATCAATATATAGGTAAGAACTCATCATCATCATGTCTCCAACAATGCAACTATGAGTAATCATTCATGTATCCAGCACTATGTATCTTGAGCTCAAGATCTTTTGTCAGGGCTTCTTTATATCATCAACATCAACAATCCTCATCCACATGAGCACCAAGAACTATAGGAATCCTGCATCATAACTGTATTATATGATCTTTATGCATATGATGATAGCAGCATATGAGAGACTCATCATCAAGTAATGAAGTTGTGTATTCAAGCTTTGTACTTCTCCTTATCCTTATGAAGATCACCATGTAAGCATCATATGCACCATCTAAGAATCAATCCACAAATATGATCTGAACATCAACTATGTAACCCCAAGAATCATATGAGATTTTATCATGGACAACTCATAACCTCATCATAGCAAGATATATCATTTAGCCATATAAGCATCATCACCAAGGACTATTAACCATAATGCCAACAATGAATTATTAAAGGCATATGCTCCCCCTCAACCTATGCCATCTGTTTACTATTAGATCTGATCATGCATCTATCAGTGATAAGCATCAATACATCATCATCATCAAGTTAGGATCAAAACACTTCTAAACATCTTACAAGTATCAAGACATTTCGACACATCCTTAGCATACTGTAACTATTAACCAATAGAGCAAATAATGGACTGAATCATATCAGGCCCTTTTTCTGAGCCTGTCCCCACTGCTTTTCCTCATACTGACATATACGTGACTGTGCAGTGTTTAACTCGCGTATATAGGCGACTTCCCTTTATGAAACTTGCGTATGAGATTTAGGACACTGAAGTTTTACACTTTCAGCTGCCCCTGAGTCTGTTATGTCTGTGTTGTGTTGTGTCTGAGTATATTGTGATGTGCCACATCTTTCTGACTGTACTTCCTTCTTCTTCCATATCTTCAAGCATGATGATGTTTTATCCTTTTGGTATGGTCCCTGTACTTTGTTCCTGCATTCCTTTGCTCTATCTCCAAGCTTGTTACATGCATAGCATCTTACATGTTTCATATTCCTTCTGTAGCAATCAACAGCTTTGTGACCAAACATATTGCAAGAAAAACAATATCCCTGAAAGTACCTAGAATGTGATGATCTTTCTGTGTGATGATCTTGAATCATTCTTCTTCTACATCTAGCTGCAACATGTCCAATATTATGACATACATAACATTCAACATTATGCATTGGAGGAGTAAAAGATTTCCTTTGATGAATTTCTTTCCTTGGCTGTTGATGGGGTTTTCTTCTCATCTCTTCATTGTGCATTTCAGATTTCTCATTAGAGTTTCGTGCCTCTCCTTGTGAGCTAGATTCACTTTCAATGGATTCATAAAAACCAAGACCAGTTTTGATAGCAGGAGACCTTTGACTACTAAGAATATCATCCAAGATCTTAATACTATCTTGAAATCGTAAGAGCTTATCCTTTTCTTCTAATTTATCATTTAGAATATTTACCTCAACCTGAAGATGCTCTTCCTTTTCATGATAGTGCTCCTTCATGTCTTCTTCAGCTTTCCTTCCTTCTTCCAACTGATGCCTTAATTCAAGAACTTCATTTTCTTGTTTTTCAAGAGCTTGGAGTAGATCTTTATTCTGCTTCTTTGATTCTTCAAGGTCTTCCTTTAGCGTGCAGATCGTAGCTTCAAGTCTTTCATAATAACTGGATCTATCTCTGAGTTTCTTGATGATTGTGCTCCTTTCATTGACTTTATCTCTTAATTATGTCACTTCATCCTGCAACTTTTGACATTGATCTTCCTTGTTCTTGAATAACTTCCTTACCTTGTTTCCTTCCTCTAGTTGAGCTTTTAGTTTGGCAGCTTCTTCTTTGAAAGCATATTCCTTTGTGTTCAATAGATCTTGTTGATCTCTAATTTTGTCTGTAAGCCTTTTAAATTCTGCCTCTATTTGATATCTTTCTTTCTCACCCATAAGTGCAAATTCAGTTGTTTCGCTATCACAGTCATCATCTTTAAGAGGATAAATAGATGTATCACCAGAGGATAGCAAATTCATACCTGATAGATCTTGTTCATCTTCATTCTGAAGTGATTCTGAATCTGATGTGCTCCTTCCACATATTCCCCAATCAATATACCCACTGTCATAGATCTTCTGAGATGTCTTCTTCTTCTTAGGTGCTTTCTTCTTAAGCTTCTTTCCCATAGTTCCACGGATCTCCTTCAAGCGATCAAGCTTCTACCAAAGGACCCGCTCTGATACCAATTGTTGGAAATAATACTGAGAGGGGGGTGAATCAGTATTATCAAATCAATAAAACTTTTTCATTTCCATACTTAGATACATATACGCTACTTCAATTAAGGGAACCTGCGTGTATACGCAACTGTGTCTAATGAAACTAGTGTATATCCAGAATACTTATGATTCAGTTAATCCATTAGATGTTGATCTTTAGTTAGTGCATCAGAACTTCATTAACCATATGTACAGTAAGCAGGTGCAGTAAAACAGAACAGATCATCACACACAAGAAGCACACATGAACACCATGATATAAGGTGGAAACCCAATGTGGGTGAAAACCACCTACTGCAAGTCATCTCTATCTTCTTTTAATAAGAAAACTTCATTTTACAATATTTTTGTACTGGTGCAGTCTTATACCAGTACACAGGCTTCTACCTGCAGAAGGCTACAACCTTCTCTCGTTCTCCAGACTCTCCTGGATGGGAGCTATAACCCCCTTAGCTCTTGTACTAGCTGATCCTAGTACATAGGTGCCTGCCTACTGAATGCTCCAATCTTCACTTGTTCTCTAGCTACTACTGGAAGGGAGCTACTACCCCCTTTGCTCTTGTACTAGCTGATGTACTAGTACGTAGGCGTCGGCCTACAATCTCCTTTCACCCTCCAGGGACCACATTTCATACATTTTCAGACTGGATACTCCTGAAGCACAACACTATAATCTGAAGGCAACGTTTCATCAAATTTTCATAATGGACCCATAAATATCATTGAAGCACAAAACAACCAATACTAGCATCATCAATTTCTGAATCACTGAAACACTGAAACCCTGTCAACAACATCGTTACCAGAACACAGAGCAGAACATTGAACTCTGCACAATATTCAGAACTAACTGTATCATCAAAATCATGCATCATAGTGCATACGCTACTTGGAAGTGCTGAACCAGCATGTATACGCAACTTTACCAAGGTGAACCAGCGTATATGTCATCAATTGCTTACTTATAACTTGATGCACTTCCTGTCTTCAGACATATCCAGATTATTACATATACAAGGATAATATGTGTGTTAGCACCCAGATCTAGTCTATCATATCACATAAATATGAGTCATTATGATCCTGATCCAATATTAGTTCTCATCCATCAAATACTGAAGTAAACACAATCAACCAAATAGGATATGCAGAATACTGACACCTTTAAACTGTCATCAGAACTCATCAACAACTAGAACCACCTGTAACTTCAAACATCATAGCTCAAATGGTATACGCTACTACAATGAACCAAACCCGCGTACATACATGCTTACACCAAAGCCAACCCGCGTACAGATCTATAAATATTCAATCATGACTTGCAGCGATTTCAAACTTAAGTTATACCCAGTTCAGATCATTACATGTGTCAGTATATAGATCTAGAATAAACATAATCAATCATATAGAGATAGTTCATTTCAAACCATTTGATCCCAATCTATCCTTAGATCTTGTTCTCCATCAACTGGTGAGATCCCTCCTTAGCTCAGATCAAGCAATGCATCATCAACCCATAACCTGCATACTGGATCTCATACTTCATCAGATATTCAAGATTTTTTCGATGCCCTTGCCTAATGATCTTCTTCTCCTTTTATAGTCTTAGGCCTTGCTCAATACCATGGTCCAAAACCATAACAAACCAATACCATGGACCCAATACTTGGGATCAACACATCTGACGAGATACTATGGTCCAAAACCATAGGTTCAAATACCACGCACTAACTACCACGGACCAAAAGTATGTTCTCCAATATATACGCGCTTTTCCTTGCATGAAAGTGCGTGTATACGCATACGCGCCTTTGTAACGTCTAACCCACGTGTATACGCAGCTCGGTCACGATGAACCTGCGTATATATATTTTCTCTTCATTCTTGTAGTCTGATCATCAAATCCTTGCTGCTGACCTGCTGCACTATGATCTGTCATTTGTGTGATTTTACATCAAGGACAACACTTGTCTCATAATGCCAACAATCTCCCCCTTTGGACTTGATGGCAAAGCTAACTTGTCACACTTAGAACTATCATCTGATTCCTTTGAGTTGTCCTGCATCCCATGCATTCAGTCACATCTGATATCTCTTCTGAAGATTCATCTAGTTATAACTAAGTGAGATGTTCTTCTATGAGTGGGTTGCCATCAAGTACAACACATGCATCATAATTCCAACACATGCATGACATGTACACAACACCATATGCACGACATGTACACTTCACCACCTGCACACAACACCATATGTATAATATGTACATAGCACCACATGTACAACATGTACACAACACCATATGTACATAGCACTACATATACGACATGTACATAGCGCCCTATGTACACAACATTGCATATCCAACATGCACACAACATTGCATATTTATCATGTGCAAAATACAATATGTACACAACACTGCATATCCAACATGTACATAACACCATCTATACCCAACACTGCATATGCAACATTCACACAACACTATATGTACCACCCTATACATAACATTGCATAAACAACATATACACACACTATATATACACAACATTGCATATGCACAACATCATAGATGCAACATGTACAACATATACAACATATGCACAATAGTAGTACCACTCATCCAAAACCACATTGTCTCTACCAAAAAACCTTGCTTCTAGTGTCTTATCCATGCTTGTCCCAGCATATCGCAGACCACACTACTTTTATTTCGCTGATGTACCCCTCAGTATAGCATGTCCATAACATAGACATAATATAATCACATAATATGAACTCATAACCACATGATATTGACCTCATATATTTTCATGACTAATCTTCCACTTGATTCCTCATAAACTAGGAAATTCTTCTTGCCATTCACCTGGGTAAGCAATCATTCCTCCACAAGAATGATTCCTAACGACCGTGTCAGACAACAACATACATACATACATACGTATATATACATATAAATATTAGCATTAATAATCATGATCCATGATGACCTTGTCGGACACGACATATATACATACATGTATACATATATAAACATCAACATAATCATGATCATAACATAATTACCAAATAGCATAAGTTCAAGGTTAAGAGAAAGCCCTTTATCCATGCACATCATGCACAACATTGAGAACAATCATTCCCAACATAGCCAAGAAATCTGACACCTCAAATCCATTTATGTCACCTTTCCTGTTACATTTCTCATGACTGTACTACCACTATCCATTTACACCGATGGACCAAACCAATTCAACTGATTGTCATATTCTTACCTTCAACTTCCCTTACTCATGCACTGAGCTTCATTCGGGTCTTACATTACCTATTGGGTTTCATTCAGCTCTCCTTGAGCTCCATTAACTTTCCTCTTTCCCAACCAATTCCCAAGACTCAAAACTTAAAAGGTAGGACCAAGAAGCAAACAAGAGAAAACCATGAAAACCAATAGTAACACGACATCACAAACAAAGTGGCATGGCCATGCACAAGACGCAAAAAAAACCACAATCAAGCACAACAAATAACCAAAAGACCAAAAGCACAAGACTGACAACATATGCCATGACTCAATCCCCATGGTTCTCAGTGCTTCCAAGGGAAAGCTCAACCTGAGCCTTCTTCAAAATTTCATGGCAATCTCTTTCCATGTAATTCCTTGTATCATATTGCCATAAACACATAATTGTCAATGTATAAACAAATATACCAATATACCAGTTATCTTACCTTATTGTCCCAATCATGTTGCCTTGCAACTGAACACGTCCATACCATCTATCAAGGGACTCCAATTCCCTTGAAAGATCTAGTTATAACTAAACACCAAGTGTTATACCTATCAAATACATGTCCACGAATAGAGCACATACCCACATAATTTTAGACAAGATTAGGGTTAAGAATACTACATGTATGCAAAGTAATCATTCGTTTGGAATTAGTGTTTCCAAACATAGCCAAATGAATTCTTACCCGATTCCTTTATTTTACCATTTACCTTGTTGAAATTGAGTCTTGTTATGTGTTATCACATCATCCAAGTGTTGGTTATATAAACTAATCAATTATTACCTTGTCACGCTAATACCAAGCATGTTACCCTGCAACTGCTCACATGTCAACCATATGTTCCAAATATCAAGATAATCATATCTATAAATTTGAAATTGACCTTTACCAAGGATAACAATCATGTCATAGTCCATAGTCAACTCATAAGAATTAGACATTATGCTACAATTGTCACCTACTTACACTCAAGTGCATATCAATTGTCTCAACACATATGTGTTAGTACAACCATCTTAAAACAAGATCATCTCTTCATGAAATCTTATAGACACATACTCATATATGTGATTAATCAAACATTCAACAACAGATAGATGACATAATAGACACCAACACTCAAACACCAAATAGATGACATAATCAAAAATTCAAGCACAAAGTAGATGACATAAGAAATCTCATACCTTAATGCATCTCAGGGGAGGCTATCTTGTCTGCATAATCAATCTAGTTAGCATGATATGACTTCATGACATATCAACTCAAACATAAATAAGGTCATGATATCCATAATAGTCACTAGATAACATGTTCACATCATAAACTCATAAACAAATATCATTCATACATAATAATCACATTTTCACAGCCAATATATATTAGTATGACATAATATCACAACATATTAAATCATACCTAAATGTCATAACCCTAACCATCAAGTTACTAGCATATAACAACAACAACATATAACCTAATCATCAAGATAACTATCATATAACAACAACAAGTTACCCTATAACATACTCATAACCATCATATAACATAATAATCAAGTTATCTAACATAAAATAACAATAACAATGCATACCACCACAAGTTACTATCATTCATGACTATCCGACACATGTGCATATGACTATGCTGATCAACTAGCCTCTATCATGTATGTAACCATAACATCAATCAAATGAAAGGCATGCACATAAACATAATTCATATAAAAATCCTTAACCTACATACTTGCATACCCAACATACAAACTTGTATGACGACATGCTCTTTCCTCGAGGTCCAATGTCGCAACTTCACTTTAATGATTTGCATCTCCTGCTCTATCTCATCCAACACATTAGCATCATAACACACCAATATCATCATGATGACCTAATTCCATGAAATTACCTCATGATGCATGTTTGACCTATTATGCATGCATAATAACATATGCACACTGACATGCATAACAAATGCATATGCAACCATACACTCTTGGTGACACCTTCCACAATAATGCCATCAACCTTCACATGGAGAAATCACTACAACCATGATCAACACCATGCAAAGGAAACAAGCACATGGACTACAAGCATAAGGAACACATATGCAACCGATATGAATGCATGACCAACACACCAGCCATCTAGTCTGAGGGGTGAACCATGCTCTAATACCACTTTGTAACACCCTCCTCCCACATCTACCCAAGTAACTGGCGAATTTGGGTAAACATGTGATGAGAGGCTACTATGATATTATTCAACCTCCTAGGTGACCTTAATGAAGTGGAATCAACATAAACACATCAAACATAACATCCACATTAGCAAAAGCACTCCCAGGAGCCATCCCAACCACTCAGGTATCATGCCCCTAGGTCCCATTCCATTTTTAGGCTATTAAACCTCTGGACACTCCCATGTTATGGGAATGCCAACATCCAGAGAGCTCCAGATGCTCCCATAAGCCTGCATGCCTGCGTCGAGGGACTATTTCCAACATATTTGTGCCAAAGTCCGCGGGATTTAAGGCACTTTTCAAGCCCATATTTTCGGCCACTACCCAGAACTTGGTGTAACTTTCAAAATTCATTAAACACATGATGAAAATACTAATAAACCAAAATATAACTCTAGGGCTAGGCCTGACCATCCCCAACTAGGACTGACATTCTGTCAAACACTTGGCATCAATGCAATCTACAGGTCTAGGATACAAGACAGAGCATGAATGATTGAAAACTCTTATGAGACATGACAAGAAGGATAACCACCTTCTCCCTTGAACCATTATGACATCAATTACGTATTGCATCCATAATTTTAACAGTTATAACTAAATACATGAAATGACGATGATATGAACTAGTCAATTAACCATGCTCATAACCAGCATAAAACCATGAAAATAATAGTGAGATAACAACCATTAAATCCTTATATAAATAAGTAAAAAATAAAGAGAACTTAGCTTTTATTAAACATAGGAGAATCTGACTAGGTTCGGTACTTCCACGTACCACCCGACCAGAGACATGGCTGAACCAAATATTTATTTCAGCTAGTCACCCCCGTGCCATATTCCAAGCATGAATGTGGTGTTGGGTATACGACCAAAGTCCCACATTGACTAGAGGTGGGGAGGATCATGGATATATAAGGATGGACAAATATCTCCATTGGTATGAGGCCTTTTGGGGTAAGTCAAAAAGAAAATCCATGAGGGCTTAGGCCCAAAGTGGACAATATCATACCATTGTGGAGATATGTGGTGTCCAGAGTCCTTACAAGTGGTATCGGAGCCATGCCCCAAAGTTAGCCAAGTGGATGAATCCTCGGATTACCGAACGAAGGTGGTGGGCCCCGGTAATATCACGATGGGATTCGTGGATGAGCTCGGTTAGACAGGCGGTGTGCTCCGGATTCTTCATGGACGTGTCCTGGTCCCAACACGGTGAAGAGGAGTTGACCTGGGATAGAGCAAGCTCTCGAGGCAGGTGGTGATCCATGTAAGGCGTGTGCTTCCAACGCATTGGAGCGGAGAATCCTGGTTGGTAGAGAGTGGACGGATGGATAATCGTTTGAGGGGAGGCTCGATGGTCCTTTGTTCGAGGGGAGGATTGTTGGGTATACGACCAAAGTCCCACATTGACTAGAGGTGGGGAGGATCATGGGTATATAAGGATGGACAAATATCTCCATTGGTATGAGGCCTTTTGGGGTAAGTCCAAAAGCAAATCCATGAGGGCTTAGGCCCAAAGTGGACAATATCATACCATTGTGGAGATATGTGGTGTCCAGAGTCCTTAAAACCCCTGGCATCAAAGAATCCCTTTGAACTTGCATTGATCTTATCAAGCACTATAAACCCGTGGCATCAAAGAATCCCTTTGAAGCCAAAATCTGGCTCTGATACCATTTGTTAAGAAATTTACTACATAACATGTGGGATCCCATAAAACACATCAATCAAAACCATCCAGGGCTTCTAGAGGCCAAACCACCTCAACCCATCAAATAGTAATTCCATCTCACAGTCATACATCACAAAATCATCAACAGATTGGTCTCTACCCAAGCCTTCCAGGAATCCAAAGTGTTTGTTCCCACCGGATTCCAAGGCTAGTAACTCAACCCACGGTTGATGTCGGGCTCCAGAGCGTTCCGCACATTCTCCTTGAGGTTCCGCGTAAGATTGTTCCACCATTATTTTCAGACCCATATCTGTAAAAAAAGGCTGCATTGATCTTATCAAGCACTATAAACCCCTGGCATCAAAGAATCCCTTTGAACTTGCATTGATCTTATCAAGCACTATAAACCCGTGGCATCAAAGAATCCCTTTGAAGCCAAAATCTGGCTCTGATACTAGTTGTTAAGAAATTTACTGCATAACATGTGGGATCCCATAAAACACATCAATCAAAACCATCCAGGGCTTCTAGAGGCCAAACCACCTCAACCCATCAAATAGTAATTCCATCTCACAGTCATACATCACAAAATCATCAACAGATTGGTCTCTACCCAGCCTTCCAGGAATCCAAAGTGTTTGTTCCCACCCGGATTCCAAGGCTAGTAACTATCTTCCGCACATTCTCCTTGAGGTTCCGCGTAAGATTGTTCCACCATTATTTTCAGACCCATATCTGTAAAAAAGGTTGCATTGATCTTATCAAGCAATATAAACCCCTGGCATCAAAGAATCCCTTTGAACTTGCATTGATCTTATCAAGCACTATAAACCCGTGGCATCAAAGAATCCCTTTGAAGCCAAAATCTGGCTCTGATACCATTTGTTAAGAAATTTACTGCATAACATGTGGGATCCCATAAAACACATCAATCAAAACCATCCAGGGCTTCTAGAGGCCAAACCACCTCAACCCATCAAATAGTAATTCCATCTCACAGTCATACATCACAAAATCATCAAAAGATTGGTCTCTACCCAAGCCTTCCAGGAATCCAAAGTGTTTGTTCCCACCCGGATTCCAAGGCTAGTAACTCAACCCACAGTTGATGTCGGGCTCCAGATCGTTTTTCCAACCAAGGCTCCAGGACTAGTAACTCAACCCACATATTTTATGGGCTTCCAGAGAATTTTTCCAACCAGGGTTTCCAGGACTAGTAACTCAACCCACCAAGGGATTCTAGAGTGTTTGTCCAACCAAGGCTTCCAGGAAAAGTAACTCAACCCAAGTTGATACAGGGCTTCCAGAGTGTTTGTCCAACCAAGGCTCTAGGACTAATAACTCAACCCAAGTCATTACAGGGCTTCCAGAATGTTTGTCAAACCAAGGCTCCAGGAACTAATAACAAAAACCCAAGCTAAAGGATACATGAGAACTAACCTAAAAAACAAAGAAATGAACCCAAAACACCATGACTATCTAGGAAATGGAAAGGCTAGAAAAATCCATAGTCAATCAAGGAAATCCTCCATGCCAATGACAACTCATGACCAATAAACCACATGCATGTTCCATGCATGCCAAAACTAGTGAGGAAACCATACATGCAACTCGAAACCTGCAAGAAAAACCCATTGTAGTTGTTGATCTCGATTTCCTCTTACACTTTCCTACTCTTCCTTTGCCTTCTTGCTCAAAAACTTCAAGTATGCCACACTCCTCCAAGAGTGATCCAATAAAACTCTAAGTGTCCAAGAGTATGAGATAGAGAGAGAATAGAAGAGAGCTCCACTAAAACCTGTCAAAAGATTACCAACTAATCCTCATAAGTCTTTTTATTAATGAGGCCTCTATTTTCTTCATTTTCCATTATTTTCCTTCATTTTCTTCCTCAAATGCAACATGTGACCTTTCACCTTCCTTTTAGCTAATTTCCATTATTTCATATATAAAATACCAATTAATGCCTCTTTACCTTTCCAAATCCTTTACCATTTCTTTTGTCTATTTCCTTTAGCCATAATAAACTAAATGAACACCCACTAAGATGTTTTTCCCACCATTTAGCTTGAAGTATGTGTCCCATGACCATGGTCTTATATATTTTTACATGAATTTTTAACCAGAATTGTTACATCCTACTCCACCTAAGAAACCTCAAATTCCTACTCAACCCAATCCAATCCTCAACAACAAGCAAACACACTAGGTATATAGTGTATATACATCTTATCATGCTTATGTTGTGTAAATATAGGAGATCAACCTTCAGTCTAGGAGAGTGTTCCCAGATAATCACCCACCTTCTCCACCTAAAGAGCTTAAAGAAGAGAAGGAAGATATTTCTCCTCAAGTCAATCCACCTCCCTTTCCTAAGAGGTTGATCCAACCTAGCCAGCACACCCTAGAAGAGATTGAACTTTTGGGAGAATTGAAGAATTTGTGTGTTAAGAAACCCCTTCTCTAGGCCATTACATATGTTCCCATCTATAATAATATTATCAAGGAAAAATGTTTCAAAAATCCTAGGAGAAGAAAAATATACACCCCCATAATCAATGTTGTTGGGAAACTATATGATTTTATGCTTGGGAGGGTGATATTCCCAAAATATCTAGACCCTAGAAGCCCAATAGTGGATGTGCACATTGATGGCATTATACTCCCTAATACCCTGATTGATCTTAAGGTTTCAATCAATGTGATGACTATGGAAACCATGCTAAAGCTAAATCTCCAAGGGGCTTTGAGGAAGACCACCACAGTGCTACAACTTGCATACATATCCATAATAACTCTTGAGGGAATTGTTGAAGATGTTATGGTCTCCATTAACTCTTGGTATTATCCTAATAGTTTCCTGGTTCTCCATCCCAAAAGCAAGTTTAATGGTTGTCCTCTCATCTTAGGAAGACCTTGGTTGGCCATTACTGATGTCTACATTAGTGTAGGGCTAAGAACATGACTATTAAGAATGTACATTTATCAAAACAACTGGTAGTGTATCCTCTTGCTCATCCTTCTATTGAACATGACTTACCATTGTGGTTAGAAGAGGAGGAAGATGATGAATTGTATCACACAACCCCCTACCAAATTTGCACTCTAGATACTATTAAATGAGGGGGGAAACCTAATGAAGATGACCTCATTAACCATATCCTTCAGAACCAACCTCCCACTCCCATACCAATTGATTATTTAATGAAAGAATCTAGGGGTTTTCCTTGGAGTGAATTATGCCCTATTGAATCAAATACAGAACATGTCAATATTGTAGAGTTTGGCCCATCCAAAACTTTAAATATCAACCCTTCTCTCTCGGCCAAACAAGAAGAAAAGTTGTGCAATGTGTTGAGGCAATACCTAGATGCTTTTTCTTGGGATTATAAGGAAATTAAAGGTGTGCATCCCCTAGTTTGTACTCATCATATTTACATCAATTTGGGATGCAAGCATGTGTGCCAACCCCATAGAAGGATGAAAACAAATCTTAAGGACATTGTGAAAGAAGAATTACAAAATCTACTAGATGCAGGGTTCATATACCCAATTTCAGATAGTGAGTGGGTGTCACCTCTTGTTTTAGTTCCCAAGAAGAATGAGAAGTGTTGAATCTATGTTGATTACCGGGAACTTAACAAGGCTACAAAGAATAACCATTTTCCTTTTCCCTTCATTGACCAAGTCCTAGATGGCCTTGTAGGGAAGAAATTCTTCTCCTTCCTGGATGGACTTAGTGGATACAACCAAATCCATATCATCCCTAAAGACCAAGATAAGAACACATTTGTGTTGTGGTATAAAAGGTGTCTTTTTAACTCCTATTTATCCTACATTAATTATCAATCCAGGTACGATTTTCTATTTCAAGAGTGTACTCAGCCTGAGGCAGAAATTTAATCCAAGAGTAATGTTTTCCAATTTGCAGTACAATGCTTCAAATACAAGAGTAAATGGATGCTTGAAATAAAACCTACTTGCAATCAAAAGAAACTCAATACTTTGAAACTAAATCATTCACTCAGGAAATTAACAACAATTATCAGTCAAGGATGTAGTAGCAATATCTCTTTCCTTTGTCAATTGATGTAAATGAAATCAAACATAAACAAGTGTTAGATCCCTATAATACTAGTGATTACCCCATTACTATTGTAGTTGTATCCCTTATTAATATTGTTGTGCCCCTATTGCCCCCATATTGTTATTATTGTGCCCCATAGAAACCCTTTATTGTTATTTTTGTGGCTTTATAGTATTATTGTTAGGTCGGTTGGGTTATATTGTGACTCCTTAGACTCCTATATATAGAAAGGAGGTTTTGTCATTTGTATCATCCAAGAATTGTTCATTTATGTAATGTAAAGGAGGTTGCCCCCTCGAAGAGGCTGAATTCTAAGGCGTTGATCTATCTTTTCTATCTTTTCTTGAGCTGGTTTCATAACATTTGGTATCAGAGCTTTGGATTCTAGGGTTTCGCTGCTCCAAACAGGTCATCGTGGCATTTTTGCTATAACTTTTTTTCTGTGACGTTTCAAAAGCTAAAAAAAAAACCCAATTGAGAATCGCACTGAATCTTGGGTCCGAATTTCAGAGATTTTCGCTCTATATTTGCGGAGATATGATCTGAGGAAGTTGGTCTTTTTGCAGACTCCTGAATTACATTCCAAACAGGTGACCTGGGGAAAATCGTCATAACTTTCTCTCTGAGCATCGGATTGAAATTTCGTAAGAAGGTACAGAAATAGGACGGACTGTAGTTTTCTTGTATATATTTTTCAAAGCCAAAGGTCGAAACAATGACTCGTGGCACGTCATACAAGTTTGCTCTGCTGAACTAGTCTATAATCAGGTCACTGTGGGAGATTTGGCATAGCTCTTCCATGGAGAATCCAATTTGGATCAGACTAGTGGCATTGGAAAGAGGACATAGAGGGCTATTGCAGGTTGCAATTTCAGAACTAGATGATTCAAAATTACAGAGATACATCAGATTCAATATCAAGCTCCTACAAAGTGAAAAACGTGTGCAGTTTTTTTAAATTTTTGCATAAGCTTGGTTTGAAAAATTAGTTTGAAGGAATTCAAAGGGCATAATAAAGCATTATTATTGGTAATTGATGACCCGAGGGAAGAAAATGCAAACACCTAGTAGGAAACCTGAAAGCTCTAGCATGACTCATGAAGAAGAGGAAGAAATGCAACATGATATATCAAAATTACGAGACCAAGTGCAACAAGTGTCAGTTACACAAAAAGCAACAGAATCTAAGATGGATTATTTAAAGACAAGCATGGAAGATTTGAAGACAGGCATGGAAGATTTGAAGACAGATTTGACAAAGTTTCTACAAGAAATGCTTATAAATTGTGAAAGGGTAGTAAATGAAACTCATGATGAGAACAAAAGAAATGTTAATCATGATTTCATAGACTCTAATGTTGGATCAAAGACCCACCATATTCCAAAAATCGATATGAGAAAGTTTGATGGCAAGGATCCCGCAACATGGATATTACAGATGGAGCAATTTTTCGATCTCAATAATGTGAAAAACACACAAAAGGTACGTATTGCAACTTTATATTTGGAACCAAAACAGTTTGTATGGTACCAATGGCTTTGCTCTCATAAAAAAATTATCACCTGGGCAATTTTTATGGAAGAATTGACAGCACATTATGAGGATACAAAAAGCAACACTTTTTTTAGCCAATTGATAAGTCTCAAACAAATGGGTTCAATAATGGAGCACATTGAGGAGTTCCAGAAATTGAACATAAGGGTAAAAAATATTCCAGAGGAGCATAGGATGGATGTGTTCATAGGGACTTTAAAGGATAATATCCAACATGATATTTGCCTATGGGAACCCGATTCATCAGAGAAGGCATTTAGGTTAGCAAGAAAAATGGAAAGCAAAATTTTGGCAACCAGGAAGCATACCACTCACAACTATAAAGATGGAAGTGTTGTTGCCCCTAGTCTTCCACAACCTATAAGGTTGACACCACAACAATTGGAAGAAAAAAGAGAAAAAGGGCTTTGTTACAATTGTGATAGCAAATACACTAAAGGTCATAAGTGTGCTGAGAAGAAATTATTCTACATAGATTGTGAAGAGGAAGAAGAAAAGGAGCAAGAAAGGTGAAAAGAGGAGGATATACTCCAGGAACAAAGCCTAGATAAAGAAGAAATGAATCCGACCATATCTTGTAATGCATTGGCGGGAATTACCACTCCTCAAACCATCAAGATAGAAGGACAAATCAAGAATAAAAAGGTAATAGTGTTGATTGATTCAAGAAGTACCCACAATTTTATTCATTGTAAGGTAGCAAAAGAATTGAATTGCTTCTTATATCCAGCACCAGAGTGTCAAGCGATGGTTGCAAATGGAGGAACAATAAATTGCTCTGGAAAGTGCCATAATATCAAGCTATCCATGGGAGAATATGTATTGACTAGCCCAATGCTTTCCATTCCAATGGGAGGTGTTGATGTTGTATTAGGAGTCCAATGGCTACAATCCTTGGGTACAATATCTTTTAATTTTCAAGAACTTTTCATGAAATTTTATGTTGAAGGAAAGGAAGTTGAATTAAGGGGTATTGCAAGGAAACCGGGAAAGATAATCAGCTCTAACGGTATGACAAATCTTCTAAAAAAGGAACAAAGAGGTGTAATTGCACAATTATGTTCGCTAGATGTTTCCACATCAGAATCATATATTTCTCCAGATCTCCAAAAAGTCTTGGACAATCATTCCAAGGTATTTGAGACTCCCAAAGGTCTCCCACCTATTCGTGATCATGATCATGCTATTCATCTGATTCCAGGAAGTGTTCCTCCAAACATTAGGTTGTACAAATATCCCTATGCCCAAAAGAGCGAAATTGAACATATGGTTTCAGAAATGCTAGAGGCTGGTATAATTCAACCTAGTCAAAGTTCTTTCTCTGCTCCAGTAGTATTGGTGCACAAGAAGGATGGGTCATGGTGCATGTGTCCAGATTATAGGGAGCTCAACAAGCTCACTATTAAAGATAAGTTTCCCATTCCTGTCATTGATGAATTGCATGGATCAATTTACTTCACCAAGTTGGATCTTCGTTCAGGATATCATCAAATCAGAATGAAGACTGAAGACATTCTGAAACCAGCATTTAGAACTCATGAGGGTCATTATGAATTTTTGGTCATGCCTTTTGGCCTTACCAATGCACCTTCCACATTTCAAGGTTTGATGAATTCCATTTTCAAACCCTTCCTTAGAAAATTTGTGTTAGTATTTTTTGATGATATACTAATCTATAGCAAGTCTTGGAAGGATCATGTTGAACATGTTGACAGGGTGCTACAACTATTGGAGGAGAAACAATTATATGCAAAAAGATCCAAATGTTTCTTTGGAGTACAAGAGGTGGAATATTTGGGTCGTATTGTATCTCATGAAGGAGTTAAGGTAGACCCTAGCAAAATTAAAGCCATTAAGGAATGGAAAATCCCCACATCCATAAAGTATCTGCGAGGATTTCTCGCGTTGACAGGGTATTATCACAAGTTTGTTAAGAATTATGGGAGAATAGTAGCACCTCTAACAACATTATTGAAGAAAGATGCATTTTCATGGACTCCAGAAGCAACAAAGGCCTTCGAACATCTTAAAGAGGCAATGTGCCAAGCACCAGTGTTAGCTACACCAGACTTCACAAAAACCTTTATTGTGGAATGTGATGCTTTAGGAAATGGAATTGGTGCTATTTTAATGCAAGATGAAAGGCCCATTTCTTTTGAAATTCGTCCAATCAAGGGAAAAGTTTTTACACAAAGCTATTTATGAGAAGGAAATGTTGGCAATACTACATGCACTTAAGAAATGGTGACCGTACCTAATGGGAAAACAATTCAAGGTAAAAACGGATCATGATAGCCTTAAATACTTTTTAGAACAAAGATTATCCTCTGAAGAGCAACAAAAGTGGGTCACAAAGATGTTGGGTTATGACTTTGAAATCATCTACAAAAAAGGGAAACAAAATGTGGTGGCAGATGCAATCTCAAGAAAGGATGAGGATGTGGAAGCATTGTTGTGCGCCATTTCTATTATCCAACCTAATTGGATAAACGAAGCAAGGGAGGAATGGAAGAATGATGAAGAAGTGTGGGCACTTATTCGAAAGTTACAACAAGATTCCAGTACATCTGATACATTTAGCTGGCAAAATGATTCTTTATGGTACAAAGATCACTTATACCTCTGTAAGAATTCCCAACTCAAACAAAAGATTCTTATGGAATTGCACACTTCTCCCTTAGGAGGGCACTCAGGATTTTTAAAAACTTACCACAGGGTTAAGAAGGAATTTTTTTGGGATGGCCTTAAATTGGATATTCAAAAGTTTGTGGCGGAATGTTTGGTTTGCCAACAAAATAAAGTTGAAACAATTAAGACCCCGGGTCTATTACAACCTTTATCCATTCCAAGCCAACATTGGGAGGAGGTTTCAATGGATTTTATCATAGGTTTACCCAAGTCTGAGGGAAAGAATGTCATCATGGTGGTAGTTTACAGACTTACCAAGTATGCACACTTTTGTGCATTATCACATCCATTTAAAGCCAGTACAGTTTCTACTGCATTTATGGAAACAATTCAAAAGCTACATGGAAATCCAAAGATTATTGTAAGTGACAGAGATCCCATCTTTACTGGAAATTTTTGGACAGAATTATTTTCTTGTCTTGGTACTCAGTTAGCTCATAGCTCATCTTATCATCCTCAATCTGATGGGAAAACTGAGATAGTAAACAAATGTCTAGAAGGATATCTTCGTTGCTTTGTATTTGATAAACAGACGCAATGGGTCAAATGGTTGCCTCTAGCTGAATGGTGGTATAACACATCCTTCCATACAACAACAAAAATGACCCCATTTATGGCACTTTATGGATATCAGCCACCATCCATCACATCATATTTAAGAGAAAATTCTAAGGTTCAAGCAGTGGAACATCACATCGAACATCAACAACAAGTCCTCCAACTCTTAAAGGATAACCTCGTGTTGGCACAGAATAGAATGAAACAACAGGCAGATCAACATCGCAGCGAAAGAAGTTTTGATGTAGGTGATTGGGTATTCCTACGGCTACAACCATATAAACAAATGTCCCTAAAGCAAGCTAAGAAGGATAATAAATTATCACCAAAGTATTATGGTCCGTACAAGGTGTTGCAAAAGATTGGTACTATGGCATACAAATTGGAGCTTCCTGCAACTTCTCGAGTGCACCTAGTTTTCCATGTTTCATGTTTAAAGAAGGTTATAGGCGACAAGATCCCAGTTCAAACAATATTGCCAGAACTTGATGAGGAAGGAAAAATTATATTGGAACCACAAGCAGTCACAGAGACAAGAACTAGACAGCTACGAAATCGATCAATTTTAGAGTATCTCATCAAGTGGAAGAACTTATCCGTTGAAGATTCCACATGGGAGGATGAGAATTTTATACAGAAGCATCCAGAACTACTCAAGCATTGAGGACAACACTTTTTTGAAGGAGAGAGGCATGTTAGATCCCTATAATACTAGTGATTACCCCATTACTATTGTAGTTGTATCCCTTATTAATATTGTTGTGCCCCTATTGCCCCCATATTGTTATTATTGTGCCCCATAGAAACCCTCTATTGTTATTTTTGTGGCTTTATAGTATTATTGTTAGGTCGGTTGGGTTATATTGTGACTCCTTAGACTCCTATATATAGAAAGGAGGTTTTGTCATTTGTATCATCTAAGAATTGTTCATTTATGTAATGTAAAGGAGGTTGCCCCCTCGAAGAGGCTGAATTATAAGGCGTTGATCTATCTTTTCTATCTTTTCTTGAGCTGGTTTCATAACAACAAGATCCTCAATTTGAGAACTCTGATAGTAATAGCTAATGTTCTTTACAGTTGTTGATCTCACATTCCACATTAAAGCGATTGACTAGGAATGACAAGGAATTAAATCAACAATGCTGCTAATAGAAAATGGAATAAATATGCTAACTATAATGATGCTAAAAGGCAATACCAAACACTTGCAGAAAAGAAATGAACAGCATTCTGCAATGAACAAAAAAGTCAATTTATTGGAATTAACAGCGAAGCTTTACAATTGAAATGAACAGCATAACAATATAGCTTGCGAAGGGTAATAATATTATTATGATGAAAAGGAACGGCAATGCGATTCAGTTACAGCATATACAATAAAACAATTCATAAACTCTGGAAACAAGGAATAGTAAACCAATGTGATTCAAATAAAAGGAAATCAAACCAAACCATCACACGACTGCGATTGAAAGTAATGGTACAGATAGCAAGTGGATCCACTAGGGCCGGACCCTTAGCCGCTAGTGAAGCACCGTCAGACTACTTCAATGTAAAAGAATGGAACAGAAACCAACTTATGTATTAATCATATGCGAAAATGTTACAGGCAATCATACTCTGTTTTAATTAACGAGAGTCGATGATAAAAGTAGAAATACAATAGTGAGTTCTGAATAACCATAATCGATCCTAATATTTACAAGCGTTGTCCCTTTTATAAGGGCCAGGCGGATAAAATAAGAGATAACAGATAGATTGTAAAATAGCAATCCCTTAGGATCAAGAGATCCTGAGGGATATGCTCCATCTTCTAACTCCAGTCAACCCTTTGTCTTCTTGCGCTGATGCTGCTATTTTCCATTCTTATCCTTAACTGTGTGCTCCGATCTTGATCTGCTTGTCTGGATACGACTTCCTAGTGAAGGAACAACAATTACTCTATTTTGTCTTTTCCTTCAAAATGGTAGTTTTCCATTTCTTATATTTCCTGCATGGAAAAAGACAATAATTAACTAATTTGCAATAATCAATAACTCCCTAGTTTTCACTATAATTCTTTGATATATTACCATCTTAGAATATAAAGGAGTTATGATTAAAGAAAAGGATAAGTAAATAAATGGCAAATTCATACATTTGCCATAGCTCAACACACCCCCCTGCTTACCCTTTTTTATGGCCTCATGAAAACCATGTAATTTGCATGCAAAGCAGTTAAAGAATAAGTTGGAGAGGGATTGTCATGAAGTGGTCTAAAACCATGATTTGCAGCTAGAATTTCAAAGATGGGCCCTGTCTACCCTTTAGGCAACTCATATATGGCCTTGTACCCTTCTGCAGAATACCAGATAATAGGACTTCGAAACCTACAACTAAGCCAATACGGCCTTACCTCAAAATGAGGTTACTATAGGTAACCAGGGGATTTGCAACTAACTTGAAGTTTTTGTAGTTGAATGGCTCTCTGTCTTGTATATTCCGATTGGAAGTCTTCCATCTGAATTTAGTTGCTGCCAAGGAATTGTCTTTGATAGAGAGGAAATATTCTACCCCTTTCTGGAAAATTTCTTTGTGGATGGGTCCCAAGGTCTAGATCACTGCCTCATTTTTCATTAGGCTTTTATGTTTAGCCAACAGTTGTAATGGGTTTTTCGGTTCACCCCTAACCCAAATGTCTAGCTCATTTCCTTGTCTCTAAAAAGTGTTATGGGCCTTGAGCCACTTTAATTGGTTAACAGCAAATGAAATAAATGCTTGAAACTGTACATCACCCACAAAAGGATTGGGATTCTTCTCCATTTCCTCTTCCAATATAAAATTATGTAAATAAAACTCACAGAGTAATTGTTGAGCTTTTACTCCATGGTGTTTATAGTAGTTTATAAAATCATCAACAGTTTTTAGTTCTATAGGTTTCCCTGCCTTAACAGCCTTAATTTTTAACTGTAAATATCTTTCTAACAGAAATAAAGCATAGTTTTTGGCATGTGACCTACATGCTAGAACATCTGTATATAAAGAACGGAGAGTATCCATTTGACTCCTGATTGTTTTCAGTTTGTTTTTTTACCTCTGCAACTTTTTCTTCTACCCTCTGATATTTATCGAAGGCTTCGTTCTCTGATGCATTGATGTTCCTTAATTGTTGTTGTAACTCTTGGTATTTCTTCTGAGGAACAGTCTCTTCCTCAAGCTTCTCTATGGTCCATTGAGCTTGTGCCAGATCCTCCTGGAGTTTTGTTATACTAGGGTTGTTGTTCATCAAAACATCTTTGGGTTAAAGATCTATCTGGGTACTCTTGTTACAATTCCGAATGCCCATAGTCTATGTCTCTTTATCATGGAATGTCTCGGTGGCCGTATTGCTAGAGGATAGTGCCTCCGTTTGAACATATTTATTGTAGACACGTGCATTTTTTGTTTGGGTAGCTACGTTTGTAACAGCTGCATGTTGTTCCTTACAGTATTGAATGAGTATGGGCTCGGTTTGAGACTACGTGGCCCTTGTATCATGGGGTTCAATTTGGATGGCTGCATCCACTATTTTCAGGGTTCTTCTTGAGATTTCCCCCCTTTCAGTGCCCTTATCTTTCATCTGAGTTGTTTTACTAAATTTTGTAGCTTTTGCTATTCCTTTCGTAGCCTCTTAATTTTGCTTTTCTTCTTTTTAGGAGGAACAATTGTTTTTCTAACTGTTTTTATTCTTTCTGGGCTTGGCTGCTCAGTTGGATTTTTCTCTTCAAGGGTCGTACCTTTGCCCTAGCTGGTTTCCATATCCTTTGTTTGGAGCATCTCTTCAGTGTTCGCATTATCCGAACTAGGTTCCTCTGGAGAGGTAACCCTAGTTTGGTCTGCCACTTCCTGAGTGGCTTCTGCTCCTTCTTCTTCCTCATTATTTATTTCCTCTGATGTATTCTTGCTATGGGCAGAGTGTTCCTATGATTGCTCTACCTCAGTATTGAGGTTGAGCGGACTCTGGGGCTGAATATACTCACTCATATTGGCCAAAATCTGGGCCAATTCGTCCTCCTACAATGGGTTTTGTGGTGGACTTGCGCTGGGGGTTAAGGGAAGTTCCGCTCCCTCCCTTTCTTCTTCACTAGTGTGTTCAGTTTCTTCTTCCAATTCTGATTCTTGGTTATCTCTTCCTTCGGGTTGTGAGGGTTGCTCACTTTCAGAACTGTGTAATTCTAAGGGTTGGTTGCTGCTACCTTGGAGGTTCTCAAACATTCCCCTGCCTATTCTTAATCTAGAGGAGTGTCTGCATTTTTGAGGTTTATTTGTTGTGCTGGTGGTTCTTTTTCTTTTTGGGGCTGGTAAGGCTAGTCCCCCATCTATAGAAAACACCAATTCTTCCCAATTGGTCTATTGCTGAGCAAGGCTATAACTTACTATCAATCGAATTAAACAATGGCGGCTTACTACAGTACCTATATAACGGGATTTCTTTATGCTCTCAGTAGCATCATGTAGCAAAAAGTTTAGATATGCAGGCAAATTTACAGTACATTTCTATTTTAGTACTGATATTAATTTGAGGTGGCGTGGTCTTACCACATCCTTTCTCCCGTCACATGTAATGTAGCTCTGCACTACTCTAGCTAGTTTCGTCCATGGTTCTCCCAGAGATGAAGGTTGGACTCCTTTTCCTTTAATGATCAGGTTCTGTCCCTCATCCCGAAAGGTGGCCATGGCATCTTGAAGTCTCACTTTCTTATGTGTCCATATGGGTCCAACTGCTGGTAGTCTAGATACCTCTGCAATTACTGTGTTTGCCACTGTTATTCACCTTCCTCTTACTATGGAATGATCATCCTGCAAATTCTGCAAAAATTTGATAGCCACAGTTTCATGGGGCTGCTGTAACCGTGTAAAATAGGCGATCCATCCTGCTCTTACCAAAATTTCTCGTGCAACATTAGAAACTGTTAGTACCTGTGGCTCACTACATACTTGTTGTGTTGTCGAACAACCCCCCATTTCTAAAAAACTTCTACATAAAATTTTTAATAAGAAATGGGTCCCTTTTTAAATAAACTCAGTTAGATTTGTGAGTTGACAAATAAAACTAGTATTCACCTCTTTACAAGAAAAATATTTATCAAAAACCCCGATGTAAATGATTCATTTTGTAAAGCCTTTTTGAAAAATACAAAGTGTTCCTTTAAAAAACATTATAAATAACTCTACATTGCAATAAAGCGATCAGAGATCGCATATCACAATGACAATGGGACATATACAAACAAGGCCTCAACAAATCCTCTGATCCAATAAAGGTAATCACAATCGGCAATCAGGGAAATCATATGACAAAGGGATAAAAGTGCAACCCAAACCCCCAATTGTGATCAATTAATAGGGCACGCATCTCAAGAGGAAAACATACGCTTAACAGTTTTCATGCATAATACTCCACTTTATTATAATATCACTTTATCGGCAATCAGAGATATTCTTTGCAAGTAATGAAGCCTGTCCCTTTGAAACTCCTGATTGCGATTTGCGATTTATCATTGATCGCCGATCGGGGAAATCTGAAGACACACTTGAAATAATCATCAATGAGACGGGTATTTATTGTATTTATTCATCACAATTGGTGGCTCGAACGGCTATTAAATTTTACAGTTAAGAGTATGTCCTTCAAAAGATTTCATTTGTGGTAATTCTGTACATTTGATTTATCATGTGTTAACTACCTTAATTCTGTTCATTTTCATATTAGCTTTCAGCGGCATATCTCTGTATTACGGTTTGAAATTGTCTATGCAGAGTTTCTCCGAACCCATGAATCCAGAGAAGATGGGAAAAAAATCTAAGAAGCCCAAAGAAAATCCTATAGATAAAGAACCAGGACCGAGCAAGAAAGGATTAATCTCAGATATAACATGTCTCAGTCTGGGAAATTCTAGCTGGGAAAGCATTTATAATTTGATAGAAGCAGAGGAGTTCGAAGAATTATTAGAGGAAGCCACAACCGATTCAACCAACAAGTCAGAGGGAACTCTCAAAGAATTGGCCTGTTCATATCTTCACAGGATAGCAGCATGGGCCAAAATTTTGCCATACACTGGCGTGGTTAGATGGGTTGTCGAGAAAATCCCAACTTTAGATAGAACATTTTCCACAACTGATGGAAGGATATTCGGGTCATTCAAACCCGAAGATCTCAGACAAATGTACCATCTACCTCTGCCTAAGAAGAGCTATAACAAGGCATTCCTGGAAGCATTTGCAAAGGAAAATGACTTGGAATTAGACCTGATCAAGCACTGGAGGCATTTCCCGGAAAAACATAAGCATGATTCATCAGGTAATTATTCTGTCGACTCATTAGCTTCTCCTTATTGCTATGCTGGAGCTATGATGTGTAGACTGTGGGGACAACATGATTCTGCAAAATTTTCTATAGATATGGTCCTGTTAATGGAAGCTGCAATTAATGGTTATGTTATGGATTGGGAAAATATTTTATCTAATAGACTAGCCACTGAGATATTAGAATACAGAAGGAAAGAATTTACAACTTCCCGAATCATTCCTCCTTTCTACTATAGTGCATATATTCTGGATATTATTTGTTTTAATTCTAAATTCCTGATACTCAGATGGAAGTGGACTTCCCAAGATCCTAACCCTATTCATATCTATCACAAGCAGTTGTGGAAGGCACACTATAAAAATCACTTGTACAGAATTTGCAATGGTTTTGTTTCACCTGTATATTATTCTATTTTCAATAAGCATGCTCCCAGGATATCCCAGGAAGCAGTAATTGACCTGACAGCAGTAGGTAGCTGGTTTGCAAAGGAGAAATTTACCTATGTGAGGCTTTTTGGCAGTCTCACTAAACCCCATGTTCTTCCTCTATATGTTCCTGATAAATTGTTAGCCCGAGAATTGGCATATCAGATAACAGTTGCAGGAACATCAAGAACCCTTAAGGATTCCAAGAAACAAATGTGGCCTATATTCCCCCTACAATGTGGCATTTTTACCTTGCATGATTACAAGCATGCAGAGAAAGAAGCAGAGAAGATTCAGATGTTGAATCTTGCCACCATTTCGAATAGGCAATATGACCCAAGGAAAGTTGCCTATAACGTTACATCTCAAGCTAAACTTGCCAAATTCAATCATGAAGCAAATGTCTTTGATGATTTATTTGCTTCAGCCGAAATATTTTTTCAGGTTAAAGGATTGGCTAGGATCAAGTATGGAGAAGAGGGGTTAGAAACATTCAATAGGCTCAGAGCCCAGAGGTTGCAAACTCTGCCTTTGGACCTATTAGCTACAACCTCGACAGATCAACCACAGAGCCAAAGTGAACAAAAAGTTGCCGACAAGACTCCTGTAGTGGAGAAGGTTCCTGACAAAGAAAAATTGCCAGAGCAGGAACAGTGACAAGGAAAAAGTAGTGAACTCATTGATTCAAGCATTTATCTTAATACTAAACTGATCAAGGAATGGTAACAATTTGATTCCATAATCAGTAATATTGAGAGCCTTCAAGGATTCAGCACACCTGAGGTGACAACTAGTCAAAAATCAGTAATCAATACAGTTCTGACTGAAGGAACTAGTGGCCCACCCATAACTCACAAGGATGTAGAAATAATCCCCGAAAACCCCTCCGATGAAATTGTTTTTGCATGTAGAAGAAATACCACCACTGGATGTCTTCTACAACCCTAAGCATAGGGCTGTAATCAAAAGACAAAGGAAAAAGAGGAAAGTTGATCAATCTCCTCTTTTGACTTCAAAAATGGAGATAACAAACATGGTATGGAGAGAAGAAGTTAATCCTTCTGAAGATCTCACTAAACTTTCTTAGTATGTAGGAGCATACACAGAAACCACAATAGACAAAGCATCGAAGGTCAGTAACTTGCTCAAAGAAAAAGACCAAGCAATCATTTTGCTGGAAACACAGGCACAAGAGAAACAACAAAAGATAGAGTAGTTGGAACAACAGTTAGTAGTCCAGAGGTAGTTAAATAACCAATTGAAGGAGCAATTGCTCAAAGAAAAACAAAGGATTGATCAACATACAATTCACAAGCAACAGGAATTATCCCAAGCATTAAGCAAGTTGAAATCAATAAATGAACAGTTGAGTAAATCAAAGGAAGAATAGATCGCTCAACTATCACTCCAGATAGAAAGATTTAAAGAATATCCCCAAGTGGGAGAATTCAGATCAGAGGCTCTACAAATTAACAAGGCATTGTCTAAATAGTTGAGCCTATTGTGTCATAATATCTCACTCACTCTTCCTCTATGTGAAATTTCCTCATCCATGATTGATAAATCAGTTGATGTGAGACTAAACTTGGAGCAAGCAGATGAAAGATTAACAAATTTTCTCTCTTGGCAAGAAACCGAAGAAGGAAAAGCTGCTAATCTACCCCAAATTCTAGAATCACATAAAGAAATCATATTCACTGAATGGCAGTCTCAATTAATGAAGGCAGAAAGAGCGACAACAAACAATATGATTGAATTGATTAATGATACTTTTTATTTATCAAATTTAATTACAAAATGTTCTCCAGGGAAACTTCCATCAGCAAAAGCATTAGAATAGACATCGAAACAGGAGCTGGAGCAAAGGGAAAGATTGATTGCAGGTATTCAAAAATTAACATGGGAAACCTTTTGGTTTTTCCTTGCTAAATCACATACTCAGCGGACAGCAATGAAATTCCTCACCGATGCAATCTGCCATATGATTCCTGAACTAATGGATGCCACATGCATTGCTTAGTTACACTCATGCATGAGTCATCCACCAGAACTTCAACCGATGCTTGCCATTTGTCAGCTCCAGTCACAAGAAAAGCAGCGAATACAATGAACCATTCTGATCGACTACAACATGTCTATTTCGAGAAGATTTTCACATATTTGTGATTTGGTTATACCAGCACATAGCATTTTTATTTCATAGTTTGTTAATTTAGATAGTATTTATAGACCCTTTCATGTTTTTAGAAAGGGTCCTCAAATTTTTGTATTAAGACTTGGATTGGAAGTTGCACTACTGTACTTCTGATATATTTATTTTTATAAAAATTGGACCTGAATTCTGAGTTTTGATGAAGAATACTTTTATGTGATATGCATTATTGCTTCTTGTGAAAGTATTTCCAAGTTGAAAGGCAGGATCTGAATGCAATTCATATTGGAGGAGACTCAATTACATATGGTACTACTATCTATGTTTTTTGTTTCATGCTTTTATGTGAATCAACATTTATTTAATTTTGCTATTATTGATATATGTATATGCTCTTACAACAATTCTTTTACTTATCACTATTGAATGTTTAAGAGTTGTTATTTTTCATATGTATGTGTATCAATAATATATAAATATTAGTGTGATAATGTTTTAATTATTACTTTGTTCAACTACTTGAACAAAGTAATTATCATATGAATAAATATTTTTGTTTATAAGTAGAGTCATCTATATGCCTACTTGTCAATAAGAATCATCAAAAATTGCACTAAGAGAAAGACTTCCCAGGATAGATTAGTTATTTATATTGTTGCATTTTAGAATAAATCATCCATCATTCCCATTAGATATTAGAAAATCGATCACTTATCCATCCCATTTATAAATTATTGAGAAACTGGTCCCATTATATCTAGTCAGAGCCATCATACGAAATGGAAAAGGAGTTTCTTTTAAGGTCCGGACCGAGTGGTTTTCCCCGATGTTGATGCAGCGATTTTAGAGGCATCAACAATTCTATACACTGTTAATTTTACACAGAAATACACAGATATAACAATGGAACAACAAACTGTGCATATCAGATAATAACCCTTTTTTAACATCAATACCATTAAAACTTGCTATTATTGGATCTGATGCAATCTAGTACCTCCAAATAGGAAACTAACACATATGCAGGAGTATTTTGGAAGTCACCCGCACCCCCCTAAAATATGATAGGTCGTCCTCGACTGATTAAATGGAGGAGCAACGTACTGGATGACAATCGTACAGTGTAAAAAAGGAAAGGTGTACATATTAATGACAAGATCACAAAAAGTATCGAGTTGCTGAAATTGAGGCTTATGATGAAAATTGTGAATAGATATGGAGATGCTATGAAGTGATGCAAAAAATGGAAAAGGACAGCTGACATAGGTAAAATGCTCATCCGGTCCTTATTCCACTTAAACCGTTATGATTGATTTTTTTAAATGATATTTCATGCATAAAAGGTTCAAAAGGAATTTGGAAACATAACCTCTTTTGAAATAAAAATAAAGAAATAATAAAAGGGTATATAATTACTATCGATGTTGAAAAATATGACTCCAATACCATCATCAGAGCTCTGTTGCCCACGGTGTTCATAACCTTGATAAAGTTGTTTTTTCACCCTTGGAACCATAATCCTTTATGTATGCCTAGGAAAGTGTTTTGTGATGTCAGAATGGAGGCCATTGTGCTAGCTTGGTGACCAGTTGAATCACAATGCCATTCACCAGGAAGCAGTGAAAGGTTGGCAGGCTGGCTCGTGATGAGACCTCCTGTTCCAAGGACTTTTATTTTTTCTGAGGTGCCCATTGGATCATATCCCTGGTGTGGTGGCCATAGTGGGAATGCCACTTCACTGGTTTCTTATGATCATGGTAGGTTGGCTCTTGATGAGACCCCCTATCCTTCATCTGAAAAATCATAGGATTGTTAGTAATCATATAGATATATTTTTTTCTTTCTTTTCCTTTTCTTTTATATAGCACTTCCTATTTATATATAGAGGATGGCTCAACGTTCCTTAAGAGTAGGGATGGTAGAAGAAGTCTGAACATCTCAATAGAGGAAAATATGCCCTTATTCTTATTCAATAATAATAATCAAAGAGAATTATGAGCATTAGGGAAGAACCAACATGATAAAAAAAAATCAATCAATTTAAGTTTTAGTGAAGATAAAGATAGCAAAGTGATATAGATAGTTGTGTCATTTCCTTTTTCTTATCAATATAAAGCAATCTCTTTAAAGATGACAATTTTTCTTTGATTTGCTTATTTCAGTATCCTCTAATTTTTGTGTCCTTGCATATATTTGTATCTTTGCCTTGAAAGAATCATGAAGAGTGAAACATTATTCACAAAAACTCTAAAAAAAAAATGTTGTTCTTTAAGAGAAACAACAAAAAACGTACTCGAAGAGTGTTGTTCCTTAGATGGAACAACTGTTGTTCCTCTTAAGGAATAGAAAAAAGAACATCTGCACGCAAAACTGCAATGCCTTTAAGAGGAACAAAAAAAAAAAAAAAAAAAAATTACAAGCGAAATTGTTGTTCCTTAAGACGAACAACAGTGGTTCCTTAAGCAGAACAACAAGTAAAGCAAGTGCAAAATAAAGTGTCGATCCTTTGGCAGAACAGCCTAAAAACACTCCAAATCAAAATTGTTGTTCCTTAGAAGGAATGACAAAAAGTAAAAAAATGGCGAAACTGTTGTTCCTTTAAAAGGAACAGTAGCTATTCCTTAAGAGGAACAGCAATTGTTCCTTAAGAGGAACAACGCAAATGTAAGCAGACGATATTGTTGTTCCTTAAATGGAACGGTTGTTGTTCCTTAAGAGGAACAGTAGTTGTTCCTTAAATGGAACAATTAAAAAATACACACGGATTGTTGTTCCTTAAGAGGAACAGCAGTTGTTCCTTAAATGGAACAATTAAAAAATACACACGGATTGTTGTTCCTTAAGAGGAACAACAAATGCAAGGTTGTTGTTCCTTAAGAGGAACAGTTGTTGTTCCTTATTAGGAACAACAATTGTTCCTTAAATGGAATAGCAAAAATATGGACACATAGAGTTGTTGTTCCTTAGGAGGGACGGTTGTTGTTCCTTAAAAGGAACAGCAAAATAGAAACACATGAAAATGTTGTTCCTCAAGAGGGACGAATGTTGTTCCTTAAGAGGAACAGTGAAAATACAATCATGCGGAAGTTGTTCCTTAAGAGGAACGACTGCTCTTCCTTAAGAGGAACAATAGCTGTTCCTTAAGAGGAACAACAAAAATACAAACATGCAGAAGTGTTGTTCTTTAAAAGGAACAGTGAAAATAAAAACACGCGGAAGTGTTGTTCCTTAAGAGGAACGGCTATTGTTCCTTAAGAGGAATAGTAGTTGTTCCTTAAGAGGAACAGCAAAAATAAAAACACGCAGAAGTGTTGTTCCCTAAGAGGAACGGTTGTTGTTCCTTAAAAGGAACAACGACCAAATATAAGTATGCAAGATCATTGTTCCTTAAGAGGAACGATTGTTGTTCCTTGAGAGGAATGGCTGCTATTCCTTGAGAGGAACAACATGAAAATTTAAGCACACAAGATTGTTGTTCCTTAAGAGGAACGACTATTTTTCCTTAAGAGAAACGACAACTGTTCCTTAAGAGGAACAGCACGAAAATATAAGCACGCAAGATTGTTGTTCCTTAAGAGGAACAACACGAAAATGAAATAAAGAAATCTTCTGTTGCTCCTTAAATGGAACGACTGCTGTTCCTGCTGTTCCTTAAGAGGAACAGTAGCTGTTCCTTAAATGGAACAACAGTTGTTCCTTAAATGGAACAGCAGTAAAAATTTGTACAAAAAAATCAATTTATACAAGCAAAATTAAAGAGAAAATTTTATGTACAAAATTCAAAAACAAAGGAATTGTTTAGTGAATTAATGCTGAGGAGGGGTTATCTTCCTCAGCAAGAATCTGCATAGTGGAATTTTCCTGTAATTGTTGGTAAAAGGATTCCCAAGTAAGTGGTTTATTGATAAAGTCGCACTTGATGACCGTTTGCTTTGAAAGAATGTCCAGATCCATCAATGGTAGTCAATGTAATGGTGCCATTGTCATGCACTTTCTGTATCTCATAAGGTCCAAGCCATCGTGTCTAGAGTTTTCCGGGGAAATCCTGAAACTTGGAATCGTATAGGAGTGCCCAATCTCCTTCGTGGAAGATTTTCTTTTTAATAAGGGCATCATGCCATTTTGCTCTCTGTTATTGAATTAATGCAGTGTGTTGAAGAGCTGAGCACCTGATTTCATCTAACTTGTTTATTTGTTGTATTCTATTAGTCTGGGCCTCGTTTAAATTCAAACCCACCTCCTGCGTTTTTCTTAATGTTTGAATTTCGAATTCGATTGGAAAGATGGGTTCTTTTCCAAATACTAATTGATATGGTGAATACCCGGTGGTGTTTCTCCATGTTGTTCGGTATGCCCACAAGGCTTTTGGCAATCTTGAAGCCCAGTCACATCTGTGTGATGTAACTGTTTTTGTAAGTATTACCTCAATTACCTTATTTGTGCTTTCTACTTGGCCATTTGCCCGTGGGTGGTATGGATTTGTAATTTTGTGCTGAATATGGTAATTTTTTAATGTTGCAGTGATTTTATTACCTACAAATTACGGTCCTCCATCTGTAATTATGTCCCTTGGGAGGCCATATCGCACAAATAATTGGAAAATAAAATGTATGACAGAATCCTCTGTAGCTCTTGGCAGTGCCTGTGCTTCAACCCATCTGGTAACATACCCTGTTGCAACTAGTATGTATGTTTTCTGATTTGATGATGGGTTAATAGGACCAACAAAATCGAGCGCCCATCGCTCGAATGGCTCAATTACTAACTGTGGGTTCAAAGGCATTTCATCAGATTGTCCAGGGCATCCTGCCCTTTACCAACTATCACATGCATGAACAAACTTTTTAGCATGTTTAAAAATAGTGGGCCAGTAATAGCTTGTTTGTAAAACCTTGTGACCGGTCCTGCGGTCTGCAAAATGTCCACCACACAGTCCATCGTGGCATGCTTTCAGAATGTCAAATATTTCATCTTCCCGGACGCATCTTCCGATGTGCATATCTACCCCTGTATGAAATAAGTAGCGGAGAATCAGGTACTGCGCTAATATTAATTAGTTTAATATATTAATTAATTTATATAGAAATTAATTAATATATTAATTATTATTAATATTAATTACTGTTAATTAATTATTAAGTGATTATTAATTAAATATTATTAATATTTATTAACATTATTAATTAAGTATTATTAATATTTTTAACACTATTAATATCTATTTACATTATTAATATTGATTTATTAACATTATTAACATTTATTAATATTAATTAGCTTAATATATTAATTAATTTATATAGCAATTAATTAATATATTAATTATTATTAATATTAATTACTGTTAATTAATTATTAAATGATTATTAATTAAGTATTATTAATATTTATTAACATTATTAATATTGATTTATTAACATTATTAACATTTATTAATATTAATTAGTTTAATATATTAATTAATTTATATAGCAATTAATTAATATATTAATTATTATTAATATTAATATAATTTTAAATAAAAATTTAAATAATTTTAAATATTAATACAATATACTTATTTCTCTATTCTTTAAATTCTAATATATATAAAAAAAAATAAACATTTCTAAAAAAAAATAATAATAATAATAATAATAATAATAATAATAATTTTATTATATTAACATATATTAAATATTTAATTATTATTACCATTAAAGTTATGAATTTTAAATTAATATATAAAACTCAACAGTAAAAATAAAAATAATTTATTAAAAAATAAATAAATAAATAATAATAAAATTAATTAATTAATTAATTAATAAAAATAAATATTCAAGCCGACATTCTGCTGATCCTTAAATTTATTATCCTTCTAAGCAGCTCTTCTTTTATCATCATTCATAAGTCCTGATGATGGATCCCAGTTGGGATTTGAAACGTTGACATAAAAATGGTTCATATTGTGGATTCTCCGGTAACTAAGTCAAAAGATACAAACCACAGATCTCTTAAATCTAGAATGCTTAGGTAATTTGCCTACTGCTAAGTAATTTGCAACGTTGGCATACCATGGTGTTTTGATAGTAACAACAAACAAATGTTCATCTTTAAATTGATCTTCGACTACTGCTGCGTCCGCTAGCTTTGACATTCGTGAGAGAAAATCAACTACATGATTCTCTTTTCCAGGTCAATCCTTAATTGTGATGTCAAATTCCTGCCCAAGAACTACTTCGATTGTTGTGTCTGAAGCATCAGATGAAATTTGAAATGGCAAATCCCAATTTGGGCCCCTTAGCACTAGGGTTGTCGATACAAGCTTTTTCAAATCCTCAAAAGAACGGTCACACTTATCTGTCCAAATGAAATCAACATTCCCTGTTAGTGCATATAAAGGTGCAGAAATTTGAGAAAAATGCTCTATAAATCTTCTATAATAACTAGAAAATTATAGAAAATTGCGTACCTTTGTTTGTGTGGTAGGAGTAGGTATTAACAAAATTATCTAAATTTTAGCCGGATCTACCTGTATTCCAGCTGCTGAGATATAATGACCTAAAATGAGTCCCTCGGTCATCATCATATGACACTTTTCATGGCTCAAGCAGAGCCTGGTGGCAATACATCTTTGCAGCACCTTTTTCAATGTTTGTAATGCTGGTTCAAAATCATCTCCATAAGGTGTGAAATCATCCATACATACTTCAAGCCCTTCATTTATTAAATTTGAAAAAATGCTAAGGATTGCCCTCTGAAATGTGGCAGGGGCATTGCATAACCAAAAGGGTAAGACTCTGTAAGCAAATGTTCCCCAAGGATAGGTAAAAGTAGTTTTATCCTAATCTTTAGGGGCAATCTAAATCTGATTGTATCCACTGAAGCCATCTAGGAAAGAAAAGAATTTCTTTCCTGCTAATATGTCTAATACATGATCAATGAATGGAAGGGGGAAGTGGTCTTTTTGGGTTGCTTTGTTTAATTCTCTGTAGTCTACACATATGCGCCACTTACCATTTTTCTTTGGCACCACTACGAGTGGAGAGACCCACTTGTTGTCAGATATTGGGTAAATAAAGTTTACATCTAAAAATTTTTGTAATTCAGCTTTCACAATATCCTTAAGATGACGGTTTAATCTCCATTGGGGTTGGCGAATGGGTCTAGCATCCTTTTCTGTATAAATATGTTGCATACACAACTAGGGATCAATTCCTTTCATGTCTGGGTAATCCCATGCAAAAGCTTCCTTATATTTTCTCAGTAGTTGGACTTGCTTTTCTTCTTGTTCAGTAGTCAGATTTTTGTTAATATTCAAATTTTTTCCTGGCTCAATTTCTATAGTTTTGTTGTTGTAAACAAAGGTGGTAGGCATTGATTGATCATGAGTGTCTTTCAAGGGATCTTCTTTTGCATCATTATCAAATGCTGCCTCAATCATGTGACATTGTAAATGGGATCTGGTTTCTGGTTGGTTAATGAAGTTGTTAATGATGTCGTCCTCTGTTTGGTCTTTAAATTCGAGGGCATCTTCTATGGTTAATGGTGATCTAATGTTTTCTGTCAGGTATGATACAGGTTGTTTTTTTGTTTTGATTATTGTTAAACTTGGCTGGGCTGGAGGGTATAAGGCTAAATTCTTGACATTACTCCCTCTTGCTATAGTCATGTTGCCTTGTCGACAGCCAATGTAAGCGTCAACAGTTGCTAGCCAAGGTCTACCTAGAATTAAAGGGTGTCCATCTAGTCGGTTTTTGGGATTAATAATCAGAAAGTTTGCAGGGTATTCCTAGGAGTCTATAGATACCATTACATCATGTAGTGTGCCTTTTGGTCTGACTACCGATCGGTCAACCAACTCCAATAAGGTTGTGGTTGGATCTAATGATGTAATGCCAAGCTTTTGACAAGTGGTGGTTGTTAAAATATTGATTGCAACTCTTAAGTCAACTAAGGCATTTGGGAAGGAGAATCCATTTATTTGCACCGTAACTATAAGATTCCCTGGGTCCTCATATTTTACAGGTGCTTCTCTTCCTGATAGTAAGTCAGATAGGGTGCCGACTACTTGGACAGTTGGGTTAGTTGTTATTCTCCTCTTTGGCTTTTTTATACATAATTCTTTGATGGTTTTTGCGTAAATTGGGATATCTTGGATAGCTTGGAGGAGTGGAATTTTTATACACAAATTTTTTAGTTCTCCCAGAAGATCAAAATCAGGATGTTCTATTGGGTGAGGTATGATTAGTCATTCTGGGAATGGAGGAGAAGAGGTGGTTTCTTGTTCATGAGTTTGTTGTCTAACCAAATTCTCTTCTTGTAGTGTTTGTTCTAAAGGTAACGAATTTTCAACTTGAGCATTTTTGTCTCCCTCTGTTTCTATTATGCGCCCAGATCTTAATTGAATGTTGTTGCACTCCCTTAACTCGGTTTCTAGTTCTGGTCCTTCGATTATTTGAATAGATTGAACCGGTCTATTGTTGGGGTTTGGGTTGGGTTGGGCTGGGAGTTGCGGTCTTAAGTTGGTCTAGGGATTTTGTTGCAATGTATAAGGTGCTGGAAGTGTAGGTTGAGGGAGAGGAATCGTTCCAGCTAGCTGATTCATAGGTCTTTGCTAGTTCAACTGCCAGGTTTGACTCTGCGGGGTGGAGGGTGACCATTGTGTTGGATATGCATTGTTTTGCCAAAATGGTGGAAAATAAGGAAAGTTCGACCAATTGGTTTATTTGTCCATGATGATATGGGAAATGTCTGTTGTGACCAGCTAGGGAAAGGAGGTTGATTCTGCCACTTTCCATTATATTGCTGAGCATTATACTAAGGAGACTGAAAAGAAGAGGATGGAATAATGGGCATACCTGTTTTTCGTGGCTACCACTAGCAGCATTGATTTAGTAGGTAAACCGGTTCTGTTTCTTCTTCTGCCTCTTTGTAAACTATTTTCAATCCTGGGAGTGAGGGGCAACTTTCTGTGGAGTGATCTTTCGTGCATATGGAACTGACTTGGACTGTATCCAATGGGAACTCTTTGTGGCTGTGTTTCTTTCTGCATGTAGGGCTGAATATTGCTAAATTTTGCTCTGCTTCTACTTGCTTTTGTTTATCTTGCATGATGTCGAACTACGTTGTCAGAGTCCCTAGAATATTAGTTTTGAAATCTTCTAGTAGATTGCCAATTTCTGCACGGGTTATACCTCCACTGGGGACCTTGCTATCCCTTGTGATCATGTCACGTTGTGCTGGCTTTAGTCTTGTGCTGCCTCTCGAACTCCTGATACATAAATCAATGATGTCAGCAAAATTTTCCTGATATATGTCACCTTCGCCCATAATGTTTAATGTTTCAACCCATTGTTCTTTCATCCCTTTAATTAATGTAGTTTTTAACACATTTCTAGGCAAGGGTAAAGATGCATAAGGAGATCTCTAAAGATTGTATTGAAAGCGTTATACATATTCCTCCAGTGTTTCATTAGGTTTTGCTATCATTTGAAATATTTCATCCTTTAATTCTCTGGGCCTACAATAATCTTGATATTTCTTTAGAAAAGCACTTTTCATCTGATCCCAGTCATTTATAACACCTCCACATAACCCCATAAACCATCGTAAAGCTGCTCCTTTTAATGTGGAGGGGAATAGTTTTAGTTTTTGGGGATCGGTGGTATAGTCATACCCTCGGCATAATACATCGAATTCAAACAGAAATGCATCAGGATCTTCCGATGTTAGGCCATGGAATGTAGGAATATGCTGGAGAGGAATGGCCTTCATAGGTGCATTAACTGCAGTGTCCACAATGGGATATTGCAGTGTAGAGGTTTGAGGTGTTTGCTGGTTCTGGCCCATTTGATCAAATATGTGCCAATATCCTTCTAGGATTTCTAGGGAGTTGTTCCTCGGCTGACTAGAAGGAGTAGGAATGACCCTAACAACACTTCCTTGGTCTGGGATTATGAGTGTTCCTTGTTGAACTATTATCTTGGGGGATCTTGGCTCTTCAGGTTCTTCTGCTTTGTTTTGGATGATCTTGACAGCACTCCCCTTATCTGGGTTGCTGAGTGTCTAAACTATTTTGAGAGGGGATTTTGGCTCTTCTATTTCCCCTGTTTCTACTCCTCCTTCGCGGAGATTACTAGAGTTCCCTTCTTAAAAAGAAATTGGTCAAGAATTCTCAATTTCTTGAAAATATTTCTCAGTCTCTTCTATTTTGTTGTGCACCTCAGCAAAGGCTACAGATGGTGATCCTGTGGCCCGAAGGGAGCTAGTAGGTTGTCTAGAAGTAACTTTTCTAGGGCCCACTGATAGTTGAGATTCAGCTTTCTTAATGATATTGTCTATGAAGGTTGATCGACCAAGGGACTAGATCTACCAAGGGTCACCGGTCCCTTGGCTTTGTCAGGTTTGGGTAGCAGTTTTGGAGTATTTTCAAGTTTTTTCTTCTTAGTCATACACACAGCTCAAATGTTTATTTCTACCCCAAAAAAAATTAACAAATCTATTGGAAAGTGGGTGGGGGAGTAGGGCTATTACATGCTCCGTACACAGGTTCTTACCTTCCATTTTTAATACCCAATTCTCTCCTAGCAGGAACTCATCAGATGCACACTACTCTCTAAAAGAAAAAAATGGCTATACTCTCCCCGGAAATGGCGCCAAAATGTTGAAGTATAAAATGTGTCTTTTTAACTCTACTTATCCTACATTAATTATCAATCCAGGTACGATTTTCTATTTCAAGAGTGTACTCAGTTTGAGGCAGAAATTTAATCCAAGAGTAATATTTTCCAATTTGCAGTACAATGGTTCAAATACAAGAGTAAACGGATGCTTGAAATAAAACCTACTTGCAATCAAAAGAAACTCAATACTCTGAAACTAAATCATTCACTCAGGAAATTAACAGAAATTATCAGTCAAGGATGCAGTAGCAATAAGCCTTTCCTTTATCAACTGATGTAAATGAAATCAAACATAAACAAGATCCTCATTTTGAGAACTCTGATAGTAATAGCCAATGTTCTTTACAGTTTTTGATCTCACACTCCACACTAAAGTGACTGACTAGGAATGAAAAGGAATTAAATCAACAATGCTACTAATAGAAAATGGAATAAATACGCTAACTGTAATGATGCTAAAAGGAAAAACCAAACACTTGCAGAAAAGAAATGAACAGCAATGTTATTTAGTAGAAATGAACAACAATCTACTATGAATAGTAAAGTCAGTTTACTAGAATTAACAACGAAGCTTTACAATTGAAATGAACAACATAACAATATAGCTTGCGAAGGGTAATAATCTTATTATGATGAAAAGGAACGGCAACACGATTCAATTACAGCATATACAATAAAAAAATTCATAAACTCTGGAAACAAGGAATAGTAAAGCATGTTGGCATTATGATACATATGTTGTACTTGATGGCAACCCACTCATCTCAGATAATAAATTATAGTGTAGAGAAAAGTTCACGCACTTATATGCAGAGAAAAGTTTATTTCATGTAGAGAAAAGTTCACGCACTTTTATGCAGAGAAAAGTTTATTTCATGTAGAGAAAAGTTCACGCACTTTTATGCAGAGAAAAGTTTATTTCATGTAGAGAAAAAGTTCACGCACTTTCATGCAAGGAAAAGCGCGTATATGTTGGAGAACTTACCTTTGGTCCATGGTAGTTAGTCCTTGGTATTTGAACCTATGAGGAAAAGCACGTATATGTTGGAGAACTTACCTTTGGTCCATGGTAGTTAGTCCTTGGTATTTGAACCTATGAGGAAAAGCGCGTATATGTTGGAGAACTTACCTTTGGTCCATGGTAGTTAGTCCTTGGTATTTGAACCTATGGTTTTGGACCATGGTACGCACTTTCATGCAAGGAAAAGCGCGTATATGTTGGAGAACTTACCTTTGGTCCATGGTAGTTAGTCCTTGGTATTTGAACCTATGGTTTTGGACCATGGTACCTCGTCAAAAGTGTTGATCTCACGCAATTTCATGGTTGGTTCATGGTATTAGTCCGACAGTTTTTGATCCTATGGTTTTGGCCCGTGGTATTGCATCCAAAAGTGTTGATCTCACATACTTTCATGGTTGGTTCATGGTATTAGTCCAACAGTTTTTTTGATCCTATGGTTTTGGCCCGTGGTATTGTGAAAGGCCTAAGACTATAAAAGAGGAAGGAGATCATTTGGCAAAGCATCTTCCGAATTATCGAATATCTGATAAAGTGATAGATCTGGAATATTGTGATTGGGTTTTGGTGCAGAACTGGATCTAAATGAAGAAGGAACCTGAGCGTAAGGAGAAGGATAAGTTCTATTGATGGGTCAAAATCTTAAGGGTGGAATAGTGGTATCTCTATGTGGCATACGCTTGATCTATAAATCTAATAATCTGGGTCTGAATTATTGATGCATGTTTTATTTTACACATGTTATGATCTGGGTATGTCTGATGTAACAACTGCAAAGTTATAAGGAAATATTTGCAGATCTGTATGCAGGTTGGCTTTAGTGAAATCAGAGATTGATGATGCAAGTGTAATTGATGGGTTTTTGATGTTCTTGGATCTAGTTTGAAAATTTATGAAAAGTGATCCTTGAAAGAAAAGAAGTAGGGGGTTGTAGCTCCCTTCTAGGAGAGACTGGAAAACGAGAGAGAGTTGTAGCTCTCTGCAGGTTGTAGCCTGCATACTGGTAAAGGACTGCACCAGTACAAAACCATTAGGAGTTTCTAATTTGAAAGAAGATAGAGATATATTGCAGCAGGTGGTTTTCACCCACATTGGGTTTCCACCTGACATCTTGTGTTCTTTGGTGTGACTATCTATTTTCTTTGTTCATGCTCATTATTTTATGGTAGTGACATGCAAAAATAATTCAAAGAATAAATAAGGAAGATTTATTAAAAGAACTTGATAATACTGATTCACCCCCCTCTCAGTATTATTTCCAACAAAGCAATGCGATTCAAATAAACAGAAATCAAACCAAACCATCACACGACTATGATTGAAAGTAATGGTATAGATAGCAAGTGGATCGACCAGGGCTGGGCCCTTAGCTGCTAGTGAAGCACCGCCGGACTACTTCAGTATAAAATAATGGAACAGCAACCGACTTATGTATTAATCATATGCGAAAATGTTACAAGTAATCGTACTATGTTTTAATCAACGAGAGTCGATGATCAACGTAGAAATACAATAGTGAGTTCTGAATAATGATAATAACGATAATCGATCCTAATCTTTACAAGCGTTGTCCCTTTTATAATGGTCGGGCGGATGAAATAAGAGATAACAGATAGACTGTAAAATAGTGATCCCTTAGGATCAAGAGATCTTGAGGGATACGCTCCATCTTCTAACTCCAGTCAACCCTTTGTCTTCTTGCACTGATGCTGCGATTTTCCATTCTTATCCTTAACTATGCACTCCGATCTTGATCTACTTGTCTGGATACGGCTTCCTGGTGAAGGAACAACAGTTACTCTGTTTTGTCTTTTCCTTCAAAATGGTAGTTTTCCATTTCTTCTATTTCCTGCATGGAAAAAGACAATAATTAACTAATTTGCAATAATCAATAACTCCCTAGTTTTCGATATAATTCCTTGATATATTACCATCTTAGAATATAAAGGAGTTATGATTAAAGAAAAAGATAAGGAAATAAATGGCAAATTCATACCTTTTCCATAGCTCAACAATTTGCATGTGCTTGGGGTACCTTTGCCTATAGAGTGCTTCCATTCGGTCTGTGCAATGCCCCTGCTACTTTGCATAGGGTAGTTTTTAGTATTTTTGTTGAACTTGTTCATGACTCTGTTGAAATATACATGGATGATTTCACTCCTTATGGATATGACTTCCATGAAGCTCTCTCCAATCTATGCAAGGTCTTGAATAAATGCATTGAAATGAATCTCCCATTGAGCCTTGAGAATTGTGAATTCTTGATGAATGAAGGGAATCTTCTTGGCCATTCCATATTCAAGGAAGGGATATACTTTGACCCAAACAAGATTTCCATCATTAAAAGTGTCCCTACCCATCAAAATCGAAGAGATGCCAGGAGTTTCTTAGGATTATTTGGGTATTATAGGTGATTTATCAAAGACTTTAGTAAAGTGGATTCACCTTTATTTGGATTATTGGCCAATGATTCATATTTTTGTTGGAGAAGCAAGTTTCAAGAGGCCCTTGAAGTGTTGAAAGAAAAGTTGACCACTGCGCCCATCCTTAGGGGTCCCAACTGGGAATTACCTTTCCATATCCATACTGATGCATTGGATAAAGTTGTGGGGGTAGCCTTAGGACAAGTAGAAGATAAATTTCCTTATGGTATCTATTTCATTAGTAACAATTTGTCTAAAGCTGACTTGAATTACACTATCGCTGAAAAAAAAATCTTAGTTGCAGTACATTCTTTAAACACATTTAGGCACTATATCACTCTGTATCAAAATATTTTTCATACTAATCATGTAGCCATTAAATATTTGATGAATAATCCTGATGTCAATGGTAGAATAATTATATGATTGTTATTGTTACAACTGTTTGATCTCACTATTATTGACAAACCAAGGAAATAAAATGTGGTTGCAATTTCTTGTCCAGACTAACCTTGCCTACAAGTAATGAGGAGATGGTGGATGATCAACTTCCATATGAACACCTCTTTTCCATCTCGATGTTTTCTCCTTGGTTTTCTGACATAGCCAACTACTTGGTTGCTGGGAGTTTCCCTCCTAATCTATCATCTAGAAAGAAAAGCAAGATTGTAAGGAAAAAATCTCCTTTCACTTGGATTGGGGATTTTTTTTTCAGATTGGGACCAAATCAGAGCTTGAGGAGATGTGTAAGAGAAGAATATGTCTTGACATCCTCTTAGCATGTCATGATGGACCTTGTGGGGGTCATTTTACTGCTAAGATGATAGCCTTTAAAGTTTTATAGGTTGGTTACTATTGGCCTGCTTTACATCAAGATACAAGGAGATACACCACTAGATGTGATCAATGCCAAATGATGGGAAAAAACACACCCAAAGATGAAATTCCCGTACAACATCAATGGCCTTAGAGCCATTTGACAAGTGGGGCATGGCTTTTATTGGGCCAATTGATGCACCATCAAGACAGAAGAGGTACATCATTATGTGCACTGATTACTTTATAAAGTTGTATGAGACAAAGGCAGTCAAAGTAGAAATTGAGTAGAAAGTGGCTAATTTTTTAAGAGAAAATATATTCTACAAGTTTGGGTATCCAAGGGAGGTAGTCACTGATTAAGGAGCACAATTCACATCAAATCTGATAGAAGATATCATGAGAAAACACCATATCAAGCACAAGACATCCACTTCCTATCACGATCAATCAAATGGGCAAGTATAGGTCACAAATAGATCATTGGAGAGCATCCTCACCAAGGTTGTTAGCAGCAATAGGAAAGATTGGGTAGAAAGACTAGTAGAGGCCACTTGTACCTACAACACCACTTGGAAAACCACCACTAGATTCACTCCATATGACTTGGTTTATGGGAAGAAGTTTTTTCTTTCTAATGTGTTTGAATATAACACTTTGAGGATGGCAGCTTAGTTGGAATTAGACTTCATTACAAAATAGCAAGAAAGGTTGCTCCAACTTAATGGCTTAGATGAGTTCAAGATGCAAGCTCTCCTACACACTGAATTCATACAACTGCAAAGAAAGGTCTGGCATGACAAGCATATCAGGGAAAATAATTTTCAAGAAGGATATTAAGCATTGTTATATGATTCTAGGTTCAAATATTTCATAGGGAAGTTAATGACAAGATGGTTGGGTCCATACCTAAAATAAAAGTGTCATGAAAATGGATCTATCGAGATCAAAACCATTGGTGAAGAAGGTATTCCCTTACTTGTAAATAGTTATAGGTTGAAGCTATATAGAAGACCTTTTTCTAAGGAATAATTTATCAATTTAGTTAGCAGAGAATTAAATGTGATTGGGAGTTTCATAACTTCCAATCCACAAAATTCCTAGAAATTTGAAAAAATAATAATAAAAAGGCTTGGATGAAAACCTCTATGAGGCATCTGAGGCCTAGTCCATGGTTGAAAACCTCTCTAAGGTAGCCTAGGGGAAAAAACAAGAGAAGAAAAAATAAATATCCCTAGGTGAAAACCTCCTATGAGGCACCTATGGAAGGAATGTAGGTTGAAAACATTCATAGAGGTAGCCTGCTTGTCTAGAAAAAAACACACACACACACACACATACACAAGGAAGAAGCTTACACCATGCATGCTAACCTTTCTCTTATTTTGCAGGACTCCACATAGTCTGCATATTTTATGGCTACAGGAAAAAATCTATAAGCTCTCATCCATCCTTCCATCCATACAACCCATCTCCATAGTCTCCACTCCTATAACCATCTCTCTCCACCATCCAATCAACAAAAAATTTGAATTTCACCTCCTCATTGTGATGATACAAGAAGGACCTGTATTGCTACAGGAGGTCATGTAATGCTAAAGAAGGAGCCTGTGAAGCTACAGGAGGGGGATCCAATGAGGAGAACAACCCAGAATGCCATGATTCCTCTAGGAAATGATAAAGGGGGTCCTCCAATGATTTATTCATCACCCATCTACTCCATTTCACCAAAACTTTCTCAAATTTTCCACTTTGTCCTACCTCTAAAAAACACAGAAGTCATTATTTTCTATTTCTCCAATGTATGCACTACTCCCTTATGACTCTAACCTTGTCCTCATGGCTTTTCATCATCTCTCTCAACACCATCATGTAAACTTAAGACTTCAATGGAGGATCAAAATACTGCTACAGGAGGAAAACTCCTCCTGTAGCAGCCTGTGCAGTCACAACATAAATCCGTGATATTTTTTGTTTCCACCCAAAAAAGGCATGATGGAGCTTTGTCTGCAACTAGGAAGGGACACATCATCCTCGAGAAGGCTTCCCACCAGCAGTAGCAGCTTGGACATCAAAGAGGCACCTGCACACACACAAAAAAGTCAAATTTCAAGGTATCATCAAGTTATGAAGACATGCATAGGAAACAAGTAAAAGAGGAAACTCCCTTGATCAAGATTTTATATGGCCGATCTCTAGCATGCAACTATCTCCAGCAATTCAATCCATAGATAGGCTCAAGTATGGCAACCCTCACATATGCCCTATGCATAAAATGACTAAAATATTTAATGGTCGAGAGAGGTGTTTTAATAGGTTGGAGGTGGCCAGTCATCTTAGCCACCCTCAACTAGTAAACTTAAGTTTGTGTTAAGTCACCCATGCAACGTGGAGATGTCAACTCAAAGTGAAGTGATGTACTCGAAGAGTGGGGTGATAATCACGAGGAGAGAGAAATGATTACAATGAGTGGGTACAATGGTCCAAAAAAGGAAACTCGTGTTAATGCCATGTCACTAGAGCGCTCTGAGATTTTACCCGAAAGAGAATATTATGTATTGGGCTCAAATTCATTTTCACCATCACTCATTCCAAAAACAGGTAGAGCAAGGACGATCTATTGTATTAAACCACCAAAGGTGCGGCCGAGAAGTTTTGAACCCTATCTGCAAGTGCTACAGTAGGAAGCTACAGGCAAGCTTGTAAGTGCTACAGGAGGGTCAAGAAAGAGCTACACGAGAAATTGGAAGGTGAAAAAACATCATGCACACAAAATTGTTTTGAAAAGAAGTAAGTGACACCCTCCTTCCTTGCTTCTACATCCACTTACATGAAAAGTCTTCTTGAAATTCATTGCCTGGAATAGTCAAATAGGCAATAGGAGGTCTCTTTCTAAATTGTTGTGGTTAGAAGAAGAGAAAAATAGTTTGGTTGATATCAATTCTAGCACCCTTCTCCCTCAATGCTACCAATAAATTTAACATTGTTTCATCACTGATATTGTTTAAAATAAATTGAAGTCCACACCTAAATAGCACCAAGGAGGAATAGTAGAATAAATTGGAGGAGGATTTAAGAGAAGAGAACCCTCAGACACCAAGAGGATTCACAAACACCCTCTTGTAGTGGACATCTTCAAAAGACACCAAGGGTTGGGTTTATTTGAGTTGTTAAAGGGGTATGATGATGATCTTGCTCATGAATTTTCCATGGAATTACATTCTCAAGAGGAATGCAATGCCACTACTATTTTCAAATGGTTGTCAATCTCTCTAAGTCCTAAAACCATAATCAGAGTGGCCACCTTACCCCTGGGAATTAGGTGGAGCAAAGAAGACAAGGCAGTGAGTGTCATAGCTAGGAAAAACTTCTTGAATTCAAAAGAGAAGCCTGTAGAAGATAATAATGGAGTAAGAAGAGAAATCCTACCTTACCCTTAGGATGAGGTAGCTTACCATATCCTCAAGTATATATCTTGTGAAGGGAGATTGATTTTGTTTTATGCCTACCGCTTCAAATTGCTCCAAGAGGTGAGGTTGAAGGCATAATTTCCTCCTCCTCAAAGACTTAGTGTTCCCCATTTACTCCTACAGTCAATCATGGAGATGAGTTAGAAGGTGAGGGAAGGAAAGGACTAGCACTTAGCTCACCATGGCATCATCAATTTAATAGTTATGGATGATTTGAGCCACTTGAGGATCCCTATCTTATGGACTAAATTTGTGGACATGGATAGGGAGACTTTCATAAAAACCCAAGCCATCACACCTGGAGAAACACCAACCTCTAACATTAGAGGTAAATAAGGAAAAATAGAAGAAGAAGAAGAAGGGGCAAAAACAAAGGAGGAAGAGGAAACAAAAATAGAATAAGAGGAGAGAAAAACATAGGAAAAAGAGGCAACAAATACAGAGGAAGTACAAGAAGAAATTAAAGGAGGAGAGGGGGAGAAGTAAGTAGAAGAAAGAGTATGCTCTGAGGAGACTTCAAAGCTCCAAGAAGCAAATAAACAACAACATCAAAAAAGTCTATCTCCAGGAGATACTGAACAGGAAGTAGCTGCAACATTGGCTACATTGGGCACTCTTGTCAAGCCCAAGAGGAGGCAATCAAGACAAGGTCCCCTATATTTTAGAACTAGGAAGAGCACCAAAATTAGATAGGGGAAACCATAAGCTCCCACAAAGGTCTCTATCACTATTGATGAATCACCAAGTAAAAAGGAAGAAGTAGGACCTAGTGAAGGAAATATTGAGGAGGTCACTCTTCCTAAAACCAAAACAAAGTCACTTGTAGCAACTATGGGTAGGCCCACCACTAGGTTAGTGACCTTTAAGAAGCCAAGGACACAAGCTACCTTTGAGAAAGTAGAAGAAGAGAAGCTACAAGAGGGAGAGGGTTTACTACAAGAGAGACAGGGTTTGCTACAAGAGGGGCAAAGTCTGCTATAGGAGGAATAGGGGAAACTGCAGGAGCACAAAAAATAGTTATAGAAGGAAGAAATGACGTCAAATTCAATTGGAGAAGACCTGCAAGAGTTCCAAGAGCCTGATCCATAGCCTAGTTTGGGGTCATACTACAAATTTCTTGAAGGGGGAAGGATTAACCTTGAAAAATTTGCAGTCCCACTCCTTTATGAGCTGCAGATGGAGAGAGACAGAACCCACAGGTGGATCTAAATTGCCAAATCCAAGAATGTGGAAGATGTAGGAATCATGGAGGAGAAATTCATTGAAATGGGAGTAATTAATTGATTTGAGACTAAGGGAGTCTATTATGAAGGAGAAACTACAAGTAGAAAACACAAGGTTGAGAGAGAGGCTGCAGGAGAAAGAAACTCAACTTGCCAGCATGGCAAGTCTCTCTATGGAAGCTGTTAGCGCTTGAAATTTCACCTCAGGCTGAAAAAGGTAAACTCCAAGGCAACATCAAACCACTTCGCCTCGTAGCTAGCCCTACGGGGCAGGAGAGGGCTCTCTCCGGTCTATCTCGGCAAAGATCTTCAACGGGCAGAGATAACCAATAAAGAACACTGATTTTAGGCTAGTAAACTGATAAAAAGGTTTGATTTGGGATTTTTAGGGTTTTGGTGGAAAATTGGGGAAAGGCAATTTTGGGTGCGGGGATTGGACACAGTTTTCGCAGGGGGTTCTTTGGGGCAAGGTAGGAGACTGTATTGATTCCTTTGAAAGATTTGGATGGATGAGAATGACTGGTGAGGAGCTAAGGAGAGCAAGCAATCACCTTGAATTCTCCTTCAACAGCTGAAAACATTGATATTAAGCAAACTTAAAGGCAGAGCATAGCAACCATGAATTCTACCTTAACACTTCATTTTCCTAATTTGCAGAAGAAAAAGTAAGAATATGATTCACATAACAAACTTACAAGTACAAATAGAAACACACCATCAATACATGTAACCACAAGAATCCCAAAAAGGACTGCAAAACCCTGGTCTTCCTTTGCCAAAAATTGCAGAGATACAATGAGTAATACAATAGAAGCTTTCTCCCTCAAGAGTCCAACCATGAAAATGACCAAGAAAGTACATAATATAGGAAATCTAACATCTTTCCTTGCCTCTAGGGGTCGAGCTCACTATCCTAGGAGCTGTTTCAACCAATTCCAAACTGAGCACTAAAATCTAGGCAGTCAAAACAACTTGCCTCTATAAGCTAGGAAACCAATTCATTCATTAAATTTTTGCATATTTCATGAATGAATCTTCTAGAAGAGATAAATAAGTGTCAAAGTATCATAAAATTACATTATTTACATCAAGGAGGATCAAAATCCACTCCAAAAAGTCAAACCTAGTCAAAACTGCGTTTTGCTGAGCTGTAGGTGCATTTCTGTGAAAATACCTGATCCGTAGCGCCCTGAATCTCAACGCGTAGCGCGCCTTTGGGCCTGCTTTTGAGGCACTTCCCGGAGTCCAAATGAGGCAAAAGTGGACTTTTTGGAAAGTTATTTGAGTTTACTTTCCAACACAACTGGAATTTTTCAATTTTGATTTCATTTGCCCTATCAAATATCAAATCTCCCAAGACTGGTCAAAATGTGCCAAATGAGGCTGCCTCAAGGCAGAGTGCTGTTGCAGTCAACTTTTGAATGCCTTCCTCAACTCCAAATTGAGCTCATGATAGCTCATTGGAAAGATATTTGTGTCTAGTTATAATTTGACTCATCAAGAAAGTCATTTGTCCAACCAAGCTAGGAGAAAACTTGATTTTCCCAAGGTCACTTCAGAGGTGCATTCAATTCTCCTGAGGCAACGATATTTTTGACATTTCTCTAAAACCATGGCACCTGTGTAAAAAGTGAAGGAGTTTTTTCTTCCTTGGCCTGTTTTGGACAAAAACCTCTCTCAGTTTTCCCAAATTCATTTTTGATTGCTCAGAAACATCATGTGAGTAAAACCTATCTCGATGTGTGAAACAAGAGATTTTGTCGAAATGAAGCGAAATGAAGGTGATAAGAGGCTTCTAAATTCTTGGGGAAATTTTTGGAAGTAGGGAGGGATGTTAGGGAGCAGGGGAAAGTGGAATCGTGGAGATCGAGTGAGGGGAAGGGGACCAAAAGGGCAAAACACAGGCCCAACCTAGAAAATTGCCAAGTTGTAGCAAGAAACTAGGGTTTGCGCGAAAATGAGGAATTTGGGGGATCTCAGTGATGGGAAGCATTTGATAAGGTACATGAAAGATAGGGGAAGGTGTATGAACATCTGGATACAAGTTTTGCCGATGATTTGACCATCCAAGAGAAATTGCCTTCAAAACCCTAGGAGAGGGAAATGACCTTACCTAGGCGCAACTGAAGCATGAACAAGGTGTAAAATGACTCATTAGAAATTGACATGATTATGACAACCCTATGAATGATGATAGACTCAGCTGAATAGTGACATAGATTGTCATTTGGGCGACTTTAGAAGGAGTGAAAGCAAACCCTAGATCCAATGCCTGGTGACCAAATTTTGCTTGAAGACTCTTTGAAATGACAAAATTTGACCTTGACACTCTGAGACCACTTTGTAAGAGCATATTTGATCACTGTAGGAAGGCTGGAAAGACTGACACTAACAGAAGCCTTGAAATGTAGGCATCCATCAAAATCTTATGCTCTCTTCCCCAAAGAATAGTGGTTGCAATTCCAAATAAAAACTCTAGCACAATATGGATCTCTGCCTTTTCAGGACTATAGGCAGTTTATTGAGTTTTGTAGCCAAACTAGTATGGAAGAGAGGGCAAAGTTGGTTTAATTCTACATGCATAATTTCCCTTTGACAGATCTAAATTTTTGGGATCCCAATTCAAGATTGGGATACTTGCAGCTAATGGATTTAGCGTCTTCGTTGACTCATGAAGAGACAAGGGTTGAGGAGGTGAAAAAGGTAATGGAAAAGGAGGAGAAGGAACCCTTGTATATCATACCAGAGCTAGTGAACTCTAAGGTTGTCATTCACAATCATAACCTCATATCAAATTATGCTACTTTATCACCCAAATACATTTCTACCTAGGACCAAGCCATTACGCACTTTGAAGACACCTTTAGAATGTTGGGAACAAAGAGTGTGCAAGCTTTCCAGAGAATATGACATGCCTTACCCCACAGTATACAATTTAGAGAATATCACTCTCCTGAAAGGCTAAGGAATGCCTTTGAGAGAACACCATTGTACAACAGAATCATGCAAAGGATGAAAATCGGGTGGATGGGACTCAAACTTAGTCCACCCTTTCTGCTAGGCATACAAGAAGGAAGAGATAAAACAAAAGAGAAGAGGAAGTGGACTGAGATAGAAATAAATGAAGGATTTTCCCCACAAGAGGGCACACCATCTGAGGAGCCTTGGGATCTTAGAGAGACGACCAAGGCCATGAACAAGCTTCAAATGGATGACTAAGTTTCTCAGAGGATGAGCAACACCTTTAGCAGGGGGTTGATGATGAGTCCCATCAATAGGTATCTTTTGAAGATCATCATGCCATCCTCCAGCCTTAAAATTATCCTTTTCTCACATTAATTCACATTTTTTTTTATTATGCTTAGTAAGGAGTAAAAGGTGGTTGTCATAGTATGTGGCCTAATGTGGTTTAATTGCAAGAAAAAGAAGATTTTTTTAGAAAATTACCATGTAGGGGCTTGATGGAGACATCCAGGAGAGAATCTAGGGGGTTTTTCCATCTCCTTAACTCCCTAACTTGACTTGGGATCAAAACATCCTCTCTCACCAGTTCGAATTCATTGGCAGTCGAGTAACTCCTAGTACAAGTGAAGCTCAAGAGGGACGAGATCCACCATTTCTGAGATCAAGGAGCGAATCACTCCTATTTTCAAAGGCACTGCTATTATCTACCATTTTGTATAAATAGACTTTATGAATATCTCATTAGGATTCAAATTTTTAATTCAGCTAGGTGTAGCTATTGAGCTTAGAACTTGACATTGTCATTTTGAACTTTTATGTGATGTATGAGACTTTTACTTTTCGATAATGAGAAGTTGGTTATTAAGTTGCATCTGAGTCAATTTCAGAGGGCTAAGACCCTTGGGTTTGTCCCCAACCCAAAGGCTTTGGTCCCTCTTTTGTACTTGTGTTTTGTTCTTGATTGCAATTATTTCATAGTTTCTTTCATTTTAGTAGAGGTTAAGCTATAAAAACCTGTGATTGCAAGCTTCTACATCACCTCTCTTATGGGAGAATGGTTGGAAGGATTCACAATCTTAGTCCAAAAATATTGTGTTTATGATTTATTGGAAACAGATGAATGTTATTTTTCTTCTTAACATTTTCTTTATGTAGCTTAGAAGTCATTTTAGTTATTAGAGTAGTGTTATGGCATAAAGTAGATGTTATTTAACTTCAACTCATATTTTCCATCATAGCTTATATCACTTTGTTAATGATCAATAAATGTATGCATGTGGCTGGTTGTAGGTTTGTGTTGATTTGCAAGGAAGGAAACCTCTTCCACCTCCATATTTGACTCCTCCATATTCTCTCTCCACCCCTCAATTTTGTCCCAAAACTTAGTTTCCACAGTCACTTTTCCTAGTAAACGTAGGACACTGTGAGCATTCATCCTAGTGAAAGACAGACCTCTAAGAGGTCTTAGGCTTGGCTAGGAGGCTCAACCTAACCTTCCTTCACTCTCTCTAACCTCCATCCACCTCTTTATTCCCTCAAGAAATCATTTTCACGCTAAAAAGCCTCTCGAAACCCCCCCTATAGCATTATAGATCCCCCTGTAGCAATACAGGACCTCCTGTAGCAGGCCTATAACACCACTTTTCTTCACTAGCTTTCATCCCCACTTCAACCTTATCTTAGTCAAGATGAATAATGACCCCCCAAGTTGTGATTTGATGATCAAGGGAAGCTCCTATTCCTCTCCAACCATTCCTTTTCCTCACTACAAAACAAGGTAGAATTAGTTCTTTTCAATCACAAGTATGATGCAAGTTAGGTTTCTGATTTTCAAGCAAGTGTGAAATAGGTAGATGATACATGAAATTTTTTTGCTAGTTTGATGAATTATGAATTATGCAAGATAAACTAGCTTTCTCTCTGCAAGTAGAATAGCCTTTTTCATTTCATGAAATGATTAACTAGCATCTACAAGTTGAGAAAATCAAATTTCCACTTTCATAGCTAGAATTGGTTTTCAATCGTACTTTCATCATCAAGCTTTCACTATTGTTCAGTTGGAGGAATGGTCTCTGATCACTTTGATCTAATGTCATGACTGAGGGTGGCATGAGTAGAATCAACCTATTATGCATATAGCATTGTCACCTCTAAGTTTGTACAAACCCCGGGTTGATAATTTGAGTTGAGGAGCCCTTGGGAGTTGCAACATTCTTGGTGCAATACCAGGGCTCACTAGTATTTACATTCATATTAATATATACATATACCAAACATCACACCAAAACATAGGCCACAGACATTCTCTCAACCAGCGAATAGAGAAGGATACATAGCCCACATCTGATCTACCATATCCCATGTAGCTTCATCAGGCCCAAAGTGCTTCCATTGCACTTTAACCTACTCGATTGCTTGGTACTGAATCATGAGCATCTTTCTCTAAAATATACACTAAGGTTTGGGTTGGAATTCTCCATCTGGCTTCACCTACAATACATACCAGTCAATCACATGATCAACAACTTTAACATACTTCTTAAGCAATGATGCATGGAAAACATCATGGAATTTCATTGTTGGAGGCAATGCAAATCAATAGGCTACTAGTCCAATCCTTTCAAGAATATTAAAAGGTCCACAAAACTAAGGTGCTAGCTTGGTGCACGATCCAATCCTCAAGGAGATATTCTTCGGCTTGATATGTAATCTGAACTTAAACAGAAACACAAAAACTTACACATATAATCATAAACACAGAGATGTGGAAAAAAAAATCTTCATTTCATTAAATAGAAAAATATTGAACTATGCTTACAAATAGAATGGAAATAAGAAAGCTCGGGCGATGGTAGCTTATCTCTGAGAAGAGATGTGGTGGCTACATGCCTTTGAACTATGTTACAATGAGGCTCAAGGGCCTATTTATTATTGGAAAACATGAGAAGACCCTAAACAACCAAAACACTAACCCCAAGAGATGTAACACCAAGATTTTGTGCGCCTCGTTGGGGTTAGTTGGGCAACCAACTTCCCTGGGTCGTAACTTGGTCATATTATCTCCATTTGGCATGTATGATACCTTGTTGGAAAGGTCTTGCTAAGTACTATAGGTTTCGTCGTAAGCCCCTATTTATGGCTATGAGCTTGTTGTAGACCCAAAAATAATGTCGTTTAGGGGGTCAAAACTGCTCCAAAAGTTTAGGACCTGAAAAATTTCTAAAAATAGTAAATGCTGAAATGAACAAGGAAACAGTTGAAACTGACTACCAATATCTACCTAGATTATTTCTCCCCCCTTAGCAAGCAATGGTCCCCATTGTGTCCAGATCCTCCATGAGGTGAGGAAATTTCTATTGAACCTGGTCCCTCGTGAACCACGCCCTGGTGAAGGGGTTGGCCTGCTTTGACAACTTGATATAACTATATCCTCTATTGGTGAGTGTCATTGATCTTTGTGTCCGTGATTTGATCAGTTGTTTCTTGTTCCATGTAGTCCATGTTGAGCTTTGTTGGTGTGAGTTATTCTGCAATGTTAGATGTGTCCAACAATGGTGGAAAGTATAGCCGAAGGCGATCTATGTTGAACACTAGGTGCAGACCAAGGAACGGTGGGATGATGAGCTTGAAGGCATTGTCACCGATGGCCTTGGTGATGGTGTATGTCCCATATCAGAGCGGGCGAAGCTTGTGGGGGGGGTCCAGCAAGGCTCTCCTTCTGCAAATGTAGCCAAACTTTGTCACCCACCTAGAACTTGTGCGGCACTTGATGCTGATCATGGCATTGCTTGTACTTAGCACTAGCTATGTCCAATATATCATGGACCTATTGACAGATGTGTTGAATGCACTCAATGAAGCTCTTAGCCCTTTCAACTTCGAATTGAAGGTGAGCCAAATCTACCTCAGTGGCTACAAATGGTATGGCCACATCAATAGGGCATAATGGCTGAAATCCCAGCCCTACCTAAAAGGGGTTGTGACCTATTGAGCTATTGAGAGCTCTGTTGTAGCTATGTTGGACATAGTTGATACTTTCATCCCATGTGCATGGATGCTTTGAGTTTTACATGCGTAGAATGTGTACGATCATCTTGTTGACAACCATTGTTTGGCCATTAGTTTGGGGATGGAAAACCGTGGACTTGGTAAGTTTTGTATCCAACATCGACAAAAGACTTGACCAAAATGCACTCAAGAATTTGTTGTCTCGATCTGAGACAATGGACTGTGGGAACCCAAAGTGTATCCACACTCGTGCAAAGAAGAGCTTAGCAATGGCCTCTATTGTGATACTCTTCTTGCAGGCTGCCTTGATGGCCATCTTAGAGAATTTGTCGATGACTACGAAAACACAATTGTTTTCGTGCTTAGTAGAAGGAAGGTTTTTACATGTAATCCATGGAGACAAATTCCTAAGGTCAACTAGGAGTAGGTAGCAAAGTATACAGGCCTTACTTCTTGATGGTTGGTTTAGAAATGGCACAGGCGGTGCAAGATCTAATATACTTCCCAACATCCTCACGAAGTTTCAGCCAACAAAAATACTTATGCAATAGCGCCATTGTTTTCTCTACTACAAAATGTCCAACGACCCGACTGCAGTGCACCTCCCAACTCATCTTGGAACACTCACTTGAGGGAACACAAATGTGTCCAAGGTGGCATAAAAGTGCATCCTGAAGGTGAAAATTTGGAACTTGCTTCCCCTCCAAGAGTGTCTGGTATATGTTGTCGAATTCTGGATCGCTCTTGTAAAGCTGCTGCCACCCCGATGTCTCATGCCCACAGGAGTCAAGCACAGTGATTAGCGACATGACCAATGATCAGCTGAGGCAATCAGCAATGTTATTGGTGCTTCCCTTCTTATACTTAATGTTCAAATGGAACTATTACAGATAGGTGGACCATTTCTGATGGAAATCATTCTGCAACTTACCTTGTGTCTATATGAACTGTAGAGGTTGGTGGTTTGTGTGGATGATTGTTTCCTTCCCTAGAATGTAATGCTTCCATTGACGGCAGGCCTGCACAATGGAATACATTGCTTCTTCATAAGTGGGGTACTTTCGAACTGTTTCTGAAAGTTTCTCACTGCGGTAAGCCAAGGGATTCCCATGTTGAGTAAGAACGCACCAATAGCATAGTCGAAGGCATCTATCCCAATCTCAAATGGTTGTTGCAGGTCTGGTAATGTGAGCACTGGTGCAGAACATAAGCGATTATTCAACTCCGAGAACATTTTTTGTTCGTTTTCTGACCAAAAAAACTTTTCTTTCGCATTGCCCTTGGTGACTTAACTTAAAGGCCAAGTGATATGAGAGAACCCCAACATGAACCTACGGTAGAAATTGGCAAGACCCAAAAAGTTGTGGAGCTCTGTTAGAGTAGTTGGGGCTAGCCAATCCTGAAAGACTTGTATCTTGGATGGGTCCACATGTACACCCAGCTCATCAATCATGTGTCCCAGATATTGAACCTGGTCAGGCCAAAGGTGCATTTCTCCAAGTTAGTGCACTATCTTGTGTTATCGTAGGGTTTGAAGGACCTATCGAATATGGTGGAGGTGCTCTTTCGAACTCAGGCTGAAGATCAAGATGTCATCTCTATATACCACCATGAATGCATTGGTGAAGGGTCACAAGATTTCGTCCATCAGCCTCATGAAGGTTGCAGGGACGTTCGTCAATTCAAACAACATGACCAACAATTCGAAAAGTCCCTCTTTGGATTTGAAGGTAGTGTTCCACACATTGTAGGGTTCGATATGCACCTGGTGATAACCTTACTTCAAGTCAATCTTGCTGAAATATTTGGCCCCTTTAAGCTGGTCTAGGAGGTCATCAATCTGAGAGATTGGGTACGTATTTCGAACAATGATCTTATTTAGCACTTGATAGTCAATACAGAGCCTTCACATCCCATCCTTCTTCTGTACCAATACAATCTGGCTCCCACAAGGTGATGATCTTGGCTTAATGTTCCCTTTCTACAATAGTTCCCAAATCTGCCTTTTGATCTCATCGTTCTCCAAAAAAGAGCATTGATAGATCAGTCCATGGGCAGTGACGTGCCCGAGGTCAGATCGTTGGAGTTCTTGACCTAATTGTGCAAAGGTACCCATGTGGGTGAGGTGAAAATATCCATGTACTCCTCCATGACCTTGTCCATATTTTGTTGTTGTGCAGAGGATCCATGCCTAGAAGTCATGGCCACAACCTTCTTCTTTCCCTGGGGGCGAATCATAAGGAAAACAAAATTCCTGGTCTAGGAAATGATCTTACTGCATTGCTTTGCAGTGATCAAAGAGATGGTGGTAGGCGGGGCTACCTCTGGTATCCTATACAACTTATTAGCCAAAGTAATAATCACAGAGCAAGGTTTAGACTCATATACAACATGTCACTTCCACAAGTATGGTTGTCCTAACAATACATCACAAACTTCAAGAGGAGAAACGTCACATAGTACCTCATCTACGAAGGGCTTGATGTTGTAGGAAAGGCGACACTACTGGTTGACACAAAGATCTCGTCCTTGGTGAAGCCACCCAATGGTGTACAACTATGAATGTGATGTAGTTTTTAGGCCCAACTGCTTCATGACCTCTGTTGAAATGAGGTTCTTTTTCTCCCATTGTCGACAATGAATTGTAGCGGAGAACCCTTCACCCACATCTATGAGTAGAAGAGGCGTTCCCCCTCCTCTGGATATTCAGGCTCAATATTCTGGATCTTGGTGGGGACCACGGTGGCACTAGGCTCTGCATCAATGATCTGCTTCCCTTTGTCAGTTCCTTTATCGGGTTGTGATTAAGAGTAGGAACCTATGTCTAATTAAAAAGCCTTCATCTTTGCCACCAATGACTGCTTGGTCCGACACTCACTTGTATTGTGAGTGGAGCTCTTATGGAATTCATAACATTTTCCCGTGTCTTTCTTCGTCTTCATGGTGTTGTTCTTTTCTTGTGGCTTCAGTGGGCCATCCTGGGTAGCCCTGCCTTAGCTTGGTCCTTTGTTTTGTGGTTTGGGTGCACCTTTTCCTTGCTTTGGATTTTCATATCCAAAGTCTTGCTTCTTCTATTTAAACTTAAGCTCAATCTTGACAGAGTACCGATACACCGTACCGAGTGAGGAAATGTCTAGGAACTCCATCTCATCCTAGATGTACTTGTGTAGATAGTCGTGGTACTTGAGCACCAAATGTCGCTCAGTTTCCTTGATACCCAGCTTCGTGTGAAGGGTATAGAAAATATTTGTGAACTCTTGCACATCTTGGTCCCTTCCCTATCGTAGCATGGTCCACTTTATGTATTTGTCTTCATAGCTCCCGCCAGGGTAATATTGTTCCTTGATGGCATCTTAGAAATAATTGCAAGTGTGTGTGGCTGAAAAAAATGAGGGTTCACTCTCGTCCTTTTGTTCACAGTAGGTTTTCCACTAGTCCTTCATGTATGGGGTGGCTTTGAGAAGTGAAAAAGTAATATTTTCTTGATTGGAAAAGTCATGAACTGAAAAATATCCTTCCAACATATTTAACCATTTATCTATAGTGTCTGCATCTATCAGGCCTTCGAATATGGTAATATCAAAGTTAACTTGTACCTTAAAAGGAGTGGCACCTCCAGAGTGGTTTTTGGATGAAGATGCATCGCCTGTGGGTAGTTGTAGAAGGATCTGGAAAAATTTATCCATCATCGCATCTCTCTATTGCTCGAGGGATTCCTCAAGCAACGTTTTGAAAGGATCTCTTGCCCCATCACCTTTGTTTTCTTCTGCCATGGGAGTTCGTCGAGTTTTGTGAGGCTGATCTTGCAATGGTTCAACCAAATCAAACCCTAACTCCTTATTCCCTGACCTCGTTTCGGATATGCAAATAAAAAGAGAAAGAGTAGACTTTTCTGATACCACTAATCCAAACTTAAACAATAACGCAACAACTTAGATATATAATCATAAACACAGAGATGCAGCAAAAAAACACTTCATTTCATTAATAGAAAAACACTGAACTATGCTTACAAACAGAATGGAAATAATATAGCTCAGGTGATGGTAGCTTATCTCTGAGAAGATATGTGGCAACTACATGCCTCTAAACTCTATTACAATGAGGCTCAAGGGCCTATTTATTATTGTAAAACATGATAAAACCCTAAACAACCAAAAACCTAACCCTAGGAGATGTAACACCAAGAGTTTGTGGGCCTCGTTAGGGTTAGTTGGGCAACCAACTTCCCAGGGTCATAGCTTGGTCATATTATCTTTGTTTGTCATGTACGATACCTTGTTGGAAAGGTCTGTCTGAGTACTATAGTTTTCATGCAAGGCCATGCCTAAGTCTATCAGCCTGTCGCGGACCCCAAAAAAACATCGTTTAGGGGGTCAAAACGGATCCGGAAGTTTAGGACTTGAAAAACTGCTAAAAATTGTAAATGTTGAAATGAACAAGGAAACAGATGAAACTAACTTGGGGGTATAGGTGGAATAGGCAGGTGGCCACCAATATCTACGTAGATCAATGTGTAAGTACACTTGTTCCCGAACTTGAAACTCCCTAAACAACCTATTTTGATATGCATAACTTTTCTATATGTCTTGTGCTTCCTTTAGATTCTTCTTGATTACCTGCATTTTCTATTCCATCTCTACCAACATATCCGGTCCTATCAACACCATGTTCATTGGATCACTCCAACTAATGAGAGTATTACAACTCTGCCCATAGAGTGCCTCAAACGGACTCATCCTCAGTGACTCCTAATAACGATTATTATTAGCGAACTCAACCAACGGAAGGTACTCCTCCCAGCTCCTCCACTGATGCATCACATACATCCTCAACATGTCCTCCAATATCCTATTAACTCTCTTTGCCTGTCTTTCAGTCTATGGATGATAAGTTGTGCTGAAGGCCAACTCTATCCCCAATCTTGTAAACAACTCTTTCCAAAACTTGGAATTGAACTTAACATCCATGTCTGACACAATCTTTATTGGAACACCATGCACCCTCAATACATCTCTGATGAATACTTGTGCCACATCACTAGCTAAATAAGTAGACTTCACTGGAATGAAGTGTGTTACCTTAGTCAACCTGTCTACCACAACCATGATGGAATCGTGTTGTCTAGATTTCCTCGGCAAACCTGTGATGAAATCTATGGAAAAGACCTCACACTTTCACTCTGGAATTCGAATCAGTTGCAATAGTCTACCTAGATGCTTACATTCTTCTTTCACTTGCTGATAGTCCAAACATCTAGCCACAAACTCTGTCACATCCTTCCTCATATTTGGATAATGATAAAACTTCTTCACTACTGTCAATGTCTTCTGGTGTCCTAGGTGACCTGAATACGGTTTTTCATGAAACTCTCACAATATAGTCTTCTTGAGCTCACTGTCATTCGACACATAGATCCTCTCCCTAAATCTAACCAACCCATCTACTATAAGATGATAGTCCACATCCTGAACACATGTACCCTAGTGTAACATATGCATAAGCTCCATGTACTTGTCATCCTCTTGTCCTGCCTATAAAATATGATCTTGTAATTCCATCCCATAGGAGCTCATAGATGTTATATGATTTACCTGTATCCTCCTACTAAGAGAATCTACAACCTTGTTCTCTTTCCCCTTGATTTACATGATCTTAAAATTGAACTCATTAATCGTGGCCAACCATCTAGCTTGTATGACATTCAGATTCAGTTGATAAAACAAGTATCTCAATCCACTGTGATCACTCATCAATACAAACCTCTTGCTAAGAAGTTAGTGTCTCCACATCTTCAGTGCATGGATGATCACTTCCAACTCAAGATCATGTGTCAGATAATTATGTTTTTGCTCATTCAGTTTCCGTGAATCATATCACACTACCTGTCCTTCCTGCTTGAGTACTCCAACAAGTCCTCTCTTGCAATAATTTGTACACACCACAAACTCTTTGTCTGGAACTGCAATCTTTAACACTGGAGCATTCATCAACAACTACTTTAATTGCTCAAAACTTGTTGCACATTCTTTTGTCCATTCAAATTTCTTACCTTGCCTCTACAATGACGTAATAGGATATGTAATGCGAGATAATTTCTTGATGAACATCCTATAGTAACCTACTAGCCCCATAAATGATCTTACCTCATCCACATTTGTAGGATCTTCCTACTCCATGATAGCCCTTATCTTTTTTGGATCCACTACTATGCCTTCCTTAGAAACAACATGTCCCAAGTAATGTACCTATGTCTGAAAGAAACTTCATTTACTGAACTTAGCATACAACTGTTGCTCTCTTAGAAATATCAATACTACTGCTAAGTGCTCGACATGTTCTTCCTCATTTTTAGAATATATCAACATGTCATTAATGAATATAATAACAAACTTGTCTAGATAAATATGCAATACACTATTCATCAAGCACATAAAAGTAGTTGGAGCATTAGTCAAACCAAATGGAACTATAATGAACTTATAATTCCCATACCTATTCTAGAAAGGTGTCTTGTAAATTTCATCTTCTTTAATGTGTACCTGATGGTATCTTGATCTCAAGTAAATCTTTGCAAACACTGCTTCTCCATTCAATTGATCGAACAAGTCATCAATCATCAGCAATAGATACCTGTTCTTAATGGTCACCTTGTTCAACTATCTGTAATCAATGCATAGCCTAAGAGTACCATCCTTTTTCTTCACAAACAACACTGGTTCACCCCATGGAGATACACTTTTCCTAATGTATCCCTTGTCAAGCATTTCCTTCAACTTCAACTCTACTAACTCTGGTGTTCTCATCCTATATGGTGCTTTTGATGCTAGTGATGCCCCTGGTACCAACTCAATGGAAAATTCCACTTCTCTGTGAGGCAGAAACTTTGAATTCTCTACTCGAAACGCATCCTAAAACTGCTACAAGATCGGGTACCTTCTCAATACCTCTATATCCTCAACCTTCTTACCTTTATCACTAGAAATATGCACTACAAATAAAACACACCCTTTTCTGCAACTACACTTTTCCTGCATAGTTGCCACCATTCTAACTGATGTTTCCTTCTTCTTACCCTACAAGACTCTCTATTCTCCATTTTCATCCAAGCACTCAATGGCCTTGTCATAACATTCCACTTTATTCTTGTGAAGATATAACTAATCCATGCCCAAAAGCATATTGTATGATCCCAACGACAATACATTCAAATGTGCTGAGGTAGGCATACCATTCAACTCGAATGCAAAAGATCTTACCCAATCATGCACTCTCTTCTTTGTACCTGTAGCCAACTACACTAACCAGGGTTCTGCATGCACTTCTTTATTCAAACCACACTTATCCACCAGGTTAGGACTAACATAAATATAATTAGATCTAGGTTCAATCAAAATAGAAACAATTTGATCACAAAGCGTAATGTCCATATTGATACTAGTTGTATGGTGATCATCTTACTTGTTATCCAATGTTGCATAGATATCAGGAATACTCTACCCAACATCCCCAATAGTTTGCACCTCCTATGCACGATATATCTGAGGTCTTCTACTCTGATATTTCAGGAAATCTCTCTAGAGATTCTCCTTGCCAGATATCCAACACTGCAATGGTCCCATACCATCACCTCTATTTTGCTACCCTCTACATTGTGACCCATGTCATTGTCTACATTGTGACCCATGTCATTGTCTAACTACGTTGAACTTCTTATTAGGTGCAACATTTTATTTCTCATCGGTATCCTAAGGCCTTGTTCTTTTCAACTTCCATTTCCCTTTAGCTTTGTCTTTCCCTTGCCAACCTTTCTGATCTTTTATCTTACGCTTTGACTACTCATAACAATGCTTCAATTTCCCAATAACTTCCTCAAGTGATTGGGGCTCATCATACTCAATCTAGTCTCTAAATTCTATTGGTAATCCACTAAAAAATATTTGAACTTTTTCCTTCTCATCTTTAAGATATGGTACATACTTCAATAACTCTAGAAACTTGGTTGTATACTCCTCATCTATCATTGATCCCATCTTTAGCTCATAAAATTCCTTGGCTTTGCTATCGTCATACCTCTCTGACAAGTACTTCTTCCTTAAAAGTCTCTTGAATCCATGCCAACTCAAGAATTTTATCCTGATGTCTCTAACCCACTTCACATCTTCCCACCTAATGTATGCTTTCCCTCTGAGCCTGAAGATAGCTATTTTGGCCTTCATATTCTCTATGTATTCATGCAGCTCAAATAATTTCTTCATCCCAAGTAGCCAGACTTCTACATCCTTCGACTTCTTTAAATATCCATCAAAGGTAGGTGGCTTCACTTTCTTAAACTCTTCTATATCCCCTGTCACTCCTCCCATAAGGATGATAACAATGGCGATCATAGTTCCTGTTAGAACCGGAACTAGAATAGAACTTAAGTCCATCAACTCTCCTATCTGAAGTATCCAAGATCCTGCCATCTCTAATCGTGCCATCCCTATCCGACATGTGCCCACCATGAGACCTACTCACATCTGCCCCATTAGTTTTGTCCCCCTTCCCATGGCTAATTTGAAGTAGTCCTTGTCTCTGTAATTTTGACAAACTTTGAAGGATTATTGCATTGACTTCTTCTTGTTTCTCCTGTGCCTGAATGATTCTATCATTATCTACTTTGCAACTTCTTATTTCTTCCTTCAAACTTCTTAATGTGTCTGCTAAGTTAGAAGAATTACCAACACCACGTTTCTCATCTGATCCATAGGGAGAGTCTCGTGAACTGTATTCTACCATCTTACTACTAATCTTTGATCTCTTTCTTGCAAGTACACCATGCCAGCTAAAACCAAAACATAACATAATCAACATACCTCACTATAGCTCAGGGGAGGATATCTCATCTGCAAGATCAACCAAATTAGTACGATGCATGTATAATCATAATCACATCAACATATAACACCAGTTTAACGACTATGAAGTTATCAATGCCTGAACATACCAACCACATACCATGACCTCATGCATGACAACTACAACCATATCAATCTATATATAAAAATATATAAGCATTGACATGCATAACCAATGCATAACTGGCATACACTCATGATGACCGCATCCAACAACACACCATCCACTTTCACATGGCGACACCACTGCAACCATGGCCACCATCATGACTACACAACAAGTACATAAAGCACAAGAATAGAGAACACATATATGCAACTGACATGAATCCATGACCAATACACCACCCATCCAATCCAAGGGGTGAACCATGCTCTAATACCAATCTGTAACACCCTCTTCCCACATTTACCCAAGTTAACTGGTATGCTAGGGTAAACATGTGACAAGAGGCAACTATGATGTGATTCAATTCCCCATGTATAGTTAAGGAAGTGGAATTGACAAAACTAAACCAATTTGACCTTCCACACATGCTATAAAACCTTCATGAGCCAACCAACCCTTCCAGGTGACCAACCCTTGAGACAACTTGACATGTCACTGATCTGCAACCCCAGACGCTCCCATGAAAAGAAATGCATGCAACTGAGGCCTTTCAGTTGCTCCCACAATGAGGCATGCCAACGATTGTGGATTTTTTTAATTAGTTATGAGCCAGCAACCTCGAATTCTATGCCACTTTTTCAGGGCCAAGACTCAGGCCACTGCCCATAAATTCATGAAACTTTTAGAAATGTTAAATAACAATGGAATAAAGATACTAATGCAATAATTGGTACAAGTAATTGATCTTACCCCTACTAGCCATGACAGGAATTTCGTCAAACATGCCACAAATATGCAATCTACAAGTAATAACAACATATCTGAGCATAGGGGTCTCATACATATCTGAAATTCGTAAAGAAGCATTGATGCCTTATCATAATAGCTGCATTATCATGTATTAGGTCATATATTCATTGTAGATTCATTTTCTAATCAAAACATGATGAGAGCCATACATAAAGTATGTTATAAAAATACTCATAACCAGCATAGAAGTAATAGAAATAACAAGGATATAATAGCCATAAGAATCACATAAGAACCAGTACATTTACACATGAAATACCAAGAAGGAGGAGCCCTTATTTATGAATTCATAAGCCAAACAAGTTCGGGACTTCCATGAACCACCCGACCATAGATTAGCAGAACCGAATATTTCTTTCAGCTAATCACCCCCATGCCATATTCCAAGCATGAATGTGGGACTTAGAACAAAATCAACCAAGGCTTCCCGAGGTCAAACCACCTAAACCCTCATCAAGAAATCCCCACCAAATCACTAGGCCCTAAACAAGAATGGATGCCTCTAGATTTTTCCACCTAAACCATGAGGAATTTGTCCATCTCAAACTCTCAAATTTACCATTTATCCCTCCATTACTGGTCAAGGGATTCCTAGGCCTATGAGGTCTCCACCCTCTGGGATTTATTGTGTATCCCACCATTACCAATCAATGGATTCCTAGGCCCAATCAAGGGTATTCACTATTGAGAATTATTGTGTATCCCACCATTCATCGATCAAGGGATTCCTAGGCTCAATTTAAGTGTTCACATCTAGGCTTTACCGTGTATCCCATCTTGGGATTCCTAGGCCTTGTGAATAAAACTTAGACCACCCCACTCAACTTCAAATCCATCTAAAATTTTGTCTCAACCAAATACAAGAGAACCCACCACACCATGGTATCTGGAAATAGCAAGTCAAGGCTAAAGAACACTTTCACGCCTACAAAACCCATGTCAATGACAAAAAGAGAACCAAAAACACACATGCATGTACCATGCATGCCACATATAGCAAGGAAAACACACATGCAAATCGATACCTGCAAGTAATCTTGTTGTAGTTGCTTGATCCTACTCTTCCCTACTTGATCCTCGCCTCCTCTTGCTCCTTCCATTTCTTTCCTTGATCCAATGCTAGAGTGATCCAATAGTGCTCTAAGTTTCCAAGAGTGTGAGAGAGAGAGAGAATATAGAGAGAGCTCCAAAACTGAACTGAAAAAAAGATACCAACTGATCCTCAGAAGCCTTTTTAGTAATGAGGCCTTTGTTTTCTTCAATTTTCCATTATTTTCCTTCATTTTCCTCCTTACATGCAACCTATGACCTTTCACCTTCCTTTTCTCCTAATTTCCATTATTTTCGTAAATAAAATGTCAATTAATGCCTCATGGCTTTCCAAAGCCTTTTCCATTGCCTTTTCCAATTTCCTTATCCATAATAAACCAAATGAACACCCACACTAGGATTTTTTTCCCAAGATTCAACTTGGAATACGTGTCCCGTGAACTTGGTTATTATTTTTCCTTTATTAACCTTATTACATAGAATTTTGACCAAGGTTGTTACATTTTTAGCAGGGACCACTGGTTAGGAAGGTACTATAACCATTTCATTTATTTCATCTCAGTTATGATTTATATACAATTGTTTTTACTATTGTTGTTAATCTTGTTCACACTTTAATGATTGCAAAATTCTAACCTTTGTATTGTGTAATAGCATAAGTGCTAGAATAATTCCTTTGTTAGTGTGATAGTTATTTAATTTATGTTATAGTTTAATCGTGTGTTTATTTTACTTAAATGTGTGGTTTAGCATTAGTTTGAGTGAATGGTTTCTAGAGGTGTTGTTTTCCTTTAAATAAGAGTGATTGTGTGACAATGAGGTTTCATTATGTGTTGTGTGTTTATTTTATGATGGTGTGAGCAAGGTTTGAGAGTGTAACAACCAAAGTGATATGATTGTTGAGAGTGTTTTTACAATGATTGAATTTCAGATTCATTAACACCAGTCATCATTTGTCCTTGCATATAGTTTGTCTGATATCCTTGCAATAAAAAACCTACCTAGATTGAAAATTTATGTGAGAATTGGAACCATTTCTTTGAATTGAAAAGACAGTTGTTCCATCGAACATATTGGTGTTATTATCAAGGAAGGCTATTAGAGGTGCATATATGTGACTAGTTTATCTACATGCATTGATTGAAGTGTGGTATATGTGGTTTTTGTTATGAAGGTCTTTCAAGCAGTATGAAAAGAGGTAACAACTTCTACATCCCTTCAACATACTAAAGTGGGCTCGACTTTGTAGGAATTAGGACACATAGGATTGCATTACATGAGTAGTGAAGAAAAAAACTATGGTGCCCCAAAATAATCTAACTGTTCAAGTGGAAAAGGATGAGGTCAGAAGAAGAAAAATTGAGACTTGGGAAGAGTAACTTTCATACGGGAGATTATTTCGAACACTGAGGAAAAATCTTCCACTCAGGAAAAAGTGACTAAGAAGAAGGAATCAGGTAAGGTTGTTCCATCTAGGTCAACGTATTGTGAGACATTTGTGATGGGTGCAAATATTGGAGAAACAGAGTTTGGTGAACCTTCAATTTTAGAAACCTGTCCCATAGTTTCCAACCCCTTTGTGTCAGTAGAGGGTGAGAATCAAGATTGGAAAGAAGGATACAGGGACATAGATGAACCTGATTGGGAATTGAACTCTAAAGAATGATTGCTTGATCAACATACCTTGGAACTTAATAGTGCAGTGAAATAGCCTATTTTTACAGAGGGTTTTGAAAATTCATTAGGACCACCTGAACCATATGAGAAATCTGAATAGAGCATTGAGCAACCTAAACAACTAGAATAGCCTGATCAACTCCCATCACCAAAACGAGAGCAATATCCTTCACTAGGGAAGCCACCTATAACAACTGCATAAAATATGCAACAAAACCAAATGGCAGGAAGCTCAGTTACTAACTTTGATTTCCCTATTGGGAATCTTCAAGCACAAGCTCCAATGAAAATATTCCTTTGTCTGCACTCCCTACGTTTCAAGGCATGATTACATAAGACCCAGATACATTTCTTTTCGAATTTTATGTTCTCTGTAGAAGTTATGATTGCCTTACCAATTAAAAAAACTAAAATTGTTTCTAGCTACATTAAAGGGAGTAGCATTGAGATGATCTATGGGACTTAGTAAGGTGTTTATTAACTCCTGGGATGAGATGAAGAAATATTTTCTAGAAAAGTATCAGGATTATTGTCATTCTAGGGATTAGTTGGACGAATTATTTAGAATTAAACAGTCACCAGATGAGAACTTGGAAGAATATGTTGAATGTATTTAATATAATCTACAAATATATCAACACAACATGTTGGATAAGGAAATAGTCAAAACAATTTTGATAAAAGGAATGAGAGATGACTTCTTGGACACGTTGAATATTTTGGGAAAAGGGCACATATCCAAGGAACCTTATGATGAGATTGTTTAGATTTGTCAAAAAAGTTTTAGGGGATCAACACAAAATCGAACCTCGACACATGATGCCTCTGAAAAGATTTTAAAGTCAACTAACATTGGAGAAACAAGAGCAGAGATTGGGAATCTACTCGAAAATTTTAAAACTAATATTATGAGCTCAATGTCCTCTTAGTTTGATCCATTAAAAGTGAAGCAAAAATAGATGGAGGTAGAGACAGATCTGGCCATTTTCTACACTTGTTGTAGGAATAAACATCCCTTGAGGGAATGCCTACTCAACATTTATACCATATGTGAGAGGGACCACTCTATAGAAAAATGCCCCTCATTACCTGGAATCAAGGAAATTTAAATGAAGCAGTAGAATATGTTGAAGCAACATACTTCATTGGTACTAAAAATCCTTGAAAACTATGCCATCAGGTATGGTGCAAGAACCCTTCTCTTCTTTCAATTCTTGGTCTAGTATGTATAATTCCCAACAAATACCCTAGAAATTTCAATATTCAACAGCTCAATGGCAGCCTATCAACCCTCCTTTGGTTCAATACCCTATGACATGGTCTTAGTGGCACGTTCCTTCGTGGCATCATCCATGGCAAGGGCCTATTCCCCTAAACCATATGCCTTTGCAAATCCCAATGCAACAATTGAGTTACAAATTCCTTCCAATGTACCTATGAGCAGTCCTCCATTGTGTTGTCAACTACCTGTACAACCTAATCCTAACCCCAATAATAAGGTAATATAGTAGGTTGAAACTCCAATTCTCGCTACCTAATTCATTTCACCCGTGGAATGTAATGATATTGTAACATCTCTGGGTTAAAATATCATGTAATAAAAGTTAATAAAGGTAAAATAAACAATGGGAAAGGGACACTTATTCCAAGCTAAATTTTGGGAAAAATACCCTAGTGGGCTTCACTTGTTGTGTTTTATGGCTAAGGGAAATTGGAAAAGGAAATGACAAAAGATTTGGAAAGGCGCAAGGAATTAATTGGCATTTTGTTTATGAAAATAATGGAAATTAGGAGAAAAGGAAGTTCAAAGGTCACTGGTTGCATGTGAGGAGGAAAATGAAGGAAAATAATGGGAAAATGAACAAAATAGGGGCCTCATTAATAAAAAGGATTCTAAGGATCAGTTGATATCTTTTATCAGTTCATTTTTGGAATTAGCTTCAGAGAGGAGAAGAGCACCAAGAGGAGACAGAAATTAATCAAGCAAGGAAAGGAAAGGAAAAGGAAAATAAGGAAAAGGAAAGCAAAGGAAGGCAAGGGTCAAACAACTTCAACGGGAATACTTGCAAGTAACAGATTGCATGTGTGATTTCCTAGCTAGTTTTGACATGCATGGTATATGCCTGTTGGTATATGGTTCTTTTACTATCATTGGAATTGATTTTGTCAAGATTCGACAGTGGATTTTAGCCTAGCCTTTCCTTTTTTGGATAGCCATGGTGTGATCGAATTGTTCTCAGTTTGAGCTTTGGATTTCTAGATGGTTTTGGAATCCTGGGTGAGGTGGTCTCAGGAAAATTCCTAAAGGCCTAGGAATCTCTTAACCGGTAATGGTGGGATACATGGTAAAGCCTAAGGGTGGAGATAGGAAAATTCCTCAAGGATGGTGAAGAAATTCTGAGGCATCCAAGCTTGGTTTGGTTTTGTGATCTCAACACTGAGTTTAGGTGTGATCACAGTATGGAGAGGGTGGAGGTGGTTTAGCCTCTAGATTCCCTCAATTGTCTTTGGATTGGTTATCCCATGAGATCCCACATTCATGCTTGGAATATGGCACAGGGATGCTTTCCTGAAAGGAAGATATGTTTTAGCTAATCTATGGTTGAGTGGAACGTAGGAGTCCCAAACCCCATCGGTAATTGCCTATGTTTAATAAAAACAAAGTTCTCTTTCTTTTGGTAAGGAGATGTACTGGTTATTATGTGACTTTAGTGGTTGTTCTCTTATGGTTATTTATCTGGTTATATGCTAGTTATAAGCATGGTTATATGATAGTTCTTAGTCATGGCTTTATTCACGTTTTCACTTTTAACTGAATAAATAATGAATGCAAGACCTAATTGATGATATGATAGCTCATGTGAGAAGGTAGAGACCCTTCTTGTTAAGCCTCAACTTAAGTTCTCAGTCCCTTATGTTCACACTTTCATTCATGACCTATAGGTTGCATATATACTATGTGTTTAACAAAATGTTAGTCCCAGTTAGGGATGGTCAGGTCAAGTCCTGGTTCTAGTTTTGGTTTGTAAGCATTGTCTCCATGTATTTTATTATTTCTGGAAGTTTCACGTATTTTTAGGAAGAGGCTTGGCCTCAACCCTAGAAAGTAGCCTTAATTTCCGTATTTTCTAGCACAACACTAGCATATAAAGGCCATAGTTGTACTACTACATGCCTATGGGAGCGACTAGGAGCCCATAGTCAAATGGAGGCCTTGGCAAGGGAGCGATTGGGGCTCAAGGTCAGGGAAAAAGTAAGTTGTCTAAGGAATTGGACACCTGGAGGAGTTGGGTTACTCCTATAGGTCTTGTGGCACCTAAGGGAAGTCAGTAAGGTCTTCAGTTTTCGACTCCATTTCCTTAAGGTCACATAGGAGGTTGAGCCATATCATAGTGATCCTCATCTCATGTTTACCCTGGCCAAGCCAGTGAAAGTGGGTAAATGTGGGAGGAGTCATTATAGGGCGGTATCAGAGCACGTTTCACTCTCTTTGGGTCATATATGATACCACAATGTGGTATCAAAGTATGGTTTCACTCTCTTTAGATAATTTTGATGTTGTCAAGGTTATGGTTATCACACATGGGATCAGGGTATACAGTTGGTATGATCATGCATGATGTTGTTATGCCATTATGTTATTACACGGATATTTCTATTGTTATACATGTACATGCTAATGTGGACTGATCTTGGAAATGAGATAAGCCTCCCCTGAACATCACTCTGGTGTGGATTTGATTTTGGTATCTATTTATTTTATTTGACCTAGTATCCTATAGGAAGGAGATAATTCAAGATGATAAGAAAAATGGTAGACAACAATTCCTATGACCCTCCCTACAAATCAGTTGGGTAGCAAGGAGAAGAGTATTCTCTTGGTATAGTAGATACATTGAGGAGATTTAGGGCAAAGATCAAAAGTTTCAAAGAAGATAATGACAGGTTGGTTGAGGCTCTAGAAATAATTTCAATGGCTCAAGAGAAGCATGTAGAGGTTAATGGAGCAATCCTTTAGAGCTTGTCAAAGTTATAGAGATAGGGAAAACTAAGGATCAACCAGAGAAGGAAGAGAAAACTAATGGAGCCTTTGGTAGCAAGTCTCAGTCCGGATACAGGTTGGATAGAGGGGACACAATTAGAGGTGGTAGATCACTAGATAAACCTAGCAAGAGGACTGGTATGTATGGGCATCATTCTAGTTCCTCATCCATGAGACATCATTAAAGTCATCACCATTGTCATCCTTATAGGAAGAGGGAGTATTTTCTTGAGGAGTTCAAGAAGGTGAAGCCTCCTACATTTGATGGAGAGATGAAGAATCCAGAAGATGCAAAGGCATGGTTCCTTGGAATGAAGAAGTTCTTCATATTGCATATCTACTTAGAGAATATGAAAGATAAGATAGCCACTTTCAGTCTTAAAGGGAAGGCAGATATTTGGTGGGAAGATGTGAAAAATGTCAAGGGCATTAGGGAAGATGAGTTGATTTGGGATGAGTTCAAGAAACTCTTTGAGAAGAAATACTAATCATAAAGGTACGATGATGATAGAGCTAAGGAGTTTTATTAGCTACATATGGGTTCTATAATAGATCATGATTACACTAGCAGATTCTTGGAGTTGTTGAGGTATGTGCCATATCTCAAGGAGGAGAAGGCTAAGATTCAAAGATTCATCAATCGATTTCCAGTATAATATAGAGACTAGATTGAGTTTGATGAGCCTATATCGTTAGAGGAATCCATCCATAAATTGAAGCATTGTTATGAGCATTCAAAGTGAAAAGTTGAGCCTAAGAGTGACATGAAAGGAAATGAGAAAGTCAAAGGAAAATGGCCATCAAAGTGAGGAAGACCTTAAGATGCACGTGAGAAAGAAAATGTTTCTCCTTACAAGAAGTTTAGTGCAGTTGAGAAGGGACATGTGTTGTAGCCTGGAGAGAAGAAAACTAGAGGTGATAGTAGAGCATCGTTGTAGTTTTGGATATGTGGAAAAAATCATTGTAAGAATTATTGTCCATTATACCAGGGAGGTAGGCCTCGGATCTATAATTCTTAGGAGGCGCGGATAGTTAGGGATGTTGGTCATAGAATTCCTTGAATTTATGAGGTTGTGGACAATAGGAAAGAAGATCACCAAGAATCTATCATTGATATGGACGGTAAGCTTTGTGATCAAGTTATTTATATTTTGATTATTCCTGGATCTCATTATATTTATGTTAACCCAAACCTGGTGGATAAGTGTGGCTTGAGAAAAGAAGTGCATGCAGAGTCTTGGTTGGTGCATTTGGCTACAGGTATGAAGAAGAGAGTTCATCATTGGGTAAGATGTTGTGCATTTGAGTTAAATGGTATGCCTACAACAATACATTTGAATGTACTATCATTGGGATCATATAGTATGCTCTTGGGTATGGATTGCTTGTATCTCCATAGGACCAAAGTAGATTTCTATGAAAAGAAAATTGACTGCCCGGATGATAATGGAGAGAAGAGAATATTGCAGGGGAACAAGAAACCTATATCAGTGAGGATGGTCACGACTATGTAGGCTAAGCACAATTATAGGAAAGGGTGTGTGATGTTTACAGTTCATATTTCCAATGACAAGGGTAAGGATGTTGAGGATGCATAAATCTTCAAGAGGTACCATGTATTGCAACAATCATGTTTCCGGTAGAGATTCCAGAGTTGCCTCTGCATAGGGAAGTAGACTTTTCTATTTAGTTGGTGCCAGAGGCAACACCAGCAACAAAGGCACTTTATAGGATGAGCACTCCAAAGTTAGTAGAGTTGAAGTTGCATCTAAAGGAAACTCTTAATAGAAGATACATTAAGCCAAAATTACCACCATGGGGTGCACCAATATTTTTCATGAAGAAGAAGGATGGTACTCTTATATTGTGCATTTACTACAGGCAACTGAACAAGGTGACAATTAAGAACAGGTACCCATTGTTGAGGATTAACGACTTGTTTGATCAGTTGAAGGGAGAAGCAATGTTCTCAAAGATATATCATTGATCAAGTTATCATCAGGTATGCATCAAAGAAGAGTACATCTACAAGACTTACTTCAGGACCAGGTATGGGCATTATGAGTTTGTTGTAGTTCCATTTGGTTTGGCTAATCCTCCAACTATTTTTATGTGTTTGATGAATAGTGTGTTGCATCCTTATCTAGAAAAGTTTGTTATTGTATTCATTGATGACATCTTGATATATTCCAAGAATGAGGAAGAGTGTTGGACCCCATTTTTGTCTCTGCTCATACAATTTTCATACTACTTTTTGCCCTGTTTTAACCTACAGTTGAACTCTTTTCATGTCATTTTGACCTCCTTGTGCCTAGACTATACCAAATTCCCATCCAAGGTAAAAGAATTACAAATGGTGTCGTTTCAGCTATTTTGATGATCAATATTAGGTTGTTGAATGTGTGATTTTTTGTTTACTAATCATTATGGGTGATAGATGTGAAGATTGCTCTCACAGGGACCCAGGACTTCTGCATCAAAAGAGAATTTTTCACACAAAGAAGGAACTGTACTCAAGGCATCAATCGTGAATTTCACTCTAGGAAATTACACTTGAAGATTTGCACTTAAGCATGAGCATGATATTCAACGTGACCTCATCAAATTAAATGAGGAAGATCGATGCTTCTTATGCATAGCCAACTTTCAGCTTCCAAAATAGAATTCAGTCTTATCATTTAGATCTTGTATGGAAAACTGTTGGTTGCTAAGCCTGAATTAGAATGGAAATTTGATTGGCATGTCCATGATTTGATTTTTACCAAATTGTAATATGTAAACTGGATTATAAATCCTATAGAAACGATGTAGAAGGGAGATAGATACACGCATACATACTGAAGAATTTAAACTCTTTTGTTATTGTTCTACGAATATTTTATCAATGGAAATTATCTTTGCCTTGGTTTTGCATTGAAGAAGAAATTGTGATTGAATGAGCTATAAATGTTTGATATAGTTATCTTATTCTCTTCATCTTACTATAATTTTCATACCCGGTAGTGGCAAGGGCCCACCACCACTGGGAAATTTAATCCCATAGCTAGTAGTTGATTTGATTGCTTTAAGTTCTAATTCATTTCTTTGAATTTTTCTAAAAATAATTTAAATATAGTTTCCAACTTTTGATTGATTGTGTTAATTTGTTTCCAGATCTTCTGAATTCATTTTGCTTACATAACAACATTCTAGCATTCTGGCATATCTTTCTTTCGTCTCTAAGTGAGCTAGTTTTCGTAAGGTTGGATTTGGTTATATGGCAAATGAGTAGATTAATTAGAATTTATAGTTGATTGGATTGAGAATTCACTACAAGTTGATCTCAATAAAAACGCATTCCTTTGATTTCTTTTTAGGCACTCTCTGTTTTCAAAACAAATTAATGGTGACCTCTGCTCACTTCGTATTTGACCCAACACGTTGATAGCTTTGATTCTTTTCTTCTAATCTAAAATGATTTTCATAGCCTCTGCGTGATTGTTCCATCTCTTGTTGCACAGTAGTGTTGCCCAATCGTAGGCATAACCCAAATCACAAGCCTGTACGCATGCCTTTCTGAGTGAATTACACAACGATCATCTCAATTCCTCCACAAAAGCCTGATTACCAATACTTCTTTGAGCTCAAAGAATACTGAATGAATGTTTTGTGTAAGGTTTATGTAGCAAGAGAATTAGAATTCATAGTGTGGAGTATCAACTGATCGATCTCATAGAATCATTGAAACTTAACATAAAAGTCCCAGAACTGTCAATTGAACTTGGTATTATAATGATTGGGATAATTGAGTTGCTAAGATAGTTAATTCTGCTCTCTATTTCCATTCATAACTTGCAAACAAGTAGAGCATGTGTTAAGCATTAAAAATCGATTTCCATAACAGAGTTGAAGAATAGTAGTTAATGGAGGATCATTTCTCTCTTCGATTGATTGGATTAGGCAGAAGATTACTTTCAACTCAAATTTCTATTTGAAACAGAGCATAGGTTTGGAGTAACATAGGTTTATCAGTTTGAAGACAAGCTTTCATTGGTTTGATAAGAAGAGTTGGCATCTCATTTAGTTAAGTTTTCCTTTCATGGTGGTTGAATGCTAGAGGTTGTATTTTGTTAAGCTTGGGTTTGATAGCAGATTGAAAGTTATTGTGTCCTCCTAATTTCAAGCATAGGATTTGGATTTGTCCTTAGTCAAACAAGCAAGATGATTGAAAAGAATTTTTAGTTGGAAATTCTTCTAAGTTGCGCCCAAGAGTGAAGCTTATCATAAAGTCCTAAAGATTTAAAGTTCCCTTTGAAAAGTTTATTTTCAAGTCTACTTGCCTTTCGAACATGCTTGAAGTAAATTAGGATTTCCCACCTTTCATTCAAGAGTAGCATAGGTAACAGAATTAGGGTTTCTTATGGTTTTTATGGGATTTTATTTATTTGATAAAGTGTTTTAATCAAAAGTTTTTTCTTAGCATATATCTTGTGATCTAGATTGGGATTTCATTTAAGTATAATAGTTTTAAAATACAAATTCATTAAGAGTTTCAAAGTTAATATTTGATTATTGATTCTGCTTGTTAGAATTTGATGAATTGTGTGTTAGATTCAGCTAAATCATTTTATAAAGGAAACCGTTAGAAATATGACCAGGAACTGAATTTAGAAAGTGCAATACAACTCGTGTTTATGAGCCTAGATTGACATATAGATGCAAAATAATTAATACACCCCTTAAATATCTCAACATTTTGGCGTTGTTGTCAGGGAAGTTGTAATTTCTTATTCAGGTAACTATTATTATTAGAGTTTCAGGATCTTGCAGGACTGTCAAAGGGTGGAGAGTGTACGATAAGACGTAAGTGAAGAACCACACATCCACTTTTGTGGGGTTGCTCCAAAGTCTGACCAATCACTGCTTGTTCTTGTGTTTCTATTTCCATTATCTTTATGCGTAGGAGTACAGGTAGACCTAGAGATAGTAAGGGTAGATTTATTTCCAGTTCTAAATTTCCTGCAACCTTTGGATCAGTTAATATACCTCTTATGAATGTTGCTAACTGATATGCAGGACTGAGACAAGAAAGAGGAAGTGTTGATACCAACCTGGTTTCGGATTGAGAGTTCTTAGAGAAAATACCATTCAACTTATTATCTTTGACAACGCTGAAGGGATCGAGGTAGAAGAACCAGTAGAGTTGCAAGATAACATGGACATGTAATAAACCAACGTCGACCGTGTTCCAATACCTCTTGTTCAAACTATAATCAACAAACCTCTTCGGGTGCCCATCACAGATATGGACCACCAAGATAGGGAGAATAAAAACAACAAAGAACACCATGGAGAGGGAGAAGGCCTTCGATGCAATGTTAACTTCTTTGGAAGAAACAACCTTGAAGGAACAAGAGGAGGACCAAAGGAAGATGATGAGGAAACTACCTGCATATTCCCTATTCTAGATGTGACTCGCAAGATAAACATGAAAAACATCCCAATGGCATCTCTTCCGCTATTCTACGGTAAATCATCTCAAGATCTTGATGCATTTATTTTTGAATTCGATATTTTATGTCACAGTTATAATTACTATGAGGATGCACATAAACTTAAATTTTTTCCCGCCACTTTGAAAGATGCAGCACTTAGATGGTTCATGAGTCTAGGGGAACACACTATATACTCGTGGGAGGACATGAAATCAGTCTCCCTTAAAAAGTATCAATATTTTTGTAAGAGTAGGGACATCAATGATATCATTAGGATGCAACAAACAGAAGATGAAAACCTAGAGCAGTATCTTGAACGATTCCTATATAATTTTCACAAATCCCGTGGGTCAAACTTGGATGAAAAGACTATCCAAAATAGGTTCCTAAAAGGACTGAGGGATGACTGCATTGAAACATTAAACCTTCTTAGCGGTGGGGACATCTATAAGAAGTCCTTTGCTGAAGTAGTCGAGCTTTGTCATACATATTCTACAAGCCAAGCTAAAGTAGGCAAAAAGCTTTACGAACATAAAGATAATTCCAAACACTATGTGCTAAAGAAAACCGTGGCTAATGCTGTTATGAGAGTCGAACTGGGGAACTTATTAGAAAACTTTAAAACTGATATACTCAACACAATCAGTTACCAGCTAGACACTATGAAAATAAAACAAAAAAAAGAGGCCGAAAAAGCAGCCATGACAGTCTTTTGTCCTAAGTGTAGGCGCAAACATCCAGATAGGGAATGTCCTTTAAATGCCATTGAGATTTTTTGAATATGCACTCTAGAACACCCAACTGAGAAGTGCCCATCACTTCCCAGCCTATAGGCTATCTACAAAGGGAACGCTGAAACCATTGACCAATCTCAACCCACCAAAAGACCCATCTTGAGAGGCCAGAGTCAAAATGTGTTCCCATATCCAAATTCCCAAGGTTATGGTCAGACTGAGCCTTCGACCTTCCAAACATCTTACCCTCCTTGGACTACTCTGCAACCACAAAACACTCCTTGGAACCAAAATTGGAGGACAAACCCCTACACTAATGCCTATCAACCCCAAACTCAATTCTATGTGCCTTACCCAAACATGCCAAGTACCTCGTATAATCCGACCATGCAACCTTATCAGCAAGGGCATAACCCTAACATGTATTAATAACCCACGCTGCCACCACCTCCTTTTCATTAGCTATTACCTGCACTTTCTAACCCATCATCCTTGCAGGCACCTACTACCTTGAACCCACCCCAATCTACATTGTTTCCTTCACAACCTGTACCTAGCCCAAGTCATAATAGGCTACCTCAACCTGTGCAAAACATTGATATTTAGCCTTTTCCTACATATATGATCACTGCCATTCCTATCAATGAAATCTAATTATGATAGGGGAAGATAGTTAAAAAGGAAAATCAGTTGTTGTTATCCAGGAAGAGGTACCCTCTACATCATCCGAAAACCATTTGCAAAACGAAAAAAACAACAACCACAGAAAGAAGAATCAAATGAACCACCATACCCGGAAAGACTGATTGTAAAACGAAGAGATCTCGCTTGAATATGATTTGGAAAATGAACTAAGGAACGTCTGCATTTAAAATTCCACTTTTACAAGTAATTAGAGACATTCCTATCTACACCAAAATTGTCAAAGATCTTTGCATTAAGAAACCGGGGAGAAAGGGGCATAAGAACCAGAACGTCAAAATCATAAGCCATATGTCCACTATGATTTCCGACCTACCTGTGAAATATAATGACCCTGGGAATCCCATTGTCACCATTGAAAGAAATGGAGTACTTATGCCAAATACCCTCGTGGATTTAGGAGCAGCAATAAATGCAATGACCTATGAAACAATGACATCTTTACAGCTACCTAGACTTAAATCCACCTCTATCCTTCTAGAAATCGCAGACAAATCCATCATCAAACTGATGGGAACCCTAGAGGACATAGTGGTCGCTATTTCTTCTTGGCAATATCCCATAGATTTCATTGTCATTTCTCCGAAAACCTCTAGGCCTAGACACCCTGTGGTTTTGGGATGACCATGACTGGCAATTGTCGATGCTGTCATAGGATGTAGAAACGGAGAAATGATTATTTCTAATGGTCCCCACAACAAAACTCTATCTATTTTCCCCCCTGCTTAGATAGCTGTCGAAGTACCATTATGGCTCGAGAAACCATATGGAGACGAAGACTGTATGTTTCCTTTGTTATCATTAGATCAGTCTAGAGGTCTCCAAGAGCATTCTGATGAACATGTTTTGCAGCATTTTTTAGCTGATAGCTCTTGTATCATTTATCCTATCTCTTTTAATGGTTATCAGCATGTGTTTAGTTATGAGTTTCAGGAAACTTTCCATCCAACTGTCTTCGCCTCTTTTGCAGCAATGGAGGAAAGCCATGAACCCACCACAAAACTTGTAGAAATTTTTGAAGGAAAGATCTTACATATCGGTACAGGATTGACTGCAAAACATAGGCAGCGTTTGATGAGTATGATTCACAAACAAACTGGAGCTTTCGCCCGGGATTACCTAGACATGAGGGGCATACATCGAGACACCTACATCCACCATATCTATAAAAATGAATAAATGAGACCTTTTCAACAACCACAAAGGCATATGAACCCAACATTAAATTACATTGTCAAAGATGAGATTCAAAAAATTTTGGCTGCAGATTTCATTTACCCCATTTCTGACAGTAGGTGGGTGTCACCTCTGGTAGTGGTTCCAAAGAAGAATGGCATGTGGTGTATCTGCATTGACTACATAGAATTAAACAAGGCCACATTGCGTGACTATTTTCCACTGCCCTTCATAGATCAAGTCCTCGACACACTTTCAAATAAGAAGTACTTTTCTTTTCTAGATGGGTACAACCGTTATAATCCAGTACAAATCATTGAAGAAGACCAGGAGAAGACTACTTTTACATGCCCTTGGGGCACTTATACATATAAAGTCCTCCCCTTTGGTCTTTGTGATGCCCCTGCCAATTTTCAGAGAGATGTACTTGCCATTTTCTCTGATTTTATCCATGACTATGTCGAGGTCTATATGGATGACTTCACAATTTATGGAGAGGACTTTTCACAGGCTTTGGCAAATCTAGAGAAAGTATTGATTCGTTGTCAAGAATCTAATCTAGCCCTTAGTAGTGATAAATGTAAGATGATGAAAACTAAGTGGATTGTTTTAGGCCATCATGTGTCATTAGAAGGAATTCAAGTCGATCCAGCAAAAATCGAGGTAATCTCACATATCCCTATTCCTAGTTTGCAAAAAGAGGTAAGAAGTTTTTTAGGGCACGTAGGTTATTATTGACGATTTATTGAGAATTTCACTAGAATTGAAGCACAATTATTTAATTGTTAACTAAAGATGATGACTTTGTATGGAATGTGTGTATGGAATGTTGACTGTCAACATGATTTTCAAGTACTAAAGGAAAAGTTGTCCACTGCTCCAATATTGAGAGGGCCAAATTGGTCCTTACCTTTTCATATTTGTACAGATGCTTTAGATACTGCACTGGGAGCGGTCTTAGGACAAAGGGAGGATAACTTTCCCTGTGCTATTTATTTTTTCAGCAAAAATCTTTCTCCGGCTGAATTAAATTATACGGTTAATAAAAAAGAGCTATTAGCAGTTGTGCATGTTATAGGAAAGTTTAGGAATTATATTACTGGTTATGAGACATTTGTCCATACCGATCATTCTGCTGTTAGATTTTTAATGAATAAACCTATTAATAATGGTAGGATAACAAGATGGTTGTTTTTTTTACAAGAATTCAATGTAATTGTAATTGATAGGCCTGGAAGGGATAACTTGGTAGCTAACTTCTTATCTTGTTTGAACATTGCGTAGGGAAGCATGCCAACACCAATGCCTGATGAATTTCTAGATGAAGCATTATTTGCCATTTCTACTATGGTTCATTGTTGTCGCCAATTATCTGGTATCAGGGAAACTACCTCAAAACATTTCGGCCCAAGAAAAGCATAATATAGTGCAGCATAGTGCTAATTTCTCTTGGATCGAAGGGGATCTATTTTATACCAAGCCAGACTTGATTATGAGGCAGTGTGTGTGGGAAGATGAAATGTATGATGTGCTGAGAGCCAGTCACAACAAGCCTTGTGGTGGCCATTTTTCTCATAAAAGGATTGCATACAAATTTCTAAGTAATGGATACTATTGGCATACACTTTTTAAAGACTCCAAGAAGTTTGTTTTGAGTTGTGATGCTTGCCAATGGATGGGGAAACCAGTTGCCTCTGATGAAATGCCTCTTCAACCACAAATTGCCATTGAACCTTTTGAGAAGTGGGCATTAGACTTTGTAGGGCCCATCTCCCCAATTTCAAAGAAGAAAAAATATATCTTGGTGTGCACTGACTACGTCACCAAGTGGGTGGAGGCTAAAGCATTGTATGTTGCCACTGAAAAGGTAGTAGTATAATTTTTGTTTGAGGACATCTTTACGAGATTCGGTGTGCCTCGTGAAATTGTCACTGACCAGGGTACACAATTTACATCAAAGTTAGTCAAGGCACTCATGGAGAAGTATCAAATTAAGCATCACAAATTGACTCCTTACCACCCCTAGGCTAACGGGCAAGTGGAGTCCATGAACAAAGTTTTGGAATCCATCCTCACAAAAACTATTCAACTGCATCATATGGATTGGGCGGATAAGTTACTGGAGGCACTATGGGCTTACCAGATCACTTGGAGAAATGTGACAGGACACACACCTTATGAGTTAGTCTATGGTAAAAAAGTGCTCTTTCCCATTGAGTTCCAAGTAAGAACATTTAGGACTGCCACCTAGTTGGGCATGAATCTAAATGAAGATCAAGAGCAGAGGCTAATGCAATTGAATGAACTTGATGAAATCCGACAAGATGCCTACCATAGAACTGCATTGGTGTAGAGCCAAAGAGCTCGATGGCATGACAAATTTATCAAGAAGAAATTCTTTCGCCCAGGTGACTGGGCCTTGTTATATGATAGTAAATTTAGTTCGTATTTGCACTATCGATGAAGATAAGACTTATTTTATAGTAAATGGTCATTGGCTTAAAGTTTGTCGCAAACCACTCTCACATGATCATTTTTTGTAGGAAGTACGAAAGGATCTAGGGTTGGAGTTGATTCATGCAAATGACCATCCCCTTGCTAGCTCAGTTGATTAATTTCTTTATATTTACGTATGCATATATATATATATATATATATATATATATATATATAAACCAATGGGCTGTTATTTTTCATATTTACAAGTGGTTCTCCCCATAGCCCATGTAGAATAAAGGAGGAATTCACCAGGAGCAAGTTTATTCCTTTATCCAAGCCTAGTGGATTACTTATGGAAAAGGAACCTGTGGAGTCTTCTTTGGAGGCCTTCAAAATCTCTAAACATGAAGCTCTCGAGCATTAACTGATCTAGGCTCACAAAATGATATGGACCAGTATTAGTCTAGGGATTCCTTGAGTATAGAATTGTTCTTTTCCAGGCTCAAGGAAATGTTTATGGAAAGGAAACCCCCAGAGTCTACTATGGGAAATTCAAACTCTCTAAACATGAATTCCCCGAGAACAAACTACTTTAGGCTCGCTAAAACAATAAAGTAGTGGTAGTTTAGGGATCCTTTACACATTGAATTATTATTTTTTGGGCCCAAGGGAATAATTACAGAAAAGATGCTCCCTTGGAGCTCTCTTTCCAAACATTTCCAGCTCCCTAAATAAGAAATGCCCCAGGTAGTTGTCATCTCAGGCATGTTCAAAAACCATGAGATGATAGACAGGTTTCTAGTGCTATCCCACAACATATTTGATGCTAATTTGTCAAAAGAATTACAGATATATGTTCTATTTCCTATGTTTAACTAGTTTTGTTCTCAAGTACTTAATGTTGGGCTAGAGTTTTCATGAGAATCAGTTTATTTCAAGATTCTACAATATTTGTAATGATATGAATGTTCAAGTGCTAATCCTAATAGCAACACCATCAGTCTCTTAAAACATATCAGCCTCTCAAAAATATGTAAAATCTACTGCTAAAGCACCAAGAAGTCTTCTCAGATGATTGGATCTCTTAGTTCACTGCAAAAAATCGTTGTTCTATGCACAATGAGGAAACATGTTCAACCGATGGATCTAGAAGGCATTCACACTATCTTCTATACCCAAGATCATTACAGTGACACATGTATTACACTTAACTTACCTAATTTGGTCTCGGATAGTTCTAATGCTCACCAAATGTAATTGTATTTTACCTAATTTCCTAAAAGTCTAGGCTCTATTCCTATTTCCACCCCCACGTCCTAACATATTCCTGGATTTGATTGAACCATTTCCCATTTCGGCTTCCTCTTGATTATGATCCCTATCCCTTCCTCACGTATAGTCATAATTCGGGCATGATTTCCCTTGATGGGCACGACATACATCGATCCATCGGCTGGATGCAAGGTATTATTCCTTAGAGTACGCATAGGTGTTAGTATGATGTGATGAGCAGTCTTTGGTTGAGGTTGACACTGAGTCTATTCCATATCAGCGGTTCTTTTCCAACTTTTGTTCACAAGTGTGATGTTGTAATGATGAACGATTGTCACCTCTCGCTCCAAAAGGTAGCCAACACATTATTTCACTCGATGGCCATGACTCCAGCATGAAATACATGTTTCTTTCTAAGTGCATTACCTTAAGTTCCATTCTGAATTTTTAATTGTTGCATCATTTCTATTTATTCACGATCACTCCAGACGAATTGTTCTCACCGCAGAGGTGTCTCATAATTTCGATTGGGTGCTAATTATGGAGTGAAATTTGCTATAAGAGAGTCGGTCTATTGGTTTAGTTGATTACTTGTTTGTGCCAACAAATTCTATAGGTGCACTTGGAATTTGACCATGGGAGTGGATAAGCATGAGCCCACATTTGGCCAGTTTTCGCGGACCCTTGAATATCAATCTTGTAAGGAAGTCATCAAAGAGAAGGGATGGACAATTTTTCTCCAAAATTTTCAGGGGTACAATGATGCAGTTTCTTTGGCCTTTTCCCAAACGTTTGACGGAAAGAGAGCCAAAGTTGGAAACTTGCAACTCAAGATCACAAAGCAGTCTCTCAGCGAAGCAATAGGGCTACCTTCAAGTGGGGAGCATTTCTTCAAGGGTGTCTAATTACGCATTCCCAATTGTGCAGTGTTTCTAAAACCGGCTTATCAGTCACTAAGTTAGGCTAAATGAGTCTTGTGTACTTGCATTCAGGATCAATGGCATCCCCTGTTAACTATGATCCAATGTTTCTTAACCTGTGAAGGAAGGTACAACATCATTTTTCTATATCATATTAGGCTTTTGATGCATTTTACAAAGGACTACTCCATAAATATTCCCCATTTCTTGAAATTAAGCCTCCACAAGATTGCCATGGGATTACAATTTGAGGGTAAGAAACTAGAGACTTCCCTCTACCATCATAGTTTGATTAAAATTTTGATTGTGACTGAACTAAGTAAGAGAAAGAAGTCTTGGGAAGACTTTCTCATAGAGAACTTTCTAGGAGAAGAGACATAGGTCAAGTGGAGACAGAGGCCTGTTGGTAGAACCTTGAAGTCTAGGAGGGAAACCCCTGCACCTACCTCACAAAGTACCCCTACTTCCCCCACTTCTCTTGCCCATTCTGTGTCACCTCCTCCCAAGAATTTTAAAATTCCTGATCCCTCTTCTAGCCAGGCAGCTGAGCCTTCAAAGATATAGTTAGAAAAGAAGCAAAAAGAGAAAAGGAGAAGGGAGGCCTTAACCTCCATAGATGAGCCAGCTGAAATTCCCTCAACAGGTCAACAAAGTCACCAGCCCAAGAACAAGGTTAGGAGAACCTTGTTTCCTGCTCACAAAACTTCAGCTCCTACTATAGAAACTCCTATACAAGGTGGAAGAAGGACTCGAAGCATGAAAGAAGCTCCTCACACCCCATCTACATTTCAATTTGCCAGTCCTCAACAATTGTTTGTAATATCATATCCAAAGTTCGTTGCTCAATCTCCATTATCTCTCCCTCAGTCTCCTTCACCTCCATTGCAGTCCCAAATTCCTGATGACATTGCCCAGGATTTACATACTTCCACTTAGCCTTCAGCCAATCAACAACAACAATTCTCTTCACCTAAAAATAGTGTAAGTCAAATTCCTGGAGGAAGTCCTTCCCAACAATCCAAAGCTCTAGCAGCTCCAGCAAGGACACCTGTTTTTGAAGAAGAAGAGAACCTAAGAATTAAGTTGATCAGACTCTAGAAAAGGATTGGTAAACTCAAAGATCAGGCTCATAAATTTAAGGTACTATTTCACTATGTTCGAGGAGTGAATGATCAGTTGCATGATAGTAACTTGAGACTCTTCGCTGAAAATGATGCTTTGAAGAGAAAGAATAGATAACTTTTGACATGGAAAGCAGCCAAGACTCGTCCTGCAAAAAGGATCAATGCTCAAAAGTTAGCCAAGCAGTTCACCAAATGTTCAGTGCCAGTGAAAAGAGGACTTGAAGTCTTGGTCAAGGAAGTTGGCCTTTGACCAGACACTTAGGTGATTCAATCTCTTTTTGGTTTGAGATGCATGAGGACATGCATCACCTCAAGTGTGGGGGAGATGTTGGACTCTGTTTTTGTCTCTGCTCATACACTTTTCATACTACTTTTTTCCCTGTTTTAACCTATAGTTGAACTCTTTTCATGTCATTTTGACCTCCTTGTGCCTAGACTATACCAAATCCCATCCAAGGTAAAAGCATTACAAATGGTGTTGTTTTAGCTATTTTGATGATCAATATTAGGTAGTTGAATGTGTGCTTGTTTGTTTACTAATCATTATGGGTGATAGATGTGAATATTTCTCTCACAGGGACCTAGGACTTCTGCATCAAAAGAGATTTTTTCACTCAAAGAAGGAACTGTACTCAAGGCAGCAATCTAGAATTTCACTCTAGGAAATTACACTTGAATATTTGCACTTAAGGATGAGCACAATAGTCAACATGACCTCATCGAATTAAATGAGGAAGATCGATGCTTCTTATGCATAGCCAACTTTTAGCTTCCAAAACATAATTTGGTCTTATCATTTAGATCTTGTATGGAAAATTGTTGGTTGCTAAGCCTGGATAAGAATGGAAATCTGATTGGCATCTCCATGCTTTGATTTTTATGAAATTTTAATGTGTAAACTGGATTATAAATCCTGTAGAAACAATGTAGAAGGGAGACAGATACACACATACATACTGAAGAATTTAAACTCTTTTTTTATTATTCTACGAAGATTTTATTAATGGAAATTATCTTTTCCTTGGTTTTGCGTTGAAGAAGATATTGTGAATGCAAGAGTTGTAAATGTTTGATATAGTTATCTGATTCTCTTCATCTTACTGTAAGTTTCATATCGGGTAGTGGCAAGGGCCCACCACCAATGAGAAATTTAATCTCGTAGCTACTAGTTGATTTGATTGCTTTAAGTTTTAATTCATTTCTCTGAATTGTTATAAAAAATAATTTAAATCTAGTTTCCATCATTTGATTGATTGTGTTAATTTGCTTCCAGAGCTTCTGAAATCATTTTGCTTACATAACAACGTTCTGGCATTCTGGCATATCTTAATTTGGTCTTTGAGTGAGCTAGTTTTCGTAAGGTTGGATTTGGTTATATGGCAAATGAGTAGATTAATTACAATTTATAGTTGATTGGATTGAGCATTCACTACAAGTTGATCTCAATAAAAACACATTCCTTTGATTTCTTTTTAGGCTCTCTTTGTTTTCAAAATGAATTAATGGTGACCTCTATTCACTTCGTCTTCGACCCAACAGGTTGATAGCTTTGATTCTTTGCTTCTAATCTAAAACGCCTTTCATAGCCTCTACGTGATTGTTCCATCTCTTGTTGCACAACAAAGTTTCCCAATCGTAGGCATAACCCAAATCACAAGCCTGTACACATGCCTTTCTGAGTGAGTTACACAACGATCATCTCAATTCCTCCATAAAACCCTGATTACCAATACTTCTCTGAGCTCAAAGAATACTGAATGAATGTTGTGGGTAAGTTTTATGCAGCAATAGAATTAGAATTCACAGTGTGGAGTAGCAACTGATCGATCTCATAGAATCATTGAAACTTAACATAAAAGTCCCAGAACTATCAATTGAACTTGGTATTATAATGATTGGGATAATTGAGTTGCTGAGATAGTTAATTCCACTCTCTATTTCCATTCATAACGTGCAAACAAGCAGAGCATGTGTTAAGCATTAAAAATTGATTTCTAGAAAATAATTGAAGAATAGTAGTTCTTGGAGGATCATTTCTCTCTTTGATTGATTGGATCAGGCAAAAGGTTACTTTCAGCTCAAATTTCTATTTGAAACAGAGTATAGGTTTGGAGTGACATAGGTTTATCAGTTTGAATACAAGATTTCATTGGTTTGATAAGAAGAGTTAGCATCTCATTTGGTTAAGTTTTTGTTTCATGATGGTTGAATTCTAGAGGTTGTATTTTGTTAAGCTTGGGTTTGATAGCAAATTGAAAGTTATTGTGTCCTCTTAATTTTAGGCATAGGATTTGGATTTGTCCTTATTCAAACAAGCAAGATGATTGAAATAGGTTTTTAGTTGGAAATTCTTCTGAGTTGCACCCGAGAGTGAAGCTTATCATAGAGTCCTAAAGATTTAAAGTTCCCTTTGAAAAGTTTAGTTTCAAGTCTACTTGCCTTTCGAACATGCTTGAAGTAAATTAGGAATTGCCACCTTTCATTCAAGAGTAGCATAGGTAATAGAATTAGGGTTTCTTAGGGTTTTTATGGGATTTGAGTTATTTGATCAAGTGTTTTAATTAGAAGTTTTTGCTTAGCATATATCCCGTGATTCAAATTGGGATTTCATTTAAGTATAATAGTTTCATAATACAGATTCATTAAGAGTTTCAAAGTTAAAATTTGATTATTGATTTTGCTTGCTAGAATTTGATGAATTGTGTGTTAGATTAAGCTAAATCATTTTATAAAGGAAACCATTAGAACTCTGACCAAGAACTAAATTTAGAAAGCGTAGTACAACTCGTGTTTATGAGCCCGGATTGACATATAGATGCAGGAGAATTAATACACCCATTAAATCTTTCAACAAAGAGCATGTTGACAATTTAGCAGCAACATTGAGGTTCCTAAGAGAGGATCAATTGTATGCTAAGCTTAGCAAGTGTAGTTTCTTTCAGACAGAAGTACACTACTTGCAACATATTGTTTCCAAGAATAGAATAGTTGTAGATCTGGAGAAGATAAAAGCTATCATGTAGTGGGCAACTCCTAGAAATGTGGAGGAAGTCAAATCATTCATGGGCTTAGCAGGTTACTACAAGAGGTTCTTCAAGAACTTCTCATGCATTTCATATCCTATCACATCATTGCAAAGGAAAGGTAAGAAGTTTGAATGGACATAGGATTGTGTAGCCAATTTTGAGCAGTTGAAGTAGTTGTTGAAAAATTATCCAGTGTTAAGAATTATGGATCCGAATAAAGAGTTCGTAGTGTGCATAGATTCTTGAAAGAGAAGGATTGGTGGAGTCCTTATGCAAGAGGGACAAGTGATATGCTATGAGTCCAAGAAACTAAATCAACATGAGCAGAACTACGTGACTCATGATCTTAAGTTGGCAACTATTATTCATGCCTTTAATATGTGGAGACATTATCTTCTTGGCACGAGTTTTGTGTTGAAAAGAAATCACAATGGGTTGAGATATTTGTTTAACCAACCAAATATGAACGCCATGCAAGCTAGATGGTTGGCTACTCTTAGTGAGTTTGAATTTGATATCAGGTACATTAAGGGAAAAGAGAACAAGGTTGCGGATGCTCTCAGCAGGAAAGTGCAATTGAACTATGTTGCAGTAGTAAGCTCATATGGGACAAATTTACAGGATCGGATCTTACAAGAAAGACAACATAATGACAGGTACAGGGATCTTATGCTCAGGTTACAACAGGGTATAGGTGACCAAGATGTGAATTATCATCTTACAACAGATGGCTTGGTGATATTTAGGGATAGAATCTATGTGTCGAATGACATATAATTCAAGAAGCTTATTTTGAGGGAGTTTCATGTAAAACCATATTCAGGTCACCTAGGATATCAAAATATGTTGACACCAGTTAAGAAGTTTTACTACTGGCCGAATTTGAAAAAGGTAGTGGCAAAGTTCATGGAAATATGTGTGGACTATCAACAGGTCAAAGCAAAGTGCAAACATCTAGGTGGATTGGTTCGGCCTATTCCAATTCCAAAGTGGAAATGGGAGGTCATTTCCATGGATTTCATTATAGGTCTTCTGAGGACATCGAGGCAGCATGATTCTATCATGATTGTGGTAGACAGGTTGAGAAATGTAGCTCACTTCATTCTAGTAAAGACTACTTAGCCAACTAATGATGTAGCCCAGGTCTTCATCAGGGAGATCATGAGATTGCATGGTGTTCCAAAGAAGATTGTGTTAGACAGGGATGTCAAGTTCACTTCCAAGTTTTGGAAGGAGTTGTTTGCAGGATTGGAGATAGAGTTGGCCTTCAGCACAACTTATCATCCATAGAAAGATGGAGAGACGGAGAGGGTCAACAGGATATTGGAGGATATGTTGAGGATGAATCTCATGCATCAACAGAGGATATGGGAGGAGTATCTTCCATTGGGTGAGTTTGCATACAACAACGATTATTAGGAGTCACCAATGATGAGTCTGTTTGAGGCACTATATGGGTAGAGTTGTAATAATCCCATCAACTGGAGTGATCCAGTGAACAAGGTACTTGTTGGATCGTACTTGTTGGTAGACATGGAATAGGAAATGCAGGTTATAAAGAAGAATAAAAAATAAGGAGAGGATAGGAAGAAAAATTACGCAGACTATCTAAGGGAATTTAAGGAGTTTCAGGTTGGGAAGCATGTGTATTTATGCATCAATCCCAAGAAGAGAACCTTGAGGATTAGATCATGTGCCAAGTTGGAACCATGGTATTGCAATCCTTTTGAGATCCTTGAGAGGATTAGAACAGTGGCCTACAGACTTGCACTACCTTCGATAGTGAAAGTCCATGATTTTTTTTTATGTTTCATTGCTTAAAATATATGTAAAGTATTTTGATCATATTATTGATTGTTTTGTATTATAGGTGGAGCAAGAAGGAGAATTCCAGCCGGAACCCTGATGCATATTGAAGCGAAAACATCTCGTGCTTCATAATAGAGAACTTAAGTAGGTTAAAGTGTAGTGGAAGCACATTTGGCCCAATGAAGCTACATGGGAGATGGTTAATCAGATGTAGGCTATGTATCCTTCATTGTTTTCTGGTGAAGGAAAATGAGTCTTGGTATTTGTACATATTTATGTATGGTTTCTATTGTAAATACCACAATGAGCTAAGTTATAAAGCTCCAATAAGCAGTATGGTTTTCATGTTGTCATATTTTACATGATGGTTTTTCTTTTGAGTAGGATGTTGTTATAAATATTGCAACAAGATGGGTTATAAAGCTCCATAGGCAGTATGTTTTTTCTCTTCAGTGGTTTTGCTGGGTGTGGTGCAGGTCAATTCTTAGTGCAGACACAAACAATTCCTCTAGCCCGAGAGAGCAGGTCTAGCCACAAACAACCAATCTATGGAAAACTTCCTTAAGCTAGAAGCAAATAAGAGGGCCTACCTCTTAGAACGTTATTCCGCTTGGTGATGATCCTACTTCCTTACTCCAACTACTTTCTGTTTCCTTCCTTCGAATACCTGAAACAAGAAAACAAACAACAACAACAAACGTGATAGCATACAAATTGCATTCAGCCTACTTAATAGGTCAAGGAACACTAAGCCATCAAATGTAAGATAGCACTTTAATGTAGGAAATCAATCAATAGTTGTATTCATATAAGTTCAGAAAGAGATTACAACCAATGCATTGACATTGATGGTCTCCTATGACGTATCTGGGTTCCCACACTTTTGCTAGCATCTCATGGATAGCCCCAACAATGGAAGTTTTAAGGCTTCTTCCCTTTAATCTCAAACCAAACAAACTATTCTCCCTCAAACATAAACTAGAGAGTTACAAGCTATGATATCTTGTTGATTATTCAAGCTCCAAAAATACTAAGACTGAAACTACATCCAAAAAATAGTTCAACTTGGGAAAGGAGGGGCTTATATAGCTTTGATGGAGGGGAGATGGTTCCTCTTATCATGGGAGAGGCCTTATCTCTTGGGTTTGTTCCATCCTAATAGGGGAAAGGAACCCAAACTGACTTCCTCGGCTCCATCCATCCCAACCATTTACCGGACTTCCGTTATGAAGCTTCGACTCCATATTTAAAAAACTTGCCAAAAGAGGATCGGCGCGACTGAGACAAGGCTTAGTAGCATTGATCGGTGCTAGTCCTAGTGTTAAACTCTATAGATTGGCATGGGGGATGAACTGGTCATTAGCGTCGGTCTTGTAAACTAGGGTAAAAGGAAGATTCTTGGGAAATGATGCAAAAGGGAAATGTTCTACTCATGAAGAGGGACATAATGGGAGTTTCTTCATGATGGGAAAACACATGAGGGTCACTGTAGAGGTCCTCCAGGATCATGGAACGGGGAGTACAGGGATAGTGACAAAATTCTATGTAACACTGGGTCTAGGTATGGTTTAACACCAAGGACGATGTTCCCCTAAGGAGGAGGGGGATGTAACACCCCCGAGTTAAAAGCTCATGTAATAAAAGTTAATAAAGGTAAAATAAGACCATGGGAAAGAGACACTTATTCCAAGCTAAATTTTGGTCAAAATATCCTAGTGGGCATCACTTGTTTCATTTTATGGCTAAGGGAGATAGGAAAAGGCAATGGAAAAGGCTTTGGAAAGGCACGAGGCATTAATTGCCATTTTATTTATGAAAAAAATAATGGAAATTAGGAGAAAATGAAGGTGAAAGGTCACAAGTTGAATGTGAGGATGAAATTGAAGGAAAATAATGGAAAATTGAAGAAAATAGGGGCCTCATTAATAAAAAGGATCATGAGGATCAATTGGTACCTTTTGTCCGTTTAGTTTTGGAATTAGCTTCAAAGAGGAGAAGAGCACCAAGAGGAGAAAGAAAGTAATCAAGCAAGGAAAGCAAAGGAAAGGAAAAGAAAGGAAAGGAAAGGAAAAGGAAAATAAGGACAAGGAAAGCAAAGGAAGGCAAGGGTCAAGCAGCTTCAACGGGAATACTTGCAGCTAACAGATTGCATGTGTGATTTCCTAGCTCATTTTGACATGTAGGATATGTGCATGTTGGTATATGTCTCTTTTATTGTCATTGGCATGGATTTTGTCAAGATTCAACGATGGATTTTAGCCTAGCCTTGCCATTTCTGGATAGCCATGGTGTGATGGGATTGTTCTCGTTTTTAGATTTGGATTATTGGATGGTTTTGGAACATGGGGTGAGGTGGTCTCAGGAAAATTCCCAAAGTCTTAGGAATCCCTTGATCGGTAATGGAGGGACACACAGTAAATCCTAAGGGTGGAGACAGGAAAATTCGTCAAGGATGGTGAAGAAATTTTGAGGCATCCAAGCTTAGTTCAGTTTTGTGATCTTGACGCCAGTTTAGGTGTGATCACGGTATGGAGAGGGTGGAGGTGGTTTAACCTCTGGATTCCCTTGGTTGTCTTTGGATTGGTTATCCCATGAGATCCCACATTCATGCTTGGAATATGGCACGGGGGTGATTGGCTGAAAGAAAGATATGGTTCAACCAATCTATGGTCGGGTGGAACATGGGAGTCCCAAACTTGGTTGGTAATTGCCTATGTTTAATAAAAGCTAAGTTATCTTTCTTTTGGTAAGGAAATGTACTAGTTATTATGTGGATTTAATGGTTGTTCTCTTATTCTTATTTATCTAGTTATCTGTCGGTTATAAGCATGGTTATATGATAGTTCTCAGCCATGGATCTATTCATGTTTTTACTTGTAACTAAAAAAATAATGAATACAATACCTAATGATGATATGAAAACTAATGTGAGAAGGTAGAGACCCTTCTTGTTAAACCTCAGTTAATTTATCAGCCCCTTATGTTCAGACTTGCATTCATGACATGTTGGTTTCATATCTACTAAGTGATTGAAAAAATGTCAATCCCATTTGGGGATGGTCAGGTCAAGTCTTGGTTCTAGTTTTGGTTTGTAATCATTGTTTTCATGTCTTTTATGAGTTTTAGAAGTTTCATGTATTTCTAGGTAGAGGCTTAGCCCCAACTCTAGAAAGTACCCTTAATTTCCACAGTTGCTTGCACAACATTGGCATAAAAAGGTCACATTCGCACTAATGCAGGCCTATGGGAGTGACTAGGAACTCATAGTCACATGGACGCCTATGCAAGGGAGTGACTAGGGCTCAAGGTTAGGGAAAAAGTGAGTTTTCTCAGGGATTGGACACTTAGAGGGGTTGGACACCTAGAGGGGTTGGGTTACTCTTGGAGGTATTATGGCACCTGAGGGAAGTGAGTAAGTCCTTCAGTTGTCGACTCCATTTCCTTAAGGTCACATAAGATTTTGAGTCATATCATAGTGACCCTCAGCTTGTGTTTACCCTAGGCAAGTCGGTGAAAGTGGGTAAATGTAGGAGGAGGCATTACAGAGATTCAATTAAAATCGGGAAGGGTATTGACCCCCATTGTTTCCCCTTTCATAATAGAAAACGTAGAAGAAAACCTATCAGGGCAATAAAATGTAGTTGAAGGATATTTAGAAAGGAATCAAGTTGTAACAATTGATGCTATTACTAGTGCTAAAATAGTTGACGAAGCTGTAACAGTTGGAACTACTACAAATATTGTTGTAACAACTAGTACCATTGTAATATTAGATATTACCTCGACTGTGAAAACATGTAACAATTGCTAGAAATGAGACTTCTTTGTGCCCTCCTTACCCTAAGAGATTAGTTGATGCTAAGGACACCCCTCAAGTTGAGTCTGACTTCCTGAAAGAGTTAAAGAACGTACATGTTTGGATTCCTTTACTCAAAGCAATACGAGATGTCCCGATTTAATCCAAAATAGTTAAGGAACTTTGTGTTAGAAATCTTGGGAGAAAACCTCAGGATCCCCCTACTATGCATGTTATTGGGAAATTATCAAAGCTAATATTAGGGAATAGTGTACCTAATAAATATAATGATCCTAGTAATCCTACTGTATGTTCATATTGGGGGAACAACTCTCCTAAATTCCTTGATTTAATTAGGCACAACAATCAACATAATAATGAGGGAAATTGTATAACTACTTGGGCTTATTAAATTGAGACCAACCCCTACTATTTTGGAATTAGTAGATAGGTATAGAATCTAACGAGAAGGAATATTGGAGGATGTCATTATTTCAGTAGACTCTTGGAAGTAACTAGTATATTTCATGGTACTTCAACTCAAAACATGTTTAGTCTGACATCCTTTAATTATGGGTAGACCATGGCTAGCTACTGCAAATGCCTTTATTAGATGTAGGTATGGTTGTATGACTATCTCTGATGGTCGCACTACCAAGCACCTTATCCTTTATCCACCAATCAAACTAAGTTCTAAATTTAAGAATCCTTCATGGCATGAGTGTGACTTCAAATTAGAAGTTGATGCAAGTCCAGTACTCACTATAGGAAAGTGCATGTATTTTTAAAATGAGACAAATGACCCTTCTTTTGTTACACCACACACATCTTGGTTGATGATTTTTGTGATAAACAGATCTGATGAGAAAGAAACTCTTGATGATCATGTTACATAGGGAATACCTACTACCCCTAGCCTTAAGGGTGTGCCAATAGATATTGAGCTTGGGAAAACCCTAAATATCAACCCAAAATTGTTCCATGAGAAAAGAGAGAATTTAGTGTTGTAACTCAGAAATAATAAAGGAGCCTTCGAGTGGGATTATAAGGACATGAAGGGTATTCCTCCTAATTTATGCACTCATCATATTTATTTAAAGGAAGGATCCTAGACTGTCCAACAACCTCAACAAAGAATGAACCCAACATTAAAAGGAATTTTCAAGGAAGAACTCCAGAAACTCCTAGATGCAAATTTCACCTATCCTATTTCTGACAGCCAATGGGTATCTCCACTTGTTATTGTTCCCAAGAAAAATGGAAAGTGGAGAGTCTATCTATATTATAGGGAGTCAAATAAAGCCACTCAAAAACACCATTTCCCATTTCCATTTATTGATCGGGTCTTAGACACTCTGTTTGGGAAGAAATTATTTTCTTTCTTGGATGGCTTTAGTGAATATAACCAAATAAAAATTTCTCTTGAATACTAGGACAAAACTACATTCACTTGCCCTTGGGGTACATTTTCTTATAGGGTCCTAACTTTTGGACTTTGTAATGCACCCGCTACATTCCAACAAGAATTGTTAGGAATATTTGTTGATGTGGTCAATGACTACCTAGATATCTTTACGAATGATTTTACACCCTATGGGGATGAGAATGATGAAGCCTTGCACAACCATGAAAAAGTACTTGAGCATTGTATACAAACTCATCTCTCTGTTAGCACCAAAAAAATTCATATGATGATGGCTGAAGGCATTGTTTTGGGTCACTATCTCTATGTTGCAGGTGATTAGGTTGATCCAACAAAGGTAGAGGTAATTCTAGAAATTCATACTCCTAAAATGTACAAAGAGGTGTGCAGTTTTTTGTGATATGCAGGTTATTATAGGCAGTTTATAGAAAATTTTGCTAAAATTTCATTTCCATTATTTTCTCTGTTAAGCAAAGATAAGGAGTTTCATTGGATTGACAGGTGTAACAACGCTTTTGTATAACTGAAAAGATGTGTAATAGCAGCACCTATTCCGAGAGGAGCCAATTGGAATCTTTCATTCCACATCTCCACTGATGCTTCTAATACAACCATTGGATATGTGCTTGGACAATAAGAAGGAAACAAGCCATATGCCATCTACTACATCAACAAGAATTTGGCTCCTGTGTAGTTAAATTTTGCAGTAACAGAAAAGGAGTTTCTTGTTGTTATTCATGTTATAAGTAAATTTAGGCACTACATCACTGGTTATCAAAATTTTGTGCATATTGACCATTCAACTATATGACTTTTAATGAATGAGCTAGTTAAAAATGTCAGGGCTACTAGGTGGTTGTTGTAACACTAAGAATTTGATATTACTATTGTAGATAAACTTGGGAAAGATAATGTTGTTGCAGATTTTCTTTTTAGATTGACTCATGTTATTGATGATCATCCTATTGAAGATTCTTTTTGAGATGAGTATCTCTTTGTAGTATCCACTTACTCACCCTGGTCTATATACATTTCAAATTACCTTGCTATAGGGAAGCTCCCTTGCCACCTTTCTCCTAGGCAAAAGAAAAAGAATTTTTAGCAAAGCACCTAGTTAGATGGGGACCTTTTTCACATTGGTTTGATCAGAAGATTAGAAGACATGTGAGGGAAGATAAGGTTCATGACATATTTAGATCCTTTCATGATGGACCATGTGGAGGGAGTTTTGCAGATAGGAGAACAAGTCACAATGTGTTGCAGATGGGCTATTTTTGGCCTATTGTTTTTCAGTATGCAAGGAAATATGTGCAAGGATGTGGTAGTTGTTAGAGGATGGATCAACCTACTCAATCATATGAGATTTCATTATAGCCTCAGCTAGAGGTGGAACCTTTCAAGAGATGGGATTTAGATTTTGTGTGACCAATTAATCCCCCATCTCAACAGAAGACCTACATTCTAGTAGGCACAGACTATGTCCCCAAGTGGGTAGAAGCTAGAGCACTCACCATGGAAACTTAACATGTTGCTTCATACTTTCTTTTTGAAGAAATATTTGTTCGATATGAAGCGCCAAAAGAGATAATTACATATGGAGGAGCACGATTCACCTCTCGGCTAATACAAGACCTTGTCAGAAAGTATAGGATTCATCGCAGAGTCACTTCGCCCTACCATCCATAGGATAATGGGAAAGTGGAAAGAACCAATAATGTACTTGAAGCTATTCTCACGAAGATGGTGGTGGGTCATCGAAGTGATTGGGTGGAAAGTCTTCCTGAAGTATTATTGGCTTACTATACTACTTAGAGAAATACTACAAGATTATCTCCTTGTGAGTTAGTCTTTGGTAAGAATCTTATCTTTCCTATTGAAATTAAAATCAAAATACTCATAACTACCTTGGAAGTGGATTTAGACTTGACAATAGCTCAGAGACATGGAACAACTAAATGAATTAGATGAGAAGTGCTTGGTTTTTGTGCAATAAACATATATCATTCAGCAACAATGTGTCAAGTGGCATGAACAAATTATTAAGAATAAGTTGTTTTAGAAAGGTGATTGGGTCTTATATTATGATTCCATATTTAAATATTTCAAGGGTAAGTTGTGCACCACGTCGCTTGGTCCTTATGAGGTAGAAGCAGTCTTTAACAATGAAACTATAAAACTGGCAACCATTGATGGTTCCCAAACATATTTTTTGGTCAATGGACACCATCTCAGGTTGTATCATAAATGTACCTCTAGGGATTCATTTGTCAACATTTTCTCAATTGCAAACTTAGACCTTTAATTTGTTTGGGGAGGGGAAACTTTTCTTGTGCTACCAGCCCCTTAGTTTTATTAATAAAAATAAAAATAAAAATAAATAATAATAAAATATCCTATGGTGAAAACCCTTCTAGGGAACCATTGGATGAAAAAAAGTAAAGAAAATAAAATTTCTAATGGTGAAAACCCCTTTGGGGTGTTATTAGATGTTCATGATGACTAAAAACTAGCTTGTTGACGATCAACATATTTTTTCTCCTTTCCTCTATAATAGCACTCTAATACCTCTTTGTTTGTAATTGAATTAATGTTTAAATATTTTGTTTTTATAGACTTCATTTTGAAACTCATCATAAGTTTCCATGTACCAACTATAATTGTTACAGTTCCTCTAATTTTTTTTGGCGCAGATGAATACATGGCCAATTCATCTTCATAGTTTCATTTTGTTGTTGCTGACATAGAATAAGGATATTTTTACTTGGTTGATATCCCAAGCCTTCAGACATACTTTTGTACTTTTATAGTTGACAACATAGTCTTGAAGTTGATACACCAGATCTTGTTGTCATAGAAGTTCTTCACCACATTATTTCAATTTCACCATTACAAATGATATATTGTATAGTGTCAATCAAATCACTTTTCTTTTTCAACCTTGTGTCATCATAACAATAAGCCAATAGTAGGTATGTTTGATTTTTATTTATTCATATGATTTGTATTTAAGGATGATATAGCATTTTTTGTTACACATGCCAAGTACAACCTTTGTAATTAAGTTGGGGGAAGGAGTGTATCGTATCTATCGTACAATACACTATGACTGCACCATGATTCGGTAATTACCATTCAGCTGACACACAATATACTTTATCCTAATTTAGTAATTACTCATTGTCATCATTACTAATATTGTCACCTCTGAAAACTAATATGACCACTTGAAATTATTTTTGGTAGTTGCCAGTCATGATTGAATCCCAAATTTATTGAAAAAGGGTAAGATAACTATTTTCTAGCCATTGCTAAATTCCATTCGACAAATATTCTCTAACCTAGCAAGTGTTTATAAGTACCTAGTGTGGCCCTGTAATAGTCTTTGAGTAGTTTTGAGCAGTAACAATCCCTAAAGTAGCCATGGGAGGAGTGCAAGTCTGTCATGAACCTAACTCCATTGGTGTGTTACTACACCATTCAAAATCCTTAGAAGTATTTTGAAATGTAGGGTGGTTAGTCTATTTTCAGAAACTAGAGGGTTTCAATGATTAAATTTCCCTACAATTCACATAGACTTTACAGGAGCAACATTTAGAGGTTAGAGGGCTTAGAATCATTGTTACAAAATACATAATTTCAATATTAACAAGTTTACCTCAGACAAGGACCTGTTGGTTTTCCAAGAAAATAGCAATCCCAACAGCTAGTGTAAAATTTCTACTACCAAGAGAGGAAGTAAGAATCATGGGGAAAGGTATTGATAGAACATCCCTTCCTCATCCCTGGGATGATGTGGATTTATTTATTTACAATTTCATTACTTGTGAAGGATTTTTTGGGATGATATTCAATTGTCATTTACAGTTGTTGGCACGCCTTTATAATGGACAATTGATCATTTTCCCTATTACTTGTTGAAGGATTTACAACATATGGAAAAGGTGGTGTGTGTGAAAAAGTATCCAGAAAACATGTTTAACCAACCATGTGCTCATTAAACCGATTATAATCTATTCACTACAATAATAGGGAAGCACATGGAATAATTTACTAGCTGGGTCACATGCATTATCCCCTAAGACAGAGGAAATTGAAAGTGAGGAACATGAGGTAAGTGCTGATATAGCACTATAATATAGGATAGTTACACGCCCTAGACAAAGGGAAGCTAAACCTCCCTAGAAAGACAGAGAAATTACACCTCCTAGAAAGAGTAGAGCAATTACAAATCCTAGAAATAATAGAGCGGTTACACCTCATATACCCTATTGCAGAAACCCTAAAATATGGAGTTCCACAAGAACATCTATTGGTACATCTGCAAAAGGAAAAATGGAACACACTAAAGAACATGTGGATATACCTAGTGGATAATTTGAGGCTAGTAATTATGGATGCCCTATCGAGGAAGAAGGACTTGAGGTAGAGTGTAACAACCCTGGTGAAAATTCCATGTAAAATATATATACATAATGCCACAGTGATGGGACACGTATTCCAAGCTGAATGGTGGGGAAAACATCCTACTGGGTGTTGATTTGGTTTATTATGGCTAAGGAAACTGGCAAAGGCAATGGCTAAGGTTTTGGAAAGGCATGAGGCATTAATTGGCATTTTATTTATGAAAATAATGGAAATTAGGAGAAAAGGAAGCTGAAAGGTCACAGGTTTCATGTGAGGAGGAAAATGAAGGAAAATAATGGAAAATGAAGAAAATAGATGCCTCATTAATAAAAATTCCTATGAGGATTAGTGGGTAAGACTTGGTCAATTCAGTTTTGGAGCTCTCTCATTATTCTCTCTCTCTCTCTCATACTCTTGGAGACTTAGAGTTTTCTTGGAGCACTCTTGGTGGGTGTTGCATACTTGGATTCTTGGAGCAAGAAGGCATTAGGATCAATAGCTACATCATATTTTCTTGCAGGTACCGAGTTGCATGTATGTTTCCTTCACTAGTTTTGGCATGCATGGCACATGCATGTGGTTTCTTAGTTGTGATATGTCATTGGCATGGAGGATTAACAATGGATTTCCTAGCCTTTCAATTTCCTCGATAGCCATGGTGATTCTAGGTTTACTTTAATTGTTTGTTTTTGGTTGGTTACCATGTTTCCTTAGCTTGGGTTGAGTTACTAGTTCCTGTAGCATTGGTTAGACAAATGCTTTGGAACCCTGTAACATCTTGGGTTGAGTTACTAGTTCCAGTAGAATTGGTTAGACAAACGCTCTGGAACCCTGTAACATCTTGGGTTGAGTTACTAGTCCCATAGCCTTGGTTAGAAAAAAACTCTCGAGCCCTTGGTGGATTGAGTTACTAGTCCTGGAGCCTTGGTTGGAGAAATGATCTGGATCTCGACGACAGCTGTGGGTTGAGTTACTAGTCCTGGAGCCTTGGTTGGAATAAATGCTCTGGAGCCCTTGATGGCTAAGATAAAGACCAATCGAATGATGTTTTTGTGATGTCCAACCATGAGGTGGAATCATTGTTTGATGGGTTGAGGTGGATGGCCTCTGGAAGCCCTGGATGAGTTTTGATTGATGTGTTCTATGAGATCCCACATTCATGCTTGGAATATGGCACAGGGGTGAATGGATGAACAGATACTTGGCTCAGCCATTCTATGATCGAGTGGAATGTGGAAGTCCCATCATGGGTTTGGATTTTTCATCATTAATGAAAGGTTATTTCTCCTTGTATTTCTATGAGCATTTTGATGGATTATATGTGGTGTATATGGCTATGATTTCATGGATAAATTTGTCCCTATTATGTTGGTTATGTATGTGTTTTATGATAGCAGTCATGTGTGGCTCTCATCATGTTTTTACTTGTAATTGAATGATCAATGTATCTATGACCTAATGGATGGAATGGAAGTTAAAGTGATGAGGAAACAATGTTTCATGGCTAATCTCAGATAATTATGAGACCCCTATGCTCAGATCTGTTATTTACACCTGTAGATTTCATATTTACTAAGTGTTTGACAAAATGTTTGTTATGGCTAGTAGGGGTCTAGTCAAGGTCTTGAACAAGTATTCACTTTAGTACTATCATTTCTATGTTATTTTACTAATTTGAAGAGATGGTTCAATTCTGGGCAATGACCTAAGCTCTCGACTTGAAAAAGTGGCTCAAATCCCAGAGTCGTTGGCATAGCACTGACCTTTTTGGTCTTTGGCCACTGGTAGGCAAGCCTATGAGAGCGACTTTGGGTTTTTGGTCACATGCATGCCTATAGCATGGGAGCGACTGAGATTTAAATTGTCCAAAAGCTCAGTGGGACCCCAAGGAAAGTTGCCTAAAGTATTGGATTGGTTCTTGAGAGTCCTGTAATTGATTATTAATGTACGTATGGTGTGTTTATGTAGGTTCCATTTCCTTAACATGACTTAGGAGGTCAAATCATATCACAGTGTCCTCTCGTCAGATGTTTACCCTGGTTGGCCAGTTTCTTGGGGTAGATGTGGGAGGAGGGTGTTACAAAGTGATATCAGAGAGTGGTTGCGGTCTCCTTGGGTTGTTTGTTGATTATGCTTTCGTGTTGGTTGCAAATGTGTTCCTTATGCATGTAGTCCAGGTTCTTGTTGCATTTTCATGGTGATGATCATGGTTGTAGTGATGTCTCCATGTGAAGGTTGAAGGTGTTGTCGTGGAGTATGTCTTCCTGCGTGTATGGTGGATTATGTAGTTGTCATGCATGTATGGTCTTGGTTATAGTTATCCATGAACAGTAGGTCAAGCACGCCTTGTGAAGTCATGGTATCCAATTTAGGTCATCATGATGCTATTGTTCGTTATGATGCTAATATGTTGGCTAAGATAGAGCATGAGATGCAGATCATCATAATGAGGTTGCAACATTAGACTTTGGGGTAAGAGCATATCGTCATAAAGGTATTGTATGTTTGGCATGTGGGTATGTAAGTTAAGGATTGTCATATGCATTAGGATTATATACATTAGGTTTATGTAGATGTCTTTTGATGTTATGGTTACATTCATGATAGATTTTAGTTGATTAGTGTAGTTATATGCACGTGTTGGATAGTCAAGAATGATATTAAGTTGTAGTGGTATGCATTGTTATTGATGTTTTATATTAGATAACCTGATGATTATGCTATATGTTGTTGATGAGTATGTTATAGGTTAACTTCTTGTTGTCATATGACAATTAGTTTGATGATTATGTTATATTTTTTTGATGATCATGATATATAGATTATGGTTATTATATGATAGTAACTTAAGGATTAGGGTTATTTCATTAAGATCTTGATGTCATATGTATCATGCTAAATTGGATTGGCCTATACAGATGGTTAGGGTTACGACATTTAGGTATGAGTCAACTTATTGTGTTGCATTGTGTGTTGCTAAGCTAGACCGATCGTACATATGTGATTGCTATGCATAAATGATAAATTCTTATGAGTTTATGATGTGAACATGTTAGTTACTTACTGTTATGGATATCATGATTTATGTTTGATTTGATATGTTGTGAAGTTTTATTATGTCATATATGTGGTACTTGATTGTTTGATTAGGTCATCTAGTTAATTTAGTTAACATGGTATGTTTGCAAGTTTGTTGAATGTTTGATGAATTGCATAATACGATTACATGTTCAAATGATCTTCTTTTAAGAAGATTGTACTAACACATATGTGTTGAGACAATTGATATGTACTTCAGTATAGTAGGTGACAATTCTAGCATTGTATCTAAGGACTATGAGTTGACTATGAATTATGACATGATTGTTAGTCTTGGTAAAGGTTGATTTCAAATTGATAGAGATGATTGTCTTAATCTTTGGAACATCTGGTTGGCATGTGTGAGAAGTTGTAGGGTAACATGTTAGGTATTAGCGTGACAAGGTAACACTTGATGTGTTTATATAACTAATAGTTGGGTGATGTGACATTGTATAGTAATCCTTGATTGCAACAATGTAAAAAGGGTAAAAGAAAGGAATTGGATAAGGATTCCTTTGGCTATGTTTGGAAACCGTAATTCTAATGAATGAGTGCCTTGCATATAGGAAGTCTTCTTAACCTTGATTTTGTCTGACATTATGTGGATATGTGCTATATTCATGAACATATACTTGACAGGTATATTAGCCAATATCTAGTTGCAAGAGGATCTGTCAAGGGAATTGGAGTCCCTTGAGAGATGGTGTGGATGTGTTCAATTGCAAGCCATGTGCTTGGCACAACAAGGTAAGGTAACCAGTGTATTTTTATGTTTATTTATGCACTAACAATTATGTGTTGATGGAAGTATGATGCAGGGGATTACATTGCCAAGAGATTGCCATGAAATCTTGAAGAAGGATCTGGTTGAGCTTTCCTTAGGAACCATGGGGATTGAGTCATGGTGTTTTTCGCTAGTCTTGTGCTTTTTTTCTTTTGTTGCTTTATTGTGATTTTTTTTTTTTGCGTTTTGTGCATGGCCATGCCACTTGGGTTGTGGTGTCATTATTGCTTTCATGGTTTCCTTCTTGGTTTTTTCTTGTCTTGCCTTTTATGTTTTGAGTGTCTTGGGAATTGGTTGGGGAAGAGGAAAGTTGATGGAGCACAAGGAGAGTTGTGCTGCACCCAACAGGTAATGTAAGAACTTAGATGAGGCTCTCTACATGATTAAGTGCAGCAGAAGGTAATACTATGAAACTTGGTTGGACTAGTTGGTTCCATTGTGGTAAACAAGCAGTGGCAATACAAACATGAGAAGATAACCAAAAAAGGTAAAGTAAATGAACCTAAGATGTTGAATGGCTTGAATAAGTTGGGAACGGTGGTTCTCAATGTTGTGCATGAATAAAGGAAGTTCTCTTAACCTTGACCTTGATATATAGTATTTATGTTGTGATCATGATTGCTTTATGTTAATTATTATATGCATATATTTATGTGTGTACATTGTTATTTGATAGGGTCATCATGGATCATTATTGTTTTATGATAATTTTTATGTACATGTATGTATGTATCTATGTATCTATGTCACTGTCTGACAGGGTCATCGGGAATCGTTCTTGTGGAGGAATGGTTTCTTACCCAGGAAAATGACATGAAGAGGTTCCTGGTCTTACGAGGAAAAAATTGGGAAGATTAGTCATGAAACATATATGAGGTCAGTATCATGTGGGTTATGAGTTGATATTAGGTGATTATATTATGTCTATGTTATGGGTAGGTTATACCAAGGGATACATCAGCGAAATGAAAGCAGTGTAGTTTGCGGCATGCTAGGATAAGCACAAATAAGACACTGGAAGCAAGGTTTCTTGGTAAGGACAGTGTGGTTTTAGATGTGTGGTATTACTATTTTGCATATGTTGTATATATTGTACATGTTTCATCTATCATAATTGTGTGCATGCATTATTGTGCATATGTAGTGTGTGTACATCTTGTTTATGCAATATTTATGTACATGGTGTTAGTACAGATAGTGTTGTATCAATGTTGCATATTCAGTACTGGGTATATATGGTGGTATGTACATGTTGGATATATGGTGTTGTGTACATATTATACTATGTGCATGATGGATATGCGGTGTTGTATGCATATGGTGCCCTGCGCGTGTTGGATATGCGATGTTATGTATAGATGATGCTATGTACATGTTTGATATGCAGTGCTATGTACATGTTTGATATGCAGTGCTATGTACATGTGGTGTTGCGTGCATGTTCTACATGTGGTGTTGTGTACATATGGTGTCGTGTGCATGATTGTACAAGTGGTGTTGTGCGCATGTGGTGTCGTGTACGTGTTGTACAAGTGGCATTGTGTACAGGTGGTGTTGTGTACATGTCATACATGTGGCATTGTGTGCCTGTGGTATCGCATACATGTCATGCAACTAGGAATTGGGGCGGTATACAGCACTAGGATATTGACTATGAAATGAATGATTCTTGGTACCCTATATAAACCCTTCTAGGTATCACATATTACCTCCTTGTTCGGCCGAACCTTGATATGATTCATCCATTAGAACGTGGTACTATGTACATGTGGTATTGTGTACATGTTGTACAAGTGGTGTAGTGTACATGTGGCATTGTGTACACGTTGTGCACGTGGCACCGTGAACATTTGATCTTGTGCACATGTTGTGCAGGTGGTGTGGTGTATAGGTGGTACTGTGTACATGTTATACATATGGTACTGGTGCACGTGTGGTATTGTGTGCATGTCATACATGTTGTGTTGAGGGCATGTGCTACTATGTATGTGCATTATGTACATGCATGTATTGTGTGGTGTTGTACATCAGGTATAGATGTCTTGTGTTGTGTTGTACTCCAGGTAAAGGTGTAAGTATTGTGTTATGCATTGGATGTAAGCTTATATATTGTATTGTATACACTGGGTGTAGGTGTATGTGTTGTATGCCAGGTGTATGTGCATGTATTTCATGGAGTTATATGTCATGTGTGGTCATATGTGTGTGATGCACACTATGTATATGTGCACTTGGTTTAGGAGAAGGCATTGGGTGTTTTTCGGGTGTGGCAACCAATCCAGTGTGCGTATGAAATAAGAACAAAGGCAGAAGTAAGGATCAATGAAGGATAAGTATCGATATTTTATTTCAGCTTTATTATACATGTGGTTTATGATTATGGTTTATGATGATTATGGGTGATCTATGATTCTGGTATATGATGATTACATGTGAATTATGATTCTAGTTTATGATGGGTACATGTGATTTATGATTTTGATCTATGATGGTTATGTTTTAAGCAAACCTGATAAGATATTTTTTATACATGTTGATTTGGCCAAATATGCTAGTTTGACTTGTTGTGATAGGAAGCGAACAAGATTGCAAATGTTCCTTATTGATGAGCTACCAATGAGGTATGATGTGAATTTATTTCCAGTTATTTTAAATCTAATGGAAGTTATGTGCTTGGTATAGGAATGCATGAAATTCCCAATTGGGTGACTAAAATCGACTGCAAGAAATTACAACAACAAAAGGAATTGGAAAATGCAACAGTATGCTAGTAAAGCATTCATGAAGAGGGCCATTATGGGACACTGGTACCCAATAGCATCCATTGATTTCCATGAGCATGTTATGACCAATATGATGGTTTTGAGGCAAGTATATATCTTGGTTCTTATATCTTCTGATGTGAGGAATCCTTGCCAAGGGATGGACTGCCCAAGATGGGGGTGCCAATGGAACTTAGAAGGTGAGTGACTGCATGGAAGGGGTTGACCGAATTTCCCGAGGGACTGTGTAGCAAGAAGGGAAGACCGAGGGTGGATTTTTTTTTGTCATTATCATTGCCAGATGGAATCAGATGCACATTGGGAGTGCATCCTAGAACAATGAGTCGGTAATTGTTCACTAGGAGGACAAGTGGCACATGATTATAGCACTGGACATTGGATGCAGTTTAACTACGGCAGTGGATTTTGGACTTCCTGGGAAGGAGGTGAATCCTGGAATTACTTGAGGGTGGAGGTGTGAGCCTCTCGATTCCCTTGTTGCAAATGCAGGAATCGTATCCTTTTATTTGTTGGTTTGGAAAATGTGTATATGTGTATATTATTGTAAATATTGTATTGAGCTAGATTTATAAAGCTCCATAGACAGTATCGTTATTTTTTGGTTGAAGAAAATGTGTATGTGTATATGTGGTTATTATAAATATCGTAATGAGGTGTGTTATAAAGCTCCAGTAAACATTATTTGTCATGTTTCGAAGTGGTCATTATAAATACTGCAATGAGCTATGTTATAAAGCTCCATGGACAATATGTTCTTTTTTCAGCAGTCTTGTTGGTTATTGGTGTCATTGAACATTGAGGATGGTTGTCCCCCAAGGGGGAGGGTTCTATAATAGCCCTGGTGAAAATTCCATGTAAAAGTAAATATAAGGCCATGGTGATGGAACACGTATTCCAAGATGAATGGTGGGGAGACATTCTAATGGGTGTTGATACGATTTATTATGGCTAAGGAAATTGGCAAAGGCAATGCCTAAGGTTTTGGAAAGGCATGAGGCATTAATTGGCATTTTATTTATGAAAATTATGGAAATTATGAGAAAAGGAAGGTGAAAGGTCATAGGTTTTATGTGAGGAGGAGAATGAAGGAAAATAATGGAAAACGAAGAAAATAGAGGCCTCATTAGTAAAAAATCTTATGAGGATTAGTGGGCAAGACTTGGTCATTTCAGTTTTGGATTTCTCTCATTATCCACTCTCTCTCTCTCTCATACTCTTGGAGACTTAGAGTTTTCTTGGAGCACTCTTGGTGGGTATAGCATACTTGGATTCTTGGAGCAAGAAGTCAAAGGAAGATCAGGCAAGTGCAAGAAGGCATCAGGATCAGCAGCTACACCAAAGTTGCTTGCAAGTACCAAGTTGCATGTATGTTTCCTTCACTAGTTTTGGCATGCATGTGGTTTCTTGGTTGTGATCTATAATTGGCATGGTGGATTGCCTGGATTGACATTGGATTTCCTAGCCTTGCCATTTCCTCTATAGCCATGGTGATTGTGGGTTTACTTTCATTATTTTTTTTTGGTTGGTTCTCATGTTTCCTTAGCTTGGGTTGAGTTACTTGTTCCTGTAGCCTTGGTTGGACAATCGCTCTGGAGCCCTCTAATAGCTTGGGTTGAGTTACTAGTCTTGTAGCCTTGGTTGGAAAAATTCTCTGAAGCCCTTGATGGGTTGATTTACTAGTCCTGGAGCCTTGGTTGGACAAATTCTATGGAGCCCGGCGACAACTGTGGGTTGAGTTACTAGTCTTAGAGCCTTAGTTGGAAAAAACACTCTAGAGCCCTGGATGGCTAGGATAGAGACTGATCAGATGATGGTTTTGTGATGTATGGTCGTGAGGTGGAATCATTGTTTGATGGGTTGAGGTGGATGGCCTCTAGATGTCGTGGATGAGTTTTGATTGATGTGTTCTATGATATCCCACATTCATGCTTGGAATATGTCACGGGGCTGAATGGCTGAAGAGACTTGGCTCAGCCATTCTACGGTCGAGTGGAATGTGGAAGTCCCATCCCAGGTTTGGATTTTTCATCCTTGATGAAAGGTTATTTATCCTTGTATTTCTACGATCATTTTGATGGATTATATGTGGTGTATATGGCTATGATTCATGGAAAAAATTTCCCCTATTATGCTGGTTATATATGTATTTTATGACAGTAGCCATGCGTGGATCTCATCATGTTTTTACTTGTAATTGAATGATTAATGTATCTATGACCTAATGGATGGAATGGGAGTTAAAGTGATAAGGAAAAAATGCTTCATGGTGAATCTCCTATAAGTATGAGACCCCTATGCTCAGATCTGTTATTTACACCTGTAGGTTGCATATTTACTAATTGTTTGACAAAATCTCTGTTATGGCTAGTAGGGGTCTAGTCAAGGTCTTGAACAAGTATTCACTTTAGTACTATCATTTCCATGTTATTTTACTGATCTGAAGAGATGGTTCAATTCTGGGCAGTGACCTGGGCTCTATGTCTGAAAATTGGCTCAAATCTCAGAGTCACTGGCATAGCACTAACAGTTTTGGTCTCTAGTCACTGGCAGGCAAGTCTATGAGAGTGACTTTGGGTTGTTGGTCGCACTCATGCTTGTATCATGGGAGTTAATGAGCCTTAAATTATTTAAAATATGAGTGGGACCCCAAGGAAAGTTGTCTAAAGTATTGGATTGGTTCCTGAGGTTCCTCTAGCTGATGATTAATGTCCATATGGTGTGCTTTTGTCAATTTCAGTTCATTAATGTGACTTAGGAGGTTGAATAATATTATAGTGGCCTCTCATCGCATGTTTACCCTGGTTGGTCAGTTGCTTGGGTAGATGTGGGAGGAGGGTGTTACATAAAGATGGTTGAAGCAAAGGCACTTGGGACAACAAAAACTGAAACAAGAGTCCCTGAGACAAAAATTCCTGTAAAATATAAGGAGGCATCTGAAAAATCAACTCCTCTATAAACAAGGGTGAAAAAGAGGTCATTAAAGAAGTCATTTGGCGGAAATAATCCTGAGAAAAGAGTGTGGGTAACTATTACTCCATCAACTACTCCAATACTGAAGAAGTGTATTGATACAGTAAAATTAAAGGAGGTCAAGGGACAATAGAAAGAAAAGGAAGTAGAATAATTTGTGAAAGAGCATACTCCAACACCTAAATTCTTGATCCAAATGGAAATTTACCCATGGTAATGTAACTAAAGGCCATAAATAACTCACCCATGGTATTATCCACCCATGATATCTGCCCACCCATGGTCTTTACCCATGGTAATGTAACTAAAAAAGGCTATAAATAACTAGCCTCACTTCGTAAGAGGACATATTATCCAGCACAATGTAGTTGCAATCATCATTTTGATCTAATAAAAAATAGTTTTCTAATTTATTTTCTGGGTTAGTTTACTGCATAGGTTTCTGCTTTCTCTCCCTGTTGTGGAAATTACTCAGATCTAGAGTCCCCCCCAAGATCTGGATCAGTGGTATCAGATCAGGTTACGACTCCATGACTATCAAGATTTCTAGTAAAAGTTTTCAGATCTATGCATCATCCTTTTTTCGAGATTTGGGGAAGTGAGTATTTGTTGAAATCTAGTAATCAACATTTGAGGAAGTGAGTGTGTGTTGAAACCCAATAATAACACACTGAGGGAAGTTATTTTTCAAGGTATTTTTTTCATTTGATGTCTAACACCAAGGTCAATGACATTTCACCCTCCCCACATTGGTCCACCACCATCTTCCAATGCCATTTTTTCCCTCGTTGGTGGGGTCACCCATAAAATACCCACAATGTGGTTCTATTTGATATCTCATCTTAATAAAGATTATTATTTGGTGAGAAAAAAGCAAGAATATTGAGTCCATTAATGTGTACTTGAGGTGAAATATTTGGCCTCTCATTGGATACCCACTACTATATATAATCCACACTCACAATCACAACTACAATAAGGCTTAGCAACTATAGCAGCCTTGCTGAAAATTCCATGTAATAAAGTTAATAAAGGAAAAATAATCACCATGGTCATGGGACACATATTCCAAGTTGAATGTTGGGAAAAAACATAGTGGTGGGGATCACTTGTGATTAATTAATGGCTATGGAAATTGGCAAAGGAAATGGAAAAGTTTTGTAAAGGCATGATGCATTAATTGACATTTTATTTATGAAAGTAATATAAATTAGGAGAGAAAGAAGGTGAAAGGTAACAAGTTGCATGTGAGAAGGAAAATGAAGGAAAATAATGGAAAATTGAAGAAAATAAAAGCCTCATTAATAAAGAGGCTTATGAGTATTAGTTGACAGACTTTTGTAAGTTCATTTTTGGAGCTAACTCTCTATTTTCTCAATCTCATACTCTTGGACACTTAGAGTTTTATTGGATAACTCTTAGAGTGTGGCATACTTGGAGTTTTGGAAAAAGAAGGAAAAGAAGATCAGGAAAGTGTAAGAGGACATCGGGATCAGCAGCTACAGAGGGTTTTTCTTACATTTATTGAGTTGCATGTATGATTTCCTTGCTAGTTTTGGCATGCATGGAATATGCATGTGGTTTATTGGTTATGATCTGTCATTGGCATGGAGGAATGCTTGGATTGACGATGGATTTTTTAGCCTTGCCATTTCCTGGATAGCCATGGTGTTGTGGGTTTCTTTCCTTTTGTTTTCTAGTTGGTTCTCATGTTCCTTTGGCTGGGGGTTGAGTTACTAGTTCCTGGATGCCTTGGTTGGACAAACGCTCTTGAATCCCTATAACAACTTGGGTTGAATTACTAGTCCTAGAAGCCTTGATTGGACAAATGCTCTGGAATCCCTTGGTAGGTTGAGTTACTAGACCTAAAATCCCTAGCTGGACAAATGCTTTGGAAGCCCAGAAGCAGTTGTGGGTTGAGTTACTAGTATTGGAAGCCCTTGTTGGAAAAATGCTCTGAAGCCTTGGATGGCTTGGGTAGAGACCAATCTGAGGATGGTTAGTGATGTCTGACCGTGAGGTGGAATCAATGGTTGAGGGTTGAGGTGGTTTGGCCTCTGGAAGCCCTGGTTTAGTTTTGTTGGATGTGTTCCATGCAATCCCACATTGATGCTTGGAATATGGCATGGGGGTGACCAATTGAAAGAGATATTTGGTTCAGCCTACTCTATTGTTGGGTGGTTCATGGAAGTCCCATGCCTAGTTTCATTTTTCATATGTTGATAAGAGTTTCTTTCTTCTTGTATTTGATGGGAAAATATACTTGTTTATATGTGGTTTTTATGGTTGTTATATCCTTGTTCTTTTTTTTGGTTATATGTTGGTTATGAGAATGTTTTATGACAGTAATGATGTATGGCTCTCATCATCTTTTGATCTATAAATGAATGAAAAATGAATATATGATCTAATAGATGATAATGCAACTTATATGAGAATGCATGAATTCTTCTTAGCGATTTTCAAATAAGTATGAGACCCCTATGCTCAGATCTATTGTTATGACCTGTAGAATGCATATTTGTGACATTTTAACGAAATGATTTTCATGGCTAGTAGGGGTATAGTCAAGTGCGTGTTCAAGTATTTGCACTTGTATCATTGTTTTGATGTTAATTTTCATTTATGGAAGTTTTATGAAGTTCTGGGCAGTGGCTTGGGACCTGGCCCTGAAAGAGTAGCACATAATCTGGGGTCGCTAGCTCTCAACTAGCTGGAAAAGACCCCAATCACTTGCATTCCCTTGTTGTAAGAGCGAATGGAGGGCCCCATGATGGGCCTCAAAATTAGACATAAATTAAGGCCCATCTGACCATCCTTCAGAACATTAAAGCTCTCTTTTTTCATTAGATAATGTATTTTTAACTTTAATATGTTCATTAGGAAGGTTTATGGATAAATGTATATTTGTGCCTAATCTTATTTATTTTTGTGGAATATTATGAGAATATTGGGAATATTATGGAGATATGGAGGAGGAGATAATATAGGGACCTTCTCCCTACTACAGGAGGATCAATATTAAATAATAAATCAACAAGATATTATGGAATTGTGGCATAGATTCTAGAGCTCCAACAATTGAGAAAATCTAGGAATGTGTTCCCTGCCATTTAATGCAGATTCCTAGTATTGGGAACCAGATCCACTAATCAAGGGATTTTGGTGGGGAAAGCTTCCTCCTTTCATGGGGGGTGATTCCTAATAATTTTGTATAAGCACCAAGTCAAATTTTCCTCTAGAGGTGGATTTTTATTAGTCTTCTTGTGGAGAGAACTCATAGTTTTGCAGCTCCACTTTCATTTTTTGCAGGGATATAATTGTATTGATGGAAATAATGAAGATTGGTGTCACGTTCAGATTCTAAATATTGCTCTCCTCCATAGGACTCTGAGTTTCCTTGGGCTTGGCCATCCTAGGAGCTTCAAATCCCTTTTGTATCATTTACTTTTCTTCCTTTCACTTCTTATTCACATGCATCTCTTGTTCTGTTTTTTCCTATTTCTGCATTTAGTATTGATGATTTCGTGTTGTAGGATTGGGTTAAATTGTTGAAGTAAGTTCCTTTGTGGGATCAAAAACATCATTTCATCCTTGGAACAGCTTTGGAAGGTCATAGTAATTATTGAGTTACTTGGATTAGTTTGCTTATTCCCAAATCTATATTTCTAGAAGTCCTTTGTGGAAGATAATAGTAAATTTATGCTATTTTTTATAGCATGCTAACGAGCTAATTCCACTTGCATTAGATTAAAAAAAAAAATTTCTATTTAGTAACAAAAATTACCCCATTTCATTTGCACTTGATTAGGTTAGGCATTTGATAGATTTACCAGCTCACTAGTTCTTGGAATTCTATATTTTAGACTAGTAATTTTCTACTATTATTTAGCATGGGTTAAGAGAGGTATTTTTGAGTGATTCCACTTGGAATGGAGACCTAAGACATCCTAGTAAATAAAAAAAATTGTCCCATCCAATTTGGATTTGATTTGATTGGTCATTCAGTGAATTATAGTTTGTTGTAGTAAATCTGATGTTTCCTGTAGTACTCTTCTAGCGGGTATATACTTGCTCGGATTTGCTCAAAAAGATTGGTTTTGGTCCCTTAGAGTTGAATCATGACCCCTGGGCTCTAAATAAATGATTAGAGAAGAATAAATACCACCTAGGACTTTCCTCTTTACCCATGCAAAACATTTCAGCAATTTGGGTTAATGGACAAATTTATGAATTGGATAATACAATGATGATTTTCTTGATTTCTATATCCAATGAACTCTATTAATGGATCTAAACTCTTTGAAATGTAATGGTTTACATTTAGTTCATGATATTTACTTTATCAAAATTAGAATAGGTTTATTTCCTTGTATTTTCTTTCTTGCAATAGGTTAAGGTTTCCATTTCAAGCATTTCATTTTCTGCAATTAGTTTAGGATTTGATTTTATTACATGCACTCCATTTCATCATGACAACAAAGGAAGGATACATTGTATGTTGTACATATAGTGTCGATACCTCTTAATTTTGTACGAACCCCAGGTTGATAATTAAAGTTGGTAGCCTTGGGAGTTTCAACATTCTTGTTGCAATATTGAGGCTCATCACCCCAGTTGCATGCATGCCCATGTCATGGGAGCGACTGAGGCTCTAGGGTAGTGAAGTGTCAAGTTGTTTTGGGGGTTGATCACCTAGATGGGTTGGTTGGCTCCTGTAGGTTATATGACATGTGCAGAAGGTTAGATTGGTTGTTTTTTGTCAGTTCCACTTCCTTAACTATACATAGGGAGTTGAATTAGATCGTAGTAGTCTCTCATCACATGTTTACCCTAACGAACTAGTTAACTTGGGTAAATGGGGTAGGAGGGTGTTATAGAGTGGTATCAGAGCATGGTTCACCCTTTGGACTAGATGGGCAGTGTGTTGGTCATGCATTTATGTCGGTTGCATATAAGCGTTCCTTATGCTTGTGGCTTATGTGCTTGTTGCATATGCATAGAGGTGGTCATAGTTGCCATGATGTCATCATGTGGAATTTGATGGCGCTGTTGTTGTATGTGGTCATCATGAATGTATGTTGATTATGCATTGGTTATGCATGTCAGTGCTTATATATTGTTACACATACATTGATATTGTTGTAATTTTCATGCATGAGGTCATGGTATGTGGTCGGTATGGTCATGCATTGATGACTGGATAATGATTGAAATGATGATTAAACGTTGAAATGATTATGTTTATATCTATATATATATATATATATATATATTGCATTAATCTGGTTGGTCTTGCAAACGAGAAATGATTCCGTAAACTACACTGAGGTATGTTGGTTTGTTTATGAATTGGTTTACCTGACATGATATACCTTGCAGGAAGAAAACAACAAAGATGACTAGAAAGATGGTAGACTACAGTTCCCGAGACTCTCCCTATGGATCAGATGAACAATGTGGTGTTGGGAATTCTTTTGACTTAGCAGACACGCTGAGTTAAGTCCAGTTAAATTAGTTCCAAAATGTTTGAGGAACTAATAGAGAGTTAACAGTTAGTTGATGCATGCATGCACTCAACTAATGCTACTCCAGTCAACTGAAGATTCCCTCATCAAAAACTCATGCATGTATATTCTGAGAAAGACCCAGTTGCGATTAAAGTCAAGGACAGTGTACTATTAGTTGCATGTGTTTTCTTATCAAGAAAATTCATGCATGAAGTCAAGGCAATCATTCCTTGAGGATTGCACAGTTCTAACAGTGTGTGAGAGAGATCATCCACTTGGTCAGGTGAAGATCATCCACAAGGAACAACGCAAGGAATAGGAGCTTGGAGGGCAGAGAGGAAGGCTGGAGAGAAGCCAAGTTTTCCTATAAGCATCTGTGAGGATTGTTGTTGTGGGGAAAAATGCCTATGCAGGACGATCCTATCCACCTAAGGTGTGACAGTGCCTTAGCAACAAACAAAGATAGCTATTCTGGTTTCTTCCTTTATGAAATGTGAAAGAGGAGAGATCAATGGACTTACCGGTGACTTCTGTTTGACCCTTGATCCAGATCCTCTTCTCTTTGGGTGTTCACAGCTACTTGCCTCCTCGCTCGTCCAAGAGAACAGCTACTTGATTCCTGCGAGATCACAAGAGAACAACTACTTGCGACAAGAGAACAGCTACTTGTGACAAGAGAAGAACACAACACAAAGGCAAATATTCATATTCATAAATGATTCAGGATTAGAAGTAAATCAAATACACTAATGCAATCATACATCAAAGATACATCAGTATATAGGAGAAAACCAAGATAGCTTTATTGATAAATAACAAGGTTCAGGAAGAGATACAACCCAGAGGGCTCCAATCCAGCATCTCCTTCCCAACAGAATGGAATTCCTATCTTCACCTCCCTTTAAAGCATTAAGCACCCAATGATTCCAGTCTCAAACCAACAGCAATTCTTTGCAATAACAAAATTCCAGCCTCCGGATCTCATGGAGGAGAGATCCATATATAGATGTTTGGAGAGAGGATGAGTCAGCTTGAGATCTGACTAGTGTCCTCTCCCTCTGTTAGTTCTTGAGTCCACTTGGAGGTTCTTGCTTCCACTTGGAGATTTGGAACCTCTTACTCATCACCAATCGAATTCCCTGAGGCAAGTGTCATTTTGGAAGCTTTCTGGTTTTTGACACCTTGAGGAATGAGCCTGCCACATGTCCAATCTCGCTCAGCGCAGGTAGCCAGTGTTGGAGTTGACATTCAGCGCAAGTAGCCAGTGTAGCCATTGACATTCAGCGCAGATGGTCAGTGGAGCAGTTGACATGATCCTGAATTGACTTGTTTTTGAGCAGTTTCAGGTGGAGAACTTCTGTGAATTGCTGTGGTTTGTTAGCCTTGTTCCTCTAGGGGTAGGAACAACATGTTTAGGGACTTTGGATCCCTAAGATTATGGACATTTCATGATCAATGCTGTAAGGCACAAAAATGTCTATAACAGTTGCCCCCTAAAGTATGAGGCCGTTTATCGGGTGAAATGCTTTATCCAGGAGGGTCCAAAGTTCATCCAATTGCTGGGAGGAGACCTGTAACAAGATACAATACAATACATTATTTTTCATACTGCTTTCATGATCTAGCTGAGGTGGGCATTCCCATGCTCAGCTTTATAAATTCATTTTCTGTACATAGAACAGACAATCGTCTGATGGTAGACTGATAATTTTGATGAAATTATCATCCTTTGAGTAGGATGATCATTTGCTGCAATGATGTACATGTCAAATGTCTTTATCTTTCCTGAATATGTATCGCAGCCCGGATGGATGAAACTAGATCCGGGGTCTTCAAACCCGTTTGATCTTCACTCTAAGTACAAGTCGATCCATGTGAGAATTGTTCTGAAGTCGAACATGGAAAGACATCGCTTGATTACCGGTCAATGAGGTAAACCGTTAACAAGCGCGAGAGGAATCACCGATAATGATAATGACCCTCAAGGTACTGCAGTACAATTTACGTGGTGTGAATAAAGGACTTGGCGTCGAACACCACGCAAAATCTTTCGGTCGAAGGTCATTGATGTATACCTGTCGCCGAAAGTGAGAAACTTGCCATTGAGGCATGCAAGCTTCAAAGTACTGAAGGGGTTGTTCCTAGATCAACTTCTTGGATAATGAGCTGATGTCGACAAGAAGCGATCCGTCAAAGGAGGGCCTTAATGAATCCCACATCAATGACACGGAACGGAGCTAATGATTTTGATGGAGGTGAAAATGATCTGTGACATATGATTCAGGGTGGCGGTCATGAATGGATGAAGGATAATGTATGGCAGTGGATGGGACCCGGTTGACTCTTTCTGAACGACTTCTCTTGAACATATGGCGACACTGATGCGATGGATCGGTAGCATTACCCCAATTATGGATGGTATGGCGAGACCATGGTGATGTGACCGGTGAATGAAACAACCCAACCCGATTGTGGTACGGATGAAAAGTGTCATGTTCAAGAGCGACCTGCTACCATCAAAGTTTTCTTTAGTTTCTCCCAATTTTTCCCCAGTCATTGCTGACCAGTACCTCTTTATTTTTGTCAAGCTTGAGGAGGATAACATATGCTTGTTCTATAACCTGCCCTTCGGGCAAGCCCATCGCTATGTTTTAACGAGCCTAGCGATAGTGAAACTCATTCTCGTCTAAAGACAAGTTTGTCGCTATTTAGTGATTTTAACGAGTCTAACGACAAGGATAACTCGGTCCTTTTCATTTTTAGAGAGTCTGAAAAGGTACATAAAGTTAGCTCCAAAATTCCTTTTTCGTCATCTAATCCCTTAAGTCCGAAAAAGTATAAAACAATACAGAAGGGATGAGTTTTCGATCGTTTTAACGAGCCGAACAAAACAAGCGCTCGATCTTTTTGTGCAATAATCCCTCAGGTCCAAAAAGATTAAAATCTAGAGGAGGGATAGCACTTCTGGTCGCTTTAATGAGCTAGAAGGCCAAAACTCGGCAATCTTTTCATATTTTACGAGTCAGTTGAAAAGAGCTTAAAGAAGACTCGTCTTTTGAGGAACGAGTGATAAACAGGGTTAGCAGCTGATTCCAGGTACAGGTTGGAATTTTCCAATCATGGCAGTGTCACAAGGATGGCTAGGTGAAATCACTCTTCGCAACTGTTCCTCAAAATGGGTAAACAATCATATGGAGGTGAACAATCGGCCAAATGAAAAGTGGAGGTGACGGTGCAAACACGACCAAGGCTTTAATGGCTGATAGAGTTACATTCACAATGGTTATTTACCAGGATAGGTTCATTTTTTAACGAGCTTGAACGCGGAAAAACACTGCTCAAACTTATGTTTATTTTTTAACGAGCATGAACTATGCGCTAAAACTCCTCAGATCTTGCGTTTATTTTTTAACGAGCATGAACTTTGTGCTAAAACTGCTCGATTATACCAGTCATATGATAAGAGTGTCTCATTGAAGATGCTATTTTTTAGGGAGCTTAGATCTTACGTAAGCTTTGCTCCGGATCCTTTCGTTATGCAAGTTCGGAAACGACTAATCCTACGAGTTTAAAGGGTTAGACCTACATGTTTGAAGGGAGGACCTAAAAATTTAAAAAATAAATAGCCACCCCTTGCTTGCATTCCAAAAGGTTTGCATGCCCCCAGGCATAAAGTACAATTTCAAAGTTACCTCTACTTCTTTTCCGTCAAAACATTTGTTTTAACGAGAGAGGCTTACCTCTTTCAGGTTACCCAAAGATTGTCTCGTTCACGGAGCAAACAAAACATTTCTTCGGCGATGTCTACCGAAATAGACAAAGGTGAGTGACGATGCCCTCCAACTCACATAACTTTGACAAAAGAATCTTATTCTAGAACAACCCCTCTTCCTAGACAGACGGGGTACGGACTAGTCATATTCTCCCGCGGAAACCTACCCTATACCCAAAGTTCTCTGCCGAAGCAGACCAGGACACATGCCCCCTGGGTTCCAGTCATATCTTCCCGGATTACTCGCGCTCATCAGGAGGACGGACCGTGGGTTGAGACACTTCTTGCGTGAATAGACCATTTAGGGATGGTTCATGACTATTTGCGATGCGTGATCCAGGGAATGAAAGTTGGTCCACGAGCTTGACCATTCTTCCTTCATGCGGAAAACACATTACTCTAAAGAGTGATGAGACGATGGCTCCCATGCAATATATATAGTATCGTCCAAGGAGTAGGTTATAATCCAAGGGTCCTTGAACGACCATCACGTTCATTTGAACGGTCTTCCCTTTCAATGTTATGGGCACATTGGGGAGGATCCCTAAAGGTTGACTGGTTCCTTTATCAAAGCCTGATAGATTTCTCATTTCAGGCAAAAGCGCTGGCGAACCAAGCGCTTTCCAAGCAATAGAGGAAAGGATACTCACAGATGCCCCTTCATCAATAACTGTGTCAGCCATTACCATTCTGTATATTTGGACAATAATTCTGAATGGTATCCTAGCTGGCAAGCGGGGTCTGCCTAGTTGGTTCCAGTCAAAGGACACAACCAGGTTGCTTGGTGGTGGGACCGAATAGACGGCTGGATATCACTCTGATGAACTTCCTTCCTGCGATAAAGGAATGGTGGCATTGCCCCCTTGATCATCAGAGTCAGTGCTGATGAAGAGAATTTGGACGGTGTCGTCTTTATTCTCCTCGGTGATGGTGTCATTCGAAGATAGAGCCTCTGAAGGAAAAACCGGGTCAACTGCCATTTCAACCTTTAGACTTTCGTCAGGTATGGATTCAGACGGTTCATCTTCAATGACTGGCGCTTCGGCTGACCACTTGAGCGGGCCAGCCGAGTTCTCAACTAGCGAAGGACTTGGCAGGAGTTTTTGATATCCAGGAGGAAGTTGCGCTCGTAAAATCGGGCGATCTTCCAGAACTCTTTTTGCCTCGTCTAAGAAGGGACAGCGGTGGATGGCGTGATCGCCTTCACACAGTTTGTAGGGAAATCTAGCGTTCCCTCTTTGTCCTGTGGCTTCACTTCCACTAGTTGACGGTGAGCAGTCAACATGGCTATCAGAGGTCGACTCTACTGAATTGTGCAAACAGGGAGACCAGTCCCTTAGTATCCGAGGGATACAGGGACAATCTCTGTGGAAGTGGTCTCCCTTGCATATGACGCATGGCGATTTAGGCCTTACCAGTGCTGTGTGTGGATTTTTGTCAGACAACACTTGTTTGCCCCTAGTCGCCTTTGGCTCCTTCTTCTTCTTTTCTTTCTTCTTCTTCTCCTTCTTCTCCTTAGGAACTCGGTTTTTTGCTTTACCAGTTCCGTCAAGCGAAGAGGAAGGAGGAGAGGAAGATGAAGTAGAAGGCTGGTGGGAAACTCTGGTCTAGTCTAATTGTTGACTCGACTGTTCAGGATTGGTGGTGTTCTGAACGACATTGGTTGAAAAGAGCCAGACTGGTAGGCCAATTGTCAGTCCTGGAAGCGACAATGTGGCCATGTGGGTCGCACCAACATCTCCCCAAGAGGAGAAGGGACTAGGATTTCCACCAAGGGGAATTCCTTGGTTGGTGTGCTCCATCTTTTCAACCCAAATATCAACGCGGGAATAAAGGGTGATTGTTCCGTTTAAAATAAATTTTTAACGACGCTTTAGACACAACTTGCTTTTTCAGTTTTAAAGAGTCGAGAAAAAGCTAAAGATGACTCTAGTCTCCTTCGATGTTTTAACGAGCCTGAAGTGACAAATGCTCGGATGGACTTTTTCTGTTATAGAGTCTGAAAAAGGCCAAAAGAAACTGCTCTGGAGTTCTAGGCAGAGGGTGTGCCAAACTTTTCGCAAAATCGCAGAATACTTTTTAAGGTACGGGCGGTCGATCTTCGTGAATGCTGTGTTCACTGCATTGCGATCAGTAGGGCGGCCGACACGGCTTCCTAAGGATAAAGGATATATGCCTATAGGGGTCTCCCAATATATACGCGACGGTACGTGGGAGCACAATCCATACTAGCGCTATCGTCCCTCAGGAGGAATCACCCACCTTCCACGAGATCGACAGTCACTAGGCTTAACGACGCCGGAACACGTCTCTAGCCTAGACCTCTATGTTGTGCGTTATGTTGCAAAGCGTTGTTAGGTTCATTCAGTTTATTTTAAGTTGATCTTTTTAGAAGTTTGCCTTTCAAGGTTCACCACGAGATGTATGATACAAATTCCTAAATGCAGTCTAAAGATGATAAGCAAGCTTTATATCTTTTCAACTTTGAAAATTCTAGCTACTAAGGGAAAAGAAAGACACCATCTTTTCTCAAAGAGCAATCAGCACACTCTAATGCACTGTTCCTAAATCAAGCATGCAAACTTATCAAAATGCAAATGCACAATGCAGGTGTTTGTTTTCCGCTTTCTTAGTATTGATGCCTACAAAGAAAGCTTTTTGTACAACTTTGAATTTGCTTTTAAATGACAGATACAAACAAGTTTACTTTTTTCGAAATCAACAAGGGTAGAAGAGATTACAACACTTTGCGACTTTCGAAATGAACAGCTTGTTTTGACACTTAAAAGAGACAAACTCAAACCAATAAGCAAAAGTAAATGTATAATCAATCTGCAAACAGCCAATGAACTCTCTCCTAAGATCACAATCAACAGATCTGAATCAAGGGCTACAGGATGATTATTTCACTCATGCAAAGGAAAACTGTAAATGATGCCACAAACACATAAAAACACTCACAGTCTTTTTGTACAAAAGGAGGCGGAATTTAAGCAGAGAAAAGGAGTTATCAGACTGGTACCTATGCTGGTTACAGGCTGCAAAAACAGAGATCAAAACATGGCAAAACAGAGTAGAGAACCCCAGCTGCACAAGGCAAGACTGGTTCAGCGCAACCTCAACACTATGGTTTTGACATTCAATGTAGGTAGCCTTCACGGGAACTGCGTTGAAATGCAGAATTCCTTCACAGCAGTTGCGCTGAAGGAGAAACTCTCGTTTCCCACAGGTTCTGGGTCACAGATTGCTCAATAATCAACAATTTCAGGCCAAATCAGAAACACAAGCAAGGTATAATCAAAGGGATGCTTTGAGAGGGTACTAAGATCTATCACAAAGGATCATCAAATCATTTGTGAGTTCATTGTTCAGATCATAGACAAAATCCAGTGAAGGATCAAGGCAGCAATTGTCTACTTTGCAACTGAGAATAGCAGAAGCAGTTCGATTGTTGCTGTTGAGTCTATGAGGTAAACAATGATAGAAACACAAATAAAATGACTAAAACAAATCTCCCCAGTGGAGTCGCCAATTTGTTGTGGGGAAAAATGCCACGATCCTATCCACCTAAGGTGTGACAGTGCCTTAGCAACAAACAGAGACAGCTATTCTGGTTTCTTCCTTTATGAAATGTGAAAGAGGAGAGATCAATGGACTTACCGGTGTCTTCCGTTTGTCCCTCGATCTAGATCCTCTTCTCTTTGGGTGTTCACAGCTACTTGCCTCCTCGCTCGTCCAAGAGAACAGCTACTTGATTCCTGCGAGATCACAAGAGAACAGCTACTTGCGACATGAGAACAGCTACTTGTGACAAGAGAAGAACACAACACAAAGGCAAATATTCATATTCATAAATGATTCAGGATTAGAAGTAAATCAAATACACTAATGCAATCATACATCAAAGATACATCAGTATATAGGAGAAAACCAAGATAGCTTTATTGATAAATAACAAGGTTCAGGAAGAGATAAAACCCAGAGGGCTCCAATCCAGCATCTCCTTCCCAGCAGAATGGAATTCCTATCTTCACCTCCCTTTAAAGCATTAAGCACCCAATGATTCCAGTCTCAAACCAACAGCAATTCTTTGCAATAACAAAATTCCAGCCTCCGGATCTCATGTAGGAGAGATCCATATATAGATGTTTGGAGAGAGGATGAGTCAGCTTGAGATCTGACTAGTGTCCTCTCCCTCTGTTAGTTCTTGAGTCCACTTGGAGGTTCTTGCTTCCACTTGGAGATTTGGAACCTCTTACTCATCACCAGTCGAATTCCCTGAGGCAAGTGTCATTTTGGAAGCTTTCTGGTTTTTGACACCTTGAGGAATGAGCCTGCCACATGTCCAATCTCGCTCAGCGCAGGTAGCCAGTGTTGGAGTTGACATTCAGCGCAGGTAGCCAGTGTAGCCATTGACATTCAGCGCAGATGGTCAGTGGAGTAGTTGACATGATCCTGAATTGACTTGTTTTTGAGCAGTTTCAGGTGGAGAACTTCTGTGAATTGCTGTGGTTTGTTAGCCTTGTTCCTCTAGGGGTAGGAACAACATGTTTAGGGACTTTGGATCCCTAAGATTATGGACATTTCATGCTCAATGCTGTAAGTCACAAAAATTTCTATAACAATTGTACTGAGAACTGGCTAGATGTGAGAGCTAAGGCTTTGTATAATTCCTATGTATTTCCACCTTGTATGATAATACAGATAGTGGGGTTTTTAGCTGAGGCTTTCCCCAAAGTATTCTCATGTGTATTGTGCATTAATTCTTCTTCTTTTGGTTATATTGTTCAGCTCGATCTTTAAGCTTCCATAAATTGATAGTAGAAGTAGGTTATAGTATTCTTCTTTGATTTATATTGCATTATTGGGTTAACCTACATCATATTTTCTACATGGTATTAGAGCTGGATTTGTAGAAATTTTCTACACCGTATTGGAGCTGTGAACAGTATACTGAGAAGAGAATTCGAAGTTTGAAGTTCAGGGTTGCAGGTGCAAATCGAATTCATATCATACCTCAAGGTTGGCCAATGGCGTTCTATGGCTTGAGACTCGAGTATGGCTTGGAAGGTACCTCGAATTACATAGCATGGAAAGATAGAATGGAAGCTGTATTAGAAGACAATGGCTTGAAGGAATTCATTAATCAAGAAATCCCAAATCCAACTTCAACTAATGCACAAGAGTTGGCTGAGTGGAAGAAGTGTGTGGCAAAGGCAAGACGGATCATCCTTGAGGGAGTTCAAGACCATATTGTCTCGAGTCTCCATGGGAAGGATACTCCATTTTCCATGTGGAAAACATTGAAGGACCTCTACCAGAACAGTAGCAACCAAAGGAAATTGGTGCTCAAGGATAAGCTTCAAAGAATCAAGATGGAGAAGGGCGATACTATTTCCACATATCTGACCATGCTCACCACCTGCATAAATGAGCTTGGCAGTGTGTGAATAACTACTGCTGATGATGATATGGTGAGTCTCGCTCTCCTTGGCCTTCCAAAGAGTTGGAATAGCTACTAGGACTCTGTGAATGGAAGGGAGAAACTGTCGAATTGGGAACGACTGTGGTCGGATCTTATGCAGGAGGAGATCGGGAGGAGCATACGAGATGGTTCTTCATCCAAGAATGATGATGAATAAAATTTGGCCTTAGCAAGTAAGGCAAGGAAATGGAAGGGGAAGGCTTCCCATTCCAAATCGAATTCTTCTCATGGAGGGAAGAAGGTTGACATGTCTAAAGTGAGATGCTTTAATTGTCACGAGATGGGACATTATGCGACTAATTTCCCATCAAAGAAGTCCAAGAAGGGATCCTTAGAAGGATCAAAAGGTGAGGTATTAGCCTATCAGTTCGAAATGGACTTTACCCTCATCACATGCATGGTGTCATCGATGATGGGTTGTGTCTAGTATCTTGACAATGGAGCCTCATTCCACATGACCAGTGATAAAAATTTATTTAGTGCCTTGGAGGAGAAAGACCTTAAGATGTGCATAGAGATGGGTTATGATGGAAGGTATATTGTTTCAGGAGTGGGCACGGTTGCTTTTCAGAGGGAGTATGGAGCTCCTCTCACCTTGACAGATGTGATGTATGTTCCTGGACTGAAGAAGAACTTGGTAACAGTCGCGATGTTGGAGGACAAAGGAAATGATGTTGTCTTCAGTAAAAAAAAGGCATTCCTAAGACACATAGCCACGGGTCAGACCAAGAGGATAGGGATTCGGGTGAAGAATCTCTATAAACTAGAGGTAGATGATTGTGCAACATTGAGTACGAAAGCAGAATTGGTGCAAAGCCAAGACATTGGAAAGTTGTGGTGTCATGCGGAAAGAGTCAATTTTGCGGACAAAACCGACCTCCCTAGAAGCCAAGGATTTTCTAGTGACAAACAAAACAATCAAGCACTATCTTTCCCTAAATATGCATTTAAAATAAAAGCAACTAGGTGTTTAAGGCTTACCTCTAGTCCAACGTTGTTTGTAGCAGCCAAGCCTCTTCGATCCAGATGAGCTCCTTCTCCTTGAAGCCTGCATTCACTAACAAGCAAACGATTACATAGCACCTGAATAACTCATATAATAAAACATATTCATCATAAAGACCAAGGAGTATATGAAACAAATTATATATAACAACTTGTTGAGAAAAATGAACTTAATTGCATTAATTGGAAACAAAAGAAACCATTACAACCAGTGCCTTGGTGTTGTGCAGGTCCCTCCCAGAGTCCAGCAAGAGTTCTCCTTTACTTTGATCAGCTCACCCACTTCCAAATGAAGCTAAGAAAGGATTGGAATCTCTCCTCTCAAGCTCTAAAAGGGAGTCCTAATTTTAGCAGCATCTACCCTTAGGAATGTTCAACTTTCAACCTCCCCTCCCTCTAGCCCAATGCCTGTATTTATAATGCTTTGGAGGAAGTTAATCAGGTCCACCATCAATGGGATAAGCTCCTCTTTCAAAGGGGTAGCTCCCCTCTTCATGGGATAAGTTCCTCTTTCATTGGGATGCATGAACCATCTGGAGGCGCTCAATACACGTCAAACCATCTTCTAGAATTCTCTAGAATCGACCACAAGTAACTTTTTTGAAGTAAACCTTGCGCCTTTTGACCTTTATAGGAGTACGCACCCAACCCCTTACAGACAGAGCGTACAAGTACGCAGGTATTATGAACTTGAGGTGCGTACACGTAGGTAAGGGTAGGAGAAACTGCGTAACCAGAGTTATATTGACTTTTAAAAACTTTCTCTCTTTTTTGGAGTTTGACATGAGGAGCAGAGGTATAAGACTTGCCAAGGAGGACAGTATGACTATTGATGGAGCCATACTGACTGCAAATAGTCATGGTGACAAATTTTAGTGTAACAGATTGCCCCCTAAAGTGTGAAGCCTGTAGTAGATTAGGGTTTTATATCATCTAGGAAGGGTGAAGCACTTTATCATTTCAAGGATTATCTTATGGAGAGCCCAGTTAGAACCTACAAATATTCAACACAAAATACATATCTGAGATCATATCATCGCTGAGGTAGGCATTCCCATACTCAGATCAAAAACTTAACTAACAAACTAACTACTGCTCTGATACAAGAATGATTTCGCAGTACATCATAATCATAGACTCATGTAGACACAGTATGGACGCAGCCATCTGTTTATAATTAGTCTACTATATAATGAATTCAAAACTCCTCGCAGCCTGGATGGCGGAAACTAGATCCAGGGTCTTCATTTCTACTTCCCGAAATAGTACGATTCTATCCATGCAAATAAATGAGTTGATGTCGAACATGGTAGAAACCACTTGATTACCAGTCGATGATGTAAACTGTTAACAAGTGTGAGAGAGACCACCAGTGATGTCAATGGTTCTCAAAGTACCCAGTACAATCCGTGAGATGTGAATGAATGTGTTGATGTCGAACATGTCACAGAATCCCTTGATCGAAAGTCAATGATGTAAACCGTCGTCAAAGGCGAGAAACCTGCCATTGAGGCATGCAGATTTCAAGGTACTGACGATTCCTAGATCATCTTTCTAGATAATGTGCTGATGTCGATAGAAAGCAATCCGTTGCAGGCAAGCCCACAACACGAAATCATAGATCAAGTTGAAGAAATGTAGCTGTAAGGACTGACTCAGGGATGGTCAAGATGGATGACAGGTATTTTGCAGATGAATGGTTTATTTGCAGTGACCTCTTGAACACATAACGACACAATAGATGGCTTGGTGACAATTGACCCAAAGTTAATACCCGGAAACCGGCTAAAGACTTTCAATGTGGTTTGATCAACTATTAGGCAAAGGATTTCCCAACCCAGGTGAATGAAAAGTGTCGTGTTCAAGAGTGGTGATAAGGTTTTTTCCTGAGACAAAGGATAAAAAATAGGCTCACTTTTCTCTCTTTTCCCCCACCATTTCTGGCAAGTACCTCTTTATTTTTTTACAAGCTTGAGGAGGATAAAATTTGCTTGATTATAAGCTCATCCTTCGGATGAGTCCAACTTAGTTTAGATTTGAACCCTAAGAAGGAGTGGTTCGTTCCTGTTTGTAATCGAACATGCCCTTTACTGTGAAATTTTAACGAGTCCAGTATAGGAGAAACTCGGCGTTTTTCAATTTTAGAGAGTCTGAAAAACTTAAGAAGACTCCAGGGTTGACCTTTTCCGTAAGTTTGTGTCTCCCAAGCCCGAAAATGTATAAAATAATACTTGAGAGAACCGCTTGATCTTTACGACCAAGGAGTACTTTCATGATTAGTGTCTCTGATCTGAAAAGTAAAAAGCGATCAAGGACACGTCGTTTTATTTCCAATATCGAATTTGAAACGACAAAAATCCGGCAATCTTTTCATGTTTTTACGGTCAGAAAAGGGCTGTAAGAGGACCGTCTTTTAATTTCGTTTTAACGAGTGTAAAAGAAACGCTCGACAATCTTTTCATGTTTTAGGAGTCAGAAAAGGGCTTAAAGATGACTCTGATGTTTTTGTTTGTAAAAAATGACAATTTTCCCTGAAAATCCTTTATCCTGCACAAAAACCAACACATTGCTCATACCTGTTGAAGATAGCTAAAAATACTTCAAAAAATACCTTTTCATGGTGAAAAATAAACAAATTTACCATTTATTTACCCAAAAAACCTATAAAAAGGGCTTTTACCAATTCATTTTTACCATTTTACTGTTGAGGAGAGAAAAAGGGCTTTTGGCAAGAAACTTCCCGTGGACATTGCGGAGAATCCAACCATCGAAATCGAACGCCATCTCTTTCAAGTATTCTACAACATCCTTCTCTTCCTTTTCATCCGTTTAGAATTCATTTTTAGGCCCAAAATTTCATTTTTTAGAGGTTTTGGGGTTTCAAGAACCACCTCTCGGGGTACGCAGGTGCCACACTAGGGACCCGCGTACCCCGACATTTTCTCAGTTGGGAAAATGTCGGGCGTACGCACCTTGCCTTAAGGGAACCTACGTACCCACACTCTGTTCCTAAAGGCGGGGTGCATACCCCGCAAAACGAGTTTTCAAACCCCAAATTCTCCAAATTGGACCACAAATTTTTGATTTCATGGAATCTAATGGATGTTTTCTGGTGTGTAGATTGCTCACCATGCTTGATTGGCGCGAGAGAGAGCACGAATATGTTGATTTGGCCGCCATTAATCATCAACCGTCAATTGATGCTTTGAAGGCATGCGGCCTTTATAAATACGGGGCCATACCTGGCATGAGGGCCCAAGTGAGATTTCTAGAGTGGCTGGTAGAGAGATGGAAAGTTCAGGACCAGTGTTTTTATATTGGAGGGCACCAGCTCGAGATGGAGCCCACAGATATTTACTTTCTCACTGGTCTGCCCAAGAGAGGCGAATACTTGACTCTGTTCGGGACTAGGCCGGGTGGCCAGTCCATCGCTAGTCTCCGACTAGAGTGGTGTAACACTCAGACTCAGGAGAAGGGGATAGAGATCAAAACTATATCCTGCCCTGAACTTATGGTGATTGCCTTTACAGTTACCAGACTTTGTGGGGCTGCCGCTTTACACATTGCCACTGGATCCCAGATGCGGATGGCGATTGATTGCTATCGAGGTACCATTTTTAACTGGTGTGATGCTGTGTTGGCTAATGTAAAAGGCCAACTGACTAGAGCCAAAAACGGACAGCTGAAGACTTTTGGTTATGGGCCTTTAGTTGTGAGTTTTGGCTTAGATAGGGTTCTGATGCTGATCCCACAGCAGTTCACTGTTGGTGTTGGGCTTCCTCGAGAGCCCAAATTGATGCGATGGGTTGCGGTTATGGCCCGTCATCCTGATGAGGGAACGGAGGTTGTTCGATTTACTCCGGAGTACTTTCACTGGTTAGAAGACCAGGTCTTTTCTATACAGGATTTTCCTTATGCCGGCGTTGATTTTCGTGGAGATCCGGACATGGTTCTTCCACCGGGAGAACAATGGGATGATACAGGTAACTTCATTTTCCACAAGTTTTTTTTTTAAACTATCTATTTTTTTGTTTGTTTTATATCGTCTCAAAACTGATAGTAATAATTTTCAAAATGCAGATGTAGGCCCACGATGTCCAGCCAATCTCCGGCCTTACAAGAGGAGACTACCAGTTGCACCGGCACCGGCCCAACAGGACGAGGCCACAAAGACTTTGGCTGAGTTGGAAAGTGACCTAGAGCGTCTTACAGTAGACATACCAGAGACTACCATAGATGACATTCCAATCCGGCTTCAGCGCTATGTAGTCGGGGTCCCAGGACCTTTTAGGAGGTTCTTGTGTAGGGTGGCCCGTGCAGTGGTGTCATATAGAGATCATCACCAGTGATTGGATGGTCGTTTTGTAGACACATGTGACATTTTGGTTTTTTGTATTTATCATTTTTTCCGATCATAAGGTGTTTTTCAACCTATGATCAAAGACGATGTATTTTTTAACACACTCCTATCTATATATATCATTATTACCGGCTTATCTTGTAAATCATGTTATGGAATGGTTTTAAATTTACATGTATGATTATTGCAAATGTCTATTTAACATTCGAGAAGCAATTGCATCTGCTAATGTATTTAAAGACCTTGGAATATGTTGATATTCAATGTAATCAAACTCACGTTCCAAGAGATGCACTCTCAAAAATAACCTTAATAACACTGGATTTCTAATGGCATACACTCTATTAAGCTGTAACACAACGAGTTCAGAATCTAACCTCACTATCAAACTCTGAATCCCAAATGAAATAGATTCAGACAATAGCTCAATCACTGCACTGTATTCGGCAATGTTGTTTGTTGTTTGACCGAGGCTTACCCCATGCATAGAAACTAACTCGTTAGAGGGTGAATAGATAACCCAAGCTGCGGAAGAGATATTCCGTGTACTACGACAAGCACCATCAGCGAAACCAATGTACGTTTGGAGAGGCATCGACATCTGCATCATCAAGAGTAAAACCAAGATAAGCCAGAATAATGACAAAAAAACACACTCTCTAGGCTAAGCACACTGTCTAAACTAACAAACACACCAGTTAGAAAGAAAAACTAACCTAACTAAAAAATCTCCATACCCATCTTTTAAGCATAATACCTCTTTAGGTAAAGTCCATTTTTGGGTTTACCCAAAGAGTCCCCGTCAAAGTCTACCAACTCATAGGCCCCTTTTGCTAGCTTTCGCTTGACAATATAGGGCCCATGCCACATAGGAACGAATTTCCCAGCACCTAGTTTATCATTAGCTTGATCATATAAATCACTAGGTCTCCTTCCGAAAAATTTCGAGGGGTCACATTTCGATCATACTGAGCTTTCATACGTTTTGCGTGAGTCTCGATCGCCAATGCAGCATCACGTCGATTCTCATCTAATTGAGCTAAGTATAATAAATGCTTCTCCTCTTCAGAAGTAGCTGGAAGTAACTCGATGGCCATTTGCAGTGACAGGATTTCGCATTCAATGGGTAGCACAGCTTCCAAACCATAAACTAGCTGGAAAGGAGTGAACCCTGTTGATGTTTTCACTGAGGTTCGGTACGCCCAAAGCGCTGAAAATAACATGTTGTGCCAATTCGACCGATGAATACCAATGATTCGTCGAATCATGATAACTAAAACTTTGTTGATGGACTCAACCAGACCATTCGCTTGTGGATAATAAGGAGTTGAACTATCGTGACGCAAACCAAGCTGGCCTGTAAGTTCTGTCATCATAACGTTTCGAAAATGGCGCCCATGGTCAGTGATTATCGCTTGTGGGACACCAAACCTAGCAATTATATGATTGAATACAAAAATTGCAGCTGTCTTGCCGTCTGCCTCGAATGTAGGCATCGCCTCGGCCCACTTAGTAAAATAATCTACCGCAAGGATGATATACGCATGCCCCCCGGCCGAGTGAGGGTTACATGTAATAAAATCGATACCCCATTTGGCAAAAGGACCAACGGCAATTATAGGGTGGAGAGGAGCAGGTGGAGCGTGCATCTTTCGATCAAACACTTGACAGTTGTGGCATTTTCGAACCGCAATAATACAATCTTTAAACAAGGACGGCCAGAAGTAGCCAGCGCGCAATATCTTTTGGGCTGTGGCATACCCAGACATATGACCGCCACACGCTCCAAAGTGACAGTCATTTAGAACCCTTTCAGCCTCTTCGTGAGTTAAGAAACGTCGAAAAATAGAGTCTGCCCCACGGCGATAAAGGGTATCTCCAATAATTTTGTATTGTTGGGACTGGAATCGAATTTTCCGACGTTCCGACTTTGAAGCTTTGGGCCGAAAGGATTGGGTCTGGAGATAGATGATGATATCCCCATACCATGAATCTAAAGTGCTGATTAGAAACAAAGATTCGTCCGCAATGGGCTCCTCTGCCACAGTTTCCGTGTCAGCACGCGGGAAGTCACACATTAACTCTGCAAAAACTAAAGATTTCTTAGACTTAGATTTCTCAAACTCCAAGTCGAACTCCTGCAGGATAACAATCCATTTAGAGTACTTGCCCCCTAGCAATTGTTTGGTCAAAATGTAGATCATAGGGTTGCAATCCGAAATGACTGTAGTTTTACGGAGTAAAATGTAGTGACGAAAACGTTGGACAGCTTGAACGGCTGCCAATGCCAATTTCTCCACATGTGAGTATTTTAGCTCAGTTGGATTTAGCGTCCGACTAAGGTAATATATCACATGTTCCGTTCCGAATTCATCTTCCTGAACTAAGACCATTCCAATGGTGGAATGAGCGGCGGCGAGGTACAAAAAGTAATCCTGGTTGTAGTTGGGAGGATGCAACAACGGTGCATGGGTCAACGCGTGTTTGAGTGCATCAAAATATTTCTGAGCTATCTCATCCCAAGAGAATTGAGCGTTCTGTTTCAGCAACCGTGTGAAACCCTTTGTAACCTCGGCGTAGTTAGGAATGAATCGTCGTAAAAAGTTTGCTTTCCCCTGCAAACTTTGGAGTTGGCGAAGACTCGAAGGGGGAGGCAATTTGATGATAGCTTCTACCTTCGAGGGATCGACGCGAATGCCGGCTTTCGAAACTACAAATCCTAGCAATCATCCCGCTTCTATACAGAAGACACATTTGTGTGGGTTCAACCGAATACGATAATGCCTACACCTCATGAAGATTGCTCGTAAATGGACAAGGTGGTCAGCTCGATGTAACGAATGAGCAGGAAAATCATCGAGATACGGTTGCACAATGTGTTTGATGTCATGAAACGCATAAGACATCGCCCTTTGAAAAGTTGCTCCGGCATTCTTGAGCCCAAAAGGTAATTTGCAATAAGCAAATGTCCCCCATGGACAAATGAAAGCCGTTTTTGGTTGATCGGCAGGTAGAATATTGATTTGATTGTAACCGGAAAAACCGTCCATAAAGGAAAATATTTCGCTGCCGGCACAATCATCAATGATTTGGTCGATATAGGGTGTTGGGTAGTTGTCCTTTGGACAAGCTCGATTAATGTCCCTATAATCGATGCATATTCTTATTGTTCCCTGTTTTTTGTTAACCGGAACAATATTTGATACCCAATCCGTTAACGGGATCGGATAAATGAAACCTGCTTTCAACAGTTTCTCAACTTCTGCTTTAATTGCAGCAGCTTTTCGTGGGTGAATCTGACGCAAACGTTGCCGGACGGGTTTAGTGTCCGGGTAAGTCTTGATCTCATGAACAACAATCGTGGGATCAATTCCTGGCATTTCCTCATAGGACCAGGCAAACACGTCGCGGAATTCTTGAAATAGGGCCTTGTATGTCTGAATTTCGTCATCTGTACACGAGGCACCTATATGAATGTTCTCAACAATTCTAGGGCTTAACTAAAATGTCAATGGGAATAGTTCGAGAGATATTTCCCAAATTCAGCTCTGAATCAGGATGTTTCATAGGATTCTAAGCTTCGACATATTCAGCTGTAAAAATTGATGAGAAATCATTTTCAAAACGATCATCCTCAGGTAAAAACGAAGATCTATGATGGAGATCCTCCCATGGTAAATCATCTATACACAGGACTTCACGAAGTTGCTCGTCAGATGACACAACTTCGGGAAACGCTATTAACTCCGAGGTTGATGTGAAAAGTGATTCCTCACGGACCACATTCATTTGGTCGATTTTGGTTGAACGCGGGTCGGTAAAAGACTGCACGGCTTCATAGGCAATTTCATATGGACTCAAAGGCATAAAATTACCAAATGACTCTATTTCAGACTCAGAAGGAATGATCCAAGGATCGTCATAATAAATCGTGTCGGATGTAATCATATGAATGGTTGCAAATGAAGATGATGCGTTGAGTGGAGGAAAAGGAAAAGTTCCCAGTAAACCGGAATCTTTAACTAGTCCTACTCCAACATCCTTATATGGGATAGTCGTTTTACCGACATGCTGAATACTCTCTGAAGAGGTTGGGTCGGATGAAAAGTAAGACAGCTAGTCTATTGTTACGATCTTTCCATTATGTGGGAACTTTATTACTTGGAAGACCGATGAAACGACCGCTGTCATAGCGTAAGACCAACTTCGACCCAAGAGAAGGTTGTAGTCTAGAGGGGCATCAACCACCTCCACATCTAGACTAACGGTTTTTCCTTCAACCCCTATAGGCAAATCCTGTAGAATGCCAAAAGGATGAAACCCACGGCCATCAAAGACCTTAAGAATGGTCGGGGATTGATTTAGTGAAGGAGAACCAAGCGATCTCCAACATTGTATCGACATAATACACGTTGAAGCTCCATCATCAATTACAGTCCGATGAATAGGCCTGTTTTTTACTATCACTGGGATCTGGAAAGCCATTTGATGAGGTAAACGCGGTGTACTATTTTCTAGATCAAAGATTATTAGGTTCGGGTCCTGAACATCAACAGCTCCTATAGCCGACAAGAGTAATTTGCGTTGTGCTGGGCACGATTGCAGCACTTCCAAAGCCGACATTGCTGAGGGTGAAACAACTAAGTCCTCAACAATGTTGTAATTCTGGGCGGCTCTCACATGTGGATTGAAAGCAGACCTTCGAAGTACACCCTTGCGGGCGGTTTGATTACTAAGTCTGGGTTAGGCTTCTCGATCTGTAGCGGACCAGAGCCGGGAGCTGAGGTTGATGGATCAGAATGAGAAGATTCTGCTTCTTTGCCATCAACAGGACTTTTACTACCATAATCTTGCGATCGAGTCGCAATCCTTACATGGGACATCATCAAAATGGGTTCGTCATTGGCACTCAAGGAAGAACCTATCATTTTGCTATCTTTAGGAAATGGATCCTTCAAGACAGCAGGAGTTTGGGAACCTTTGACGATCTTCGCAACCTTTGCTCGATGAGGGCAGTCTCTTGTAAAATGTTCCTCTTCACAAATGAGACATGGATAACGAGGTTTGCGCTTTTCATCATTGGATTCCGCCTTTTCAGTTTTCTCCTTTGGAGTTTTGTCTGCTTTATTCTTCTTCTTCCCTTTCTTCTTTCCACTAGATTTTGATTTAGCCGTAGATGATTCTACAGCGTGAATATCGACGAAAACTTCAGCAGAAGAATCTCCTGTCGGGGAGTCTGGTAAGGTTATAATAGGAGAAGAATTCTTTGAGGATTTCTTCTTGCTTTTAGTGTTCACCGTACCAATCATGCCATCAGCAGCATGAGATCCCGAAGGAGCAGCAGCGATTTGATTTGACTTAGGAAGATCTGGGATCTTTTCGTGTAACGTACCTGACTGAGTATAAACTAAGTCAAGGTACTGCGCTTGAGCAATCACTTGCTCCTCAGTAACTACTCCGGCCTTAGCTACGTCTTCAGTAATCTTCGGTAACAATGATTTAACAAACCATTCAGCTAAGATCTGGTCCGGGATAAAAACTTTCACTAACCGCCTTCGACGTCTCCATTCATGGATATGATCGGAAATATAAGTGGACGTCGATTGTTTTAATGAAGTTAGTAACTCCGTGCCATTATCATATCTGACCGGCAACTGAAAATGAGTTAAAAACGAGGTAGCTAACTGGCTAAAATTATAAAAAGAGGCCCGTGGTAACTCAATATACCACTTGGCCGCAAGACCAATGAGAGTGCGCTGGAAAAGACGTAAGCGGATCGAATCATCCGAGATGGAATTAGAGGCACACCAGAGGTGGTAAGTCATCACATGATTCGACGGGTCCTCTCCAGACTTACCTTCGAACTTGGGAATGTCACTGGGCAACTTATTTGGCATTGGCGGCCAAAACGGAAGATAATTAATTGGATCGTTCGTTAGGCGCGACAAGTCTGGTAAATCCAAAGTTGCGATAAATGGTAGCTGCCGATTAGGATCCCTAAAACTCTGAGTCATTATACCAGCCCCAGGAGGAGGATATCCAGGATAACTAGGAATGGGAATCGCATTCGGGATATTGTATCCTCCTGGAAAACCAGGATTAACCGGACCGTACTGGGGTTGTTGTGGTTGTTGATAAGTGTACCTAGGATACGGTTGATACTGGTAAACTAGCTGCTGGACAGCAGGACCGAATTGGTACTGTCCCTGGTACGGTTGATAAGTGAATTGTGGTTGACTTGTGACAACCATACTTAAACTAGGTTGTCTTACAGGCATCTGAACCGTAGTTTGAATCGTGGATCCAGACGATGGTAAAGATGTCTGAGGAGTAGATACAGGAACAGTAGAAACCGGAGCTGTCGATACTCCAGAAGTAAGTGGGGTAGATTGAACAGATGTTGCGGCAGTTGCAACAGTCGTCTGAGATGGAGTACGAGGTGAAATAGGCCCACACTGAGAAACTGCCGAAGGTACAGAAGTTTGAATATTAGACTGGACTGGTTGCTGGGGTGAACCAGAAACTAAGGGTTGTCCAGTTTGAGATGACAACTGTACACTTGGCTGCAACACCTGTTGAACTTGCGATGGATCCCACACTATGTTTATTCCGGGGTATTGACCCATAACAGGTTGAGGATATTGAGATCCATAACCGGGTTGAGGGTAGGATTGATAACTGAAAGGTACATTTCCCGTGCCTTGAATATAAGATTGACCTTGGGGTGGTTGGAAACCTTGGTTCGAGTATTGACCTTGGGGTAGATACCCTTGAGGCATGTACTGATACTGGGGTTGACCTTGAGGTATAAATTGATACTGGGTTTGACCTTGGGGTATATATTGAGTCTGGGGTTGACCTTGAGGAATGTATTGTACCGTAGGCACGTACTGTCCTTGAGGTTGCCCCCCAGATGCAAATTGTGTACCTTGAGGTTGCCCCCCTAGCGTTAATTGAGGCTGCCCCCCAGGCGGTAACTGGCCACCTTGAGGTTGAGAAGCGGGAATAGAACCTGACATCATAAGAATGTCCTCTACGCTCAACGGCTTTGCACCATTGCTTCCAGTGAATACCCTTTGTTCAATGGGTTGAGGAGATGCTCCCGAAAAAGTACCAGCAAGTGACTGATACCCAGAGGGAATAGAAGGACCGCCGTACAAAAAAGATTCAGGCGATTGAGTAAACATGGACGACTGACCTGACATATTTACGGGAGTATAAATACCCCTAGGTGGATAAGAAACACGAGGTGGTGAAAAACTTAACCCTGAGTTGTCCAAATAATTAGTTAAAGAAAGATACCAAGTAGTACTTCTAGGTGGACTGTAAAAAATTGATTCACGCTCCCTTAGATCAATAGTAGGTTGATTTTCAGGGATAGGGATGCCTATTTCTTCTTCTGGAGCAAGTTCTTCAATAGCTATCAAACCAGAAGGAAGATTTTCGGTGATGACTCTTTCTACCCTAGGTGAATCAAGAGCACTAGAAGTTGGAGAGACTAACCCCGATGTTGGAGTAACAGGTTCAGATATCTCAGGTTCTTTGCCTATATCACTAGTAGATGAAAAGCTACCAGCAAGTTCGGAAACCGAAATAGCTTCAGGATTATAACCTGTTTCTAGAGTTTGGTAATCAGGATGAACAACCAACGAAGACTCTCCTTCTTCAGGTGACCCTACTTTACTGCCACTAGGAGTTACGAGGACTTTCAAACCTTCGTAATGGCCCGGGACGTCTTCAGGAGGTTGGCCCCGAAGTCTACGGGACTTCCTCAACAAATCAACCACAGTTACAACCTCAGGAGACTGGCCCCGAAGTCTACGGGACTATCTCGGTAATTCGGCCACAGTTAAAACTTTTAACTACTGCACACGCAAACAAAGTAAAATCTCAAAGCAAACCGCCTAAAGTCTCTAAAGAACCAAACAAATTCGAATCACACGCCTAAAGAATCTAGGGCGTCAAACCACACACAAACAGTAACCTTCCGGACCGAAAACACTAGTTGGTGATGAAATCCAACATCGCAAAATTCAGTACAGAAGTGGCGGGTGGAACAGTTACCCCGGCAACCTGCTTAATGAATAGACTGGACCAAGTTCCTCCACTTTAACCGTCTCGAGTGAAGTGAACCCCCAGAAAATCCAAGTGAGTCTAGCCGACGTCTGCTCCAGGTACAGTGGGATCTTCCCTCCACCGTCACCTTAGGAAGAATCCTAAAGATAATAGTCACTAAGGTCACCAACAGCAACAAATATACCTGGGGGAACAGTCTACGATCCGATAGCACGCAAGGGTAGAGTAACAAGCTCAATCCCCTTGCCGGCTCCTTGACAATAATCCAAGGTTTACCGACAAGTGACCCCAGGCTCCTCGACAATGGTTAATCCAAGGTTTACCGTTTGTAGTACGTGCATATCTGGCGTCGTTCCCAATGAAGGAGGATTGATTCCCTCACTGGTTCGGACACGATCTCGTGCTTCTCCTTTAAGAGGAGCTTTCCCAGAGCATAAATGTAACTTTTGGATTTATCCTACCACAAGATAAGCTAATTGTTTGGTTTTGCTGTCTTGGAGAGTTAATTACTCTCCTACTCCAAGACACTAGCCTGATCTATGTTGGTGTTTCAGAGCCCTAGTAAATAAAAAGTTACTAAGTTAATTTTTCTTTAAGCGTTAATTTTTTATGGCTTTTCTTTAGGACAAAAGGTAGTGGAGATGAAACTGATGGTGTGTAGACTCGACTCAAATCCACTAAAAAGATGCACCTAAGATGATTTAAACTATCTTTCCTTTTCAATGAATTCCCTAGCTAAGAGAGTTGGAGAATGCAAAATTTATAAAGACAACTTTCTTGGCAATGAAAATCAAAGAAACAATCTCTTTATCTTTTCCAAAGCACACAACACATGACCACTAATTATTTCACGAAAACTTCCTTTCTCTTTTCAAAGACTTCAAACGCTACTAAACAAACTTTCTTCAAAAGAGATTTTGTATTTTTCCCTATTTTAACAAAGCATGCAAAACTACTTAACAAAAATCAATTTTAAGATCTATGAAATTCTAAGAGAAATTTATCTAAAAGCAAATCTAATGAAAAATTTACCTAAAAGGAAATCTAATGAGGTAAAAGCCTACAAAATATAATTCTAGGTTGTTTTACTCAGTTACAATCCAACCAAGGACTAATTCATGCAGAATCATAAACCAATCAAAAACAAAAACAAAAAGCTCTTGTTCTTTTTCTTAAGAATGAAATTCACAGCTTAACAGACAAGCCTTCTCGAAATTCCGCAAAGAGACAACACAACGGTAGGTTTCTCACAAAGGTGGACTTTACGAAAGGTCCGACTCCTAAGAAGACTGAAAAGACCAGGGATATCCAAGGTTCTTACAACTTCTAAAGCCAGAGTCACTACAAGACCAATACAAAAATCAAACCTAGGGCTAGAACTTCTATGAACTTCACTAAAACCCTTGATGCTAATGAAACAAGCTTAGATGAAAACTTTTGACAGGTAAACAGTGGATCTGGGCAGCAACAAACAAGCTATAAACAAAATCTAAAAGGTAAAAAGGAAAAAATTGAAATTTTATAAACTTTTGACAGGGTACGCAGGTAGCCTGTTTGCATAGGTGCGGCCACGCTCTATGTACAAAGCAGAAGTGCGTACAGGTACGCACTGTGCTTAACGCAGAGGGTGCGTACTGCTCTCAAAATCAAGAAAAATAAAAACTAACTCAACCCTAAGCTATTCCACCCAAATTCACAGTCAATCAGTCAAAAACTAGAAAGAAATCAAGGTTTCTCAAATCAAAGTATCAATCAAAAGAGAAATCAATCAAATCCATGGATTCCCCAGTGGAGTCGCCATTTTGTCATGCGGAAAGAGTCAATTTTGCGGACAAAACCGACCTCCCTAGAAGCCAAGGCTTTTCTAGTGACAAACAAAACAATCAAGCACTATCTTTCCCTAAATATGCATTTAAAATAAAAGCAACCAGGTGTTTAAGGCTTACCTCTAGTCCAACGCTGTTTGTAGCAGCCAAGCCTCTTCGATCCAGATGAGCTCCTTCTCCTTGAAGCCTGCATTCACTAACAAGCAAACAATTACATAGCACCTGAATAACTCATATAATAAAACATATTCATCATAAAGACCAAGGAGTATATGAAACAAATTATATATAACAACTTGTTGAGAAAAATGAACTTAATTGCATTAATTGGAAACAAAAGAAACCATTACAACCAGTGCCTTGGTGTTGTGCAGGTCCCTCCCAAGGTCCAGCAAGAGTTCTCCTTTACTTTGATCAGCTCACCCACTTCCAAATGAAGCTAAGAAAGGATTGGAATCTCTCCTCTCAAGCTCTAAAAGGGAGTCCTAATTTCAGCAGCATCTACCCTTAGGAATGTTTAGCTTTCAACCTCCCCTCCCTCTGGCCCAATGCCTGTATTTATAATGCTTTGGAGGAAGTTAATCAGGTCCACCATCAATGGGATAAGCTCCTCTTTCAAAGGGGTAGCTCCCCTCTTCATGGGATAAGTTCCTCTTTCATTGGGATGCATGAACCATCTGGAGGCGCTCAATACACGTCAAACCATCTTCTAGAATGCTCTAGAATCGACCACAAGTAACTTTTTTGAAGTAAAACTTGCGCCTTTTGACCTTTACAGGAGTACGCACCCAACCCCTTACAGACAGAGCGTACAAGTATGCAGGTATTATGAACTTGAGGTGCATACACGCAAGTAAGGGTAGGAGAAACTGCGTAACCAGAGTTATATTGACTTTTAAAAACTTTCTCTCTTTTTTGGAGTTTGACATGAGGAGCAGAGGTATAAGACTTGCCAAGGAGGACAGTATGACTATTGATGGAGCCATACTGACTGCAAATAGTCATGGTGACAAATTTTAGTGTAACATGTGGCACAGGCGGTTGGGCCATTTGCATCATGGGGATTTGAAGATAATGCAGCAGATATCTACAGGACTTCCCAAAGGTAAACTCTAGCAAGTTGACACATGCAAAGGTTGTATCTTGGGAAAGTACACCAAGTCTTCCTTTCATGATCAAGGCAGTCGAGAAAAGGCTATCTTAGAGCGAGTTCATACTGATGTGTGTGGACCATTCTCAACGGCATCCATAGCGAAGCAAAGGTATTATGTGATTTTCATTGATGACTATTCTTGTAATTGTTGGATTTATTTCATGCAGAAGAAGGACCAAACTTTCACAAAGTTTTGTGAGTTCAAAGCTTTGGTTGAGAAAGAGTCAAGGAAGAAGATCAAGGCCTTGAGAAGTGACAACGGTGGAGAATATGTCTCTCAAGAGTTAAGGACTTATGTATAGCAAAAGGAATAAAACGAGAGTTGATGGCACCTCATAACCCACAATAGAATGGGGTGGCCGAGAGGAAGAACAAAACTATTGTAGGGGTAGCACAGGAAATGCTGCATGACCAAGGCCTGCCACTTCACTTTTGGGCTGAGGCATGCAACATAGTGGTCTATTTGTAGAATAGAAGCTCGCAGCTCATACTTGGGAAGAATACACTAGAGGAAGCTTTCTCCGGTAAGAGACCAAATGTGGGTCACTTTAGGATCTTTGGCTCATCGGCATATTTCCATGTGACAAAGGATGCACGAAAGAAGCTTGAGCCGACAACAGAGTTGGGGATATTTGTGGGGTACACTGATACACATCACAACTATTGGGTGTACTTTCCTACCAGTTGGAGGACAGTGGTTCATAGAGATCTCAAGTTTGATGAGTAGAAGGACATGCGAGTTTCCCTTGAGAGGGAGCTCCAACTATAGGCTGTGGAGGAACTGTTGGTTCCTAAGGAGGAGGAGCCTCAGACTGATACGGAGAAGCCGCATGTAGAGGTTCCAAAAGTGGAGACATCCACTCAAGCAGAGTCTTCCAGAGATGGAAGGAAGCACACAAGAGAAGCTGACAGAGTGTTGGAGGATGCAAGAGAGAATGTGGGAGCACCATCTTCTCAGCGCAGATAGAGGAGGTCACCTAAGAGGTACACTGGATACATGACCCTTGCTGGGGAATGTGTTGAGACCGAGTCATCTTCCTTTGAGGAAGCAGTGTAGCAGCCGATTTGGGTTGATGCTATGGTGGAAGAGTATGACTCCATAGTTCATAGCAATGTTTGGGATGTGGTTCCGAGACTGGAGAACAAGTCATTTGTGAGTTCCCGTTGGCTTTACAAGGTAAATCAAGCTGTTGAAGGTAGTGTGGAGAAGCATAAGGGAAGATTTGTTGCCCGTGGCTTTTCACAGGTCGAGAGGATCATGTTGCTACAATATATTTTGACAGAGGAGAAAGATGCTAACATTTTGACAAAGGCATTGTCAAAGTGTAAATTCGAGTTCCATAGAGACAAGATCGGGGTGGCAGATAATCCCTTTCTTTTTGAGAGGGAGTGTTGAAATGTGGCAACAAGAATATTCCAATTTAATTTGTCCTTGAATTAAATTTTAAATTAAAATTGAATTTAGTCTTAACAGCTACTGGGAAATAATTGATTAATTCATTTTGAATTAATTAATTGGAGAAATTCAAGTTAGAATTCTTTATGAAGTCATGCAAGAGTTATCCCTTAAATTAAGGAGATGAGATTGAGTTATATTTGAGTTGTAATTAGTTAACTCAATTTACTGAGTTAAGTCTAGTTAAATTAGTTCCAAAATTGTTTGAGGAATTAATAGAGAGTTAACGGTCAGTTGATGCATGCATGCACTCAACTAATGCTACTCCAGTTAACTGAAGATTCCCTCATTAGAAACTCATGCATGTCTATTTTGAGAAAGACCCAATTAAGATTAAAGTCAAGGACAGTGTACTATCAGTTGCATGTGTTTTATTATAAAGAAAACTCATGCATGCAGTCAAGGCAATCATTCCTTGAGGATTGCACAGTTCTAACAGTGTGTGAGAGAGATCATCCACTTGGTGAGTTGGAGATCATCCACAAGGAACATCATAAGGAAATAGGAGCTTGGAGGGTAGAGAGGAAGGCTGGAGAGAAGCCAAGATTGCCTATGAGCATCTGTGAGGATTGTACTGAGAGTTGGCTAGCTGTGAGAGCTAAAGCTTTGTATAATTCCTATGTATTTCCACCTTGTATGATAATACAAATAGTGGGGTTTTTAGCTGAGGCTTTCCCCAAAGTATTTTCACGTGTACTGTGCATTGATTCTTCTTCTTCTGGTTATATTGTTCAGCTCGATCTTTAAGCTTCTGCAAATTGATAGTAGAAGTAGGTTATGGTATTCTGCTTTGATTTATATTTCGTTATTGGGTTAAACTACATCAGATTTTCTACAGGGAGCATGTACTATTCTAGTTCTAGTTCTGACAGGCACTATGATTGTCATCATTATCAACCTTATAGGAGGAGTGAAAGGGGATATTTGTCAGATGAGTTCAAGAAAGAAAAGTCAGCTACATTCGATGGGGAAATGAATGAGTCACGGGATGTAGAAGCATGGTTGCTTGGTATGAATACATTCTTCAGGTTTCATGATTACTTAGAAAACACGAAGGCCATAATAGCTACATTCAGTATTAAAGGTAAAGCAGATATCTGGTGGGAAGATGTAAAGAATGTGTTGTAGCATCTACAACCACCCTCCAAAATTTTGGCTCACATATGAATTTCAGAGCCTACCTTGGATCCCACGATCGATCATCCTTGGTCACTTATTAGTAAGATGATGATTTCAAGCTCCCCTCCTTAATCCTAAGAGTTTTTCATGTTCTCATCTTTATGCAGCATGTGTCATTTTCGTTCATAGGGGTGGTTGTTTGTTATGCAAAGGGAATGTTGTTTTTCTTTAAGGGAAATCATGTGCGCATGAGTGGTTGTCATCACATAGACATGTTTCACACTCACTTCATGCACTCTTGTCACGAAAGTTGTTGCATCAAGCAAAGTATGTCTTATGCATTCTGGATGGTCTACATTGTGTCACTAAGTGTTTGTGTGCAATCACAATCAAGTCCTATCAATGTTTACATATGTTTCACTGATCTCAAACTTAACCATTTTCCCAAGAAACCTAGCCTCGTCTAACTTCCTAAAACTATGCGCTTTTCTTCTACAACCATCAAGATTCCTCCCTTGCCTGCTGAAACCTCGCAATGCACAAAGACACCAACCTCCCTTTCCTGCTGAAACCCCACAGCCCGTAGAGACCCGAGCTAACACTGCTCTCCAAAACTGCATAGAGAAGTCAGGTAGCCAGCACTGCTCTCTAGAAATATGTAGAGAAGTCCCGCTGCACTGCATTCAGAAATTGCATAGAGGTGTCCTCCCATGACCCCCATCCCGCAATAGTGTCAAGTGCCTCAAAACTGCACAATGTTGTCCAAGCTACCCTATCTATCTTGCATGAAGAAACTGAACAGATGAGCCTCCCAAGACCTCATTCCGACAGCAGTCACTGTTCGCTGAAATTGCGCCGATCTACCTCTCATTGACTATAGGAAAAGGTGACATGTTGAAATCACTTCCAAGGAGTTGAGGAGAAGGACCAAGGAACCAAATAAAGGAAAATATCAAGATCACATGCAAATTCCGTCGGATGCATGAACATCTTGAGGGTAAGTATGGTAGGTAGAGAACACCTTTCGAAGTACACCTTTTAGTTTAGTTTGCAGGACATCTTGTCATTGTCATATCATCCTATCCTCGGTAACATGCATGTGCGCAAGCATGAAAAATTATTTTATGTGTTTCTTCTACATGACTTACTTCATTTTCACTTGTTCGACCAACTGTCGTCTTCGACATGTTGATTGTTATGTCATGCTTGCGACCTCGTTCTAGTGATGTTGAAGGTTGTGTTTGAGTTGTGTTCGCTATGTAAACATGTATCGCACTCACATACGATGTTGTAAGTACGGTCGCACAAGCGTCATTGCAGTCATCCAAACGTCTATCACAAGTGTCGTGCTTGTCGCTCACACCCGTCAGTCAGTCACACTGAGTGCATGTTGTCTTGATGGTTTGAGGTGTCTGGTTGTCAAGTCATGTTGAGTGTGTGTTCGCAAGGTCATACATGTACAAAGTCACTTGTTCACACACTTAGTCATTTTGCCGAAACCCTGTCGACTGGACCACCCTCCAATAGTCAGACATCTGCTAAGATGTATTGCACAGTTTGAGCTGTCAATGATCATGAATTGTTGCTGAGAATTACGCAGAACTTGAGGCTTCCTCCCAAGCAGTCTGTATTGCACAATCTTGGAATCAACCTGATTGGCTATTACCCAGAACAACACAAAAGTTGCTCAGCAAGTCATCCCAAACTGCGCTACCCACAAGCACATCAACCAAGCCTCTAGTTTGTCAAGCGGAGAGTTTGACTAGGTAGTGATCTCGGGCCTCACTCCTCCAAAAAATTGTGTAGAAGATTCCAAGCATGCCCTCTTCCACTGACTAAAGAACCTACGCAAACATGTCGGATAGAAACCCTGTTTTTCTCATGGCATTTCCCTCAAAAATTGCGCATTTTTTCTAGTCGATTTCACCCAGTCAGCCAGCTTGCTGCTCACCTGGAAAACTGCGCAGTTTTCATGAGAAGTCTCCCAGCTACCCAACATCTCTCTCAACTCAGAAACTACACAGTGATTTCCAGCATCCTAGCCTCCCATATCTGTGAAGTTTTTGCCAACAGCCTCCCACTACTAGCTCCCTAGAAAAATTGTGCAATTTTTGTGAGCAACCTCTTACATCCCGCTGTTAGCTCCCTGGAGAAATTGCAAATTTTTTGCTTCCAATATCCCCCTACTGCTTGCACTGTCTCCCTAAAAAAAGTGCGTAGATATACCCTCCAACCGAGCCAGATCCCGCGAAAAGTCAATGTTGATCTGGATTGCCCATCTCAGCCTCCCAATGACCTCTGCACAATTTTCATGAGCAGTGTCCGAAGCCTGCATCCTGGCTTGAAATATGCCTTGCGTAGTTTCAAAGCCTTGTCTTCTCTCTCGGTCACCTGCATACAAAAGTGAACGACAATGCATCATGGAAGGTTAGGATATTTCCAGATTGGATGTTGTCTCATCATGAGTGATTGCAGATACAGGTACATGGATGAGACAAGATGTGATGATGAACAGGATGAACAAGGAGTGCATACGAGGATATTGGTTCGCAAATGGACGAACAAGGAACGCACGCAAGGATACTTGTTCGCGAACGAGAGAACACATGAAGCATGCCAAAGTACAAGCGAAGGAGCAATGTGCACATGAAACATCAAGAAAACACCAAGACCATTGAAGACTCTGCACACCTTTCCATGCATAGGTGAAGCTATGATACACCAAGAGCACATCCATCACTCAGCAGCACTGCAACTCGACATACATGCCACCACCAGCATGAACACACCAACTTTGTCATGTCGAGTCATGTCATGAGTCATCTCGGCCACATCACTGCTGTGTGGCACACTGCTGTAATCAATGTAATGTAATGTGGAAGTCCATGAGACCCACATGTAAATCAAAATAGTCTTGTAAAGTTGAAGAGTCATGTAAGTCAAACAGTCATGAGGGAAGTCAAACAGTCACAAGGTCCATTTTTACCCTTGGCTATAAATACCCCTCATTTGTACATGCAAGGGAATTTTCACCTTGGCTCCTCCCACATAGCCTTAAGGGTCTATAGTATTTTCTTTGAGGAGCGAGTAGTGGCTCCAATGCCCTGCTATCAGGGTTAGTGATGTAATGGTGTACGGATGTGTCTTGGAACTTTCGCTTAATTCAGAAGCCTATTAATAGGCCAACACGTTTTCACACATCTATTGTATTCGTTTGTAAGACTATTTTTTGGACGCTTGTAATGCATGTTTCTTTAATTTGTATTAAGATAGTTGAACTATTTATATTGTTTTAGTACATATGTCATTGGAAATGTGTTGTATCAGTTGCTAATGTTGTCTTGCCCATGTGGGCTATCCCTCTAGACACTTGATAGATTCATTCTTGCAAAAAATTTATAACTCCCATCGCACTCGTGTGGACTATTCTACTGGGTGTTGTACATGATATTTATTCACCTTGTGTTTGTGACTACCGCATCCGTGTGGACTACTCCACTAGAATCTATGCATGTCTTGTTGTGTTGTGTGGCTCTAGAAAGTTTGGGACTATTCCCTTTCAACCTTAGACTCACTTCCACCCTCTCCCTCTGCAATGAAATAACTTTGACACAAGCAACACTAAGCACTCACCAGGCACACTAACCTCGTTGTTTGAAGACAAAGTAAAACACTCTCACGTGCTAACAAGAAAGAGTTAAGTCATATCTTTAAGATAATGGCAACTGGACCATCGTACCAAATGGGACTCCTACACCAAACGGTGTGAGGTCTAGTTGGGATTTCATACAGAGGAGATCCCCTGAATGTTGGCGGGTCCAACATCGTCAACAAAATTTCAGAGGAATTTCTAAAGAGGAGTTGACTTGGAGTGAGTTTGAGAGACTATTCAGGAAGAAGTATCTATCAGATAGATACTATGACAACAAGGAAATAGAGTTCTATGAGATGAATATGGGATATATGACCAATGAGGAGTACACTAGCAAATTCTTAGAGTTATTGAGGTATGTGACTTACCTCAAGGAGGAGAAGGCCAAGATTTAGCGATTCGTCTGTGGGTTTCTGGTAGCATTCAAAGACAGGATTGAATTTGGTGACCCTAGATTATTGGACGAGGCCATTCGGAAGCTAAAGCATTGTTTTGAGTAATTAAAGTGCAGATCTGAGACTAAGGAGGATTGGAAAGGGAATGATAAGAATAATGGAAAATGGTACGAGAAGTGAACTAGACATCAAATCACAAGTAACAAAATGAATGCCGCCATGCATAAGAAGTTCAATGCATCTGATAGAGGACATGGATTTCGATCTGAGGAGTAGAACAAGGGTGATGGTTGGAAGCCCTTGCAGTGTTGGACTTGTGGAGTAGAACATCGTAGGAGAGATTGTCCATAACATTAGGGTGGTATGCCTCACATTTATAGTGCATAAGACACGTAGATAGTTGGGGATGTTTGGCAGAGCATTCCATGGTCTATGCAGCATTGGAGAACAGGAAGGCAGATCACCAGGCGTCTATTATCGATATGGACGATAAGCTTTGTGATCAAGTTGTTTCTATTTTGATTGACCCTGGATCTAATTATAGTTCAGTCAACCCTGACCTGGTGGATAAGTGTGGTTTGAATAAAGAAGTGCATACAAAATCTTGGTTAGTGTAGTTGGCTACAAGTACGAAGAAGAGAGTTCATCATTGGGTAAGAGCTTGTGCATTTGAGTTGAATGGTATGCCTACATCAATACATTTGAATTTACTTCCATCAGGATCATAAAGTATTTTGTTGCGAATGGATTGGTTGTATCTTCATAAAACTAAAGTGGATTTTATGAAAAATCCATTAAGTGCTTGGATGACATTGGAGAACAGAGTATTACAGGGTAAGAAGAAGGTAACATCAATCAGAATGGTTACAGCTATGCAGGAGAAGAACACTTGTGGGAAAGGGTGTGTGTTATTTGTAGTGCATATTTCCAGTGAAAAAGGTAAGGAAGTTGAGGATGAGGATGTCTTGACAAAGTTGCCAGTTCTACAATAGTTTCAGGATGTGTTTTTAGTAGATATTTATGAGTTTCTGCCTCACAGGGAAGTAGAATTTCTATTGAGTTAGTACTAGGGGCAGCACCAGCATCGAAAGCACCTTACAAGATAAGCACACCGGATTTGGTGCAGTTGAAATTTTAGTTGAAGGAGATGCTTGACAAGGGATACTTTAGGCCAAGTTTATCACCTTAGGGTGCACCAGTGTTATTTGTGAAGAAGAAGGATGGTACTCTTAGGTTATGCATTGATTACAGACAGTTGAACAAGGTGACCTTCAAGAATAGGTATCTGTTGTCGAGGATCGATGACTTGTTTGATCAGCTAAAGGGAGCAACAATGTTCTTGAATATTCATTTGAGATTAGGATATCATCAGGTACACATTAAAGAAGAGGACATCTAAAAGACTGCTTTCTAGACCAAGTATGGGCATTATGAGTTTGTTGTAGTTCCATTTGGTTTAACTAATGCTGCAACTACTTTTATGTGCTTGATGAAGTGTATTGCATCCTTATCTAGACAAGTTTTTTATTGTATTCATTGATGATATATTGGTATATTATAAAAATGAGGAAGAACATGTCGAACATTTAGCAGTAGTATTGAGATTACAGAGAGAGCATCTGTTGTATGCTAATCTCAGTAAATGTAGTTTATTTCAGACGAAGGTACACTAATTGGGGCATGTGGTCTCCAAGGAAGGAATAGCAGTGGATCCAGAAAAGATAAGGGATATCATGGAATGGGCAGCTCCTAGGAATGTGGATGAGGTAAGATCATTCATGGGGTTAGTAGGTTACCACAGGAGGTTCATTAAGAACTTCTCTCATATTGCTTATCCTATTACATCATTACAAAGGAAAGGTAAGAAATTTGAATGGACAGAGGAATGTGCAGCAAATTTTGAAAAATTAAAGCAGTTATTGATAAATGCTCAGTTGTTAAAGGTTGCAAATCTGAACAAAGAATTTGTGGTATGTACAAATTCTTGCAAAAGAGGACTTGGTGGAGTCATTATGTAGGAAGGACTAGTATGCTGTGAATCAAGGAAATTGAATGAGAATGAGCAGAATTACTCGACATGTCATCTTGAGTTGGCAGCAATCATCCATGCTTTGAATATTTGAAGGCACTATCTTCTTGGCAGGTGGTTCATCCTGATGAGTGATAACAGTGGATTGAGGTATCTATTTGACCAACCGAATTTGAATGCCAGGCAAACTAGATGGTTGGCCATGATCAGTGAGTTTGATTTCCAGATGAGGTACATTAAAGGTAAAGAGAATAGGGTTTCATATGCTCTTAGCAAGCATATATAGGTAAATCACATAGCAGTTATGAGTCCTTATGGGACAGATCTATAGGATCAGACCTTGTAGGAAGGTTAGCAGGATGACAGGTATAGGGAGTTTATGCATAGGTTATAGTAGAGTATAGGTATAGGTACAGGTGCAGGTACAAGTATACAAGATGTGGACTATCGTCACACAATAGATGACTTGGTCAGATTTAGGGAAAAGATATATGTGCCAGACAACAGAGAGCTCAAGAAGATTATCTTGAGGGAATTTCATGCTAATCCATATTCAGGTCACACAGGATATTAGAATAAATTGACAGCGGTGAACAAGTTCTACTATTAGACAAACTTGAAGAAAGAGGTGGCAGAGTTTTGTGGCTAGACACTTGGATTTTCAACAAGTAAAAGTAGAGTGTAAGCATCCAGGTGGATTAATTCAGCCTATTCTGATTCCAGAGTGGAAGTGGGAGGTCATTTCCATGGACTTCATTACAAGTTTTCCGAGGACATATAGACAACATGATTCTATCATGGTTGTTGTGGACATGTTGACTAAGGTAGTGCACTTCCTTCCAATCAAGTCCACATATTCAACTAATGATGTAGCATAGGTATTCATCAGAGGTATAGTGAGGTTTCATCGTGTACCAAAGAAGATTGTATCAGACAAGGATTCCAAGTTCACTTCTAGGTTCTGGAAAGAGTTATTTGCAGGTTTAGGTACAGAGTTGGCCTTTAGCACAACTTTTCATCCGCAGACAAATGGATAGGAAGAGAGGGTCAACAGGATATTCGAGGACATATCAAGGATGTATTTCATGAATTAGTAGCAAAATTCGAAGGAGTATATTCCACTGGTTGAGTTCTCTTACAACAATGGTTATCATGAATATTTTAGGATGAGATGTTTGAGGCATTGTATGGGTGGAGTTGTAATACTCCCATCATTTGGAGTGATCCAATGAACATGGTATTGATTGGACCAGACGTGTTGGAAAAAATGGAACAGGAAATGTAAGTAATCAAGAAGAATCTAAAGGCATCACAAGATAGACAGAAGAGTTATGTAGATAAGAACATGTTGTTTAAGTAGTTTTAGGTTTGGGAACAAGTGTACTCGTGCATCAATCCCAAGAAGAGATCCTTGAGGATTGGATCATGTGCCAAGTTGGAACCTCAGTTTTGTGGACCTTTTAGGATTCTTGAGAGGATTGGACTAGTAGCATATCTACTTGCATTGCATATGATAGTGAAATTCCATGATGTTTTCCATGTGTCATTTCTTAAGAAGTATGTTAGCGATGTTGATCATGTGATTTACTGGTCTGTATTACAGGTGGAGCCAGAAGGAGAATTATAGCTAGAACCTCAGTGAATTTTGCAAAGAAATATGCTCATGCTCTAGAATCAAGAAATTGAACAATTTAAAGTGTAATGGAATCACTTTGGGCCCGATGAAGCTACATGGGAGATGACAGATTAGATGTGGGCTATGTATCCTTCTCTATTTATTGGTTGAGTGAATGCTTTTGGTATATGATTTGGTATGACGTTTTGGTATATGTATATGGATGTAAATACCGCCATGAGTTGTGTTATAAAGCTCTAATAAGCGGTATGGATGTCATGTCATTATGGTTGTCATGTTGTTATGTTGTCATGTTGGTTTGTTTTTCAGCAAGATGATCATTGTAAATACTGCAATGAGCTAAGTTATAAAGCTCTATGGGTAGTATGTTTTTCTTTTCAACAGTCTTGTTGGTTGTAGGTGTCATTGAGCACTGAGGATGATGTTCCCCCAAGGGGGAGGTTCTGTAACAACCCTAGTGAAAATTCTATGTAATAAAGTTAATAAAGCTAAAATAATCACCATGGTCATGGGACACATATTCCAAGCTGAATGTTGGTAAAAAGACATAGTGATGGGGATCACTTGTGATTAATTAGTGGCTACAGAAATTGGAAAAGGCAATGACAAAGGCTTTGGAAAGGCATGAGGCATCAATTAGCATTTTATTTATGAAAATAATGTAAATTAGGAGAGAAGAAAGGTGAAAGGTCACAGGTTGCATGTGAGGAGGACAATGAAGGAAAATAATGGAGAATTGAATAAAATAGAGGCCTCATTAATAAAAATTCTTCCGAAGATTAGTTGACAGACTTTTGTCAGTTCAGTTTTGGAGCTCTCTCTCTATTCTCTCTCTCATACTCTTTGACACTTAGAGTTTTCTTGGAGAATTGTTCGAGAGGTGTGGCATACTTATATTTTTAGAGAAAGAAGGTAAAGGAAGAGCAGGAAAGCGCAAGAGGACATCGGGATCAGCAACTGCAATGGGTTTTTCTTACAGGTATCGAGTTGCATGTATGATTTCCTTGCTAGTTTTTGCATGCATGGCATATTCATGTGTTTTCTTGGTTATGATTTCTCATTGCCATGGAGGAATGCCTAGATTGACGATGAATTTTATTAGCCTTGCAATTTCCTGGATAGAAATGGTGTTGTGGGTTTCTTTCCTTTTTTTTTCTAGTTGGTTATCATCTTCCTTTGGATTGGGGGTGAGTTACTAGTTCTTGGAAGCCTTTGTTGGACAAATGCTTTAGAAACCCTGTAATAGCTTGGGTTGAGTTACTAGTCCTGGAAACCTTGGTTGGAAAAACGTTCTGGAAGCCCTTGGTTGGTTGAGTTACTATTCCTGGAAGCCCTATGGTGGGCTCTAGTATTGTAGCAATAATGCTACAACTCCTGGAGCTTCCTATCTCTAATTTTATCAACCCGGTAGTTCGTAACAAACTTGGAAGCGACGGTGCTGTATGCACAAGTACTAGCTCTTGTCGCAGCTGTCACTTGGTCAGCTGGCACAAGTCCGCTAGGGCTCAAGCCAACTTCTATATGTTCTCAGAAGAAGCTTTCTAAATGATGGATGAAGGCTATCTCAAAAGAAATTAATCTATTTTGCAAAAATGAACTGAAAGCCAACCAAAACATGGAAACCCTAGTAAACCCTAATCTGACTAGCTTAATCTCTATGATGCAATGGTGGGAGTGCAAATGTCTAAAAATGATGCCATTACTTCTAGTGATATGAAATGCATGAACTTAAACTACTTCTATTGAAAAGAACATTATTTTTGTATTTTTGCTTAAGTGGTTGGAGTTATTATGATTTTGTTTCTTATTAGGGTTTGGTTGTGCAGGGGTAGTGCGAAGGGAGAGAAATCTTGGGAAAGGTCAGGAGGGCTAGGAGAGGTTCCAGGGGATCCCTAACATCATTCCACAGGAGTCCACAACGTTCAGATGCTCAGCAACCGAGTTTGCAGGCTTCTACAGGATGTCTGCAGGGGATCCTACAGGAAGCTTGGGATTTCTACAGGAAGTCTGCTAACTTCTACAGGATGTGCTATGGTTGGAGTTTTGGGTGATGGAGTAGTGGAGGAGTGGTATGGGTGGATGGGTAAGGTGAAGGTGGAGTTTGTGGTGGCTCAGGGACAGAGATATGAGATGAGGAAAGAGTGGGTACAGTTGGTTGGTGAATAGAAGGGTGGAAGCAAGGAAAAGTATAAAAGATGGAGCTACGTGAGAAGTAGATGAGTTGGAAGGCTAATGAGCTGAACAGAGGTTGAGCAAGTGGCTTCAGGCGTGGTTGAGAAGAAGAAGAACACGATAAAGTGATGCTAAGCAGTGTAAAAGAAACAAATCTGCACAAAACCGAGAATTCATCAACCTATCCTAACTGTGTTATTAAATCAACGAACAGCAATGTAAACTTCAGAGAAAAATCGTGCATGGAGTTGGAATGAAGAAGTACTGCTCAAGATCAGAATGCATGGATGGATCTAGAATTGAAATGACTGTGTTGCAGCTTGAATGAAAGTATAAGACTGCGTTTTTTGGTGGTTGGTACGGTCTACACCCCCAATCTCTAAACAAAGATGGCAGTGAGTGCACTGTCAACCTTTTCTTGGAGCTCTAATGAATGCTGATCCTCCTACTCTAAGCTAAGCAACTAAAAGCACTTGAACTGTAAACTAATCCTACTCAATCACATAAAAGAAATCAAATCAGCAGACTGTAAATTCTAAATGCATGTCAAAACAGAGGAAATAAAGTGCTGCAAGGAAACACGTAACAATACAAGGAAGAGGAGGTCTATTGCTCTCAGGTTGGGCCCTAACCTGAGAGCTATAGCTCCCTTAAAAACTCAGAATTGGATCCAAAGCTGCCTGCCTTTATTAAATAATCAAGAGTCTAACATCATGCCAAAACTGGCTTACAAAGAGCAAAAACCGAGCTGTAGCTCGTGCTTAGAAAGTGCAACTGTAGTTCAAAAGTTCAAAAAGCTCCTATCAAAGGCTACGGCCTTCATATTTATACATAATGAAGATCAAGCTGGCTTCCCCCATTCGTGGAGCTTGGCTGTCCAACTGAAAGTTAAACTGCTGATCCTGTAGAATCCATTGGCTGCCTTTAAGCTCGGTGGGGAGAGCTGTTGGAGCTCGGAGTTAAGGTGAAAATCACGAGGAAGGTCATCAAGACTGTGGACAACCTCCCTATGAACCCGCAATGTCACCTTTGTTGTCTCCTTGTCTCCATTTGCGTGGTCTTTTGCTCTCTTTAATGCCAAAAACCTGAAATCATCATGTATTAGCCACATAGATATAATGCCTGCCCTTCTTCCTACAAATAACACGAATATACTAAGAAATGAATGCATAAGTGTTAAAAGATGAAGGGTTGAGCAAGGTGAGTAGGCCAAATGAGCCCAAATTGTTACCAAAAATTGGGGCTCATCACCCTAGTTGGAAAAATTATTTTGAATCCAAACGACAACCATGGGTTGAGTTACTAGTCCTCAAATCCCTTGTTGGAACAAATGCTATGGAGCCCTGGAAATCTTGGGTAGAGACCAATTTGATGATGGTTAGTGATGTTTGACTATGAGGTGGAATCACTGGTTTAAGGTTGAGGTGGTTTTTCCTCTGGAAGCCCTGGTTTGGTTTTGTTGGATGTGTTCCATGAGATCCCACATTCATGCTTGGAATATGGCATGGGGGTGACTAGTTGAAAGAGAGAATCTCTTTAGCCTAGTCTATGGCTAGGTGGTTCGTGGAAGTCCCAAACCTAGTTTCATTTTTCATATGTTGATAAGATCTTATTTCCTCTTGTATTTGATGGGTAAATATACTTGTTTAGATGTGGTTTTTATGGTTGTTATATCCTTTATATTTATGTTGGTTATGAGCATGTTTTATGATAGTGATGATGTATGGATATCATCATGTTTTGATCTGTAAATGAATAAACAATGAATATATGACCTAATATACGATAATGCAACTAATGTGATAAGGCATCAATGCTTCTTAACGATTTTCAAATAAGTATGAGACCCATATGCTCAAATTTTTTGCTATGACCTATAGAATGCATATTTGTGACATGTTTAATGAAATTCTAGTCAAGTCCTTTTTTAGGTATTTTCATTTGTATCATTGTTTCGATGTTACTTTTCATTTTTGGAAGTTCCATGAAGTTATGGGCAGTGGCCTGAGATCTGACCCTGAAAAAGTGGCACAGAATCCAGGGTCGTTGGCTCTGAACTAGATGAAAAAGACCTCAGCTTCTTGCATTCCCTTGTTGTGAAAGTGACTCGAGGGACCTAGTCACATGCAATCCCATGCCATGGGAGTGACTGAGGCTCTAGTGCAGTGAAGTGTCAATTTGTCTCAGGGGTTGATCACCTTGAAGAGTTGGTTGGCTCCGGTAGGTTTTGTGACATGTGCATAAGGTCATATTGGTTGTGTTGTGTCAGTTCCACTTCCTTAACTATACATGGGGAGTTAAATCATATCGTAGTAGCCTCTCCTCACATGTTTACCCTAGTGAACCGGTTAATTTGGGTAAATGTGGGAGGAGGGTGTTACATCGACTCAGCTAATCTGAAGCATCATAGAGCACAGGGAGGTAGTCGTCGAAAAATTCCTAACATTCACCATAGACTACACCATCATATCTTAGAAAAGTTAATCGAGAATGAGGTTCAATAACGAATCATATTTTTGCATGGTTTTGTGGTTATGCATTCATATTGCGATGCTCATGATGAAGGACTAATGGGAGATCGAGCTTTAGCAACTGAGACTGGAATTTTCATCATTGAGCTTGCAGCTGCTAACAACCCTAAGACTTTAGCAGCCCTAAGCGCCAGTGCTAAGGCCTCCAAGAGCATTCCAAAAGTGTCAGCCATTACACCCAAGGCACCATCTACTTCCAAAGCTTCTCTTGTGGAATCTCCAACTTCTATTCCACTGCCTCCAATCTTAACCTCACCCCCGTTGAATTCCATGTTGAGAAAATGCCTATTTGATTCCCAAGGATTGATGGCATCCAACTTCAAGGGAATGGTGATAGTTATCAACCTCAAGATCTGGAAACCTCCCCAATGGTTGTACACATTTTTAGTACGTTCTTACAGAGCTTTCATTTGTGGCTGATTCACTTCATTTACAAACATAGCAGACTGACTGCGCCAAATTTAGAATCATCCTCGAATTCACTTATGAACCTTCCTTTGTTACTTCTCACCTTTTGGAACAACTTGTTTTCATTATATTTCTTAGCTTCTGTGGTTCAAGGGATTCAAGTAGTTCAAGGTGAATCTTGTTATCGAAAATATGGATTAACAAGGGAAAACATGACGTTGCTGTTTGCATCTGGATATATGACTTCTCTCCTTTTCGGGACATTTATAGGGTGCATTTATGATTTTATGGTTTGGAAAAAGGCTTGTATAGTGTGTTGTCTCTTGCACATAATTGGTTCCTTGGCTATGTAATTCAAAAAATATTATAGCCTTTGGATGGGAATAATTTATCTAGCAATTGTTTCATATGTTTTCTCATGTGCTTTTGAGACATGGATGACTGTTGAACATGAGAAATTGGGTTTCCAGAAAGAATGTTTAATTGGCGCCTTTTGGACTAGATTTGGAGGAGTAGCATCAAATATGGGAAGTTCAACGCTTGCAAATGAGTTAGCAAACTAGAATATTGATCATGGAATGACCTTTCATTAATGGAAACCAATATTGTTGCAATTATGTTTGCTATATTTTTTGTGAAAATATGGGGAGAAATCTTTTCAGTGTCAGTCTATCTCTCGCCAATTTCGATTAGTGGGGATTGCGCATTGGAAACAAATATGGAATTAAATTTTATCATGACAAGTTTCATGGGCGTAATGAGGTCAAAACTTGCTTTTTTATTCCATGATATTTTCTCCAAAAATGGCATGAAAGGAAGGATGTCTATGGAATACATGAACTAGTATGCTCACCTCTCTATGTTGTATATGGCACTTCTATCCCCATTTTCTTTTGCAGAAATAAATATGGGAACTTATCGTGACAACCTCATGTCAATTGTTTTCCCCTTTTACTAAAAATACAGAGATGAATTATTATGGGTTGTTGCAAGGTTGCACAAAACTAACAATTCCTATCTCCAGTACATTCAAGAAAGTGAAAAATAATTGGGAGCTTATGATAGTATTGGTAAATTTGGATGGGGAAATAAGCATGTTTGCATCAATGTCCTACTTTCCAAGGACTATTTTTTGTAAAATGTATTGTTTTTAGAATCATACAAGGACCATGTTAACAATTGTATTTTCTCTCTATCACCTAAAACATCTTATGCACCTACTGGGCACACAATAGATGGGCTAATATACAAATCTAATGGAAACAATACACAGAGCACATCATCAATATTGCTTTTGTCTTTAGCCTATTTTTGGATTCAACAAAATACCTCTCCTGATGCTAAGGTAATGTCATGGTGGGACTATCAACTCACAACAATGGGAATGAAAAATGTGAAACTTGAGCACTCGGAGGAAGTCTTTACATTGTCTCATTGGATAGTGATAATCTACAAAGATAATCCACCAGATAAGTTGTCAGATTTCTACCAGGAAAATCAGCACGCGAACTACCTCCAGGTCCATTTGCTAGGCCATGCACTGTCATCCTCATAGTTTGCACACAAGAATTACATGATACCTTTGTCCTCGGACCCTCGTTCATCATGGTTATGGCTCACCCGTAAACCCAAGGTTATGGGTCAACCACACATAACCCTTTGCCAACGAATTCCATTTGCTCAGCCACACACTGTCCACATCACAGTTGGCCCACCATCATTACAGGGTATCTCTATCCTTGGCTCTTTTTTCATCATGGTTATGGGTCAACCACACAAAACCCTTGTCCTCGAAATCCAAATTCTTAACCACATGTTGTCAATATCACTATTGGCTCGCAAGCATTACAGGGTATCTCTATCCTTGGATATTTGTGTATCATGGTTATGGATCATCCACAGACCCTCAGTTATGGGTCACCCACAAACCGTTGGTTTTGGGTCAACCACACAAAACCCTTGTCTACAACAACACTTGTTCATCCACAACTCATCTTCAACAAAGGCTTCTCTAGAGGGAACTTCACACAATGAGGATCATTTCTTCCTAAGGGGGGAGGAATGATTTTAATGGAAATTTACCCATGGTGTTTACCCATGGTAATGTAACTAAAGGCCATAAATAACTCACCCATGGTATTATCCACCCATAGTATTTTCCCACCCATGGTATTTACCATGGTAATGTAACTAGAAAAGGCTATAAATAACCAGCCTCACTTTGTAAGAGGACAAATGGTCCAACACAATGTAGTTGCAATCATCATTCTAATCTAATAAAAATTGGATTTCTAGTTTATTTTTTGGGCTGGTTTACTGCATGGGTTTCTTCTTTCACTTCATGGTGTGGAAATTATTCAAATCATGCCCCCCCCCCTCAAGATCTGTATCAATTCCATGTTGTTTCACCTGAAACAAAGGAATCCAAATAAAAATAGGAAAATAAATTCACTAGGTAAGTCTGAAATTGATCTACTTATTCAACAAATTAATAAATTGAAGGAGGAGAATGAGAATTTAAGAAAACAATTTACCATGGTTAAAGGAAAACTTCAGTTTAGAAAAAAAATAGATTAGAAACCCTAATAAAAGTGGCAGAGGTAATGTCACTTTATGATACAACAGTGAGATTGTGTGATGGGTGTAAGCAAGTGTTGGAGGAGGCAGATTGTGAAAGGCCAACCATTGTTTTGGTTAGGATCCAAGTTGGAGAATAGGATGAAGAATTCTAAACTGTTATTCCATAAGAACCTACTAAAGATGTTGTTGTTACATAAGAACCAGTGGTTGAAACAAATTATGATGGAGAAAACAATATTCTATTCCACAAGAATCTGTTTATGAAAATGTTGTTACATAAGAAATGGTAGCTGAAATAGAGAAAATTGAAATAAAATTGGCTATTGCTCCACAAGAACCTATCGATGTTGTTGCTGACACACAAGAACCAACAGGTGAGGTACTATAGCCGGTGGAGAAAGTGGATGAAGAGATGTTTCAAGAAGTTGCTAAATCTACTATTATAGCAATAACAAAGATAGCCCAATCGAAATTGAAGGAAACATTGAAGTAACCATTCTTAGTTGAGGAACTGGAGAAGTGGAAGAAACTTGCACTCTCGCTAAAAGATGAAGTTATCCCTCTAAAACAACATGAGATAATTGTTGATGATTTGAAGAGGACATGGGTTGAAAATCTAAATTCAAAACTTTGTGAGTGTTGGGTTGTGTTATATTCTTTCCACGACTAGCCCCCCTAGTTAGGTTGGGCAGACCTACCTATGGTTTTGTGCATGGTTTTCGCACATGGTTTTCGGTCCATGGTATTGGATGCTTCGACATGTATATATATGTATTGTAACATTGAAAGGAACATAATGAAAAACCAAGCTTGTAGTCTCAGTTTTGGGATCCAGGGTAAAATCTCTGTGTATATGTGTTTTATGTGTTATTCTTTCACATTGTTTATTTTTTTCTCTTGGAATTCGTATGCAGGTAATTTATGTATGGGGTTAAAACCTACATTTGGTATCGGAGCTATTTCAGCTTCAAGGGGACACCTTTGTTGCTAAGGGGCTTCACTTGAGCTTGTGGTAGACCCTGTTCAGTGGGAGATCTATGGGATCGATTCTAGTGGTGAAAGAAGGTGGTGAGCAGTGGAATGATAGAGATCGAGAAATTTAATGGTCAGAGATTTGAGTTATGGAAACTCAAGATGGAGGATCTGTTGGTAGATAAAGATTAGTGGATCATGGTAGATTTGGGTACTAAACCAACGGGAGTGTCTGATGAAGAATGGAAGAAGTTGGATCAAAAGGCAAAGAGAACAATACGATTGTGTGTCTCAGATTCAATATTGTTGAATGTATCAAGGGAATCTACGGCTAAGGCTTTGTGGGTCAAGTTAGGGACTTTGTACCAATCTAAGTCTCTGGTGAATAAACCGTTCCTATGGAAAAAGTTGTATAACCTGATGATGAAAGATGGAGACTTGGTGACAGAGCATATGAACACATTTAATACTATGGTAAGTCAGTTATTATCTGTTGATATTAAAATTTGAGATGAAGATAAGTGCATCAGTTTGTTGTGTTCTCTACCAGATTTGTGGGATAGTATCATTATTGCAATAGGTAGCAATGCAACTACCTTGCAGTTTGATGAAATAGTCTCATCCTTGCTGATGGAGGAGATGAGGCGGAAAAATGTGGAGAGCTATAATGGTGATGCCTTGTCTGTACGAGGACCGTCCCAGAACAAAAACAAAAATAAGTCATCGAGTGGGAGATCTAAATTTAGAGGGAGATCTAAATCTCCAGGAAAACCTGTAAAGGTGTGTTGGAAATGCGGAAAGAAAGGGCACTATAAAAGGGACTATAAATCTAAAGCTCCTAACAAAGGAAAGGGATCTGATGATGCTCCTTCTGCAGAGGAGAAAACCACCTCAGATGAAGGTGGGGATGTATACTTGGGTTCTTCAAGTACACATGTAGATCATGAGGCATGGTTGATTGACTCAGGTGCATCCTTTCACTTCACTCCCCATAGAGAGTGGTTCTGCGAGTATGAGAAATATGATGGTGGTGATGTCTTCTTAGGGGATGATAGGAAGGCTAGAATCGTTGGTCGCAGAAAAGTAAAGTTGAAGTTGCAAGGTGGAAGGGTTAGAACACTTCCGAGTGTTCTGCATATTCCTGCATTGGCCAGAAATCTGATTTTTGTAATCAAGTTGAATGATGCAGGTGTAAAAACAATGTTCGAGACAGATACCTGCAAGATGGTTTAGGGAGCACTGGTATTGATGCAGGGAGTTCAAATTGGAACTCTGTACAAGCTGCAAGGTAGCACTGTTATTGATGGGTGCAACATTTTTGTGGTTCCTAAAAGTGGAGCAAAAAATCTAGTGGTCTCCGGAGAAAAGACCATGCTATGGCATCAAAGGCTTGGACATATTGGAGAGAAGGGCCTTTGAATACTTCATGGTAAAGGTGTGGTAGAAGGTATGACTAATATCTCTCTGGATTTTGATTTCTATGAAAATTGTGTATATGGGAAGCAGAATCGAGTGAGTTTCCCCTCTGGTGGTAAGAGGGTGAAATAGATATTAGATCTTGTGCACAGTGATGTGTTTGGACCTGTGAAGGTTCCATCACAGGGTAAGTCTGTGTACTATGTATCATTTATAGATGACTTCTCAAGGAATACATAGATATATTTCCTCAAGAAGAAATCTAAAGTATTTGATAGGTTTAAAGAATTTAAGGCTTTGGTGGAAAACCAGACAAAGAAGAAGATAAAGGTGCTGAGGACAGATAACAGTGGAGAGTTTTGCAGCAAGGAATTTGAAGAATTTTGTAAGAAGTGTGGTATAGCACGACACAAGACTACTCCATACACACCTGATAAAAATGGAGTTGTAGAAAGAATGAACAAGACGTTGATGGAAAGGGCAAGAAGCATGCTCCGTGGTGTTAGGTTAAGATAGGAATTCTGGGCAGAGGCAGTGGAAACAGCATGTTACCTGGTCAACATATCACCTTCATCAGCGTTGGAGGATAAGACTCCACGAGAGGTATGGACTGGTAAGAAACCCTCTCTTTCACATCTGAGGGTATTTGGATGTGATGCATATGTACATGTTCCAAAGGAGAAAAGAACAAAGTTGGATAGTAAATATGAAAAGTGCATCTTTATTGGGTATAAGGATGGTGTAAAGGGTTATAAGCTTTGGAACCCAATAACAAGGAAGGTTGTGTACAACCGAGATGTGGTGTTCAGAGAGGTGAAAGATGTTATTAAACATGAAGTCCCATCAAAAGAACCTGAGAAGATAGAGTTTGAGCTAAAGGATGAATAATCAGACTCTATAGCAGAAGAGAATCAGAAGATGAAGAGCCACAAACTCTGGTTGTGGGAAGATTAGATCGAGAAAGAAGGCAGCCAGAAAGGTATAGTCCATCTGCTTTCTATTCAAATTTTGCTTTATATATTATTGATGATGATACCAGAATTGTGAAGGAAGCAGTAGATTCAATGGAAAACTCTGGAAAGAGACCATGGTTGATGAAATGGAATATTTGCACAAAAATGAGGGTTGGGATCTAGTGGAGTTGTTGGCTGGAATGAAACCCATTGGCAGAAAATGGGTTTTCAAGAAGAAGACAAATGCAGAAGGAAAGGTGGAGAAATACAAAGCTCGGTTAGTAGAAAAATTTTATTCCCAGGTGTCGTGTTATGAAACCAGCTCAAGAAAAGATAGAAAAGATAGATCAATGCCTTAGAATTCAGCCTCTTCGAGGGGGCAACCTCCTTTACATTACATAAATGAACAATTCTTTAATGATTCAAATGACAAAACCTCCTTTCTATATATAGGAGTCTAAGGAGTCACAATATAATCCATCCGACCTAACAATAATAATATAAAGCCACAAAAATAACAATAGAGGGATTCTATGGGGCACAGTAGTAACAATATGGTGGCAATAGGGGCACAACAATATTAATAAGGGGTATAACTACAATAGTAATGGGGTAATCACTAGTATTATAGGGACCCAACATGCCCCTCTCCTTCAAAAAAGTGTTGTCCTCAACGCTTGAGTAGTTCTGGATACTTCTGCATAAAATTTTCATCCTCCCATGTGGAATCTTCAGCGGATAAGTTTTTCCACTTGATAAGATACTCTGAAATTGATCGATTTCGTAGCTGTCGAGTTCGTGTTTCTGTGACTACTTCCGGTTCCAATATAATTTTTCCTTCCTCATCAAGTTCTGGCAATATTGTTTGAACTGGGAGCTTGTCGCCTATAACCTTCTTTAAACATGAAACATGGAAAACTGGGTGCAATCGAGAAGCTGCAGGAAGCTCCAATTTGTATGCCATAGTACCAATCTTTGGCAACACCTTGTACGTACCATAATACTTTGGTGATAATTTATTATCCTTCTTAGCTTGCTTGAGGGACATTTGCTTATATGGTTGTAGCCGTAGGAATACCCAATCACCAACATCAAAACTTCTTTCACTACGATGTTGATCTGCCTGTTGTTTCATTCTATTCTGTGTCAACACGAGGTTATCCTTTAAGAGTTGGAGGACTTGTTGTTGATGTTCAATGTGATGTTCCACTGCCTGAACCTTAGAATTTTCTCTTAAATATGATGTGATGGATGGTGGTTGATACCCATAAAGTGCCATAAATGGGGTCATTTTTGTTGCTGTATGGAAGGAAGTGTTATACCACCATTCAGCCAGAGGCAACCATTTGACCCATTGTGTCTGTTTATCAGATATAAAGCAACGAAGATATCCTTCCAAACATTTGTTTACTATCTCAGTTTGCCCATCAGATTGAGGATGATAAGATGAGCTATGAGCTAACTGAGTACCAAGACAAGAAAATAATTCTTTCCAAAAATTTCCAGTGAAAATGGGATCTCTGTCACTTACAATAATCTTTGGGTTTCCATGTAGTTTTTGAATTGTTTGCATAAATGCAGTAGAAACTGTACTAGCTTTAAATGGATGTGATAATGCACAAAATTGTGCATACTTGGTAATTCTGTCAACTACCACCATGATGACACTCTTTCCCTCAGACTTGGGTAAACCTGTGATAAAATCCATTGAAACCTCCTCCCAACGTTGTCTTGGAATGGATAAAGGTTGTAATAGACCCGGTGTCTTAATTGTTTCAACTTTATTTTGTTGGCAAACCAAACATTCCGCCACAAACTTTTGAATATCTGATTTAAGGCCATCCCAAAAAAATTCCTTCTTAACCCTGTGGTAAGTTTTTAGAAATCCTGAGTGCCCTCCTAAGGGAGAAGTGTGCAATTCCATAAGAATTTTTTTTTTAGCTGGGAATTCTTACAGAGGTATAAGCGATCTTTGTACCATAACGAATCATTTTTCCAGCTAAATGTATCAGAGGTACTGGAATCTTGTTGTAACTTTCGAATAAGTGCCCACACTTCTTCGTCATTCTTCCATTCCTCCCTTGCTTCATTTATCCAATCTGGTTGGATAATAGAAATGGCGCACAACAATGCTTCCACATCCTCATCCTTTCTTGAGAGTGCATCTGCCACCACATTTTTCTTCCCTTTTTTGTAGATGATTTCAAATTCATAACCCAACATCTTTGTGACCCAATTTTGTTGCTCTTCAAAGGATAATCTTTGTTCTAAAAAGTATTTAAGGCTATCATGATCCGCTTTTACCTTGAAGTGTCTTCCCATTAGGTAGGGTCACCATTTCTTAAGTGCATGGAGTATTGCCAACATTTCCTTCTCATAAATAGCCTTGCTTAAAAACTTTCCCTTGATTGGACGACTTTCAAAAGCAATGGGTCTTTCATCTTGCATTAGAACAACACCAATTCCATTTCCTGAAGCATCACATTCCACAATAAAGGTTTTTGTGAAGTCCGGTGTAGCTAAGACCGGTGCTTGGCACATTGCCTCTTTAAGATGTTCAAAGGCCTTTGTTGCTTCCAGAGTCCATGAAAATGCATCTTTCTTCAATAATGTTGTTAGAGGTGCTGCGATTCTCCCATAATTCTTAACAAACTTGCGATAATACCCTATCAACCTGAGAAATCCTCGCAGATGCTTTATGGATGTGGGGATTTTCCATTCCTTAATGGCTTTAATTTTGCTAGGGTCTACCTTAACTCCTTCATGAGATACAATATGACCCAGATATTCCACCTCCTGGACTCCAAAGAAACATTTGGATCTTTTTGCATATAATTGTTTCTCCTCCAATAGTTGTAGCACCCTGTCAACATGTTCAATGTGATCCTTCCAAGACTTGTTGTAGATTAGTATATCATCAAAAAATACTAACACAAATTTTCTAAGGAATGGTTTGAAAATTGAATTCATCAAACCTTGAAATGTTGAAGGTGCATTGGTAAGGCCAAAAGGCATGACCAAAAATTCATAATGACCCTCATGAGTTCTAAATGTTGTTTTCGGAATGTCTTCAGTCTTCATTCTGATTTGATGATATCCTGAACAAAGATCCAACTTGGTGAAGTAAATTGATCCATGCAATTCATCCAGTAATTCATCAATGACATGAATGGGGAACTTATCTTTAATAGTGAGCTTGTTGAGCTCCCTATAATCCGGACACATGCGTCATGATCCATCCTTCTTGTGCACCAATACTACTGGAGCAGAGAAAGAACTTTGACTCGGTTGAATTATACCAGCCTCTAGCATTTCTGCAACCATATGTTCAATTTCACTCTTTTGGACATAGGGATATCTATACGGCCTGATGTTTGGAGGAACACTTCCTGGAATCAGATGAATAACATGATCGTGATCACGCATAGGTGGGAGACCTTTGGGAGTTTCAAATACCTTGGAATGATTGTCCATGACTTTTTAGAGATTTGGAGAAATAGATGATTCCAGTGTGGAAACATCTAGCGAACATAATTGTGCAATTACACCTCTTTTCTCCTTTTTTAGAAGCTTTGTCATACCATTAGAGTTGATTATCTTTCATGGTTTCCTTGCGATACCCCTTAATTCAACTTCCTTTCCTTCCATAGAAAATTTGATGAAAAGTTCTTGAAAATTAAAAGCTATTGTAGCCATTGGACTCCTAGTACAACATTAGCACCTCCCATTGGAATGGAAAGCATTGGGCTAGTCAATACATATTCTCCCATGGATAGCTTGATATTATGGCACTTTCCAGAGCAATTTATTGTTCCTCCATTTGCAATCATCACTTGACACTCTAGTGCTAGATATAGGAAGCAATTCAATTCTTTTGCTACCTTACAATGAATAAAATTATGGGTGCTTCCTGAATCAATCAACACTATTACCTTTTTCTTCTTGATTTGTCCTTCTATCTTGATGGTTTGAGGAGTGGTAATTCCCGCCAATGCATTACAAGATATGGTCGGATTTATTTGTTCTTCATCTAGGCTTTGTTCCTGGAGTATATCCTCTTCTTTTGACCTTTCTTGCTCATTTTCTTCTTCCTCTTCACAATCTATGTAGAATAATTTCTTCTTAGCACACTTATGACCTTTAGTGTATTTGCTATCACAACTGTAACAAAGCCCTTTTGCTCTTTTTTCTTCCAATTGTTGTGGTGTCAACCTTATAGGTTGTGGAAGACTAGGGGCAACAACACTTGCGTCTTTATAGTTGTGAGTGGTATGCTTCCTGGTTGCCATAATTTTCCATTTTTCTTGTTAACCTGAATGCCTTCTCTAATGAATCAGGTTCCCAAAGGTGAACATCATGTTGGATATTATCCTTTCAAGACCCTATGAACACATCAATCCTATGCTCCTCTGGAATATCTTTTACCCTTATGTTCAATTTTTGGAACTCCTCAATGTGCTCCATTATGGAACCCTTTTGTTTGAGACTTATCAATTGGCTAAAAAAAGTGTTGCTTTTTGTATCCTCATAATGTGCTATCAATTCTTCTGTAAAAATTGCCCAAGTGATAAATTGTTTACGATAGCAAAGCCATTGATACCATACAAACTGATTTGGTTCCAAATATAAAGTTGCCATGCGTACCTTTTGTGTGTTTTGCACATTATTGAGATCGAAGAATTGCTCCATCTGTAATATCCATGTTGCGGGATCCTTGCCATCAAACTTCCTCATATTGATTTTTGGAATATGGTGGGTCTTCAATCCAACATTGGAGTCTATGGAATCATGATTAACATTTCTTTTGTTCTCATCATGAGTTTCATTTACTACCCTTTCACCATTAGTGACCCTTTCTTGTAGCAACTTCTTCAATTCTTCCATGTCTGTCTTCAAATCTATCTTCAAATCGTCCATCTTAGCTTCTACGCCTTTCTTTAAACAATCCATATTAGCTTCTACACCTTTCTTTAAACCATCCATCTTAGCTTCTACATCTTTCTTTAAACCATCCATCTTAGATTCTGTTCCTTTTTGTGCAAGTGACACTTGTTGCACTTGGTCTCGTAATTTTGCTATATCATGTTGCATTTCTTCCTCTTCTTCATAAGTCATGCTAGAGCTTTCAAGTTGCTTACTAGTTGTTTGCATTTTCTTTCCTAGGGGTAGCAATTACTGATAATAATGCTTTACTATGCCCTTTGGATTCCTTCAAACCAAGCTTATGCAAAAAATTTAAAAAAAAAAACTACACACCTTTTTTCACTTTGTAGAAGCCTGATATTGAATCTGATGTATCTCTGTAATTTCGAATCATCAAGTTCTGAAATTGTGACCTATAGTATCCTTCTGTGTCCTCTTTCTAATGCCACTAGTCTGATCCAAATTGTATTCTCCAAGAAAGAGTTATGCACAATCTCCCGTAGTGACCTGATTATAGACTAGTTCAGTAGAGCAAACTTGTATGAAGTGCCACGCGTCACTATTTTGACCTTTGACTCTGAAAAATATATACAAGAAAACTACATTCCATCCTCTTTCTGTACCTTCTTACAAAATTTCAATCCGATGCATAGAAAGAAAGTTATGACGATTTTCCTCAGGTCACCTGTTTGGAATGTAATTCAGGAGTCTGCAAAAATACCAACTTCCTCAGATCATTTCTCCGCAAATATAGTGCAAAAATCTTTGAAATTTGGACCCAAGGTTCAGCGCGATTTCTTCTCAAATGAGTTTTTTTTTCAACTTCTGAAACGTCACAGAAAATTAGTTATAGCGAAAATGCCACGATGACCTGTTTGGAGCAGCGAAACCCTAGAATCCAAAGCTCTGATACCAAATGTTATGAAACCAGCTCAAGAAAAGATAGAAAAGATAGATCAACGCCTTATAATTCAGCCTCTTCGAGGGGGAAACCTCCTTTACATTACATAAATGAACAATTCTTTAATGATTCAAATGACAAAACCTCCTTTCTATATATAGGAGTCTAAGGAGTCACAATATAATCCAGCCGACCTAACAATAATAATATAAAGCCACAAAAATAACAATAGAGAGATTCTATGGGGCACAGTAATAACAATATGGGGGCAATAGGGGCACAACAATATTAATAAGGGGTATAACTACAATAGTAATGGGGTAATCACTAGTATTATAGGGACCCAACATGTTGGTAGAACAGATGGATGTGAAGACATCATTTCTTCACGGGGATCTAGAAGAGGAGATCTACATGAAGCAACCTAGAGCCTTTGTGGTGAAGGGTAAGAAAGAATTGGTATGAAAGTTAAAGAAGTCTTTCTATGGGCTAAAACAATCACCAAGAATGTGGTATCAGAAATTTGATACATTTATATGGGGACTTGGCTTCACCAGAAGAAAAGCAAATCACTGTGTGTATTTTAAATTAATTGGTGACCGTGTTATTTATCTGGTCTTGTATGTGGATGATATGTTGCTGGTTGGAAATGACAATTAAATTATCCAGGATTTGAAGACCGAATTGTCCTCCAAATTCGACATGAAAGATCTTGGTGCTGCAAACTATATTTTGGGCATGGAAATTAAAAGAGATTGGGAAAAGAGGAAGCTCTGGTTAAACCAGAGTAAGTATGTCGAGACAATACTGCAGAGGTTTAATATGCACGATAGTAAACCAGTGAAGGTTCCTATTCATGTAGGTGTAAAGTTATCTGTTGAACAGTGTCCCAAGACACAAGAAGAGGAAGAGGATATGTCCCGTGTTCCATATGCAAGTGCAATCGGTAGCCTAATGTATGCGATGGTTTATACTAGACTAGACATTGCACATGAAATGGGAGTATTGAGCAGGTTTATGTCAAAACTAGGGAAGGAGCATTGGACAGCAGTGAAGCAGGTTTTCAGGTATTTGCATGGCACTAGTGATTATGGTTTATGCTACCAAGGAAGACCAGGATTGGACAGAGTTTTGGATATCTGTGGCTTTGTTGATGTGGACTAGGCTAGAGATCTGGATCAAAGAAGATCTACAAGTGGGTATGTATTTAACCTAGTTGGAGGTGCAGTCAGTTGGATGAGTAAGAAACAATTTGTAGTGGAATTATCAACTACAGAGGCAGAATACATGGTAGCCACTCATGCAAGCAAGGAAGCAGTTTGGTTGTAGAGATTGTGTTCAAGTATGGTTTTGTGCATGGTTTTCGCACATGGTTTTGGATGCAATGGTTTTCATTCCATGGTATTGGATGCTTCGGCATGTATATATATGTATTGTAACATTGAAAGGAACATAATGAAAAATCAACCTGATAGTCCCGGTTTTGGGATCCAGGGGAAAATATCTGTGTATATGTGTTTTATGTGTTATGCTCTCGCATTGTTTATTTTCTGATCTTGGAATTTGTATGTAGGTAATTTATGTATGGGATTAAAATCGAAAGTGAGTATCCATAAAGAAAGGAAGCAAACATTATTATAGGCAAAAGAATTGAAAGGGGAGGTATAATTGTTACACCAAGAAAATGAGACTATATATGAACTTGTCCATAGTATATTATGTTTCATATCTCCTTCTCCTTCCTATCCCCTATTTTTGCAAGAAAAGTGCTTCCTTTTTCGATTAACAACCCTCAAGGAGAAACAACCATATGAGGTAAGGGAGGCTCAGTACTTCTTGGAAACTCTCGAAAAATCCACTTTTCTAGAAAAACATTTATTGTGTGAACTATATCTGCATGATTATGTTTGCTTCGATGAAAGAACCCTTAATCTTACACCATATGTTGGATATCTTCAGTTGAGATCTTTCGTGTCTTTTGTGCAAAATCAAGTTAGTTGGGAGGTTTCTCATGATATTGTAACAACTAATGAGGAAACGGTAAAATTGCTTATCCAAAATGAACCTCGCACCACTAAAAGATATTTTATTGTGTATAACAAGATGTGGCAATATATGAATACTGAAAAATGATTATGGAGTCCATAGATAAGGTTTTGGAGTGTTTACTTAGAAGTATCAGAGGGATGAAACATGATGCATTAGATGGGAGTAGGCTCAGATGAGATGCCTGTAAGAAGGAGTTGAAAGATGAGGACATCTATTTTTCTTCTAAATTTCATGCAGGCACTCTCTAGGGTTTCTTATTATGTATAATGCATCAAAAGAAGTGGGTATGGTTTGCTTGGAATTATGTTCAGGTTCCCTCTAATTTGGCTCCTTGTTTATCAATATCAACATCCATACCATCTCACTGATGAATTATGGGAAATCGAATCAGTACTTTCCCAGGGCTATAGAGAAGATTCAAAGGATACTATAGGAGCCTATACTATTTCATAATTTCACTCTTATCACATGATAAACCAGTTACAAGTATTTAAATGAGGACATGCAAATACTTAAGTTGGGGGGAGATGTTGGGACATGGAATTGGCATATTTTTGCACTCATTTTCCTACCTTTACTTTACCCTTTTTTACTCTCAAGACCATACTTTGTTACTATAATAACCATTATTAATCTAAGTATGTCTCTCTTTATACATCATCCTTATTATCTAATTCTACTTGTAATTTGGCATGAGAAGTGCTTTAGGCTATTTTTATCATAAAACTCACAATTGGCCTATTACAAGGTTTTTTCTCTATTGACATGTTGTTGCAGGATTAGATTTTCTAGTTTTGCATCAGCAAGGACAGGACAAGGATTTTCTAAGAATTTTTGTTACACGCGAAGACCTCTTTTGGATGTGTTGATCTCCTTTAATCATTTATGAATATCGATCTAGAAAGCATGTGGTCAAAGTTAGTTAAATGGTTAGAGGATAAGTTTATGGAAACAATTAGGATTTTCTATAGATCATTATTGTAATTTGGAAAAGTTGCTACAACTTTGTCCTAACCTTGGAAATTGGTATCAAACTATTAATATTTATTCTCGATTGATATCACATGATAATCAAGATATTCTCATAGTGATCTTATCATTATAATCTAAAATTATAAAGAGGTGTGCTCTTTGCCCACATGAGACAAATAGACATATAGAGACATCTAGATACATAGGGGGAAGAGTACCAACATTGTAATAATGTATGTTTCATTAATGAAAATCTCAATCATTCGTGGTGTCATACCTTTTTGTTGACTAGCTTGTGTCTTGTGTAGTGTACCAACCCTTACTAGGAAGGAAGGGCCCTTCTTCTTAGCAGGAATCACTGGTTATGAAGGTACTATAGCTATTTGATTTATTTCCTCTCAATTATGATATTTATATAATTCTTGTTATTGTTGGTATTAATCTTTTTCACATTTTAATGATTGGATAATTCAAACCTGTGTATTGTGTCACAACATAGGTCCTAGACCAGTCCCTTTGTTAGTGTGACAACAATTTAATTCTTGTCACTATTTGATGGTGTGTTTATCTTACTTGAATGTGTGGTTCAACATTACCTTGAGTGAATGGTTTCTAGGAGTGTTGGTATCATATGAATAAGAGTAACTATGTGACAACAAGGTTTCATTTTGTATTATGTGTTTATTTTTTGAAGGTGTGAGCAAGGTTTGAGAGTGTAACAACTAAAGTGATTGGATTTATGAGAGTGTTGTTAAAAAGATTGAGTTTGAGATTCATTAACACTAGTCATCATTTTTCCTTTCATATACTTTGTGTGATAGCCTTGCAATAACAAAGCATACCCGGATTGACAATTAATGTGAGAGTTGGAACCATTCATCTAAATTGAAAAGACAATTGTTTCTTGGAATATTTATCAAATGAATATTCATGATGCCATCAATGGTGGGGAATATTTTATAATAGCATGGTGATTGATCCTATGTTGGGTGATATGTAATGTACATAGACCTCCAATTTGGGCCACATTACTGCAAATCCAACTCTCATACCAATTTTTCTAAATGTATGTATGTAGCATGACATCATGCTCATGAAATTATCATTAATAATTAAAATGTCAATGTAGACGAATTAATCATCTACAACAATATTTAAACACCAACATATAATTAAACATGATATTTTGACATAGATTTCAATAATAAATAAAAGAAATGGATAGAACACTTATTGTTATACATGTTTACACATCTGGTTGTAGAAATCAGATGTTCCACCTAGCCATAGGAACTATGAAATCAATTATCTCTATAATATCCCACCATCAAGCTAGGGATATGGGTTCACAAGGATGCACGTGCTCTTATGGATGGATATAGTCCACTCACATAGTTCTATACCTAGTAAACTCATAGTGATGTGACTCTTACAACAATTCTAAGGGATGGTATTACCTTCTTTACACCATATCTCCTTAGAGAATCTCCATCCCATCCAATAATCTAACTTCAATGGACTAGGAATCCTTCAACGTCCAAGAAATCCAACTGTAATTAGACTACTCACAATAAATTTAACTCTAACTCTTAGGTAATTTATGAAAAAAATAACAACATAGGCCTAACAAATAAGCTCTCAATATAATTTTCATATATAGAAATATATTTTTATGTGATATGGTCATCTACTCTTTTCTACCACCAAAATTGTATTTTTCCTCTCTTTTATTGTCCTAAAAATTTAGAACACCCCTCCCCAACTTGAATCTCCCTTTTTGTGCAGGTTTAACTCTCATAATTCCCAAATGTGATTATAATTATCCTATGATTTCATATATACATGAGATGGCTCTCTCACCCACCCCTTACATGAATCCAATAATACAATTCCCATCATGAGTGTAGTTAGCCCATCCTTTAGTAACATGGTGATATGACTTTCCCACCAACCTTTTACTTGCATTCAATGATTGATTTTAATAAGTAAAAGAGGGATAATTAGACAACAAATGAAATGATTTAAGAAAAATAGCATGGGATTCTTAGGAAAGTGGATCCCTTTAAGGCTCCCCTCTAGCTGTGTCTCTTTTATAATAATAATCCCCCTTGACTCTATCCTTATTAGTTTACAATCGAAGTGGTATGTTATTTTATTATTATTAGTGTACAATTTTCACATATTACATCAATTGGCCCTTAACCATTCATCATATTTTAAAATATACATTACTAATTTGGAATCCAAATTGGGGTGTTACCAGTCCCGTGGGGGAGTTTAATTAGTGATCGAAGTAATGTGTCCTGGGAAAACTGAGAGATCCAAGGTTCAAAACCCCCCCAGTTGTGACCCGGTTTACAGAGAGGAGGGCATTCCATAGACCCCAAGAGGTTTACTAGTAGTTACATGTTAGGTAGGACACTGGGTTCCTATGGGATACAAAAAATAAAAATAAAAATTGAGGTGTTACCTTCCCTTCCCCCTAAATTTTGTGTTATCCTAGGTGCACATCTCTATACTAGTGTACAAAATTTTACATCACAATACTCAAGAATTTCATAGATTAATGACCCTTATAAATAATCCAACCAATATATTCTCATTCCTCTTATCCTGCACAACAAAAGGAAACACATCCCCTTCTCTACATTATGTTGAGTACATAACAAACCCTAACAAATTCAATTTTTGGGTACACCTTTTGTTGATACATTATTGTTATCCTATAGATTAAGGAATTCATATTTTATAGGATTCATATGTTTCTTTAACTATTCAATGCATTGATTCATCTTAGAATAAAATATTAAAAACATCATATTCCAACTAAATAAGAAAAAACAAATAAAAATATAGGAAGGAAAACCCAAAAAAATAGTATTTTTCTTAGATTGTTGATAAGCCTATTGGGGTTCAAGAAAAAATTAGTAAGTGATAGTTTTTCTTGGGTTCCAACCTTGAAAGGTAGTTTTAGAAACCACCAACAAGTGTTTTAAGGGTTATCCCAAAAATTTTAATAAGTGAGTTTTCTAGTGGGGTTGACAAGCCATCAAGGGTGTGTGGAAAGGTATAATGTAATGGGTTTCCCTTAGATTCTAATAAGCAAAGTATCAACCTTTGCCTCAAGACAATAATCTTCAACATTTCTACTAAGTGTTAGTAGTCATGGGTTTATATTGTCTCAAACCACTAATAGTTTGTCCAAGTTCCATGTTTTCAACTAATCGTTAATGACCTTTCAAAAGACATTTTTTTGGTCTTTTTTCAACTCCAAACGTCCTTTATGAGGTTTAAGTTTCCCTCCAATCCCAAATTTCTAACAAATTGGAATTTTGGAAAGTATCAATTATTTATGTCAAGTGCATCATTTCTCCCAAACTCCTACTATCAAAGATCTATTAAATAGTCTGGCAGCTTAAGTTCCTCATTGAACCCTGAAAAGCGAAACAAAGTGCATCGATGACTTTTCAGGGGTTGGTAGGAAGATGGAATGCGACACATTTTCTCTAAATGATGTAAAAATATTCCCAAAGTATTCCCATTGGGGTTGGGTTAAAAGTACCAAAATAACAATCAATTTGGCTTTTGATGCAACTACTAGCTAAGTCCCAATGACCACAACAAATTTTGACAATTAAGCCAAAGGAATATTCCTTTTATATTTTTTGGGGGGTTTATGAAAGAGTATCAAAATTGCAAGGATTTGAAACACTTAATGTAGATTCTAAACAAGTTGTAGTAACAAAAGTAAAGCATGCCAAAAGGAATGATTTTTCAAAAATATCAAAACAAACAAAAAGTAAGCCTCTCACTTATAGTCAGTGAATCAAACTAGTTACCAATGGTTAATTTAATGGTCCAAGGCAATATTTAAGTCTAATTATATACAATTTTTTATTGTAATATTCAATATTTGACTCCTCTAGCAACCTAGATTTGGTCATTTCCTTTTAAGTTCACATTCAAACACCCATTTTCCATAGTTTGCTATGTTTTCTCAATATGAACCTTTGTGATTTATTACACTATAAAATTGTTATGTTACTTCACAAGTTAGTTGTAGGAAGTGAAATTATTGACTGCACATTATTTTCAATCTCCCTAACAATGGGTGACATCATGTTCGAATAAATTTTCATCATCATCCACCAATCTAATTTAATTATGTGAAAAGTATCACCAATGTGAGTAATTTTATGATAATTATGTCGTTGTATGCTTTCATTATAGGAACAATGCCACCAAATAGGACCTTTTTTCAACAATTCTTGAAAAATATAAAGGGGGGAGGAAAGGGACCATGGGAGTCATCTAGTCCATTAGTGATGGGAGGAGCAAGGGAGAAGCTAATAAAAACTATATAACTAGTCATCAAAGTTCCCATGAGAAAAGTGTTTACAAAACCACTAGGGTGCAAGTATTTTGAACCAATTACCAACATGAAAGTATCCATTCCTAGGAGGAATGCATTATTCACAAAATTAAATAATCATAAATACCCTAAATCAACAATTCACAATGGCCCTACCATTAAGGGAATGGATGATATGGTTTCTCGTAATATCCAACAATCTTGGATACATTCAGTTCTAGTGAGGGAACTAGTGTTCACCTCTGTAGAAACACTTAAATAGACAATAAACCATACATACTGCTAAAAATGCTTAATTAATGATGAGAATGGGAAATGAATAGGTACATTTCTCCATTAGGAGGTTTCTAAATACTACAAGTTTCATGAATCAAAGTTTCTTCTCAATGAGGACTTTGTATACTATGATAGGTTTATGGAAGCCCTAGATGTATGTCACGGTCATGCTATGCAAGATATATGGAGAAAATGAATGTTCTTAGTTTATCAAAGCATGGGTCCCTTTATCTCACAAAGTGGTCATACATGGGAAGTTATTCAAGATGGGAGGAATAATTGCCACACAACCCAATGTTAGGATTGTACAAGCCCAAAACCCCAATCCATATGAAATTCCTTCATTCAAATTGTCTTCCTATATTCTTGATGTGGTTTGTTCCATAAATGTTTTTGTTGGATTATGTCGTAGATGGCATGTTTCAAAATCCCTTATCCATATTTACTTTAGCATGTTATTGGATAACAAATACAAGAAGGCTTATTCCATGATATGTGATTCATTCCTAGCCAATTTGTATTATATTATTTTCTATTAAGAATATTCAAATTATTCAAACAAGAAAATCTGAAATTATTTACGTGCATTAGAAGTAGTTAATATTGAGGAAAAGTATACATATATTAGGGTATATGGGGCAACTAGTTCACCTCACCTTTTTCTATCATATGTTCCTGATAAGTTGGTTCTTGAAGATTTTTTTTTATCAAATTATTATGCAAGGCTTTAATTCCTCACTATTCAAAGACAAGAAGAGGGTATCCATACCAAATAGTTTTCAACTTGGGAACTATTTTTTCAAAGACACCAAAAAATCCAATATCCAAGCAAGAGGGTCTAAGCCATTAGGAATAGAGATTTGAAACTAGCTAATATAGTAGGCAAGACTTCAAGGGTTTAGTTCTTAAGCATGGTAAACAAGTGTGTTACAACTATCCATGCTCCCATGAGAAGTGGAAATATCATCTATTCATTGAGGATGCACATAACTTGGCCAAGTCTTGGAGAAAAAAGGTAATCCTAATCTCAAACAATGGAGGAAAGTTGAAGCTAAACAAAGAAATTATGAATTAAAAGAATTGCTCAAAATAGAAAGAAATTAAAATAATATATAGAAACTAAAGGAGTAGAACAAGGTAGTAGAATAAATATAGAGGAAACTAAAAGACGAAAGAAAGAAGAAGAAATATGATGAGTCATAATAGCCTATTGAGAAGAAAAATGAGTTCTATCCTACTAAGACTTATTTTCAAGACATTTTTTACCTCACTTAGGAAGAGTAGTAGGTTAAAAATATGAGTGTTCTAATAGATATTTGAGCTCCCTCCAACACTTAAAAACCTACCCAAGGGCCCATAGAGGATAAGGCTACTTAGGAGGTTAATGGTATTGGCACAACACAAACACTCAATAAGAAGGATGAGGTTGCAACAATAATAGTTGATGAGGCTCAAAATTTCACTTCAACGCTAATAGAATATGCCATGTCACCTCAAGATACTCAAGGACCTACTTAGGATAATATAGATAGAAACAATAACCTCTACTTGGGAGAAAGTAGTAGGGAAGACCCAATTAGTGGACAAAGGTAAAGAAAATATTATGGAACATTTCCACACTCTTGGTAGCTTGAAATACATGTTGTGTTGGGGAAACTAAAATATTATAGTACCCAAAAATGAGTTGGTATATGTAGGATCTATTTCCTATAATCACAAGAGGAAAATTATTGTCAAAAGGACACAAAAGAAATAAACAATAGTATAGATAGTGGAGTAGTGTGCACCTCTGAGGAAACTTTGTTTGATGGAAAAAATCTTAGGATGAAAGAGATGACCTCTTCTAGAGTAGGCATATCACATGCTACACTTGGAAAGGATAAAGTATATGAAAGAAAAATAGAGTATATGTGAAAAGAATTGGAATCCCTCATGTACCAAGTATAATATAATAAAGAATCCACAAATGGTGTCTCTAACTTTGTAGGAGATTTGGTGGAAGAGAACACCAAACATAAGCAAGTAAGAGACAATTTTTTGCAAAAGGTGGTATTTTTTCAAGAAGAGACATTTACATATTTTGGTGGCACACAAAAGTTTTCCAATGGAAAAATAAAGGTTCCAATACCCTAACACAAATTTAATATGTCAAGGAGATTCAAACAGTCTAAGGAGAGGCATACCATGTCATCTAGGTTTTGATTGATGATATCATAGTAAGGATACATTCAACATCTCAATTTGGATCAATCTAGTCATAAAATATAGAATCCATGAGGAATAGCACTGGTTCAAATTCCAAAAATCATGTGAAGATATCAATCAAGCGATAGTGGTCCTCTAGTTACCAATTTTTGGGTCACCGTAGAGTTTTATGTGGATTGAATAAGTAACATCAAAATACTAGCAAGTTTCCCAAAAACATGAAGTTGAATCATGGAATATATGTAACTAAGCATGGCCACTTACATATGTTTGGGTTATTGAAGCCAAGATAACTAAGAAACTAGAGAAACTAGTGCTAAAGATAGAAAAATCACCAAGCACTTTAAAGAGAAGAAGGATACCCTTGGTATCTTGATGGATCAGCACAAGTTTCCTTATGGCCATGTGTGTGATGAATTATTTGCAAAATGGACTACCTATGATGGTAAGCATGAAAACCCTTAGTCACCTAATCCACATGGGTCATCCTAGCTTGAAAATTATGTGCAATTATTCCCAATTTCATATTATTATGAGTTAAGTAATTTTAGTCATTGCAATTTTAATAAATATCAGCATTGATATATTATCCATGGTCTTCGGATGGTAGAAGAAACTATGTACCATTTTAGTTTTTTTTTTAACCATAATTTAGAAGATCTTGAAGAGACAAAGAAATTTACTAAGTTCCTGTACACTTTTCCTTTCATTGGTTATTATCCCATAAGAAACTTCATAAGGCATGTGATTCTAGTAATGATCTCAAATACAATTAAGATTATTCTCTATGCTTGGATGGATTTTTGAATTTTTAGTAAATAATTGTTGGTATCAATAATTAATGTAGTATAGGATTATTTATAAGTGTTTTGTGTTTACATTTCTTTATTTTTGTTGCTTATATGAATCTTCCTAAATTTATATTATTTGTAAACTCCAAGGTAGAATTATATCTTATTAGGGACCCACAACCTCATATAATTTAATTCGCTATAGCCCTAGGTTACCCCACAAAACATATTCCTTTCAATGGCGTTAGATAATTTCCTCTTAGCACACAAATAAACCTAGAAAACATAAACCAACACAAGATAGAAAGAATAACTTTGACAAACTACATCTAAAGCCCATCAAGTGATTATTAGCCACAACGCGGAGGATTATTTCACACCAAACAAGGAATATTCTAATTAGGCCTCTTCCTTACGTTTAATCATTGATATTGAGTATTGGGATTTTATCTCCCTCAACAAATTTGGTTCTGGAAGGAGGGCTTGTCTATGGCAATCCATACAAACAACCCACACTCACAAAATCCAAATATTGAAGATTACACTTTTAGCAATATTCCATCTCATTCTATGTAAAATACAAGATATGAATCTAAGGAAATATCTTACATAGTATCTAACAAGGAAGTAAACACTTTCAGATGTATTACTAAGGCTTACACTAAGAATATCAGTGTGCTTATGTTGGCCCCATCACTCCCTTGAAGAAGGAATATCATTATAATTGTAATATCCACATCAATACATACTTTAGTATATATATTTGATGACTTTGTAGAATTAGTCTTGCAAAAATTGACCAACCTTTTAGCTTAATTGCTAATACTATTGTTAGTCTTGTTTCAACCACACAAGGGAGTGTTCATTTTGATAATAAATAGTTGTTAGAACATGAGGTAGAAGGATAAAACATTAGGTAGAAGGATTAGATCATGACTTTGATTATATGAAACAAAACAATAATGAAAATCAACCTTAGCTAGCTAGGGATGCTTTGACGTTACCCAATCCACTTCATAACTCACCCGAACATCTATAAATGATACTCCCTACATATGACGATGAGTCATATAGCCTTCCTAAGGATCATATAAAAAAATTCATCCTTTCTATAAGGTTGATGAATGTTTAGCATGAATACATAGTCTACATTTATTTCCCATACATTTTTGAGAATTCAATTTCTACATTATATTTCAACTTACTTCTAGATATATCACCAACTGGAATATTATTACAAAATTATTTTTTGGATAAACTTAAGGAGGAAATTACCATTTGGGAATTAATTTCTAAAATATTTCCTTGGGTATGGGACCTAATGAGAAGGTAAAATATTTTAACCAATGTTTTACCATGGCATTGAACAAGTTTTAGCACAAAACAATCCCTACTCAAGAGTTACAAATTGAAGTATATGCCAATGCTTTACATACCTCCATCTCTATGCTTGTTAAGAGTGTTGGTAAAATACTCTAGCTAAAAAATTTGAAGAGGCTTAAAAGATAGAATTTCAAATGAAGGGATGAAAAGAAGGAAAAATGACCTTAGGGAGGATGGGAGTGGCCCAACCAAAGAAATGTTTTTTACTTAAAAAACCCTATACTAAAAAACATGCTAAAATTTGTGAAAAGGATTCAAATATGGAGTATTTACAAAAAATGATAAAAAAATATCCAGCGGAATAATCACCATGAAATAAAATTGTAGGAGAAGAACTCTCCAACTAGATACCATACAGATTGTCCTTTATGATGCTTTTCCCTCCCAAAGATATTGAACCTCCTCCTACAAACCTTAATATTGATTTGCAAGATGTAGCCTTAGATAATTACTATAATTATCATTAGGAAAACCATTCAAAGAAGACTTCCTTACAATGGACAATTGCTATGAATTTGATGGAAAACATATTTCTAAATGGATGTGCTCAGATTGATCAAGAAAGTGATCAAGTGGAGGAGATGATGGAATAGGAATCATTTGAGCACACCAAAGAAACAATCATGGTTTTATGGGATATAATGGATGGAGTAAATATGATGGAGGTGGATGGTTTTGTAAAAGAAACATTCACTATGAAAACTAGGAGAAAGGGACCTATTCCTTAGACTTAACCTATTTTACCACAAACTTCCAAGAATCCATAGGTACCAATTCTTGCTACTAAACTTACTCCTTCATTCATCTCCCTACCTAATCTTGTAAGTCTAGAACTTGAGCCTTTATAATGAAATTCATGCTTTATATAAGGTTGATGAATGTTTAACATGAATATATAGTCTACATTTATTCTTATATAATTTTTAAAATTAAATTTCCACATTGTATTTCAATTTACCTATCAGATATATCACTAACTAGAATATTATTCCAAAAATATTTTTTGGATAAATTTCAGGAGGAAACTACCATCGAGATATTAATGGATAAACTACTTTACTTGAGTATGGGACCCAATGAGAAGATCAAATATTTTAACCAATGCTTTACCATTGTGTTGAATAAGTTTCAACATAATAAAACCCCTACTCAAGAGTTACCAATTGACGTATATGGCAATGTTTTACCTACTTCTAATTGGCATATACGATGTTGTTTTACCTACTTCCATCTTTGTGCTTGTCAAGGGATACAAAGAAGGCCAAATGACCTTAGGGAGGAAGGAAGTACCCAAGCCAAAGAAGGGTGCTTACTAACAAAACCCTAGACTAAACAACATGCTAACATTTGTGAAAAGGATTCAATTGATATGGAGTATTTACAAAGAATGATTAAAAATTCTTGAATGAAATAATCACCATGAAAATAATTTGGAAGAGAAGAAACTTCCAACTAGAGACCATACGAACCATCATTTATGATACCCTTCCCTCTGAAAGTTATTGAACTCCCTCCAAAAAACCTAAATATTGTTGGGAGGTGTAGCCTTAGATAATTACTATAAATATTATCACAATAGTCATTCAAGGAACAATTGATTACAATGTATACATTCTATGAATGTTATGGAAAATAGATTTATAAATGAATGTGCTTAGATTGATCTATAAAGTGACCAAGTATACCAGATGATGGAAAAGGAATCATTTGAGCATGCCAAAGAAATAATCATGGTTCTATGGGATATGATGGATAGATTAAACATGATGGAGGAGGATGATTTTGTAAAAGAAGCATTCATTATGCAAATTAGGAGCAAGGGCCCTATTCCTTAGCCTCAACCTATTCTACCTCGAGCTTCCAACAAGCCATGGGTACCAATTCTTGCTACTAAACCTACTCCTTCATTCACCTTCCTAACTAATCCTATAAGTCCAGAACTTGATACAATGTCATATAACATTTGAAGAAAATTAATGCAAACATTTCCATTTTGGATCTTTGTAAAAAAAATTAGCCGAGAACACTCTCACATAAATATATGGAGGATAAGGTGCAAATTTTATTTCTTATTCAAACTATAAACAATTCTAATGCAAGTGATTCTCATAGGTCAGTAGTAAATGTCACTTTGATAGTGAAGAAATGTAAATTATTAACACATCCTTACTTGTGAATTTTCAAGATATTCAATTGCAATATTCATAATTGTTTGGATAATTATGAAGCATCATCAAATGTTGTTCCTTACTCTATTTTCAAAAGGTTGAGTGCAACACCTACTGGATGTTATGCTCGTGCCATTTAGCTAGACAGATCAAAAGTAAAGGTACTTAGATAATGGAAATATGTTTTGATTAGGGTCACTTTAGAGACTGAAATCCATCAAGTTATTGCTATCATTGTTATAAATATTCACAAAGCTCATGGTCTTGTGCTAAATATAGATTAGTCACAAAGCTATAAGGGTAAGGATTGATAGAGAAATGTACATAAAACACACCACAATAAATGTAGAATTAACAAATGAACCCTCGTCATTTAAATATCCAATTATGGGAAACAACTGACTTGATTATGATTATGGAAATTTCTTGATTTTGGCATCTGGAGTGCTAATCACACAGAGGCTAGATTTGGTCTTATAAGAGGATTTTTCACAAGACCCAATGTGTGTGTGTAGATATATGTGTGTGTGTGTGTGTGTGTGTGTGTGTGTGTGTTGAAAATGGCAACAAGAAATGCTAAAAATAGAAGTGATAAAAATAGTAGTTCAGGTACCAGTGCTGGATTGGGCAACAGGGAATGAAAAATGGAAGTGCTAAAAATAGCATTATATTTTTAGCAGTTTTGGATGGATTCCTAATTTTAGTTAGTCCCTAGACTAAAATAGGAAGTAAAATTCGAATTTGATATTAACAGTAGTTTGTAAATTAATTATTAATTCATCTTGAGTTAATTAGTTAAGGAAAAACAAACTTGAAGTCTATGTGAGGACATGCAACAATTTATCTATTAATTGAGGAATATATCCATCAGTTAAAGAGATAAGGATGAGTTGTAATATTGAGTTGTAATTAGTTGGCTTAGTTAACTGAGTCAAGTCCAGTTAGATTAATTTAACAGTTTGTTAAATTAATGAGAGTTCAGTTAGTTAATGCTTGCATGCATGTAACTACTGTATTTTAGATAACTGAGTATTCACTCATGGATAACTCATGCATGTCAATTCAGACAGAGACCCACTTGAGATTAGAGAAGGGACAGTGTACTATCAGTTGGATGAATATTTTTCCTATAAAGGAAGCTCATCCATGATGAGGAATTATCACCTTCAGGACTGCGTAGTTGGATCAGAGGTTAGTGAGTGTGTGAAGAGGCCAATTCACACATGTGGCTGCACTAGACCCCAATCAAAATTGTGTAAATAAATAGGAGGCTTGGAGGGCAAACCAAAGCTTAGATAGAGGCCTTTGACTGTCTATGAGTAGCAGAGGTATTGCAGAGAGAGTAGGATAGCTTTTGAGCTGATTCTTTTTGTGATACTGGCTATATTTCCACTTGCATGATAATACAGAGATGGGGTTTTAGGTTGGTGCTTTCCCCTAGATATCTCTTCTGTGTTATGTGTGATTGATTCCTTCTTATCAGTTATATGTGTTCAATTGATGTTGCTCGTGTTCTATTAAGCTTCCGCTAAATTAGTTGTAGAAGTAGATCAAGTATTTTGCTTTAGTATATTGCATTATCAGGTGATCTAAAGGTGGGAATTTCTACATGGTATCGGAGCACAGGTGATCAAGGAAGAATAGTATACAAGAAAGGAGAAGTTGAAGTTTGTGATTCCTGAATATAGAAATCAAGTTCTTATCACATCTCTATTTCACCTATGGCATTCTATGGTTTGAGACACGAATATGCCCTTGATGGCAGTTTGAATTATATAGCCTAGAAGGATCGCATGGAAGCAGTACTAGAGGATATCGGTCTAAAGGACTTCATTGATCAAGAAGTCCTCAAGCCGACTAGTGCTGCTAAATTGGCTGAATGGAAGAAATGTGTGGCTAGAGCAAGGATAATCCTTCTGGAGGGAGTTCGAGATCACATAGTCTCGAGTCTCCATGGAAAGGAGACACCATTTTCAATGTGGAAAACATTGAAAGATCTATATTAGAATAGCAATGATCAAAAGAAGCTAGCACTGAAGGACAAACTTCGAAAGATCAAGTGTGAAAAGGGTGACATGATCTGTATGTATCTGAACAAGCTCACCTCATGTAGGGATCGTGACAGCTGATGATGACATGGTGAGTCTTGCACTCCTCGGTCTTCCTAAGAGCTGGCATAGCTACCAGGGCTCGGTTAATGGAAGAGAGAAACTGCCAGATTGGGAACAACTTTGGTTGGATTTGATGCAGGAAGAGATAAGAAAAAAACCAGAGATGGTTCTTCATCCATGGAGGATGAAGAAAATTGTGCCTTAGCAAGTAAGGTGAAGAAGGGGAAGGAGAAGGTTTCTCATTATGAATCCAGTTCTTCCCATGGTGGGAAGAAGTTTGACAAATCGAAAGTGTGATGCTTTCATTGTCATGAGGTCAGCCATTTTGCTACAAATTGTCCACTGAGGAAATCCAAGAAGGGATCCATGGAAGGATCAGAAGGTGAGGCACTGGACTCACAGTTTGAGTTGGATTTCACACTGTTCGCATGCATGGTTTCATCCATGGTGAGAAGTGGTTGGTTTCTTGACAATGGAGCTTCTTTCCACATGACCGGTGACAAGAGTTTGTTTAGTACTTTGGAGGAGAAATATCTCCAGATACTCATAGCGATGGGTAATGATGAAAAGTACAGTGTCTCAAGTTTAGGCACAGTTATTTTTCAGAGGGAGCATGGAACTGGAATTACCTTGATCGATGTCAAGTATGTACCAGGACTGAAGAGAAACTTGGTGTCGATCATGATGTTGGAAGACAGAGGCTATGATGTAGTCTTCAGTAAGGGAAAGGTTCTCCTTAGACACATCATCACTAGACAGGTGAAGCAGATTGGTTCACGGGTCAAGAACCTGTATGCAATTGAGGTTGAAGGTGCATGCAAAGCCTTGAGTAGCAAGGCAACTGATGGAGACTTGGTGGTTGAGAGGGAGAGTACATTACCTCTCAACATGCAGCGTCAGAAGAAGTCTCAGAAAATTGTGGAAGAGCCACGATTGGTGAAGCAGCTTCAGGAGGTTGTGGAGCAACCACAACTAGAGAAGCTGAGAGGAGATCGAGTAGAGACATATAATCATGTAGATACCTCTAGTAGGGGGAAACTCTGAGTCAGGTGGGCAGAGGGATCACACGCGGTCATACCTCCAGGTAGGAGGTGGGGCGATGTGGAGTGATCATCCCAAGGAGGAGGGGCAGGATCCTTGAGGTACCCAACCTCCTTGATTCGACTTTGCTATGGGAGCCCCGACGAGGAGTAGCAGGACTGGATGATTGGGTAGAGACAGATGCGGATGGAGCGGCAAAGAGAGCTACAGTGTAGGAGTCCAAGACTGTGTAGAGCTAGTAGGTTGCAACGATGCGAGAGGCACAAGAGTGTTGCACCAGTGCAGGATGGCACAGAGAGGTGTGCAACGGTGCGAGATGCATGGAGTGTTGCAGCAGCTCAGAGGTTAGAGAGGGAGCACTTTTAGTAGCAGGTAGAGCTTCAGCATCAGAGTATGTTTCTAGCCCAACAGAGAGGTCAGTTGGGAGTCTTTTTGTTCCGAGAGTTGCTGGAGCAACCACACTTAGTAGAATTGTTGCATGCAGAACATTCCGAAGGTACAGGATCGGGTTCGAGAGGAATCCTTTCTTGTTGAGAGGGAGTGTTGAAAATGGCAACAAGAAATGCTAAAAATAGAAGTGCTAAAAATAGCAGTTCAGGTACCAATGCTGAATTGGGCAATAGGGAATGAAAAATGGAAGTGCTAAAAATAGCATTCTATTTTTAGCAGTTTAGGATAGATTCCTAATTTTAGTCAGTCCCTAGACTAAAATAGGAAGTAAAATTCGAATTTGATATTAACAGCAGTTTGTAAATTAATTAATTAATTCATCTTGAGTTAATTAGTTAAGGAAAAACAAACTTGAAGTCTATGTGAGGACATGCAACAGTTTATCTATTAATTGAGGAATTTATCCATCAGTTAAAGAGATAAGGATGAGTTGTAATTAGTTGGCTCAGTTAACTGAGTCAAGTCTAGTTAGATTAATTTAACAGTTTGTTAAATTAATGAGAGTTCAGTTAGTTAATGCTTGCATGCATGTAACTATTGTATTTCAGATAACTGAGTATTCACTCATGGATAACTCATGCATGTTAGTTTAGACAAAGACCCAGTTGAGATCAGAGAAGGGATAGTGTACTATCAGTTGGATGAATATTTTTCCTATAAAGGAAGCTCATCCATGATGAGGATTTATCTCCCTCAGGACTGCGTAGTTGGATCAGAGGTTAGTGAGTGTGTGAAGAGGCTAATTCACACATGTGGTTGCACTGGACCCCAATCAAAATTGCGTAAAGAAATAGGAGGCTTGGAGGGCAGACCAGAGGTTAGATAGAGGCCTTTGACTGTCCATGAGCAGCAGAGGTATTACAGAGAGAGCAGGATAGCTTTTGAGCTGATTATTTTTGTAATACTAGCTATATTTCCACTTGTATGATAATACAGAGATGGGGTTTTAGGTTGGTTCTTTCCCCTGGATATTTCTTTTGTGTTATGTGTGATTGATTCCTTCTTATCAGTTATATGTGTTCAATTGATGTTGCTCATGTTCGATTAAGCTTCCGCTAAATTGGTTGTAGAAGTAGATCAAGTATTTTTCTTCAGTATATTGCATTATCAGGTGATCTACAGGTGGGAATTTCTACAATATATATATATACACACACAAAAATAAAGAAAATAAAATAGAAGTAAATTTTAGTCTTGATACATGGACACTATTTTTTGATGGTTCTAGATTTGAAGGGGTAGGAGTTGGATTTGTTTTCATGGATACAAGGGGTAAATGTAGTTTTTTATCATGCAGATTAGGGTTTGATTGAATAAATAATATAATTGACTATGAGGCCTTGGTTCAAAGCCTTAAAAAGGCTATCAATTTGAAGGTAAAGGAAATTAAGGATTTTGGCAATTTTGAAATCATAATTAGGAATATTAGGAATTTAATCCACAAGGATTTCATAGACTCATTTGTAATTTTTCTACTTTCAATTTCACTGCCATCCAATGATCACAAAATTTGTTGGCCAATTTTTAGCTACAATTGCTTTTGGGTTATTCTATAATAGAAGAATTTAAGGCCACCAAGTATTCCATTGATTTACTATATAAATCTTATCTAAATAATAATATTATGAATTAGAAATGTATTTGAAGAAGATAAATAGATTTTAAAGTTTATAAGCAATGGTTATAATATTAGACAACTTTCCATTGATTATGAGGAATTTTGGGCCACCATAGAATACGAGGAATCTCATAATTTAGGGGTTGAAGATGCTGAAAAGGTTATAAGGGGAAAATTGCATACCGCACCAAAAGGAATAATCAACCTTGATAACTTTTTTATTTATGGGGTAAGATTAAAGGCCCATTAAATTTTAAAACCACTAGCTCTAGCTTAGGCCACAAAATGATCAATTTGGGTACTACACAAAATCCTATAAATAGCAATATTGGAAAACCATTGTTGGAAAATGGAATGACGACTTATCTTAAGTTATCAAACTCTCCTTACCTGTTTCTACTGGAAAAACCACGCTTAACTACTCAATTTTATTATTCTAGAATTTTTATAGAATTTTGGAGTGCTCCATCTAATTCTGGCAAATCTCTTAAGCTGGTGTTTTTGCTAAAAATGCCTCTTTAGTTGTCCATGTCGCTAAATTCTTCCACTAGCCCCATTCGTGCCTGCTTTAGCTCTTTTAGTTTTGCGCTTTATTTTATTTGGAATAAACACCAAATTAAATGTTTGCATTAATCATGCTTCTACAAGCCTTTACTAAAGCCTACAATTGCTTTATTTTATGGCCCAAATTGCCTTTGTCTTTAGCGCTCTACTAAAGGAAAAAATCAAGTTGTCGACTTATTCATCTATAACATGGGATATAATGTGAAAATTCATAATTTGTTGACTTGTTCATCCAAGGCCTTAAATCATGGCCCAAAGCGCTTATCATTGCCACATTATAACTCCACGGCCCGAGCGCCAATACATATAAATACTACATAAAACCTACGCTTGGGCTCCATTTTTCTATAGTCTTGAGGGCTAATATAACACTACAAATTCTCCATGCCCTTGGTCATTACATCGCATGAAACCAAGTCCTAGCCCTTAAGGCTTGGCCCCCGACACCATTTCCATGAAGGTATTTCATAAACACCTCCAAGGTTTGGGAATCGGAATGAGTTGCCCCTGTGGGTCTGCCTTTCTGCCTTCTCCCATTGGTTGTCAGTTGCATTATGTACATCTGCCATGTCCCAAAGCATGTCAGCCTATTTTTCTCCTTTGCACTAACTTATGTTACTTTTGGGGTCTATGTATCAGGCTAAGTTGTCTCGTGGGAACCACTGCTGCAACTTTGAAGCAATAAATGACAAGTCGAGCTTAACTGTCACTAATAGCTACCATGTTCACCCGATGCTATGTCAATCCGCAGCTCTTCACATGCATGATTTATAATTCATCCAAGGTCAACCATATGGGATGATGTCATGTTGATGTCATAGACCCCACATGGTGCCATCTGATTGGTGACACGTGTCACTTAGATTTGGCCCACTAGGGAACCCAGAATATGGCATATAATGAGAAAATTCATAAGTTGTTGACTCATTCATGTAAGGCCTTAAATCATGGCCCAAAGAACTTATCACTGCCACATTATAGCTCCACGGCCCGATCGCCAATACATATAAATACTACATAAAACCTCTGTTGGGGCTCAATTTTTCTATAGTCTTGAGGGCTAATATAACACTACAAATTTTCCATGCCCTCATTTGTTACATCACACAAAACCAAGTCCTGGCCCTTAAGGCTTGGCCCCCAGCTCCTTTTCCCTGACAATATTTAATATACATCTCTAGGGTCTGGTAATTGGGATAAGTTGTCATGGTGGGTCCACCTTTCTACCTTCTCCCATTGGTCGTTGGCTCTACTGTGTGCATCTGCTATGTCCCGGACACTATCACTATGTCGTTCTCCTTTGCGCTAACTTATGTTACTTCTGGGGTCTGAGTATTGAGTTGAGTTGTCCCATGGGAACCATTGCTGCAACTTTGAACCGATAAATCACACATTGGGCTTAACTGTCACTGATAGCTACCATGTTCTCCCAATGCTCTATCAGTCTGCAACTCTTCGTATGCACACTTTATAATTCCTCCAAGGTCGACTATATGGGATGATGTCATAGAACCAAAAACATCAAATCTTCTTGCCATGTGTCCTTTGTGTTGACATCATCATTGTCCACTAAAATGTTTGCATGCATCCTATTAGAGAGGAGACAGAAAAGGGTCTTGAGCCTTGTGCTTTTCCACGATTTCCTTTGTAAAATATTTAAAGGGCCTCAACCATTTTTGCACTGCTACCACATTTCCTGTGCTTGTGTCATCCTTGGCATTACCTCTTGTGAGTTCCTTTAACCTTTCGAGGTACTCCCATTGAGATTGTATTATCCATGGCTTGCATCATTCGTCATGTCTCTCTTATGCGCATGTTTGAATGCTTCCAAGGTATCCCTGCCATGATGATGTATTATGTGGGACCATTGTTGGGCCAATTGAAATGCTTGTCACCTGCTATTGTCAAAGCCACATTTGCTCGAAGCTTTAGTTAGCAGCTATGCCAACTTAATATGCCACTTTTAGAAAAATGTCAAACTAACACGCACCAAGGGGTCCTCCAACCACTATTAGTTCTCCAACCTTTGACCTTTGGGGGTCCTGACTTTGATTGGCCATAATTTTCAATCCAAGAGGCCATTCTTGATCTTCCACATACCACTGAAAATATATTTCACAACTCTTTCCATCTAAGTGGGTTCCAACTGCATTTGAGGTGATTTTACATACAAGAAGTGGCTATAAAGATCTTGCGCCTTTACCAAATAGCTCTATCACTATTGTTCACCAATTTGCTTTGAAACATCTAAGTTTCTTTGCTATACATGTGTTGATCTCCCTACTTCTTGCAGTCTTCTCTTCTTTTTCCATTGCAGTACCTTTGATATGGATACCACACCATTGACACCTGTGACATCATATCAACACTTGACATTGATTACCTAACATCAATGAGGACCTCATTTGCCAACATATTTTGGCAATCTCCCGTCATCTTATTTTCCTCTTCCTTCATCCTCGTCACCTTTTCCATCAATGACAACATATTTCTAACACTAAATGAGGCACCTTCATATACAAATGAATTCCTATTGGTATAATGAACGCAGGTGTTCCTTCTTAACAAGCATTGGATGTTGTTTTTGAAAGCTTTCCAAATAGGAGTGTGGTAGTTTATTTAGATGATGTAACAATTTATTTCAAAAATAGAGACGACCATGTTCTACATCTCAAGGAAATATTTGAATATCGTAGTGAAGGCTATCGTTCACTTATATTGTTTATTTTGTTTTTACAAGTAGATAATGCTAAATATTATAGAGTATCTATATGTATACTTCATGTTGAATATATGTTGCCATTAACTGAAGCATACTAGACATATTAATTTGCATTACAATTTGTATGATAACCTATCAAACATTGTGATATTGATTTCATCATAAGGCACATTATTCCAAATTGTGATGCTTACTTCCAACAAACTAAGTGTAGGAAGTATGGAATTTACCTCAACTTAAAGAACATCACATTTGGTTTGAAAAGAGGTGAGATCTTTGGTCACATTATATTCAAATAAAGGATAACAATTTATCCAAAGCGTGTGAAATTTTTCTCCCAATCTCCCCTCCCTAAAAACAAAAAAGAAATGCAATCATTCTTTTGTAAGACCAATTATGTGAGGAAATGTATACTAGATTTTGCTAAAAGAATAACTCCATTACAAAAATTCATTTGCAAAGATGCATATTTAGATGGAATAAGAAAGAGAAGGAATTCTTTGATAAAATTAAGTTTGTTATTTGTCAAGCTCTTGTTTTATGCAATCCTAATTTTGATCAAGATTTCTTTCTTTATATTTTGTACTCTAACAAAACAATTATGGTTGTTCTAACTTAAAAGGATTTTGATAATAATTAAGCTCCTATTTCCCTCATGAGTACCATCTCTTAGGAAGTAGAGTTGAACTATCCATCCAACAATAAATGCCATTTACAAGGATATTAAAGATTTTAGATCATATAATCTTAAAAATCATACCAAAGTCATTGTGCCTCATGTTATTTTGCACTCATGTTTTATTCAATAGAAGCTTAGGAGATTGAAGGGGAAATTGGATTACTATTTTACAATAATTTGACTTTGATATTAAACATTCTCATAGAGTGAGAGATCAAGGACTATGTAAGTTTGCTTATGGTCTTAGGATTCGAATGAGTTGTTTATTTGTTCCAATGACATACTTTTTATTTCGATAGTTGTTGACTTTTATTAATCTAATCTATATTATTTGTTATGCCATGGTGTATGTCCCAACCATATGAATTCCAAGAAAAAGAGGGCATTGCGAATAAAGATGCTTAGTATTAGCTATTTAAAAAAAAAAAAATCTGCAAAAAATATAATATAATATTATTGAAGTGTTTGGAGAAAGATGATGTTGAGAAAGGACTAGGATCTTCATGATGATCTTAAAGGAGGTCATTTTGTAGGAGAGATCATTACTCACAATTTTGAGGGTAATATATTATTCGCTAACCTTATTCTGGTATACACACAACTATGTCAGAAAGTGTAAGTTTTCAATTCAACATTGGTATGGAGAAAAAAATGTATATCCCACTGCATCTTATTATCATTAACCTACTTTTTTAAATATTTTATAATACATATTATAATAGAAAATTAACCCACAATTAAAAAACACATATACATTTTATTCAATTCAACATTAGTATGGAGAGGAAAATGTATATCCCATTGCATCTTATTATCATTAACCTACTTTTTAATATTTTATAATATATTTATAATACTTTTTAATATTTTATAATATATTTATAATACATATTATAAGAAAAATTAACCCACACTAAAAACAACACACATACATTTTAACCATGAAAAATTATTTGATTCAATAGTTTATATCTAAATCAATTCCCCTCAATTGAGTAATGAAAAGGTTGTTATCTAGTTCTTGCATCAACATCTAGTTATGAGGTTTGGGGTAGCATATGTGATTGTGTTTGAAAATGGAGAAGAAAATGTATATCCCATTGCATCTTATTATCATTAACCTACTTTTTAATATTTTATAATATATTTATAATACTTTTTAATATTTTATAATATATTTATAATACATATTATAAGGAAAATTAACTCACACTAAAAACAACACACATATCTAAATCAATTCCCCTCAATTGAGTAATGAAAAGGTTGTTATCTAGTTCTTGCATCAACATCTAGTTATGAGGTTTGGGGTAGCATATGTGATTGTGTTTGAAAATTTTACTTGTTTTCTTTAAGTTAACTAAAAAAATTTGGGTAAGGGAATTATTCTAATATATTTTAGAAATTATTATCTACAGAGAAATGGGGTAGTGAATCTACTAATAAGAACCTAATTCACATCTTGAAGAAGATAGTTGCCAAATATCATAAAAATTGGAATAATGATTTGTATAATGCACTCTAGGATAGTAGAGTAACCTTGAAGGAAGCCTGGGATACTCCATATTTTATAGTGTACGGTGTTGTCACAAATTCCAATTAATGCATATATATAATCCATTAAATTCCGACATTAATCCATGAACCTTGGAATCCTCGCATTTCTAGCTTAGATGTTCAATTCAGAGACTAATGACCACTCATAAAACTTTATTTAACATTAAAAAACAAAAACAAAAAAACAAAAAACTAGTCAAATCAGGGTGGGAATGGTGTTTTGCAATAGTCATAGGGTATTGATCTAGCCATTGACATGAGCAACAACGGGAAGGTTTACCTCCGGTTTGTAATTTCAATCTGCACAATTATTAATGTGTGGATCGGTCCTGAAAAAGGAGAAACGACCTTCCAGATGCATTGACTAATTATATATTCATTTTGTTCCATTTCGACGTGGGATAAAACCACTGAGCCACGAACCTGAAACCACACGTGGTTTTTGTCTATCAATATGTCCTGGTTTGATGTGATAGGTGATGCATATAATTGGACTAATCGTGGGGTAACATCTATTAAGGTTGTTATAATTAAATTTATAAAATGATTATCATTTAATTTGAAAGGGGATATACAGCCAAGCTAGATACTAAATTGGTGTATAGGACTTTTTTGTTTGTAGGACAAGGGGCCTACCCAAACACTAAATTGGTGTATGAGACTCCCTTGCTTGTAGGACAAGGGACTCTTGACTACTAAGTCTACAAAGACATGCATACTCTGCCCCTTCTGATTTTGATCCTGTGACCTTTTAAAAAAAAGCACATACTCTTAACTATTAAACCCACCCTTAAAAATCTACTAATAAATGTAAAAAAGAAAATTTAAACCAATTTTCGATTTATTTAAAATTTAAACCAATTTTCAATTTATTTAGGGCTCATTATCTAGATACTTAATTTTCCATATGTTAACCCTAATAGCTGCAAAGGAAATCTACTCCATTTAGCCATGGCACCTAAGGAAGAATAATAATCCTTCTAATAAAGTAATCGATGAAAGTGATTCACTTGAAGCTTTCATTAATAAATAAATGTTCGAAACAGTTTTGTTAGGAAAACCCTTAGAAACTCTTCGCAATGAAGCCTTTTATCATTTATCCAATAAGTGTGAGAGTTTTCTTATGTGGGTTAGTGGATTTCCACAGAGTCTAGTAACTACGACATTCCTTTTACTTGAATTTATTCATTTTATGTATGATTCTATTTAGAAATAATTGAAAACCAAAGCATCCCATATAATTTAAGATAAGATACTAGGTTTAATGGAAGGCTAAGAGATTATAGATGAAGAAAACATTCAAAGGTATTTTGAAACTCTAATTGAAAACTAGAAAGAATAACTTTTATCAAATTTGAATACATAAGGAAATTCACTCCCCGGGGTTAATTCCCTCCAGGTATAAAAGTTTACAAAGATTTAGTAAGGAAACTAATATCCATGGTTAGTTTTATATTAGGATATGATGACCCCAAGGTGGATGCTTTTATATTATGGTTTTTGCATAAACTCTTTCATTTCACGAAGTTTAATTATGTAGCTTATATCACGAGGAAAATTCATGAAGAACCTAATATTTAGAAGAAAGGATGTTTAGGTATTAGTCATACTTAGCATATCTCATGATTACATAGCATTCAACTCACTGTGAATCTTTATGCCTATAAAAGAAATATCATATAGGGGAAAGCAAGTTACCTTTTGAGTGGATGTGGGTCATAAATATGATGAAAAACCAAATGGATACTAGAGATTAATAGTTGGATTCATGTTCATCATTTATTTTGGATGTGTGGTCAATCTCCTTCTAGAATTTATGTTGAATGCAAATTCCTCTTACATATGAATTCTCAACATAAATTTCTAGATTAGTATTTTGAAAAGGAATATATTGTAATTAGAATCTATGGAGAAGTCAAGTCATACAAATTATCTATGTATTTAGCCTCTAGAATATTTTATTTTGAATATATCAAAAACAAATTCATTGAGATGAGTTATAGTTTTTTTCCAAAGGTAGGAAGTCAAGCTCTACTATTCCTAATGAAATATTTTGTTTTACTATAAATGAAAGAAGAGCTCTTCCTATTGTTGAAAAGGTAATGGTGGCATTTTGTTTTGAAGAAGATGTGGAATAGAAATATGATCCACATCAAATTATTTCTAACTTTAGAGTTTCTATGAAATTTTCCCCTATGCTCAAATACACAATGCAGAAAAATAAAAACTAGCTAATAAAAACTCATGGACAAAAGTAGTATAAGTAACTAAAAATCAACTTGAAACTATGGAATAGGGTTGGGGTTAATAATTCCACAAGAACCAAAATTAATGAGGAAATATTCAAAAGATTTTATGGATGTGGATGCTCCACTACCCTAGAGCAAGAAAGCAAGGATAATTCTTTAGGATGATGCCAAATTTGACTCAAATACATTAACATTTGTCCATGACAACTTTTTCTAACATATTGTTTCATGACAAATCACTTCATGGGATGGAAAATGATAAGAATATTCCTCTAAATCTTGATGAGGAGGCTTCTAATCAAGTGAAAATGTATATATATATATATATATATATATATATATATATATATATTCAATTGACTCAAGAGGACCCATCCCCATCAAGGTTACTATCTTATGTTGACTACAAAACATGGAAACTACAAATGGCTATTCTATAGCCAAAGGTGGACAAGCCAACATGTATATATATATATATATATATATATATATATATATATTCAATTGACTCAAGAGGACCCATCCCCATCAAGGTTACTATCTTATGTTGACTACAAAACATGGCAACTACAAATGGCTATTTTATAGCCAAAGGTGGACAAGCCAGCATGTTAGATGGTTGACTATCTTATGTGAACAAGCCAACATGTTAGATTGTTGATAAAGAATATGAAACTACTAAATTCTTAGTGGACTTAGATAACCTTCCTCCTCAAGATAAAACATATTGCCACAAAAATACTAGAGATGTGGTAGCTAGAGATTTATCCAAGATTCTAGCAATGTTATAAAATTAAAGTTAAAACTTCACAGGGTAGAGGAGCATCACTAGATAGAGAGGGAAAGAATAGGGTGAATATTGTTATGGTTGCACATTTTCAGCAAAAAAAATCATAAATGATGTACCAAAACAAGATAAAGCAATTGTAGCAAAAAATGCTAAAAAGGAAAGATAAAAAAAACTAAAAGACTCACAGGAAAATTAAACAATCCAACTATTGAACATAGTCAGAGTAAAGAATTGGTGGACTTGTAGAAGGAGAAGATTCAACTAAAAGATTAGAGCAGGGCTCTGTTGTTTTTGCTTTTGGAGCAAGGATGTCCCAAAATCAACTATATTAGAAGGTTGTTATTCCCCATAGAACCAAAAAGCAAATGGTTAGAATGAAAAACACAAAAACAATTGAACAAAGCAACTATATTTTCACAAGATCATGAGTTGCAATGTTTGAACAAAGAAAATAAAAAAATGGAGGTAGAGAAACAAGAAATCTCTTTATTGCTCGATGAAAAGAGTTACAATAATATTTCAGAGACACCAAAGGAATTTTATAGGGCAATGGACCCTATCAATATCCTAAAGGTCCATTTTCTCCCCCTCTTTGCAATAATGATCTATCCTTAATAAGTTATTCGGGAGCTCTCTAATGGCAAACTCTATGAACACAAAGTTATGTCAATTGTGAGACAATTTGACAGCAAAACATTGCTTTGAACTTCCTTCTTCTAATGGTCCCAAATGCAATGCTATTGATAGGCACAGGCTCATTCCTTTCCAACCCTTGGAGAATTGATGAGATTTGATCCTTGAGTGATCATGTGGGAGACAAAGGGAATCCTTTGGAGGCTCCTTAACTCCACTTTAGTGGTGTAGTGACTCGAGATTAAGCTCCTTGACCTTGACCTTTCACTTGGTGGTTTCCCATTTAATTTTATTTAGACCATGGACTACTGAGATGTCACTTCTATAGATCTATGCATTTAGCAAAGAAACAATTATAGTGATTCATGAAAAAGTGCTTAGGTGACATTGTACTTTTTTATTTTTTAAATGGGAACCTTAGGAACCTTTAGTTTTCTTCATTTTTCATGTTTTCCAAAAATCATTATTGCATTTGCACAAGTCATTCTTTAGTGTTGATTTCCCTGGTTGATGCATTTTGGTGCATGATTTTTCAATGATAATAGTTTCCCCCTGATCTGTGAGGTTAGGAGCAAGCATATAACCAAAATACTTCATGGTTTTCTTCCCAATTATGAGTCTTTCTTACTTCTTGGGAGATATATATTGATCGAAGCGAGGGGAGGGGGTCCTGAAGGAGAGATAACATAATCCATTGTTGATAGAAAATATTACGATATATAAACCAAGAGGGCATGTCCCATGCGCGTGATCATGACTTTAACAAAGATGGTTACACAATTTGGTACACATGAAGAATCTTGTTAAGGATGCTATGAACATAATTATTATTGTTGAAGTAGATGACTGCTTCATCCTCATGGGTGCCACTAATAGAAGGTAGTATAGCAAATGCAAATTTCCCCATGTACTAGGCATGATCAATGATGATGATACTGTCAGCATATTTGTTGACCTGGTAATGGGTCTTATACCAAAATGAGAAATTGCAATTGTCACAAGGTATGACACTTCCCAACATGAAATAATGTTGACATCTAGTGTCGAGGGTGTTGATGAAATCAATGGGAAATGATGACTCCCATTGTTCCATATGAAGTTCAATTAGAATGGAATGAGAAGCAAGATACTCCTTATTTCTCGGAAAATGAGAGCTAACGTTGATAGGAAGGAAGAAGCGATCATCTAGAGAAAGATAATTTTTGGAAATCCACCTAAAGTTGATATTGATCCAAAATGGATTTTGGATAGACTCCTAAGTCTAAGTGTTCCTCACAGAGGAAAATGAAAGTCCAAGGAAGTTCCTGGAAATAGCCCCATGGCAAAGATCTTTTCATTTTGAATCTATTGCAACTTGAATGGTCAAAAATGGACTTAGGATGCAGAAGTTATCTCAAAAAGAAGATGCCCTTTGTTCTTTGGAAAAAGAGGCAAAATCCCCTAAAGATGGCAAAAAACCCTTATAAAGGGAAATCGCATCAGAGAAGGTCCAAGAGGTGGACTTAAAGGGGCGGTAGGACCCCCGATCGATGATCTTCGACTAATCGCATTGGAGGCAGGCATGTATGCGATATTGAGACCCCGGACTTGGCGATTGCGATTATGCAATATGTCGATTGCCGATGATCGGATTAGCGGATCGACATCGGCGATGGACAGAACCCTCGGGCTGTTCCAAATGCGATATGCGATAGCGATTGCGACGTGCAATCTTAGCCATCGGATCAGGAAAGGAATGGATAGCCAAGATTAAACCGACGACTTGTGATTGCTAGACCTGGTGGATTTTATAAGCACAGTTTATAAATTTTGAGTTCTGATAAAAGGGTGTTTGTCAGGTTTTCTGTGTATTGGCGGATTTTGATAGAAAAGCCGAAATACAAAGGAAAATGCCCCGAAGCGATAAAGCTAGACCCGAAGGGGAATTATAGGCGCAATTCATAAAATTTGAGTTTCGTAAAGGCGGGATTTCGGGTGAGCCTCAAGTGGTAAATGGTATTGGACCGGCTCCGCCCGATCCCATACAATGAATGATGCATGGCTTGGCGGAGGAGCAAAGAAATTGCCTTTTCGGGCGAGTAACCTCCGTACCCTTAAGCCGCCCGAAACTACGTGTTGATCGTTGGATCAGAGATCACCCAGATCGATGGTGGAGCTTGTTAAAGTGACCCAAGGTGAACCTGCCACGATATTAGGGCGATTTCGATATAATTTGAAGTCCGATAAAAAGGATTTTGTCGGGTTTTTGAATGTTTTCTCGTGTATTTTGGATCTCACCCAATAAGTTAATGCGATGCAATATAACGCCTAATAGAGGACTCGATAGGGATTTTAGGGGTGATTGAATGGGATTTCAAGTCCGAAAATCACGCCCGATAGTGTATTTTGCAGACATACTCTGTGTAATGGGATTTTCTCAATTTTTGGGTTTTTGCCTATGAGAAGGCCCCAAAACCTCTGTAACCGCTCCTGATCATTATGCCATGCTACAAGCAGGCGTTTTTATGGGCAATGATGCATTTTGAAGCCACAGATCTACAGAGCCAGATGGCCAGTTGAACTGACAAGGAGCATGGAAGCCGCAAAGGCATAGAGAGATGATGATATGCAAAGAAACGGTTGGGGTAACCAAAAAGCTGGAAAAGTACCTCAAAGAAGGCAGAGAGCTCAATTGAGAGCAGGCAGAAGCAATAGAGTAGAGAGAGAGAAAAGCTAATGCGTAGAGCAGCTGAGGGAGTCTTTGGAGTCACTTGGAGGTCAAGTGAAAAGCCAAAGAGCTGAAAGTTGCAGAAAGCCAAAGCCAGAGCCAAAGAAGCCAAAGCTGAAGAGCCAGAGCCAGAGTCGAGAGCCAGAGCCAGAACTGAGTGTCGGAGCCAGAGCCAGAGCTAGAGCCTAGAGCTAGAAAGCCGAGAGCTTCAGAGCCAAGGGATAAGAGGGTGTTCTGAACCCATTGTGTTCTGTGTAAACCAATGGAGTTGAGCGTGGAGCTTGTAAAAGAACTTAGACCATAATCCCAAAGAGCCTAGTTGAGTTGACTAAAGCTCAAGGAGATGTAGCCCAAGAGTTTTGGGTGAACTCCATATTAAACTTCTTGTCTTAAGTGTGATGCTCATTTGTTGCATTGTTTCACTGTTATATGTTTTATATCAGTTTAAGCAAATCAATTTACAACACATAAACAGTTTAAAACAACCATAAGCATAAGTACTTGTAAAGACTTGGGAATATTTAAGCTTTGGAAGTGGGAGAGGTGCTTGTAAGTTAGACAAGAAGCCTAAGTGCCCCATTTTCAAATCAGATATAGATACGAAACCATGGAATTATGAAAAAAGAATGATGAGTTATGTTGAAAAAATGATATGGATAATGTGGACTTCCTGAGGTTATATCATGATGTTAGTGGTGGTAGTTAAAAAAGATTGATATAGGAAATCCATTGGAATTGAGAGGACCTCCAAGGGAGTGAATGATAGTTTATTTAATTTGGTGAATTGGGTCTACGACAATAGAATATGTTGGCTAGGAAGTGGTAGAGGTTCATGACATGAAGTTGGTGGTGATAAGACGAGATGTACAATGTGTTCTCCAACCAAGGGAAACTTGGGACTGCCACCAAGTATTAGATATAGAAAATGTGTGTTCCTTGCTTCCAAAAAACTCTTTGTACACATGCCAAAAGAATTTAATAATGGTTTGGGGTGTAAAAACATGGAGGCATGTGCCTCAATGTACGATAACTTGCATGATGGTGTAGGGGAAATGTGATAGTTCCTAGTTAAATCTTCCCTCTTTACAAATAATTGTATGTAATGACCCATCTTTAATATAGAGAGCACAAGAATATTAGCATGCATACGATGCATGCATATGATAGCTACATATGCATGTATTGCATGTACTACACTATTATATATGTTTTAAATTAACTATAAATGTTGAACATCACAACACTGCTTCAGATAGAAGTTACACCCTCACCCATCTCCAAACATATTGCTTAATGTGTCATAATTAAGGTGAAAATACCCTAAATAATTTCAAGGATATAAATTTAAAAATATAAAGTAAATATGGTTATAAGGAAATAAATGTAAAATTTAAGTTAATTATAAATATGGTTATATATTTATATATCTCATAATATTAATAAATTATACTAATAAATTATCAAAATGTGAGATTAAATCAAAATAAAATACATATTATAAACTAAGGGCATTTATATAAAACTAATAAAAAAAATCCTAAAGGTAAACCTTACACATGTCAATATTCTTGTAGCTTTGGATGAATAGAGTCACACGTTACAAAGGATGGAAGGTGTCACGATGTAGGGAGGGGTGACTGCCAAGAAATAGTATACATAGACGGAAGGGGAGCATGAAATGGGGGGGGAGGAAGAAAAATCAGTTTTGGGAAAAGAGAGGATGACCTTCACCTTTGGAATATAGTGCAGGGAGGAGGAAATACAGAGAATGGTGATAGGAAAATAAATCTGTTTGAGGGATAAGCCAGGGGCTCAATTGTGAACTGAAAATTGGGAAACTTTGAGCTGTTCTTGGAGTTTTGGGCACGGGGGCCAGTGGACTTCCATTTCGAAGTCCTCTAGATCTGGGAACTGCAGAGGTTGATCCCAGATAGGCAGAGAGGAACCAGTTGGCTTGGTAATGGAATCAAAAAACTCAGAGCAATGTGGACCGACACTAGATGGGAGAATCAGGTACACAATTGCATTTAATTTGATAGAATTTTAATCAAGAAATTTGTCCATCTAGTTGAATCTTAACAACAGTCCTTACATTTGGTATCAGAGTAGGTTAAACTCTCAGACCTATTAAAATAAGGTTACAATCATAATAAATAAGAATTATAAATATTGTAATCAGTATTATTTTTGTAATTTTACAGTATTTTCTGAAGTGTCTTTCATAACTTTCAGACTAGGAAATCTTAAGTGCATAGGTAGTATTTATAGACTCCAATTAACTTTTAGTAGAAATCATTTAACAATATGCTTCCCTTTATAATTACTTCCCTTTATAACACTGCCCTTGATTATAGCAGAAGCTTGCTGCTTCTACTTTGTTAGTGCAGAAACTTTAAAAAAAGGACAAAGTTAAACATCCCGGTTCAGAATATGACCATTAAAAGAAATCCTGAAGTCATTTTGATATAAACAGAATATCAATGATGTCATTTTGATATAAATAGAATATCAATGATGGAAAGATACATATGTACAAGAAAACATAAAGGGAATTGGTATATAAATATAAGAGAAATTCCCCTTTTGGCCCATGGTCAAACCACATACACTGCTTCTCTATTGAAACTGATTTGCACTACGCCCTAGCAGTGTCAATGTTCAACATCTGTCAATGAATTTTGCCAACATACGGCTTCCAAATTGCAAAAAAAAAAATTAACTCCCATGCATCAATTTATCCCTGCCACGAAGCACCATTGAGAATTCTAGTTGTTGAAGATGTCTATTGTAGCCCTGATCTCCCCCCACTTTATCTTCTGTAGGAAGATCAGTCAATTTGACAATATTTAAAAGTGTGAGAACATGCAAGCAAATGTTGAGTGCATGCATTTTCCTTTGATTCAGCCTTGGTGGTTTTGATACTCCTTGCACATTCAACCTATGTATCCACCATCTGCAAGGCACAAAATTTTGAAACCAATAACTCATAATTTAAGAGGAAAAACATGATTTGATAGGCTGACAGTGAACTCAAACATTAAAGCATCAATAAATGTCTCTGCTGATATTCAAAAAGAACATAAATTAAAAATCTTGATCATATGCTTAATCTGATGATTTAAAGATAGAAACAGCATAGATTCATGATGTGGAAGGCATTCATAAAATGCTGGAAGCAACCAGAAAAATTGTTGTTTTTATGCGAAGGCAGGATTCAGAAAACAAAAACTTAAAGGAATTTGCCAAATATTGCATTGAAGAAATGAATATATCAATATAGTATAGAGTGAAATAAAAACATAGCACCATTGTAAACTAATATATTCATCCACGAATCCCTGAGAGGCTGAAATACTGGATGAACCCCTCGAAGCTGAAAAGTGGCACCGAGGAACAACATCTCAGCAAAGGTACTTTCTTGAAAACCATCTAATGATTGTCCATTAACTTCTTCCTTAATGCTGGAAACAATGCAATTTTTTGATGCTTGAAGAGTGTTACAGCTACAATATGAGTAATTGTCTCGACTCCTTGATCTGGAAAACTCCAAAAAAAAATGGACTCTGCAAATACTCGAATGCTAATGATTTGTCCCTTGATGTGTTCGCTCAGCTCTCTATGTTCAGCTTCCATAAGCATAATAGGTGATGAAATGTGACCCCAACTTCATGACGCTTCTCTCCTTGTGACGTTGTTATTTCCCATCCCTCAGAGGAAGGTTTTGTCACCATATCCTCTAGTTCCTAAGTGTTGTGGTGGCTTGACTTGTCAGTCTCATTGCCTCACCATTTGAACATCTCGTGCCATTTCCCTCAGCTGCCACAGTCATGGCATATGTGATGTTGCACCATATGGTATTAAAACTATTCACTCTGGATCACGGTCAACTGCCTTTCCTACTACTATTTACAAATAAATATAAGGCAATATATTCGACACCCACCTAGCTAAACGATCGCGTGTTAAATTATGGCATGAGATTGGTAGTTTACCTGACGCGTTGAAACTCATTTATTAGGTGGTGTTTGGTGTCAAATGATGATATTAATTATCTAAACCTTTGACGTATGTCAACCACCAGAGGATAAAGGAATATGCGGTGGTGTGACGGTGGAGCGCTCTGGTGTTGATACATAGGTTTGCAAGTTTAAACCTGCAACCATTTTATAATCGCATATGACATCTCGCTATAAGGCAGATGTCCACCAATCCATCAGAACACTCTCAGGCCTTCACTGCCTAGAGCTCGAAAGGTCACAGATGGGACGTTCATCAAGAGACGAGTGGCAGTGGAGACCCCAACCATCACAGTATTCGCACTCTAACCCGAGAGCCATTGTAGGCATATATTAGTATGTAATGACATGTATTAGTCAAAATATTATAAAAAATGCAAGAAATATAATAATAACCCATCATAAACCATTGTTCGCCAAAGTTTTCAATATCTTGAATGGCTACATCTTGTACAGGGTTTTACAAAGGTTTTTGCTTCTAGCTTCTACAATAAGAGATTGAACCCGTGTCATATTTTTCTGGAAATCACTCAAATGGCAGAGGCTGTCAAAACCGAGGAAGGGGCCAATCAAAAGACAGACTCTTGAAATAATGTTTATTGGGGTTTTTCTCTCCAGGTTAACCCCTAGAGTAAGAGGTTCAGAAGTTTTTGTTGGTGACCTTGCACAAACTGTGACTGAAGACACGATTCATGAGATATTCTCATCCTGTGGTGAGGTTGTAGAGATACACATGATGAAAGACCCGAATGGAGCTTTGAAGGGATATTTTTTTGTTCGCTTTGTTACAAAAGAAGCTGATATAAAAGCTCAGCTGGAAAGAGTAACATAACATTGCAAGCCAAAAAAAAAAAAAAAAGGATTGGGGTGTCTCCATCCTCAGACAAGGATACATCTTTTCTATGGAATCTTTGCAAGGATTGGGAGCACGAAGAGGTGGAATCAATGGTTCGTCGAGCTTTTTAGGATGTTGTATCTGTAGTGCTAGTTATGTCTCCAAGAACTAGAGAATCCCCTCAAGACAAGAAGAAACAAAATCGAGGGTTTGCTTTTGTTCACTTTTCATCACATGTGCATCTCACATGAGCCATACCTTTCATTGTCTTCTCAGTCTCACCTTTCTCTGATTTTTTTTTTTCCTCCTATCATTTGCAGTTGTTTGTTGAGTCTAGGCACTTGAAGCTTGCCTAAGAAATGTTAGTTTGTCATAATCTGGTGAATTCCAAACATGCTAAATGGTTGGTCTGAAGCTTTGATGAACTTCTTTTGATACCGACCTTAATAAACCACCTCAAGTCTGACATATCTATTTTGAACTTAATATAAGATAAGAGCCCCAAAAGTGGAAGGCAAGGATCTCTGGAACATATTTTTTTTTTTAAACTGTCACAATTTATTTGCAATTTTTCTGACACTTGTAGAGTACTAAACATAATAGAAACTTTCCAGTTTTAGTTTTTCTAATCAAGAAATTATATCTTGTAAATATATGACATCAGTCTCAGCTCAAAAATTATAATTCTCAAGTTGTCATCGTGCATTCTGTATACCAGAGAAGGAATGCAATTGTAGGAGATGTTTTTTCTTGATGTGCATATGATTGAACTGTTCATTATATTTTGAATGGATGTTGTATGATGATACCCACCATTTTTCAATGCGGCCATACTTCTATAGAAATCAAGAGTTAATTTAGTAGGTAATCCAGTTATATCAAAATTTCAAGCATTCATATCTGATTGTATTTCTTATAAATACAGTTCCAAATGAAAATTTTATATGTATTGCAATCTTGGTAGTGATATACCATACATTGAATTTGTTCAGGTTGTATTAGTAGAATATATCTCCAGATATCAGTATCATTAAAAATATCTCCATAAATCGTTTTCACTAGAAAACATCTCCAGAAATCACTATCATAACAAACAACCGATCTTGTGGTCATTTCATCTCAAGTCAATAACCTTAGTTGAAATGTCTCTCTCTTGATCAAGAAAGAAGGGCTTCCCAATTAAGAATCAAGCCCAATCTCAACATCCTCCCAATTTGATCTGGTCCACTGGGGAATTCCATCACAGGCTGTAGCTCGTGCACATCGAGTAGGAACCAAACAAGACTTTATGCTTGGAGGTAAATGGCGTCTCCTAGTGGACTGGGCTGAAAGTGATCCAAAGCTTGATCCTGATGAAATGGCAAAGGTAAAAGTGGCATTTGTAGGAAATCTTCCAGAGAATACCAGTGAGGACTTCTTAAGAAAACTTTTTGAACCTTTTGGGAAGTTGGAGAGAGTTGTGATATCTAAAAAAAGAGTAATATGCCTGTGGGGTTTGTCCACTTTAGCAAACAATATGAACGAGATAAGGCGATAAAAGAGCTGGATGACAAAACAATTGAAAGACCAAACAAAAGCCCAAAGTTTAAGATACAGGTCACAATTGCAAAGCCTATAGAGTGAACAGTTCCTCCATGAGGTATGATGGTCAATTACTTGTTTAATTGAAGAAAGGGGTTAATTTTCCTGCGATGGATCCATTGTGGATGAGAGAAATTGACCAAGAGCCAAAAGAACCAATCACCATATTATAAAATATGCTTTGAGCATGAAAATGGTCGAGCTAGTGTGCAAAACATAGTTATCTACATGGGCAGCACATAAATTAAAGCAACAGTGGTACTCTAAGTTGGATAATTCTAGTGATTTTGATTCAGTGCGTGGTAGTTCGAGAGATGAAGATAGTGCTCCTGACATTTCTGGGGGGAGCAGGTTATTGTCTCCTGTTAACACTCATAGAATTAAGGTTTTACAAAATAGCATTTTGGGGAAAGAATTTCGGAATGTACATTCTGATGCTGGAGAATCTCTCAGCCCTTCTGTAGAAATAGTTAGAGAAGACATTAATGATTCCTCAGTATTTGAAGGAAACACTTTGGCAGATAAAGAAACACACTTGGATTGGCAGAACCGATATGTTGAAGCTTTTTACCATGAATCTCAAGAAATAGAGAGAGGTTTCCTTAAAAGAACACTTCCAATTAAACTAAGTGGTGAATTAATTCATGAATATGTAGAATTTAACATTAGGGAGAGAATAATTGAATTCACAGGTAAAAAAGTTGAATTCAGATTCTTCAAAAGATTCCCATATCTTGAATAAAGGATAAATATTGGGACTTAATGGATAATTTGTTTGAAATATAAAATTATGTCGACATAGTAATGCAATTGGTTCCAATTAGTAGGTTATGTGCCTTATCTTCTGTTGTGGTAAAGTCTAAGAGCATTGACTTGATGAAAATGATGGGCAATCGGAAGTATATGGACAGGGGAGGCAAAGATGCTTCTATAGCAAAGTGAGGCATAAATCCAAAACAACCATGGAAATACATGTTGAAAGTTATATTAGTAATAATAGAACAAAAACAAAAAACAAAAAAAAATAAGAAGACACTAGAGGTACAATGGAAAGTTACGAAGGATCTAGCGAATTGGACTCTTTAGAGGTCATGGCAGGGTCCAAATACCACAATAATACCTATGGACTAGTGAATTTGTAGAACAAATATTAAAACTAGTACAAGTAGTCATAAGTGATATTGTGAAAAAATAAGAAGCAAGAAAAGGTCATAAAGCTACATATTTTCTGTTGTAAACAAAAGCATTGGAACTCGATACAAGACATGGGCTTCAGGACAGAGAAAGGAAATTTATGTGCAATGCTTATCACTTTGGCATGACATTTTGCACTAACTTTTCAAGGAATGATTGTTGGGACAACATTCAAACCTAATTTAGCAGTCCTTATAATTGATGAATACAACCTAAGCATAGGTTCCATGAGCATAAATACAACCTATAGGGCCGAGGTATTGAAAGAGTACTACCATTTAAACATAGAGCAATGTATGGTGTATTATTGTTAGAGGAAATGTTGAGTACAAGATATGTCCCCAAATGTTGTTGCATACCATGCTTTGATCTAGGTATTTCAAACAATATATATATAAAGAGAGCACAACAAACAACATTATTGTTAAAAGGAATGAATTGAGATCTGTCTTTGCTAATGACTATCCATATGATGCATTTTGTTACCAAGTAAGATAATAACCCAGCTAGTTGTTACTGGAGCAAAAACATACAGATCAATGAATGTTTGGGACATAACGATATGTGCTGGTAAGATCAAATATCAAGTGTCAGTTAGCAATCCAAAGCCATAAGTTTCATGCACAATCAATACACGAAAGAATGATTTCAAATTATTATGCTTAACATTGCTAGTACATGGATACCTATATAAATCATGACTTATGTTATGGATGTGATATCTATAATTTTATTTTTATTTTACATATCAACATGAATGATGAGATGGAAATAAAATAATGAATACACTTGACTACTTGATGTGAAAATGAAATTACAAATATATTGGTTAGACATAGCCATGTTATATGAACTCAAAAGATCAATATCATAAATGAAAGTTTATTAAGAATGTATAGAAAATCGTTATCTGAATACAATTGATTTTGAATACATTGATGCATATGTTATAATTTGTGGGCAAGTGTTTACATTGCAGATAGTATCATTACCAAACCGACTACATGATGACAAAACTCCAAGAACAATTGAGGCTTAATGAGATTCCATGATAGGGTATTGACCCTAATCCTACTAGGAGGGGTGGAGGTGTTGCCCACTGTTTATCCTCCAAAACCTGGAGTCATGGGAGGACTGTGTGAGTCACGCTCCCCTAGACGTGTGATAATGACTGTCGGATGCCTACTAGGAAATCAGGTCGATATAGTCGACACTGCCATCCTTAGAGTTATGAATGGTTAGGTCAGTATAACTGATGCCATGGCATACTCTAGTAGAGGACAGATAGGAAGGGAGCAGAAGAGATTAGGAAGGATAGGATGATTTTAGAATAGATTGGGAACCTAGTTGGGGCAAGGCATGATCATTAAAGTTATAAACCTAGAAGTATTCAAAACACCAATTTTATAGTGTCCTCACATTAAATAAGAATTTAACCTCGATACGCAACCCTAACAAGAATATACTAATCGCTAAAATAAGTATTGATATATGATAAAAACTCTAACTTCGGGATGAATTTTTTTGAAGGAGGGGTGTATGTAATGACCCATATTTAATATAGAGAGCACAAGAATATTAGGATGCATATGATAGCTACATATGCATGTACTACACTATTATTTATATTTTAAATTAACTATAAATGTTGAATATCACGACACTACTTCAGATAGAAGTTACACCCTCACCCATCTCCAAACATATTGCTTAATGTGTCATAATTAAGGTGAAAATACCCTAAATAATTTCAAGGATATAAATTTAAAAATATAAAGTAAATATGGTTATATATTTATATATCTCATAATATTAATAAATTATCAAAATGTGAAATTAAATCAAAATAAAATACATATTATAAACTAAGGGCATTTATATAAAACTAATAAAAATCCTAAAGGTAAACCTTACACATGTCAATATTCCTGTAGCTTTGGATGAATAGAGTCACACGTTACAAAGGATGGAAGGTGTCACCATGTAGGGAGGGGTGACCGCCAAGAAATAGTATACATAGACGGAAGGGGAGCATGAAATGTGGGGGGAGAAAAATCAGTTTTGGGAAAAGAGAGGATGGCCTTCACCTTTGGAATATAGTGCAGGGAGGAGGAAATACAGAGAATGGTGATAGGAAAATAAATCTGTTTGAGGGATGAGCCAGAGGCTCGATTTTGAACTGAAAATTGGGAAACTTTGAGTTGTTCTTGGAGTTTTTGGCACAGGGGCCAGTGGACTTCCATTTCGAAGTCCTCTGAATCTGGGAACCGCAGAGGTTGATCCCAGATAGGCAGGGAGGAATCAGTTGGCTTGGTAATAGAATCAGAAAACTCGAAGCAACGTGGACCGACACCAGATGGGAGAATCAGGTACTGTTGATGCCTCGAAAATCGTTGCATCAACATCGGGGATAACCACCCGGTCCGGACCTTAAAGGCAACTTCTTTTCCGTTTGGTGTGGTGGCTCCGACTGGATATAATGGGACCAGTTTCCCAATGATTGGTAAATAGGATGGATAAATGATTGATTCTCTGATATCTAATGATAATGGATGAATGATTTAATCTAAAAGTAAAATTATAAACAACTATCCTATCCCGGGAAATTTCTACTTTTAGTGTAACTTTTGATGGTATTCATCCACAAACGGGCATATAGATGACTCTTGTTGGTAAACAAAGATATTTATTCATATGATAATTACTAAGCCCAAATAGTTGAACAAAGCAATCAAGCAAACATTATTACACTATTCCTCATATATATCATAGACATAGATATGATTGAAAGAATAACAGTCCTTAGACATTCAATAGTGAAAAGTACAAGGATTGTTGTTAAAACCACATACATACATTCAATGATAGCAAAATTTAAACAAATGTCGATTCACATAAAATAATGGCACAAGAACATAGATAATAGTACCATATGTTATTTGGATCACTCTCGATATCAATCGCATTCAAATTCCTTTTTTAACTTAGAAACACTTCCACAAAAGGCAATAGTTCACATGTCATCAAAGCTTTCTTCGTCAAAATTCAGAATATTGGCCCAATCTTCATAAATAAATAGATCAGAAGCACAATAGTGTGACTTACTGATTTGAGTTTATACAAAAACTGAGGACCCTTTATAAATGCATGAAAGGGCCTATAAATACTAATTAAGCTAACTAATTACAAAATAAAAGTGTTATTTAATTGGTACAACTATATTATGAATATCTCCTCAAAATCGGCTTGTCCTCAGTCGACAGCATGATTCATTGTTTCGAATGATCTCCCTTCGGCTTGAGCTGGCAGATATCTAGCATCGGTTGCAATTCTGGAGGGCGACTTAGACGAGAATTCAGTTGGGTTGAATATGTGGCATCTTGGATCTCGGGAATCATGCAACTGATGGCATCAGTTAAACATTTTAGTGCGGCCCTCTGACTGTATGGCTTGATTAAGAAAAACCAAAAGGCATCCCAAGTTAAACTTTGGATGTCAGCGATTAGTCTTCCATTCTTTTCTAATTCCTGATTGCATGTTTGTTCCAAGGCTTTGGCCGATGTCAATTTACCTGTCTAACATGATTTCACAAAATTGTTGTGCTGTACAACAACCCCCCATTTCATAACATTTTTCTTTAAAAAATCATAATATGAAATGGGTCCCTTTTAAACATAGATGTGTGAATAAATTGGTATTAACTCATTTATGAAAAAAAAAAAAAAACCCTCATCAAAAGGTCCGACTAAAATATGATATACCTTTCAAACAATGATAAAATAGGTCTTTTAAACAAATCATAAAACTTTTTATTATTACGATAAAGCGATCGCAAGATCACATATCGCAATAATAAGAAAAACATATATAAAGACCCAATGAATTACTCCGATCCGAAAAGGGGAATCGCTATCGGATATCGGGGAAAGGCAAAGTGCATCATATATATATAAGGCACCCCCCTATTCCTCTGATGCGATAAAAGGTATCGCTATCGGCAATCGGCTGTGGCAATCAATTCATTAACTGTGACACCTTCAAACCTTTCGATGTGATAAGGCGTATCACCATCGGCGATCGGCGATTTCGCAATAGCGTAAGTAAAGTGACCCAAGCCCTATCTCGATTGCGATACATTAAATCAAGGTGCGTGTTTCTAAGCAGATTAAAGATTGGCATGCATTATACCACCTTTGGTGATTAAACGATATTTTGGACTATTATTAGAACCCTCCCTTTCACGTCACCAATCATCAAATGCGATTAGCCGCCAAAAATCTAAGCCACGCTTGAATCAATTATTCACCATATAGACGTTATGATGGATATTTAAAAGCTCCCTTATCATGATTGACAGGTGAAGCGGCCAATTAATGAAGCAGTTATGCCGAGATTTTCCACTTAGATTATATCTGCGACAATTTCACTATGATCTTTAATTATTTGTTAATAGATATAACTCTTTCATATTGGCTCATGTTATCTATTTCTCTGTATCACGCTGGTTTCCTTCCTTGTGCAGAATTCTGTCGAAATAACAAGTTTTAAGCAAATGGGAAAGAAATCCAAGAGATCCGCTGCAGCAGCGGCCCCTGCAGTAACAGTCCAGCCCACTAGTGACCCAGGACCAAGCAAAAAGGGCCTAATCTCAGACACTACATGTCTCGGCCTTGGAAATACAAGCTGGCAAAGCATCTATAATTTAATTGAGGCAAAAGAACCAGAGGAAGTGTCGGAAGAAGCTACTGCAGGCTCAACTAATAAATCAGACGCCTCCCTGAAAGATTTAGCCGACTCATTTTTGCATAGGATAGCAGCTCGGGAGAAAATTATTCCTTACACTGATGTGGTCAGATGGGTGGTCGAAAAAATTCCAGTTTCTAATAGGACGTTTTGCACAGTTGATGGAAGAGTTTTTGGTTCATTTCAGCCTAACGACTTGAGGAAAATGTATCATTTGCCCGAACCTGAAAAGAAATACAACAAAGCCTTTCTGGAGAAATTCGCAGAGGAGAATGAGACAGAATCAGCCCCGATTAGACAATGGAGACAGAATCCCGCAAAGCACAAACATGAATCATCGGGTAAGTACTCCGTGGATTCCTTGTCATCTCCTTACTGTTACGCTGGGGCAATGATGTGTAGGATATGGGGAATGCATGATTCAGCAAAATTTACTATTGAAATGGTTCCTTTAATGGAAGCGGTTGTTAGTAGTTATGTCATGGATTGGGCGAATATATTGTCTGATAAATTAGCCTCTGCAATTCTTGATTTTAGATTCAATTCACGCAAAACCACCAGGACTATTCCCCCCTTCTATTACAGTGCTTATGTTATGGATATGCTTTGCTTTAATTCCGAATACCCGATACTTGGGTGGAGGTGGACGCCATAGGACCCTAAGCCAATCCACATCTATCATCAGATGTTATGGAAGGCACATTATAAAGACCACTTGTATCAAATCTGTAACGGTTTCATGTTGCCTATCTATTATGCCATTTTTGATAAGCCTGCCCCAAGGATTTCCGAGGAGGCAGAAGTTGACTTGACTGCTGTGGGGAATTGGTTCAGGGAAGATAAGTTCACATATATAAGGGTGTTTGGTAGCCTCACAAGACCCCATGTCCTCCCATTGTATGTACCTGATAAACTGTTGGCACGAGAGTTAGCTTACCAAATAACAACCGCTGGAACATCCAAAACTCTTAGGACTTCCAAAAAGCAGTCATGGCCCATATTCCCTTTGAGATGCGGTGTTTATACTCTACTTGATTACAAACATGTTGAGAAGGAGACAGGAAAAATAAATATGCTCAATCTTGGGACCATCCCTAACAGGCAATTCGATCCCTAGAAGGTTGCCTATGATGTGCTTGAACAGGCCAAACTTACTAAGTTTGACCATGAAAAAGATGAATTTGATGACCTATTTTCTTCAGCAGAATCATTGTCTCAGGTTAAAACATTGGCCAAGATGAAATATAATGATGAAGGACTGGTAGAATTCAATAGGCTCAGAGAACAGAGGTTGCAAACTCTGCCTCTGGACTTATTGGCTACTACACCAACAACTAAGTCAAGCGAGCCTGAACAGAAGAGTATTGACGAGCCTCCTGCTACAGAGAAAATTCTCGAAAAGGGAAAAGAGCCAGAAAAAGGAAAAGAGAAGGAAACAAAGCAGGAGAAAGAAAAGAAGCAAGACAGTGAGGTTATTGATTTAGAGACTCAAATTGATCCCAAACTCCTTAAAGAGTGGCAACAATTTGACTCTATTATAAGCAATCCCGAGACTTGACAAGGATTCAACACACCTCAAGTAATAGTCAATCAAGAAACAACCACAACTACGGTTCCAAGTGAAGAGACCAGCAGCCTACCCAGTAGCAAAGATGCATAAATAATTCCCAAAGATCCATCAGATCAGATTGTTTTATAGATAGAAGACATACCACCATTAGATGTCTTTTACAGTCCCAAACACAGGGCTGTGGTGAAAAGACATAGGAAAAGGAGGAGACTTGATCAATCTTCCCTTTTGCCAGATCAAACAGAGATGGCTAATGTGGTGTGGAAGGAGGAATTTAACCCTTCCGATGACATTACGAAACTTTCCCAGTATGTCGGAGCGTATTCGGCAACAACCATGGATAAAGCCTCGGAAGTAAGTAATCTCCTTAAGGAAAAAGATCAAATAATTGGTTCATTGCAGTCACAAGTGTCTGAAGCACAGCGAAAAATAGAACAGTTAGAACAACAACTATCAACACAGCGGTAGACAAACAGCCAATTAAATGAGCAATTGCTCAAAGAGAAACAGAGGATAGACTTGAGCGCAGTACTGAAACAAAAGGAATTGTCCGAAGCATTGGCCAGATTAAAGGCGATGAATGAACAAATGAGCAAGACTAAGGATGAGTGAATTGCTCAACTATCACAAGAAGTAGAAAATTTCAGGAGCCTTCCTCAAGTAGTAGAATTCAAAACTGAAGCTCTACAAATCAATAAGGCATTGATTACACAGCTAAAACTGCTATGTCATAACATTTCTCTGGTTGACCCTCTTTGTGATCATACTACATCAATAGTTGATAAATTAGTTGAAGCTAGGTGGGATTTAGAATAGGCCGATGAGACCTTAACCAGCTTTCTTGCTTGGAAAGACTCCCGTGAAGGACAAGCTGCGGATCTGCCCAAAATTCTAGAGTCACACAAAGATATCCTTTTCCTAGAATGGAAGTCGCAACTAATGAAGGCAGAAAGAGAAACCTCAAGATGTCGGTTATCTACTAGCAATTTAATTGAATTGGTCAATGACACTCTTTATCTGTCTAACATGATTTCACAATGTAATCCAGGTAAATTGACGTCGGCCAAAGCCTTGGAACAAACATGCAATCAGGAATTAGAAACGAATGGAAGACTAATCGCTGGCATCCAAAGTTTAACTTGGGATGCCTTTTGGTTTTTCTTAATCAAGCCATACAGTCAAAGGGCCACACTAAAATGTTTAACTAATGCCATTAGTTGCATGATTCCCGATATCCAAGATGCCACATATTCAACCCAACTGAATTCTCATCTAAGTCACCCTCCAGAATTGCAACCGATGCTAGATATCTGCCAGCTCAAGTTGAAGGGAGATCATCCGAAACAATGAATCATGCTGCCGACTAAGGACAAACCAATTTTTAGGAGATATTCATAATATAGTTGTACCAATTAAATAGCACTTTTATTTTGTAATTAGTTAGCGTAATTAGTATTTATAGGCCCTTTCATGCATTTAGAAAGGGTCCTCAGTTTTTATATAAACTCAAATCAGTAAGTCACACTATTGTGCTTCTGATCTATTTATTTATGAAGACTGGGCTAGTATTCTGAATTTTGACGAAGAAAGCTTTGATGACATGTGCACTATTGCCTTTTGTGGAAGTGTTTCTAAGTTAAAAAAGGAATTTGAATGCGATTGATATCGGGAGTGATACAAATAACATATGGTACTATTATCTATGCTCTTGTGTCATTCTTTTATGCGAATCGGTATTTGTTTAAATTTTGCTATCATTGAATGTATGTATGTGGTTTTAACAGTAATCCTTGTACTTTTCACTATTGAATGTCTAAGGACTATTATTCTTTCAATCATATCTATGTCTATGATATATATGAGGAATAGTGTAATAATGTTTGCTTGATTGCTTTGTTCAACTATTTGGGCTTAGTAATTATCATATGAATAAATATCTTTGTTTACCAACAAGAGTCATCTATATGCCTGTTTGTGGATGAAGACCATCAAAAGTTACGCTAAAAGCAGAAATTTCCCGGGATAGGATAGTTGTTTATAATTTTACTTGTAGATTAAATCATTCATCCATTATCATTAGATATCAGAGAATCAATCATTTATCCATCCTATTTACCAATCATTGGGAAACTGGTCCCATTATATCCAGTTGGAGCCACCACACCAAACGAAAAAGGAGCTGCCTTTAAGGTCCGGACTGGGTGGTTATCCCCGATGTTGATGCAGCGATTTTCGAGGCATCAACAGGTATGCAATTGCATTTAATTTAATAGAACATTAATCAAGAAATTTGTCCATCTAGTTGAATTTTAACAGAAGTCCATACATTGTAATATATTGGTTGAGAGAAAGGGACATAGATTTTAGTTGTTTGGGGATGGAGTTTTCTTAAGTAATTGGTATTTTTAAATACAACAACCATGGGTTGGCTGAGAGGTTTAAATTACCTAACTATGAAATAAATAAACTGGGAAATAAAGGACAATCCCATTTGTTTTTTTGGGTTGCATTGTCCAAGGAGAGGTTGACTTGCATGGAGCCTCGAAAAAAGAGATATGGTTAGTTTGTTAGATGGGGATACACACACGGATGTGTGGTGGAAGTGAAAAGGGATGAACATTGGGAGAAATTTTCATCTAAGAAGAGGAGGTCTAAGAGAACAAAAATCAAGATCCAAACGATCAAGTTCTGGAAAGAGTGAACTCAAGAGTCTTGCTGAGTGAAATATTATAGAGAGTAATCACTTGCCCGAAGGTTGAGGAACCGGCTGGGAAGCTTGTGGATTGATGAAAATTATTGGTTAGGGAAAATATTCTTAGGTATTTGTGAGGGTTGATGAACCACGAGGACTTTCCTTGTGGATGAAGATCTGGTGCTTGACTCACTAATGAAATACCTGGAGAAGTGATCTCTTCATCCAACAATAACTTATCTAGTTCATGAAACTTCCCTTGAAGTGGACCCTCTTCCCCTGAAAGTGAGCTAAGGTTCACTGTACTACGATAACTTGGCATGGGTGTTAATCATGTCTGTAAAGTCTAAAAAGGTTGAGTGAAAGCTTGTGCAACTGGAGGGTGAAGGAAATGTGGCCTTAGGACATATTGTTTCAATTCTTAATATTGGTTAAAATTCATATTAAAATCACTACAACTTAAGCACTGGAATTCGGCCCAGGGGTGACAACTACAAGTAAATGTGGTTGTAGCTTGTCTAAGGTTGGGTAGAGAGTTGCAGGCCCAATCTCGATTGTCAGTCCTTTCAAATTGTAAGATAAGTGATACTCAAACTCTTGCACTTGAATGTTTAGAATATGTTTAATGTGTTGTCTTAAGGCCGCATTGGTATTGGTTTAATGTGTTGGTTTATGTATGAAATCTAATATGGAACGTGATTTCCTATATGCTTGAGGAATGACTATTTCTTGTAAGATTACTGGGAAATTGAATGAAATTCTTGTATGCATTCATGAGCTTGTTTTTTGTTGATTATTAAGAGGCTTGTAGATATCTGAATTGTTATGATCTTGAAATTTGTCCAATGGGCCTAAGTATAAATGAATGGAATTTTTTATTTTTTATTTTGGGTTGCATTGTCCAAGGAATTGTGATAGTCCCTGGTTAAATCTTCCCTCATTACAAATAATTGTAATATATTGGTTGAGAGAAAGGGACATAGATTTTAGTTGCTTGGCGAGGGAGATTTCTTAAGTAATTGGTGTTTTTAAACACATCATCCATGGGTTGGCTGAGAGGTTTAAATGACTTGACTATGCAATAGATCAGTTGGGAAATAAAGGACAAGCCCATGTGTCTTTTTGGGTTTCATTGTCCAAGCAGAGGTTGACTTGCATGGAGCATCAAAAAAACAGAGATGGTTAGTCTGTTAGATGTGGATACACACGCAAATGTGTGGTGGAAGTGGAAGGGGATGATAAGTGGGAGAAAATTTCCTTTAAGAAGAGAAAGTCTAAGAGAAAAAAAATCAAGATCCAAATTATCAAGTTCTGGAAAGAGTGAATGAGATGAGAAAACCTCTAGAGTCTTGCTAAGTGAAATATTATAGAGAGTAGTGGCTTGCTCGAAGGTTAAAGAACCTGTTGGGAAGCTTGTGGATTAATGAAATTTATTGGCTAGGGAAGAGATGCTTAGGTATTTGTAAGGGTTTATGAACCACCAGGAGTTTCCTTGGGGATGAAGCTCTAGTGCTTGACTCACTAATGAAGTACCTAGAGAAGTAATCTCTTCACCCAATAGTAGCTTTTCTAGTTGATGAAACTTCTCTTGAAGTGGACTCTCTTCTTTTGAAAGTGAGCTAAGGTTCATTGTACTACGGTATCCTGGTATGGGTGTTAATCATGTCTATAAAGTCTGGAAAGGCTGAGTGAAAGCTTGTGCAACTGGAGGGTGAAGTCAGTGTGGCCTTATGACATCTTGTTTCAATTCTTAATATTGGTTAAAATTCCTATTTAAACCACTACACCTTAAGCACTGGAATTTGGCTCAGGGATGATAGCTACAAGTAAATGTGGTTGTAGCTTGTCTAAGGTTGGGTGGAGAGTTGCAGTCCTAATCTCAGTTTCCAGTCCTTTCAAATTTTAAGATAAGTGATACTAAAGCTCTTACACTTGAATGTTTAGAATATATTTAATGTGTCGGCTTAAGGATGAATTGGTATTTGTTTAATGTGCTGGTTTACGTTTGCAATCTAATATGGAATGAGATTTCCTATATGCTTGAGGAATGACGATTTCTTGTAAGATTCCTGGGAAATTGAATGAAATTATTTTATGCATTCATGAGCTTGTTTTTGTTGATTATTATTCTAAGAGGCTTATATATCTATGAACTATTATGAGCTTGAAATTTGTCCAATGGGTCTAAGTATAAATGAATGGATAGATCTTTGTTTTATTTGTTATGAAATTAACATAGTTGGCTTTCAGGGCTTGTGATTAGTTGCCAAACTCAGGAAAGATATATATATATATATATATATATATATATATAGATATATATATAATGGTTTGGTCCAAGCCCTGTTAAAATCTAAAGAGATAAATCGCTGCATGTGTACATATATATTACTACATAGTTACGTGGGCTAAGCCCTTAAGGCATCAAGGATTCCAACCCTTGAGTTTTAATAGGTCATGTATATGGAAATTGTAACCAAGCACCAAGGGTGGGGAAGGTTTGGCATGCATTTATACATATGTTGTGGGGCTGGAACTTTCAGGGCTCGAGATTTATGTTCCCATGTGAATAGGTGCTACGTACAACTACTAAGGAGGTCTCAATATTGGACGGGAAGCAAGGACCTCAAGCAATAGAAATTTTTTTGTCCCAAAGCTCTGGAAGTCTATTACCCCAAATATTTTGAGAGAATTCAGGACTATAACTCTCAAGACTAAATCGTTGGGACAACGTGGCATAGCGGGGCCATTTTCCTAACATTTGACGTAACCTAGCAAAGGACCCCATATATATTTTATAACGTAAAAAATACATTTTCCACGCATCTGAGCATCCAGTGGGACCCTTAGCCAGCCTAACAGGCATCATGGCCAAGAGCAATGTGGAAACACTCAATAGGCCAGATAGAGGTTGACATTATTAGGGCATGGAGTGACATCATCCCAGGTTGACATTGCCCCAATGATTTCTCATAGTGCTCAGCGCAAGACCTTTGGGATTTTATTCCCGGGAAGATGTGGCAAGGAGGGCCAATATTCATGTAGCTTTAGAGTAGGGAGAAGCCTAATCACCTTTCCACACCACCCCAGAGGTTGAGAAGGCCAGGTCACCCCGGTAGTTTTGGATGCATCACAAGAAGGGAAAGGACTAGGAAGAGGTGGCAGGGGTAGCGCTCGAGTGTGCGATCGTAACAAATGATGTTGAGATGCATTGGAGAAGGGGTCTACGAAGGATCCACATCAACTTATAAGTTTTATCTCGGAAGTTCCTAAGGGGGGGTTGCAAAGAAAATCCCCAGGATTTTGTTCCCTAGGTGATGTAGTAATGAAGGGGCCCATGTGCCTCTTATATGTACGTAAAGGGGGGAAGTAACCCATCTACATGTGTATTCAATTATGTATCCAAATAAGGGAGGTTTCAATATAACATGACACTGGAGATGAATGGGTTGGTAGCTGCCATATGGACAATGACATGGATCGCCATGTGGGCACCACGTAGGTGCCACATGGCTAGTAAGAATGACGTGGCCAATTCTAATATGACAGTCTTTAGCCTGCCATATGTTTTGTTTCCATAACCCAATTGAGGAAAAAAAATATATCGTTGGAAAGGTCTCGACAAGATGAACGTAATGATGATATTCATTTTAATCTTTGAAGAAGTTGGGAAAAAAATAGTCCCCATTTCCATAACTAGACTTTGGAGGTTGGTCTACATAGTAACCATCTTCCTTCATCCTTAGCATGTGCAAGGGGTGGTAAGGGGTGTGGTTATAGGGTGGTATCAAAGTAAGGGTTCAACAGTATACCTTTGGAGAGAAATTGAGGCCTTAAAGCCTTGTGATAAGTGTTATAAACCTGATTGTTTTGTGCATTGATCATGTGTGTTTCTTGGGGACTTTATGAGATTTTATTGATATTGATGTACTAACTTGAGATGGTTTTTTTAGTAATCCTTGCACCAATAACTTCACAAGAAAAATCTAAGGTCTATTATACCTTTATATATGATTAATCTAATAGTTATTTGTGTGCATTTCCAGCACATAATAATACACTAAAGTTCAAAGGAGATGAGGATAGGGAATGTTGCAATACAACTCTGATTAGTCACAACATAGATATGAAGAAGAAAGATAAGTTCGACAACGAAGGGAGGCAGACTCTCCTGATTGGATGGAAACACTAGGGATTTTGAGAGATGAAATGAGCTTCAAGAATGAATGAAAAGCTTGTTAAAGCACAAACGAGACAAACATAAGTCAAAGCAGTCATATTGCAAAGCCTATCAGACTTACAAAGGAAAAGGCAGCATGAGTTGGGGATTAGTCATAGGGGCATGTAGAGCCCTTTGTGACAGGAAGAAATAACTAATGGGGTAGATGGTAGTGGATCCAAGAAAAGGCACAAACACTCAAGTGAGAACATTGTAAAGGGAAATAATCCATTGAGTACCCTAGAGAGAAAGCCCAACACTCATGGACAACACTCCAATGCTACTTAAAGAGGACATCACTATCATCATCCTTATCATGGGAAAATAACGGTAAGAGAATATGTACCAGAGGAACTTAACAAGGCCACACCTCCTACCTTTAACAAGGATATTTAGGAATCAAAGGATATAGAAGCCTGGTTGCTCGGAATGAGAAAATTCTTTAGAATTTATGACTATTTAGAGAACATGAAAGAAAATGTAGCTACTTTCAGCCTAAAGGGAAAGGTTGACATATGGTGGGAAGATCTAAAAAATGTAAAGGGAATAAGAGAAGAAGATTTGTCCTAGAAGGAATTTGAGGAATATTTCGAGAACAAATATCTATTTGAGAGATACTTCAATAACAAAACTAAGGAATTCTATGAACTTGGGATGGGACCAAAGACGGATGAAGAGTATATCACTAAATTTTTGTAGTTGTTGAGATATTTCCCCTACCTCAGGGATGAAAAGAAAAATATTCAATGATACATCAGTGGGATACCATTAGCATTTAAAGACCGAATTGAACTCAACAAGCCATGGACCCTCGAAGATGTGATCAAGAAGTTAAAACACTACTATGAGAAGTCTATGTGCAGACATGATTATAAACTAGATTGGAAATTCAATAGCAATGCCAAGTTAAAAGAAAAAAGGAAAAAAACAACCAAGATAATGAATAAAACCCTTGTTAATCAATAACATCAACAGAAGTCCAATGCTACCAACAAAGGCTGCTATACTCAGCCTACAGGGGAAGAAGCTAAGAATTATGGGAAAATTTTGTATAAGTGTTGCAACTATGGAGGGAATCATTTAAGGAAGGATTTCCCATAGCATAATAACATTGGTCCAAGATTATACAATGCATATGAAGCAATTACAGTCAAAGACATGGCCCAAAATATATCCAGAATTTATGTAGTAGTGGATAATTACTAAGTTGATCACTGAGAAACGATCATAGAGATGGAAGGTATGCTCTGTGACCAAAGTATTTCAATTTTTATCAACCCTAGTTCAAATTTTAGTTACATCAATCCCATCATTGTTGAAAAATGTGCATTGAAGAAGGAAGTGCATACTAATTCTTGGCTAGTTCAAATGGCCACAAGGACGAAAAGAAAAATTGAATATTGGATGAGGGATTTCCCAGTGGAATTGAATGGGATGTTAATCATTTCAAATTTCAATGTGATTCTAGTGGGAATGTACAACATACTATTGGGCATGGATTGGTTGGCCAAGAATTGAACAAAGGTAGATTGTTATGAAAATGCGATCGAATGCCTTGATGAAATTATGGAAAGAAGAATACTATATGGAAAGAGAAATCCCATATCAGTAAGATTATTTACAAATATGCAAGCCAAGAGAAGCTATAGGAAGAGATGCATTCTATTTGGTACGCAAACTTCTAGCAACACTGAGGATAAAGATAATGACACTCTATTAAAATATCCCATATTGAAACAATTTCAAGATGTTTTGTTGAAAGAAATTTTTGGGTTACCTCCTTATAGAGAGGTGAATTTATCCATTTAACTAATACCAGGAGTAAATCCGCCATCAAAGGCTCCATATAGGATTATCACTCCAAAGTTAATTGAGCTAAAGATAAAGCTCAAGGAGATGCTAGACAAGGGATACATAAGACCAAGTGCGTCTCCATGGGGAGAACTAGTTCTATTCATGAAGAAAAAGGATGGAAAAATGAAGTTGTGAATTAACTATATATAAGTATATAAGGTGACAATCAAAAATAGGTATCACTTTCCATAAATTGATGATCTATTTGATCAGTTAATGGGAGCAATAGTCTTCTCCACGATTGATTTGAAATTAGGATATCATCAAGTGCACATTAAAGATGAAGATATCCATAAAACAATGTTTAGAACAAGGTATGGGCATTATGAGTTTTTGGTAATCCCCTTTGGGCTTACTAATGCCCTGTAACAGCTCTGGTGAAAATTTCATGTAATAAAATTTAATAAAGGAAAAATAATACCACGGGTAAGGGACACTTATTCCAAGCTGAATTTGTATGCAACCGATTCTGCCATCGCTCTACTTCTTCATCTGAATCCGAAGTGCATGAGATTTCACGCTCCCACAAGATCCTCCCATCTGCGATTGGATTCACCCAATCCTAGTCTCGCACAGTTATCTTGTAAATACAATCAAGATCACCGTCGCTAGCATCGTTGCGCACCGGTTCCGTGTAGTGCGCTCCTTCGGTTGGGTCTAGTGGGACTACTACGCGTAATGAATTTTTCTCGAAGATAATTTTGTGCTTCTTCAAGTTGATGACTCCATTCATATCGATGGCCTAGTCTATTCCTAATAACATGGGATAAGGATTGTTGTCATCGACAATCTCTATTACTTCAAAATCCACCTACGCGCTCATGCCTTCAATATCAATTGTTACCCCTTGCAACCTCCCCATGGGAAAAATCTTCTGCTGGTTCACCATTCATAATTGAATAGGGGACCATTGTAATGCGGGTCTGCCCATGCATTCCCATGTTTTCTTCAGTAATACATTCACGTCTGAACCCAGATATAGGATTACCTAATCCATTTCATACTCAGCAATATGTGTAGTCAACCTCATTTACCTTCCAGTGTGCAATGCATGCTTCCCCAATTTCTGAACTACACGTGGTTCTCCTAACCCTGCACACCTGGTGATCAGCTCCTATAGTCCTTTAACTGCCTTGCTATCGCGCAACAGTTTCATGCATGTCTCCAGAAAGGTAGTGAGCATTGAAGGATCCATTCCTAGCTCCGGTTGATCCTTACTACCTAAAGTGGAGGCCTCCGTGAAGCTCTTCTTAGCTTCCATGAATGTCTCCTTTGTGCATTCTAAGTCAAACTCAGGTTCCTTTGCAGGAGCCTTGTGAACCCATGTACTTTCCTCTGGCTGGTTCCCCGTATCCTCTCCCGTGGTCGTACCACTTCTAAGCATCATGTTTACGTTCAGGTCCTCCTCACATGGCTCAGACTTCATCATTTGTATATTCTGAATCGGGGGAGGTTGGAATACCCTTTTTTTGTGCATCCTTGTGATCAACGTAGGACAGTCTATTGTTTCATGGTCAAACTAAGCACAATATGAATAGGATATCCTCGTCAGGTTCATACAATCGTGGGCATAGTGCCCTGGTCCTCCGCAATTGTAATAAATTAATTGTCCACAACCCCTTCTAGGTCCCATTCCACCTCGTCCTCGACCTTGCCCCTGAAATCCAGCGCGCGCAATCCCCACATATAATTCGAGGGCTCGCATTTTGGTCTGCATCCTATAGGAAGGAGTCTGATCCATCATTAGCTCGTAACTGCGGCAAGTGCGCTCATCGTGACCTATCGACCTGTAGAAGTTACAAAACAATTGTTGGGGTGTCTGTGTATATTTCTGCAACAAATGAAAATTATCTGTCATGTGTTTCCCTCCTATCTGACAGATCACGCATCATAAAGTGGGTGATGCACTCGGCCCTGCCTATGCCTCCAGTCTTAATGGCATTAGCCCTCCTCCTGCAAAGTAGTTTGCAAACACTAGATAGTGATCCTTGTCATGGCCCTGGCCTTTGCATTTTATGCACCATACTTCCTCACATGCCTCTAGCTGCGGTGCCCTATCCTACTTCAAACTTTGCATTTCCAAACATAGATTCTATAGTTGCACATGGATTTGTTGGACTCCCAACCCAGGGTCTTGTATCAGGGTCTCATGTAATCTCATTGCCGTTTCCAACACTTCGGCCTAGGTGGAAAGTTTTTGTTGTGACAGCGTCGTCCTCAAGTGCAGTGTCAGAGATGCTACAAACCATGCACGATGATGTCCATCTGTCAATGCCATATTGGCTTCACGGATTGTACTCTTCAGTCGTTAATACAAATCCCAGGGAATCTCACCCGGGAGCATCGCGATTTTTTTGAACACGATGATTGACTATGTTTCTGACTTTGGCCTGCTAAATTCCCTGTTCAGCGTGTTTTGGATCTCCACTCTCCCTGCGTTTGGGTGGTTGTTAGAGAGATTGATATACCATGTTAATGCATGATCCTACAATGCGCTCACCAATGTAGCCTACTTAATATTATCGTCCGTGGCACCTTGTGCTTTCCATACTTCTCTTACCACGAACCAGAATTGGTTTTGATATTCATTCCCTACTCCTCTGAATACTGGTAGTTTGATCACACTCACCATACTGAACTGTGGAGGTGGTGGAGGTGGAGTGGGTGGAGATAGAGGTGAGGGAGGTGAAGCAGGTGGTAGTGTGGGTGGAGGTGGTAACCGCAAAATTCGTTGCCTTATCAAACTGACCGTGCTTCTCAGAGAAACATTAGCAAACTCTTCCTCGCTCTCTCGCGAGGATGAGATTAAGGGACTATTTTCTAATTCTTCACTACTTTTTTAGCTCTTTCCATTGCACGTAGTCCCAAACATTAATGTATTCACATGACCCTTTTTTTACACAATAGCATTTTAATCCAAGTATTCAAAGATTTAATATACTTACCTCGCTGTCCTTTGAGAAAGTGTCATTCTGCCTCGTTGTAGCTTACAATCGTGTCTACCACAAACTCAGTGATAAATCCCCCAATTATCTGGTCGAGCCAGTGGTCCACAGCTCGCGTGATCTTATCTTCTAATGCTTCTAGTCAGCGCACTAATTCTAGAGTCCACACTATTGGTTTGTCGAGCCTACACCTTCCCTGGCTGTTAGCTAACTTCGCGATCCACTCATACAGCTCAGAAGGAAAGGATGCAAAGAAAATCGTGTGGATTTCTATATACACGTAGCGCTCCAACCACTTTTTCTTAAATACTTGCAGAGTTTTGTTTTCCTGTGTCGCGAACTTGTGAATATTTCTATCCAACCACTCTTCAATTTCCTTCTTTGTTGGGTTCCAGTGCCACGACTTCAGACATCCCTTATGCAGATCCCGGTCCTGGCAAAGAAATCATTTGTTGTCTTAATGGGGCCTAACCTAGGTTCAGAAGTGAGTTATCCAAGCACATCCCGGTACTACTGGCCCTTTTGGCAACAGTCCACAGAGTGCGGACTGAGGTCTCACTCGAAGTAGTATGGGTGGGTGCTAGAACCAGGTTTCCACACCCTAGGGATGTCTGATAGGAGGTGATTGGTACGCGGTCCAACCTTCGGACTTACTGTGCTACGCACATCAGTGGGCACCCCGCGCCCTGTGATACTATCTTCGCGCAATTCTAGCCGCAACATGACCCATGTTATTTACCTAATTCTTCCTTAATTAGGCTCTGTTAGCTGATTACTTATATTATTTTCATTTATAGGCATCCATACAAGTATTTATCAATTGTGCACAAGCTAATGTGTATCACTTAGTTTACTCTTATTTTCATCAGTTTATTCAATAATAGAAATTGTCTCAATAATAGATGCACAGAGTAAACATTCAAACCCAAGTACAGACCCGACTCTGCCCTATACACTCAGCTGAAGGGGTTCGCGCACTCAGCTGCGGACTCTACTAGGCCTTTGCACACTCAGTTGCAGAGCCTCTCCCTACAACTATGATCCAGTATGCTTCAGATCCAACTCTAACCTCGAACCATGCCTTCGCTATTCTATCTCTCCTTAACTCTCTTTACACTTAGAGCCTCGCTCTATTTATACAATCCCATGGTCAATGGACCATGGGTAGGCCGACACAACTTTATATTAAATTACAATATTTTAGGGCAGACAACCCTATGACTCATCCTAGACTTCACGCTCTGTGCTTGCAATTCACAGAGTCTTACAATATAATTGAGCAAAACTTGGGCTTTGAGCCCCAAAAACATGTCGCGGGGGATCCCATGCCCAACAACGGGTAAGGGACACTTATTCCAAGCTGAATTTTGGGCAAAGATATCTTAGTGGGCATCACTGGATGTGTGTTTTAGCTAAGGAAACCTGGAAAAGGCTAAGGCAAAGGCATTAAAAGGCAAAAAGGAATTTTGGGCACATTTATTTATGAAAATAAAGGAAATTAGGAGAAAAATAAGGTGAAAGGTCATAGGTTGCATGTGAGGAGGAAATTCAAGGAAAATAATAGAAAATGAAGAAATTAGAGACCTCATTAATAAAAAGGCTTCCGAGGATCAGTAGGCAAACTTTTGCTAACCTTTTGTTAGTTCAAGTTTGGAGCTCTCTGTTTATTCTCCCTCTCTCTCTCTCACTCTTGGTCACTTCGACTTTTCTTGGAGCATTCTAGCTTTGGATCAAGGAAGGAAAATAAAGAAAAGGGGAAGGAAGGAAAGCAAGGATCAAGGAAGAAGAGTAGGATCAAGCAGCTTCAACAGGAATACTTTCGGGTAACCTTTTGCAAGTGTGATTTCCTAGTTGGTTTAGACATGCATGGCTTTGCATGTTGGTGTATGGTTCTCTTGCTATCAGTGGCATGGTTTTGTCGGGTTATGACAGTGGTTTTTAGCCTAACCTTGCCTTTTTCCAGATGCCATGGTGTTGGGATGTTTATTTTTGTTTTTGAGCTTTGTTTTGCCATATGGATTTCAAAATCTAGGGCAAAGGTCATCTCAAGTTCAATTCTCAAATGCCTAGGAATCCCTTGACCTATTTTGGTGGGATACATGGTAAAGCCTGAGGGAGAAGTCTTGGTTTAGGGCCTAGTGATCTAGGTTTGGATTTCGGTTAATCCTGAGAGACTAGTATCAGTTTAGGGCCTAGTTATCCGGGCTTGGATTGTGGTAAATCTTGAGAGACAAAGAGACGAAAAATTCCTCAAGGATAGTGATGGATTCTGGATGGCATTCCAAGTTTGGTTCGGTTGTGATCAATGCAGTGGTTTTGGTGTGATCACAGTTTGGTGAGGGTGAAAGTGGTTTAACCTCTAGACTCCCTTGGTTGTTATTGGATTGGTTGTTCTATGGTATCCCACATGCATGCTTGGAATATGGCATGAGGGTGACAGGCTAAAAGAGAAATTTGGTTCAACCATGTCTATGGTTAGGTGGTATGTGGAAGTCTCAAACCTGGTCGGATTTGCCTATGATTAATAAATGCTAAGTTCTCTTAATTTTGCATTGGTTTATATGTGGATTTAATGGTTGTCATATCTCTGAAATTTATATGGTTTTATGTTGGTTATAAGCATGGTTAAATGATTGGTTCATGTCATGGTTATTTCACATATTTACTTGTAATTGTTAAATGGATGGATCCGAGACCTAATTGATGATAATAGTTCAATGGAGAAGGAGGTGATCCTTTTGGTTAGGTTTCATAAGTTATTTCAGTCATTTATGCTTTGTCTTGTATCCTAGACTTGTAGGTTTCATTAATGCCAAGTGTTGGACAGAATGTCAATCCTAGTTGGGGATGCTCAGGCATAGTCCTGAGGTTGATTGTTGGTTTGTTTATATTTTCATCATGTCTTTGATGGATTTTGAAGGTTATAACAAGTTTTGGGCAAAGGCCGGGATTCTGGGCTAGAAAAGTGGCTCAAATCTCGGGGACATTGGCATAGGTCTACTGGAAAAGTCCAGGGACACTGGCATAAAGGCCTGTGAGAGTGACTTCGGCTTTTGGTTGATGTCTTTCCTATAGCATGAGAGTGACCAGGGGTTAAAAGGCTTAAATCATCAGTGGGACTCAGGGACAGGATGTATGAGTGGCTAAAATGTCTCCTGAGGGTGTTGTTTCTGATGTGGATGGGTTTGTTTGATATGTTCTATCGGTTCCATTTCCTTAAGGTCACCAAGAAAGTTTAATCCCTTATAGTAGCCTCTCTCGTCGCATGTTTACCTCGGCTTCTCGGTTGCTTGGGTGGACCTAGGAGGAGGGGGTGTTACATGCTCCTACAACTTTCATGTGCTTGATGAATAGTGTGTTATGCCCTTACCTAGATAGATTTGTAGTGGTTTTTGTTGATGACTTTTAGCCTATTCAAGGACTAAGGAGGAACATGAAGAGCGTCTAATTGTAGTGCTACAGATGCTAAGAGAACTTAAGATTTATGAAAATCTTAGTAAATGTGACTTCTTCCAATCACAAATCCATTATTTGGGGAACATTATCTCAAGGGAACGAGTATCAGTTGTAGAAATTTGATAGAAATTGCAACTGCTCAAGGTTTCAGACTAAAAAACAAGACACACAATTCTACTCTATTGATATGTGGAATGGAAATCACAATTTAGAACAACATGCATAGAAATGCAACAAGAAAAACCACAAGTACATAGTGATTTCTAGGGGAACCCAATTGGGAAAAACCCCTCAAGCTTATTTGCATTAATCAATTGAATAGAGAAACTATTACAATTTCTTGCTCTAGCTATGAGCACAACTTGCAAAAGAATAATTGTTCTCTCTATTGAATGAGAAAATTTGGCCAACACTTCTCAATTATCTTTTCCTACAACCTCTTATTTCCTTACATAAATATGAGCAAATTTGAGCTCCTAAACAATAGGGAAGTCCCTATTTCCTTGTGCAATTCCAAAGGAATTGATCTCCTGACTTCATGCAACAATTGTACACTTAATTAGTATACAAATCATGTTACATTGGCCTTATCTCCTCCACCTCAACTGAGAAATTTGAATTCCATGCATGCATGAGCTATTTTGGGTTGATTAATCATTTAATTGATGATCTCTAAGTTAGAAAATTTTCCCACTGCAAAAGTGATATTCAACTGACTCTATCAACTGTTAGAGGTCATTTAACTGAATACAACTAAAAATAATTAAATTAGATTGCTAAAATTTAGCAATAAACACATCCATAACTGAACTCCAAGCCCCTAACTTGAATTTACTGAGCTAATTGAGTGAAAAGATCCATGTCACACTAGTTAACTACCTCCAAGATGTCTTGATGATGTGGAAATTCGATTTACTCAATTTTACTAAGGCTAAAATGAAATTGAGCCTTTCTTGCTACATTTTAACACTCCCTCTTAGCAAGAAAGGGATGTTTCACCACCCCTATCTTGCACCTGTGGAATTCGAATTTACCTCTTGACAATTTCTCTGTCAAGATGTTAGCATCTTTCTCCTTAGTTGGAATGTATTGTAGCAACATAATTCTCCTCTGCACACAGTCCCACAAATGATGATACGAGGTATCAATGTGCTTGGACCTGTCATGAAATACCAAATTCTCATAGAGTTTAATGCAACTCTAATTATCACAATATATCATTGTCGGATCCATCTCTTGACTGAAAATACCCATAAGTATTTTCCTCATTCATATGGCCTCACATGTTGCATGGCTTGCAACCATGTATTCAGTCTCTACTAAGCTGAGCGCCACATACCTATGCTTCCTGTTGTACCAAGAAATAGTAGTGAACCCAACACTTAAGATAGTACCTAAAGTGCATTTCATGTTGGATGGACTCTCTGCCCAATCTACATTAGTGAAGCCTTGGAGCTTCACTCCCTCTTTCCTCCTATACCATAACCCATAATTGGTAGTGCCTCTGAGGTACCATAACACATGCTTTGTTGCCTTCCAATACAGTTTGATAGGACTCACCATAACTTGACTAATATGGTTTACTGCATAGCACATGTTGGGTCTTGTGTTCACAAGATACATCAAAGACCCCACAAGATGCATATAAATAGTAGCATCAACCTCTTCACCTGAAGTGACATTCTCCTTCCTCTAGTTTGTAGCAGCTATAGGTGTGTCCTCAAGGTTACAATTATCCATGTGAAATATCTGAATTATTTCAGAGGCATAATTCCCCTGAGACACAAATAATTCACCATCACCTTTCCATTCCTCTAGTCCTACGAAGTAATGCATTAATCCCATGTCTTTCATCTCAAACTCCCTTGCAAGATCCTATTTGCAAAAGCATGTCAGCTACTCATCACCTGTCAAAATTAAATTATCAACATACCAAACAAGAATAAGCAACTTACAATCCACCACAATGTGATAGAGGTTCACATTTACTTAACTTTTGGTGAAGCCCAATCTACTGAGATAATTGTCGATTTGAGTGTACCATGCTTGGGGTGCTTGTTTGAGACCTGTTATCGCCCCAAGAAACTCTCCTAGGTTGTATCTCAGAGATGCTTGGGAACATTACAAACTCAACAAAAATGTTGGAGATAGGTGGATGAATGGAAGGAATGATGCATATTCAAGCCAGATAACCACTTCTACTATGCTTAACCCCAGACATGGGTGAACACCCCCAGACTACAAGGCTTTAGACCACCAATTACTCATAGTTTGAGGAATAGGTGAGGATGGAGAATACTGACCACACCAGCAGATGCACAGGACCCTGTGATGGCCGACTGCAACCAGTTAAAAGGTCTGTAAATCTATTTCCTAATGCATAGACAAGATGACAGCTCTCTGGCATTAAAATAACAGAAACCTGCATACACATTCAATGATACATACTAGAATTTAACACAGAGGTGGGATGACAGCCCCTCTAATGCTAAACATCAAGAGCACATGAAAAATGCATAACAGGCACAACCTAGAACAAAGAAGAAGTGGAAAGTGAGCAATTAACAACAAAAGAAGCTTGTATTAGCTAAAAATGAAGACCAGACGCTGCAGGTATCACAGTAGTTACAGTCTCCAGAAATTGAACCTTACATCAAAACAACAACCATCAACCCTCATTACATCTTGTTTCTAGGTATATATAGAGTTTGATTACAAAATTGCCCTGTTATCCTATGCGTGGAGGGGTTATAATGGACCAAAAACCACATTAACTATCTGGTATGGGTCTCTACTATAATTTGATTGTTTTAATGAACAAATTGAACCTTTCTGGTACTCTGTTGTACTCCTTGATCAGGTGGAATGTTGTATGAATAAATTTCCATAACTGCTGAAGGCGTTGAATTGCTCGAGGATTGTACTTTCCTTCCTTGGCCATGCTGTCTCTTGAATGAGGTAGTTGAAGATTTAATGCAAACAGTATTGGGACTCGTTACGCTTATCCTTCAAATGCACAGAGAAACTAAGGAGCTTGGGCTTCTTGGCGAGCAGACAAACTGAATGGCAGAACGAATCTGACCATCAGATTGTGTAATTGAATGGTGGAGATCAGTTCACAGAAGCTATCGGGAGGTATATGAGAGGGGAGAACATGGGCCGTTAGATCTCGGGTGGGGAGATCCAACGATCAACGGGTGATGAAGTTGTGCGATGATTAGCGAGTGGGGAGGGCAGTTTTATTGAAGGGCGGTATTCCCCGCACTGCCCCGGGAGGGTAGGCGGTATCCGTAAGTGGGGGCGCGAGCACATTCAATGAACGACAAGTGGTAGATGGGACCGACGGGAAACCACTTTCCATGCATGCTATCGTGCGTGCAGCTTTCGACGGTGGGAGGCGCGAATGTCGTCCGATCACGGCGAGGTTAGATCAGACGGCGTGGAGTTAAATGCACGGATTTACATGGATGTGATGGGAAATGGCGGTAAAGGCGCACAGTCACGTGAAAATGGTCGTATGGGTTAGACTTTAGCGCTGAGGTTCTTGATGGAAAAAAGGCTTACACAGCGTTTTAGAGGTAAATTGGAGGAAAACAAAGGTAGTAGGAGTTATAAGAGTGTGGGAAAAAAGAAGGAGGAGGAGGAAACAGACTGCTGCGGGATCCTTTCTAAGCATAACACACGGCCAAACCTATTCTATCCTCAAAAAAACTTCGACTTATAGCAGAGCTAACACTGGCTCCTTCTGGGGATGAGATCCTCCCTGTGAGGTCTCAAGAACCTACAGATCAATGCCTTTCTGATGAAAACAAATTAGCAAAATTCCTAGCGTTCCATTGGGCATGGAGTCTGACTGAACCTATACTAAGACTGATAAAATAAAATATTTACAACTTTAAGGCCACAAGACCTTAAATCACATAAATTTTCAAAAAATGCCCATTAACTAGGCCATCAAAAACTACCTCTCCTCCCATACTTTTTAGTATGAAGGTGTTGTTCCCTTGAATATGTGAAATAATAAAAGGGCCTATCTAGAAAGTGTCAAACTTCCCATGGTTTCCTTTCTTCTCTTTTAGTGCATCCCACTTCAAAACCAAGTCTCCAACCTAAAAATTATATGTCTTTGTCTTCCTGTCAAAAGTAGCCTTGATCTTTTTCTGATGTGTTGCAGCCTTTTCAACCAGCTGTTCTCTAATCTGATGTACCTTTGCTAAATCAGTGATCCTTCTTGCCATGTCTTCTTCTTCATTCTGCTCTGTTTGAAGGAATTTAGCCATAGGGAGAGTTAACTGAATTGGGAATACAGCTTCAGTGTCATATACCAGCCTGAATGGAGAATTTCTTGTGGATTTCTTAATGGTCACTCTGTCAGCCCACAGTGCATACTTGAGCTTAGAATCCCAATTCTTTTTATTGTCTTCTAGCAGATTTTTAATTATCCTTATCAGACTTTTATTTGAAGACTCTGCTAAACCATTGCCTTAAGGGTAATATGAGGTGGAATGAACCAGTTTAATACCCATTGAATCACACATTTCCACCAATTCTTTTGCCCTGAAGGCTGCTGCATTGTCTGTGACTAATTTGTGTGGACAACCAAATCTGGTAAAGATATTTTCAATTAAAAACTTGATGACCACATTATGATCAGCCTTCCTAGTAGGGATTGCTTCAATCCACTTAGTGAAATAATCAGTGGCTACTAATATCCATCTATGCTGGCCACTGGAATGTGGATTGATTTCTCCAATGAAATCCAAGCCCCACTGCTGAAATGGTCCTTTTGCATGTATTGGTTTTAAGGGCAGGGACTTCAACTGTTGTTTTCCTTCAAATCTTTGGCACCTGTCACAATATTTAACAAATGAAAATACATCAGAAAATAAGGAGGGCCAGTAATATCCAGCTTTGATAATTTTGTGGGCTGTAGTCTTCCAATAATGGTGCCCCCCACACATGCTGGAATGAAATTGTTGCATAACTTCTATTAATTGTTCTTTGTCCAAACACCTTAAAAGCACTCCAGATGGATCCCTCCAGTAGAGTAGATTTTCATTAATGCAATATTTAGCTGCCTTAAGCTTAATAGTTCTAGATCGACTTTGAGTAGAGCCTGGAGGGATTTCTAGCTTTAGCAGGAAATTAACTACTGCAGAATACCAATCACAAGAAGCTAGATTTTCGGCCACTGACTGCTTTCTTTGTGGTTCAGCTGCTTCCTTTTCTTCTGTTTGACCATTTTCTGAAATTGTGCATAGGAAATCAATATCCAATGATCTGCAATTTTCTTCATCTAAAAACCTGGCAAGACCCTGGCCTCTGACCAGCTTGGTGGGCTTCAGCTCTATATTAAATTCAATCAAATTTGCAATCCATTTAGCCCTTCTTCCATCAGCATCAGGTTGTGTTAAGACATCTTTTATTGCATCAGAGGGCACATATGCAATTATCTTGGAATGAAGGATGTAAACTCTGAAAGATTTCAAAGATTTGATAAGAGCATATGCCTGTTTTTCAATAATGTCATACCTCCGTTCAGCATCCCTTAAGTTTTTTCTTAAAAATACCACCGAGTGCTCTGAACCTTCTTCATCTGCTTGCAATGATACTGCTGCAATGGTGTCTTCAGAGGCAAATGAAAATATATGGAACTCCTTGCTGTAATCTGGACTTATTAAAGTGGGAGCCTCCATAATAGATTTTTTAATGGACTCAAAATATCCTCTTGCTGCATCAGTCCATCTGACCTTTGAACCTTTCTTCAACATGGAGGTAATATGCTTCATCAGTTTTGCAAAATTTGGGATAAACATCCTCACAAAATTAATTTTTCCCAGAAAGGACTGAATATCCTTCTTTGATCTCGAGACAGACAAGGTCTATATTGCTTTTACTCTTTCTGGGTCAATCTAGACACCTGTAGCAGAAACAACATGTCCTAACAACTTGCCTTCTTCTAAAGCAAACTGTGATTTTTTAGGATTAACTGAAATCCCAAACCTTCTACACTTCAGAAACACTTTTTTCAAATGCTGCAAATGGTTTTGATGGCTATTGGAGTACACTGTTATGTCATCAAGGTAGATAAGGACAAACTTATCCTTCTCTCCCACAAATGCTATATCCATAGCTCTCTGAAAGGTAGCTCCAGCATTCATCAATCCAAAAGGCATCTTGGCATACATAAAAGTGCCCCAAGGAGTGGTGAATGTAGTCTTCTCTTGGTCATCTGGATGGACAGGAATCTGATTAAAGCCTGAAAATCTGTCCAGGAAAGACATTACTTTGGCTCCTGAGACCTTTTGCAGCAAATGCTCCATCTTGGGTAGAGGATAGCTGTCTTTCTTTGAGCATTTGTTTAAGTTTCTGAAATCAACACACAGTTTGATTTCCTCGCTTTTCATCCTCACTACCACCAAATTTGCTACCCATTTTGAATATCCGAGAGGAACTATGATCTTGCCAGCCAACAACTTTTTAATTTCTTTTTCAATCAGTGGAAGGAGCATAGGATTTATTAGTCTCAACTTCTATTTGAAAGGAATGGTGTCTTTCTCCAGAGGGATTTTATGTTGAATAGTCTTCTTATCATATGTTTTCAAATCACTATACTCCCAGGCAAACACATCAGCAAATTGCTTCATCAAATTGCAGTATTCATAACATTGATCAGCAGACAGATGGCAAGACAGATTTATGTATCTAGGCTGACTTGGACTCCCTATGTCATGCTTACAGACTTCAGATTGGTCTTCTTTTTGGGCAGCCTTGTAAGGCACATCATTCTGGTCAAACAGTCTTTCTAGAGGAATTAAACCCTTAGGAATCTGATTGTTGAGAAGCCGGATGATGCTATCTTTGCCAATTGTATTTCTAAGCTGGGATTTGGGGCTTTTTTCCAAGGCTTCATTCTCTTGGTCAATTTGCATTTTAGAAAACACATCAATGAATTGCAGAAACCTATTTATCTCATCATCATCATCAAAGACTTTCCAATGCTGGACATTATCAGGCAAGGAGGGTCTATATTTCATTTGGACTTCATACACTAGTCTGGGAGGCATGGGAGGGATAAACATGCTAGCAGACATAGCAAGGGAATCAAGAAGATGATTTTTGGCTCTAGGGATATATGAAATACAGAAAGAATCAAATGAATCTCTGAGTCTCCATACCTCATCTCTGTACGCTTTCATCCTTGGGTGCTTTGCCTGAAATGTTTTATTTACTTGCTGAATGATCAAGTCAGCATCTCCAAACACCTTTATATTCCTAATTCCGTTGTCTTTTGCTGTGTTAAGGCCCAATAGCAGAGCTTCATACTCTTCTATATTGTTTGTGACTTGAAAAGCCAATTTGAAAGACAGCTGTGTGCTTTTTTGCTTTGGAGATACCAGCACCACCCCTGCTCCTGCAGTCTCCCTGGAACATGCTCCATCAAAGAACATCTCCCAAACCTAACTTCCTTGCTCTTTCTCAGCCTGAACTATTGGTTTCTTGAGCTGCATTAAGGCCTTCTGATATTCTTCTATTTGGAGGATACATGCTCCAAAATCAGTGTCCACAGCATATATGGGATGATTAGTAGGATTCTTCTCATCACTGATAATGTATGCCAATTGTGCTTCTCTATAAAATCTCCTGCTTTCTCCTCCAAAAACTGGGACAGTGGCATAAGATAGATCATTCTGTAATGTCCCACCTAATATCTTAATCCATCCTCTAGACAGCAGCATGCCAAACTTGGGAGGGACATCTGCTACCACAATATCCATCATCATACTCTTCATGGGCAGTTGAGTTAGGGTAATGGCCAAGTCTTTGATTAATCCTAGGCATTTCACTTTCCTTGAATCAAAAGAGAATTAATCATGATAGGGTCTGGTAATATCAAGTCCTAACTCTTCCATGACAACTTTTGGCATCAGATTGTGGCTAGCCCCTGTGTCTAGCAGGCAATTATGGATGATTTTGTCATGAATGGTCAAGGAGACATAATAAGATGGAGAATTATTATTAGCAGGTTCAATCATGGGGCTAAGCACAATGGCATGCTTGTCATCTTGCAAATTGACAGAGTCAGTGGAGGTTTGTGTGGTTTCCAGCTCAAGGGCCTCAAGGATAGGCTTTCTAAACACTTCACTCTTCATCAATTCTACCAGAGGCACAGATATTTTTAACTTCTGGACTTATGATTCAAAGATGAAAGAGGAAGGCAACTTATCAAAACCTCTTACCTCTTGAACTGGAGCTTTGAGGATGATTGGATCAGTTGTTGGTCTTCTCTGCCTGATATTTTGTGATTCGGTTTGGACAGCAACTCTTTGGGCAGGGTTCTCCTTGACATTTTTTGTACTTAACCTGAGATTATATCTTTGTTGTTCACCAGTCTGCAGAACAGCCTCTTTATCCCATTCTTAACTATCTTGCTCCTGCAGCAATTATTCTTCATACACAGCTAATGTCAAAAAGGCAGCACTGCCTTTATCTTCCATACAGTGAATTTCATCCTCATCCTCAAATTGTTCCTCCACCATGACTAAATTCTGGAAAGGAGCTTTAACTTTTTGTTCTTCATTTGTTTCTTTACCCCTCTGAATTATTTGTAACTATTCATTTGCTCTTCTGAATGGATTTGGAATTCTTGGAGCAAATGTGTTCTGTTGCCTTGTCTTTGCTGAATTCTGCTCAACTTTTAGCTTAGAAATTTCAGCAACCAATGACTCTATCATCTTATTCATTTTATCTAATTTAGGCTCTGAAGATGAAGTGGAGGAAGAAGAAGCCTCACCTCTCTGCCTCCTTCTATCAACATGACTCTTTAGCTTTTCTGCAGCCATAATATTAGATTCCACCTCTAGTGTTGCATCCTGCATGTCAGCTAGAGTGGCACATCTTCTTTCTCTCAATAACAGGCAGAAATCAGAGTCAAAAGTATTGGCATAAGTGAGTTTTGCAGAGGTGGGGGTAGGCTTTACTTCAGCTGGTATCTTACTATACATATGATTGAATCTTTTATTAAATTTAGGCAAAGATTCCCCATTTTCCCTCTTCAGATTAACAAACTCTGTATGGTAATACAACAAGTCCTTTTTATCTCCCCAGTGCTTCAAAAATACTTCATCAAGGCTTCAATATCAGCAATAGATCTAGGGGTTAGTTCTCTGAACCACTTTCTGGCCTCTCCATCAAGGCTCTGGACAAAAACTCTCATCCACACATCATTTTCACTTATGTCTAATTTATCAACATAACTGTAAAAAGCCTCAAGGTGTTCTTCTGCTGTTACTCCCTCTGTACCAGTGAACTTGGGCATATACTTCTGATAAACTCCCATAGGCATGGTATTCAAAGGAATGGGCAAGACCAGAGGTCCATACCTGGCAGCTACAATTCTTTCTATCTTCGTAGGTACTTGTTGGCCTGCCATGACTGGGATATGTGGAAGGATGCTAGCAGATTGAATGGTAGGAAGTAATGTGATGGATCGCAGAGACAAAGGGATGTTATGGACTGTATGGGAAACTTTATTTGGATTGAAATTCAAAGGGGAACTAACTGAACAAGAGGTTGTACTAATCTATGAAGGAATTTCCTTACTAACAGTGTTGGGCTCTAAATCTTCAAACTGTATATCTTCAACTATAACTTTATCTTTCAGAGATGCATTAGTTTTCTTAGGCTTACCTGATCCTGATGCCCCTTTTTGTGATGTTTTCTTCGACTTGACAATCTTCTCAGGGTCAGGCACTGGTTCAACTGGTGATTTATGAGGATTTCTTCGAGTATGTCTCACAAACTGAGCCAAAACTTCAATGTGGAGTCGCCAAAAGTTGGTCTTCCTCCAATAGAGTCGCCAGATAGATGATTACAACTAGAAATGTGTCCAGACCTTATCTATCATCAAAATATGGAATTGTGTCGTTCTCCTAGGGAAGCTGAGCTTCAATCTCCTCTCCCCGGCAATGATGCCAATTAAAGTTATCACCCCAAGAAACTCTCTTAGGTTGTATCTCAGAGATGCTCGGGAACATTACAAACTCAACAAAAATGTTGGAGATAGGTGGATGAATGGAAGGAATGATGCATATTCAAGCCAGATAACCACTTCTACTATGCTTAACCCCAGACATAGGTGAACACCCCCAGACTACAAGGCTTTAGACCACCAATTACTCACATTTTGAGGAACAGGTGAGGATGGAGAATACTGACCACACCAGCAGATGCACAGGACCCTGTGATGGCCGGCTACAACCAGTTAAAAGGTCTGTAAATCTATTTCCTAATGCACAGACAGGATGATAGCTCTCTAGTATTAAAATAACAGAAACCTGCATACACATTCAATGATACATACTATAATTTAACACAGAGGTGGGATGACAGCCCCTTTAATGCTAAACATCAAGAGCACACGAAAAATGCATAACAGGCACAGCCTGGAACAAAGAAGAAGTGGAAAGTGAGCAATTAACAGCAAAAGAAGCTTGTATTAGCTGAAAATGAAGACTAGACGCTGCAGGTATCATAGTAGTTATAGTCTCCAGAAGTTGAACCTTACATCAAAACAACAACCATCAACCCTCATTACATCTTGTTTCTGGGTATATATAGAGTTTGATTACAAAATTGCCTTGCTATCCTATGCGTAGAGGGGTTATAATGGACCACCAACCACATTAACTATCTGGTATGGGTCTCTGCTATAATCTGATTGTTTTAATGAACAAATTGAGCCTTTCAGGTACTCTGTTGTACTCCTTGAGCAGGTGGAATGTTGTATGAATAAATTTCCATAACTGCTGAAGGCGTTGAATTGCTCAAGGATTCTACTTTCCTTCCTTGGAGCGCTGTCTCTTAAATGAGGTAGTTGAAGATTTAATGCAAATAGTACCGGGACTCGTTATGCTTGTCCTTCGAATGCACAGAGAAACTAAGGAGCTTGGGCTTCTTGGCGAGCAAAAAAACTGAATGGCAGAATGAATCTAACTGTCGGATTGTGTAATTGAACGGTGGAGATCAGTTCACGGAATCTATCGGGAGGTATATTAGAGGGGAGAACATGGGCCATTGGATCTCAGGCGGGGAGATCCAACGGTCATCAGGCGATGAAGTTGTGCGATGATTAGCGAGCGGGGAGGGTGGGTTTATTGACAAGCGGTATTCCCCGCACTGCCTAGGGAGGGTATGCGGTATCCGTAAGCGGGGGCGCGAGCACATTCAATGAGTGACGCATGGCAGATGGGACCGGCGGGAAACCACTTTCCCCGCGTGCTATCGTGCGTGCAGCTTTCAGCAGCAGGAGGTGCGAATGCCATCTGATTGCAGCAAGGTTAGATTGGACGGCGCGGAGTTAAATGCATGGATTTACGTGGATATGACGGGAAATGGCAGTGAAGGCGTGCAGTCACTTGAAAATGGTTGTATGGGTTTAGACTTTAGTGCTGAGTTGCTTGATGGAAAAAAGGCTTACACAACAGTTTAGAGGTAAATTGGAGGAAAACAGAGGTAGCGAGAGTTATAAGAGTGTGGGAAAAAATAAGGAGGAGGAGGAAATAGACTGCTGCGAGCTCCTTTCTGAGCATAACACACGACCAAACCTATTTTTTCCTCAGAAAAACTTTGACTTATAGCAGAGCTAACAAGACCATACAATACTCTCCTGAGTCTACACACATGTGACTCTCGATCATATGTCTCACATCCTTCTAGTTTCTCTATGTAAATTTTCTCCTCAACAACGTCATTGAGAAAGGCGGTCTTCACATCCATCTAGTGGATTTTCCACCCCATATGTGTAGGCAATGCTAGAATGGATCTAATTGAAGAATATATTGCAACTGGTGCAAAATTTTCATCATATTCTACTCCCTCTACCTGAGAGAATCATTTTTCCTTAAATATGGCCTTGTACTTCTCGATGCTCCCATCAGCTATATGCCTCACTTTGTAGATCCATCTTGAACAAACCACTGATTTCCCTTTTGGTCTCAACACCACCTCCCATACACTATTCTTCATGATTGATTCATATTCTTCCTCCATGGCATCAACCCAAATAGGTTGAGAAATTGCTTCCTCAAATGAAGAAGGATGTGACTCAATGAACTCTGTCATGAGAGCCATGTAACCAATGCACCTCTCAAGTGAGATCCTCTATCTGTGCTATGATGTAGGGGCTTCCACATTCTCCCTAGCATCCTACAACAATCTATCAACTTCTCTAGTTCTCTTTATCCCCTCTCGTGAAGATTCAGGTTGAATGGGTGCCTCCACTCTGCCTCATGTCTACTTCAGTGCATGTGGCTACTCCACAACCTCCTAAAGTTCAACATGAGGCTCCTCCTTTGGAGATAGAAGCTCCTAGTCTGATGGGATACTCAACTCTCATTCTAGAGAGCATCTCATAGCATTATCCTCATTGAACTTGACATCTCTCCTCACAATTGTCATCCTTAATGAAGGTAAATACACCTGGTAATTGTGTGGAGTTTCGGTGTATCCTACAAAAACTCCCAACTTTGTTGTAGGCTCAAGTTTCTTCCTTGAATCCTTGGAGACATGATAATAAGCTAAAGCTCCAAAATTTTTGAAATGAGATAGATCAGGCTTCCTCCCATAGAAATATTCCTCTAGTGTGATCCTACTAAGTATTCTATGAGGACTCTGGTCCTGCAAGTAGATTGTAGTGTTGCATGCTTCTGTCCATAGACGTAATGGCAGGCCTTGATCATGCAACATGTCTCTTGCTCCTCCTACTATTATTTTGTTCTTCCTTTCAGCTACCCCATTCTGTTGTGGGTTATGGGGTGCTATCAGTTCTCTTTGAATACCTTCTTTGGCACATAAATCGTTGAAGGAATTCAAAACAAATTCACTTCCATTATTGCTCTTGATACCCTTCACCTTCTTCCTAGTCTCCTTCTCAACCAATGCTTTAAATTCAAAAAATTTAGATAAAACTTCATCCTTCTTCTGCATGAAGAAGACCCAACATTTTCTAGAGAAATCATCAATAAAAATAACATAGCACTTATGTTTTGTTGTGAAGGTTGTAGAAAAGGGTATGAAAATATCAGAGTGGACTCTCTCCAAGATTGCATCTACTTTACTATCTCAGTCATGGAAAGTGGATTTGACATACTTCCCCAATGTGCAACCCTTGCATACATCCTACGCGTCAAGGGAGCCTTTAGGGAGACTGGTGGTAATTTGTTGCATGATTTTTAAGGCACCATTGTGTATATGACCAAATCTCTTGTGCCAAAGTTCTCCAACACCTCAACTTTGTACATTTTCAGCCTTGATGCTCAATGTAGTGCAATCTCCCACCTCAAGTTTGTATAGGTTCTTCACTCAAACTCCAATCTTCTTCACTTTCCCAGTAGCTATGTGTCTTAGAAAGGCTTTCCATTTACTAAAAATAACACCATAGCCTCTATCCTCCCATATCGCTACAGATATTAGGTTCTTCTTCAGCCCAGGTACAAACATAACATCTTTGAGGTGAAGAGGAGAGGCTTTCTCCCTCTCAAAGGTGAAAGTACCAATTCTTGTAGTATTGTACCTCCCATCATCCCCCATTTTGATATGCATATGGAGATCCTTCTCCTCCATGCTACTGAAAAACTCCTTGCACCCTATCATATGGAACGAGGCATCGGAATCAAGGTACCACATACTCCCCATAACAATGTTGGCCATGCATGCTATTAGGGTGAAGTCTAATTCGAATTGTGAAGGCGGTGCTTCACCTCCTGTACCTCCTGAAGGCTTCTTGTTAGACTTCTTATGCAAATATTTAGTTTCATAATGCTCGTATTCATGGTAGTGGAGGCATTTTATCTTACTCAACTCTTTCTTCTTTCCATTATTTTAGTTGGATTTGGGTTTGCTTTAGGTCTTCTTTCCTTTTCCCTTCTTCCCCTTTCCAACCAATGCAAAATTTTCTTCATCCTCTGCTCTAGATGATGTTCCATATCTGGTATTTCTCCTGAACTCTTCTTGAACCAAATTAGACCACAACCTTTCCCAATTCAGTAATTTTTCCCTTCCATTCACAGAGTCTTGGTAGTTGTGCCAAGATTTTGGAAGGCCTAGAAGAGATAGGTTCACCAGGTCATCTTCTACAACATTCACCCCAACCCCTCCAAGCTCATCTCAAACCTATGTAAAACTGGAGAGATATTGTGAAATAATATCATTCTTTTGCATCCTAATGTTTCAAAGTTTTTCTTTCGGGGCTAATTTTCTATGGTCATTTCTATTTTCAAATAGCTTAGTCAGTGTCTTCCACATAGTAAATGGTGTCTCTTTTCCATGGACATTTGATACCACATGGTCTCTCACACCTTCTAAAAGAATTCCCCCGGCCTTTGCAACATCCTTATTCCATTGGGCGAATTGTTGTGCATCAGACTGTTGATGTTTTGCAATGTCAATTTTAACATATTCTAACACACCATTATCATCAAGCACTACTTCCATTCGATCCTTCCAAGCTATCAAATTCGAGCTATCCTCCATGGCATATTCCAATATCAGTTTGTTGAAAGACATTCTCCCGAATATGAAGAAAAAATTTTGCACTAAAGCTGCAAATTCGAAATTATTGGGGGACAAGTTTGAAATACTCGTTCTAATGTTATAGGGCTCTGATACCATGTAGAAATTTGATAGAAATTGAAAATTTTCAAGATTTCAAACTGAAAAACAAGAGACACAATTCTACTCTACTAATTTGCAGAATGGAAAACACAATTTAGAACAACATGCATAGACATGCAACAATAAAAATCACAAGTATACAGTGATTTCTAGGGGAACCCAACTAGGAAAAACCCCTCAAGCCTCTTTGCATTAATCAGTTGAATAAAGAAACTATTACAATTGCTTGCTCCAACTCTGAGCACAACCTGCAAAAGAATAATTGTTCTCTCTACTTAATGAGAAATTTTGGACAACACTTAGCCAATTATTTGCTCCTCCAATCTCCTATACCCTTGCTCAAATATGAGAAAATTCAACCTCCTAAACAATAGGGAAGTCCCTATTTCATTGTTTAATTCCCAAGGAATTGATCTCCTGACTTCATGCAACAACTATACACTCAACTAGTATACAACTCATGTTACACTAGCCTTATCACCTCCACCCCAGCTAATAAATTCGAATTCCATGCATGCATGAGCTCTTTTGGGTTGATTAATCAGTTAAATGACATATCTTTAAGTCAGACTTCTATCCCACTACACAACTGACCTTCAACTGACTCTATCAATAGTTATAGGTCAATTAACTGAATAAAACTGAAGATAACTAAACTAGATTGCTAAAATTTAGTAATCAACACATGCATAACTGAACTCCAAGCCCTTAACTCGAATTTACTTAGTTAACTGAGTGACAAGAACCATGCCACACTAGTTAACTACCTCCAAGTTTTCCAGTTGATGTGGAAATTCGATTTACTCAATTTGACTAAGGCTAAAGTCAAATTGAGCCTTTCTTGCTACAGTTTTTAACATCAGTTGATCCACAAAAGGTTATGGCCATCATGGAATGGCCAACACCTAAGAATGTGGCTGAAATTAGGTCCTTCATCGGACTAGTAGGCTATTACAAGAGGTTCATCAAGAATTTCTCCAAACTGGCTATCCATTTACTCCATTGCAAAAGAAAGGGAAGAAGTTTGAATGGACAATTGATTGCGTAGCAAGATTTAATCAGCTAAAGCAGTTGTTAACCAATACATTAGTGCTAAGAATTACAGACCCAGAAAAATATTTTTTGGTTTGCACATATGCCTGCAAGGAGGGACTTGATGCAGTCTTGATGTAGGAATGCCAAGTGGTCTATTATGAATCTCAAAAGTTGAATTAACATGAGAAGAACTATGTAACTCATGTTTGAAATTGGTTGCCATCATCCATGCATTGAAAATGTGAAGGAACTACCTCCTTAGTAGAAAAATTAGACTTATGATTGATCATGGAGGATTGAAGTATTTGTTTGAACAACCCAAGTTAAATGCAAGGTAAGCTAGATGGTTGGTCGCACTCAACGAATTTGATTTCAAAATCAAGTATACAAAGGGAAAGTAAAACCGATTGATTGATGCACTAAGCATGAGAGTGCAAATCAACCATATAGTAGCCATAAGCTCTTATGAGACTCACCTAGAAGAAAGAATAAAAAATGTAGAGCAACAAGATGGGAAATATCAGTAGTTAAAAGAAAAATTGTAGCAAGACCCTGAAAGTGAGAAAAGTGAGTATAATCTCATAGAGAAAGGGTTGATTAAATTTAAGAACAAAATTTATGTGCCAAATAGTGGCAACTTGAAGAAACTCATATTAAAATAGTTTCATACAAATCCATATTTTGTTCATCCAAGGTATTAAAAGACCCTTATATCCATCAAGAAATTTTACTATTGGCCTGATTTGAAAAGGGAAGTGGTTGATTTCATCTCCAAATGCATAGAATGCCAACAGGTCAAAGTTGAGTGCAAGCACCTAGCTGGTCTATTCCAACCTATACCCATTCTGTAATGGAAATGGGAGACGGTTTCCATTGACTTTGTTACATGGCTGCCAAGGAATTCTAAATAACATGATGAAATCATGGTAGTGGTTAACAAGTTGAGAAAAGTGGCTCACTTCATAGTTGTAAAGTATACTAACTCAACAAGTGATGTGGATCAAATTTTCATCAAAGAAATTGTGAGATTGCATGGAATTCCCAAGAATATTATCTCAAATATAGATGTCTAGTTCGTTTCAAATCTCTTGAGAGAACTATTTGTAGGATTGGGAACTGAGTTGGATTTTAGCATAACTTACCATCCACATACTGATGGGAAAATAGAAATAACTATTAGAATCCTTGAGGACATGTTGAGGATGTATGTAATAAATTAACCAATGAAGTAGGAAGACAACCTTCCACTTCTGTAATTTGCATATAACAATGGGTATCATGAATCATTGAAAATGAGCCCATTTGAAGCAATTTATGGGAGAAGTTGCAATACTCCCATCAACTGGAGTGATTTAGTTAGCAAGTTCCTCATTGGGCATGATATGTTAAAGGACATGGAACAAGAAACGAAAAACCATCAGAAGGAATTTAAAGGTGGCATAAGATAGGGAAAATATCTATGCAGAACATCATAGAGTGCAAAAAGTGTTGAAATGAAATAAGAAAATCCTAATTTTATTTGTCCTTGAATTAAATTGTAATTTCATATCTCATGACAACTTGTAATAGTTAACTAAGTCAATTTGACTTAGTTAGCCCAGTTAATTCAAATTTAGTATCTAACTAGAATAATGTAGAGTGTCTCCTACAATTAGGAGCACTAGTTGAGTTTGTTTTGATTTGTAATTATTTAATTCATCCCAACTGAGTTAAATTCAGTTAAACTAGTCCCAACTGATGGAGGAATTAGTAGGAGATCGGAAATAGTGGGGTGTAACTAGCTGCAGTGGGGTGTAACCAGCTGCAGTGGGATGTAACTTACTGTAGTGGGGTGCAATTTACTGTAGTGGTTTGTAACCTGTGGTAGTGGGGTGTAGCCTGCAGTAGTGGGGTGTAACCTGTAGTGATCAGTAAACTAAAGATTCACTCACAATTAACTCATGCGTGTTCGTTCATAGAAAGACCCAGTTGAGATTGGAGTTCAGGGATAGTGTACTATCAATTGTATAATCATCCGAAATATACAGGTGGTGCATGCAATCATAGGAAGGCCTATAAGGATTGTGCAATTCATAATTGTGGGATTTCCCAATAAAAATGTGGGCTAATTCCCAAGGGAACAACGCAAGGAAATAGGAGCTTGGCAGGCAACAAAATTGTCTAAGTATCGGCTTGAGCTTGTCTAGGAAGCAGTGAAATAGATAGAGATAGTGCAAAGGTTGCTCAGGCTTGAGAAAAGCATTGAAATATTCTCATATTCTCTTATTAATGCAATATACAGATAATAGGGGTTTTTAGTAGTGGATTTCCCTAGAAAATCATTATGTCATGTGTGATTGAATTCTTTTTCTTATATGCTTCATTATTTCATCGATTGTTTGTTTTTTCCTTTGATGAGTAGAGTAGATTCAAGTCAATCATTTTAGCACATTACAATCTATAGTTTGAATCTACAAGGAATTTCTACATGGTATTAGAGTAGAAATCACTATAGAATAGGAGAATATGAGTTTTTTTTTGTAAGAGAAATCGAATTTGTAGTATCATAGTTCAAATCCAGCAGCATGTCATTCTATGGATTTGAGACTCAAATATGCCCTTGAAGGTAGTTCGAAATATATGCCCTAGAAGGATAGTATGGAGGTAGTTTTGGAAGACACCATGCTTAAGGCATTCATAGACAAAGATATTCCTAAGCCAACTGATACCCGAGATCTGACAAAGGGGAGAAAGTGTGCGGAAAAGGCGAGAAGGATTATCATAGAAGGAGTTTGAGATCATATTGTCTCAAACCTCCATGGTAAGGAAAATACATTTTCAATGTGGAAGGTATTGATAGACATGTTTCAAAACAAAAGTGACCACAAGAAGTTGGCACTGAAGGACAACCTCAGAAATATCAAGATGGAGAAGGGCGAATCAATACCAAAGTACTTGACCAAGTTCACCCAATGTCAGGATGAGCTTGGAAGTGTCAATTTTACAGTTGCTGAAGTAGATATGGTGAGCATAGCACTTCTTAGCCTTCCCAAGAGCTGGCACAGTTATCAGGACTTAGTTAATGGGAGGGAGAAGCTACAAGAGTGGGAGCGATTGTGGTACAACTTGGTACAAGAAGAGATTCGGTGGAGCACCAGAGATGGATCCTTATCCAAGCATGATGATGATAAGAACTATGCCTTAGATGGAAAAGAGAAGAAAGGAAAGGGGAAGTCATCCTGTTCCAAATCATATTCCAATAAGGGCGAAAAGAAGAAGGAATTTTCAAATATTAAATGTTTTCACTGTCACGAGCTGGGACACTATGCCACAAAGTGTCCGCACAAGAAGGTCGGTAAGAAGCCCTTGGGAGGAATGATAGGTGAAGCTAGTGACATTGGTGATGGCTACTGTGTTGTACCTGGATAGTGGAGCCTCATTCCATATGACTGGAAACAAAGATTTCTTCTGTTACTTGGAGGAGAAGGACCTCCAGATGCACATCGATATGGGAGATGATGGGAGGTATAAAGTGACCAGCATTAGTAATGTTACCTTTCAGAGGGAGTCTTTTTCTCCTCTCACATTAAAATATGTCATGTATGTTCCAAGTTTGAAGAAGAGTTTGGTTTCAGTTGATGTTGGAGGACCGTGTCTACAATGTGATATTTAGCAAGGGAAAGGATTTCCTTCGTCACATAGCCTCAAGATAGGTGAAGCATATCGAGTTTTAGGTGAAGAACCTCTACAAATTGGATGTAGAATATTGTGATGCTTTGAGCACAAAAGCATAGAAGGTGTAGAGCTGAGACATCAATGAGTTGTGGCATAGAAGATTGGGTTACTTGCACTATAGAGCCTTGAAGATCATGTCAAAAATTTATACAGGACTTCCCAAGGGTACACTAGAGCAGAGAGACACATGCAAAGGGTGTACATTAATGAAGTACACCAAAGCTTCTTTTCATGAAAAAGATAGTCAAGTGCAAGCGATCCTTGATAAAGTTCACTCTGATGCGGTGGACCGTTCGATGCGGTGGACCGTTATCGACAACCTCCACGTCCAAGCACAGGGATTATGTAATATTTGTTGTTGATTTTTCTCATGGGTGTTGGATTTTATTCATGCAAAAGAAAAATTAGGCGTTCGCTAAATTTTGTGAATTTAAAGCACTTGTCGAGAAAGATACTGGCAGGAAAGTTAAAGCTCTTAGAAGATATCACAGTGGAGAATATGTGTTGAATGAATTCAATAACGTATGTGCATCCGAAGGCATTCAATGGGAGTTAAAAGCGCCTCATAATCCATAGCAGAATGGGGTGGCTGAAAGGAAAAACAAAAGCATAGTGGGAGTTGCAAGGGTGATGTTACATGATCAGGGCCTACCGTTTCACTTGTGGGCTAAAGCATGCAACACATTTGTTTATTTGCAGAATAGAAGTCTTGAATTCTTGGGATGAGTACACCAAAAGAAGATTTTTCACATAAGAAACCAGATGTGCCACACTTCAGGATCTTTGGTTCATTAGTCTACTGTCATTTTACCAAGGATGCATGGAAAAATCTAGAGCCAATAGCTAAGTTGTGCATATTTGTGGGCTACACTGGTACACCTCACAATTATCAGGTGTACCTTCCATCCAATAGGATGATAGTGGTTCGTAGAGATGTGAATTTTGATGAAGAAAAGGCCATGAGACATTCCCTTGAGAGGGAGATCCAGTTACATGTAGATGAGGATCTTTTACCTCCAAAGAAGGAACCTCAGGATGATCTGGAGCACCCACATGCAGAGGAGCAAAGAGTTGAAGCACCCACTCATGCAGACACTTCTAGAGATGGAAGGAAGCACACCAGAGAGGCTGACATATTGATGCAATATTATAGAGAGAATGTGGGAGCACCCACATCACAGCATAGGCAGAGGAGGTCACTAGATCAGTACACTAGCTACATGGATCTGATGAGCAAGAGTGTAGAGGTTGAACATCTGCATTAGAGGAAGTAGTGAAAAAACCAGTATGGGTTGATGCCATGTTTGAGGATTATGACTCCATTATTAGAAACATTGTTTGGGAACTGGTCCCAAGACTAGCATACAAGTCAGTGGTGAGTTCTAGATTGCTTTACAAGGTAAAGAAAGCAGCATATAGGAGTGTGGAGAAACACAAGGCCAGATTTGTGGCCAAAGGATTATCTCAAGTGGAGGGAATTGATTATGATGAGGTATTTGTTCTAGTAACAAGTTACTCTTCAATTAGATCTATTCTAGCATTGTCAGTGCAGATGGGATGGAGGATACATCAGATGGATGTGAAGACAACATTCCTCAATGGTATGATTGAGGAAGAGGTGTGTATTAAGAAACCAGAAATATTTTAGACCTTCAACAAAGAGTCACATGTGTGCAGACTCAAGAGAGCATTGTATGGACTAAAACACGCACCTCGTGCTTGGATTGATAGCTATTTCACCAGGTTGGGCTTCACCAAAAGCGAAGAAAATGTGAACCTTTACCATATTGTGGTTGTATGTAAATTGTTGATTATAGTAGTATATGTCAATGATTTGATAATAAAAGGTGAAGAGAAGCTGATAAAATCTTGCAAAGAGGATCTTGCAAGAGAATTCGAGATGAAGGACCTGGGACTCATGCATTACTCTCTTGGTATGGAAGTATGGAAAGGAGATGGGGAACTATTTGTCTCTCAAGGAAAGTATGGCAACAAGATAGTGAAGAAGTTCCACATGGAGAGTAGCAAACCCATAGAGACTCCTTTAGCAGGTAATTGGAGGAAGGAAGATACTACTTCAAGTGAAGTAGTGGAGGCTACTATTTATAAACAACTTTTAGGTTCACTTATGTATTTGATGAACACGACTGGACATGTGCTTTAAAGTTAACTAGCTTAGTCAAGCCATGGTTAAGCCAACCAAAATCTATTAGAAGGCAGCTAAACATGTGTTGAGATACCTCAAAGGCACCACTCAGTTTGGTATTTGGCACAACAAGACAAAGGGAGTGAAGCTTCAAGGCTTCACAGATGCATATTGGGCAGGGAGTTCATCCAACATGAAGAGCACATCAAGGGTAATCTTTAGTATTAGGTCAACAATAGTTTCTTGGTACAATAGGAAGCAGAGATCAGTTGCACTCAATTCAGCAAAAGCAGAGTACATGGATGCTAGTCAAGTAGCTTGTGAGGCTATCTTGATGAGGAAGATCCTTGTTGGGTTATTTGGTTAGAAAATGAATCCTACAGTGATTTACTATGACAATCAAAGTTGTATCAAACTCTCTAGGAATCCAGTTTTTCATGATCATTCCAAGCATATCGACATCCAATATCACCATCTACGAGATTTGTGCGTAGGAGATGATGTTGCTAGAGTACATTCCTACAAAGGAGCGGGATGCAGATATTTTGACAAAGGCATTGTTAAGATGCAAATTCGAGTTTCACAGAGGTAGGATCAGGGTAGCAGATAATCCCTTTCTTGTTCAGAGGGGGCGTTGAAAATGAAAATGTAAATACATTGTAAATGTTGTACATTTTAAGTGCTTGAAAGAATAGGGCCAGTGGCCTATAGGATGGCCTTTCCACTATTAGTGAAAGTTCATGATGTATTTCATGTTTCATTTCTTAAAAGATATGTGCATGATGCTAATCACGTAATTGATTGGTATGTACTACAGGTAGAACTAGAGGGAGAATTCTAAACATAACCTCTATGCATCTTGGACCAAAGGCATCTCATGCTCTGGAATCAAACAATAAAGCAAGTCAAGGTGCAGTGGAGGCATTTTGGGCCCAAGGAAGCCACATGGGAAATGGTTGATCAAATGTGGGCAACATATTCTCTCTTATTTGTTGAGTAAATAAAATGTAAATACATTGTAAAAGTTGTACAGAGATGTGTATATAAATATCAATATCAGGTGTGCTTGGTTTTAGAGCATGTTTCACATATATAAGGCTATTGAATACCGAGGATGGTGACAGCCCCTAGTTAAATCTTCCCTCATTATAAATAAGTGTAATATCTTAGCTGTGAGAAAGGCACAGATTCTACTTGCTTAGGTAGGGATATAGCTTGAGGAATTGTTGGTTTTAAATACATCGGCCATGGGTTGATTGGGAGGTTTAAATGACCTAACTATGTAATTAATCAATTTAGAAATAAAAGACAATCCCATGTGTATTTTGGGCATAACTGTAAGAAAACATGGACAAAATTTTAAGCCAAATTGGGTTGCGCTATCCAAAGAGAGGTTGACATGCGTGGAGCCTCATAGAAAAAGAGATGATTAGTCTATTAATGGAGGGGGAGACACATGCACATGAATGGTGGAAATTAAAAGGGACGAGAATTGGGAGAAAAATTTCTTAAAGAAGAGGAGTTGTAGGATAAAAATGATCAAGATCTTAGTGATCCATTTCTAGAAAGAGTGAACCAGATGAGGAAACTTAAGATGTGACTTGTTGGATGAAATAGTATAGAGAGAAGTGCCTTTCCTGAAGGCTTAAGAACCCATTGGGAATTTTTTGGATTGATAAAACTATTGGCTAAGGAAGATATGGTTAGTGATTTGTGAGGGTTGATGAACCACTAAGAGTTTCCACATGGTTGAAGCTTTGGTGCTTGAATCACTAATGAAGTACTTGGAGAAGTGATTTATTCATCCAACAATAGCTTATTTAGCTAATGAAACTTCCCTTGAATTGGGCTATCTTCTCTTGAAAGTGATCTAACGTTCATTGTATTGTTGTATCTTGCCATGGGTATTAATAATGTCTGTAATTTTAGAAAGTATTAGTCAAAGCTTGTGTAAGTGGTGGGTGAAGGTAGTGTGGCCTTATAACATCCTATTTCAGCTATTAATGTTGGATAAACATATTCGTAAAAGAACTCCACCTCAAGCACTGGAATCTATCTTAGGGGTGACAACTACACATAAATTTGGATGTAGCTTGTCTAAGGTTGGGTGGAGAGTTGCAGTCCCAATCTCAATTTCCAATCCTTTCAAATTGTAATATAAGTTATACTGAAGCTCTTACACTTGAATTTTTAGAATATGTTTAAGGTGTCGGATTAAGGCCACATTGGTATTGGTTAAATGTCTTGGTTTATGTCTGCAACCTAATATGGAATGTAATTTCCTATACGCTTGAGGAATGTTGATTTCTTGTAAGATTCTTGGGAAATTGAATGCAATTATTGTATGGATTTGTGAGCTTGTTTTCTGTTTGTTATTAGTCTAATAGGCCTACATATCTCTAAACTATTATGAGATTGAAATTTGTCCATTGGACCTAAGTATAAATGAATGGACAAATCTCTGTTTTATTTGTTATGAAATTTATAGAGTTGAATTTCAAGCCTCGTCATTAGTTTCCAAGCTCAAGAAGGATAACATTACAAATATGTGTAATGCACACACACACACACACACATATATATAGAACAGAATGGGTCGAGCCCTATTAAAATATCGGGAGGGATATCACAAAATCTAAGCATATATATTAATATGTAGTTTCACAGGCTGAGCCCTTAAGGGATCAAAGAGTCCAACCCTTGAGTTTTAAGAGGTCACTTATGTAGGTACTGTAACCAAGTGTCGAGGGTAGGGAAGGTCCCAATATACATATATACATATTTCATGGGGTTGCAAGTTTCAGGGAACAAAGCTGTTGGAGAGGTAAATCCCCTCTGCGGACAGAGGCGATCCCACTAGCCCAAAATGGGTCTAGCAACAATCAAACAATACTATCATGCAGGTTCCTAATTGCAAATTAAGGATGGATTACGAGAACCTACCTGGATTCCAACGCTAGTGTTGTAGGAGAGTTGACGCTCCCATTCCTTTGCTCCGGCCGGTCACGATCCTCACGATCTCTGTGAATGGACACCTGCACATGCAAAGAATGATATGAATACAAGCATAAAACCCAATAGATGCAATTATATATCGGTCAGAAAAGATATAATTCAATCATCATTATAATGAACAGCAAGAATGGAACCATAATGATAGTCATCTGTTATTGATAATCAACAAAGGAGTATACAACCGAAGTTCTGACGTCAAATCCTCCTTTGGCTGGGTAATCAGCTACACATGTCTTGCAAAGCTTGTCGGGATCAGGAACAAGCTTCTCTCTCTCTTTGACTATGAATACAAAGAAGACTCAACAACAATCTCTCATACTTCTGACAGTATCATTCTCCCTATACTCAAAAACTAGCTTGTCAAATGCACCAGAACAAGCTTTTATAGATGGAGGAGGAGGAAGAGATACAATGAATCCAGACATTCATGGGATAAGCATTATCCTCAAAAAGCTATTGTGGATGATGATTCTCGACCTCTATGAGATTGACATTATCCCTGAAAAGCCACATGAGTTGAAAGGAAAAAACTCTCGGGTGTGCGTTTGTGAACAAACTTTTCCAAACTTGGTTGGCGCGGGAAAGACTGTGAGACAGAGCGCCAATAAGCGCGCCCTCTTTGGAGAATTTCCTTCATTGGCGTGGGTGATACACTGTGGATCCGCGCTAATGGAAAAAGGGGACTTTTTAAGGATATTTTGCAGGAGATGTCTTCAAGGCATATGAAGTCCATACTTAGGGGAACATAATACAAGTGTTTTCAAGTTATGTCACTACTCACAAGTCCCGGAATGAGTCCTCCAAAGTGCAAGAAAGGGGTAACAGGGACGGTGACCAATGGTGACAAATTACTGTGTAACAGATGCCCCCTAAAGCATGAGGCCCGAAAGAGAGAGAGGGGTGAAACGCTTTACAAGAACACATGCAGCTGCCGCCGGAGAATCTGCATAGAGAGATACAACTGATAGCTCAAGTACATAATGTATGTGGTATGGTCGCAACCATCCATAACAGAGTACATAATAATCTAGATCCATGGTATGGGCACAGCCATCCAGGTAGGATCGATGAATAGACTCAGGTATGGTCGCAGCCATCCAGTGAATGTGTCATGTAACAAGAATCCACAAAATCACAGCCTGGATTCCAACAGGCAAAATCCAGGGTCTTGCGCTCCATCTCGACCCGAACAAAAGTACAAGTTCAAGCATGCGAATACATGAGCTGAAGTCGAACATGCATGAACATCGTCTGATTACCAGTCAATAATGAAAACTGTTAACAGACGCGAGAGGTACCACCAATAATGACAATGGCCCTCAAGGTACTATAGGTACAATCTACGGCGTGCGAATTAGTGAGCTGGCGTCGAACACCCGTAGAATCATTCGATCGGAGGCCAATGATGAAAACCTCATGTCGAACACGAAGAACCTGCCATTGAGGCATGCAGGCTCCAAGGCACCGGAAGGGAGTCTCTAGATCAGCTTCCTGGATAATGAGTTGAAGTCGACAGGAAGTGACCTTGATCGAAGGTGGGCCATAGTGTTTCCCACATCATCGACACGAGACAGAGAAAAAATATTGTGGTGGATCAAAATTATGTGAGCTATCAGAAGGAGGTTGTTATTCTGTAGAGGTCAACTTCTCTTGAACATATCGGCGGCACGACAGTGGAATTGGCAGTATTTGACATCAATGGATCAGAGGTCATGGTGACGAGGCAATGAGCAGATGAGAGGTCAAACAGGATTACCCAAATCCATGGAGGCAAGTGAAAAATGAGATGAGATATCCCCACCCAGACACGAAAGCAGACAAGTACCATGTTCAAGAGCGACATACTGCCGACACGACAATAATTATGGTTCCATTTTTCCCTACCATTTCTGGTGAGTACCCCAATTATTTTTATTTACAAGCTTGATGGGGATAGCATATGCTTGTAACGTCATCTTGACGGACTCCAATTTCATTAAGTTTTAACGAGTCTGACAAAGGAAAAACTCGGCGTCTTTTCATGTTTAGAGAGTTTGAAAAGACTGCGGAAAAGAAAACTCCAAAGGTGTCTTTTTTCGTAAAGTTGTGTCTCTCGAGCCTAAAAAAGTATAAAACAATGCTCGAAAGAACTGCTTGACCATTACGATCGAGGAGTACTTTTCATAAGTAGTGATTTCAACCTGAAAAAAGTAAAAAAGCGATCGAAACCACGTCGTTTCGAAACCGTTAACGAACCTGAAACGACAAAGGTCCGACAATCTTTTCATTTTTACACAGTCGTAAAAGAGTTTAAAGATGACCGCCTCTTATTTACGTTTAACGAGTCAAGAGGGATAACTCAGCGATCTTTTCATGTTTAGCGAGTCAGAAAAGAGCTAAAAGATGACTCCATAGTGACTTTTTCGTGTATTTACCGAGTCCAAAAAAGTATAAAATACAACTCGTTTCACCATCGAAGTTGCGTAAAAGACCTGTCACTGCACAAGAAGCAATTGTAAAATCTATTTTCGACCACAAATATATTAAAATATTCAAAAAATAACTTTTTAAACCTAAAAATGAGCCAAAAAGTCTATAAATATGGTGAAAATGTAAAAAATAGAATTACTTTTTACTTTTTACCTCTTGAATAGTAGTAGTGGTCTGTTTGGGGGGCGAATTTCAGGCGGTGATTACAGCCAATCCGTGCAACCATTCGAGATTTCGTCGGTTCCAGGTAAGAGGCGCTTCCTTTAGCTTCATTTCCATTCCTTTTTTATGCATTGTGTCCCCTGATTGAGCCTCTGCAAGGAGGAATTTGAAATTTAGGGCCGCACCCCATTGGCGCGGGTATCCAGCACGGGTCCACGCCAATGGGATGATTTACCCAAAGGTGTCGCGCCATTGGCATGACGCGACCTAATTTTTACCTTGAATTTCCTCATTATTTTTTAAATTTGTCTGGTTTGTAAGCTTACCAGTGTACCAATAATGACTTATTCATCTTTGTGGGTGCAAGAAACAAGCAAAAATGGTGGTGGAATGGAAAGAATGGGAACATGATGCCGTGGATGCCTTCGCCATCGAGGATGAGGGATGTATGAACGCTTTGAGGGACTGTGGTCTCAAGAAGTTCTTCCTCACATCTTGTCTGCAAGCTCAGCCTGAGTTATTGCAGTTCATAGTGGATGCTTGGGATGTTGATGACCAAGTATTTCGCTTACGGGACCAAACCTTAGAGCTGGACGTGTCTGATGTGTATTTCATTACTGGGCTATCACGGAGAGGGGCAAGCCCTATTTTGACCGGAAGCAGACCTTCCGGAGAGAAGATAGGTGAAGTGAAGGCCCGAGTGTGTCCAGAGGCACAATTTGGGAGAAACAATGCCAAGGTGGATATCGCCACCATCCAGGATTTGGTTCTTAAGGTGATATTGTTCACCTTCACGTGTGCAGCTGGGGTACAGGCGCCCCATGAGGCGAGCAAGAATCATCTATTACTAGCGACAGAATACCTCAGCCCTACCATCTTTGACTGGGCTACAGCGGTGACTACCAACATCAAAAGGCAACTTACAAAGTGTAATCGCGAAGAAGTGAAACAGTTCAGGTATGGCTCAATTGTGGTGTCGTTATTCTTAGAACGATTACCCCTCTTTCAGATTTAGGGAGCTGTAGTGGCTGATCCATTGCCTCGAGAGCCTAGGATGACTCGCTGGGCAACATTGATGCCCAGAGGAGGAGGGGGCCAGCAGATGTCTTGGCGGCCCGAGTTCTTTATATGGCTCCGTCGTCAGCTGATCGTAGTGGAGGATTGGCCATACGCGGGGACTAATTTCATGGGGGATCCAGACCTCCCACTTTCAAAGGAAGAGGAATGGGACGAGGAGCTGGGTACGATTTCTTCATTTTTTGATGTTTTATGTATTTTCATTTTTTTTGTTAATACATGCATGTTCTGATAACAGTCATATGTGCATGCAGATGTAGGCCCAGAGCGACCAGCCGGCTTGTCTCCTATAGCGCGAAGGGGCCAACCCGTAGCCGACCCTCAGCCAAGGGGTGCCATGGGGGAAGAGCTGGTGCAAAATCTCGAGGGACTCATCCAAGGGATTCCAGGTTACGCTAGACTGGCGGACGTGCCCTTTGCATACCAGAGGCACACAGTGGGAGTGCCGACTCATATCCATCGTCTGTTGAGACGATTGGTGCGTGCGGTGACGTGCTATCATGAGCACCACGATGACTAGACTTCTAGGCTTCTTTCATGCATATTTTTGAGGGACATGTCGTCCTAGGATGTATCAGGATGAACATGTATTATTTTTTGGACTATGTAACGCACGCGGTGCAAACATTATGACACACATATATATATACATATGCCTATGGTTTATTATTGTGCTTTTATGTGCTTGCTTGTATAATGTTTTGATTATAAATTACGCAAATGTCTATCTAATACATGATTAGCCAATGCATCAGATAATGTGTTTAATCGTCGTGGAATGTGCTGATATGTGATAAAATCAAAGTTCCTTTCTAAAAATCTCACACGTAAATACAACCTTAGAATGCGATGGTCTCTGATGGAATATCGCCCGTTGAGCTGGTGGATGACAAGTTGAGAGTCTAGGTTCACTACCAATGCACGAATGCCGAGATTAATTGCTTCAGCAAGTAGCTCAATTACAGCACAATATTCGGCGACATTGTTAGTGGTATGACCCAAACACACACCTTGAAAATCTATCAACTCGCCATGAGGATCATAGATCACCCACACCGCAGAGGACAAGTTGCAAGTACTCCGGCAGGCACCATCAGTGAAACCAACATAAGGTGCATCAGACATCTGCACAAGAAGCGAAAGACACAATAAGTGGCAGTCACGCCTTTAAAACTGACACACAAACACACAACGCACCTGCTAAAGTACATGTATGTACAAAATAAAGTGTACAAGCATCATGCATAGTACTTTTTCAAGTATAGCCCGTTTCGGGGCTTCCCGAGAGGGTTCCCTTCATAATCAATTAGCTTGTAGGCCCCTTTTTGCAAAACTTTCTTAACAATGTAAGGGCCTAGCCACATAGGCTCGAGTTTTCCTGCTCGCAGCTTATCGTTTGCCTGATCGTATAGCAGGACTAAATCTCCCTCAACAAAAGAACGTGGATGGACAGTCTGATCGAAGTGAGTCTTGACTCGCTTCTTTTGTGTTTCGATGGCCAAAGAGGCTAGGCGACGGGTCTCATCTAGCCGTTCCAGGTAAAGAAGGCGCTCTTCTAATGGAGTAGTGTTGGGAAGTAGCTCGACAGCCAATTTTAATGAAGGGATTTCGCACTCGATTGGAAGGGTAGCCTCTAGTCCATAAACTAGTTGAAATGGAGTGAAACCGGTGGCATCCTTCATGGAGGTTCGGTAGGCCCACAAGGCAGGGAACAACATCAAATTCCAGTTAGACTTATGTATGCCAACGGTACACTGAAGCATTGTAACCAAAATCTTATTGATAGCTTCAACTTGGCCATTGGACTGAGGGTAGTATGGAGTCGAACTATCATGCTGTAAGCCTAGTTGGGTTGTTAGTTTCGTCATGATATGATTACGGAAATGCTTCCCATGATCAGTGACGATGGCTTGAGGGACGCTGAATCGCGAGATAACATGGTTGAATAGGAATTGCGCCGCTGTGTGATCGTCTTCAGTTAATGTAGGCATCACCTCGGCCCATTTAGTAAAGTAATCGACGGCAACGATAATAAACCCATGCCCCCCGGCCGAGCGAGGGTTACAGGTCGTATAATCAATGCCCCATTTTGCAAAAGGGCCAACGGTGACAACAGGGTGCAATGGAGCGGGAGGCGCTCGCATCTTTCGCTGGTATATCTGGCACTCATGACAAGAGCGGACGGCAAGAATGCAATCCTTAAAGATAGAGGGCCAAAAGTAGCCAGCACGGAGGATTTTTTGGGCAGTAGCATATCCGGACATGTGACCACCACAGGCACCAAAGTGGCAGTCATTCAAGACACGCTCAGCTTCCTCAAGAGTTAGACATCGGCGGAGAACAGAGTCGGCACCGAGGCGATAAAGTGTGTCCCCAATGATACGGTATGGTTGAGACTAATGACGAATCCTTCACCGAGCATCTTTGGACATGCTGGGGCGAAAGGAGGACGTTTGCAGATATATAATGATATCCCCGTACCAGGGATCGAGGGTGCTAATGAGAAATAAAGTCTCATCCGGAATATGATCCTCTGAGTGAGAGGGCGGGGAAGAAGATGGCAAAGAGCAAAGTAACTTAGCAAATACAAGGGATTTTTTGGACTTGGCAGTGGTAAATTCCAAGTCAAACTCTTGGAGGATGACAATCCACTTTGAGTACTTGCCCCCCAGCAACTGGCGTGACAAAATATATGTCATGGGGTTGCAATCAGAAACCACGGTGGTAGTGCGCAGCAGAATATAGTGACGGAAGCGTTGGACAGCACAAACGATGGCCAAATCCAACTTCTCGACATAAGCATATCGAGTTTCCGTGTCTAAAAGATTGCGGCTGAGATAATATACAACATGCTCAGTGTCATCATCGTTAGTTTGAACGAGAACCATGCCGATAGTGGTGTCGGCGATAGCCAAATACAGAGTGTAGTCGCGATGATAGTTCGGAGGACGGAGCAACGGAGCAGAAACAAGGAGACCCTTGAGACGCTCAAAAGATTCCTGAGCGATGGTATCCCAATGAAAAGGGACATCTCGCTTTAGCAACCGTGTGAAACCTTTAGCCACCTCGGCATAGTTTGGAACAAATCATCTTAGAAAATTTGCTTTACCCTGCAAGCTTTGCAACTGCTGTAAAGAAGCAGGGGGAGGAAGATTTACTATAGCCTCAACTTTAAGGGGATCCAAACGGATGCCCTCTCGGGAGACGACAAACCCGAGAAGTCGGCCGGATTCAACGCAAAAGACACATTTGTGAGGATTGAGTCTGATTCGGTAGTGTCGACAGCAAAGAAAGATATCGCGAAGGTGAGTAGGGTGGTCCTGACGTTTGGCTGAATGAGCTGGGAGATTATCCAGGTATGGCTGTACAATGTGTCGAATGTCATGAAAAGCATAGGACATTGCACGTTGGAAGGTAGCACCGGCATTTTTAAGACCAAAAGGGAGCTTCTTATAGGCAAAAGTGCCCCATGGACAGATAAAAGCGGTCTTGTGTTGATCAGCGGGAGCAATATTGATCTGGTTATATCCAGAAAAACCGTCCATAAAAGAGTACATTTCGCTTCCGGCACACTCGTCAATAATTTGATCAATGAATGGTGTGGGGAAATTATCTTTAGGACAGGCTCGATTAATATCACGATAATCGACACAAACACGGATGGCCCTGTTTTTTATTCACAGGTACGATATTGGAGACCCAATCTGTGAGTGGGATAGGATAAATAAAACCAGCTTTAAGAAGCTTCTCTACTTCCGCCTTAATAGCTGCAGCCTTGCGGGGGTGTACAGGGCGTAAATGTTGACGAACAGGCTTAGCTCCTGGGTACATGATTATCTCATGCACCACTATGCTAGGATCAATGTCAGGCATTTCTTCATAGGACCATGCAAAGACGTCACGAAATTCGCAAAAAAGATTGGTATAGAGTCGAATCTCCTCCGGAGTACAAGTGACTCCAATGTGAAGATGTTCAACAATCCCTGGTTTCACAGAGATGTCGATGGGCTGGGTTTGCGTAATGTTCGCCATATTTCCTTCAGAGGACACTTGATAAACTTGGATAGGTGTTTGAAGGGTTTGAAATGGGAGACAAGGAGCAAACCGCTCGAGACAAGTAAGCATATCCTGATGGGCAGGGAGAAACGAGGAACGATGGTGAGAATTATGCCAAGGAGGTTCCTCAGGAGACATAGTCTCAATAATGGCTTCGTCGGAAGGGAATGTTTCTTTTAAAGGGTCCGAAGAAGTCTCATCTACAAGCCATGAGGATGGAGTGAATGAGTCGAGAACCTTGCTCGAAGGAGCAAGTTCAGAAGAGGGAGCCGATGCAGTAATGATTTCGACATAGTTGAGCTTGACAGGACTCAACGACATCTGATCGCTCCAAGAATCTACTTGATCGGTGGGAGGGAGGACCCATGGATCAGAACAAGTAGAAATCATATTGACAGAAGTGACGTTAGGAGGTGGGAGCGGAAAAACACCCATGAGGGTGGGATCTTTGAAAAGCCCAGCTCCCAGACTCTCAGATGATTTGGAGGTATGCTCCACAAAAGGGATGTTGCCTTCAGAAGAAGAAGCGAAGAATGACAGCTGGTCTACGGTAACAATCTTCGCTTGATGAGGGAAACGGATGATACGAAACAAAGATGAAGCTACAGCTTGCATCGCGTATATCCAGCTACGTCCAAGAAGGAGGTTGTAGGTAAGATTAGCATCAACAACTTCAACTTCCATCTCGACCATCTTCCTTTCCAAAGAGATGGGCAAACGTTGGAGTATACCATAAGGACGGGATGCTCTTCCATCAAAAGCTTCCAAGGTTGTGGGAGACTGGCTCAGCGTCGGAGATCCAATAGCTTTCCAACAGACAACGGACATGATGCAAGTTGAAGCACCTTCATCAATGACTGTACGATGAATCGTTTTGGAATTAATAATAACCTATATGAGGAATGTGATTTGGGGAGGCAGTCTCTGCGTATGGCATTCCAAGTCAAAAGTAATCAAATCCGAGTCGGCCAGGTCTATGCCACCGATAGCGGATAGCAAGGACTTCCTCTGAGAAGGGCAGCTCTGGAGAACTTCTAAAGCGGACATAGCCGACGGAGTCTGAGCTAAGTCCTCAACAATATTGTAGTGCTGTGCAGCATGAGCATTTGGATTGTAAGAAGATTTCCGGAGTACTCCTTTTGGAGGGGGTCGAATAGGCATCTCAGTACTAGGTCTCTCGATGTGGAGCGTGCCTGAACTGAACGGAGGAGCACTAGAGGGGACCTCAGGCTCTTTCCCGGCAGATGACGGATAATCTTTTGTTCGAGTACTGATGTGGACAGGTATCATTCCAACCATAAATACTTGAGAACCGAAGGAAGAGGGAGGTTGAGAGGGGTCAGCCACCATTTGAGTTTGTTGCGAGGGAAAGGGTTCTTTGAGCACCGCAGGAGTCCCAGGAGCGCCTTTCAACAAACAACTAACTTCGGACCGCCTAGGGCAGTCTTTGGTATAGTGGTCTTCATCACAGATAAGACAAGGATACTTGGGTTTGCACTTGGCACCTTCTTCGGGCGGAGGTTTAGGGGAGTCCTGTTTAGGTTGATCTGGCTTATTCTTCCCTTTTCCTTTCTTCTTTCCTTTCGAGGCTTTGTCTGCCGTGGTGGACTTGACGGCATTGACCTCGGAAGTAATATTCGAAGTGGGTGTTACCTGAGAAGTGTGTTCATTCGAAGCATTTGATTTTTGCTTCCCAGGGTTCGCGGAATTTTTCTTCGAGGACGAGTTAATAGAACCAATAATACCGTCAACAATTGGTGTTGGCGGGGCTTTGGATGTTCCTGGTCTCGGGGCATCAGGCAGATAATCATACAATGTACCAGACTGAGAATAAACCAAGTCAAGGTACTGAGCGCGCGCGATAGCTTGCTCTTCAGTGACACACGCCCCCATGGCAATGTCCCGAGCTATTGGAGGAACGAACGAAGTCGTAAACCAATCGGTAAGAATTTGGTCGGGAATCCAAAATTTGATCATATGTCTACGCCGTCTCCATTCATGGATATGATGAGAGATATGCGTAGCCGTTGTCTGTATTAAGGATGTCAGGAGGTGTGTACCCATTTCATATTGAATGGGCAACTGAAAATGAGTGAGGAATGCCATAGCCAACGAGTTGAAATCCTGAAAGGATCTGCGAGTGAGCTCAATATACCACTTAGTTGTAGAGCCAGTGAGAGTCCTTTGAAAAAGGCGAAGCCGAATCGAATCATCAAGCCATGAATTGGATGAACACCACAAGTGATAGGTCATGACATGAGCTTGTGGATCTTCATTAGCTTTACCATCGAATTTTGGACAGTCTCCGGGAATTTTCGTTGGAACCGGAGGCCAATACGGATTATGGAGAATAGGATCATTGGTCAGTTTGGACACATCCGGTAATTCTAAAGTCGCTAAGAAAGGTAACTGAGGATTGAAGGACATCTAGGGCTGCTGGTAGGATGGAGCACCAGGGTTCCAACCCAGTGGTGGTTGCCCCCATGGGCTTGGTCCAGACGGATTTGGCCCCATAGGGTTTTGTCCGTAGGGAATTTGGTTCTGCCCCCCAGCGTTCCAGGGATTACCAAACTGTCCTGCAGGAGCACCATACGGTTGCGGATAATTCTGATAAGGATTCGCCTGCAGTTGTTGATAATTTTGATATGGGGCTGTCATGCGGAAAGAGTCAATTTTGCGAACAAAACCGACCTCCCTAGAAGCTAAGGCTTTCTAGTGACAAACAAGACAATTAAACACTATCTTTCCCTAAATATGCATCTAGAATACAAGTAATCAGGTGTTTATAACATACCTTTAGTCTAATGCTTTGTAGTAGTCCAGTCTCTCCGATCCGGATGAGCTCCTCCTTCTCTTCGAAACCTGCATTCACTAACAAGCAAACGATTACATAGCACCTGAATAACTCATAAAATAAAACATATTCATCATACAGACCAAGGAGTATATGAAACAAATCATGTATAACAACTTGTTGAGAAAAATGAGCTTAATTGTATTAAGTGGAAACAAAAGAAACCATTACAACCTGAGCCTTGGTATTGTGCAGGTCCTCCCAGGGTCCAGCAAGAGTTTTCCTTTACTTTGATCAGCTCACCCACTTCCAAATGAACCTAAGAAAGGATGGGAATCTCTCCTCTCAAGCTCTATAAGGGAGTCCTAATTTCAGCTGCATCTACCCTTAGGAATCTTCAGCTTTCAACCTCCCCTCCCTCTGGCCCAATGCCTGTATTTATAATGCTTTGGAGGAAGTTAATCAGGTCCACCATCAATGGGATAAGCCCCTCTTTCAATGGGATAGCTCCCCTCTTGATGGGATAAGTTCCTCTTTCATAGGGATACATGAACCATCTGGAGGCGCTCAATACACGTCAAACCATCTTCTAGAATGCTCTAGATTCGACCACAAGTAACTTTTTTGAAGTAAAACTCGCGCCTTTTGACCTTTACAGGAGTACGCACCCACCCCTTTACAGACAGAGCGTACAAGTACGCAGGTATTGTGAACTTGAGGTGCGTACACGCAGGTAAGGTTAAGAGAAACTGCGTAACCAGAGTTAATTGACTTTTTAAGGACTTTCTCTCTTTCTTGGAGTTTGACATGAGTAGCAGAGGTATAAGACTTGCCAAGGAGGATAGTATGACAGTTGATGGAGCCATACTAACTGCAAATAGTCATGGTGACAAATTTTAGTGTAACAGATTGCCCCCTAAAGTGCGAAGCCTGTAGTAGATTAGGGTTTCATATCATCTAGGAAGGGTGAAGTACTTTATCATTTCAAGGATTATCTTGTGGAGAGCCCAGTCGGAGCCTGCAAATATTCAACACAAAATACATATGTAAGATCATATCATCACTGAGGTAGGCATTCCCATACTCAGATTGAAAACTTTAACTAACAAACTAACTACTGTTCTGATATAGGAATGATTTCGCAATACATCATAATCATAGACTCTTGTAGACACAGTATGGATGCAGCCATCTGTTTATGATTAGTCTACTGTATAATGAATACAAAACTCCTCACAGCCTGGATGGTGGAAACTAGATCCAGGGTCTTCATTTCTACTTCCCGAAAAGGTACGATTCTATCCATGCGAATAAATGAGTTGATGTCGAACATGGTAGAAACCACTTGATTACCAGTCGATGATGTAAACTGTTAACAAGTGTGAGAGAGACCACCAGTGATGTCAATGGTTCTCAAAGTACCCAGTACAATCCATGAGATGTGAATAAATGTGTTGATGTCGAACATGTCACGGAATCCTTTGATCGAAAGTCAATGATGTAAACTGTCGTCAAAGGCGAGAAACCTACCATTGATGCATGCAAATTTCAAGGTACTGAGAATTTCTAGGTCATCTTTCTAGATAATGTGCTGATGTCGATAGAAAGTGACCTGTTGCAGGCAAGCCCACAACACGAAATCATAGATCAAGTTGAAGAAATGTAGCTGTAAGGACTGACTCAGGGATGGTCGAGATGGATGACAGGTATTTTGCAGATGAATGGTTTATTTGCAGTGACCTCTTGAACACATAACGACACAACAGATGGCTTAGTGACAATTGACCCAAAGTTAATACCCAGAAACCGGCTGAAGACTTTCAATGTGGTCTGATCAACTGTTAGGCAAAGGATTTCCCAACCCAGGTGAATGAAAAAGTGTCGTGTTCAAGAGTGGTGATAAGATTTCTTTCGAGACAAAGGATAACAAATAGGCTCATTTTTCTCTCTTTTCCCCCACCATTTCTGGCAAGTACCTCTTTACTTTTTACAAGCTTGAGGAGGATAACATATGCTTGATTATAAGCTCATCCTTCGGATGAGTCCAACTTAGTTTAGATTCGAACCCTAAGAAGGAGTGGTCCGTTCCTGTTTGTAATCGAACAGGTCCTTTACTGTGAAATTTTAACGAGTCCAGTATAGGAGAAACTCGGCGTTTTTCAATTTTAGAGAGTCTGAAAAAAACTTAAGAAGACTCCAGGGTTGAACTTTTTCGTAAATTTGTGTCTCCCAAGCCCGAAAAAGTATAAAATAATACTTGAGAGAACCGCTTGATCTTTTACGACCAAGGAGTACTTTCATAATTAGTGTCTTTGACCTGAAAAGTAAAAAGCGATCAAGGACACGTCGTTTTATTTCCAATATCGAATTTGAAACGACAAAAATCCGGCAATCTTTTCGTGTTTTTACGGTCAGAAAAGGGCTATAAGAGGACCGTCTTTTAATTCCGTTTTAACGAGTGTAAAAGAAACGCTCGGCAATCTTTTCATATTTTAGGAGTCTGAAAAGGGCTTAAAGATGACTCTAAGGTTTCACTTTTTCGTAAGTTTTAATGAGTTTGAAAAAATGATAAAAATGTACTCATATGGCCGACTTTCAATTTAATTTACGAGCAGGAAAAGACGGAAAGAACTCGGCATTTTCATTTGTTTTACGAGAATGAAAGATAGCAAAATAATCTCGGTATTTTCATGAGTTTAACGAGTCTTGAAAATAACTAAAATTGACTCGAAATAGGTTTCATTTTTACAAAAGCTTGAAACAGAGAAAAACTATGCTTCAGAGTAGTTTCATTTTTTACACAAGCTTGAAACAGAGAAAAAACTGTGCTTGATGCCCCCTAAGCATAACTGCTAGAGCGCATGCCCCCCAGCGTCATTTCATTCAACCAGTTGGATGAAATGAAGGCTCAGTGACGAGATCATTTGAAAGACTCGACCTAAAACTGTAAGAAAATTATGCAAAAAACTAAAATAACTAACCTAAATATACAACTTAACATTTATGAGATCTAGTCAAACTCTCGACTCAATTAGAGGAGGATTTGTTTCATTTTTTAACGAGCTTGACACAGGAAAAGAACTATGCTCGGATTCGGTTTCATGTTTATGCAAGCTTGAAACGAAAAACTATGCTTGTTATAAGTTCACATGCCCCCAGCATAATGACGCAAAACGAGGTACATGCCCCCCAAGCTTCATTGCATTCAATGAGGTGGATGGAATGAAGCTTTACTTTCAAGTTCTCATTTTTTAGTGAGGTTGACACAGGAAAAGAACTATCCTCAAAACCCTTGTTTCATGTTTTAAACGAGCTTGACACAAGATAAGGAACTATGCTCATAACTACTCTCTACAATCTACCTAACAAGGAACTATACTCTAGAAAATCCTTGATTCATTTTTTAATGAGCTTGACACAAGACAAGGAACTATGATCATAACTACTCTCTACAATCTACCTACTTAACCTACCCTTGTTTCATTTTTTAATGAGCTTGACACAAGACAAGGAACTATGCTCAAGACTCCTTGTTTCATTTTTTAACGAGCTTGACACAAGACAAGGAACTATGCTCCTGAAGTTCGCATGCCCCCAGCATAATGATGCAAAGCGAGGTACATGCCCCCCAGGCTTCATTGCATTCAACCAGATGGATGGAATGAAGGCTTACTTTCAATATTTAACTTGAAAAGGGAGTTGTTTCATTTTTAAGGAGGTTGACACAAGAAAAGAACTATCCTCATACCTGATTCATTTTTTAACGAGGTTGACTCAGTAACAGGAACTATCCTCATACCTGATTCATTTTTTAACGAGGTTGACTCAGTAACAGGAACTATCCTCAAAACCCTACTTTCTACAATCTACCTAACAAAAAACTCTACTCTAAAAACCTTGATTCATTTTTTAACGAGCTTGACACAAGACAAGGAACTATGCTCTAAGATCCTTGATTCATTTTTTAACGAGCTTGACACAAGACAAGGAACTATGCTCATGACTACTCTCTACAATCTACCTACATAACCTACCCTTGTTTCATTTTTTAACGAGCTTGACACAAGACAAGGAACTATGCTCAAACCTGATTCATTTTTTAACGAGGTTGACTCAGTAACAGGAACTTTCCTCGAAACCAACTGATTCATTTTTTAACGAGGTTGACATTGGAAAAGAACTGTCCTCATACAACTGATTCATTTTTTAACGAGGTTGACACAGGAAAAGAACTGTCCTCATACTAGCCTGTTTCATTTTTTAACGAGGTTGATACAGGAAAAAACTATCCTCGTACACACTGATTCATTTTTTAACGAGGTTGACACAGTAAAAGGAACTTTCCTCACTAAATTGATCATGGCTTCCAACTGGAAGAAAGACATGTCAATGGACACACCTTGATCATGGCTTCCAAAAGGTCTTCATCAGAAGGAAGAATACTTCTCAGGAAGGAACACATGTCAAGGGACTCAAAAGGGATAAGAACATCGTGTTCAAGTAATCCCATAGAGTTTTCCATGTCAATTACCGGATCTAAATCAAAGGAAGATGAGCAAACAGTGAGAGGCTCACTTACATCGGTAACTGAAAACATGGGACCAGTTGCCACATAATTAACCCGTGGCGGGGTAGATACCACTTTAGAATCAGGAACATTTAGGGGTGTCATATTATTGGTAGTTGAGACAAGACTAGGGAACGAAAGCTGGTTTACAGTCACAATACTGCCATTGTGAGGGAAAGACATCACGCGAAAGAGTGTCGATACGACAGCTTTCATTGCATAAACATAGTCTCGCCCAAGGAGTAAATTGAAATCCAAGGGACCTTGAACTACTATAAGATCAATACAGACAGTTTTACCTTCCAAGGTAATAGAAAACTTAGGAAGAATCCCTAAAGGTTCGCTAATGGTTCTGTTAAAAGCTTTCAGATTCTGCGTAATAGGTGCAAGCTGAGGGGAACCCAAAGCTTTCCAAACAGTTGAGGATAAAATACTAACAGAAGCACCTTCATCTACCTGAGTACGATGTATGTCCCTACCACCAGCCTTGACAATGATTTGGAAAGGGATGGAGGAAGGAAGACAAGGTTCTGTCAGTCTATTCCAATCAAAGGAAAAGACCTCAGTACTTGGAGGGGGTTCCATAGAAACAGGTGAAATGCCCCCCGGCATAGAAGAATCTGATGTAACAAGAAGAACCTGAGCGGTATGAAGTTCACTCTCTAAAGGGAAAGTGGGATCGATCGAATGTGAAATTGAATCGACCACTTGATCAACTAATGGATCATCAACCTGAGTGACATGAGTTTCACTCTCCAATGGAAGAGTGTGATTGATTGTACTTGAAATTAGATCAATCACTCCGTCAGTTGACGGTCGGTTGGGAGAAAGTTTATGGTAACCAGTTGGAAATTCTTGCTGTGGAATAGTAAGCTTTTCCAACAATGTTGAGGCTTCATCCATGTGAGGGCAAATGTGAGTTTGATGACTCCCTTTGCATAACTTACAAGGAAACCTAACTTTACCCTTTTTCCCAGGAACCTGACTATCACTGGTTGATGGATCAATGGAAAGTTGATGAGATTTTTCTGACCATACTTCCAGGACCTTTGGAATACCAGGACAATTGACAAGGAAGTGGTCACCCTTACAGAGCCTGCAAGGGTATTTGGGTTTACGATGCATGTCGGAGGTTTCCTCAACACAACTAACACTTACAGTCGTGGTTGGTTGGTTGACTTCTTCCTTATCTTGCTTCTTCTTCTTCTTCTTCTTCTTCTTCCCTTTCTTCTTCTTCTTAGACACCTGGTTACTAGCATCAAGGCTTTTACCAAGCGAAGAGGAAGAAATGGAGGAAGAAAAATTAGGCGAAGAAGGTAAAGGGTCAAGAGAAGGTTGGTGATGTTGAGATGGTGAACTCTGTTGAGGTGAAGCATTCGGTTGAGGTGGAACAATTGGAGTATTTTGGGCCAACGAAGTTGAAAATAACCATATCGGTAAACCTATTGTAAATCCAGGTAATGACAAAGTAGCCATATAGGGAGGACCAACATTTCCAAAGTAAGGAAAAGTACTAGGATTCTCGTTAGGAGGGGTTCCTAGGTTGGTAAATTCCGGAACATTTGCCATTATATTCAACTTCAGTGAATTTTATTAACAATTTATAACTAAAATTAACAATTCACAATTCACACCTAACAATTAAAATTCACAATTCACACCTATGGTCTCTAAAAGTAAAAACAAACAAATTAACACGCGCTATCAAATCTAGGAGTCAAACCACACACAAACAGTAACTTTCCGGACCGAAAACACTAGTTGGTGATGAAATCCAACATCGCAGAATTCAGTACAGAAATGGCGGGTGGAACAGTTACCCCGGCAACCTGCTTAATGAATAGACTGGCACAAGTTCCTCCACTTAACCGTCTCAAGTGAAGTGAACCCCCCAGAAAATCCAAGTGATTCTAGCCGACGTCTGCTCCAGGTACAGTGGGATCTTCCCACCACCGTCACCTTGGGTAGAACCCTAAAGATAATAGTCACTAAGGTTACCAACAGCAACAAATATACCTGGGGGAACAGTCTACGATCCGATAGCACGTAAGGGCAGAGTAACAAGCTCAATCCCCTTGTCGGCTCCTTGACAATAATCCAAGGTTTACCGACAAGTGACCCCAGGCTCCTCGACAATGATTAATCCGAGGTTTACCGGTTGTAGTACGTGCATATCTGGCGTCGTTCCCAATGAAGGAGGATTGATTCCCTCACTGGTTCGGACACGATCTCGTGCTTCTCCTTTAAGAGGAGCTTTCCCAGAGCATAAATGTAACAATTGGATTTATCCTACCGCAAGATAAGCTACTTGTTTGGTTTTACTGTCTTGGAGAGTTAATTACTCCCTACTCCAAGACACTAGCCTAAGCTATGTTGGTGTATTAGAGCCCTAGAAATGTAAAAATTACTAGATGAATTTTAATTAAGTGCTGTGTTATTAAGGTTGTTTTTACTCAAATGGGTAAATGGATACGAAACCAATGGTGTTATGACCCGACTCAACTGAATGCAATGATAATGCAATCCTTTCAATTCGATAAATCCTAACTAAAGTAGGGAGAGAGTTTCCATTCACTTCCAACAATGCAAAAAATTGATCACTAAGAGAAAATATAACAAATTCTCTAATGCACTAATTTTATCAAGAAAAACTAATGCAAATCAATTCCAAAATAGTTTTTTTTTTTTTTTTTTTTTTTTTTTTTGTGTAAATTCAAATCAAAGAAAACTGATCTAAATTTACGATTGATTTTTTAGAATGTAAACTATGCAATTGTAATCTATGCACAATTCACTTGAAAAGTATGCAAATGTAATCTATGCACATTTTTCATTCATATTCTGAAAATGAGAATTCTAATTATGCAAATGTGATCTATGCAAGAGAATTCTCAAACACCAGACGATTCTAATGTAATCTAAGAACCAATCAAGTGCAAGTCGAGAAAATTGGGTGAGAGTTCCAAAGATCAAGAAATAAAAACACTCAAAGGCGATTAACACTCATACACAATTTAGCCCCCCCCCCCCCCGGCGAATGAGGGGGAATTTTTTTTGCAAAAACAAAAGCAAAAAGATGCAAAATTGTGAAAAGACTGAGACAAACCTCCAAGTAATGACCAAAGGAAATCAAATTAAGAATTTCTCAAAAAAGAGACTCAAAACACCCAATTGATAAAAGCTTAAAGTAGGAATGCCAATGAAACTAACCAAGGAAAGTTTTTTGACAGGGAACAAGCAGGTCTGGGCAATGGCTAAAACCTATAAACAAATTCTAAACTGATAAAAAAAAAAATTTAAAATTTTTCAAATTTTTGACAGGGTACGTAGGCAACCTGTTTACACAGGTGCGTCCACGCTCTGTGCACAAAGCAAAAGTGCGTACAGGTACGCACTGTGCTTAACTCAAAGGGTGCGTACCTCTCCCAAAATTATGAAAAATGAAAACTAACTCAAAATTAATTAAATTCACCCAATCCCACAATCATCAAGTCAAAAACAGAAACAGAAAATACAGTTTCTCAGGTCAAAGTATAGACAAAGAAAACAATCAAGTCCCCAGTATGGTCGCCATTTTGTCATGCAGAAAGAGTCAATTTTGCAGACAAAACCGACCTCCCTAGAAGCTAAGGCTTTCTAGTGACAAACAAGACAATTAAACACTATCTTTCCCTAAATATGCATTTAGAATACAAGTAATCAGGTGTTTATAACATACCTTTAGTCCAACGCTTTGTAGTAGTCCAGTCTCTCCGATCCAGATGAGCTCCTCCTTCTCTTCGAAACCTGCATTCACTAACAAGCAAACGATTACATAGCACCTGAATAACTCATAAAATAAAACATATTCATCATACAGACCAAGGAGTATATGAAACAAATCATGTATAACAACTTGTTGAGAAAAATGAGCTTAATTGTATTAAGTGGAAACAAAAGAAACCATTACAACCTGAGCCTTGGTGTTGTGCAGGTCCTCCCAGGGTCCAGCAAGATTTTTCCTTTACTTTGATCAGCTCACCCACTTCCAAATGAAGCTAAGAAAGGATGGGAATCTCTCCTCTCAAGCTCTATAAGGGAGTCCTAATTTCAGCAGCATCTACCCTTAGGAATCTTCAGCTTTCAACCTCCCCTCCCTCTGGCCCAATGCCTGTATTTATAATGCTTTGGAGGAAGTTAATCAGGTCCACCATCAATGGGATAAGCCCCTCTTTCAATGGGATAGCTCCCCTCTTGATGGGATAAGTTCCTCTTTCATAGGGATACATGAACCATCTGGAGGCGCTCAATACACGTCAAACCATCTTCTAGAATGCTCTAGATTCGACCACAAGTAACTTTTTTAAAGTAAAACTCGCGCCTTTTGACCTTTACAGGAGTACGCACCCACCCCTTTACAGACAGAGCGTACAAGTACGCAGGTATTGTGAACTTGAGGTGCGTACACGCAGGTAAGGTTAAGAGAAACTGCGTAACCAGAGTTAATTGAATTTTTAAGGACTTTCTCTGTTTCTTGGAGTTTGACATGAGTAGCAGAGGTATAAGACTTTCCAAGGAGGATAGTATGACAGTTGATGGAGCCATACTAACTGCAAATAGTCATGGTGACAAATTTTAGTGTAACAGGGGCAAACGAAGGTTGCCCTTGAGGTTGTTGGTAACCATGCGGTGGCTGGACTCCAAACTAAGTTTGAGAAACAGGTTGAGTTTGATAGACTGGTTGGGATTGAATTCCAACTTGCATGTGAAGACCAGATGGGGCCTGGGGTCCAACCTGGGGCACAAAACCAGGTTGAGCAGCGCCAGAAGGATGTCCTGTAGGTTGGGCTATCTGGCCGGAAGGATGACCTTGTTGATATTGAGGTTGGCCCACCTGCCCAGAAGGTTGTACTTGCTGGGGGTGGAGTTGTTGTTGCACAACTGAGGGTTGTCCTAACGGACCAGATGGCCGAGTGGGCTGGGCAGTTGGTTGGCCTGATTGGATTTGAGGCTGGCCGACTTGCCCAGAGGGTTGACTATACTGGACGATGGGCTGACCATGTGGTTGACCAGCTTGTCCAGAGGTTAGACCATACTGGACATTAGGTTGGTTTGGGTGAACATACGATTGACCAATTTGTCCAGTAGGATAACCTTGCTGGATACCAGGTTGGGCTTGTTGAACAGAAGATTGACCTGAGTTACCAGAAGGTTGAGCATAAGAGGTGAAAGACGGACCACCAGAGGTGAAAGGTTGTCCCTGGAAGGGTTGTCCTTGTTGGTCTTGATGAGGTGGTCTTTGGGATTGCACAGACGATACTTGGCCACCATGATAAGAGGTGGGGCCCCAATCAATTGACAGCGGAACTGAAATTTCAACAGTCGGTTGAGACGACAAAGGCCTACCAAGATGTGGTAAATACTGATCGTATGGCCCCTCTGCTGGGACGTTTGACGTAGGATCAAAGACTCCGAATAAAGAGGCCGAAGGACGACTGAAAATAGGAGTCGAAGAAGCTACACATACCGTTGGTATGGTTAGGATTGAGGTAACAGACGTACTGCGACTTTGTGGAGTAAAAGGCTCCGTGGTGGGAAAAGCGAGTTGTGACCAAATAGAACTCATGAAGGGATTTCCAGAGCACATAACATCCCTTATTGCTTTATATCCGAGAGGTAGTCTCCCAGTAGTAGGGGTACTACTAACAAGTATAGGTTCCGTTGCGGTGGGAATTTCACCGCTCGTCGCAACGGATTCTTCAGTCGAAGTAGGGGATACGTCCTCCATGTCGGAAGAAAATAGTGGGGCTGAAACACGAGGGCAAGTGTATTCCCAAAAAGGTATACCATCCTCAGAAGGTTCCCAAACGGGGTTCCAATGAAATTCGTAAGTCTCGTTGCCTGGAGCACGAGAATTAATCGGTTGTATACTCGAAATAACAGGAAGAGTTTCACTCACAACCGGTATCTCGGCAAAGGAAGAAGACGAAATTGGTAATTCCGCCAGGATGAAAACTTCACAAAATCCTAGGGAATCTAACGGGACAGGACCCTACTCAAACTAACGCAAACAAGATCTAACTGGATAAATGTGAATCGTGGCCGAATAAATTTTAAGACAAAAGAACTGAACTTGACCTTTTCATGTTTTAAGAGTCGAGAAAAGGAAAAAAAGATGACTCTAGTCTCCTTCGAATATTTAGTGAGCCCAAAGTGACAAATGCTCAGGTGAACCTTTTCTTTTAGGGAGTCCGAAAAGGGTCAAAAGTGACTACTCTGGAGAACTAGGCAAAAGGTTTACCAAACAATCCGTAAAACTTCTTATACACCTTGGCAATCAGATGAAAACCAAGGACTTCCCGTACGGCAGTCAATCTTCCCGAATGCTGTGTTCAATGCATTACGGCTTGTAAGGCGGCAGACACGGCTTCCTGTGGATAAAGGATGATAACCTAGTGGGGTCTCCACATATACTCGACGGTACGTGGGAGCACAAATCCGTGCTAGACCACTATCAAGTCACAAAAGGAGGAATCACCCAACTATAATGTGAAACAACAGTGACTAGGTTTAACGACGCCAGAACACGTCTCTAGCCTAGACCTCTAGAATGTATGCGTTAAGTTCCAATGCGTTTTTAGATTCATTCAGTTCATTTTACAGTTGATCTTTGATTAAGTTTCAGTTTTCAGGTCCTACCGTATGTGATCTCTCACAATTTCCTAAATGCAAGCTATATGCCAAAATATATCATTCCATTCGATGAATGCTAACTACAGAAGAGTTGAGATCTTTCAAACAAACAAAATGATCATCAAACAATCAACAAAGATTCTAATGCAGCTAATGGCAATAAACGAAACTTTTTCTTTTTTTTTTTAAATGACTAATTGCTAATCACAGTGAAGAATGCTAACTTCCATTAACTAATGCAATGCAAAAAGATCGTTTGTTTTTTTTAAATGGCATAATGAACTTAAACAAATTTTGAGAGATGATAACAAAGAGTAAACAGACAAACTTCACTCAATGAAAATAGAATCAAGTCTAAAACACCAAGACAATCTGTCAAGCCAAGAAGAATCACAAAGACCTCAATGAGCTATGTGATCTAAGCCCAAATGAAGCCAAGCGAAATCCAAACGAACAAGAGGTGGATTTCTCAAAGTACACAATAAAAAGTTTTGACAACCACTAGACAAGTGCAAAAAACAACCAAGAAGTCGACTGGACAATCAAAGAACCAAAAACTCCCACGAAAGGCTCGATGTACAAAGCCACTAGATGCTCCAGGGCTGGGATATGAGATCGATGGAAAGAGGAAAACAACCGAAGGATGAAGGTCAAAAACCAGTCAAACAGAGCTTTGACACACTCCAGTAGCTGAAAAATATGTGGAAAGACAGAAATCCGAGTTCAGAAGGCTTCCAAACAAGCAAACTGGAAAAGTTCATAGGACTGGCGCGACTGTCAGTCTGTAACTCGCGCTATTAAGGGATTAGCGCGAGTTGCTTTCGTGCAACCTGCGCCCACTAACGCGACTGTCAGGTAAAAAATCGCGCTAATAAAGTTTGCTGGCTTAAAAATAAATCAAGCAGTCTAGGGTCTGATCGACAATATCTAGACAGACCAAGCAGCAAGAAACAACTTAAAAATCCAACCCAGAAAGCTTATCTAAGCAAGCAAACAAGAGAAAACCAAAGTGCAAGACAAACTCCAAGCTGTTCGGTCCGTAAACCAAACCAGAGATTGACTGAAGTGGCGTTGATCTACTTCGCTAATACAGAGCAATAGCGTTTCGAAGGCTACCTGGCCGTGCTTCAGGCTCCGTCCAAAGTTTACGAATCAAACAACAAATAGCTTCCCCAGCGGAGTCGCCAAATTGTTGGAGAGGTAAATCCCCTCTGCGGACAGAGGCGATCCCACTTGATCCGGATTTAAACAGGAACGCAACAAATTACAGAGATAACCATATACACAAAGATGCAGCGGAAATAATACTTCATTTCATTAATGGAAAATACTGAAAAATGCTTACAACCAGAAATGGAAATAAACCAGCTAGGGCGATGGTAGCTTATCTCTGAGAAGAGATGTGCTGGCTACATGCCTTTGAACTGTGTTACAATGAGGCTCGAAGGCCTATTTATTGTTGAGAAACAATGGAAAACCCTTAACATTCCAAAACCTAACCCTAGGAGATGAAACGCCAAACTGTGGGCCCCGTTTGGGGTAAATTGGTACATCAACTTCCCGGGGTCGTAACTTTGGCATATGATCTCCGTTTGACGCATACAATAGCTCGTTAGAAAGATCTATCCGAGCACTATCATTGTTGGAACAGGCAACATCGTTTGCCCCCGGATTCCCCAAAAAACGTCGTTTAGGGCCTCAAAACAGCTCCGGAAGTTCAGGACCCGAAAACCTGCTAAAAATAGTAAGTTGTGCTACAATTAAGGAAACTGAAAATGCTGAGAAAGACAATAGTGGGGGTCCAGGTGGACTTGGCAGGTGGCCACCAATATCCACCTGGATCACCACTAGCCCAAAATGGGTCTAGCAACAATCAAACAATACTATCATGCAGGTTCCTAATTGCAAATTAAAGATGGATTACGAGAACCTACTTGGATTCCAATGCTAGTGTTGTAGGAGAGTTGACGCTCCTGTTCCTTTGCTCCGGCCGGTCACGATCCTCACGATCTCCGTGAATGGACACCTGCACATGCAAAGAACGATACGAATACAAGCATAAAACCCAATAGATGCAATTATATATCAGTCAGAAAAGATATAATTCAATCATCATTATAATGAACAGCAAGAATGGAACCATAATGATAGTCATCTGTTATTGATAATCAACAAAGGAGTATACAACCAAAGTTCTGACGTCAAATCCTCCTTTGGCTGGGTAATCAGCTACACATGTCTTGCAAAGCTTGTCGGGATCAGGAACAAGCTTCTCTCTCTCTTTGACTATGAATACAAAGAAGACTCAACAACAATCTCTCAGACTTCTGACAGTATCATTCTCCCTATACTCAAAAACTAGCTTGTCAAATGCACCAGAACAAGCTTTTATAGATGGAGGAGGAGGAAGAGATACAATGAATCCAGACATTCATGGGATAAGCATTATCCTCGAAAAGCTATTGTGGATGATGATTCTCAACCTCTATGAGATTGACATTATCCCTGAAAAGCCACATGAGTCGAAAGGAAAAAACTCTCGAGCGTGCGTTTGTGAACAAACTTTTCCAAACTTGGTTGGCGCGGGTAAGACTCTGAGACAGAGCGCCAATAAGTGCACCCTATTTGGAGAATTTCCTTCATTGGCACGGGTGATACACTGTGGATCCGCGCTAATGGAAAAAGGGGACTTTTTAAGGATATTTTGCAGGAGATTTCTTCAAGGCATATGAAGTCCATACTTAGGGGAACATAATGCAAGTGTTTTCAAGTTATGTCACTGCTCACAAGTCCCGGAATGAGTCCTCCAAAGTGCGGGAAAGGGGTAACAGGGACGGTGACCAATGGTGACAAATTACTGTGTAACAAAAGGCTCAAGCTTTATGTGCCCATGTGAATTGGTGTTATGCCCAAGTGCTAAGGAGGTCTCAGTATTGGACAGGAAGTAAGACCATCAAGAAACAGAAAGTTTGACATCCTAGAACTTTGAAATTATATTACCCTAGAGGTTTCGATAGAATCCAGGATTCAAACTCCTGGGATTAAATCGTGGCGAAGACATGTCACAGTGGGGTCATTTGTCGTAACCTAGCGGAGGACCCCATATATATTTATAACATGACAAATACAACTTCCATGTAGCAGAGGGTCTAGTGTGACCCCTGGCCAACCTGGAAAGCGTTATGGCTAGGAGTGATGTGGAAACACTCAATAGGCCAGGTGGAGGTTGGCGCTAGCAAGGCAGGGGGGGTGTTGCAAAGAGAATCCTCGGGATTTTATCACCAGGGTGATGTGGCCATAGAGGGGCCCATGTGCCTCTTATATGTATATAAAGGGGAGAAATAACCCCTTTGCGCGTGTATTCGTTGATGTCTACAGAGAAGGGAGGTGCCTATATAATGTGACACTGGATATGTACGGGTCATAAACTACCATATGGGAAATGACATGGATGGCCACATGGGGACCACGTAGGTGCCATGTTGTAGGTCAAAATGATGTGACCAATTTTAATAGGCTAGTCCTTTAATTGGCCATATCTTTTGTTTCTGAACCCAATTGAGGAAAATTTTATATCATTGGAAATGTCTCAACAAGGCAAATGCAACGATGATATCCATTTTAGTTTTTGAAGAATTTGAGAAAGATATATCAAAAAAAAAAAAAATCTACACCCCATTTCCATAACTGGACTTGGGAGGTTGGGTTCAATAGTAACCATATTCCTTCATCTTTAATGTGTTCAAGGGGTGGTAAGGGGGTGTCATTACATGAATAACTGCAAAATGTAGGGGCCCCATTGACTAGTCTCAATGTGGGGGAAATGAGTCAAGTATGATTATCAAAATAGACCAAATGAAAATGTTGTGGTGCATTAATGATGATCAAAATAACAAGTGCTTAGGAATGTAAGGGATTTGTTAGAAATGATTCAAGAAATAGGAATGAGTCCATAATTTGAGACATGCAAGAAAACAATTCCTGGGCAAGGTATTATAACATGGATTCCAGTAATGAAATGGGTACTATTATGTGGGGCAATCCATGTGTGAATTCTCACCTTTTACAAGAGGAAGGAATGGGTGAACACAGTCAGGATATGGGCAGCATATGGTGAGCTCCTAGGGAGTGAACTAGGTTATGCAACTATCTTCAAAGGAGAATATAACATGCCAGTTAAATCAAATGATGTCTCAAGTGCATTATCTTGTAGTTAGGGAGCCCTGTCTTGATGAATTATTCTAATCCACTCACAACCTTTTGAATCCTTGGTTGGCTATGCCAAGGACATGAGTATGGTACCCATTTTTAAGCTTGATAAATTATAGTACAACTTTGAAGCAAAGAAAGAAAAATGAAACTTTACAAAAATTTACACTTTTCATTCAAGGAAAAAAATCAAGGACGTAATATTAAATGGAGTATTAAGTGTAACACCCTCCTCCCCCATCTAGCCAAGCAACCGACCAGCTGGCGTAAACATATGATGAGAGGCCACTATGATATGATTTGACCTCCTAATTCACATTAAGGAAGTGGAACCGATGGAAACACACCATACATACATCCAACATCAGCTTCACAGTCCTCACGAGACATGTCATGCACTCAGACAGCCTATCCCTGGGTCCCACTAATTTTCTGGATCTCTTAGGCCACAATTGCTCTCATGTTATGGGAAAGGGATCAACCAGAAACCCAAAGTCGCTCTCACAGACTTTCCAGCCAGTGACTAGAGACAAAAGTTGCCAATGCTATGCCAGTAACTCCAAGATTTGAGCCACTTTGTCAAGCCCAGAGCCCAGGTCACTACCCAAAATTTATCCATCTCTTTAAATCATCAAAATAACATGGAAATGATAGTACTAAAGAAATCATTTGTTCAAGACCTTGACTAGACCCCTACTAGCCATGACAGGGATTTCGTCAAACATATCGAAAATGTGTAATCTACATGTGTAATTAATAGTTCTAAGCATAGGGGTCTCATAATTGGCTGGGAATTTGCTAAGAACCATTGATGCCTCTACACATCAATTTCCAATCCATCCATTAGGTCATAGATACATTGATCATTCAATTACAAGTAAAAACATGATGAGATCCATACACGGCTGCTATCATAAAATACATACATAACCAGCATAATAGAAGCAAAAATACTCACGAAAGTACATCCATATAGACCACATATAATCCATCAAAATGCTCATAGAAATACAAGGAGAAATACCCCTTAATCAATGATGCAAAATCCAAACCCAGGATGGAACTTCCACGTTCCACCTGACCATAGAATGGCTGAGACAAATCTCTCTTTTTCCATTCACCCTCGTGCCATATTCCAAGAATGAATGTGGGATCTCATAGAACACATCAATAAAAAACCATATAGGGCTTCTAGAGACCATCCATCTCAACCCATCAAACAATTATTCCACCTCATGGTCGAACATCACAAAACCATCATCAGATCGATCTCTATCCAAGCCTTCCAAGGCTCAAGAGCATTTATCCAACCAAGGCTTGAGGACTAGTAACTCAACCCACAGGTTTTACCAGAATCCAGAGCGTTTGTCCAACTGTTGACGGTGCTGGACCCGCCAACATGAAAGGGGATCTCCCCAGTAAAAAGTCCCAATCAAATCTCAGACCGTTTGGTGTACAATTCCCAGTAGTGGGTCGTATGGTAATTCCTTGACCACGATGTTGTATAGAGGCAAGTAAGATAACTTTGTTAGTAACAAGGGTGTGACCGTTGTAGTGAGTCAAGGAAGGTGTATGAGAGGTTCTAACATAGATGGGTTGAGATGAGGGTAAAGGTGAGTTCCAGGTTGAAAGGGATCAGTCCCAACTTGTCTAGGAACACACAACACACAGGACATACACAGCTTCCTGCAAAGCAGTCCACACGGATGCGGCAGTCACAACATACAAGGTAAGATAACACGTACAACACTCATGGATCAATCCGAACGCATGCAACAGTTGTTACAGTGAGCTTCATATGAGAGGTTTCTCTGATGTCTGATAGAGCAGTCAACGCAGACGGGATAACATTAACAACATATAAAACAAATTTCCATTAATATATTATGCATTATAACAAATGAAACAATTCAGATGTAGAACACAGGTTAAAGAAACATGCATTACAAGTGTTAAAGATCAGTCTTACAACAGATACAATACATCTATGAAAATGTGTTGGCTCTTATTATATTGAGAAGTGTAAGTTCCAATCATACATTACATCCATGTAAACCTTCTAGCCCCAACAGTGAAACATTACAGCCACATCCGCCTGCTCCTCCAAATATATGAACTAGCTCCGTGTAGTGGAGAAGCGAAGGCACATTACAATACTATCCAAGCTTTCTTCAAGATAGTCTTAACAGAATCTTAGCTAACCAAAAGCCCTTACAATGAGTTATGAGGCACTATTTATAGCAAAGGGTGGGGTGACCCTTGACATTTCCCTTTGTGATAGTTCAACTACCCTCATGACTCCTCACCTACTCTATGACTCTTACATCCAACTATTGACACTTGACTTACACTTGACGTGACTCAACATTACAATGCACATGTACTCATGTGAGACAACATGGCTTGAGCAAGCCATGAAAGACATCACTAACACTCAGTCCGCTATGATGAGACCAACTTCTTTGACATGCTTGTGATGGTGAAGGTCATGAGTTGATGCCAAGCTTGGTCGTCTATGATGTTGTGCATGCACCTCATGGTGACATCTTAATGAAGTGAACTCTTTCCTCCATTGCAACTGATGCATTGGCTTAGCTCCTTCATCCGACTCCTCTGCTAACATGTGCATGGTCTTCTTAAGTGCGGTTGAACTGGAAACGCATTGATTTATAGTGTCCGTGCTGATCTTCAAGTGTGTGATGGTGGTCATGTGCATCAACTTGTCAAAGTACATGTCCAGCTCCAGTTGGACTTGCTTCTTTTCTTCGCCTTGGTGAGTGTGCTGAATGGGTTAGATTGCATGCATGCGCACAATGACATGCATGTTGTTGAATCCCTTACATGCAATCAACAACACTGCTCACCATGTTTGCTCCATGTTAACTATTGGGATGGATATATAACTTGTACGGATGCATTTTCATCCATGAGTGCATGTTGCGCCCACTGTTGGTCTTGTTTCTGTTGTAACTCATTCATCTGTCTTCGCGTGATCTTCATGTTGCGCTGTCATCTCATAGCCTGAGTCTCCAAATTTTCTTTCATTATCAGTGGATCTTCTTGATCTTGCAACTTTGTTTTGCCTCTGTGTTTTCAACAACCTTCCTCTTGCATTCATTGCATCCGCTGCATTCAATGCATTCGTTGCGTTCGTTGTATTCACCGCGTTTGCTGCATTCATTACATTCATTGTATTCATTGTATTTGGTATGCTGCCTTTAGCTACTGTTCATGATGCTACTTATTGTGATATCTTGATGTTCTTGTCTATGAATAACCTGATATCTTCGTGAGTAGGCAAGCTCATAGACATTTGAGCAACTGCATCTCCAGGTGTACTCTGAACGGTGTCTTCAACTCTACTCTCTTGGAAACCATTGTACCTGCACTACTAAGAGGCAGATGAACACTTGCAATACATGGAGACATGGCAACATTCATGGTAAGCAATCTATCAGTTGAAAACCAAAATGAATTTAAGAACTGACTTGCAACATACCTCTGTGACTGATCCTGAAGGTTGCGCAATTTCGGCCAGGAGGTCGGGAGACTGACTAACAAGACTACACCAGGCACAGTCTAGGCTATTGGGACACTAACTGACTATTAGAACTATGTAATGCACATTCCATTCTGGTTGTTGACTATTGGGATTGCACAATGCGCAATCTTAGCTGGCAATGGCTACAGGCTCAGTGACTGCATTGCACAATTTTCTTGGCCAACAGACACTGTCCCTCAGGATTATGCAAAGCAGGCCTGGGGAACAGTTGTTGGGTAGAAATGCACATTTCTAGGGAGGAAGGTAGAGCCTTCCCTCTCAAGATTGTGCAAAGCTATCTGGTGAGGCTCTTGGTGAGGCAGAGTCCAGGCCAAGGCTGCCCAGACTCACTGATGGACAACTGAAAGTGAATATGAGTGTGAATGCATGATGATATTGAGTGTAAGCATAATTGAATAATCATGCATGAAAATGGTGAATAAAATATTCAAAAAATGGAACAACATGCATGTGGGTGAGGTGAGTCACTGAATTGGCGACCATTCGTGAAAAACAATTTCATGCATGCGACAGCAGTGAGATGTTGACGAAAATAGAAACGGTGCTCAGACAAGCTAATATACATGTAAACAACAGAAAGTGTTCAAATAAATCAAGAAAAGAGTAATCATACAAGCGAAAACACAAAAAGCAACAGAAATGCAACAGAAGGCATGGAAAGCAGGGCTTACCCCAAAACAGTTGAGTTGAATGTGCCAACTACTCCTAGATGTGATGTGGGATGTAAGAGCTACAAGGTTGATGTGAGGAATGAACTCTGCAGCATCTAGTTGATGAGTTTTTATAACATTGAGGTTGTGACATGCATGCCACAAATCTAGGGAAAGCGACACTTGGTGGGAGGTTTCTGAAATGACCCTTGCATGTAACCTCCAACTGCTAAACATGGATCCCTGAAACAAGGGATGCCTTTGCATGCTGCCTTGGGAGAAGAAGTCCATGCATGCAAGTTATTTTTGCTCAGTCTTGGAGGGAACCGATCAATTCAGCTACACATGCAAGAGACTGCTCGACTTCTGGAAGGAATGGGCATTTCTGGCTAGGAGCTAGGTTGGCTGCCCAGGAGATTTACACAATTTCTGGGTAGAGCAGCTGACTGTTGCCCAGATTTGTGCAAATTCTGGGCTGAGCATTCCTGCTGGGAGTGTTGACTGGTAGAATTGCGTAATCTTGGAGCCCAACAGGCTACCATACAGGATTGCGCAATTTCTGAAGGGAAGGTTGGTTTCCCTCTAGAAATGCGCAATTTTCTTGGGGAAGTTGCTCAGCCTGTAGCTGGACCAAGTCTAGGTGAACAGCCTGTGAGGGGAATGAATCAAGCTGTGATTGACAGGCTGCTTTTGCACAAGCAAAACACTGAATCTTGTGAACCTGATGAAGCAAGACAAGTTGCTGTGAAAAGTTGGAAGGGAGGCTAAAAAACGAAGCTAAGGTAAAATTTCGGAGGGTGGTTGTATTCACCACAAAACTTGGTGCCACACTAGTAGAACTCCAGCTCTTTGAATGGACCTTGTTCATGAAAATCAAGTCTAACACCTCCAGAAGTATTTTTCAGTTCTCAGCTCCTCTTGGTTTACACACTAGCTTGATTGTAAGATGTAGCATCTGCCAAGCTCTTGGTCGACTGACACACATTCAAGCCAAGGCAACATAGTTGTTTCGATTGGGGTTTACATCTATATTGATGCACAAGTAGTATAGTCGTCAGAGTCTTGGTTTCATCTCTGGTGTTGCTCCGCTGCCAACAGGCCTGGACAATACCTCGGCGAAGTCACATAGGAACACAAGCATGGATCCGCTGCCAGCAAGCCTGGTCAGTACCCTGGTAGAGTTACTTGCATCACCTCTCTATGCAGGAAGCCTTTCTCTTCTTTTGCCTTATTCATTTTCATTTTTTTCAAACCTTTTTCACTTTTTCATTTTTTTCATTTTTCATTTTTCACTGTGCATTGTACTTATTCATTTCAGAGGCGGAAGAGGGATCCCGACTTATTGAGAGAAGAAGAGATTGTTCCAGCGGAGAAGTAGTTTATTGTATCTCTGATGTGCCTGTTAAGGTTTTCCCCTCACCTTACTCTACTTAACTGAGTTGACAAGGGTTAACCCAAAAACAACCAAATAGAGAAGGTGACACTAGTTAGCACGCAAGTGTTGTGTTTTCACCAAGGTTCACTTCGAATAGTACATATTTTCCTTCAACGTATCATGGACTAAAAGTAACAAGTTCTTCATACAGAGGCAAGATGACAGATAACCAAGTAGTGATAGTAGCACACGGCCTCTTATACTTTACCCTGCTTGCTTCAAGAGTCATACATGATTTCATGAGAACCTATCCTACAAAACAAAACAAGCGAACTAACAAACAACAAAGAAAAGCAAGAGCAGAAGAAAAAGAGAAAGAAAAGCAAGTAAGCAAACAACCAATTAGACAAACAAACAAACAAAGCAAGTAAGAAAACACTACTCCTACTCCTAAGCTAACAGTGCATGGGTCATCTCACGTGAAGTGATACTTCCAATGCAGCCACCAGCACATTGGTTGACCCATATTGGTGAAGGAAAGGTTCATGAACATGACAGTTGTGCGAACCAGGAAACAAGAAATATGTAACAGTGAAGACAAACACACTCCGAGCTTACGAGTGACCACAGAAAAAAGATGAGTGATAGTGCATGACATGCATTCTATGGTGTTGCCATGATGTTGTGTTACACTACATGCAGATGTTGAGTGTATGCATTTTCTTGACAGTGACATGCAAGTAAACGTGAGAAAGGTAGACCACTTGTGTTGTACATATGTTCTTGCTGTGTAAGATTCCTCCAATGCATGAGCGATGGGATCGTGTAGTTCGAGTGGAGGAAGCGAAATCTGGGTGTTTGGTTGATATTTAATGCAAAGCATAGAGTGATGAGGAGCCTTGAGTGTTTAAACAGTTTCCTGACTAGAAGTGAAACCAACCTCAGGACAGTGAGAGCCTGACATAACCATCAACTCAAGCTGAAGTGCCTCGACAGTTTGGGGGGTTTCGACCTCATTGACAGATATATCATTGTAGACTAGTGTCTTAGACAGATTAGCAATGATTAAATCAACATCATGATCGGATGAGGAAGTGAAAATATCACGAAAACCAAGATCTGAAAATTCAGGATGTTTGTCGGGATCCTCATGATTTGATGAATCGGGTAGAGGGGTAGATGAGAAGAAACGATGTTCACCCTCTGTGTGTTCAAGAAAGATAAATGATAGATTGAACGGATTTTCTGAGGAATATGTGTCCTCTCTACACCATAATGACAGACTGACATCCGAGGTTCCCTATGAACGATTAGAAGTAGAAGCATCCAGAAATTAGTTTTCATAGGAGAAATCAGTAGTGGCAGAATCACAAGGGATGTCAAGATGAAGCGGATGAGGTGTGGTTGGAAGGGAGTCATCCTTCATAGTGGGCTCTTCTTTAGAGTCCCGCACACACTCATCATGAATGATGGCACAGGTTGGCTGCATAACACCAACTCCATCAATAGATTGATTCTCATTCACAATAAGTGAGGAGTTCGGAATGGGAGAAACACAAGATAGTACAATCTAGAGGATCAACAGAACATGTAATATGCAAGATGGAGGTCAAGGGGAAGAGTCTATGTGACAACCAACAGGCTTGCAAGCCAAATCTATGTAAATCTCAGGAGCAGGTGGCGTGGGAGAGTGTGATAGTTCAACAGAGGCATGTGCATGATCTCCCACATCACTCCGCTGTGGTGGAGCTGTTTTATGAGGTGAAGGCGGACAGTCACTTATGACAGCGACTGTGCCTACCTATAATTGCGCAGCTCCATCACTGAAGTGTGCTAAGCAGGCTTCGGATATGTGAAGAAGATATTCAAAACTTCCATCAAGAAATTCCCAATCAATTTCATCTTTAGGAAATTGGTATGCAAGATTACAAAAGCTTGTGTAAAATTGATCAACGGATTCATTGGGTACTTTTCATAATTTCAGAATTTCTTGATCAAGCGCTTCATGGTTAAAGTGATTGAAAGCACGATCTATCTCTCTTACTATATGAACAAGAGAATGAATATACTTTTTGGGCAGTGTGGCACACCAGTGCATTAGGTGCCCTTGAAGTGTGTAGATGAACAACGTGCAGCTCATGTATTCCTTAAAGAGTCCAGGTCTTTCGCATGAGCCTATAATGCCGACTGCAAGCCTAACCAAGGCTACGTAGCCTCCACCATCATATGTTTTATGAGACAAGTTATCCAAGGAATTTTATGAGATAATGGAGTCATTTCCATAGGACATGCACTTCAAAAGAGCAACTCGGTAGGTAGTCATGATATATGTGTAGAGATTCAAAACAGATGTGAGGACTCAACTTGTCATCTAGCCCTCCTTCTAGTGCTAAGATGTTGACGGTGCTGGACCTACCAACATGAAACAGGATCTCCCCGGTAAGAAGTCCCAATCAGACCTCAGATCATTTGGTGTAGGAATCCCAGCAGTGGGTCGTATGGTAATTCCTTGACCACGATGTTGCATAGAGGTAAGTAAGATAACTCTGTTAATAGTAAGGGTGTGACCGCTACAGTGAGTCAAGAAAGGTGTATGAGAGGTTCTAACACAAGTGGGTTGAGATGAAGGTGAAGGTGAGTTCTAGGTTGAAAGGGATTAGTGCCAACTCGGCTAGGAACACACAACACATAGGACATACACAGCTTCTAGCAGATTAGTTGGCACGGATGTGACAGTCACAACATACAAGGTAATATAACATGTACAACACTCATGGATCAGTTCAAACGAGTGCAACGATTGTTACAGCGACCCTCATATGATAGGTTTGTCTGATGTCCGTCAGAGTAGTTAACACGAATGGGACAACATTAACAACATATACAACACATTTCCATTAATAGATTATGCATTACAACAAGTAAAACAGTTCATATGTAGAACACAGGTTAAAGAAACATGCATTACAAGTGTTAAATATCAGTCTTACAATAGATACAATACATGTTTGAAAACGTGCTCATTCTTATTATACAAAGAAGTGTAAATTCCAATCATACAATATATCCATGTAAACCTGCTAGCCCCAACAATGAAATGTTACAGCCACATCTTCCTGCTCCTCCAAAGGTATGAACTAGCTCTGTGAAGTGGAGAAGCCAAGGCGTGTTACAATATTGTCCAAGATTTCTTCAAGATAGTCTTAACAGAAGTTTGGCTGACCAAAAGCCCTTACAATGAGTTATGAGGAACTATTTATAGCAAAGGGTGAGGTGACCCTTGACATTCCCCTTTGTGATAGTTTAACTACCCTCGTGACTCTTCACCTACTCTATGACTGTTACATCCAACTATTGACACTTGACTTACACTCGACGTGACTCAACATTACAATGCACATGTACTCATGTGAGACAACATGGCTTGAGCAAGCCATGCAAGACATCACTGACACTCGATCCGCTGTGATGAGACCAACTTCTTTGACATGTTTGTGATGGTGAAGGAGGTGAGTTGATGCCAAGCTTGGTCGTCCGTGATGTTGTGCATGCACCTCATGGTGACATCTTGCTGAAGAGAACTCTTACCTCCATTTCAACCGATGCATTGGTTTGGCTCCTTCATCCAACTCATCTACTAACATGCACATGGTCTTCTTGGGTGTGGCTGAACTGGCAACACAATGATGCATAGTGTCCATGCTAATCTTCAAGTGTGTGTTGGTGGTCATGCGCATCAACTTGCCGAAGTACATGTTCAACTCCAGTTGGACTTGCTTCCTGTCTTCGGCTTGGTGAGTGTGCTGAATGGGTTGGATTGCATGCGTGCGCATAATGACATGCATGTCGTTGAATCCCTTGCATTCAATCAATAACACTGCTCACCATGTCTGTTCCGTGTCAGCTGTTGGGATGGATCTATAACTTGTACGGGTGCAGTTTTATCCGTGAGTGCATGTTGCACCCACTGTTGTTCTTGTTCGTGCTGTAACTCATTCATCTCTCTTGGTGCAATCTTCATGTTGCGCTGTCACCTCATAACCTAAGTCTCCAAAGTTTTTTTCATTATCAATGGATCTACTTGATCTTCCAACTTTGTTCCACCTCTGTGTTGTCAACAACCTTCCTCTTACATTCATTTCATTTGCTACATTCACTGTGTTTGCTGCATTCGTTGTGTTCGCTGCATTCGTTGCATTCGTTACATTCATTGCATTCATTGTATTCGATGCCTTTGGTATGCTACCTTCAGCTGTTGTTCATGACACTACTTGTTTTGATATCTTTATTTTCTTTTCTATGAACAACCTGATATCTTCGTGAGTAGGCAAGCTCATAAACATTTGATCCACTGCATCTCTAGGTGTGCTCTAAACGGTGTCTTTGACTCTACTCTCTTGGAAACCATTGTACCTGCACTTCTGAGAGGTAGATCAACACTTGCAATACCAGGAGACATAGAAACATTCATGGCAAGAAATCTGTCAATTGAAAACCAAAATGAACTTGAGAACTAACTTGCAACATACCTGTATGATTGATCCTGAAGGTTGCGCAATTTCGGCTAGGAGGTTGGGAGACTAACTGCCAAGACTGCACAAGGCATAGTCTGGGCTACTAGGAGATGGACTGACTACTGGAACTATGCAATGCACAGTCCAGTCCAGCTACTGACTGCTGGGATTGCACAATATGCAATCTCAACTAGCAATGGTTGCAGGCTCAATGACTGCATTGCACAATTTTCTTGGCTAGCAGTCACTGTCCCTTAGGATTGCATAAAGCAGGCCTTGGGAATAGCTTCTCGGTATAAATGTGCATTTCTGGGGAGGAAGGCAGATCCTTCCCTCTCAGGATTGTGCAATGTTGTCTGGTGAGGCTCTTGGTGAGGCAAAGTCCAGGCCAAGGCTGCCCAGACTCGCTGACAGCAACTAAAAGTGAATGTGAGTGTGAATGCATGTTGATACTGAGTGTAAGCATAAGTGAATGATCATGCATGCAAATGGTGAATGACATATTCATAAAATGGAACAACATGCATGTGGGTGACGCGAGTCGTCGAATCGGCGACCTTTGTGAAAAACAGTTTCATGCATGCGACAAAAGTGAGATGTTGACAAAAACTAAAATGGTGCTAGGACAAGATAATATACATGTAAACAACAAAAAACATTCAAATAAATCAAACAAACAATACTCATACAAGCGAAAACACAAAAAGCAACAGAAATGCAACACAAGGCATGGGAAGCGGGCTTACCCCAAAACAACTAAGCTAAATGTGTCGTCTGGTCCTAGATGTGATCTGGGATGTTAGAGCTGCAAGGTTGATGTGAGGAATGAGCTCTGCGGTGTCTGGTTGATGATTTTTTATAACATCGGGGTTGTGGCACACATGCCACAAATCTAGGGAAAGCGACACTTGGTGGGAGGTTTCCGAAATGACCCTTGCATGTAACCTCCAACTGTTAAACATAGATCCATGAAACAAGGGATGCATTTTCATGCTACCTTGGGAGAAGCAGCCCATGCATGCAAGTCAATTTTTCTCGAGTCAACTCAATTGCATATGCAAGACACTGCTCGATTGCTGGAAGGAAATGCACATTTCTGGCTGGGAGCTAGGTTGGCTGCCTAGGATATTTGTGCAATTTCTAGGTAGAGCAGCTGAATGATGCCCAGACTTGCCCAAATTCTAGGCTGAGCAGCCCTACTAGGGAAAATTGCGCAATTCATGTTAGGAGTGTTGACTGGCAAAATTGCACAATCTTGGAGCCCAATAGGCTACCAGACAAGATTGCGCAATTTCTGGAGGGAAGGCTGGTTAGCACATTATTGTCTTGAGTGTGGCTAGACTAGCAACATACTTGTGCATGGTGTCTGCACTGATCACCAAGTCTGGGTTGGTGACTATGTGCATCAACTCATCAAAGTATGAGTCAAGCTCCAGCGGGACCTGTGCCTTTGTCTTAGACTGGGTGAGTGTCCCAATATATGGGATCGCGTGTGTGCACAAAACAACATCCATACTCCTAAATACCTGTGCATGGGAAGCCTGTAGACTAGTGATGAGATACAAGATATCTTCATAGTTTCGAATTTGACTCCAGATGCGTGCCTTCAGCTCGACCGCTCTGGGCTTCTTCATCTTAGGCAAGTGTAGCAGGGCTCCCTTATATCTCATTGTCCATGTTTGCATGTAATCAACAGCAACATGCATGTTTGATAAGGTACGTGCTCTCCTTACACATCACTGCTACCAACCGTTGAGATGAACAATTTCCTTATACAGGGTACCAAACTTGGAATACAACACCCACATGACTATGTCAAGGGAAAATACTTCATCCAGTATTTCCTTCTTCAATTATGCTCAGGCGGATGCTGTAACCAATTCTCCTCCCTGCTTGGTTGTCTATAATTCCTTAGTCATTCCCTCGTTCTCAGCTATCAGGAAGCGAACACTCGAGCTAGTGGCTTCGGCATGTGCTCTGGTAGAATTGGCCAATGGTCCTGTATGTTTGTGCACGTCAGACACGATCACTCATTCCTCAAACTGCGCAAGAGATGTATGATCATCTGGAGTCGACACTATGCAAGATTGCACAACTCTATGTTGGGACTCATCGAATGAGATGTTGTGCATCTCCTCCTCTAGATTTTCTCCAAGGATCTTAGTGTCTCTTTGGTCGCTTGGGAATTTCTCCTCTTCTGGATGAGGTGAAGCTGGTGGATTGACCTCTTGGTGTTGAGGTATGAGGTCGATGTCTTTCTCTAACTCCTATTGCTCCATGTCCATATCCATCTGCTCAAGTGCTTGTTCAATCTCTTGAGCAAAGTCCTGCTCCTGCGATGGCACACCCTGTCTGCTTGATGCTAATTGTTCGGATGAGTTGACTACCTATATGGAAACGATTTCATCTATTTGTACATGTTTCACCCCCTGTTGTACATGTTCCTGCTGTGCTTCCTTCTCCTCTCTGCGCAACTCCTGTTCCTTTCGAAGTTTCTCCTTCAACTCATGCAACTCCTTCTGTGTTTCCTCCATTCTCCATTTTTCTATTTGCCTTTATGTGTTCCTCTTATCGTGTTGTTTCCTCTTTGTCTCTATTTCCAAATCTTCTTTCTGCACAAGTGGGTCTGCTCAGATCTTATAGCTTTGTTCCGCTTCTATGTTGTAGACAATCTTCCTCTTTCCCTTGTCGTGCACTGGTATGTTTACCTTTGCTTCTATTGCTCCTGGTGCTCTCCGAGATGCTGCTTCACGCTAATTTGCTAACCATTCCATAGTGAGGCTGACAAGTTCATTAGGTCTAGAGAAGCTATGACAATATCTCCATGGGTCCCCCTCTGCCCAATCACATGCCCCTTGGATCCAAGTAAACTGTACTCTCATGTAGTGGTCTTTCACAAGACAATGTGGGTCATACAGGTTGTAACTTCGGGCGTCGAATGGATATTTCTTCATCTCCTCTACTTCGACATCCACATTCTTGAAATTCTGTATCTCGTATAACCCGATATGCAACGGAAGAGTGGGCCAATGTGCCTTCTTCTTCTACTACAACCTAGCTGACAATCCTATCGAGATGTGATATGATACTTCCTGCATGACGATTTTTTTCAAGGAAAACTTCGGTAGAACATGCGGAGGCTTCTCCGTGTTGTACATCCGTATGAAGGTGCCGGATGGTGAGGCATACCAATCTACTATATCAATCAGTGCCTCCATTGTTGCCTTCGACATGTAGGGTGGATCCTGTTCAAATATCATCTTGTACACTGGGGTGACAAAATGATTGGACAGTTGTGTGATAACTCCTCTGAAGCTGCATTCGAACAACATCTTACAATAAGTGTTCACAGAGGTCTTCGCCGATGTCCATGCCCATTTCAAGCTCGGGAACTCCTGATGGGTGCAGATTGCATCCAAGATGTAAGCGGACATGTAGATTTCTGCATGTTGACCTTTGGGCAGCTTTCAATCTCTTGTTACATGTTCCTTTAGCTGGTGAGCCAACATGTCGGCCCAATTGCATGTTTTTCCTTCTCTGGCCAGTTGGTCTAATGCGATCACCTAACTTTGCAGGAAGGTTTCAGTTCTCTCTTAGAAATACAAGCGACATGCAAAGATGACCAAGTATTGATACGTCTTCCTCAGTATCTTCGTCTTTTAGACTTGGTTGGTTGTCGTCCTGAATTTGGTCGACTCCTTCACCTAGTTCTTCAAGATATCTCCGGAGTTAGCAATGTTGTTGGGTATGTTGAAGGGTGTCTCCATGGTGATCACTGGCTTCGACATATGATACATCTTCTCATAATCCTATGCCCTTAAGGTCGCAATCTCTATCCTACTCACACTGCTCAAAGTCATCGTCTTAGGGTCAGTGTGCGAGATGATCCAATGTATCATGTCCGCACATGGGAGCACAGGATACCTGCATGCAATCTGGTACAATCTAGACCTGTGGATGTTCACATAAACTTGGTGGTCTTCAAGATCTTCCCAAAATGTGCCTACAAATGCATCATTGACCTCTTGCCATTTCAGCTTGATGTCCTTGTCTACAATCATCTTGGTGTCTTCATAGATCAGAAAAATTGTAGACACTTACTCAATTGTTGCTCCAGTTGCACTTTTGTCAGTGTCCTTTGATCCTTCTCCCTTAGAGGCCATTAATCCTTAACTGATGACAGGTGGACAAACACCTACTAAATCTGGATCCACATCGACATGCATGGAAAGAAATATGTCAACTAAAACCAAAGAAAAATTGAGGAATGACATGCAACATACCTGGGAATTGACTGGGAAGGATTGCGCAATTTTTCCTGGGAGGCTAGGAGACTCGCTGCTAGAACAGCGCAAAAGGCATTCTGGGCTGTTGGGAGGCTGGTTGGCTGTTAGAATTGCACAATGTACAATCTAGACTAGCCTGTTGGTTATTCGAATTGCGCAATGCGCAATCTAGACTGGACTACTGGCTACTAGGATTGCGCAATGTGCAATTTCTGCTCGCTAGGGTTGCAGACTCAGTGAATGCATTGTGAAATTTTCTGGTCCAACAGTCACTGCCTCTCAGAATTGCACAATGCAAGGATGAAGGATAGTCACTGGGCAGGAATGCACATTTTTTAGAGTAAGGCAGAGCCTTTCCTCTCATTATTGTGCAATGTTGTCTTGGTGAGGCAGAGTCTGGGCCAAGGCTGCCCAGACCCTCCGACGGGCAACTGAAAGCAAATGTGAATGTGAATGCATGGTGATATTGAGTATAAGCAGAGCGAAGGGGAACTCTTATTGTTTTTCGACAGCGAGAGCCGAGAGAGGGAAAAAAATGGTCGGTTCTTCAAGCCTGGATATTGTGGGTTTTGGCGGCGAAAGCCCTGCTGCCGGGATTGCCTTTGAAGTAGACGTGACGGACTCTTATGGGACGCCTCAAAGTTTGCCGAAGAGGGTCAGACGCCACCTTTTGGAGGCACCTGAAAACAAGCCCAGGACGCCATCTAGTCTGGAAGAAATTGAAGCTAAGCTCAAAGAAGCCGGCCTCAGGCGCCAGCAATTTCATGAGTGGATGGCAAACAAGGCTCGGCCTAAGCCTCGAAGTTCAACTCGGTCTGCAAGCCTTGAAGACTTGGCACAACGCCTCAAAGCCAAGCTTTCAGCGGTCGTGCAAGAGAGCAAGGCCTTTGTCCGCGTTGCAGGTCAAACCCAGAAATTAATCTCGATAAGATACTTGTCGCTCTGCCAAGGGTTAATGTCGGTGCCGGACCCCCATGCGAGTATTTTCCAGGACAGAACGCTGAATTTAGTGGAGCAGTGGCATCTGATGAGGTTCTTTAAGTTGTTGCAAATCTATGGTGAAGCAGAGGAACTGAACTTAAAGGTTCTGGAGAATCAGTTCGTGGATTTCCTGGACCAGCAACGGATGTCTTCATATATCAAATCCAAAGAGGATGCGAGGCAAGTGTTTGAAGAAATGCCTTACCGAGATGTGGTCTCATGGAGGGGCCTGATCTCATTCTTTGCACAGAATGGTTTTTCGGAATAGGTCTTGAGAAACCTGCGTGAGATGCAGTGTTCTACTGCCGTATGGTCTCTGCTCGACCTTGCAGAAAATGGAGCCGTGGGTTTCAGTGGGGCCTTGACTCCATGTAAGCCTAACTTAGCGATTAAAATCACTTGCTACCCTGTGAAGGAAAATAAAAAATAGGCAAAGTTAGGGCCCTCAGCAAGCTGTGCATGTACCAACGTCCTCTCGTCTCAGATTCACAGAGGAAAGCAGAAAGTAGATTTCTCTGCATCTTTCCAGATCTTGATTGTGCTCCTCTCTGGCAAAACTCTGCTACAATGGGTGAGCTCTTTAGATCTTGTGCAGGACCTCAAGCAGATCCTGGAACTTAAGATGGGGATTCCCTCGGCATCTCAATGACTCCTCTACGAAGGTAAACAACTGGAGGATCTCTATCCCCTTTCTTTTTACAACATTCAAAGAAATGCATCCATTATTTTTTCCCTTCGTTTGAGAGGGGGAGCTGTAGGACAGTCATCTTCAGCTGCAGCTTCTTCTTACAAAGATGCTGTCCATGCTCAGATGCCCAAGAAAACAGCTCCACCAGATCAGGCTCCAAAACCTTTTTTGGTGGACAAACTGGAGGAAACCCCCTCCATTGAAATAATGCATCCTACGATGGACAGGCAATACCAACTGTTTGAAGAGCTTGGCATTATTTGCAGGTTCAATGGGCTATGGCCAAGCACAGCAAATCTTTACCAATGGATTCACTCTAACTGGACCAAAAATTGCAGGGTTCTTCTCTACTCAAAAGGTTTCTTCATCGTAGTGTTTGCTTGCAGTAAGGACTACCAAAAAGTTTTAACTGAAGGCCCATGGTTTTGGGACTCAGCGGGTTTATTCCTAACCCCTTGGTTCCCAGATTTCAATCCTTCCACAGCAATTATCACCAAACTCCCCATCTGGGTCAGACTTCCTAACCTCCCAACGCATTTATGGCACTTTGCTGTGTTTCAAGGAATAGGCAATTCTCTAGGACGTTTTCTTGATACAGATACCTCTAGAGGGGAAAAGGGCATATACACCTATGCCAGAATCTGTGCAGAAATAGATATAAGCAAAGGCCTACTTGATCAGATTATTCTCAAAATTGGAGACTTCCATTGGACACAGACCCTGGATTTCGAGAACACAGCCTTTCGCTGCCGAATTTGCCATCTCACAGGGCACCTTCAGAGCTCGTGTCCTTCGATGCCTGCCCAAAAAAAGAAAGCCAATTCTAAGCCAAAATCCAAAAGCTGGAAACCTCATGATCCTCCCCCATTGGATGTTTTTGAGTCCAGCTCAGATGAAGAGGATGAGGATGAGGAAGTTGAGGAAGATATGGACGCAACACTGGCACAGGATGCGCCCTCGTTTGGTCTTGAGGAATCCACTATCCCTCCTAATTCTCAGAAAAGAACTCATGAATCATCTCCTTCGGATTCAGACAAGGAGATCTCTCCTTCAGCCCAGCTCAGTTTACAAATCATGCCAGCCCAGCAGAGTAATCTTGGTTGGGTCAAGGTTGGTAAAAAGAAAGGAAAAAAAGGCTGAACAATTGAGTCTACCCACGTTGAGTAGAATCCGTGGTGCTGCTCTTGTTTCTCTGTTCCTCTGGTTTCTTCTTGCTTAGCACTGCTCTCTTCTTAACTTCTCTTCGGGGCCGAGGTGGATAGTCTATCCTTTTCGGCTGCCCGGTCTCTTCGGGATTCTGAAGATGATTCTTTTGGTGTCTAGTGTCTTCTCTGTCAAGTATTTTTATGATTATGTCCTTCTGATAGTTCTGGTTATTTGCCGCCCTACGCGGTGTGCTGATCTTAGTTTTCAGTTTCTCTGTCTACTCATTTTAGTCTCCTGAAGATAGGCCTGCTGTTAAGCGGCCCGTAATCTGCAGTTGCAGATGTTTTGTACTATATTTTCTTTTGTTAATATCGAATGCTGACTTACACAAAAAAGATATTGAGTATAAGCAGGAGTGAATGATTGTGCATGCAAACTATGAATGGAAAATTCAGAAAACAAAAAAACATGCAAGTGTGTGAAGTGAGTCGTTGAATCGACAACCGTTCGTGCAAAACAGTGTCATGCATGTGACAACAGTGAGATGCTAACAAAAACTAAAACGGTGCTAGTACAAGCTGATATGCATGAAAACGACGGAAATCGTTCACAGAAATCAAGAAAACAACACTCACACAAGCCAAAACACAAAAAGCGACAGAAATGTTGCAAAAGACAAGTTAAGAGGACTTACCCGTAAATAGTTGAGTTGGATGTGTCGAAGACTCCTGGATGTGTTGTGGGATGTCAAAGCTCCAAGATCAATGTGAATAAGTGAGCTCTAAAGTGTCAAATAAATAAGTTTGAGGCTCATGATGTGCATGCCACAAATCTAGGAAAAAGTGACACTTGGAGGAAAGATTATAAAACAATCTTTGCATGTAACCTCCAATTGCTAAAAATAGCTCCCTAAAATCTAGGGATGTTTTTTGCATGTTGCATTTTTCTATTTTAGGAAAAAGCAGCACATGCATGCAAGTCATGTTTTGTTGGTCCCGGATGGAACCAGTCAACCCGATAGCACATTCAACAACGTGCTTGACTAAGGGGAAAATTTGCGCATTTTTGGGAGGGAGCTAGGTTGGCTGCCCAGAAGGATTGCGCAATTTCTGGGTTAAGAAGCTGACTGTTGTCTAGAGTTGTGCAATTTCTGGGCTGAGCAATCCTACTGAGACAGATTGTGTAGTTTTTCCAGTGAAGGTTGTGTTATGAAACCAACTCCCAAAAAGATAGAAAATATAGATGAACACCTTAGAAATAAGCCTCTTTGAGGGGGAAACCTCCTTTACATTACACAAATGAAAAATTCTTAGATGATTCAAATGACAAAACTTCCTTTCTATATATAGGAGTCTACAGGGTCACAATATAACCAAGCCGACCTAACAATAATAATATAAAGGCACAAAAATAACAATAGAGGGATTCTATGGGGCACAATAATAACAATAAGGGATACAACAATAATAGTAATGGGGGGATAACTAATATTATAGGGACCTAACATGCCCCTCTCCTTCAAAAAAGTGTTGTCCTCAATGCTTGAGTAGTTCTGGATGCTTTTGTATAAAATTCTCATCCTCCCATGTGGAATCTTCAACGGGTAAGTTCTTCCACTTGATGAGATACTCTGAAATTGATCTATTTCATAGCTGTTGAGTTCTTGTTTCTTTGACTTCTTCAAGTTCCAATATGATTTTCCCTTCCTCATCAAGTTTTGGCAATATTGTCTGAACTGGAAGCTTGTCACCTATAACCTTCTTTAAGCATGAAATATGGAAAATTGGGTGCACTCGAGAAGCTGCAGGAAGCTCCAATTTATATGCCACAGTACCTATCTTTTGCAACACCTTGTATGGACCATAATACTTTGGTGATAATTTGTTATCCTTCTTAGCCTGCTTGAGGTACATTTGTTTATATGGCTGTAGCCGTAGGAATACCCAATCACCTACATCAAAACTTCTTTCATTGCGATGTTGATATGCCTGTTGTTTCATTCTATTCTGTGCCAAGGTGAGGTTATCCCTTAAGAGTTGGAGAACTTGTTGTTGATGCTCGATGTGATCTTCCACTGCTTGAACCTTAGAATTTTCTCTTAAATATGATGTGATGGATGGTGGATGATATCCATAAAGTGCCATAAATGGGGTCATTTTTGTTGCAGTATGGAAGGAAGTGTTATACCACCATTCAGCTAGAGGCCACCATTTGACCCATTGTGTCTGTTTATCAGATACAAAGCAATGAAGATATCCTTCCAAACATTTGTTTAGTATCTCAGTTTTCCCATCAGATTGAGGATGATAAGATGAGCTATGAGCCAACAAAGTACTAAGACAAGAAAATAATTTTGTCCGAAAATTTAAAGTGAAAATGGGATCTCTGTCACTTACAATAATCTTTGGGTTTCCATGTAGCTTTTGAATTGTTTCCATAAATGCATTAGAAATTGTACTCGCGTTAAATGGATGAGATAATGCACAAAAGTGTGCATACTTGGTAAGTTTGTCCACTACCACCATGATAACACTCTTTCCTTCGGACTTGGGTAAACCTGTGATAAAATCCATTGAAACCTCCTCCCAACATTGGCTTGCAATGGATAAAGGTTGTAATAGTCCTGGAGTCTTAATTGTTTCAACTTTATTTTGTTGGCAAACCAAACATTCCACCACAAACTTTTGAATATCCGATTTAAGGCCATCCCAAAAAAATCTTTCTTAACACTATGGTAGGTTTTTAGAAATCTTGAGTGCCCTCCTAAGGGAGAGGTGTGCAATTCCCTAAGAATATTTTGTTTGAGTTGGGAATTCTTACATAGTTATACCCGATCCTTGTACCATAACGAATCATTTTTCCAGATAAATGTGGCAGATGTACTGGGATCTTGTTGTATCTTTTGAATGAGTGCCCGCACTTCCTCATCATTCTTCCATTCACCCCTTGCTTCGTTTATCCAATCTGGTTGGATAATAGAAATAGCACAAAGAAATGCTTCCACATCCTCATCCTTTCTTAAGAATGCATCTGCCACAACATTTTGCTTCCCTTTTTTGTAGATGATTTCAAAGTCATAACCCAACATCTTTGTGACCCATTTTTTTTGCTCTTCTGAAGATAATCTTTGTTCTAAAAAGTATTTAAGACTATCATGATCTGTTTTTACCTTGAAGTGTCTTCCCATTAGGTAGGGTCATCATTTCTTAAGTGCATGTAATATTTCCAGCATTTCCTTCTCATAAATAGCTTTGTGTAAATACTTTCCTTTGATTGGACGACTTTCGAAAGCAATGGGTCTTTCTTCTTGCGTTAAAACAACACTGATTACATTTCTTGAGGCATCACATTCCACAATAAAGGTTTTTGTGAAGTCCGGTGTAGCTAAGACTGGTGCTTGGCACATTACCTCTTTAAGATGTTCAAAGGTATTTGTTGCTTCTGGAGTCCATGAAAATGCATCTTTCTTCAATAATGTTGTTAGAGGTGCTGCTATTCTCCCATAATTATTAACAAACTTGTGATAATACCCTATCAACCCGAGAAATCCTCGTAGATGCTTTATGGATGTGGGGATTTTCCATTCCTTGATGGTTTTAATTTTGCTAGCGTCTACCTTAACACCTTCATGAGATACAATATGACCTAGATATTCCACCTCTTGTACTCCAAAGAAACATTTGGAGAAACATCTGTACGGCCTGATGTTTGGAGGAACAATTCCTGAAATCAAATGAATAGCATGATCATGATCACAAATAGGTGCGAGACCTTTGGGAGTCTCAAATACCTTGGAGTGATTGTCCGAGACTTTTTGGAGATCTGGAGAAATAGATGATTTCGATGTGGGAACCTCTAGCTAACATAATTATGCAATTACACCTTGTTGTTCCTTCTTTAGAAGCTTTCTAATACCGTTAGAGCTTATTATCTTTCTCGGTTTCCCTGCAATACCCCTTAATTCAACTTCCTTTCCTTCCACAGAAAATTTCATGAAAAGTTCTTGAAAATTAAAAGCTATTGTACCCTAGGATTGTAGCCATTGGACTCCTAGTATAACATCAACACCACCCATTGGAATGGAAAGCATTGGGCTATTCAATACATATTCTTCCATGGATAACTTGATATTATGGCACTTTCCAGAGCAATTTATGGTTCCTCCACTTGCAACCATCATTTGACACTCTGGTGTTGGATATAGGAAGCAATTCAATTCCTTTGCTATCTTACAATGAATAAAATTATGGGTACTTCCCAAATCAATCAACACTATTACCTTTTTCTTCTTGACATGTCCTTCTATCTTGATAGTTTGAGAAGTGGTAATTCCAACCAATGCATTACAAGTTATGGTCGGATTCATTTCTTCTTTATCTAGGGTTTGTTCCTGGAATATATCCTCTTCTTTTGACATTTCTTGTTCCTTTTCTTCCTCCTCTTTACAATCTATGTAGAATAATTTCTTCTCAGAACACTTATGACCTTTAGTGTATTTGCTAGCACAACTGTAACAAAGCCCTTTAGCTCTTTTTTCTTCCAATTGTTCTGGTTTCAACCTTATAGGTTGTGGAAGGCTAGGGGCAGCAACACTTCCATCTTTATAGTTGTGAGTGGTAGGCTTCCTGGTTGCCATAATTTTGCTTTCCATTTTTCTTGCTAACCTGAATGCCTTCTCCAATGAATCAGGTTCCCAAAGGCAAACCTCATGTTGGATATTATCCTTTAAAGTCCCTATGAACACATCAATCCTATGCTCCTCTATAATATCTTTTACCCTTATGTTCAATTTTTGGAAGTCCTCAACGTGCTCCATCATTGAACCCTTTTGTTTGAGATTTATCAATTAGCTAAAAAAGGTGTTGCTTTTTGTATCCTCATAATGTGCTATCATTTCTTCCGTAAAAATTGCCCAAGTGATAATTTGTTTACGAGAGCAAACCCATCAATACCATACAAACTAATTTGGTTCCAAATATAAAGTTGCAATACGTAACTTTTGTTTGTTTTGCACATTATGAAGATTGAAAAATTGCTCCATCGGTAGTATCCATGTTCCGGGATCCTTGCCATCAAACTTCCTCATATCAATTTTTGGAACATGGTGGGTCTTAAATCCAACATTAGAGTCTATGAAATCATGATTAACATTTATTTTGTTCTCATCATGAGTTTCTTTTACTACCCTTTCACCATTAGTGACCATTTCTTGCAGCAACTTATTCAAATTAATCTTCAATTCTTCCATCTTATCGCCCATGCCATTCATCTTAGCATCCATCTTAGCGTCCATGCCATCCATCTTAGTTTCCACGTCGTCCATATTAGCTTCCAAGTCATTTTTCTTAGCTTCTACGCCTTTCTTTAAACCATCCATCTTAGCTTCTTCGTCTTTCTTTAAACCATCCATCTTATTTTCTTTTACCTTTTGTGCGAATGAAATTTGTTGCACTTGGTTTCGTAATATTGATATATCATGTTTCATTTCTTCCTCTTCTTCATGAGTCATGCTAGAGATTTCAGGTTTCTTGCTAGGTGTTTCCATTTTCTTTCTTCGAGGCATCAATTACCGATAATAATGCTTCACTATGCCCTTTGAATTCCTTCAAACTAATTTTTCAAACCAAGCTTATGAAAAAATTTAAAAAATATGCACATTTTTTCACGTGTAGGAGCTTGATATTGAATCTGATGTACCTCTGTAATTTTGGATCTCCCAGTTCTAAAATCATGACTTGCAGTAGCCTTCTGTGTCCTCTTTCTAATGCCACCAGTCTTATCAAAATTGGATTCTCCAAGGAAGAGTTATGCCAAATCTCCCACGGTGACCTAATTATAGACTAGTTTAGTAGAGCGAATCTGTACAACGTGCCACGAGTCACTGTTTCGACCTTAATACCTGAAACTGATACACAAAAAACTAGAGGTCGTCCTCTTTCTGAAACTTCTTATGAGATTTCAATCTGATGCTCAAAAAAAGAGTTATGACACTTTTCCCCAGGTCACCTGTTTGGAATATAATTTGGGAGTCTGCAAAAATGCCAACTTCCTCAAAGCATATCTCCGCCAATATAGCGATAAAAGCTCTGAAATTTGGACCCAAAGTTCAAAACTATTTCAGCCCAAATGGCTTTTTTTTTTTAGCTTCGGAAACATCGCAGAAAAAAGCTATAGCGAAAATGGCACAATGACCTATTTGGAGCAGCGAAACCCTAGAATCAAAAGCTCTGATACCAAATGTTATGAAACCAACTCCCAAAAAGATAGAAAATATAGATGAACGCCTTAGAAATAAGCCTCTTCGAGGGAGCAACCTCCTGTACATTACACAAATGAACAATTCTTAGATGATTCAAATGACAAAACCTCCTTTCTATATATAGGAGTCCACAGGGTCACAATATAACCAAGCCAATCTAACAATAATAATATAAAGGCACAAAAATAACAATAGAGGGATTCTATGGAGCACAATAATAACAATATGGGACAATAGGGGCACAATAATAACAATAAGGGATAGAACGATAATAGTAATAGGGGGATCACTAATATTATAGGGACCAAACACGTTGACAGGAAGAATTGCGCAATTCTAGAGCACAGCAGGCTGCCAGACAGGATTGCACAATTTCTGGATGGAAGGTCGGTTCCCCTCTAGAATTGCGCAAATTCTTGAGGGCGCTGCTCAGCCTGCAACTTGACCAAGTCTGGAGAAACAACCTATGAGGGGGATGCAACAAGCTATCATGCACAGGCTAGCAATCTGCTAGAAAACCATTAAAGCTTGTGTATTTGACAGTGCAAAACATGTTGTTGAGGATGGTTGGTGGGGAGGCTCCAAAATGAAGCTAAGGCAAAATTTTGGAGGGTGGTTGTAACTGCTAAAACACTACCTTTTGAAGCAAAGGTAGTTAAATCAAGCACTAACTCTGGAATGGTATTGTGATCAATACTTTTCACAGGATTAGTCTTCGCAGAGAAAGCAAACAAAGGGTGAAATCCAATAGGTGTAACAACTAGGGGAATAACAAACTTATGAGTATCATGAATATGACTAGCAGCAATTGGAGAAGAAGTATTCTTGGAGTGCTAATTAATATTGGGTTCTCCAGAAGGTGAAGAGGAAGCATGTGTAGTTGGTGAGTGAGAACAACTGGAAATAAGATCTGGTGTTTTGAAATCAGTTCCCCAAGCATTGTTATTATATTGAGGAAAATTTTCAACATGCCTCCAGCCATCATTGACATTATAATGCCATTTCTAGGATGAGGCTTTGGGATTTCTTGTGTATTTGGATGAGGGATCATATATGGAATTGAGTCACATTCATTGATAGGAGGGATATATGAGAAATTATAAGACCATAGGTTAAGATGGCCTATGGTGGCTAGCTAATGGAACTCATCTAAGTTAGCATTGAAATGGACAAAAATACATTTTTTTTTGTTTCTGTGAGAATCTCACCATCTTGGCAGTGTATTAATTTTTCGTCAACCTCTGCCCTATCCTCAAGAACCTAAGCTCATCTCTACAATATGCTCAAAATCAATGAAGTTGACAATTCCTCTATGAATCGTATCTTCTAGTTGAGCTTGGTGCCCTCAATAACTATGGGGGGGTTTTGGACCAGTAAAAACTAAAAATGAACTAGAGTAGAAAAAACAAAAAAATTAAACTCAAAACCCTTTATTAACCAGAAAAGTGGATTCAAATATGACTCTAAATACAATCTCCTCAACAATGGAGCATTTAAGTCATAAGACAGGCTCACAGCGTTCAAGGCCATGTAATTAATGCAATAAATGAAAGCTTTTCAAATACATATAACCAAAACCATACCACATGTGATAGAAATATCAAATGGCCACACCATATAACGTCGGGTAATATGTTGCCAAATGTAACTCTATCCCAATATAAATCATAAGTTCTAAACACGTAATGAGAACCAAACAAAATCCTTTTATAACCATCATCAAATTAGAGGTATAACAATTATGAAATATGAAATTCCTTTAATTCCAACTCAACAGAGGTCCCACATTGATGCACAGATATCAACCAAGAGCCAACATAACAAACCATATTTGCATCACATATCATTCATATGAATTTCCAACACAAATCTGAAATATATATCGTAATGTTTCGCAGTTAAAATCTCATCGTGTGTAGCATTCATAATGTAATGATAATGACATTAGGGCACTTATAGGGTTGTAATATAATTTAGGCATACCAAATATTTAACCATTAACTTCGCAACACAACAATTATTTGAAACATAGTAACTTTTTTTCAATGCATCATCCTTACAACATATGCACTTTTGCAAACTATTCTTTTAATAAGCATGATATACATGAATCTTTTGCAATGCAGTTGCTTCATTAAAAATGTAAATTTAAAATAATGGAGTTGGTCAACATCCATGTTTTGTGATTACATAGGAAACAAAACAAATATAATGAAAGTGTAACTACTGCAAACATAATAAAAAAATGAAATCGATAATCAATTTGAGAAATATGTATATAACCATGAGCATGTGTATTCATTCTTCCTTTAGATAAAAAATGTGGTGTTGTATATAAGGGGAATAAAATATGTTAGTGGCCCTCCCCTCCCCTTCTATTCATGACAGTGGAATCAAAACTCACAAAATAATGGAAACAAGGTTACTGAAGATTGATTGAGGTGTGGGAAAGCATGATAGATGTGAAAGATTTTTTAGATTATTACAAAATCAATGGATTTTGGAAATAGGTGTCAACATTTGGTGACTCCACAGAGAAATATGGGCAGCAATATTGAAATTAGAATTCGTTATTTCAAAGAGTGGGAAATAAAACATGAGAAAAGTAATCCCAATTTCCCTCCACCTAATAGAATATTTTTTAAAAGATACGCTCACCTATTGATTTGTTACTTCTCAGAACAAAGGTTCTTAGGGTGACTTTTTCTTAGAGTAATGGGAATGATATATCTTTATCTTGCTAGAGTAAAAATAAGTCACTGTATATAGTTCTTTCAAGAATGATATGATATTAAACTCTAGTTGTATCACCGTTGTCTTTACCTTTGAGCAAGTTCCAGCGAAGTAGAAAAATTTTGTTCTTATTTGCACTACTATTCCTTAAAGATACATATCTGACATTATTTTAACACTCAAAAAGGAATAAAAATGTGAAAATTTTAAAAAAAGAAATAAAAGGAAAGTAACAAAAAGAAAAGAACAAAAACAAAGAAAATTAGACCATAGGTAAATTCATAATTGAACAAATCCTGTGGCATGATCAGTGAAGTGTTTAATGTAAGAACCATTGGTAGGATAGGATAGTAACATGTGATCATCATCTTTCAACACATATTAATTAATTTTGATCTTAGCAACCATTTCATATGGGCCAATCCAAAGCTTCTGAAATTTAGTGTGCTTTCCTTTTTCAACATGTGTTGAGTCCCATAAAAGGACTTTTTGTCCTATGTCAAAGGTGGTATCTTTAGCCATTTTATCATGATATTTTTTAACACTTTTTTGGATTTTATTCAGGGATGAGTTCCTCTATTTATCAAGAGCTATGAGTGTGTGATAATGATTGATTAAATTAGATTCCTTAAATTCTTCAATTTGAAAGGCAAGGCAAAAATAGGCTAGTTGTAGTTCAACTGGAATGACAAATTTTTGCACGTAAACAAGATGGAAGAGTGTAACACTAGTACTTACCTTGGTGGTAGTACGCTCTTCCCATAAGGCTCAAGGAAGTAGAAGGTTCGATTGCTTGGGATTATCATAAATGATATTTTTAAGGATTTTAAGTATGTTTTTATTTGTTGATTATGCCAACCCATTTCTTAGGGATAGGAAGAATATGAAAAGATATGCTTGATAGTGAATTTAATGCAAAAAAGAGTGAATTTAGTGGAAATGAAAGTGGGTTTGTTATCAGACATGATGTGAATTAGAGTGTCAAATATAGGCATCATAATTTCTTCAAATAATTGGATTACCTTATCTTCAGTGGCCCTTTTGAGGGGAATTTCCTCTGACCATTTAGTAAAACAGTTGGTTGCATTTAAAATAAAAATGTGACCAACTGAGGAAGGTGGGTTGATTGCGCCTATGAAATCAAGCCCCCATTTAACAAAGGAGCAAGTGGCAATGATGGGTTCTAAATTCATTACGGAATATTGCAGTTTCTTTGTCGCTTATTAATATTCATTACATGATCTAACAAACTTGAAAGTATCTTCGAAGATGTGCGACAAATAATAACCAATTCTCATAATTTTGTAAGCAGTGGCTCTTACAGCAAAGTGACCATCGATATGATCAGATAACTCTGAAGATCCATGAAAATATTTAAAAATATAAAGACTTGCAGATATTTCATCTATGCATCTCAGGAGTACTCCTTCAAGAGACTTTATGAATAAGATATCCCCTACAAATACATATTTCGAAGCATCTAATCAAAGTTTTCTTCTCTGGATTTTGTCTAAGTTTTTTGGACATCTCTGGTGACTCAGAAAAAAATGATGTTAACATACCAAGGGTGATGATAAAGTTCAAATTGTTCATCTCGAATGAAAAATAAATCTGCAAGATATTGATTTTGAGATTCAATGTCCTTGGTATGATCCAAATCTTGAGCAAGATGTAGAGCTAAATCCCTACCCTTGATGGTGTTGGTAGTAATTATGGTAAGGTCACGTTCTTGAATTTTAGTCAGTCAGTGTGCTAATTTACCAGACATTAAATTTTGCGAAAGGAGGAATGTCACAGCTGGTAAGGGAGTTCTTACCTCAGTATGGTTTCCAAGGATAATATTCTTGAACTTTTCAACAACCTTAACAAGAGAGTAAGCGTGACTATTAATTAATGAATATTTCATAGCTTCATCAGAAAGGCAAACTAATTGGATACCCAAATTACATTACTGGCACAATTTGAACCAAAATCAAGAGGATCTCCAACCCTTTTATTGGAGAAGACATTACTTTACAAAAATATACGGTAATTTTTTATTTCATTAACTTTTGTAATAATTATCATAGTAGTGTAGCATATTTAATAAAACAAGCAAGAAGAACTGACATTTGAATTGATACTAAGGGAACCTCATTCCCTACCAAATATCCACACTTCCCTCTATATAAATTGATTATATATCTTTTATGTTAAGGAATTAGGTCTATATGAGGTGGAACTAAGTTTGACTTTCCATTCTTGTTGTTCCCTATTCCACCTCAGGAAATTGGTATTCTTATTGATAAAGAAAAAACTAGGAAAATATGGAACTCATTTTATCTTTAGGAGGCTTCCATTTAATAGATACTAGTACACAAATGATTTCATATTATTTATAGTCACTTGCATGGAGAAACAACCTTAAGATATATCTAATTCTAATTTATTACACAAAGGATGTGCAAAATATTAATTTGGGGGTATGATGAGCTAATTAATTACCCTAATTCTTCTCTTATATTTGTGAGATCAATTTCCTATTGACATTTGTAGCTTGGGAGGTACTCCAAGCCTTGAGGATTGAGGGTTTGGAGGAACAAGCTCCACAAGTGGCCTTGTGGGATTGAAACCCAAGCTTGGGGTTTTGCACCCATTGATGTTTGGGCCAAAACCATGACGATATTGTGACATGTGATGGATGAGGATGATAGTAGATGACGAGACAAATCCAACGCATCAAGAATTGTCCAATACCGAGTTTTCATTGAAGAGATATGAATATTTGAAGATATTGTGTGGGATTGTGGCACAAAGTTAAGGTTAGCTTATTGTTTTAGTGAACTTATAACAGTTGGCAAATTTCTTGGAGGAATTCGTTGAAGCCCCACCGAAAGGTATAAAAGGAGGACTTATGTGAGGCATTATGACATATCCTAAGGGATAATTCACATCAACATACCTCTGCGATTTAGTGCAGTTCTGAGGAAAGAGAAAGAAAACAAGGAATCTGAGTTTTGGAGAGGGTTTCTTTATGTTTTGGTGTGGATTCCTCTGTGGAGAAGGTTGTAGGTCTGAGGCAGACTTCTAAATGAGAAGAGGACATGTATTGGACAAATTTATGGGTAAATTTGACATGTCTTCCTTGCTAGATCAGTCTGCAGCTCAGAGGTAAGGTTGTGTGAATTTTGTGCATGTTTTTATGGTTTTTTTGTCACTGTTATGGGCCACAGAGAGGGGTTGCTACATTAGTGCCATAAAAACAAGTTTTGGTGACTTTTTTTGAGGGTCAAGAGGGCTAGTGAGACCCTCTCTCCTAGCCGTAGATATCTAAAGAAGGTCCCAACCCAAACAGTGGTGGTTACCTTTGCTAGAGGGTTGGTTTATATTGTTGTAGCAAGTCTGTACGTTGTTGGATGGTTTGTGGAGGTTCCAAAGCCTACAAAAATGCACAAGAATTCCTAGAAGGACAACAAGGAATATCATCCTAGTTGGGAAAGGGAGCCACAATGAATTAGAGAAGAATTAGGGTTATTATGATGCCCTAACCAAATATCAGAGGCTGCATGGATCCCAAGGCAAGTTGACAGTAACAGGGAGTTGCATATGTCATCTTTTTTATGATTAGATGCTATAGGTTGATGTCCTAGGAGAGGACAATTAGTGGAGTCTGTTGGTAGCCAAGAGGGGGTTTTTCTAGATGATTGGATGCCCTAACTAGGAGTAGATGCTACAACATGATTGGTCACTCATGATGTGTTGGAAGGAAGCGTGAGAGGGGACCAAATGTCAACGTGGATTGGTCATTTATGTTCTAGTGGATGACAGCGTGATAGTTCCCAAGTTAGATCCTGGTGTGCAACATCTTCATGGACTTAGGTGGTTGCTAGAATGGTAGAAGAAGAGCTCAAGTGTCTGATCATCCAGGAGCAGTTTATGTAGCCCTAGACTTGTGTGTGGAGAAGGAATTCTATAGAAGATGATGGGAAGTCCTCCTAGCTCATGTTCATTATGGGAGATGGACATCTTGAAGTGATAGGTGGCAGCCCTCCATGCCCTATGTCGGTCTTCATTGGAGTAGCACAGGAAGACCATAGTGGGCTAAAGTCCCTGAGTAGCTAAGGAGAAATAATGGGAAAATTGAGAGTTGTTCACAAACAAAGTTGTGAACAACCCAACAAGAGTCTCAATGTGTTGTGACCTTGATGGACTAAGGCACAACTAGTGATCAGATTGGGTAGTTGAGGTTCAGTGATCAGATGGATGTCTATCATTGATAGAGGTAGTGTTGCAGATTAGGAGTTGAAGGACCGAGAAGGTACAGGGTACGACCGAGAGGAGATGAGATAGCATGCGACAACTAGATGGTCAAAGTATCTTATTGAGGGAAGATTGGTTTTCGATGGATTGGAACCAAGCCCCAGTTTTGTATCTTGTACTAGTGGGTGTATGAGGGCCATTATCCCTAGTACAGGAGCCCTAGACTATTGTATTATTCAGTTTGATTAATTAATAAAGTTGGTTTGAAATTTGTAAAAAATTGTTTATACTTGTGCATGTGTGATTTATTGTTATTTATATTCTGTTATGCAAAGTAACTTTGTTGAGATTCTTGGTTTGGTAGCATCATAAATTTTAAGATTCTATCCTAGACCCAATGTAGTGGAAATTCAACATGGTATTAGAGCATATCTGATCTATGTTGAGGGACAGTGAATCAAAGTGTGCACAGCGAAGCAACTCAAAGGGAGTTGTGGGTGTCTAGATCTTGGAGTAGAGGGTTCATCTGAATAAGTAGAGATGTGGTCTTGACTGGCTTGGTAGGGAGATTGACTAGGAGTTACGGTGGATTGGTGGTGAGCCTGGTGAACAATAGTTTGTTGTAGGGCAAGTTGTTGATCATGGAATTCCTTTGATTTTTCGTGGATGGTTGGGACAAATCAAGGAATTATTTATCATGGACGAGATCAACATGATTGAGATTGCTTCATGTGATGGACTATAGATTAGCAAGCTAGAGTCTTCATCAAATCGTGATGTTTCATATTCGAGATTTGAGGGGTTTTCATGTGTGGTATTTAATCGAGGAGGATGAGTGCTTATAGGACTAAGCCAGTGAAGATCGTGTAGGCTCAAAGGGAGTCTAGATTCAAAGGGAGCATCCCTATGGAGGTTTGGGATCTTTAGGTTCAGATGTGATGAGGCAGAGGCACTACCGAGATTGTCAGGTTCATTCTACAGGGTATGTTGTAGTGATGGATGCCAGATGGGCTAGTGTCACCAGATGATGATTGTTACTTCCTAAGTCTTGGAAGTACCTCCCTTGCTAAGAGGGAGTGTTGATATTTGTAGCTTGGGAGGTACTCCAAGCCTTGAGGATCGAGGGTTTGGAGGAAGGAGCTCCACAAGTGGCCTTGTGGGCTTGAAACCCAATCTTGGGGTTTTTCACCCATCGATGTTTGGGCCAAAACCGTGATTATATTGTGACATGTGATGGATGAGGATGGTATTTGATGATGAGAGGAATATAATGCATCGAGAATCGTCCAATAATGAGTTGTCGCTAAAGAGATATGAATTTTTGAAGATATTGTGTGGGCTTGTGGCAAAAAGTTAAGGTCGACTTGATGTTTTAGTGACCTTATGACAGTTGGAAAGCCCTCTTAGAGGAATTAGTTGAAGCCCCACACAAAGGTATAAAAGGAGGACTTGTGTGAGGCATTATGACATATCCTAAGGGAGCATTCACATCAACATACCTCTCCGATTTAGTTTGGTTCTGAGGCAAGAGAAAGGAGACAAGGCAATCGAATTTTGGAGAGGGTTTCTCTGCATTTTGGTGCAAATTCCTCTCTGGAGAAGGCCACATGTCTGAGGAAGACTTCTAAATGAGTATAGGACATGTCTTGGATAGATTTTTGGGCAGATTTGAGGCATATTCCTTGCCATATCGGGTTATAGTTCAGAGGTAAGGTTGGGTGAATTTTGTGCATGTTTTTATGGTGTTTTCGTCACTGTTATGGGATGCGGATGATACAACAACAAGTTTTGGTGATTGTTTGTGAGGGTCAAGAGGGATAGTGATACCCTCTCTCCTGGTCATAGACATATAAAGAAAGGTTCATCCCAAACAGTGGTGGTTACCTTTTCTAGAGGGGTGGTTTGTATTGTTGTAGCAGGTTTGTATGTTGTTGGGTGATTTGTGGCAGTTCCAAAGCCTACAACAATGCATAAGAATGCCTAGAAGGATAACAAGGAAGAGCACCCTAGTTGGGAAAGGGAGTCACAGTGAATTGGAGAAGAATTAGGGTTGTTGTGATGCCCTAACCAAAGATCATAGGTTGCACGGATCCCAAGGAAAGGCGAAAACAAAAGGGAGTTGCAAATGCAATCTTGTTTGATGATTGGATGCTAGAGGATGGTGTCCTAGGAGAGGACAATTAGTGGAGTATGTTGGGAGCCAATAGGAGGGGTTTCCTAGATGATTAGATGCCCTAACTAGGAGCAAATGCTATTGCAGGATTGGTCACTCGTGAGATGTTGGAGAGCAGCATGAGAGGGGACCCATTGTGGACGTGGATTAGGAATTTATGGTCTAGTGGAGGACAGCGTGCTAATACCCAAGCTGGAGCCTAGTTTGCACCATATTCATGGACTTAGGTGGTTGCTAGAGTGGTATAAGAAGAGCTCAAGGTTCTAATCAGCCAGGAGCAGTTTGTGCAACCCTAAACTTGTGTTTGGAGAAGGACTTCTTCAATAGATGATGGGTAGTCTTCCTAGCACGTGTTCATTGTGGTAAATGGACACCTTGTTGTGATAGGTGGTAGCCCTCCGTGCCCTATGTTGGTCTTCATTGGAGCAGCATAAGAAGACAATAGTGGGTTGAAGTCCCTCAGGAGAAGTAGTGGGAAAATTGAGAGTTTTTCACAAATGGAGTTATGAACAACTCAATAGGAGTCTTAATGTGTTGTACCCTTGATGGACTAAGGCATAACTAGTGATCATTTTGGATATTTGAGGTTCAGTGACCAGATGGACTTGGATCATTAATAGAGGCAATGCATAATGCGAGCCGAAGGACCAGGTAGGTACAAGGTATGACCGAGAGGCGCTGAGAGAGAATGCAATAGCTAGATGGTCAGAGTATCTTGTTGAGGAAAGATTGGTTATGGATAGATTGACAAAAAGCCCCAGTTTGTATCTTGTACTAGTGGATGTATTAGGGCCATTATCCTTGGTACGGGAACCCTAGACTATTGTATTATTCATTTTAATTAATATAACGAAGTTGGGTTGAAATTTGTATAAAGTTGTCTATACTTGTGCATGTGTGATTTACTTCTATTTATATTTCGTTGTGCAAAGTAGCTTTGTTGAGATTCTTGGTTTGGTAACGTTAGAGATTTTAAGATTCTATCCTAGACCCAAGTTCGTGGAAATTCAACATTTACTAGTTGATCACATGAACATCCCTTCTATATTCCTTTTTAATCTGACATATCCATCATCCTTAGGAAAGCACACATTCATTATTGGTTTTCATTATTAATGGATGAGTTTTGTTCAAATTAAGGAGAGGATGAATTCATGCTTGGAATATTTAGTACTTTTGTTGCATGTCATAGGTTGAAGCCAATGTCCATTTTTATGGAACATATTGGAGCTTATCAATTTCCAAGCTAATTTCACTATCATATAACATGTTGATGACATACATACATACATACATACATACATACATACATACATACATATATATATATATATATATATATATGCAAAGTTCCATCATGCATTGACAAGTTTGAGATTGCTATTGAGTTTTTGGTTAGGTATTTTAGGGCACATATGGGCATCTTAGGCCACAACTACATCATTGTCAATTTTGACCATAACTTTGGTAATATATATATATATATATATATATATATATATATATATATATATATATATATATATATTTGCAAAGTTCCATCATGCATTGACAAGTTTGAGATTGCTATTGAGTTTTTGGTTAGGTATTTTAGGGCACATATGGGCATCTTAGGCCACAACTACATCATTGTCAATTTTGACCATAACTTTGGTAACCTTGTACATCCACAAGAAGCAGTTGGATTGCATCCACCTTTTGAGGAGAAAAATTCTCCACATTTCAGAAAGAAAGGAAAATCATTTCATAGTTAGTTAGTTAATTTTATGGAAAATTAGGGAAATAATTGATAACAGCTTTGAAGTAATTTGTCTAAAGGAACAAAGAAAAGAACCATTTGGGTTTGCTTAATTTTTTTAATAGAAGAAAACTAATTTGTTGATTTTATTATTGAGTCTCATTTTTATTTACTAAGTTAAGTTTTAGAGCTCAATATTTAGAAAGGATGTAAAACAAGGGCCCATTCTTGTGACATGCAACTAAATGATCTCTACTAGTCTTTATTTGCTCTAACATTACTACAATCTCATTTTACTTCTACAAATCTTAGGTTTTATTTATATAATTTTAATTCTTGTTGGTGTTATTAAATTAGTTCCATTTTTATAAGTTCAATTTTTCTAATGTGATTAAATTAGTTTATTTCTATAAGTAAGATTTTGATTTGTGTGTCTTGTTAGTTTTACCCCTACAATTTTATTTCTTGACTAGTTTGCAAAGTTAATTTTTATCTCTTGCTTTTCATTTCTAGTAATTTTACATATGCAGCAAAATGCTTTAGAGTAATTCATCAACTTCGTGTAATTTAAAGGCTTAAAAAAGAATATAAGACTTAATGGATTGGAAGCAATGAAGATCCCCTAAATAATTTAATCAATAATAAGCACCCAAGAACTAAAATATCTATAAAATGTGCATATAATGTAGTTGTTTTGAAAGTTTATGCTCCTTGGTTGATAATTAAAGTACATTCTAGCCTATCTTTGGTTCATTAATACCAAACATTTCTTGAGGTTACTGGAAAATATGCATGGAAATAATAATTTATTAGCAAATTGCATATCTAAATAAATATGCTCATCTACGTTGCATATCTAACATTGGATTAATATCCATGAGCCATATTTTATATCTATGATTCATGTGTGGGTGGCATGAGGTTGACATTAAATAACCCATGTACAAGTGGGTCAACCTCCTTCCTTTTTTGCACAACAAATTACAAGGTGGATTCACAATCAAGCTTGTCAACTCAACCAAATATTTTTATAATTCAAGCAACTAAGGAGGTCATGGGGGATCATAACATTAGATTGTATCTAGAAAGAACAATGCTAAAAGTCACCATTTTCCACCAAACTTTAATACTCTACACAACTTAGAACACTTAGTGAATCTTGTAGGCCAAGTCCTCAATTCCATTTGTCTTAACTTTTCTTTTTCAAATACTAATATCAATATAACCATTGAGAAAGTATAAGAAAAACCATGGCATATGTTAACCAAATTCTTTGTAAGAATAGGAGCATAACAATTTCATAATTGCATCATAATAGCATACCACCATCATAAATATATCATCATGATAACCATAGCCATCACATTAAATGAATAATTGAATAGTAAATTTTATGAAATATCATCATAATGGTGAAATCATATATATCATGTTTCCATAATAAAACCATGAACATGTTTATTCTTATGGTACACACTAGCTATTGAGTTTTTTAGTAACCTAAAATAATTAATTAGACGCAATAATTAATGTTCTCATCAAACATATATATTAAAACATATAATTGATAGCCACACTTTGTGATCACGTTTGTGCTAACAAAAAAATAGGTCAACAATATCTACCATATATACATTTATATTCATAATAATAATATGAATGAAAAACAAAAAATAAAAACATTCACATAAAAAAACATACTAACATTTAACAACATTAACATATAAAAATTCATAAATATCTTGTATAATGATTCAAAATACCTTTACACTTTAAATCATGCATCATTCCCTTCCAAAACCATCATTACAACAATATAACTTTTATCATATTTTCAAAATCCCAATATATCTACTTATAGTGAGAAGTAAACCATAAACCCCCTCTAAAATCCTTTAGACCTTTCATTAAAACATTACAAATATGTAGTATAATATCACATTTAGTATAGCTAATGCAATTATAAATGTTCTATTACTCTGCGTGAATATAAAAAAGGGAGCACATTATTGAACATCCACCTGTTAAAAACAACTTATTTGTTTCATACCTATTATATGCCTCGCTCACATTTGAAAAATTATTTAAACCATGATTAAAACCCATTCCATTTTTAACTTAATTTTATGCACCACTTACATTTTGAAGATTTGTTTAAAATATCACGCTGACTAATCCATTGTTCTCTTTGTTATCTTGTTTGGCAAATTACCTAAGATACATGATGTGAATATCAATTTGATACCTCAGTATATTGCTTCATTAGCTTCCTTCTAAAAGGGAAGAGTGTAATAAACTTATTTTTATTAAAATTATAGAGAGACACCACGCACATCAATGTCATACCTCAAATGGTCCAAACACCATCCCACATGTTGAATAAAGTAATGTTTTCCCATGATGTATATATCATTAATATAGTATTCATCATCAATATAGTCAATTGTTGTAAAATGGCATATAATAATATGATAATTGTTTAGTCGAGAGGTTTATTTTACAACTCAGTATGATGTGTAAGGATGTCCATCCGTCATTAAAGTTGAAATTTTGCTCATGTCAACAATATATATATATATATATATATATATAATATATATAGATAAAACATTTAAATAATGTCGGCTCATAAAAAAAATTTGCACTTGAAGAGATTGGATCCCTCTCGGCTCATGTTAGATCCGTATTTGAGATGCATCCATGCTGGTTATAGTCAACTAGGGTGAAATGGCATATGCTAATAAGATTAATTTGTGAGAAGATGAATTGAAGATGTTAAACAAGTGACTATGCCCTACATCATTTTGTTGGATTTTTGTGAGAAAATGAACTAAAGACGCTAAACAAGTGATTATGCCCTACATCATTTTGTTGATAAGAAAGTCTTGAATCTCAAAAATGTTATATAAAATGGAAAAATTCATTTAAAAAAAAAGAACAAAATTGTCAAAAGTTGAATGAACTCCAAGTTTGTATTTTTATTTTCTAAAATATTAGAAATTGATTTCATGGTTATTTTGATGGTAGATAATTTTATAAAAAAAAAATTGAATTTTCAAATCAAATTTTATTTAATTAATTAGAGTTACCATTTGATATTTCAAGTGGTTGTCATTATTGTTGTTTCTTCTAAAAATAAAGGAAAAAGAGAGAATCCATATAGAGTTAGCAAGTTATTAACATTTTTACTTGAAATACTTGATATATAAGTAAATGAGAGACTATATTTCTAATGAAAAAAAAAAACACAAATAGTTATAGAAATGCATACATATGTAATGGACAAATCAAGAAAATATATTATATAGTTTTGATTAATTTTTCATTTATATTAAAATATTTTAATTATTGAGTTAATTAAAAAAAATTATAAACTTATATATATTATGTGATTCACGGACCTCGAAGATTAATGAACGCTATATTCACATAATATTTGTACCAGACATATTCAACCAAATTGATCATTTCTTCTTGGCTCAACCATGGAGCTTGATCTCGATAGTGTCAAGAGAATTGAACCCATGACCTCTTAATAGTAAAATGTGCTTTAAAGATGAGGATTTGTCCAATTAAACTAATCCTCAAAACTATTACTATTACGTAAAAAAAAAAAACACTTCACAAATTTAATATAAAAATAAAATAAAATAAAATAGTGAAAGTAAAGATTAATACAACTATATAGAATTTAACCATGGAGCTTGATCCCGAGAGTGTCGAGAGAATTGAACCTATGACCTCTTAATGGCGAAGATTTGTCCAATTAAACTAATCCTCAAAACTATTACTATTACGTAAAAAACACTTCACAAATTTAATATAAAAATAATAAAATAATGAAAGTAAAGATTAATACAACTATATATAATTTACAAAGTCATTTATATTACAATATTTTAATCATTAAACTCAACTTGTTTAATTCATTTCATATACATGAATTGGAGATGGACATGTATTCACTTCACCATTAAAATCTTAAACGGTGACTTGCATAAACATATATGTACAAATTTTAACCTATTTTAAAATTCAAATGAATATTTGGGAGTGGTGGGAGGGTAAGGATTTTAATCAATTTTGTTGGAATAAGAAAAAGTAAATTTTTTGTGGTTTTGTAATAGTTTTGGGGTAAAAAGCAATTTTTTTTTGTGGGTTTTGTAACAATGTTGGGGTAAAAGTTTATGTAATAAAGGTTAATTAAAAAAAAAGACCAAAGTTATGAGACATGTATTTTAAGTTGAATATTGGGAAAAACATCCTAGTGAGTGTTCATTTCGTTTTATTATGGCTAAGGGGAAATTGACAAAGGATTTGGAAAGGCAAAGTGGCAATTATTGACATTTATTTATGAAAATAAAGGAAAATACGAGAAAAGGGAGATGAAAGGTCATAGGTTTGCATGAGGAGGAAATTAAAGAAAAATAGAAGGAAAATGAAGAAATTAGAGACATCAATAATAAAAAGGCATCAAAGCATCAATCTAGGGCCTTTTTCTTAGTTTGGCTTTAGAATTAGAGAGAGAGAAGAGCACCAATAAGAGAAAGGAAGGACTAGGAAAGCAAAGGAAAGACAAGGAAAGAAAAGGATAAGCAAGGAAGGATTGGATCAAGCAGTCTCACTAGGATGACTTGCAGGTAACATGTTGCAGGTATGATTTCCTAACTAAAGTGTGAATGCATGGTGTATTTGGTTCATTTGTTGTCATTCAGTGGTTTTGTCCTAGCCTTACCTTGTCAACTCCTGGATAGCCATGGCATGACAAGATTCATTCCTAGTTGAGATCTCGATTGTTGGAAGGTTTTGGATATGTTTAAATACCTGACTATGTAATTGATCAATTGGGAAATAAAGGACAATCCCATGTGTATTTTGGGCATAAATGTAAGCAACAAAGGACAAGAGTTTAAGGAAGACTCGGTTGCACTATCCAAAGAGAGGTTGACTTGCATGGAGCCTCATAAAGAGAGAGACAATTAGTCTATTAATCGAGGGGGATACACATGCACATGCATGGTGGAAATGAAAAGGAACGAGCAATGGGAGAAAAAATCCTCCAAGAAGAGGAGGTATGGATAAAAAAATGATCAAGATCTTAGTGATCAAGTTATGGAAAGAGTGAACCAACTGAGGAAACCTTAAGAGGCAGCTTGTTGTTTGAAATAGTATAAAGAGCAATGCCTTGCCTGAAGGCTTAAGAGCCTACTGGGAAGTTTTTGGATTGATGAAACTATTGGCTAGGGAAGAGACTGTCAGATATTTGTGAGGGTTGATGAACCACTAGGAGTTTCCTTAGGGTTGAAGCTTTGGTTCTTAACTCACTAATGGAGTACTTGGAGAAGTGATTTATTCATCCAATAATAGATTATTTAGCTAATGAAACTTCCCTTGAAGTGGACTCTCTTCTCTTGAAAGTGATCTAAGGTTCTTTATATTGTGGATCTTGCCATGGGTATTAATCATGTTTGTAGAGTCTGGAAAGGGTGAGTGAAAGCTTTTGCAACTAGTGGGTGAAGGAAACGTGGCCTTATAACATCTTGTTTCAACTTTTAATATTGGTTAAACTTCCTCGTAAAAGCACTCCACCTCAAGCACTAGAATCTGTCTTAGTGGTGAAAACTAGACGTAAATGTGGATGTAGTTTGTCTAAGATTGGGTGGAGAGTTGCAATCCCAATCTCAATTTCCAATCCTTTCAAATTGTAATATAAGTTATACTCAATCTCTTGCACTTGAATGTTTATAATATGTTTAATGCGTTGGGTTAAGGCTGCATTGGTATTTACTAAATGTTTTGGTTTATGTCTGTGATCTAATATGGAATGTAATTTCATACACGCTTGAGGAATGTTGATTTCCTATCAGATTCCTGGGAAATTGAATGCAATTATTGTATGGATTCATGAGATTGTTTTATGTTTATTATTAGTCTAAGAGGCCTATAGATCTCTGAACTGTTATGACAATAGAATTTTTCCAATGGCCCTAAGTATAAATTAATGGACGAATCTCTATTTTATTTCTTGTGAAATTAATAGAGTCGGATTTCAAGCCTTGTTATCAGTTTCTAAGCTCATATCAAATAAAATTACATATATGTGTAACACAGACGCACACATATATATAGAATGGCATGGGTCGAGCCCTACTAAAATATCAGGAGAGATATCAAAGAGTCTGTTAGTGTCGGTATCTTCATCCCTCCATCAGAAATCAAATCCTCTTGTTGCATTGCATATTAGGTGTCTCGCTCAGTCAGCTACATTCCATTAGGAGCATGGATCATCTGACGGTAGTGGCTTGCTCTACAGTTTCCCTCATGTCATTTACCTGCTGGCTCATGTTTATTCATCAAAAATTGTATACAGTCACCTTTTTGTCTTAAAGATTGAAGAAGTCTTTTCTAGGGTTTCATTGTCATTTAGGTCTAGGGTTTCATTAGGGTTTCATCAAAAAGGTCTCCAAAATGTCCAATAATAGTTAGCAGGCACATGAGGAGGTTCCAGTACCAATAAAGTTCATAATAAATTGCTCAGCAATGTATTTTTCCTCAAAACTTTGTTTTGAGGAAAAACAGAGTATTCTAGGTTTTTATTGTATTAATTCATGTATTTTCAGTTCTCTTGAATGTAAATCAGCTCAGAGGCAACCCTGGTCTCCTTCCCAAGCTTCAGCTGCTCCATCCTCTGCAAGGCAAACAAAAAATCAAGTCATTCAGTTCATCAAAGGCACAAAGAAAATAAACTGCCCAAAAAACAGAGTTGAAGAAGTAAAGTTACAATGCAAACATTATAAAAGCAGGTTTCATGAATCAAAAATTAAAAGCTCTTGTATATAAAACATTTTTCACAATTCAAAAGCTCATTGGCATTCCAAGAAGAAAGATTGATCAAAGTGAAGGCAGCATTGGAAACGGGAGAGCAAATCGCAACAAAGGCACTGAGCAAGAGGCGTGGTGCATTGGGCGCGACCATTCAGTGCATTTTTACACAGGCAAAAGGCCTAAAACTGCTCACAATTCACTCCAAATTTCCAATAACTTGCATGGATTTGCCAAGTAGAGCCTCCATCTTGGTGTTTCATCCAATTTTGTGATAGATTATGGTGGTTTATGGATGATAATGGTCAAAACAAAAACATGAAACCCTACCTCCTAAATTACCTCAAGGAAACTTGTTGTTAGGGTTTCAAAATCATTGTTTTGTCACCAAAGTCACTCCTCCATCCCTTTCTTTGTTTTCATCATTCCCTAAGTTTCCTTACCCCCTAGGTTCATTAATTCCTTCTCCCAAATTCTCAAATCCAAAACCTCAAGCCCTAACCCTTCACAAAAATTCCTAATCCCATACATAAAACCCCAAAACCCTCCCATATTTCCCTAAAAAAATCTATCCCAATAGCCCCTAATCCCTCACTATTTTCCTCTCTCCTAACAGTCCCTTGTTTCACTATTTCCCCTTGGTGGCAGAGGTTAAGCACATCACTAAAGAGCAGTCCAACACAGTTTCATACACCAGCATCTATTTCTCTAAGGCAATTTGTATAGTAGCAGTTATGTCATCCAGTCATTCATCTAATTATGGAATGGAGACTCAAAGTGACTCACCCATGGAGGAACATGCACCCCGGAGGCTTCATAGAGGTGGCAGACATATCAGAGAAGAACCAACCAACCTTACTGAATTACAGGCCTGCCCTCTTACCATCTCTTGTTTTCAGCATCAGTCATGTTATGAGTTTTGTGAGAAGGTTGCTAATGTTCAATTTCATCATGAGTTGGCTCATCTGTTTGTACTGCATTTACATGGTAATCAGGCCACTTTAGCTGGTGTCACTTTCACACTAACACCAGATTCCATTTCATTAGCAACCGGCATACCAAACATTGGAGAACCATGGAACAAGAGGCAGAAGATTGATCGACAACATTATGAGCCATATATTAAACCCGGTTTCTTGAGGCAGCTCAAGGGAATGTTTCCATTCCGATATCTTAAAGATGAATATGCTCCACTAATGAAATTAATCATGAAGTATTTCAGTTGTGAAGGCCGGTTCTCTCGTTGATATGCTTATCACATCAGGTTTCTCATGCATTTCACCCGAGTACGGATGATGAACATTCCTTATTTCATATGCCGAAACATAGAGAGGATGACCACCCTTGTGCAGCACAAGACCCCTCAGCAACAGTTCAACAGTATTTGCCATTTTTCTCTCATCAAAATTTTGGTGGTTCATCAGCTTGGATTACAGGGCATCACTTGGGATGATTTCATCTCTCGTGACTTCTTCAGAGCTTCACAGGGACCTTCAGAGGCTGGGCATGAGAAAGGTGGACCTTCTCATCAGCATGAAGGTCATGATCCGCACACTACTACTATGTCGATTTTAATTACTTATCAGAAGGGTACCAGGCAGTTGTTTATGGCAGCAAAGCGAGTGTTATCTCCACCCGGTGTGGAAGGGGCCTCGCTTCCGACATCAGCACCACAAGTACATGACAAAGGCAAGAGGCCATTGCAAGATGAGGGGCCTTCAGGTGAACGAGAGACCGAATTCATTCTCATTCAGGATGATGATACAGATATGGGCCCGCAAAGTGCCAACCTTAGAGATATCATCCAGGAGTAGCAGACAGAGATCAAAGCCTTGTCCCTCAACTTGGAGAGGGCTAAGTGGAATATAAAATACTTGGAGCAAAGGAATAAGCAGCTTGAAGATCAGCAGGTGATTATGGAATTACAAAACATCAGGGAGAATCATCAAGCTGCCCAAAGGAGGAGGATTGAATTCACTTCATTGGAGCAAGAGATTAATGATGATCGGGAGTCTTGGCTCGAAAGAGTCAACATCCACTTAGAGAGACTGCTGGACAAGGCCAATAGGGACAAAGCATTGCTGAGACACATGGCTTTCCACTACATGGCGCGGAACAAGGTTTGCAAGGCACGAATAAGAAATTTAAAGGCAAAACTAAGGAAGGCATCAAAAAGGCAAAAGAGGCAAAAAGAGCATGATCGACTTTGGATATTGGCCGAGGCATCCTTGGCCCATCATAGCTCTTGATGAAGAAGGTCCAGCCCAAATTTCAAGAAATTTGGAGCAATTTTTGCATTTTGAAAATTTTTTGCACTAAAAAACAGGGTTTTCCTCCCTATGCACCGTGCCACGTGGCGCTCGCTTTTGCTAGAGGGCTCCAAATCCAAAAAAAATTGCATTTCTGGATTTTTCATGAAAATTTATGCTTTCCTTCCTATGGCCAAGAAATTTGGGCAAGTTTTGAGCCCTCAAAAGGTCAAAAAACACTCAAAAAATGACCTCACAGCCCCTATTTTGACACACAGGAAGCAGTGTTGGGAGAATGGACTTTTGGAGGGGAAAATGGAGGCAAAATTGAAAATTCCACTTGGGTTGGAAAGTAGACAAGCAGGCCTTTCCAGAAAGCACACCTGGAGCTCATTTGGACATCGGGAAGGCCTCCAAAAGTGGGTCCAAACAGGCACTACGCATAGAGGAAAAATTGCTAGTTTGACCAAGTTTTGCTCTGTTTTTCGCCCAGTTTCGCCTAGTTTGACTTTTTCACTTTTCTAATGGAAAATTTATGATGTAATTTGATGAACATTGATGGATTATGATGTAAATATGTTTTATTTTCACTTGTAGAGGTAGATTCATTAGTTTAGATTTTGTTTCAAACTGAATGAATCAGTTCCCTTGTTTTTATAGGCATGCTGTTATCTTGCCTAGTTTCTAGTTCTCAGTTTAGAATCAGTTGGATCAGCTCCTAAACTCATGATCTCGACCCCTAGAGGCAAGGATGAGCTATGTTTGTCTATATTATGTTGTTTTTCAGTCATTAGCATGGTTGGACACTTGGGATTGCTTGGCACTCCATTGTACATCTAATTTTTGCATTTTTGGCAAAGGAAAGACTAGGATTTTGCAGCACTTGTTGGGATCCTTGTGGCTTTTTGTTTTGATGGTGTTTTTCTTCATGCAATTGTAATTTCATTGATGTTTCATGTATTCCATTTTCCTTCTTTTTCTTCTGAAACTAAACAAATGAGTGACAAAAGGTAGAATTCATTAGCTTGTTGTGCTCTGCCTGTTAGTTTGTTTAATTTTCAATGTTTTCTTCAATTTGAAGAGGATTCTTGGTACCCTCTTGCCCTCTTCAGCTCCTCAGTGGTCTTTTCTATCCATTCATTTAATCTAAAGCATCAAAACTACTACCTACCTTGCCCCAACCGGAATTCTGCAAAAATTTGGCCTCATCCCCAGACCCAAATTTGCCTTTCCATTTTTTCCAACAAAACCCCCAAAAAAATCAAATCAAATCTTTGCACTTCATACCTAGCCTAAAATTAGTTTGTATTTCAGTCATCTCAAGCCCCATCGATTATCTTTTGCTGAGATTGACCCGGAGAGAGCCCTATCTTGTCCTCGTAGGGCTAGCTATGAGGTTGAGCGTGGTTTGATGTGGACCTAGAATCTTACCTTTTTAGCTTGAGGTAAATCTAGGCTCTAACAGAGTCTAGCCCTTGAGTTTTAAGAGGTCACTTGTGCGGGAAATGTAACCAAGTGCTGAGGGTAGGGAAGGTCCCACCATGCATCTATAAATATATGGGGTTGGAAGTTTCAGGGAACAAAGGCTCGAGCTTTATGTGTCGTGTGAATAGGTGTTAGTACCAAGTGCTACGGAGAACTCATTATTGGACAGGAAGTAAGGCCATCGGGAAACAAAAAGTTTAACATTCTAGAACTATGAGATTCTATTACCCTAGAGGTTTCGAGAGAATCCAAGACAGGAACTCTTGGGATTAAATCGTTGGGATGATGTGGCGCAGTGGGGTCATTCGGTGTAACCTAGCAGAGGACCCCATATATATTTATAATGTGAAAAATACAATTTCCATGCAGTAGAGGGTCTAGTGTGACCCCTAGCCAACCTAGAAAGCATCATGGCTAGGAGAGATGTGGAAACACTCAATAGGCTAGGTGGAGGTTGGCGCTAGAGGGGAATGGGGTAACGCCACCCAAGTTATTTCTCATAGTACTGGATAAAAAGCCTCTGGGATTTTATCCTAGGAAGATGTGGCAAGGAGGGCTTGAATTCATGCAACATCATAGTAGGGAGAAGCATCGTCACCTTTCCATGCCACCCTAGAGGTTTACAAGGCTAGTTCACCTTAGTGGTTTTGAATGCATCACAAGAAGGGAAAGGAACAAGAGGATGTGGCAGGGGTGGAGCTTGATAATGCGACCATAACAAGGCATTGAGATGCATTGGATGAGGGGTCTACGAAGGATCCACATAACCCCAAAAATTGTACCTGAGAAGTTTCGATGGGGGGCTGCAAAGAAAATCCCTAGGATTTTATCCAAGGTGATGTGGCAATACAGGGGCCCATGTGTCTCTTATATGTATATAAAGGGGGGAAGTAACCCCTTTGCATGTGTATTTGGTCATGTCTGCAAAGAAAGGAGGTGCCTATATAATGTGACACTAGATATGAATGGGTCAAAAACTACCATATGGGAAATGACATGGATGGCCACATGGGGACCACGTAGGTGCCATGTGGCAAGTCAGAATGACGTGACCAATTATAATAGGTTAGTATTTAACTGGCCATATTTTCTGAACCCAATTCAGGAAAATTTTATATTATTGGAAATGTCTCGAAAAGACAAATGCAATGATGATATCCATTTTAGGTTTTGAATAAGTTGGTAAACATATAAAAAATATACACTCCATTTCCATAACTAGACTTTGGAGTTCGGGTTCAATAGTAACCATCGTCCTTCATCCTTAGTGTGTGTAAGGGGTGGTAAGGGGGTGTGGTTACATGAATAACTACAAAACCTAAGGGTCCCATTGACTAGTCTCAGTGTGGGGGAAATGAGTCAAGTGTGATTATGCAAATGGTCTACTGCATTGTGGAGGCCTAATAGGGCAAATAAAATTGTGGTGGTGCATTACTGATGATGAAAATAACAAGTTCTTAGGAATCTATAGGGTTGATTAGCAATTCGTCAAGAGAGAGGATCTAGGCCATGGTTTGAGACATGCAAGCAAGCAATTCCTGGGTGAGGTATGATAACATGGATTCCAGTTATGAAATGGGTTATATTGTGTGGGGAAATCCATGAGGGTGGAGTAACTATTGTCCATGTGTGAACGCTCACCTTTTACAAGAGAAAGGAGTGGGTGAACTCGGTCATGATATGGGTGTCATATGGTGAGCTCCTATGGAGTGAAATGGGTTATGCAACTATCTTCGAAGGAGAATATACCATGCCAGTTAAAGCAAATGATGCCTCAAGTATGAGTGCACTATCTTGTAGTCAGTGAGTCGTGTCTTGATGAATTATTCTAATCCACTCACACAACCTTTCGAATTATTGGTTGGCTATGCCAAGGACATGGGTATGGTGCCCATTTTTAAGCTTGATATATTATAGTACAACTTTGATGCGGGAGCATTCAACCCAAAGGAAATGATTGTAAATAATAGACATAGGGGGGTCATGCATTTTAGGAATTAATTTCCTAAGTAGTATTTTAATTGTGATTTAAATTAAATTCTCTCAAATAAATAAATAAGAGCATGAGTATTCCCATGATTTTAGAAGTAAGGGAGAGATTTTAGGCATAAAAGCAATGAATGTGGATCATTAGTGGATAAGGAGGCTTTTCTGTTTTAAAATAGAGAAAAGATAGAATAAAGCCCAAGAGGCTTTTGCCATATATGTATGCATGCAAAAGCTTTAGGCTTTGGATACCAATGTTTATTATATGAATGTAAGCCTACAGGCAAAGAGGAGCCACTAGAGGGAGAGAGCCACCAGAGGAGAGAATTTGGCTTGTGAGAGGAGAGGCACCAGAATAGGTAGTCGGCCTGTGTGAGAGTGCAGCATTGACTGTTAGGCCTGCGTGCCAGTGTATGTGTGTGTATGTATGAGACCGAAGTCTCTCAGTATAAATTCATGTTTTTATATTAATATATGCAGTGTTTCTGACTATGTCAAAATAGAGGAAGTTTGTTGACTGTGCTTGCGTTATGTGTTTATTCAATGTGTGTTGAAAGAGAAAGCTTTCCTTATACTTTCAGTATAATGATTAATTAAGTCTTGGTGCTTAATTCATTCTTACGGAGTGGTTTTTATTCAACTGCTGCTTCCGCCGGCCTTTTGAGTCTTTTATGAAGATAGTATATAATCCTGTTTATACAGGGGATTAAGGATTTCCCTTAAGCAGAAGTGGGCGGATGCGAAATTATATTAAGGTTGGTCCAGACCCATATCGGGTCCAGAATCCAACATCGCATCGGAGAAAGGCTTAGAACAGTTTTGTAGAAGCCCCGACATATACCGGAGCCGAAGTTATATTATAGAGCCAGCATATAAGGAGATCGGATCCGAAATGGCCTTCAGCAGTGCGAAGCTCCGACATATATCGGAGCCGAAACCCTATTAAAGCCGAGTGTAAAGTCATATCGGGTCCGCAGAACCCTTATAGCACATCGGGCTACGGAGGTAGCGATCGCTGAGAAGATCCGGACCCGAAATCTTATAGAAGGATTCGAGAAGGGGCCGTCGGGTCCATCATTTCGGAGGAAGAGAGTTCTTAGTTGTGGTGACCGCCGATATCCGGACCCACCGAAGTATATATACCACAGCATATAATCCTTTCGGGTCCGAAAGGAACCTCGGCACGGTTAAGTGGCGAGCTCCGAAATCCGGAGCCGAAGTATTATATAAAGGAGTATAAAAGTACATCGGGTCCGCACCTCATCGGAGGTCAGGCCTTAAGAGTTTGTTGTGGTTGCGAAATCCGGACCCGCCGAAATTTCTGAAGGCAGATATATAAGGTTTGAAGTCCGAGCGTTGGAGTTAGAGCGGGTTATAGTTAGTTCTGTGTATTGACATATATTATATGATATATAGTCGTGGGGGCTAAGGTATATATATATATAAAGCCTGCGTGATGGTTGATTATAAAATGCCGATAAAAAGGTGGCTGTGATTCTAAATAAGCCCATGGTTAATAAAAGGCTTAGAGCCTAAGCTTAAGCTTCCGATAGGACTTTGTGGCCATATCCACGGATCCAAGGTTTGGGAATTTATAAAAGAAAGGGGATTTTGGGCTTGTACCAGATCTCTTTTCATCAAACTTTGAAGCAAAGGAAGAAAAATGAAACTTCACAAAACTTTACATTTTTCATTCAAGGAAAAAAAGCAGGGACGTAATATTAATTGGAGTAGTAAGTAAGTAAGCATAATTTGGCATATTATTCCAAACTCATAAACATAATGATATTCAAATTCAAATTTCATACATATTACTGTCTCTTTTTAAGATAACATCCAGTAAAAAATAAAGTTACAATATATAATATACAGATATTGATAAGTGGGAAGAGGAAAAATACAAGAATAATAATCAAGACACAAAATGGAAAAAATAATGTAAGATCCTTCATTGAGAGTGTGAAATAATAATGTTTGGATATGATGATCACAAACTTAGCAAATCAAATGTCTGCACAAGGAACCTCTTAAAAAATGACCCCATTTACGAGACCATATTAGTCAAATGCCAATAGACATGAACAACAAATTAAACAAGATTTGTTGCAGTGAACTAAAAGGGCATGTTCATGGATTGGTATGCTATTCTAACAAAAATAAATCTTATCTACCTCTATCTATGTTTCTATTTAAAGGAATCCGAACTTGTTTTTCCATCTAAGAGATATTGTCTTCCTCTCGAAACATGGATTTATAGTTGTAATTTCTAAAAATAGTTTCATAATTGTTTCTTTAAATGATATGTATTAAAGTATAATTAGGCTCAGTTATTTAAAGGTAAGACACATATAGTCAAGCTCCTAGAAAATAGGGAATGACTTGGAAAGGGGTGGACCCACATCCAATAATTTTTCCCTCAAACATCATAATATATCAAATGCACGATAATGACTATATATAAAATATGCAAGCATCACGTAAAGATTTCACTTATGAAATCAACACTTCATAATATAAAAAATAGATAATGAGGTCCATGTATATCATCATGCCCAAAATATTGTCCATATATCCAATATAAATTCAAAATTGTACAACCATGAAGTTGATGTATCCAAAAATAAACATTATCAAAACATATTTGTCAAAACATCCATAACTGTCATTAGAAATTGTATACAAAAGGAGTTGGATTATTTTTAGATCGTGCTAGGAATCCTTCCATTGAGAAGTGAGGTTGCTCTACTTCCAATTGTTGTCAATGATTACTACCTTTTGAATCAAAGGCTCTGAAATCAAGCACTAACTCTCGAGTGGTGTTGTGATAAACACTTTTCAAGGGATTGGTCTTGGCAAAGGAAGCAGACAAAGGGTGAAATCTAATATGTGTTACAACTGGGGAAATAATAGACTTATGAGTATCATGAATATGACTAGCAGCAGTTGGAGAAGAAGTATCTTTGGAGTGGTCATTAAGATTGGGTTATCGAAAAGGTGGAGAGGAAGCATGTGTAGTAGTGAGAACAATTGGAAATAAGATTAATTTTTTTAAATCAGTTCCCCAAGTATTGTTATTATATTGAGGCAAACTTTCAACAGAACCCCAACCATCATTGACATTTATAGTTTCTTTTCTACACTGAGGCTTTGGGATTTCTTGTATATTCGTATGAGGTATCATATATGGAGTTGAGCCATGTTCATAGATAGGAGGGATACATGAGACATTATGATACCATAGCTTAAGGTGGCATATGGGTCTAGATGATGGAACTCATCTAAGTTAGCATTGAAATGGAAAGAAAAAAAATTGTTTCTTCCAGAATCTCACCAGTCGGGGGGTCTATTTATTCTTCCTCATCCTCTGCCCTTTCCTCGAGAACCCGAGCTCATCTATACAACACACTAAAAATCGGTGAAGCTGACAATTCCTCTATGAATTGTATCTTCTAGCTAAGCTTGGCGCTCTCAATAACTATGGGGGTTTGTGACTGGTAAAAACTCAAAATGAACTCCAATAGCAAGAATAAAAGAATTAAACTCAAAACCCTTTGTACTGGAACCATGGATTCAAATATGACTCTTTATTTACCACTGATCTCATCAGCAATGGAAAATTTAAGTCGTAGGACAAGATCATGACTTTCAATTCCATGTAATTAATGCAATAAATGCAAGCGTGTCAAATACATACAACCAAAACCATACCACATGTGATAGAAATATTGAATGGCCACATCATATAACATCAGGTAATTGTTGGGAATAATACTGAGAGGGGGGGTGAATCAGTATTTTCAAATCAATAACTTTTTCATTTCCATAATTAGATTTATATATGCTACTTCAGTGAAGGTAAATCGTGTGTGCACGGAATTGTTCTTAAGGAAACCAGCGTATATCCAGTGAACTTATGATTCTGTTAATTCATCATATGTTGATCTTTAATCAGTGCATCAGTACTTTATTAAACATTAAACAGTAAGCATGTGTAGTAATAACAGAATAAACCATCACACATAAGAAACACACATGAACACCAAGATTTAAGGTGGAGACACAATGCGGGAGAAAAACCACCTATTGATGTTGTCTTTGTCTTCTTTTAATATAAAGAATAATCTATTTACAATCTTGTACTGGTGCAGAATCATACCAGTACGCAGGCACCCACCTGCAGAAGGCTACAACCTTCTCTCATTCTCCAGCATCTACTGGAGGGAAGCTACAACCCCCTAGCTCTTGTACTAGCCAATATGTTTACTAGTACGTAGGTACCGGCCTACATAAGGCTCCAACCTTCACTCATTCTCCAGCTGCTACTAGAAGGGAGCTCCAACCCCCTAATCTAATCACCAGCCACTACTGGCAGGAAGCTTCGACTTCCTCACTAAAGGCTTCAACCCTCAATATCCTCCAGGGACCATGTTTCATAAATTTTCATACTGGACCCATTAGTTACATTGAAGCTCAAAAGCAATCGCCACTGCAATACATCCAACAAATACATTTGCATCAACCAATTACTGAAGCTCAATCATCAATCTCTGATATAACTAAAACCCAATCATCAATCTCTGAATCAACCTTAGCTGAATCAATCAATCACTGAAACCTCTGACATACTAAGTCAAACAATCACTGAAACCTCTAACATACTAATTGAATCAACCATTCATTCAAACTTAGTCAAATTCAACCAATCAACTGGATCAAACAGATCACTGTAACCAGTTCACAGATCTGAACCCATAACACTGCATCAACAACCAGAACAACAATCTTTTCTTCTGCATACACTACTTGGAAGTGTCGAACTAGCGTTTATACGTACCTTCAATAAGGCGAACCAACGTATAGATCTGCAAATAAAAACTTATAACTTTGCACCTATTCCAGACTTTAGATATACCCATATCATATCATTTAAAGAACAAAACATTTGTCAGCACTCAGATCTATCCTATCCATTATCAAATCACATAATGATAAGTCATTATGATCATGATCCATCATTAGATCTCATCATCAAACACTCAAGTTCATACTTAGGCTAGATCAAGCAAAGCATCAGAAAGCCATAACATGCATCTTTTCTTTTGATCTAACACTTCATAAGATATTCATTCCCTGTGATCTTAGCCTTTTGATCTTATCCTTCTTATATACTTAGATCCTTTGTCAATACCTCGGACCAAAACCTCGGAGCAATACCTCGGACCAAAACCTCGAATCAATACCTCAAACCAAAAACTCAGACCAATACCTCAAACGAAAACCTTGATTTTCCATCCCATACATGCTTTTCCTTCTATGAAAGTGCATACATATGTATATGCTCCTTTTGTTCTATTAACCCACATGTGTACGTTGCATGGACAAAGTGAACCAGCGTAAACAACTTAACATACCTGAAAATGTCCTTTTTATTAAACTTCTTGATTCTGATCTGTAGTCCTTTGTTCCTTCATCCTATTCTTTTGTACCATTACTTTGTTCCCTCTTAATATACCTATTATAATGTGATTTTCCATTGTACATTACTTCTAAACTAATTCCTTTGAACTACCCTGCATTTTGTCACATCTGTAAACACAACTTCCATGCATTCTGTCACATCTGATCTGTCCTGTAGATTCATCTAGTTGCCATATACTTGTTATGCTACAAGTGGGTTGCCATCAAGTACAATACTAATGACATTTTGGTGGTTCATTACTAATGATGAAAATAAAAAGTTCTTAGGAATTTAGATGGTTGATTAGCAATTTGTCAAGAGAGAGGATCGGGGCCATAGTTTGAGACATGCAAGCAAGCAATTCCTAGGTGAGGTATGATAACATGGATTCCAGTAATGCAATGTGTACTATTGTGTGAGGAAATACATGAGGGTGGAATAACTATTGTTCATGTGTGAACACCCACCTTTTACAAGAGAAAGGATTGGGTGAACACAGTCAGGATATGGGCGTCATATGGTGAGTTCCTAGGGAGTGAAATGGGTTTTGCAACTACCTTCGAAGAATAATATATCATGCCAGTTAAAGCAAATGATGCCTCAAGTATGAGTGCACTATATTGTAGTCAGTGAGCAGAGTATTAATGAATTATTCTAATCCACTCACACAACCTTTCGAATTCTTGGTTGGCCATGCCAAAGACATGGGTATGATGCCCATTTTTAAGCTTGATAAATTATAGTACAACTTTGAAGCAAAGGAAGGAAAAAAGTATGGAAGTAATATTAAATGGAGTAGTAAGTATGTATAATTTGGCATATTATTCCAAACTCACAAACATAATGATTTTAAAATTCAAATCTCACACATATTACTGTCTCTTTTTAAGATAGCATCTAGTAAAAAAGAAAGTTACAGTATATAATATACAGATAGTGATAAGTAGGAAGAGGAAAAATACAAGCATAATAATCAAGACACAAAATGGAAAAAATAATTTAAGATCCTTCACTGAGAGTGTAAAATAATAATGTTTGGATATGATGATCACAAACTTAGCAAATCAAATGTCTGCATAAGGACCTCTTAACAAATGACCCCATTTACAAGACCATATAAGTCAAATGCCAATAGACATGAACAACAAAGTAAACAAGATTTGTTGCAGTGAACTCAAAGGGAATATTCAGGGATTGGTATGCTATTCTAACAAAAAGAAATGTTATTTACCTCTATGTATGTTGCTATTTAAAATAATTCCAACTTGTTTTTCCTTCTAAGAGATATTATCTTCCTTTCAAAACCTGGATTTATAGTTGTAATTTCTAAAAATAGTTTCATAATTGTTTCTTTAAATGATATGTATTAAAGTATAATTGGGCTTAGTTATTTAAAGGTAAGACACATATAGTCAAGCTCATAGAAAATAGGGAATGACTTGGAAAGAGGTGGACCCACATCCAAAATTTTGACCTCAAACATCATAATATATCAAATGCACGATAATCACTATATATAAAATATCCATGCATCATGTAAGGATTTCACTTATGAAATCGACAATGCATAATATCAAAAATAGGTAATGAGGTCCATGTATATCATCATATGTTAACATACCAAGTGTGATGATAAAGTTCAGAATTTTCATCTCGAACGAAAAATAATATGCAAGATATTGATTTTAAGATTCATTGTCCTTGGTGTGATCCAAATCCTGAGCAAGATGTAGAGCTAAATCCCTACCCTGGATGGTGTCGGTAGTAGTTATGGTAAGGTCGTGTTCTTGAATTTTAGTCAGCCAGTGTGCTAATTTACCAGACATTAATTTTGGGAAAGGAGGACTTTCACAGTTGGTAAGGGAGTTCTTACCTCGGTATGATTTCCAAGGATAAGATTCTTGAACTTTTCAACAACCTTAACAAGAGAGTAAGCGTGCTTCTTAATTAATGAGAATTTCAGAGCTTCATCAAAAAGGAAAATTGATTGGATACCCAAAACATATTACTAACACAATCTGAACCAAAATCAAGAGGATCTCCAACCCTTGTATTAGAGAAGTCATTACATTAGAGAAATTTTTTATAGAAGAAAACCAATTTGTTGCTTTTATTATTTAGTCTTCTTTTTATATACTAAGTTAAGTTTCAAAGCTCAACATTTAGAAAGGATGTAAAATAAGGGCCCATTCCTGTGACATGCAACTAAATAATCTCTACTAGTCTTTATTTGTTCTAGCATTACTACAATCTCATTTTACTTCTACAAATCTTAATTTTTATTTATATAATTTTAATTCTTGTTGGTGTCATTAAATTAGTTCAATTTTTTATAATGTGATTAAATTAGTTTATTTCTATAAATTCGATTTTGATTTGTGTGCCTAGTTAGTTTTACACCTACAATTTTATTTCTTGACTAATTTGAATAATTATTTTATCTCTTGCTTTTCATTTCTATTTTTTTTACCCATGCAGCAAAATGCTTTAGAGTAATTCATCAACTTCATCTAATTTGAAGGCTTAAATAAGAATACAAGACTTAATGGATTGGAAACAATGAAGATCCCATAAATAATTTAATCAATAATAAGCACCCAAGAACTAAAAGCTCTATAAAATGTGCATATAATGTAGTTGTTTTGAAAGTTTATGTTCCTTGGTTGATAATTAAAGTACATTATAGCTTATCTTTGGTTCATTAATCCCAAACATTTCTTGAGGCTACTAGAAAATATGCATGGAAATAATAATTTATTAGAAAATTGCATATCTAAATAAATATGCTTGTCAACATTGCATATCTAACATTGGATTAATATCCATGGACCATATTTTATAACTATGATTCATGTGTGGGTAGAATGAGATTGACGTTGAATAGCCCATGTACGAGTGGCTCAACCTCCTACCTTTTTTGCAACACAAATTACAAGGTGGGTTCACCTTCAAGCTTGTCAACTTAACCAAATGTTTTTAGACTTCAAGCAATAAATGAAGTCATGGGGGGGTCATAACATTAGATTGTATCTCAAAATACCAACACTAAAATTCATCATTTACCACCAAACTTTAATTCTCTACACAACTTAGAACACTTAATGAATCTTGTAGGCCAAGTCCTCATTTCCATTTGTCTTAACTTGCATACTAATTGTTTCTTTTGAAAGTAATAATATCAATATAAGCATTGGTAAAGTATAAGAAAAACCATGACATATGTTAATCAAATTCTTTGTAAGCATAGTGTTAGGGTCCTATAATAATAGGATTCATAATTTTGAATTGGCTATGGTTAGTCTTGTAATATTGTACATACTTTTGTTTTCTGCAAAATGTTTTCCTATATTAAAAATAAAAAATGTAAAGAGGGTAAGTCCTAAAATAATAATCAAAGGACTAAAAGAAAGAAAAAGATAAAAAAAGTATAAGATAAGAACCCCAAAAAAGGAGATCAAAATAGATTCTGAAAGTGTGCAAATTCAAATGCCACTCCTTTTTTATTTTACTTTGCAAAATAATATTGTGTGCAGCTTGTCAAAAATGCCACAATCCATGATTGTCAAATAGTTTAAACTTAATTCATTCATGCTTTAAATTTCAAGTTAATAGATAGAGAATAAAGATCTAGCCAAACTGTTTAATCTTGGTAGATCAGTAGCTAGGTAGAGAATAATAATGAGCTCATCAGTTTAATCTGAGCCATTGGAAGTTATAAGGTTAGAATTAGATAGTTTGTTTATCAAAGAAAAAGAAATGAAGGGTCAGCAAGATCAAATGCACCCAATGAATGAAAAGAAAATGCTAGGGTAAATAAAGGGTAGGTAGAAGAAGTTTTGCAAATGCACAAGGTTAGTAGCTCAAATGCACCCTCATCATACTTGATCTTATGTTTCATGTGCAGGAGGAATTGTCAAAGAGAAAGGACATTCACTAAAGCTTATTTACTAATTTCCCCACATTTCATTAGACCCCCACATATTTAGTTTATTAATTACCCCTTCCCTCTTCATTTCCACTTGCAAAAACCCTTTCCCTTCATTTTGACCTTTTTTGCATTTGTTGCACACATTTCCCTAGACATTACCCTTTAAAAATCATTCCCCCTTCCCAAAACCCCTTTCCCTAGTGTGAAACCCATTACCATCACAAATAATACATTCCCCCCTTATTAATTTTCCATTTTTCCCTTAAAAACCCACTAAACCCTTTATCCTAAGTTATTTCCTAAAGTCCTGCTTTATATATTTAAAGTCCCCCACGTTATAATTACTCGACACCTTTTAACTCACCAAACCTTGGTGTCTAGTTAAAACCTTCATCGTATAACCCATAGTCCCCACCCTTTATTAACCCATTGCTTATATTAAAATCTCGTGATTACTTTTTAATTAATTACATTTCAATGTAATTAAAACCCCGGGCCCCGCCAACCACATCCCAACTCCATTCATGCAACTTCGCCACACGATAGCTCTCTGATCTCCCACCTCCAGATCCAATGGCGCATATCCATATCACACAGTTTCATCATCCAACAATTAAAGGTCCAAAAGCACGCGAGATTTGTGGTTTTGGCCGAGCACTGTTTTGCTACGTGGCAGCACCAAGTTATATCATGTGCTCGCGAAAAAAACTACCCTCCAGCCAAAAGCGGTGTGATATGGCATAAAACCACCTCCCTGCGTAAAACAAAACTACCAACTGTTCATTTACCAAATCTCGCGCCAAAATGTAACCGTTGTTGGTTAAAAAGCTGAAAAAGCCCCTATTTCACTCTTTTCACTCATTTTCGCTGAAAACCTTTGTTAACCAATTCTGAAACCTTGAACCTCTGCGCAACCATTTTAACCACCTTTTGCAACCAGAAGACACTACAGACACCAAATTGAAGCAGCAAATAGACAATTGAAGCCTCAGAAACCTATGTTTCTACCACAAAACCCTGTCTGCGCACCAAATCTTCATTATCCAGGTATTCTTGAAAGAACCATAACGGCCTTGTAATTTAAGCTATCCACGGTAATTATCAAAAGGTGAATTAATTAAATTAATTAAACAACCTTGCTAGACTGAAGAAAACTTTACTGTGCATCCAAAATCCCTTTTTTACAGACTGTAATTTCCCTCCCCACTGTTCCAGAGCTTTTGACCTTAATCCTAAAGCTAGAGAAAAGGTAATTTAGTTGAATAAACCAAATTATGGCTTCCCAAAGCTCTTTGGATGTAAGACCCCTACAAACCCCTCACCTGGATATTGATTACCTCCCATTGGCCGATAGAGATTTTCAAATTAAAGACATTGTTTCCCCTAGCCATCTACTGAAACTTCATTGTTGGAGTAAAGATAAATTCTTGAACCAGAATGATGACATTCACCTATGGGAATCAAATTTTCCCAAGTACTTGTTCCCACAAGTATACATATTCCCAAAAATCATCCACTTCTGCCATGCTTGCTATGTCCCAAGTCAAAGAGCCATAGTCCCTCATGACCAACAGATTGTATTCACCATTACTGTAGAGTCAATAAATCAAATGTTGCAGATCTAGCCAAGCCCAAATGAGACCCCACTTTCCATTGAAGTCTTACTTGAACCCTACACAAATCTGGACCTTCCCAAGAAAGCTCCAATCTTTCATACTTTCATCATAGAAGATTCACATACTCCTAGAGATAGTCCTCCATATGTTGCCACCATTTTCTCTGAGAGAGCTAGACAAATTATAACCATGCTCTCTTGTATTCTAGGATACACCACTGGTGAGCATGTAGATGAGGTTATGCTTTCTTTCTTGTCTATTTTTTGTCTAGGAAAGCCTCCATCTACAGTTTTTAACTTTGCTCAGTTCCTGGCAGACAGAATCCATGAGCAGTTTATCAGATTGCCAAATGAAAGAGTATTCAAATACTCTTCAATTTTGTTTAACATGTTTCTATATTTTCAATCAGACAGGTTTCCAGTCAACATCCAAAAGTTAGACACTAAGGGCCATCCAATATTTGTCATATTTTGGACACCATTAATCCAAACATATTCCATTGTTTTTAGTTATAAAGAGTTCATTGATTCCTTTGTTCATCCACTTGTAAACATGATAACCAGTAGCAATCAACCCAAGATCAATGATGAGATTAAGAGAGTTTTACAGTTGTCTAAAAATATTAGATTGGTAGACTGGTATCTATACCAGGACCACACAGAAATCAGGATATATGGATGCCAACTCACTCCCTACAAGTTTCCCAAATACCTCCCCATGAGGATATTTGCATTAGAGTATTTCAGGCAGATCATAAACTCAGATGAGGTCAATTTTCTGTCAGCTAGGAAGAAAACTCAGTTTAAGATCAAAAACCAATTGGGCCCTTTCATTTGTAATAATAGGGAAGTTGGGTAAGAAGCAGAGAAAATCTTACAGCAAATGAACTTCAATAGCAGTTTTATGTGGCAGTATGACCCTAATGGGGTCATAAAAAGTCCTTTCATACATGAACCCAGGCTATATATTGAAAGATATGCCAACCAGTCAGAATGGTTGGAAACTTTAATTAGATGTGGAAAAAACCTTAATAGATGTGGAAAAGCAGATAGATATTAGTTCCTTTCTGCAGGTTCCAACCCTACATGAACAGATGGGTATTAATCCCATTCTATAGACTCCAGCCATGCAAGACAGAAATGTAAAGAGAAACAGGGAAGAAGGCTCTATCTCTGGAATGGATACTACAGATGACAGTTTTGAAATCAGTTACAGGAAGAAGCCCAAGCTTAATCCTATAACTGAGCAAGAGGACACCATTGAGACAGTTGAAATCATTGATACTGAAACAATGGTTGGAAAGAGTAAAGGTTCAGTAGTTTCAGAGGAAACTCATCAACCTTCTACCTCAAATACTCAAATTATTGAAAAACAACTTAGCATTGAAGTCTCTTCATCCAGTAAACTAGTGGATAAAGAGAAAGATATAAAAGAGAAGTACAAAGAAATCAAGTTGAGGAATGAGGCATTAAAGGCTTAAACATATGCCCAGTACTTCAAACAGACACCTGCCAATCAGAATAGATTAATGTTAGCCATTGACATTAAAATTGGTAAAATGCAAATTACCTTTATGTAGCCTACAGTCTAGCAGCCTAGATCATCAGCAGACTACAGGAAGACAAAGTTTGAAGTTTTGGCTAGGGATGTTCACCCTATTAACCAAATTGAATTCCATAAGCAGGCAGGTGAAATGATTTACTCTACAATGACTAACAAAGCAATGACTGTGTAGAAACTTCAAATCTCTCTAGACAACATCACACCATAGTTTAAGTTAGAAAGGGCATCCTCACAGGCCAAGGATAACAAAATCAAGTCACTGGGAGACTTGGTAATTGAAATTGGATATAATCCAAATGATATCAAGGCTACAGAAAAACTAATAAAGAAGAAAAATGAGGATATTTTTTCTTTAAAGAAACAACTGAAGTTGCCTCCTTCTGAACATCCATAGGCCAAGGAGGTCCTAGAGAGCCAAACCCAGCAGGAAGAAATGATGGATCTCATTCTTCAATTAAATGCTCAATTAAAAGAAATGGAGAAGCAATTGGATGAGTTAATACAACTGAAACAAGCCAGTCTTGAGACAACCACTACCACTGTTATTCCTACAGTTACTACAGTAGTTGCTTCAAATTTGGTAGCTTCATTGGCCCCAACAGCTCTACTAGCTACAACACTTCCAACTGCAACAACAACTACATCAACAACAGGTTAAACAATAGTAGCAGCTCATCCAAGTGATGAAGCAAGTAAATTGGTCAAAACCATGGAGGACATGTCCATTCAGACCACTAAAATAAATAAACTTAAAGAACATGTTGACACCTAATCATAGGGATTGGGTGAACAACTGTAAATAAGTGTAAATAAATAATAGAGGAAATGGAGATTCATCGGGAGATGAAACTGAACAGTCTCTCTCTTGTATATAATAATAGACATCCTAAATGAATAATATATTCTTATTTTGAGGAGTTGCCTCCTGGCCTGACGTGGTATCAAAGCCAGCTCTATCTTTGACATCACAATTTGCCCTTGTAACTCCCTCCTGGCCTATCCTATTTTGCAGAATTGACACCTTTGTCATGCTCCAGAGGCCTGAATAGTGCACTGTCATATTCATTTCTATTCCTGACTAGAAGACTCGTCTCCCACGCTCCTCCACTTTCATGCGCTGCTCTCCCATACCTCTCCCAGCTACATATTACGTTGATGAAAAAAACCTACAATTCTACTTTGAACTTCTTCTGTTTCACGCTTTGATTGATGGAGCCCTCTGGCGCAGTGGAAGCAAGCCCTCTGGTGTTGTGAGTAAGCAGTTACTATTTCTCTGCTAGGTGAAAGACATGTTTTTGTGCAATTGTTGCTTTGGTAAGTTTTGGATTAGTTTGACAATACTTCCCTTAGGCAATGGTCATGACTTTATGGGTGTGGTGCCCTCAACTCTTCTGATTCTCAAGGCTGTAACTTCTTAAGCATCCTTTTACACAGTTTATGCTCAGTCATTCTTTGGAATAGTCTTATTTTATGGGTATTGTTGTAATGTTGCTTAAGGGGTTCTAGGATTCTGCATAAGCGCTCCATAAAATTTGCTCCAAGATTTGGTTACGCTGGCTCCCTTACATGCGCTCCTCCCTCATGTATGTAAACGTTGGCTCCTAAACGCTTGCAGCTCCACGTTGTTGCACATATATAACATGTTTTCTCCCAAGTTATAAGCATTGTTTTCATATATAATGTTGTCTCCCCATATATAACGTTGGTATATATGCAACATTGTTTCCATATACCACATTGTTTGGCTTCCTCCCCCATATATTACCTCCCCAAAATAATACCTCTATTTTTAATATATCAAGGTGCAATTTTTAACCATCAGAAGTGCATTTTTTATATATTGGCAACAGGGTATATTTAAAATAAAATTGCATTCATTGATATCTATTGTGGGAGTGGTTCTCACCGGGAAGGAGAACTATCCAGAATGGTCACGAAAAATCAAACACACTCTCATTTTTAATGAGCAGTGGAAAGGAGTGTGTGTTGGAAACGGAGGCAAAGAGCCGGAATAGCCTACCTCAAACAAGGAATTCGCCATTTGGGAAAATAAGAATAGCCAGGCTTATGCATTAATTGCAGCATCAGTAAATGAAGAGGTGAGTCACCATATTTCGCCATTTTCAAATGCTTTCGAAGCCTTAAAAAAACTGAAGGAACTCTATGACTCACACCCTGCACTTGAATTTGTTCAACTCCTGATTAAATTGTTCACCCTTGAATTAAAAAATGATGATCCTCTTGCTCTTGCATGAGAAGTAAAATCTATTATGCATGATATCAAAGTCACAAATGTTGAACTGGACATTCCTCTTATAGCTTTTCTCAAGGAACTTTATCCCACTTAATCAAATTATCTTGAGTCATTGCAAGAAAATGGAAACCTCAAAGATATTACCTTTGACTCCCTTGTAAAAAAAAATTGTTGAAAGAGAGAAAGCTTTTGGGAAGAAGACAACTCCTCAGTCTTCTGAAGAGGCTATGTACCTTGCAGATAAAGAGAAGAATCTTTCTCAAGATTATTCCATGTAGGTTTTAACCCCGTACAGAAATTACCTGCATACGAATTCTAAAACATAGAAAATAAACAATGCGAGAGCATAACACATAAAACACATATACACAGAGATTTTCCCCTAGATCCCAAAACCGGAACTACCAGCTTGATTTTTCATCATGTTCCTTTCAATGTTACAATACATATTTATACATGCAAAAGCATCCAATACCATGGACTGAAAACCATCGCGTCCAAAACCATGGACCGAAAACCATCGCGTCCAAAAAACATGTGTGAAAATCATGCACAAAACCATAGGTGGGTCCGCCCAACCTAACATAGGGTCCAAAACCAAAATTTTCCGGGGTGCATAAAGTGGTGTTACGGGTACCCCTCAAACCCCTTGTCATATCCCCCCCTCTAACACTTGATTAACTACGTGGGTTAGTCGTGGAAAGAATATAACACAACCCAACATTCCAGAGGAAGAGGTGGTCGAAGAGGAAGAGGAAGAAATTTCAGAGGCGGGGGGGTGGACAGTCTCAAGGAGAAAAGTCATGTTTGCACTGCATATGCTACAAAAGAGATGGATCACATGATGCATCCACATGCAAGTTGCCTTGGGACAGAATTGAGCAGGAAAGAAACCAACCCAAAGGTAAAACTAATGACAGAGAAAAAGGTAAAGCACATGAATCTGCTCACTATGTTGTGGTACACTGTAATATTGGAGTAAATGAAGACTTTTTTAATGCTTCACTTGCTTCTTTGAAAAATGATTGGTTTCTTGATTCAGGAGAAACTTGCCACATGACTTTTAGAAGAGATTTTTTTGAAGAATTTACTGACAATGTTTATGGAGTAGTATACTTTACAGACAAATCAAAACTCAAGCCATGAGGGCTTGGTACAATCAGGCTTAAATTGCCTGGTCTTCCAGACTTTCTTCTGCATCATGTTTTATATCTCCCACAGCTGAGGAGAAACTTGTTGTCCTTGGTCCACATCCACTAGCAAAGACACTCCATTCATATGTTTGATGGCAACCTTGAGGTGATAAAAGCATTAGACCACTCACTTGTCATGACAGGGATAGAAGAAGAAAGGCTTCTCAAGCTGCAAGGTACCTCTGCTCATGCACAAAATTTCTCATACAATTCTCATTATGAAGAAGGTAAATTTCCATAAAGTTTATTATGGTACGTTAGATTTGGACACTTGAACTATGACAACCTCCGCTTGTTGAAGAAAAATGGTGTTACTGGTTTGCCTACAATTCCTAGGAAACTTAAGCAATGTGATGCTTGCATTCTAGGAAAGCATCACAAACAGCCTTTTCATGATTCACATTCCAAAGCACATAGGAAACTTGAACTCATTCATTTAGATTTATGTGGTTCAATGCCTATTCCTTCTACAAATGGAAATAAATATATGATGACATTTATTGATGACTAAACCAGAATGTGTTGGGTTTTTTTATTGAAGAACAAATATGATGCTTTTCAAACATTCAAGAACTTTCATACATGGATTGAAAATGATGCACAATCTCATATGTCTATATTCGCACTGATAATGGAAAAGAATGCACTTCAAATGAATTTGAAAACTATCTTCGCCAACATGGGATCAAACATCAAACAATTGTGCCTTATAATCCCCAACAGAATGAAGTAGCTGAAAGAATGAATAGGACAATCTTTCAAAAATGTAAAATTGATGTTTTGGGCTGATGTAGTTCTATGTGTTGTATATGTAAAGAATAGATGTCCATCTAATGCTATTAGAAACAATACTCCTTATGAAACGTGGTATGGGCGCACTCCTTCGATAAAGCATCTCAGGGTCTTTGGTTCCACCTGTTATGCCTTGATACCAAAGGTACATAGAAACAAACTTGGTGCAAGAAGTCGTAAGTGTATCTTCCTGGGGTATTCAAACACCTCAAAAGCATACCATCTCTATGATGAAGTCAATAAAAAGTTTGTTGTATCTAGAGATGTAATATTTCTTGAATCTTCCAAAACTGACAATGTTATTGAGCAGAAACTTGATCGCTTGGATAGATTCGCAAATGAAAAATCATTTCAAGAATTTGATAATCAAATTCCACATCTTGAAGGGGGGATTCCTATACTAGATCAACCTGTGGAATCTTCTTCTGAAGCACTCTCTCCCCCGCATTAAACTCCAACAACAGATGATACTTTGAGTGATGTGATTAACAGAAATGGGAGACTTAATCTTGATTCAGTCCCAACTCAATCAACGGAGCAGCCTGGACCATCTTAGAAAGGTCTCCCAAAGTGGCTGACAAAGACACTTGAAAGTGTTCATCCTGATGAGGTAGGAAAGACAGGAACTAGTAATTCAACCCGAAAAATGGAGGTGATGTAGATGACTCTGATTCACCTGATGATATGGATGTTTCTTATGATTGTGAATTGAATTTGTCTACAGATTTTGAACCAACTTCCTTCAAAGAAGTTGCTTCTCATGATGAATGGAAAGAAGCAATGCAAAAGGAGTATGATTTCTTGATAAAGAATGGCACTTGGAAGCTGGTTGATCCTCCATTGGGAACCAAACCAATTGGCTGCAAGTGGTCTACAAGAAAAAGTATAAATTTGATATCTCACTTGAAAAGCACAAAGCCAAGCTTGTGGCAAATGGTTTTACACAGAAGGAAGGGGTCGATTATGAGGAGACTTTTTCCCCCACAGCAAAATGGGCTACCATCCAAACACTCTTTGCCCTAGCAGCTCAGAACGGTTGGAAAGTCCATCAAATGGATGTAAAAACTGCTTTCTTGAATGGAGATCTAAAAGAGAATGTTTTTATGTCCCGGCCCAAAGGATTTGTTGTAAAAGGACATGAACATAAAGTATGCAAACTTGTGAAATCCTTATATGGCCTCAAACAAGCATCGCGAGCCTGGTATGAAAAACTAATTGAGCATCTTCTGAAACTCAATTTCAAACATTATGATCTTGATTATGCAAATTTGTCTATCAAGAAGGTTGGAAAAATATTTGTATATCTTGTGGTATATGTAGATGATCTTTTGATGATAAGGAACAATGAGAGCTACATTGCATCCATAAAGAAGGAATTGAGGAAAGTTTTTGAAATAACTAATTTTGGCTATGTTCATTACTATCTTGGTATTGAAGTAACTCAACATCCGAAGTCCATATTCCTTTCTCAAAAGAAGTACATTGGAGATCTGTTGAAAAAGTTTGGCATGACTGAATGCAATCCTCTAACTACTCCAATGGAACAAAACTTAAAGCTCACATCCATTGAAGGAAAAGAATTTGAGGATGCAAAAAAGTATAGACAGCTTGTAGGAAGTCTCAACTACCTAACTACTACCAAACCAAACATTTTGTTTGTTGTTGGAATCCTCTCCAGGTTTATGCAAAAGCCTTGTGAGGGGCATTGGTCTGCTGCAAAAAGAGTTCTAAAGTACTTGAAGGAAACTCAAGACTTTGGAATCAAGTATACGTAGGTGGGCGACTTCAGCTTGATTGGATACTTTGATTCAAACTTTGATGGAGACAAAGAAACTGGGGTATCTACTTCGGGTTATGCTATGATTCTTGGATCGGAAGCTGTCTCCTAGAGATCATGCAAACAATCAGTTATAGTAGATTCCACAACAGAGGCAGAATATGTGGTAGCAGCTGAGGCAACAAAAGAAATTGCGTGGATCAGGAAAATTCTGGAAGATTTGCAGGTAAAACAAGTAGAATCAACTCCTCTTATGATTGAAAATACCTCGGCAATAAAGTTGGCCAAGAACCCAAAGTTCCATGATGGAACGAAACACATCAATACAAAATATCATCTGATTCGACATCATGTTGACGTCAAAATAATCTATCTTCGCCATTGTTCCACTAATGAGAAGATTGTAGACATCTTCACTAAAGCACTTGGAAGAGAAAAGATTGAAACATTCAGAACGATGCTTGGACTCACCAACATCCCTTCATATTAAGGGGGGGAATGTTGACACCTAATCATAAGGATTGGGTGAATTGTAAATAAGTGTAAATAAATAATAGAGGAAATGGAGAGTCATCGAGAGATGAAACTGAATAGTCTCTCCCTTGTATATAATAATAGACAGCCTAAATGAATAATCTATTCTCATTTTGAGGAGTTACCTCCTCGCTTGACAGAACAGATAACAAGTCTAGAGGATGAGAAGAAATTGGCTCAAATAATGCATAAAAATGAAGTACATAAGTTAAACAGGTTGACTGAGAGGATAAAGAATTTGGAAAAAGAATTAACATTGAAGGAGCCACTTGCCCATGCAAAAGAGAAACTATGGGCCAATATCATTGACTCTATCAATGATATTTGGCCATCTATACAAGTTATCTTTGAACAAAATGATTTATTCAAAGAGGTTGGTGAAGCAATTCAAAGAGTTAAGGCCGAACTTGGAAATATGCCAGAAGAAGCCTCAAGAGTAATCCAATTCCTTAACTCAAAGAATAAATATGAATTGCAGGAGCTTGACATAACTGACAGGACTGACACAATATAAGAGGTGAAGAAAGTAATCACCAAGAGGAACTTGATGATGCAGCTTGAAGACAAATGCCAAACCATGGAGCTAGCTATAGGTAGGTTCATGGTCAAATTTGATGCTCTGAGGCAGAAAGGTCTGCCAAATCCATTGGTAATAAATGACAGGTTAATGCCACATGAAGACTATAACAAGAAAATTAGAGAAGTGGCAAGGGAGCAAGCCAATAGTTCCTCTATGAAAGGGATGCCTACAGGAAAGGTTATGTACCAGAATTTTGAGAACCTCTTTTACCTCCAGCATGAGGTAAAACATCTTTTTGTAAATAATCCCACCTTTGCAAAATACACAGAAGCTGATGAAGTCTACAGGAGAATGGTAAATATTAAATTACCAGATACAGAGACTTGGGAAAAATTAAATGATTTACTGTGAAAATGCAAGGTAAAACAATAGATACAGAGTAGTAAAAGAAAAGCAACAGGTCAGATAAGTCAAAGAGTATCAGTCAAAAGGCAAAGTAAAAGAACAATCAGCGTGGAAGATAAACAACAAAGGAGAAAAAGCAGTAGCAGATCTAACAGCAAAGCCAAATAAATAGGGACAGCTTGCAGCAGTTACATATCTGTCTCTATCTTCTTGCATGAAGATTTTTCTTTTTCCTTGAATAATTCCCAAAACAGTTTGGGATATTTTGTAATAAGTTTTTGTATAAATACTTCATAATTCGAAGTATAGGGTGTGGATTGCTTAACATTTCTATAGTTGTATTGATCTAAAACCTAAGGGTTCATTGTACCATTTTTTCAAGTCAGCAGACTGGACTGAGTAATAAAGGCATTGCATTACAGGATTCATGTGTTGGGCCACTTCAGTGAAGTATTTTCTGTTTGTCAAATTGTTATCTTCTTAAGTGTTTCACATACTTGCATGTTATCTAAATTGAATGAAATAACTGGAATATTATTACATAATTTGTTTAAGTACACTCTGTCTTGAACAATTATTCATTTTAATGTTTTCTTCTGATATCCAGAGTAGGGAATCCTTCATTTCTCCCTAGTTTCGATTGACCTCTATCATTTCCCTCATAATCCAGTTTGAGGAATCCTTAATTGCTCCTTGACCCTGATTGAAAACCACTTCGCCCTCCAGCCTAAAAGATCTAAACTACTCAGCTACCTTTCCCTGTAAACACTATCTTTAGAACTTGATTCAGTCCTATTTTCTTGACACTTAACCCCATAGCCCAATGGTAAAGGACATCCCTCTATCCATATAAGTTAGTGATTCCACCACCAAATCAAAATCAAAACCCAATCAAGCTTAAATGACTAGCCTAAAATCAATTAACTAAACAAAGTTAAATCATAAAGAGAGAGCCCTCTCTGAGCATTAGGAAGGCTAGATCCTGATCTCAAAAGTAGGTTTGTGGTTACCTCTAATATTTCTTTTGACCCAAGATAACAACCCTAGGGAAATTTTAGAGTGATAACATAGTGGCGACCATACTAGGGAACAGTCCTCAATTTAATAAACCTTAAAGGAAATCTTAAATCTCATCTTTGCACCTTAAAGTCATTTTAGGGTTGTTAAAATATTTCGCTTAAAAAATTAAAATTCTGGCTCCCAAAAGACACATTATACCAAGGCATATCCAGATCCAAATCCTACTATAATTTTTGATGATCTTGATAGAATTTTAAGTAAACCAAAAAAGGTAGAAACTCAAGGAAGTAGTAGTCAGTTAATTAAAGCAAATTTACTTCCTAAAGAATTATCAAGTTTTGAGGATATTCAATTTGATTTATCATTTGAGCTTTCTTTGTTTCGTACCAAATCTGAAAATTAAATTCATGATACTATAATAGACCCCAATTTTATTCAATTTATTGAATCAAATAAGGTTCCTATATATCCTAATTTAGATCAACATGTTTTGGATATTTTTGACAAACTAGAAGCTTTGACCTCAACTTTGATAAGGCAAATAGACGAAGCTTATCTTCAACAATGAGTTGAATTAACTGGCTTAACTACTGCTACCCCTGAACTTTCTATGGAGTCTTCAAAAATTGTAAATATGACTTCATTTACTACCACCTCAACTATAATATCCACTACAATCCATTCCCCAAAACCATTCATATATCAACCTCCTTTCCAACAAAACATCTCAACTTCATCTAGTTCATCTACAACCATCTTAAGTTCTTCAAGCACCACTACTTTACCCCCCAGTCAAACCAAAGTCTTAGCCATGGTAGACAGATATGCACCTTTGGTCTTACCATCTCAACTACATGCCATGCCCCAAGACTACCAAAGTAAAATCTTTTTGTTTGATGCTACTGGTCAGTATACTGCCCAACAACATGTGAATAAAATGACTAACTTTTTTGAGTTACAGGAGATTAATGAGTCTGATGTGAAAATGAGATTATTTGCCCAAAAACTAGCAGGAGATGTCAAAAAATGGTTTAAAGGTTTAGCTGCTAATCATATTGTTGATTTAGCTACTTTCCATAGATTGTTTATCAATAGATGGGAAAGAAAGAAAAATCATTTACAAATATTTTCTGAATATGAAAACATTAGAAGAGCTCCAAATGAATCTGCTCAAGACAATTGTACTAGGTTCAACAACATCTATAATGCAATTCCTACAAATATCAAACCTCCACCAGACTTGGCACTAATCAAATTTCCTGATGGTTTTGAAACTGGTATGTCTTCCCAATTGAGAGAAAGAAACCCTGAAACATTGGAACAAATGCAAAGTAATGTTGTTAGTGTAGAAGCCAATTTATTAGCTAAGAGAGTTAGGATGAGAAATGAAAAAAGAGATATCATTAAAGAGGAACCATCAACTTCAGATGGTAAGATAGTCAGTTTAGCTAAAAGTGTAGAAAGGATAATAGATAGATTAGAAAATATGGAAAGAAACTCTCAGTGGGAAAATCAACAAGGACCCCCAATTAGAAACCCCAACTATAGGAAAAATCTTAATACTGTAAAAACAAGAGATGCTATACCGATCAACAAATTAGACCACCTTTCCAGGAAAATTATGTTGAAGGTTCACAAAACCATGAAGAAGAGGAAGACACCTAGATAAACCTAATAGGGATTAAAAACGAAGATGTTGTTTTTCTTACTCAGGAAGAACAGGAATTGCACATGTTACAGTAATTACAATTAGAATCTGGAGAGTCCTTTGACTACAAACAAGGCTATGAATCTACTATCTATGAAGTTCACAAACAATATAGCCTTAGAAGCAAAAAGAATATAGAAGTTCCCACTAAGAAATCAGTCCAAACCCAAACTAAAAAAATAGCAGAAGCTCCTGTGACCAAAGTTCTACAAATTCTCCCTAGAGGAACTTAGGAGACTTCCAGCCCAAAAATTGTAGACATAACTTCAGCTGAAACTCAAACTTCAACTGTTGCTCAAACTATTCCAAATAAGAAAATTCAAAACAAAACTACTGGTACACAAACTAAGTTACCAAGTGCTGATAAAGAAGATAAAAGTACACAGACCATAATTGCTAAGGAAGATCTCCTACAATCAGGCAAAACTCAATTGCCATTCAACATTAAGACTGAGATAACCAAATTGAAAATATCAGTTCCTTTGACAAAGTTAGTGAAAAATGAATCATACAAAGCACAAATCACTGAAACACTAAACATAGGTGAAGGAGAAGATGATGTAAATCTTAATGATGATCAACCTGAGTTATTATTTGGTCCAGAAGTAAATGACACCCATCAATAAGGGGGTATCCCTCCATTCTACATTAGCTTAAATGTTCATGATAAAATCTTACATAATGTTACGCTAGATTCAGGGGCATCCCATAACCTAATGCCAAAAGAAATCATGGAAATATTAAATTTAGATATCACCAGACCCTACAAGGACTTGTTTTCCTTTGATTCTAGCCAAGTCAAATGCCTTGGCCTGATTAAATATTTGTGTGTAACTCTAGTCCAGTGCCCAGCAAAGAGTATTGTTATGGACATAGTAGTTGTTGATATCCCACCCAAGTATGGAATGCTATTATCTCACTCATGGGGAGCAAAATTGCAGGGATCTCTACAATTAGACATGTCATATGCTACCATCTCTGTATTTGGTCAGCAAAGAAAGCTTTACAGAGAAACCTTGATGAAATACATGGTAAGTAGTTCAGAAAAACCACATAATTACCCCATATACTCCATCCATTCTGATATGGACTCATTTATCTTGTACAATTCAAATAATGGCAAAAATGAAATCACAACTATAGAAGAAAAATACAAAGCACCTGATAGTGAAAACATAACACATGACTCTCTATGGCATTTAGATTTTGATGGCTCTATAAATAGATTAGGAGCAGGTGCAAGAGTCTGGATTCATAACATGGAAAATAATCATTTTGAAGGTCATGCCTTTAGATTAAACTTTAAATGCACAAACAACATGGCATAGTATGATGCTTTAATCTTAGGACTGCAAATTGTAAGAAAACTTGGATCCAAGAGAGTTCCTATCATGGGAGACTTGGAATTGATCATAAAACAAATTAAAGGAGAGTATTCTGTGAATAATCCTAGACTAAGCCAATACAGAGAAATTGTTCTGGATCTGATTAAGGAACTTCTTGAAACTGATTTTGCTGCTATTTCAAGGAAACAGAACATGCAAGCTCACGGTTTGGCTACTTTTGCTAGCACTTGCAAATTACCTTTTCAGCCCAACCACCAGTACACTGCAAAAGTAAGACACAGACCTATTATACCTAATAATCTGAAATATTGGCAGATTTTTTCACAAGATTCTCAAATCTATGATTTCATGAACACTGAGGGAGAATTGCAAAATTATAACATAGATACTAATTGTATAGTAGATAACATGATAAATATTGAGATAGATGTAAATGCTTTAGATGTAAATAAACCCACTAAATTCACTAAAGTGGAAATAGATAACTTAGAAAAGTAGAAATAGAAGAAATGATCAATGATGATTCTGAGATTTTAAACCTTAAAAATAACTTTTTTCCTAAGGGATTAGTCCCATTAGAATATTTGTTTGATTCAAATGATGTAGCCAAAAAACCAAAAATGGAGCCTTTAAGATCAGACATAGAAGAATGTAACATAGGAATAGAAGAAAAACCCAAGCTTATCAAAATATCCAAAGCATTACCTCCAGATAAAAATTTGAAATACGTAAGTCTGTTTAAAGAATTTCAAGATATCTTTTTCTGAAATTATGAAGACCTCAAATCTTATGACACCAGCATTATTCAACATAAGATACCCATCAAAGAAGATCAGAAACCCTTTAAACAAAATCTTAGGAGAATTAATCTAGTTCTTATGCCATTGATTGAAAAAGAAGTAAAAAGGATGTATGATGCACAAATCATAGCACCAATTAGATATTTAGATTGGGTCTCTAATTTAGTCACCACAAGAAAGAAAACAGGAGAAATCAGACTCTGTGTTGATTTCATAAACTTGAACAAAGTATCACTAAAAGATAACTACCCCCTCCCTAAAATGGACCACATTCTCCAGAGGATAGTAGGGTCATCCAGAATTTCATTGCTTGATGGATTCTCTGGATACAACCAAATCTTAGTTCAACCAGAGGATCAAACAAAGACTGCATTTACCACTCCCTGGGGTACTTTCATGTATTTAAAGATGCCTTTTGGATTAATGAATGCTGGAGAAACATTCCAAAGAGCAATGGACATAGCCTTTGCAAAAGAAATCCATGACTTTCTAGTGGTTTACCAAGATCACAACACAGTGTTTTCCAAATCAGATAATGAACATCTAGATCACCTAAGAAGAGTTTTTATTAAATGTAAAAAATTTGGTATTTCCTTGAATCCCAAAAAGACACTCTTTGGGCTAGAAGAAGGTAAACTATTGGGACACATAATATCAAAAGATGGAATTAGAATAGATCTGGCTAGAATAGAGGAAATCCTAAACATCAGCCACCCTAGAAACATCAAAGAATTACAATCATTCTTAGGTAAAATAAATTTTCTTAGAAGATTCATAACTTAGCAGAATTAATCAGAGAATTAAATAACATGTTAAAGAAATATTAAACACTTCAGTGGACAGTAGAGGCTAAACAGTCTTTTGAGGCAATCAAAAAAGCCCTTACTAAAACTCCAGTCCCTATAAGTCCTGATTTCAAAAAAGATTTTATAATTTTTTCTTTTTCTTAAGAACATACTATTGCAGCAATCTTGTTGCAAAAGAATGATCAAGGTTATGAGCAGCCTATTGCATTTTTCAACAAATCTTTAAGAAACGCTATACTAAAGTACAACATAATGGAAAAACAAGCACTTGCTTTAGTAAATGCTATTAAAGATTTCAGAGTGGACATTTTATACTCACACATCATTGCATATGTTCCAAATTCGGTAGTAAAGGACATTTTAACATAGAATGGGCCTAAAGGAAAGATAGGCAAATGGATTTCCGCCATTTTGGAATATGACATTAAAATAAAGCCTACAAAACTTATCAAAGGCCAAGGTTTAGCTAAACTCATGGATGAATCGAACTGTCAGGCCTTAGATATAAATTTCATTGGTGCCCTAGATGATCAGGAAGAGATGGCGACTCCACAGACCAGTGAAGCTTTCATAGATTCACCCTGGTATGCAGATATCATATTTGTTTTACTAAATTTACAAGATCCTCCTTGTTTATCTAGAACTAAAGGTAGATTCTTGAAATTGAAATCGATGAAATATTCTATCATAGACAATGCTTTATTTTGGAAAGATAATGGTGCCATTTTACTAAATTGTCTATTAAAAGATGAAGCTGAAATAGCTATGCAAGAATTTCATGCAGGAGATTGTGGAGGACACCTATACTAGAAAACGACTGCTAATAAGATTTTGAGGGCATGTGTTTACTGGCCCACCCTTTTTGCAGATGTCAAGAAAAATTTGACCTGTCAGAAGTGCCAGATATTTGAAGGAAAAAAGAAACTCTTACCGTTACCTCTCAAACCCATCTCCACATAAATGCCTTTTCAACAATGGGGTTTGGACTTCATTGGGGAAATTCACCCATCCTCCTCAGCCCAGCATAAATGGATTTTGATAGCCACTGACTAATTTACTAAATGGATAGAAGCCATCCCTTCTAGACAAGCCACAAACTCTGCCATCATTTCATTCCTTGAAAACAATATCCTTTCAAGATTTGGATGCCCCCAAAAGCTCATTACTGATAATGCAGTTGCTTTCAAATCCAAGAAAATGGTAGAATTTTGTAACAGATATCACATTACCCTTGGCCATTCCACTGCCTATTACCCTCAAGGTAATGGACTTGCAGAATCCTCAAACAAAAGCCTTGTTAATATCATCAAGAAACTGCTAGAAGACAACAAGAAGACCTGGAACAAAAAGTTGGTTAATGCCTTATGGGCAAACAGACTAACTACCAAAAAATCCATTGGTACATCTCCTTACCAGCTAGTATATGGAATGGATGTTGTTTTTCCATCCTCTTTAGGAGTATCAGTGATGAAAATAATTCAAGAGTTGCAAGTAGAACCAAATGATATCCAAAGGAGGATAAATCAGACAATACATTTGCAGCAAACTAGAGAAGAAGTCTATGTCAAATCCCAAGTGATCCAAGATAAAATAAAAAATAAAAAAATTTGTTAAGAAAACCAAAGCTGATGATTTTTACATAGGTGACAAAGTACTCAAATGGGATTCCAGAAGAGAAGAAAAGGGTAAACATGGTAAATTTGATTTCCTATGGCAAGGCCCTTGTATCATCTATGGTTACAGAGGCAACAATGTAATTTTCTTGAGACAGTTAGATGGAACAGATCTACCAGGTGGACCAATCAATGGTAGAATGTCAAAGCATTACTTGTCCTCAGGTAAACATTAGTTCAATTGTTTACTTTTCTCATTGTACATAACATTGCAAAGTTTAGATTGGATTGGATGATAATATTTTGAGGTTGAAGCCCGAAGAGAAGGCCCTAAGCTTTGAAAGATGTACCATCATATGTATGAATAAAGTAGATCACAGAGGAGTAGTTACAAGGAAACCATAGTCAAAGTTTCAAAGGCTACTGATCTTAAAGTTATTGACATTGCACCACGAAATTTCCATCCCCATGTGGAGCCACTGTTAAGGTCCTATAATAATAGGATTCATAATTTTGAATTGGCTATGGTTAGTCTTGTAATATTGTACATACTTTTGCTTTTTGCAAAATGTTTTCCCATATTAAAATAAAAAATGTAAAGAGGGTAAGTCCTAAAAGAATAATCAAATGACTAAAATAAATAAAAAGATCAAAAAGGCATAAGATATGAACCCCACAAAAAGAGATCAAAATAGATTTTGAAAGTGTGCAAATTCAAATGCCAATCCTTTTTTATTTTACTTTGCAAAATAATATTGTGTGCAGCTTGTCAAAAATGCCACAATCCATGATGGTCAAATAGTTTAAATTTGATTCATTCATGCTTCAAATTTTAGGTTAATAGATAGAGAATAAATATCTAGTCAAACTGTTTAATCTTGGCAGCTCAGTACTTAGGTAGAGAATAATAATGATCTCATCAGTTTAATCTGAGCCATTGGAAGTTATAAGGTTAGAATTAGATAGTTCATTTATCAAAGAAAAAGAAATGAAGGGTCAACATGCTCAAATGCACCCAATGAATGAAGAGAAAATGCTAGGGTAAATAAAAGGTAGGTAGAAGAAGTCTTGCAAGTGCATAAGGTTTCCAGCTCAAATGCACCTTCATCATACTTGATCTTATGTTTCATGTGCAGGAGGAATTGTCAAAGAGAAAGGACATTCACTAAAGCTTATTTACTAATTTCCCCTCATTTCACTAGACCCCCACATATTTAGTTTATTAATTACCCCTTCCCTCTTCATTTCCCCTTGTAAAACCCCTTTCCCTTCATTTTGACATTTTTTTCCCTTTGTTGCACATATTTCCCTAGACATTACCCTTTAAAAATCATTCCCCCTTCCCAAAACCCCTTTCCCTAGTGTGAAACCCATTCCCATCACAAATAATACATTCCCCCCTTATTAATTTTCCTTTTCTCCCTTAAAAACCCACTAAACCCTTTATCCTAAGTTATTTCCTAAAGTCTCACTTTATATATTTAAAGTCCCCCGTGTTATAATTCCCCGACACCTGGTCATGAGTTGAATTTGGAGGTAGTTCCAGAAAGGGTGAGCCTGAACCTGCGATTTAGAGTGAAGGAGGGAGCGACGACTGGTAAGAGCTAGGGTTTTCAAAAATTAATCAGGCGTTGAACGCCATGGAGGGGCATAAAGGGGGGAGCTCAACTCCCTCCTACAGTCAGGCAGTCTCCAGCCAAGGCAAGAAACCGTTGGAGGTTGAAAAAGGTCTTTCAGGAGGAGGGAAACAGGACAACGACGACACATAGGAGCAGAATAATAGGAGGGAGGGAGATAGAAAAAAAGATAAAGAAGAAGAGGATAAGAAACAAGCAGAAAACAAAAAAAAAATGGTCCATGTAAGCCTAAGACCATTGTCACACCCAGAGTGGTGTTAAGTGACCCAGCACTACAGGCGCATAGGGATCACATGAGGACTTATGCTATCATTTGTAAATTCATGGGGTTATGGCCCACAGAGAAGGCACTACAGGCATGGATTAAATATCACTGGAAACCTAAAGGGGATATAGACCTACATCTTGGGTCAAAGAGTTTCTTTACTGTAGTCTTTACTAACATCAAGGATAAAGATAAGGTGTTTGAAGGAGGGCCCTACTTCTATGCAGTTGTAGGCCTCTATATGCGGCCTTGGATGATGAATTTTGTCCCGGAGCGTGAGACCTTCACTTCGGTCCTGCTTTGGGTACGACTCTACTCCTTACCACTAGATTACTGGCAACCAGAATCTTTATCAGCAATAGGAAATAAATTAGTGCATTTTGTTAGAATATCTGAGGCAACAAGAAGGGGAAAGTACACCTCCTTTGCCCATATATGTGTGGAGATGGATCTCTCTAGAGCTCTATCGGATGAGGTGATCCTGGAAGTTTTTGATGAAGAATGGGTGAAAACAGTGGATTATGAACATGTTCCTTTTAGATGTCGCAAATTCCATGAATATGGACATCTATTCAGAGATTGCCCTCTCAAAAATACAGAGAGCAGAAGTAAAGTTACAATAGGGAATGAAACTGAAAGCTTTCATAAAGTGGGAAATAGAGGTAAAGGAGGAAAAAGGTTGCAAAAGAAAAACCACACCGAGGAAAAACAGGCAAGTCAGAACAGGTACAAGATACTAGAAGAAGAGGAAGAGGTAACAAAGGCAAATCAGGCCACAGAGGATAGCCTAGGGGTGAAGGAAAAGGAAGAAAATAGGGAGAAGATACAAGACAATAACCAGCAAAATGAGACTATGCTGAGCAACATGGAACTTGAAATGGACCAAGAAATGACCCCGAGGGAGGTTGAAACAGAGGATCGTGAACTATAGGATATTCTCGAAAGAGAACATCTAGATCTGGAAAGATTCCTGAAACAGGGGACCATGGAAGGTATGGATTCATTACCTCAAGATGAGTTTAATAGAGTGCAGCAGCTGTTTCTATGGAGAACTCAGGCTAAAGGGTTGGGAGGGAAAAGAAACCTCGAAAGACAGGACAACGAAGGGGTGAAAACCTTGAAAACCACATCAGGACTCGCTCCCAGAAACCCAAGAAGGAAAAGGGGCAGAAAGAAACAAAATGAGTTACTGATAGAATGTGGAAAATTGATGATAGATTCAGGTAAGATGAAAGATCTAACCAGCTACTCCTTTACAAATATTTCTTAATGAAGCTCACATCTTGGAATATTAGAGGTCTAGGAAGTAAAAGGAAGCAAAGGAATCTTAACAATAGAATGAAACAAGAAACTCCAGATATGATTTTCATCTAGGAAACTAAATGTTCAATTCAAAAAATAAGAGAAACACACAGCAAATGGCTCAAGAGATATGAATTTCTAGAAGTCAAGGCAGACAAAACAGCAGGAGGTATTCTCACACTTTGGAACCCTCAAAAGATTGGCATAGTGGACGCTGAGGCATCTAGGAATTATTTATCAGTGGTTATTCAGCCTGTGGGAGACAGGGAGACTTATTTAATCACAAACATTTATGGCCCTCAGAGACCTGATGACAAACTCAAACTACTCACTTCTCTAGAGGATCTAAGAGATAGACATTCAGGAATACCATGGATTCTGGGCAGGGACTTTAACATGATCAAATCCCTGTCAAAAAAAAAAGGTGGGACCAGAACACTAAGTAGAGACTCTATAGCATTTCAGAATTTTATAGACAACATGAAGCTAGTTGACACAGTTACAAGTAATGGCCTCTTTACCTGGAACAACAAAAGAGGAGGAGAGTCTCAAGTAGCCTCAAAGTTGGACAAATTCATTATCTCAGAGGACCTCATGCTCACAGGCCTTGATATGACAACGAGAATTCTCCCCTTTGGTGGCTCGGACCATTGGCCTGTTCAATTTGAGGCGACCGGCATTGGAACCCCAAAGAACAAACCTTTTAGGTTTGAAAACATCTGGCTCACCCATCCAGAATTTATTAGCAACATTGAAAAATGGTGGAAAGAAGATCTGCAGATCTAGGGAACGAGGATGTTTCTATTACACAAAAGATTGAAACATATCAAACTAAGGCTCAAAGATTGGAATAAGAATGAGTTTGGCAATATTTTTGAAGAGAAAAAGTTGTTGAAAGAAAAATGCAGGAAATTAATCAAACCCTTATCACAGATGGCTTTGATGGGGAAAGAAATGAACAAGCCAACAAGCATCAACAGGATTGGGAGGACTTACACAAACAAGAGGAAATATTTTGGAGACAAAAATCAAGAGTACAATGGCTAAAAGAAGGGGAAAGAAACACAAGTTTTTTCCACAGATCTACAATGGAACACAGGTCTCACAACAGAATCTCCATGATCAAGGACTCCAAAGGCAAACATCTCAATACCCATAAAGAAATAGAAGCTGTGTTGGTTCAACATTTTCAAAGCATAGCAGAGGAATCTCTCTTAGATACATCACAATTTATCAGGGACTTCACAAAGCACATCCCTATGCTAGTAACAAGAGAAGATAATTATAATCTTAATAGGCCAGTGAATGAAGAGGAGGTTAGTGAGGTCATCAAAGAAATGCAGAATGGAAAGGCACCAGGCCCGGATGGTTTCAATGTAGATTTCTTTAAAGCATGCTGGAGTATTTTCAAGCAAGATATTCTAAATGTGGTGGAGGACTCCAGGAAAAATAGAACTATATTGAAGGCGCTCAATACATCCTTCATCTCCTTGATTCCTAAACAGGACAATGCTATGACACCAGATAGATTTAGACCTATAGCTTTATGCAACGTGGTGTATAAGATAATATCCAAAATTATTGCCAATAGACTCAAACCCCTTCTTCCCACTCTGGTTTCTGTGGAGCAGACGGGATATGTGGAGGGTAGACAAATTCTCAATAATATCAATCAAGCGCATGAGGTGGTTCACTCATTGATGAGTAAAAGGCAGGCTAGAATGATTACGCAATTGGACCTAGAAAAGGCGTATGATAAGTTAAATTGGACCTACATCAGGAAGGTCTTGCTAGCTTTTGGATTTGACCACAACTGGGTAAGATGGATAATGGCCCTGGTGACTTCCTCTAGTTTTTCAATTCTGGTAAATGGTTCTCCATCTAAGACCTTTAAACCTTCAAGAGGCCTCAAGCAGGGAGATCCTCTATCCCCCTTTCTCCTTATTCTTATGATGGAAGGACTAGGTCAAGCCATAAAGTCTGCTAAAGAAGCAGGTAAGATCCAGGGTCTCAAACTATCCGAGAACGGACAGGCTTTGACCCATCAACAATTTGTAGATGATACCATGCTACAGGGCATTCCCATGATCAAAGAAGCACTAGCTTACAAACAAATCCTGAGTGACTTTGCTATGGCAGTGGGCACAGAGGTGAGCCACTCCAAATGAAAAATTTTCTTTTTCAATACTAACATTGTTATTCAGAGAAATATCTTCAGAATTCTGGGCTTTCAAAGAGATATGCTACATTCCAAATATTTGGGAGTACCGCTCATAGAAAAACCTCTGAACAAGACTATTTGGGAGTCTATGATTAATAAGCTACAGGACAAGACTCGAATATGGACTAATAGAGCTTTGAACTTGGCGGGTCATTTGGTGCTTACAAAAGTTGTCCTGCAAACAATCCCCATCTTCATGTTTTCAGCCCTTCCAGCTCCAAAAGGAGTTATGCAACAATGCAGAAATATCCAAAGAGATTTCCTTTGGGGTAAAGGGGAAGAAAAGAAGAAATGAGCCTTAGTAGCCTGGGAAAATATTTGTAAACCTATAAGCCACGGAGGTTTAGGACTGGATGATCCTGAAGTGCTAAATAAAGTTTTGGGGGCAAAATTATGGTGGAGATGGATAATAGATTCAAATGCTCCTTGGGCTCAAATTTGGAACCAGAAATATGTAAGCAATTGGCAAAACAAGGACCACATAAGAATGTTTGGCATCATAAAAGGCTCCCACATCTGGAATAAAGCTTGTGAAAATAGAGACATAGTTCAAAAAAAGAGCTTCTGGGAGATTAAAGCGGGAAACCTAGCATGGTTTTGGGAGGATAAATGGCAACAGGAACCTAAGCTATTAAGAGAGGACTTTGTGGATATCAAGAATGATACTGATAACAAAGGGTTACTTTGGGTAAATGATTTTTGGGATCAGAAAAATAGCGAAGGAAAATGGAGAACCTGGAAGAAAATGGAATACAGGGATAATAGCCCCTTGAAAGCAAAGGCTGATGCTCTAATGGCCATTATGGATCAAAGAAAGACTCTGATATCAGATGATCCTAACCAACTTAGATGGGGAAATAACAATGGAGGAACCTTTAACCTTAAAGAGGCAAAACGCATAGCCCTTGAGCTTGATTCCATAAAACCGGAATGGGTTTGGAAGAACCAAGGATGGATGAAAACCAAACTGTTCATGTGGCCGGTACATCATAAGAAAATTCTAACATGGGAGGATATCTGGAAAAGGGGCGTTTTGGGCCCATCCAGATGCTAGCTCTGTGAATCACAAGAGGAAACAATGGAGCACCTTCTCAACACCTGCATATTTACCTCCGCGTTGTGGGATGGTATTGCCTTAATATTCAGACAAATAGACAGGGACAGAGGAAGCATTACCAATACCGTAAGAAACTGGAGGAGGAACTTCTTTGATTATGAAACTATAAACAAAGCTTGGGCTTTAACTCCAAGCTTCCTAATATGGGACGTCTGGAAAGAATGCAACAATAGAATTTTCAAAAATAAAAAAATTTCCTCCCAGACCATCATAGAACAAATTTTAAGACATCTCAAGGAGATGGTTGGAACTTTAATGCAAGCATTCCCTACAAATCTCCCTTCACATGTTGATGTGTAGATACTTCTTCAGTTGGGTATGCAGGGGCTTATTCCTCAGGGCAAGAACAGGTTGGTAAAGCAACTGGTCACTGATAAAGATTTCTGGCATCCTCCCCCTCAGGGATTTATGAAATGTAACATAGATGGGGCCTCAAAAGGAAATCCGGGTATGGCTGGTTATGGTGGTGTAATAAGGGATGAAAAGGGCTGCATACATTACATTTTTCATTTCAATTTGGGAAGAGCCACAAACAATATGGTGGAGCTAATGGCACTAGAGCAATGTTTAGAAATCCTGAAGAACAACAATCTTCAGAATATCATAATTGAAGCAGATTCTATGATGATCATCAATTCAGTCAAGAGAATCTGTTGCGGTTCAGTTCCGGAAAAGGTCTCGAGACACTGGAGGCTTCTTCAGGTCTATCAAAGAATCCATCTCTACCTTCAAAGCATGAGAACCTTAAGCTTCACACATGTGCGCAGGACGGCCAATAAATTAACGACATACTTGCCAACAAAGGTGCTCTCTGCACTAAAAGTAGTAATAAGAACATATGGCAAGAGGTTCCATGGGGTAGATAGAGGGATGACTGTCTCAACCAGGCGAATGAGGACCGAGAGATACATCAGAATAGAGAATGTCAGCAGTAGCAGAAGTTGGGTTTATAGACACACAATCAACATGAATGGTTTTCCAGAGGTAATTTTGAAAAAAACGCACAGGCCTTTGTTAGCTTTATTAGTCCAGAACAGCTCAGACATAGAGTTCTTAGGTGGGAGATGATCTGCAGATTGAGGATTCTTTCAAAACTTTCTCCTAACACAAATCAACTCAGTTTTACTCGGTGGGAAGAGGGGGTGAAGAGTCTTCAGTTAGAAGGAACAGCAGCACCCCACCATAGGTATATAACTATTCGCAATGGATACAGCGAACCGGCGGGGTTGGTCTACAGGTTTTCGGATGCTCGAATGGCGGAAATCGCTCCTGCTTTTCTTCAAATGGATATCCCTCTCATCCGTTGGATCAAACGGCTGAGGATCAAGGGTGGAGATTCAAATTGCAAATTGATGGGTTCAGGTCAGAGTCTTTGCTTCCTGAGCGGACTCAAAACCTTCCTCATAACTACCTTTAGTTTCAATACTGCCCTCAAGGTGGTTTTTAGCTTATCGAAGCTCTCAACTCTGGAAAGTGGTTTCAAAGATTTGAGCCCGATGCCACTCAACATGCAACACGTGGCTCTAGTAGGAGAGAGAATACCGCCCTCATCGGGTGGGTATTCTTTGGGCTTCTTTTCCATTCGATATGTTTATCAACCGTTGGATCTTGCGAGGCGGATCAACGACCCAGGATCATTTTGCATGTTGGTGGGTCCAGGTCAGAGTTATGCCTTATTTTTATCATCCATGCTTGTTCAGCTTCGTGGCGGGTAGCAATGAATTTTGAGCGGACCACATACACAATGTTTATGCCCCTTTTTAGACCCGAAATCTAAATAGTTTGGTTTTTTATTCCTTTTTGGGTCCGGTTTTAGTTCCAACTTGTATGCCTTTTTTCGCTCCATGGTCACGGATCAATTGCATCTGTTTTTTGAAGGACGTAGGGGTGGGATCCCATGGCACAACTGTTTAGCCTTGGGCTCGTTGGCTTATACCCTGGAAGGGATAGTTAATTCTATGTCCCCCAATTTATTAGGGTTGGTTGTAATTTATATAATTAATCCTTTTTGTTTAATATGAATAGAAGGCACAACTCTTGCTTCAGCAAAAAAAAATAATTCCCTGACACCCTTTTAACTCACCAAACCTTGGTGTAGAGTTAAAACCTCCGCCGTATAACCCATGGTCCCCACCCTTTATTAACCCATTGCTTATATTAAAATCTCATGATTACTTTTTAATTAATTACATTTCAATGTAATTAAAACCCCGGGCCCTGCCAACCACATCCCAACTCCATCCGTGCAACTTCGCCGCGTGATAGCCCTCCAATCTCCCACCTCCAGATCCAACAGTGCATATCCATATCGCACAGTTTCATCATCCAACATTTAAAGGTCCAAAATCACGCGAGATTCACGGTTTTATCCGAGCACTGTTTCGCTATGTGGCGACACCATGTTATATCTAGTGCTCTCGAAAAATACCGCCCTCCACCCAAAATCGGTGCAATATGGCATAAAATCACCTCCCCGCATAAAACAAAACTACCCACTATTCATTTACTAAATCTCATGCCAAAATGTAACCGTTGTTGGTTAAAAAGTCGAAAAAGCCCCATTTCACTCTTTTCACTCATTTTCGCTGAAAACCTGTGTTAACCAATTTGGAAACCTTGAACCTCTACGCAACCATTTTAACCACCTTTTGCAACCAAAAGAAGCTGCAGACACCAAACTGAAGCAGCAAATAGACAATTTAAGCCTCAGAAACCTCTGCTATTACTACAGAACCCTGTCTGCGCACCAAATCGTCATTATCCATGTATTCTTGAAAGAACCAGAATGGCCCTGTAATTTAAGCTATACACAGTAATTATTAAAGGTTAATTAATTTAATTAATTAAAAAACCTTGCTAAACTGAAGAAAACTTTACTATGCATCCAAAAACCCTTTTTTACAGACTTTAATTGCCCTCCCCATAGTTCCAGAGCTTCTGACCTTACTCTTAAAGCCAGAGAAAAAGTAATTTAGTTGAATAAACCAAAGTATGGCTTCCCAAAGCTCTTTGGATGTAATACCCCTGCAAACCCCTCACCTAGATATTGACCACCTCTCATTGGCCGACAAAGATTTTCAAATTAAAGACATTGTTTCCCCTGGCCATCTACTAAAACTCCACTACTGGAGTAAAGATAAATTCCTGAACCAAAATGATGAAATTCACCTATGGGAATCAAATTTGCCTAAGTACTTGTTCCCACAAGTATACCTATTCCCAGAAACCATCCACTTATGCCAAGCTTGCTATGTCCCAAGTCAAAGAGCCCTAGTCTCTCCTAACCAACAGATTTGATTCACCATTACTACAGAGTCAATAAATCAAATGTCGCAGATCTAGCCAAGCCCAAATGAGACCCCAATTTCCATTGAAGCCTTACTTGAACTCTACAAAAAGCTGGACCTTCCCAAGAAAGTTCAAATCTTTCATACTTTCATCATAGAAGAGTCACATACTCCTACAGATAGTCCTCCATATGCTACCACCATTTTCTCTGAGCGAGCCAAACAAAGTATAACCATGCTCATAGATGAGGTTATGCTTGCTTTCCTGTCTATTTTTTGCCCAGGCAAGCCTCCAACTACAGTTTTTAACTTTGCTCAGTTCTTAGCAGACAGAATCCATGAGCAGTTTATCAGATTGCCAAATGAAAGAGTATTCAAATACTCTTCAGTTTTGTTTCACATGTTTCTATATTTTCAGTCAGACAGGTTTCCAGTCAGCATCCAAAAGTTAGACACTAAGGGCCATCCAAGATCTGTCATCTTTTGGACACCATTAATCCAAAGATATTCCATTGTTTTTAGTTATAAAGAGTTCATTGATTCCTTTGTTCATCCAGTTGTAAACATGCTAACCAGTAGAAATCAACCCAGGATCAATGATGAGATTAAGAGAGTTTTACAGTTGTCTAAAAATATTAGAGTGGGAGACTGGTATCTATATCAGGACCACATAGAAATTAGGATATATGGATGCCAACTCACTCCCTACAAGATGCCCAAATACCCCCCCATGAGGATATTTGCATTAAAGTATTTCAGGCATATCATAAACTCATATGAGGTCAATTTTCTGTCAGTTAGGAAGAAAACTCCGTTTAAGATCAAAAACCAATTGGGCCCTTTCATTTTTAATAATAGGTAAGTTGGGCAAGAAGCAGAGAAAATCTTACAGCAAATGAACTTCAATAGTAGTTTTATGTGGCAGTATGACCCTAATGGGGTCATAAACAAACTAAGGCTCAAATTCAAATTAAGTCCTTTCATACATGAGCTCGGGATAGATACTGAAAGATATGATAACCAGTTAGAATGGTTGGAAAATACTTTAATAGATGTGGAAAAGCATAGAGATACTAGTTCCTTTTTGCAGGTTCCAACCCTACAGGAACAGATGGGTATTAGTCCCATTCTACAAACTATGTCCATGCAGGACAAAAATGTAAAGAGAAATAGGGAAGAAGGCTCTAGCTCTAGAATGGATACTACAAATTACAGGTTTGAAATCAGTTACTGAAAGAAGCCCAAGCTTAGTCTTGTAACTGAGCAAGAGGACACCATTGAGACAGTTGAAATCATTGATACTGACACAATAGTTGGAAAGAGTAAAGGTCCAGCAATGTCAGAGGAAACTCATCAACCTTCTACCTCAAATACTCAAATTATTGAAAACCATCTTAGCATTAAAGTCTCTTCATCCAGCAAACCAGTGGATAAAGAGAAAGATATAAAAGATAAGTACAAAGAAATAAAGTTGAGGAATGAGGCATTAAAGGCTGAAACATATGCCCAGTACTTCAAACAGACACCTGCCAATCAGAATAGATTAATGTCAGCCTTTGACATTAAAATTGGTAAAATGCAAATGACCTTTATGCAGCCTACAGTCCAGCAGCCTAGATCATCAACAGACTACAGGAAGACAGAGTTTGAAGTTTTGGCTAGGGATGTTCACCCTATTGACCAAATTGAATTCCATAAGCAAGAAGGTGAAATGATTTACTCTACAATGACTAACAAAGCAATGACTATGCAGAAACTTCAAAGCTCTCTGGACAACATCGCATCATAGTTTAAGTTAGAAAAGGCATCCTCACAAGCCAAGGATAACAGAATCAAGTCACTGGAAGACATGGTAATTGAAATTGGGTATAATCCAAACGATATCAAGGATGTAGAAAAACTAATAAAGAAGAAAAATGAGGATATTTCTGCTTTAAAGAAACAACTGAAGTTTCCTCCTTCTGAGCATCCATAGGCCAAGGATGTCCTAGAGATCCAAACCCAGCAGGAAGAAATGATGGATCTCATTCTTCAATTAAATGCTCAATTAAAAGAAATGGAGAAGCAATTGGACGAGTTAATACAGATGAAATAAGCCAGTATTGAGACAGTCACTGCCACTGCTATTCCTACAATTACTACAGCAGTTCCTTCAACTTTGGAAAATTCATTGGCCCCAATAGCTTCACTAGCTACAACACTTCGAGCTGCAACAACAACTACATCAACAACATGTTCAACAACAGCAGCAACTCATCCAAGTGATGAAGCAAGTAAACTGGTCAAAGCCATGGAGGACATGTCCATTCAAACCACTGAAATAAATAAACTTAAAGAACATGTTGACACCTAATCACAGGGATTGGGTGAACAACTGTAAATAAGTGTAAATAAATAATAGAGGAAATGGAGAGTCATCGAGAGATGAAACTAAACAGTCTCTCCCTTGTATATAATAATAGACAACCTATATGAATAATATATTCTCATTTTGAGGAGTTACCTCCTGGCCTGACATGGTATCAGAGCCAGCTCTATCTTTGGCATCACAGTTTGCCCTTGTAACTCCCTCCTGGCCTATATTCTGCCTATTTTGTAGAACTGACACCTTTTTCATGCTCCAAAGGCCTGGATAGTGCACTATCATATGCGTTTCTATTCCTGACTGAAGGACTTGTCTCCCACACTCCTCCACTTTCATGCGCTGCTCTCCCATACCTCTCCCAGCTGCATATTACGCTGATGAAAAGAAAATACAGTTCTGCTTTGAACTTCTTCTGGTTCACACTTTGATTGATGGAACCCTCTGGCACAGCAGAAGCAAGCCCTCTGGCGTTGTGAGTAAGAAGTTACTATTTCTCTGCTAGGTGGAAGACATGTTTTTGTGCAACTATTGCTTTGGTCAATTTTGGATTAGTTTGATAATACTTCCCTTAGGCAATGGTCATGATTTTATGGGTGTGGTGCCCTCGACTCTTTTGATTCTCAACGTTGTAACTTCTTAAGCATCCTTTTACACATTTTATGCTCAGTCATTCTTTGGAATAGTCTTATTTTATGGGTATTGTTGTAATGTTGCTTAAAGGGCTCTAGGATTCTACATAAGCGCTCCATAAACATTGCTCCAGGATTTGGTTACGTTGGCTCCCTTACATGCACATATCCCTTACATGTGATACTCCCTCATGTATGTAAACATTGGCTCCTAAATGCTGGCAGCTCCACGTTGTTGCACATATATAACATGTTGTATCCATATTTATAAACGTTGTTCCACATATTTATAAGCGTTGTTTTCATGCTATCTCCATATATAACATGCTCCTAAACGCTAGCTTCTAAAATCTGGGAACTCCACGTTGTTCCACATATATAACATGATGTCTCCATATTTATAAACTCTGTTCCACATATATAACATGTTGTCTCCATATTTATAAGCATTGTTTTCATGCTGTCTCCATATATAACATGTTGTCTCCCAAGTTATAAGCATTGTTTTCATATATAATGTTGTCTCCCCATATATAACATTGGTATATATGCAACGTTGTTTCCATATACCACGTTGTTTAGCTTCTTCCCCCATATATTACCTGCCCCAATAATACCTCTATTTTTAATATATGAGAGTGCAATTTTTAACCACAAGAAGTGCATTTTTTATATATTGGCAGCAGGGTACATTTAAAAAAAAATGCATTCATTGATATCTATTGTGGGAGTGGTTCTCACCAGGAAGGAGAACTATCTAGAATGGTCACAGAAAATCAAACACACTCTCATTTTTAATGAGCTGTGGAAAGGAGTGTGTGTTGGAAATGGAGACAAAGAGCCAGAACAACCTACTTCAGACAAGGAATTCACCATTTGGGAAGATAATAATAGCAAGGCTTATTCATTGATTGCAGCATCAGTAAATGAAGAGGTGAGTCGCCATATTTCGCCATTTTCAAATGCTTTTGAAGCCTTACAAAAACTGAAGGAACTCTATGACTCACACTCTGCACTTGAAGTTGTTCAACTCCTGATTAAATTTTTCACCCTTGAATTACAAAATGATGATCCTCTTGCTCTTGCATCAGAAGTAAAATCTATTATGCATGATATCAAAGTCACTAATGTTGAATTGGACATTCCTCTGATAGATTTTCTCAAGGAACTTTATCCCACTTAATCAAATTATCTTAAGTCATTGCAAGCAAATGGAAACCTCAAAGATATTGCCTTTGACTCCCTTGTAAAAAAATTTGTTGAAAGAGAGAAAACTTTTGGGTAAAGACAGCTCCTAAGTCTTCTAAAGAGGTTGTGTGCCTTACACATAGAGAGAAGAATCTTGCTCAAGATTATTCCAAAGGAAGAGGTGGTCGAAGAGGAAGAGGAAGAAATTTCAAATGCAGGGGGCAAACACTCTCAAGGAGAAAAGTCAAATTTGCACTGCATACGCTGCAAAAGAGATGGATCACATGATGCATCCACATGCAAGTTGCCTTGGGACAAAATTGAGTAGGAAAGAAACCAACCCAAAGGTAAAACTAATGAAAAAGAGAAAGGTAAAGCACTTGAATCCGCTCACTATGTTGTGGCACACTGTAATATTGGAGTAAATGAAGACTTATTTAATGCTTCACTTGGTTCTTGGAAAAATGATTGGTTGCTTGATTCAGGAGCAACTTGCCACATGACTTTTAGAAGATATTTTTTTGAAGAATTCACTGAAAATTTTGATGGAGCAGTATACTTTGCAGACAAATCAAAACTCAAGCCATGAGGACTTGGTACAATCAAGCTTAAATTGCCTGGTCTTCCAGACTTTCTTCTGCATCATGTTTTATATCTCCCATAGCTAAGGAGAAACTTGTTGTCCTTGGTCCACATCTGCCAGCAAGGACACTCCATTCATATGTTTGATGGCAAGCTTGAGGTGAGAAAATCATCAGACCACTCACTTGTCATGACGGGGATAGAAGAAGAAAGGATTCTCAAGCTGCAGGGTACCTCTGCTCAAGCCCAAAATTTCTCATACAATTCTCATTATGAAGAAGGTAAATTTCCATCAAGTTTATTATGGCATGCTAGATTTTGACACTTGAACTATGACAGCCTCTGCTTGTTGAAGAAAAATGGTGTTACTAGTTTGCCTACAATTCCTAGGAAACTTAAGCATTGTGATGCTTGCATTCTAGGAAAGCATAGCAAACAGTCTTTTCATGATTCATATTCTAGAGCAAATAGAAAACTTGAACTCATTCATTCAGATTTATGTGGTCCAATGCCTATTCCTTCTGCAAATGGAAATAAATATATGATGATATTTATTGATGACTACACCAGAATGTGTTGGGTTTATTTATTGAAGAACAAATCTAATGCTTTTCAAACATTCAATAACTTTCATACATGGATTGAAAATGATCCACAATCTCATATTGACTCTATTCGCACTGATAATGGAAAAGAATACACTTCAAATGAATTTGAAAACTATCTTCACCAAAATGGGATCAAACATCAAACAACCGTGCCTTATAATCCCCAACAGAACGAAGTAGCTGAAAGAATGAATAGGACAATCTTAAATATGGTGCGCTACATGATGTTTTTCAAAAATGTAAAATTGATGTTTTGGGATGATGTTGTTCTATGTGTTGTATATGTAAAGTATAGATGTCCATCTAATGCTATTAGAAACAAGACTCCTTATGAAATGTGGTATGGGCACATTCCTTCAGTAAAGCATCTCAGGGTCTTTAGTTCCATTTGTTATGCCTTGATACCAAAGGTACATAGAAACAAACTTGGTGCAAGAAGTCATTTCCCTCATAATCTGGTTTGAGGAATCCTTAATTGCTCCTTGACCCCGATTGAAAACCACTTCACCCTCTAGCCTAAAAGATCTGAACTTACTCAGCTACCTTGCCCTGTAAACACTATCTTTAGAACTTTATTCAATCATGTTTTCTTGACACTTGACCCCATAGCCCAATGGTAAAGGACATCCCTCTATCCATATAAGTCAGTGATTCCACCACCAAACCAAAATCAAAACCCAATCAAGCTTAAATAACTAGCCTAAAATCAATTAACTAAACAAAGTTAAATCATAAAGAGAGAGCCCTCTCTGAGCATTAGGAAGGCTAGATCCTGATCTCAAAAGTAGGTTTGTGGTTACCTCTAAATATTTCTTTTGACCCATGATAACAATCCTAAGGAAATTTTAGAGTGATAACACATAGAACCATAGCAATTTCATAATTGCATCAATATATCGACATGATAATAACATGCCACCATCATAAATCTATCATCATGATAACCATAACCATCACAAGCATTAAATAATAAAAATAAAAATAAAATTGATTTATTTATTTATAAAATAAAAATTAAGTTAGTTAAATAATAATATTATTAATAATAAAAATAAGAAATAAATAATTATATTTTTATTAGTTTGAATCTGGTCTTATTTTAATGCTATTAATAAATAATTTCTTAGTGAAATATTAAAAAATAATATGTATATATATATATATATATATGATAAGTTTTGACATCTTAAACAACCGCGAGCCTGACTCTGATCATAGGCCTTTACTTATAACTCTCAATTTTGTCATGCATAGAGATACCATAAAAGATAACCCTTATAGCCAAAATAACTTAATATTTGATAGAAATAAACACGACCTCTTTATAAATGAATTAAAAATTAATTTGCTTCCTTTATCTAGTATAGACAACATAGAAGACCTCTATCATAATTTTACTACAACCCTCTCATATTCTATTAACAAGTTCTCAATTAAAGTTTCAAGCAATAAAAGAAATAGAAAAACCAGCCCACGGTATCACAAAGATTATAAAAGTGCGAGGAGAGCAATTAAGGAAGCTATTGATGAATCTCTTAAAATTGGCAAGATAAAAATATACAAAGCCCTAACTAAAAGGGAAAAAAGGCAGTATATTCGTAAAAGACAAGAGAATCTCTTACACCTCTCTAAGGTAGCTCCTGAGAAATTCTGGAGGCAAATTCTAACTAGGAAAACTAAAGATAATAACAAAATTGTTTTACATGACTGGAATTCCTATCTTAAAAAGATTTATGAATCTCCAAATGTCATGGATAACTTTGAAACCCTGCTCACAATGATAGAAGTTTTCTCATTAGAAGACAATGATTTTGGGGTTAAACGCCCTGGCAAACAGGAAAGCTAAGGACATTGAAGGTTATCAAGTGGAAATCTTAAAAATTGGAGGTCCTTTCCTCATCCCCCACTTCCACAATCTTTTCAATCAAGTGGTCAAGAAAGGGTTCCCTAAACCATGGACTCAAAGCCTCATTATCCCTATTTTTAAAAGTGGGGATACAAATAACCCCTCTAACTATCAGACAATTATGATCAGCCCTCTCTTAGCCAAGTTATATGGTATTATTTTGGAAAATAAGTTGAGCATATGGCTTGAAAGTGAAGGTAAGTGGGCTAAAGGCCAAGCGGGTTTTAGAAGGCAACACTCAACAACGGACCACCTCATTACGCTTAGGATCATTGTGGAGGAATGTCGCAATGATAAATCCAATCTCTTTTGTTTCTTTGTGGACTTTAGAAAGGCTTTCGATACGGTTCCTAGAAACAACCTATGGAATAGATTAGAAGAGCTAAAGGTTCCTTTCAAGTTGAGAGATGTCACTATAAGGTTATAAGAGAATGTAATTGCCAAGTTAAAGAGCAACGAGGGGTGGTCAAAAGATTAAGTGTAATATCAGAGTTAAACAAGGTTCCCCCCTCTCCCCTACCCTATTTGGCATTTACATCGACAAGCTAGAAGGTTGTTTAGAGGAAGCAGGTTGTGCTGGCATGTTCTTAGCTGGGATAGTCATCATCCTTCTTCTCTATACTGACGATATTATTCTTCTCACAAGGTGACCATCTGATCTTGATAAGCAACTTAGACTTCTTAAGGATTTCTTCTTTAACATGGGTATGACTATTAACACTGACAAAAAAAAAGTTATGATTATCAAATCCAAGAAGGACACTTAAGCTAATTTTATGTATGACAATAGTAACTTGGAGGAAGTGTCTTCTTACAAGTACCTAGGAATTGATATTCATCACAAGCTCAACTGGAACTATATCATTAAGAAAAGGATTAATGGGGGGTGGAAAGCTTATTTTGGTCTTGAAAATAATTGTAAAACGGAAAACCTCGTAATGTGGGATAGAAAAAAGTTCCTCTTTGAAACTTTAGTCACTCCTATTATCTTATATGGATGTGAGGTTTGGGGTTGCAGCATCTCTAGAGAATCCTGGAGAAAGATTGAGCAAATCCAGAAGCATTTTATAATGTATAACCTCAAAATTAAAAGCAATACACCCTATCCTATTCTCCTTATAGAAGTGGGTCTTTCCTCTATCAAGAGCCTAGCTATGACTAGGTTTATGTTGTACAAGAACAAACTCAATAGCATAGGAGACCATAGACTTCCTAAGCTAGCTTTAAATTCTAGCCAAAACCACCTAAGGCTCAAACAAGGTTGGTATAAAGACACCAGAGCCTGGTTAAACCATTGGGAGATTGACGAGAATGTTGCATTGCAAAACATTAATAACATTAAAAATATTGTTACTTCTAAGTTCAAAGAAAAAATGTGGTGTGAGAAAGATTTAACAGCTAAAAGAAATTAAGATATTATAAGGAGGTCATCAACCCCACCCTAGAATATCAAAAGTATTTCTCTGTTTTAACTAGCTCAAAGAAGAAAATTAATATAACCAAGATTAGAACGAACTCTCATAAGCTCCATAGTGAAACGGGTCGTTGGGCAGTTCCTAAAACACCATGGATGGAATGGATATGCCATCTCTGTGAGAATATGAACATTGAGGATGAAAATCACTTCCTCTTAGAGTGCCCCACATACAACCACATTAGATCTCAGTTTCATAATATTTGTTGCAATACTGACCTTCCTAGCTTTTACAATGTCAAAATTATAGTGAGCTCGGGAGGCTTCTCTCCAAGCTTTTTTAGCATAGGAATAAAATCTTAAATCAAACTAAATAATATTTCGTTTCTTTAGGTCCGATAGACAAAAGTTTGGTCTCAGTGGACGTTAACCATCATCATCATCATCATCATATATATAATAATGATAATTTTAATTTTAATAATTAATAAATAATTAGATATTTATAATTAACAACTAATTTCATAACAACTAGTTTTTTGTTAGAATTTAAAAATAAAAATATATTAATTTATTAATTAAATAACTAATTTCCTAACAACTAATTCTGGACTCTGATGCATCCTTACTATTTATTCATTAAGATCTATTGATTTTTTCACCTTTGTCCTGAGGATGAACCACATTAGCTGGTTTGAAACGTCGACCAAATAACACTGATGTGATTAATCCCAAAGACATGCTTACGATATTATAGATCACAAAACCTTAAGATCTAACATAACCATCACATTAAATTAATAATTGAATAATAAATTTTATGAAATATCATCATAATGGTGAAATCATATATACCATGTTTCCATAATAAAACCATGAACATGTTGATTCTTATGATACACACTAGTTATTGAGATTTTTAGTAACTTATTTAGGGAAAATAATTAATTAAACTTAATAATTAAAGTAATGTTCTCATTTATTTATTTATATATATATATATATAAGAGCATATAATTGATAGCCACACTTTGTGATCACTTTGGTGCTAGCAAAAAAATAAGTTAACAATATATACATTTATATTCATAATAATAGTATGAATGAAAAACAAAAATAGAAATATTCACATAAAAAAACATACTAACATTTTACAACATTAACATATAAAAATTCATAAACATTAACATATAAAAAATTATAATTTATAAACATCTTTCATAATACTTAATAATATCTTTACGCTTTAAATCATGCATCATTCCCTTCCAAAACCTTCATTACAACCATATAACTTTTATCATATTTTCAAAATCCCAATATATTTATTTATAATCAGAAGTAAACCATAAACCCCCTCTAAAATCCTTTAAACCTTTCATTAAAACATTACAAATATATTGTATAATACAATTATAAATGTTTTATTGCTATTAATGCACTTATAAATGTTCTATTACTCTTCATCAATATTAAAAATATTGAACATCCACATGTTAAAAACAACTTATTTGTTTCTTACCTATTAGATGCATCACTTGCTCAAATTTGAAAAATTATTTAAAAAACCATGATTAAAGCCCATTCCATTTTTAACTTAATTTTATTTTATGAACCACTTACATTTTGAACATTTATTTAAAATGTCACGCTGAGGAACCCATGTTCTCTTTTTCTTCTTCTTTGATTTTGTGTTCATTTTAAGTAAGAGATACATGATGTGAATATCAATTTGATACCTTAATATATTGCTTCATTAGCTTCCTTCTAAAAGGGGAGAGTGTAATAAACTTATTTTTATTAAAATTATAGAGGGATGCCACACACATCAGTGGCATGCCTCAAATCGTCCAAACACCGTCCCATATGTTAAACAAAGTAATGTTTTCCCGGGATGAATATATCATCAATGTAGTATTTATCATTAGCGTAGTTAACTGTTGTAAAATGGGATATGATAATATGATTATTTTTTGGCTGAGAGGCTCATTCTACAACTCGGTATGATGTGTAAGGATGTTTGTCCATAATTAAAGTTGAAATTTTTCTCATGTCAACCAAAAAAAAAAAACCTATACAAAACGTTTAAATAATTTCGGCTCATAAAAAAAATTGCACTTGAAGAAATTGGATCCCTCTCGGCTTATGTTAGATCCATATTTGAGATGGATCAATGTTGGTTATAGTCAACTGGAGTGAAATGACATATGATAATAAGATTAATTTGTGAGAAGATAAACTGCAGACGCTAAACAAGTGACTATGTCCTGCATCATTTTGTTGGATTAATTTGTGAGAAAATGAATTGAAGATGCTAAACAAGTAACTATGCCCTACATCATTTTGTTGGTAGGAAAGTCTTGAATCTCCAAAATGCTATATAAAATGGAAAAATTCATTTAAAAAAAAAACAAAATTGTCGAAAGTTGAATGAACTCCAAGTTTGTATTTTTATTTTCTAAAATATTAGAAACTGATTTAATGGTTATTTTGATGGTAGATAATTTTATTAAAAAAAAATGTGAATTTTTAAATCAAATTTTATTTAATTAATTAGAGTTACCATTTGATATTTCAAATGGTTGTCATTATTGTTGTTTCTTCTAAAAATTGAGGAAAAAGAGAGAATCCATATAGAATTAGCAAGTTATTAACATTTTTACTTGAAATGCTTGGTATATAAGTAAATGAGAGACTGTATTTCTAATGGAAAAAAACACAAATAGTTATAAAAAATACATACATATGTAATGGACAAATCAAAAAAATATATTATATAGTTTTGATTAACTTTTCATTTATATTACAATATTTTGATTATTGAGTTAATTAAAAAAAATTATAAACATATATATTATGTGATTCATGGACCTCAAAGATTAGTAAACGCTATATTCACAGAATATGTGTACCAGAGATATTTACTCGAATGGATCATTTCCTCTGGGCTCAACTATAAAGCTTGATCTCGAGAGTGTCAAGAGAATTGAACCCGTAACCTCTTAATAGTAAATGCACTTTAACGACAAAGATTTGCCCAATTAAACTAATCCTTAAAACTATTGCTATTACACGTAGAAAAACACTTTACAAATTTAATATAAAAAAACATAATGAAAATAAAGATTAATACAACTATATATAATTTACAAATTCATTTACGATATTTTGATCATTAAATTCAACTCATTTAATTCATTTCATATACATGAATTCACTTCAACATTAAAACCTTAAACGGTGACTTGCATTTTTCTTATATGCAGATTTAAAATACATTGTCTACCATAAACATATATGTATAATGTAACATACTTGGCATAAACATATATGTATAATGTAACATACTTGGCATAAACATATATGTACAATGTAACATGCTTAGCCATATGAAGAGTGTATGATATTATTAATTAGTTAGACTCAGATTATGTTGAGTAGGAAGGTTGAATCTATCATTGATTTATATATTTTAAACTTTTCTTCGTTGGTTTTAGTACGTTAATTATACAAAATTACAAAAAGAATGTGGTTAGTGCTCCTCATTTAAATAAGATATCTAAATAATAATATTTAGTGTTGAATCTTTGGCACTTTTTATTTATATTTTGTTATTACAAATTTTAACGTATTTTAAAATTCAAATGAATATTTAGGAGTGGTGGGAGGGGAAAGATTTTAAACAATTTTGTTGGAATAATTGAATCAAAATTTTTGTGGATTTTGTAACAGCTTAGTTTCAGGTTAAAAGTTTATTTAAAGATTAATTAAAAAAAAAATACCAAAGTCATGGGACACGTATTTCAAGTTGAATGTTGGGAAAAACATCTTAGTGGGTGCTCATTTTGTTTTATTATGGCTAAGGGAAAATTGGCAAAGGATTTGGAAAGGCAAAGTGGCAATTATTGACATTTATTTATGAAAATAAAGGAAAATAGGAGAAAATGGAGATGAAAGGTCATAGGTTTGCATGACGAGGAAATTAAAGGAAAATAGAGGGAAAATGAAGAAATTAGAGACACCAATAATAAAAAGGCATCAAAGTGTCAATTTGGGGTAGTTTGGATTTAGAATTAGAGAGAGAGAAGAGCACCAAGGGGAGAAAGGAAGGACAAGGAAAGCAAAAGACAAGCAAGGAAGGATTGGATCAAGGAGTCTCAATAGGATGACTTGCAGGTAACAAGTTGCATGTATGATTTCCTAACTAAAGTGTGAATGCATGATGCATGCATTTGCGTATTTGGTTCATTTGTTGTCAATGGCATGGGTTTTTCCTGGTTTGACAATGATTTTAGCCTAGCCTTGCCTTGCCAACTCCTTGATAGCCATGGTGTGATGGGATTCATTCTTGGTTGAGATATGGATTGTTGGAAGGTTTTGGATAGGTTTAAATGACCTGACTATGTAATTGATCAATTTGGAAATAAAGGACAATCCCATGTGTATTTTGGGCATAAATTTGAGCAACAAAGGGCAAGAGTTTAAGGAAGACTGGGTTGCACTATCCAAAGAGAGGTTGACTTGCATGGAGCCTCATAAAAAGAGAAACAATTAGTCTATTAATCGAGGGGGATACACATGCACGTGCATGGTGGAAATGAAAAGGGATGAACATTGGGAGAAAAATTCCTCCAAGAGGAGGAGGTGTAGGATAAAAATGATCAAGATCTTAGTGATCAAGTTATGGAAAGAGTGAACCAACTGAGGAAACCTTAAGAGGCAACTTGTTGGGTGAAATAGTAAAAAGGGCAGTGCCTTGCCTGAAGGCTTTAGAACCTACTGGGGAGTTTTTGGATTGTTGACACTATTGGCTAGGGAAGAGACGATCAGTTATTTGTGAGGGTTGATCAACCGTTAGGAGTTTCCTTGGGGTTGAAGCTTTGGTTTTTAACTCACTAATGAAGTACTTGGAGAAGTGATGTATTCATCCAATAATAGCTTATTTAGCTAATGAAACTTCCCTTGAAGTGGACTCCCTTCTCTTGAAAGTGATCTAAGGTTCTTTATATTGTGGTATCTTAGCATGGGTATTAATCATTCCTGTAAAGTCTGGAAAGGATGAGTGAAAGCTTGTGCAACTGGTGGGTGAAGGAAACGTGGCCTTATAACATCTTGTTTCAACTTTTAATATTGGTTAAACTTCCTTGTAAAAGCACTCCACCTCAAGCACTGGAATCTGTCTTAGTGGTGACAACTAGACGTAAATGTGGATGTAGTTTGTCTAAGGTTGGGTGGAGATTTGCAGTCCCAATCCTTTCAAATTGTAATATAAGTTGTACTCAATCTCTTACACTTGAATGTTTATAATATGTTTAATGCGTTGGGTTAAGGCTGCATTGGTACTGGTTAAATTTTTTGGTTTATGTCTGTGATCTAATGTGGAACGTAATTTCATACACGCTCAAGGAATATTGATTTCCTATCAAATTCCTGGGAAATTGAATGCAATTATTATATGGATTTATGATATTGTTTTATGTTTATTATTAGTCTAAGAGGCTTATAGATCTCTGAATTGTTATGAGAATTAAAATTTTCCAATGGCCCTAAGTATAAATTAATGGACGCATCTCTATTTTATTTGTTATTAAATTAATAAAGTTGGATTTCAAGCCTTGTTATCAGTTTCTAAGCTTAGATCGGATAACATTACATATATGTGTAAAACACACACACATATATATAGAATGGCATGGGTCGAGCACTACTAAAATCTCAGGAGAGATATCACAAAATTTGTACATATATATTAATATGTAGTTGCACAGGCTAAGCCCCTAAGGGATCAAAGAGTCCAACCCTTGAGTTTTAAGAGGTCACTTGTGCAGGCAATGTAACCAAGTGTTGAGGGTAGAGAAGGTTCCACCATACATCTATACATATTTCATGGGGTTGGAAGTTTCAGGGAACAATGGGTCGAGCTTTATGTGCTCATGTGAATAAGTTTTATTCCCAAGTGCTAAGGAGAGCTGATTATTGGACGGGAAGTAAGGCCATCGGGAAACAAAAAGTTTTACATTCTAGAACTCTGAAATTCTATTACCCTAGAGGTTTCAAGAGAATTCAAGACTAGAACTCCTGGGATTAAATCATTGGGATGACGTGGCGCAATGGGTTCATTTAGTGTAACCTAGCAGAGGGCCCCATATATATTTATAACATGAAAAATACAATTTCCATGCAACAGAGGGTCTAGTGTGACCCCTGGCCAACCTGGAAAGTGTCATGGCCAAGAGCGATGTGGAAACACTCAATAGGCCAGGTTGAGGTTGGCGCTAGAGGGGCATGGGGTAACATCATCCAAGTTATTTCTCATAGTATTGGATGCAAAACCTCTGGGATTTTATTCCTAGGAGGATGTGGCAAGGAGGACATGAATTCATGCAACATTAGAGTAGGGAGAGGCATCATCACCTTTCCATGCCACCCTAGAGGTTTACAAGGCCAGGTCACCTCAACGGTTTTGAATGCATCATAAGAAGGGAAAGGAATAGGAGGATGTGGCAGGGGTGGAGCTTGAGCACGCAACCATAACAAAAGGCATTGAGATGCATTGGAGGAGGGGTCTACGAAGGATCCACGTAACCCTAGAATTTTTACCCGAGAAGTTTCGAGGGCGGGGGGGGCTGCAAAGAAAATCCCCGGGATTTTATCTCCAAGGTGATGTGGCAATAAAGGGGCCCATGTTCCTCTTATATGTATATAAAGGGGGGAAGTAACCCCTTTGCATGCGTATTTGGTCATGTCTGCAAATAAAGGAGGTGCCTATATAATGTGACATTAGATATGAACGGGTTGAAAACTACCATATGGGAAATGACATGGATGGCCACATGGGGACCACGTAGGTACCACGTGGCAGGTCAGAATGATGTGACCAATTCTAATAGGTTAGTCTTTAATTGGCCATATATTTTGTTTCTAAACCCAATTCAGGAAAAAAATTTATTATTGGAAATGTATCGACAAGACAAATTCAACAATGATATCCATTTTAGGTTTTGAATAAGTCGATAAAGATAGAAAAAATCTACACCCCATTTCCATAACTAGACTTTGCAGGTTGGGTTCAATAGTAACCATCTTCCTTCATCCTTATTGTGTGTAAGGGGTGGTAAGGGGGTGTGGTTACATGAATAACTATATAACCTAAGGGCCCCATTGACTGGTCTCAATGTGGGGGGAATGAGTCAAGTGTGATTATGAAAATGGTCTCCTGCACTGTGGAGGCCTGATAAGCCAAATGAAATTGTGGTGGTGCATTACTGATGATCAAAATAACAATTTCTTAGGAATTTAGAGGGTTGATTAGCAATTTGTCAAGAGAGAGGAATGAGGCCATGGTTTGAGACATGCAAGCAAACAATCCCTAGGCAAGGTATGATAACATGGATTCCAATAATGCAATGGGTACTATTGTGTGGAGCAATCCATGATGGTGGAATAACTATTGTACATGTGTGAACACTCACCTTTTACAAGAGAAAGGAGTGGGTGAACGCAGTCAGGATATGGGCGTCATATGGTGAGCTCCTAGGGAGTGAAATGGGTTATGCAACTGTCTTCGAAGGAGAATATATCATGTCAGTTAAAGCAAATGATGCCTCAAGTATGAATGCACTATCTTGTAGTCAGTGAGCCGTGTCTTGATGAATTAGTCTAATCCAATCACACAACCTTTCAAATTCTTGGTTGGCTATGTCAAGGACATGGGTATGGTGCCCATTGTTAAGCTTGATAAATTATAGTACAACTTTTTTTTTGTGTAAGCTTGGTAGTTCTTCTCTTTTCTATTGATTTTTCATAAACAAGTAGTAATATATGTCTTTCAAAATATACCTCATGGCCTCAACCTGCCTGCAAGAAACCAGGTCTATTGGCACTGGTCGACATCAAAGGTTGTCCAAAATTTAAACAGTTTAATTATTATCATCCAGGCTACATTTGTTGCTATGTCTATTATATGCTTAATACTTGTAAAGTAAATTCTATTCGACATCATGACAAAAATTAACTAACAGTATCTCTGTTTCATTCATTTGAAGAATCTATTGGAGCCGGATCTTTCGCACTTGACCCGGGCACTTTACTCTGTAACAGTGTCTGAATCTGTTTTTCCATTCTCTTTAAGTTTAAGTTATGGTGATATTGCTACATCTACACTAATTGGATCTCCTTCTGGATGTCTTTTAATCTTGGCTCTTCCTATCTATCCCCTTTTGGCTCCTCTCTGTCTTTATACGTTGTCATTTCCTTTGCCAGAATATTTTTCATGACCTAATATAGTTGAATGGTCTGTCAAAATAATGTTTGGTGCCCACGGGTGTGTCCCAAATCCTGAATTATGTGCTCCCAATCAGTTGTTGGGGTTTCTTCGTTTACCACATCAGCATTGAGCTTCACTTCCCATGAAGATATCACAGCCTTAACCTCTACTGGGGTTCCTAGAGGGTAGGCATGCATTAGATTTTGCATGTTCTCCCTTCTCGTTCATCTTCCTATTTTCCTCGGTAGTCTACTCGCGGATGCCTCACTGGTGCTCTTCTTTCCTATTCTGCCTCCCCTTTTTTGTCCCTACTTTCCCGCTTTTACCATCTTCTCTTGTTTTTTCCAAACACAATATCCCCTTACTTGCAGCTTTTTGTGTGTGCGTTGTCGGCCTTCCAAGGACTGTTGAACTCTTAGGTTAATGATACCTATAATGTGAACCAGTATTAAGTTATTAAAACCAATAATTATATCATCCATGCTATTCTTCCATTGTTTTTTTATTTGATTTTTTGCCTTCTCATTCTTTGTTTTCTCTTTAATTGCTCTTTCTCCCACCCATTGAGGCCTAAAAAATGTTGCCTCACTCCTCTTCTCGCTGCCCTCCCCAATTCCCATTCTCCAAGGCTTCCCCAGGTATCCCCTTCCCTGCTTATGGTTAAATGGGCTAGAGGCTTTCTTTCTATCATCATACGAGTTAAGGTTTTCCTTCCAATCGTCTACCTGGATGAACCCCCTCTTCACATTTTTGTGAAGCCACTTCCTTTGAGTTTCATTTCTACCCAGATTCCTCCCCGGTTGCTTTACCTCCTGACTTACACTACCCTTGTGGTCTAGGATATACCCTTTTCTAGCCCACTGGTCATTTTCCTATCCTTCGGAGATGAAATTACCTCTCGTCTCCTTTCTATCTCTACCCCCAGCTAGCTTTTTTTCGACCCCCCTCACTAGTTCCAGGGGCGGTAGCTTCTCCTATAGCTCACATAGGTTTCGAGGTCTTTCCTCTATTCGCTTTGATCACAAGTTCTAGCGGCTGGCAATCTCGTTTTCTCCCTGTTTTCATTTTTCCTTCTAGGTTTCTCACAGGTCCCAAATTCTGCCCCCCCCCACCCCTCCAGGATGGCCATCCAAGTATACCCAAACCCTGTCAGCAAGAAATTATAATTGAAACCACTAGATTTTCCATGGCTTTCCTCTACGACAAGACCAAACAGTCTTATGTTGCCCCAGGACCAACCAAGCCCCTTACAGGGTTCGAATTGCCCCACCACCCTTCCAGGAATTCTATCCACTTGAACCCATACATAATAATCAAGTGCCTATGGAGTTTTCCATTTATTTCCTTAACTGACAAACTAGACATTCTTATCTTAAGAAAGACTAGACATTTTTTTCCTTATTTTCCACACTCTTCTCCATTTGCAAGGCATTGTTACTCTATCACTAGAGGAGGGAGATGTAACTACATACTCATTTCTGTAGGCGAATTCTAGTTGTTGTTCGTCACCCTTCTTCTCCCGGCGTTCACCACGTTCTTCGTCCACGCAATCACCCTACATCTAAATACCCTGCTGCCTTACCACATTTTCCCTTAACCTGCTCCCCCACCTACCTTTCCTCATTACCAAGGTACCTTCCCCTTTCCCTTTTTAATTTTCGCCTCCTCTTCCTCCATGTGAGGTCCTCGGTTGAGCACCCACCTCCCATCCATTGATTGCCCTCCGTCATTTCCTTCCTTTCTCTGGCTGCTCTAGCCACCTTCTTTTCCCCCGTTCCTTTTGCCACCTATCTCGTCCTCCTTCCATCTATCCCGCACTTCCTCCACCTGCTGGCTCCCATGGCCCTACACACCTCGATCGGGGATTTTGTGCTTTCTATTTCTTGTTTCTTAGTGTTTCTGTGAGGCTATTCAACCCTTCTGTTTTATTTATCGCTCCTCCCAGGATATCCAAACTACTCCCAGGTCTACCACTTCCCCAGTTTGCCAAGAAGTCTGCCGCCAAGTTTCCCGAACGATGTACATGTGTTGAGATGATGTACACTACTCCTTTTATGAGGCTTCCTATTTCCTCTACTAGTCTTGTTGTTCTCCTACTTTGGCTTATTTTTTCGCATGGGGTTCCTTGCTGAAGTTTTCTCACTATATCTATCACTAGTGTTGAATCTCCTTCCACTGCCATCTTCTGGTAGTTTTCTCTTCAAGTGATTTTAGCACATAGAATTCTGCCTTGTTGTTGTTGGTTGTTCCACAATCCATTGAAAACAACCTAATTGTGTTGTCTTGGTGATCTTTGAACACTCCCCCTGAGCTGGTTGTTCCCGGATTTCCTTTGGCTGCACCATCAAAGTTTAGTTTAACAAAGTTCTCTAGGGGGGACATGAAGTGATTTAAGGAGTCTCGGCATATAGGTTGATGTTTCCAAGAGTTCGGCATCAGCATTCTTGAGTTCAGATTTAGCCTGTCCATTACTCGTCTCTCCTGTGGTGTGGTTTCCCAATCATCTAGGTACCATTTCTTGGCTAGAATTGTCTCTCAGATGTTTTGAACTGTCATTTCCCACAATTAGTTTGTTGTTTTTTCCCCTTTGAATATTCTTTGGTTCCTCTCTTTCCATATTGCCCACTGAAGGAATCCTAAGGAGATATTCTAGGCTCGGTTCAAGATAGGGCTCTGGTATATTTTATTTCTCCTTTTTTCCATTATTTTTTTGGTGCTTGATTGATCCCTATTTGTGTGGCCGAAGAGTAATTCATTATTTTTCCATAGGACTCTACTGTAACTGCAAGCATTCATTAGGTGTTCCATTGTTTCATTTTTTCCTTCACATGTGCAATAGACTGATGGCCCCTACGTCCCTCTTATCTGTATTTGATCCCATGTTAAGGCGTAGCCATGGTGTACCACCCATAGGAAGAAGGCTACTTTTGGCCAATTTTTTTCCTTCCATATGCGTTCCCATATGGTTTTCCCTTTTTGTTGTTGGTGTTTTCCTTGCAAATAATATCCTTATTTGATGGTGAACATCCCCTTTGTTTTGTATCTCCACCTTATAATATATGATCCTTCCACAATTGCTATTCTTATAGTTTCCATTTCTTTGTCATAATTTGCCCACTATATAGAATCTGGTGCTTCCAGCCAGTGTTTTCTACTCTTCCATTTTCTCCATTGTGTTCCTATTTCTATTTCCCAGAATTTTCTCACTGTCTGGTTTGCTGGGTTGTTCATGTTTAGGAATGGTCTGGCTTACTGAATAATTTTTCTCTCTGCTGCCAAGCCTCTTGCCAAAACCTTGCTTTATCTCCTCCTCTAATTTCCAAAAAACTATGGGTTCTTATCAGTTCCTTATTTTCTGTCACAAGGTTCCAGATTTCTGACCCTTTTATATTCTCCTGAATTCTCAGTCTTCCTTCTGTCGACCTGGGCATCCCATGTTTTCTACCCCATATCTATTTCCATAGATATGTTCCTCCTTATATCCATTACCACCATAACTTAGCCCCCATGACCTGGTTCAGAGTGTACAGGTCGTGGAGGCCCAACCCCCCTACTTTGTTTGGTTTAATTAGCCATTTCCAAGATAATAAAGCCCATTTATTTACTGTTTTTGGCCCTTGCCACAGGAATTTCTTGAATATATTGTCATCTCGTTGCACACAGTTTTAGGGACTGCTAGACTTGAGAGCTGGTATATAGGTATTGATTGCAGCACTTCCTTAAGAAGTATGACTCTACTCGCCATGTTTAAAGTTCGAAAAGTCCAATTCTATAGGCAACCTTGGGTCTTTGCCAGGAGTACCTTCCAATTTTCCACTCCAATCGGATGAAGGCTTAACAGAATGCCCAGATATTTTGATGGAAAGGTTCCTATACAGAATTCCATTGTTATTGCAAGAAATGTTTGGGATTGAGCTCTTGCGTTGAAGAAGAAGATATATGACTTCTCTTTGTTGATCTACATTCCTGAAGTATTCATGAAGTCTTGGAAAATGGTGAGGAAGGATCTAGCTTCCTTAAGGGTTGCTTGCAAAACATCATAATGTCATCAACAAACTATAGATGTGTTAAGGCCAAATCATTTCCCCACATGCGTAGGCCTTTAAACTGTATTGCTTTCAACTTCACTTTCACATATCTACCAAGACCTTCAGTTGCTAATATGAACAAGAAAGGGGAAATTGGATCTCCTTGTCGGAGCCCCCTAGTTGCATTGAATAAATCTGTCAGACCTCCATTCAGGAGGATTGAAAATACAGGAGTCGATATCAAAGAATAAATCGAATTTATCCATCGAGGGTCAAAGCCGAAGGCTTTCAGGATACCTTGGAGGTAGGTCCAGCTTAACCGATCATAATATTTAGGTAGATCTAATTTGATCATCATTCCTTTGGTTTTGAGGTGCTTAAGGGAATGTATTTCTTCTTGAGATGTTACTATCTCGTTCACTATTTGCCTTCCTTTAACAAAACCGTTTGCTCTTGGGAAATTAGGGCTGGGAGAATCAGTTTGAGACTATTGACCATGATGGTTGAAAGGATTTTATAAATTACATTTCATAAAGCTATGGGTCTAAACCCCTTCGGCTCTTTGGAGTGGTCAGATTTTGGAATAAGAGCTAAAAAGGTTGAGTTAAGAACCGAGTGTACCTTTTTTGTTGGTCTGGACTCCTCCACTACTTCTAGGATATCCTCTCCTAGAATAGGCCATGTTGCCTAGAATAATTCTACAGTAAATCCATCTGGTCCTAGAGCTTTATTCTTTGTTAATCCTTTGACTACCTCTTCCACTTCTTCCATGGTTATTATTCTCATTAGAGCTAGGTTTTGATCTCTCCTGACCAACTAGAGAATATGCCTAGTTATCTTACCTATCTCCTATGTTCTGTCTTGTCCTGGTTCTATCATTATATCTTGGAAATGATGAACTAGTAGGTTCTCCATCTCTTCATTTTGTATTAGACGGTTTCCTCCCTGATCTAATAAAGAAAATATTATGTTATACTGTCGATGTTGTATCATTGCTTTGTGGAAGAATCTTGTGTTTCTTTCTCCCTCCCTTAGCCACTGGACTCTTGATTTTTGTTTCCACGAGATTTCTTCTTGCTGCCTCCTTTCCTCCATCCTCTTCAGCAATTTTCCTTCTTCCTCCACTAGGATTTCTGATCGGCCATTTTTTATTATTTTTTGTTGCACCCTTTTCATCCTTGCCTAAAGAAATTCATGATCTTGTTGAATATTCCCAAATTCTTCTTTGTTCCAATTTTTTATTTTTCCTTTGAGCTCTTTAAGGCATAGCTGGAATGTATGCATTTTGTTCCTTCCTTATTCTATGCTTGATCTCCACCATTCCTTTATTTTTTCTAAGAAGGTTGGATCCTGCATCCAGAAGGCTTCAAACCAAAATGGTGGCTTATTTTTCCCGTGTTTCATATCTACTTCCAACCTTATTGGCCAGTGGTCAGATCCCATGCATGGCAGGATTGATGCTTCATAATAAACACCTCTGCTTATTAAATTTTCAGTTACCAGGAATCTGTCTAGCCTTGATGCAATATGATGGCTTCCTCCTCTTCGGTGATTCCAAGTGTAAGTTTCATTATTGGTGAGGATATCTACTAGGTGGAGCTCTTCTTGCAGGTCCCTGTATTGATCCATTTCAGGTTCTTCTCTTCTAATCCATCCTTTTTTTCCTTAAAAGAGGTTATTAAATTGAAATCCCCTGCTATTAACCAGAGCTTTTCTACATGCAGGTGGCTTAATTTCCTAATGCTTTGTATAAAGTTTTCCTTCTCTGCAAGGATATGCGGCCCATAAATTTATGAGATTATGATCCATTCTTTAGTTCCTATATTCCAGAAACGGCTAATTAGAATTTGCGACATTCCTATCTGGTCGTCTACCATAACCTCTGTAGGGTTCCAGAGTACCATTATTCCCCCTGCACTCCCTTTTGTATCCAGCGCAACTGCTTCATATCTTGGTTTCATTTTCTGTAGAATATCCTCTAGTTTTTCACCTATTATCTTTGTTTCTTGGAGAAGAACTATTTGAGGCTTTTCCTTTCTTAGTCTCTCCTGTATATATCTATGTTTTCCCCGGTTGTGAAGGCCCCTTATATTCCATAATAGTACTATCATTGGTTAACTTTGTTTAGTTGTTGGAATACAGTTGAGAACGGTACTACCCTTCCAGTGTTTACCAGCATCTCTCCCAATATTTGGATTGACTCTTGCAGATTTCTTCTCCATCTTTTATTGCCTCCTTTACCTCTGCTTTGTTGTTCTTGTGAGTTTTCTTCTTGTTGCATACCGAGTTGCTCTGTTATATCTACTTGTCTCTGTCCTTGGTTAGCCTTATATTGCTGGAAGGCTTCCTTGTATAGTTTCTTTTGGTCCTCTAGGATGAATCTTTCATCCAAATGCCTCCATTCATTTAACAATCTTTTAAGAACTTCCTCTTCTATGCTTAACTCCTCTCCCCTAACTGCATCTACTTCCATTATGGTGAGATATTTTTGTTCCCATTCTTCTTTTTCTATCAGATCCATTTGGGCTTTCCTCTTTGGGGTTGTTTTTTCTTTACTCTAACTAATTTATTTTTCTTTGTCCTAGTAGTCCATTGTTTCTGTCTTGTTTTCCATTCCTTCCTCTTCTTCCTGTAATGCCTCATATTTGTTCTTGTTGTTCGTTTGTGTTTGATTGTTTCCTGGGTATTGTTGTCCTTTCAGGGTCTTCCTTTTGTTCCTGACTTCTTTGAATCCCTCATCTGCCTCATGTGGGGGTTTCATTTGTTTTTCTTTTAAATATGGACTAGCTTCTTGGTTCAACGGGAATTTTTTGCATAAGTGACCATATTCATGGCATTGGCGGCATCGAAACAGTATATGCTCATAGTCCAAGGTCTATTGCCAGATTTATTCATGATATTGTTCTATTGATTTAGGGATAGGCTCTGAGATATTCATGTACAAGAAGATCCTGGTGTAGGAAGTGTAGCGACCACTTCGTGTGGTTTCTGTGATTTTAAAAAATCTTCCTATTGAGTTTCTGATTCCTTCCAGTATTTTTGGATCCCAAAAATCCATTGGGAGGCCAAAGAGTCTCACCCAGACAGGGGCTACTACGAATTTATCTTTATCAGGATTATAGCATTCCTCCCATTATCTCATAAACAATCCTGCATTATAATGAAAACATGGACCATTTTCAAAGACTCTTTCCTTATCTTGCAGGTTTGAGAAGATTACCAAAAAAAACCCTTTTTCTCCCAGCTTGAGTTCTACATGTCCTTTTGGTTTCCATTTTTGTTGGATCCATTTAATCAGGTCCTTCTCCGTTGGCCAAACACCAATGAATTTTTAGATCATCACGTGGTCCTTCATGTAGCTGTGATATCTCTCCAATTTGTTAATGGGTATTATAAATATGGATTTCTCTATTGCACGCAGCAAGCATTGTCCTCTACTATGGATCTGCCATCTATCTCCTAGGACAAGGCCATTATTTGGGTCTCCCTCTTCCTAGGAATTCAATTGCTTGTTGGCTTTCCCACTTGAATCAGCAGTTGCTACGTTCTGGTTGGAGGCTATCCCCCCGTTTTATGTTTGCATGTCCTTTCCTTCTGTTGGTTGTCTAGCGATGCGGTCATTCCTCTGTAATGTCAAGTTTCTTGTAGGTTTTCAAACTCTAGGGTTTGCGCCTCATATTCGCAGAGCGTTTTCCTCCCAAGAAATTTAAAAACATATTGAGTAATTATAGTACAAATAATATCCTTCTTTGATGGTGAACATCCCCTTTGTTTTGTATCGCCACCTTATAATATATGATCCTTCCACAATTGCTATTCTTATAGTTTCCATTTCTTTGTCATAATTTGCCCACTGTATAGAATCTGGTGCTTCTAGCCAGTGTTTTCTACTCTTCCATTTTCTCCATTGTGTTCCTATTTCTATTTCCCAGAATTTTCTCACTGTCTGGTTTGCTGGGTTGTTCATGTTTAGGAATGGTCTGGCTTACTGAATAATTTTTCTCTCTGCTGCCAAGCCTCTTGCCAAAACCTTGCTTTATCTCCTCCTCTAATTTCCCAAAAACTATGGGTTCTTATCAGTTCCTTATTTTCTGTCACAAGGTTCCAGATTTCTGACCCTTTTATATTCTCCTGAATTCTCAGTCTTCCTTCTGTCGACCTGGGCATCCCATGTTTTCTACCCCATATCTATTTCCATAGATATGTACGTCCTTGTATCCATTACCACCATAACTTAGCCCCCATGACCTGGTTCAGAGTGTACAGGTCCTGGAGGCCCAACCCCCCTACTTTGTTTGGTTTAATTAGCCATTTCCAAGATAATAAAGCCCATTTATTTACTGTTTTTGGCCCTTGCCACAGGAATTTCTTGAATATATTGTCATCTCGTTGCACACAGTTTTAGGGACTGCTAGACTTGAGAGCTGGTATATAGGTATTGATTGCAGCACTTCCTTAAGAAGTATGACTCTACTCGCCATGTTTAAAGTCCGAAAAGTCCAATTCTATAGGCGACCTTGGGTCTTTGCCAAGAGTACCTTCCAATTTTCCACTCCAATCGGATGAAGGCTTAACAGAATGCCCAGATATTTTGATGGAAAGGTTCCTATACAGAACTCCATTGTTATTGCGAGAAATGTTTGGGATTGAGCTCTTGCGTTGAAGAAGAAGATATATGACTTCTCTTTGTTGATCTACATTCCTGAAGCATTCATGAAGTCTTGGAAAATGGTGAGGAAGGATCTAGCTTCCTTAAGGGTTGCTTGCAAAACATCATAATGTCATCAACAAACTATTGATGTGTTAAGGCCAAATCATTTCCCCACATGCGTAGGCCTTTAAACTGTATTGCTTTCACCTTTACTTTCACATATCTACCAAGACCTTCAGTTGCTAATATGAACAAGAAAGGGGAAATTGGATCTCCTTGTCGGAGCCCCCTAGTTGCATTGAATAAATCTGTCAGACCTCCATTCAGGAGGATTGAAAATACAGGAGTCGATATCAAAGAATAAATCGAATTTATCCATCGAGGGTCAAAGCCGAAGGCTTTCAGGATACCTTGGAGGTAGGTCCAGCTTAACCGATCATAATATTTAGATAGATCTAATTTGATCATCATTCCTTTGGTTTTGAGGTGCTTAAGGGAATGTATTTCTTCTTGAGATGTTACTATCTTGTTCACTATTTGCCTTCCTTTAACAAAACCGTTTGCTCTTGGGAAATTAGGGCTGGGAGAATCAGTTTGAGACAATTGACCATGATGGTTGAAAGGATTTTATAAATTACATTGCATAAAGCTATGGGTCTAAACCCCTGCGGCTCTTTGGAGTGGTCAGATTTTGGAATAAGAGCTAAAAAGGTTGAGTTAAGAGCCGAGTGTACCTTTTTTGTTGGTCTGGACTCCTCCACTACTTCTAGGATATCCTCTCCTAGAATAGGCCATGTTGCCTGGAAGAATTCTACAATAAATCCATCTGGTCCTAGAGCTTTATTCTTTGTTAATCCTTTGACTACCTCTTCCACTTCTTCCATGGTTATTATTCTCATTAGAGCTAGGTTTTGATCTCTCCTGACCAACTAGAGGATATGCCTAGTTATCTTACCTATCTCCTATGTTCTGTCTTGTCCTGGTTCTATCATTATATCTTGGAAATGATGAACTAGTAGGTTCTCCATCTCTTCATTTTGTATTAGACGGTTTCCTCCCTGATCTAATAAAGAAAATATTATGTTATACTGTCGATTTTGTATCATTGCTTTGTGGAAGAATCTTGTGTTTCTTTCTCCCTCCCTTAGCCACTAGACTCTTGATTTTTGTTTCCACGAGATTTCTTCTTGCTGCCTCCTTTCCTCCATCCTCGTCAGCAATTTTCCTTCTTCCTCCACTAGGATTTCTGATCGGCCATTTTTTATTATTTTTTGTTGCACCCTTTTCATCCTTGCCTAAAGAAATTCATGATCTTGTTGAATATTCCCAAATTCTTCTTTGTTCCAATTTTTTATTTTTCCTTTGAGCTCTTTAAGGCATAGCTGGAATGTATGCATTTTGTTCCTTCCTTATTCTATGCTTGATCTCCACCATTCCTTTATTTTTTCTAAGAAGGTTGGATCCTGCATCCAGAAGGCTTCAAACCAAAATGGTGGCTTATTTTTCCCGTGTTTCATATCTACTTCCAACCTTATTGGCCAGTGGTTAGATCCCATGCATGGCAGGATTGATGCTTCATAATAAACACCTCTGCTTATTAAATTTTCAGTTACCAGGAATCTGTCTAGCCTTGATGCAATTTGATGGTTTCCTCCTCTTCGGTTATTCCAGGTGTAAGTTTCATTATTGGTGGGGATATCTACTAGGTGGAGCTCTTCTTGCAGGTCCCTGTATTGATCCATTTCATGTTCTTCTCTTCTAATCCATCCTTTTTTCCTTAAAAGAGGTTATTAAATTGAAATCCCCTGCTATTAACCAGAGCTTTTCTACATGCAGGTGGCTTAATTTCCTAATGCTTTGTATAAAGTTTTCCTTCTCTGCAAGGATATGCGGCCCATAAATTTATGAGATTATGATCCATTCTTTAGTTCCTATATTCCAGAAACGGCTAATTAGAATTTGCGACATTCCTATCTGGTCGTCTACCATAACCTCTGCAGGGTTCCAGAGTACCATTATTCCCCCTGCACTCCCTTTTGTATCCAGCGCAACTGCTTCATATCTTGGTTTCATTTTCTGTAGAATATCCTCTAGTTTTTCACCTATTATCTTTGTTTCTTGGAGAAGAACTATTTGAGGCTTTTCCTTTCTTAGTCTCTCCTGTATATATCTATGTTTTCCCCGGTTGTGAAGGCCCCTTATATTCCATGATAGTACTATCATTGATTAACTTTGTTTAGTTGTTGGAATACAGTTGAGAACGGTACTACCCTTCCAGTGTTTACCAGCATCTCTCCCATTTTTTGGATTGACTCTTGCAGATTTCTTCTCCATCTTTTATTGCCTACTTTACCTCTGCTTTGTTGTTCTTGTGAGTTTTTTTCTTGTTGCATGCTGAGTTGCTCTGTTATATCTACTTGTCTCTGTCCTTGGTTAGCCTTATATTGCTGGGAGGCTTCCTTGTATAGTTTCTTTTGGTCCTCTAGGATGAATCTTTCATCCAAATGCCTCCATTCATTTAACAATCTTTTAAGAACTTCCTCTTCTATGCTTAACTCCTCTACCCTAACTGCATCTACTTCCATTATGGTGAGATGTTTTTGTTCCCATTCTCCTTTTTCTATCGGATCCATTTGGGCTTTCCTCTTTGGGGTTGTTTTTTCTTTCTCTAACTAATTTCTTTTTCTTTTTCCTAGTAGTCCATTGTTTCTGTCTTGTTTTCCATTCCTTCCTCTTCTTCCTGTAATGCCTCATATTTGTTCTTGTTGTTCGTTTGTGTTTGATTGTTTCCTGGGTATTGTTGTCCTTTCAGGGTCTTCCTTTTGTTCCTGACTTCTTTGAATCCCTCATCTGCCTCATGTGGGGCTTTCATTTGTTTTTCTTTTAAATATGGACTAGCTTCTTGGTTCAACGGGAATTTTTTGAATAAGTGACCATATTCATGGCATTGGCAGCATCGGAACAGTATATGCTCATAGTCCAAGGTCTATTGCCAGATTTATTCATGATATTGTTCTATTGATTTAGGGATAGGCTCTGAGATATTCATGTACAAGAAGATCCTGGTGTAGGAAGTGTAGCGACCACTTCGTGTGGTTTCTGTGATTTTAGAAAATCTTCCTATTGAGTTTCTGATTCCTTCCAGTATTTTTGGATCCCAAAAATCCATTGGGAGGCCAAAGAGTCTCACCCAGACAGGGGCTACTACGAATTTATCTTTATCACGATTATAGCATTCCTCCCATTATCTCATAAACAATCCTGCATTATAATGAAAACATGGACCATTTTCAAAGACTCTTTCCTTATCTTGCAGGTTTTAGAAGATTACCGAAAAAAACCCTTTTTCTCCCAGCTTGAGTTCTACATGTCCTTTTGGTTTCCATTTTTGTTGGATCCATTTAATCAGGTCCTTCTCCGTTGGCCAAACACCAATGAATTTTTAGATCATCACGTGGTCCTTCATGTAGCTGTGATATCTCTCCAATTTGTTAATGGGTATTATAAATCTGGATTTCTCTATTGCACGCGGCAAGCATTGTCCTCTACTATGGGTCTGCCATCTATCTCCTAAGACAAGGCCATTATTTGGGTCTCCCTCTTCCTAGGAATTAAATTGCTTGTTGGCGTTCCCACTTGAATCAGCAGTTGCTACGTTCTGGTTGGAGGCTATCCCCCCCCCGTTTGATGTTTGCATGTCCTTTCCTTCTGTTGGTTGTCTAGCGATGCGGTCATTCCTCTGTAATGTCAAGTTTCTTGTAGGTTTTCGAACTCTAGGGTTTGCGCCTCATATTCGCAGAGCGTTTTCCTCCCAAGAAATTTAAAAACATATTGAGTAATTATAGTACAAATAATATCCTTCTTTGATGGTGAACATCCCCTTTGTTTTGTATCGCCACCTTATAATATATGATCCTTCCACAATTGCTATTCTTATAGTTTCCATTTCTTTGTCATAATTTGCCCACTGTATAGAATCTGGTGCTACAAGCCAGTGTTTTCTACTCTTCCATTTTCTCCATTTTGTTCCTATTTCTATTTCCCAGAATTTTCTCACTGTCTGGTTTGCTGGGTTGTTCATGTTTCGGAATGGTCTGGCTTACTGAATAATTTTTCTCTCTACTGCCAAGCCTCTTGCCAAAACCTTGCTTTATCTCCTCCTTTAATTTCCCAAAAACTATGGGTTCTTATCAGTTCCTTATTTTCTGTCACAAGGTTCGAGATTTCTAACCCTTTTATATTCTCCTGAATTCTCAGTCTTCCTTCTGTCGACCTGGGCATCCCATGTTTTCTACCCCATATCTATTTCCATAGATATGTTCCTCCTTGTATCCATTACCACCATAACTTAGCCCCATGACCTGGTTCAAAGTGTACAGGTCCTGGAGGCCCAACCCCCCTACTTTGTTTGGTTTAATTAGCCATTTCCAAGATAATAAAGCCCATTTATTTACTGTTTTTGGCCCTTGCCACAGGAATTTCTTGAATATATTATCATCTCGTTGCACACAGTTTTAGGGACTGCTAGACTTGAGAGCTGGTATATAGGTATTGATTACAGAACTTCCTTAAGAAGTATGATTCTACTCGCCATGTTTAAAGTCCGAAAAGTCCAATTCTATAGGCTACCTTGGGTCTTTGCCAGGAGTACCTTCCAATTTTCCACTCCAATCGGATGAAGGCTTAACAGAATGCCCAGATATTTTGATGGAAAGGTTCCTATACAGAATTCCATTGTTATTACAAGAAATGTTTGGGATTGAGCTCTTGCGTTGAAGAAGAAGATATATGACTTCTCTTTGTTGATCTACATTCCTGAAGCATTCATGAAGTCTTGGAAAATGGTGAGGAAGGATCTAGCTTCCTTAACGGTTGCTTGGCAAAACATCATAATGTCATCAACAAACTATTGATGTGTTAAGGCCAAATCATTTCCCCACATGCGTAGGCCTTTAAACTGTATTGCTTTCACCTTCACTTTCACATATCTACCAAGACCTTCAGTTGCTAATATGAACAAGAAAGGGGAAATTGGATCTCCTTGTCGGAGCCCCCTAGTTGCATTGAATAAATCTGTCAGACCTCCATTCAGGAGGATTGAAAATATAGGAGTCGATATCAAAGAATAAATCGAATTTATCCATCGAGGGTCAAAGCCGAAGGCTTTCAGGATACCTTGGAGGTAGGTCCAGCTTAACCGATCATAATATTTAGATAGATCTAATTTGATCATCATTCCTTTGGTTTTGAGGTGCTTAAGGGAATGTATTTCTTCTTGAGATGTTACTATCTCGTTCACTATTTGCCTTCCTTTAACAAAACCGTTTGCTCTTGGGAAATTAGGGCTGGGAGAATCAGTTTGAGACTATTGACCATGATGGTTGAAAGTATTTTATAAATTACATTTCATAAAGCTATGGGTCTAAACCCCTGCGGCTCTTTGGAGTGGTCAGATTTTGGAATAAGAGCTAAAAAGGTTGAGTTAAGAGCCGAGTGTACCTTTTTTGTTCGTCTGGACTCCTCCACTACTTCTAGGATATCCTCTCCTAGAATAGGCCATGTTGCCTGGAAGAATTCTACAGTAAATCCATCTGGTCCTAGAGCTTTATTCTTTGCTAATCCTTTGACTACCTCTTCCACTTCTTCCATGGTTATTATTCTCATTAGAGCTAGGTTCTGATCTCTGCTGACCAGCTAGGGGATATGCCTAGTTATCTTACCTATCTCCTTTGTTCTGTCTTGATTTGGTTCTATCATTATATCTTGGAAATGATGAACTAGTAGGTTCTCCATCTCTTCATTTTGTATTAGACGGTTTCCTCCCTCATCTAATAAAGAAAATATTATGTTATACTGTCAATGTTGTATCATTGCTTTGTGGAAGAATCTTGTGTTTCTTTCTCCCTCCCTTAGCCACTGGACTCTTGATTTTTGTTTCCACAAGATTTCTTCTTGCTGCCTCCTTTCCTCCATCCTCGTCAGCAATTTTCCTTCTTCCTCCACTAGGATTTCTGATCGGCCATTTTTTATTATTTTTTGTTGCACCCTTTTCATCCTTGCCTAAAGAAATTCATGATCTTGTTGAATATTCCCAAATTCTTCTTTGTTCCAATTTTTTATTTTTCCTTTGAGCTCTTTAAGGCATAGCTGGAATGTATGCATTTTGTTCCTTCCTTATTCTATGCTTGATCTCCACCATTCCTTTATTTTTTCTAAGAAGGTTGGATCCTGCATCCAGAAGGCTTCAAACCAAAATGGTGGCTTATTTTTCCCGTGTTTCATATCTACTTCCAACCTTATTGGCCAGTGGTCAGATCCCATGCATGGCAGGATTGATGCTTCATAATAAACACCTCTGCTTATTAAATTTTTAGTTACCAGGAATCTGTCTAGCCTTGATGCAATTTGATGGTTTCCTCCTCTTCGGTTATTCCAGGTGTAAGTTTCATTATTGGTGGGGATATCTACTAGGTGGAGCTCTTCTTGCAGGTCCCTGTACTGATCCATTTCAGGTTCTTCTCTTCTAATCCATCCTTTTTTTCCTTAAAAGAGGTTATTAAATTGAAATCCCCTGCTATTAACCAGAGCTTTTCTACATGCAGGTGGCTTAATTTCCTAATGCTTTGTATAAAGTTTTCCTTCTCTGCAAGGATATGCGGCCCATAAATTTATGAGATTATGATCCATTCTTTAGTTCCTATATTCCAGAAACAGCTAATTAGAATTTGCGACATTCCTATCTGGTCATCTACCATAACCTCTGCAGGGTTCCAGAGTACAATTATTCCCCCTGCACTCCCTTTTGTATCCAGCGCAACTACTTCATATCTTGGTTTCATTTTCTGTAGAATATCCTCTAGTTTTTCACCTATTATCTTTGTTTCTTGGAGAAGAACTATTTGAGGCTTTTCCTTTCTTAGTCTCTCCTGTATATATCTATGTTTTCCCCGGTTGTGAAGGCCCCTTATATTCCATGATAGTACTATGATTGGTTAACTTTGTTTAGTTGTTGGAATACAGTTGAGAACGGTACTACCCTTCCAGTGTTTACCAGCATCTCTCCCATTATTTGGATTGACTCTTGCAGATTTCTTCTCCATCTTTTATTGCCTCCTTTACCTCTGCTTTGTTTTTCTTGTGAGTTTTCTTCTTGTTGCATGCCGAGTTGCTCTGTTATATCTACTTGTCTCTGTCCTTGGTTAGCCTTATATTGCTGGAAGGCTTTCTTGTATAGTTTCTTTTGGTCCTCTAGGATGAATCTTTCATCCAGATGCCTCCATTCATTTAACAATCTTTTAAGAACTTCCTCTTCTATGCTTAACTCCTCTCCCCTAACTGCATCTACTTCCATTATGGTGAGATATTTTTGTTCCCATTCTTCTTTTTCTATCGGATCCATTTGGGCTTTCCTCTTTGGGGTTGTTTTTTCTTTACTCTAACTAATTTCTTTTTCTTTGTCCTAGTAGTCCATTGTTTCTGTCTTGTTTTCCATTCCTTCCTCTTCTTCCTGTAATACCTCATATATGTTCTTGTTGTTCGTTTGTGTTTGATTGTTTCCTGGGTATTGTTGTCCTTTCAGGGTCTTCCTTTTGTTCCTGACTTCTTTGAATCCCTCATCTGCCTCATGTGGGGGTTTCATTTGTTTTTCTTTTAAATATGGACTAGCTTCTTGGTTCAACGGGAATTTTTTGAATAAGTGACCATATTCATGGCATTGGCGACATCGGAACAGTATATGCTCATAGTCCAAGGTCTATTGCCAGATTTCTTCATGATATTGTTCTATTGATTTAGGGATAGGCTCTGAGATATTCATGTACAAGAATATCCTGGTGTAGGAAGTGTAGCGACCACTTCGTGTGGTTTCTGTGATTTTAAAAAATCTTCCTATTGAGTTTCTGATTCCTTCCAGTATTTTTGGATCCCAAAAATCCATTGGGAGGCCAAAGAGTCTCACCCAGACAGGGGCTACTACGAATTTATCTTTATCACGATTATAGCATTCCTCCCATTATCTCATAAACAATCCTGCATTATAATGAAAACATGGACCATTTTCAAAGACTCTTTCCTTATCTTGCAGGTTTGAGAAGATTACCGAAAAAAACCCTTTTTCTCCCAGCTTGAGTGCTACATATCCTTTTGGTTTCCATTTCTGTTGGATCCATTTAATCAGGTCCTTCTTCGTTGGCCAAACACCAATGAATTTTTAGATCATCACGTGGTCCTTCATGTAGCTGTGATATCTCTCCAATTTGTTAATGGGTATTATAAATCTGGATTTCTCTATTGCACGCGGCAAGCATTGTCCTCTACTATGGGTCTGACATCTATCTCCTAGGACAAGGCCATTATTTGGGTCTCCCTCTTCCTAGGAATTCAATTGCTTGTTGGTTTTCCCACTTGAATCAGCAGTTGCTACGTTCTGGTTGGAGGCTATCCCCCCCCCGTTTGATGTTTGCATGTCCTTTCCTTTTGTTGGTTGTCTACCAATGCGGTCATTCCTCTGTAACGTCAAGTTTCTTGTAGGTTTTCGAACTCTAGGGTTTGTGCCTCCTATTCGCAGAGCGTTTTCCTCCCAAGAAATTTAAAAACATATTGAGTAATTATAGTACAACTTTGAAGCAAAGGAAGAAAAATGAAGCTTCACAAAACTTTACACTTTTCATTCAAGGAAAAAAAGCAGGGACGTAATATTAAATGGAGTAGTAAGTAAGTATAATTTGGCATATAATTCCAAACTCACAAACATAATGATATTCAAATTCAAATTCCATACATATTATTGTCTCTTTTTTAAGATAACATCGAGTAAAAAAAAAAGTTACAGTATATAATATATAGATAGTGATAAATAGGAAGAGGAAAAATACAAGCATAATAATCAAGACACAAAATGGAAAAAATAATGTAAGATCCTTCGTTGAGAGTGTAAAATAATAATGTTTGGTTATGATGATCACAAACTTAGCAAATCAAATGTCTGCACAAGGAACCTCTTAACAAATGACCCCATTTATAGAACCACATTAGTCAAAATGCCAATAGACATGAACAGCAAATTAAACAAGATTTGTTGTAGTGACCTCAAAGGGCATGTTCAAGGATTGGTATGCTATTCTAACAAAAATAAATCTTATTTACCTCTATATATGTTGCTATTTAAAATAAGCCCAACTTGTTTTTCCATCTAAGAGATATTGTCTTCCTTTCGAAACCTGGATTTATAGTTGTAATTTATGAAAATAGTTTCATAATTGTTTCTTTAAATGATATGTATTAAAGTATAATTAGGCTTAGTTATTTAAAGGTAAGACATATATAGTCAAGCTCCTAGAAAATAGGGAATGAATTGGAAAGGGGTGGACCCACATCCAATAATTTTGACTTCAAACATCATAATATACCAAATAAACGATAATCACTATATATAAAAAATGCATGCATCATGTAAAGATTTCACTTATGAAATCGACACTTCATAATATCAAAAATACGTAATGAGGTCCATGCATATCATCATGCCCAAAATACTATCCATATATCTAATATAAATGCAAAATTGTACAACCATGAAGTTGATGTATCCAAAAATAAACATTATCAAAACATATTTGTCAAAACATCCATAACTATCATTAGAACTTGTATACAAAAGGAGTTGAATTATTTTTAGATTGTGCTAGGAATCCTTCCATTGAGAAGTGAGGTTGCTCTGCTTCCAATTGTTGCCGATGATTACTACCTTTTGAATCAAAGGATAGGAAATCAAGCACTAACTCTGGAGTGTGTTGTGATCAACACTTTTCACGGGATTGGTCTTGGCAAAGGAAGCGGACAGAGGGTGAAATCCAATATGTGTTACAACTGGGGGAATAATAGACTTGTGAGTATCATGAATATGAATAGCAACAGTTGGAGAAGAATTATCTTTGGAGCAGTAATTAAGATTAGGTTCTCAAAAAGGTTAAGAGGAAGCATGTGTATTTGGTGAGTGAGAACAATTGGAAATAAGATTATTTTTTTTAAATCAGTTCCCCAAGAATTGTTATTATGTTGAGGCAAATTTCAACAGGCCCCTAGCCATCATTGACATTTACAGTTTCATTGCTACGCTGAGACTTTGGGATTTCTTGTATATTCGGATAAGGTATCATATATGGAGTTGAGTCACATTCATAGATAGGAGGGATACATGAGACATTATGATACCATAGGTTAAGGTGGCCTATGGTGGCTAGATGATGGAACTCATCTAAGTTAGCGTTGAAATGGAAAGAAAAACATTTTTTTTGTTTCTTCCAGAATCTCACTAGCCTAGGGGTCTATTTATTCTTCCTCAACCTCAGCTCTATCCTCGAGAACCCGAGATCATCTCTACAATACACTAAAAATCGGTGAAGATGGAAATTCCTCTATGACTTGTATCTTCTAGCTGAGCTTGGTGCCCTCAGTAACTATAGGGGTTTTCTGACTGGTAAAAACTCAAAATGAACTCCAGTAGCAAGAACAAAAGAATTAAACTCAAAACACTTTGTTAACAGGAACCATGGATTTAAATATGACAACATATTTACCGTTGATATCCTCAGCAATGGAACATTTAAGTCGTAGGACAGGATCACGACTTTCAATGCCATGTAATTAATCCAATAAATGCAAACTTGTCAAATACATATAACCAAAACTATACCACATGTGATAGAAATATTGAATGGCCAGATCATATAACATCAGGTAATATGCTACCAAATGTAACTCTATCACAATATAAATCATAAGTTCTGAACATGTCATGAGAGCCAAACAATACCCGTTTACAACCATCATCAAATTGGAGGTATAAGATGCATCTTAAATACGGATCTAACATGATCCGAGAGGGATCCAATTTCTTCATGTGATTTTTTTTATGAGTCTACATTATTTAAATGTTTTGTATAGTTATTTTTTTTTTTACATTTAAAAAAAAAAATTGACTGAGATAAGAAAATTTTCAACTTTGATCACGAACGGACAACATTACACATCATATTGGGTTGTAGAATGAGCCTCTCGGCTCAACAAATTATGAAATATGAAATTCCTTTAATTCCAACTCAACAGAGGTCCCACATTGATGCAGAGATATCAACCAAGAGCCAACTTAACAAACCATCCTTTGCGTCACATATTATTCATATGAATTTCCAACACAAATCCAAAATATATATCGTAATGTTTGGCTGTTAAAATCTCATTGTACGTAGCATTCATAATCTAATGATAATGAAATTAGGGTGCTTATGACCATAGGGTTGTAATATATTTTAGACATACCAAATATTTAACCATTAACTTCACAACACAACAATTATTTGAAACATGGTAACCTTTTTGTAAAGCAACATCCTTATAGCATATGCACTTTTGAAAACTATTCTTTTAATAAGCATGATATCCATGAATATTTTGCAATGTAGTAGCTTCATTAGCAATGTAAATTTAAAATAATTGAGTTGATTAACATCCATGTTTTGTGATTACAGAGGCAACAAAACAAATATAATGAAAGTGTGACTACTACAAACATAATCAAAAAATGAAATTGATATTCAATTTGAGAAATATGTATATAACCATGAGCATGTGTATTCCTTCTTCCTTTAGATAATGAATGTGGTGTTGTATAGGAAGGGAAAAAAATATGTTAATGGTCCTCCCCTTCTGATCATGACAGTGGAATCAAAACTCACAAAATAATGGAAACAAGGTTATTGATGGTTGATTGATGTGTGGGAAAGCATGACATAGGTGAAAGATTTTGTAGATTATTACAAAATCGAAGGATTTTATAAATAGGTGTCAACATTTGGCGACTCGACAGGGAAATATGGGTAGCCATATTGAACTTAGAATTTTCTTTTTCACATAGTAGGAAAGAAAATATGAGCAAGGTAATCCTCGTTTCCCTGCCCCTCATAGAATATTTTTCAAAAGATACACTCACCTATTGATTTGTTACTTCTCATAACAAAGGTTCTTAGGGTGATCTTTTCTTAGATAAATGAGAGTGATATATCTTTATCTTTATGGAATAAAAATAATTCATTGCATATAGTTGTTCTTTCAAGATGATACAATATTAAACTCTAGTTGTAGCACCACTATCTTTACCTTTTGAGCAAGTTGCAACAAAGTAGAAAGGTTTTGTCATGGTTTGCACTAGTATTTCTTAAAGATACATATATGAAATTATTTTAACACTAAACATGGAATAAAAATGTGGAAAACTAAAACAAAAGAAATATAAGGAAAGTAACAAAAAGAAAAGAACAAAAAACAAAGAAAATTAGACTAGATGTAAATTCATAATTGAACAATCTTGTGGCAGCATCAGTGAAGTGCTTAATGTAAGAACAATTGGTAGGGTAGGGTAGCAGCCTGTCATCATCATCTTTCAGAACATATGAATTAATTATGATCTTAGCAACAATTTCATATGGGCCAATCCAAACCTTCTAAAATTTAGTGTGCTTTCCTTTTCCAAACATGCGTTGAGTCCCATGAAAGGAATTTTTGTCCTATTTCAAAGGTGGTATATTTAGCCCTTTTATCGTGATATTTTTTAACACTTTTTTTCCTTCTTTACATTTGATTCATAGATGAGTTCCTCTTTTTATCAAGAGCTAGGAGTGTGCGATAACGATTATTAAATCAGATTCCTTAAATTATTCAATTTGAAAGGCAAGGCGAAAAGAGGCTAGTTGTAGTTCAACTGGAATGACAACTTTTTTCCTGTAAACAAGATGGAAGAGTGTAATGCTAGAACTTACATTGGTGGTAGTATGATCTTCCCATAAGGCTCAAAGAAGCAGAAGATGCCATTGCTTAGGATTATTATAAATGATCTTTCTAAGGATTTTAAGTATGTTTTTATTTGTTTATTGGGAAAACCTATTTTCTTGGGGATAGGAAGAAGATGAAAAGGTATGATTTATAGTGAATTTTCTACCCAAAAAGGGAGTGAATTCAATGGAAATGAAAGTGGTTTGTTATAAGACATGATGTGAATTGGTGTACTGAATCTAGGCATCATAATTTCTTCGAAGAATTGGATTCCCTGATATTTAGTGGTCCTTTTGAGGGGAATTGCCTCTAACCATTTAGTAAAATAATTGGTTGTAGTTAAAACAAAAATGTGACTAACTGAGGAAGGAGGGTTGATTGGGCCTCTAAAATCAAGCCCCCATTTAACAAAGGAGAAAGTGACAATTATGGGTTCCAAAGGCATTACAGAATATTGAATTTTCTTTGTTGCTCATTAACATTCATTACATGATCTAAAAAACTTCAAAGTATCTTTGAAGATTTGTGACCAATAATTACTAGTTCTCATAATTCTGTAAGCAGTGGCTCTTGCAGCAAAGTGACCACCGATATGATCGGATAGTTTTGAAGATTTATGCAAAGATTTCAAAATATAATGATTTACAGATATTTCATCTATGCATCTCACGAGTACTCCTTCAAGAAACTTTCTGAATAATATATCCCCTACAAATACATATTTCAAAGCGTCCAATTAGATTTTTCTTCTCTGGATTTTGTCTAATTTTTTTGGACATCTATGGTGACTCAAATAAAAAATGATGTTAACATACCAAGTGTAATGATAAAGTTCAGATTTTTCATCTCGAATGAAAAATAAATTTGCAAGATATTGATTTTGAGATTCATTGTCCTTCGTATGATCCAAATCCTGAGCAAGATGTAGAGATAAATCCCTTCCCTGGATGGTGCCAGTAGTAGTTATGGTATGGTCATGTTCTTGAATTTTAGTCAGCCAGTGTGCTAATTTACCAGACATTAAATTTTGGGAAAGGAGGATTTTCACAGCTAGTAAGGGAGTTCTTGGCTCAGTATGATTTCCAAGGATAAGATTCTTGAACTTTTCAACAAACTTAACAAGAGGGTAAATGTACTTGTTAATTAATGAATATTTCATAGCTTCATCAGAAAGGAAAATTGATTGGATACCCAAAATATATTACTAACACAATCTGAACCAAAATTAAGAGGATCTCCAACCCTTGTATTAAAGAAGTCATTGCATTAGAGAAATCTACAATAATTGTAGATTTCATTAACTTTTGTAATAACTATCATAGTAGTGTAGCATAGTTAAGAAAACAAGCAAGAAGAAATCACTTCTGAATTGAGACTAAGGGAACCCCATTTGCTACCAAACATCCACACTTCTCTCTATATAGAAATTGATTATATGGTTTTTATGTTAAGGAATTAGGTCTATAAGAGGTGGAACTAGGTTTGACTTTCCATTCTTTTTGTTTCCTATTCCACATTAGGAAACTAGTATTCTTATTGATAAAGAAAAAACTACGAAAATATGGAACTCAATTTTATCTTTAGGAGGATTTCATTTAATAGATATTAATACACATTAGACTTCATATTATTTATAGTCACTTGCATGGAGAAACAACCTCAAGATATATCTAATTCTAATTGATTACACAAAGGATGTGCAAAATGTTAATTTGGGTGTATGATGAGCTAGGCAGTTACCCTACTTCTTCTCGTATATTTGTGAGATTAATTTCCCAGTTGATCACATGAACATCCCTTAATTCCTTTTTAACCTGACGTATCCATCATCTTTAAGAAATCATGCATTCATGCTTAGTTTTCATGATTAATGGATGTGTTTTGTTAAAGTTAAGGATAGGATGAATTAATGTTTGGAATATTTAATATTTGTGTTGCATGTCATAGGTTGAAGCCAGTGTCCATTTTTATGGAAATTATTCGAGCTTAGATATTTCCAATCTAATTTCAGTATCATATATATATATATATATATAGATGCAAAGTTCCATCATGCATTGACAAGTTTGAGATTGCTATTGAGTTTTTGGTTAGGTATTTTAGGGTACATATGGGCATCTTAGGCCACAACTACATCATTGTCAATATTGACTGTAACTTTGGTAACCTTGAACTTCCACAAGGAGTAGTTGGATTGCATTCACCTTTTGAGGAGAAAATTTCTCCACATTTCCATGATCTTGATGTAAAGAAGAACTCCAAGAAATAAAGGAAAACCATTTCATAGATAGTTATTTTATTTTATAGAAAAATAGGGAAATAATTGATAATAGATTTAAAGGAATTTGTATAAAGGAACAAAGAAAAGAACCATTTGAGTTTGTTTAATTTTTTTATAGAAGAAAACCAATTTGTTGCTTTTATTATTGAGTCTTCTTTTTATATACTAAGTTAAGTTTGAGAGCGCAATATTTAGAAAGGATGTAAAATAACGACCCATTCTTGTGACATGCAATTAAATGATCTCTACTAGTCTTTATTTGCTCTAGCATTACTACAATTTCATTTTACTTCTACAAATCTTAATTTTTATTTATATCATTTTAATTTTGGCTGTGTCACTAAATTAGTTCCATTTTTATAAGTTCAATTTTTTCTAATGTGATGAAATTAGTTTATTTCTATATGTTTGATTTTGATTTGTGTGCCTAGTTAGTTTTACACCTACAATTTTATTTCTTGACTAATTTGCATAGTTATTTTTATCTCTTACTTTTCATTTCTAGTAATTTTACATATGCAGCAAAATGCTTTAGAGTAATTCAGCAAGTTCATCTAATTTAAAGGCTTAAATAAGAATATAAGACTTAATGGATTGGAAACAATGAAGATCCCCTAAATAATTTAATCAATAAGAAGCACCCAAGAACTAAAAGCTCTATAAAATGTGCATATAATGTAGTTGTTTTGAAAGTTTATGTTCCTTGGTTGATAATTAAAGTACATTCTAGCTTATCTTCCCAAACATTTCTTAAGGCTACTAGAAAATATGCATGGAAATAATAATTTATTAGCAAATTGCATATCTAAATAAATATGCTTGTCAACGTTGCATATCTAACATTGGATTAATATCCATGGACCATATTTTATAAGTATGATTCATGTGTGGGTGTCATGAGGTTGATATTAAATAGCCCATGTACAAGTGGCTCAACCTCCTACCTTTTTTGCACAACAAATTACAATGTGGATTCACCATCAAGCTTGTCAACTCAACCAAATGTTTTTAGACTTCAAGCAATAAAGGAAGTCATGGGGTGTCATAACATTAGATTGTATCTCGAAATACCAATGTTAAAAGTCATCATTTTCCACCAAAATTTAATTCTCTACACAACTTAGAACACTTAATGAACCTTGTAGGCCAAGTCCTCATTTCCATATGTCTTAACTTGCATACTAATTGTTTCTTTTGCAAGTACTAATATCAATATAAGCATTGGGAAAGTATAAGAAAAACCATGACATATGTTAACCAAATTATTTGTAAGCATAGGACCATAGCAATTTCATAATTGCAATAATATATTGACATCATAATAACATGCCACTATCAAAAATATATCATAATGATAACCATAACTATCACATTAAATGAATAATTGAATAGTAAATTTTATGAAATATCATCATAATGGTGAAATCATATACACCATGTTTCCATAATAAAACCATGAGCATGTTTATTCTTATGGTAAACACTAACTATTGAGATTTTTAGTGACCTATTTAGGGAAAATAATTAATTAGACTCAATAATTAAAATAATGTTCTCATTATATATATATATATATATATATATATATATATATAACAAAACATATAATTGATAGCCACACTTTGTGATCACCTTGATGCTAGCTAAAAAATAAGTCTACAATATATATATTTATATTCAAAATAATAATATGAATGAAAAACAAAAATAGAAATATTCATTTAAAAAAAACATACTAACATTTAACAACATTGACATATAAAAATTCATAAACGTTAACACATAAAAATTTATAATTTATAAAGATCTTTCATAATAATTCATAATACCTTTAGGCCTTAAATCATGCATCATTCCCTTCCAAAACCTTCATTACAACCATATAATCCCAATATATCTATTCACAATAAGAAGTAAAATATAAACCCCCTCTAAAATCCTTTAAACCTTTCATTAAAACATTACAAATATATGATATAATATCACATTTAATATAGCTAATGCAATTATAAATGTTCTATTACTATTAATGCAATTATAAATGTTCTATTACTCTTCATGAATTAAAAAAAAAAAAAATAGAAGCACATTATTGAACATCCACGTGTTAAAAACAACTTATTAGTTTCTTACCTATTAGATGCATCACTTGCTCACATTTCAAAAATTATTTTAAAAACCCATTCCATTTTTAACTTAATTTTATTTTATGAACCACTTACGTTTTGAAGATTTATTTAAAATGTCACGCCGACGAACCCGTTGTTCTCTTTTTCTTCTTCTTTGATTTTGTGTTCATTTTAAGTAAATATATTGTTTTGCAAATTACCTAAGATACATGATGTGAATATCAATTTGATACTTCAAGATATTGCTTCATTAGCTTCCTTCTAAAAGGGGAGAGTGTAATAAACTTATTTTTATTAAAATTATAAAGGGATACCACACACATCAATGGCATGCCTCAAATGGTCTGAACACTATCCCACATGTTAAACAAAGTAATGTTTTTCCATGATGAATATATCATCAATTTAGTATTTATCATCAACATAGTCAACTATTGTAAAATGGCATATGATAATATGAAAAAAAATTAGCCAAAAGGCTCATTCTACAGCCCAGTGTGATGTGTAAGGATGTCTATCCGTAATTAAAATTGAAATTTTTCTCATGTCAACCAAAATAAAAAAAAAAAAAAAAAAAAAAATCTATAATAATAATAAAAAAAAACTATACAAAATATTTAAATAATTTCGGCTCATAAAAAAATTTGCACTTGAAGAAATTGGATCCCTCTCAGCTCATGTTAGATCCGTATTTGAGATGGATCCATGTTAGTTATAGTCAACTGGAGTGAAATGACATATGATAATAAGATTAATTTGTGAGAAGATAAACTGAAGACGCTAAACAAGTGACTATGTCTTGCATCATTTTATTGGATTAATTTGTGAGAAAATGAACTGAAGATGCTAAACAAGTGACTATGCCCTACATCATTTTGTTAGTAGGAAAGTCTTGAATCTCCAAATTGCTATATAAAATGGAAAAATTCATTTAAAAAACAAAAAAAAAAAAACAAAATTGTCGAAAGTTGAATGAACTCCAAGTTTATATTTTTATTTTCTAAAATATTAGAAATTGATTTAAGGGGAATTTTGATGGTAGATAATTTTATTAAAAAAATGTGAATTTTTAAATCAAATTTTATTTAATTAATTAGAGTTACCATTTGATATTTCAAATGATTGTCATTATTGTTGTTTCTTCTAAAAATTGAGGAAAAAGAGATATTCCATATAGAGATAGCAAGTTATTAACATTTTTACTTGTAATACTAGGTATATAGGTAAATGAGAGACTATATTTCTAACGAAAGAAAAACACAAATAGTTCTAGAAATACATACATATGTAATGGACAAATCAAGAAAATATATTATATAGTTTTGATTAATTTTTCATTTATATTACAATATTTTGATTATTGAGTTAATTAATTTTTTTATAAACATATATATATTATGTGATTCACGAACCTCGAAGATTAGTGAACGCTATATTCACAAAATATTTATACCAAACATATTCACTCGAATGGATCATTTCCTCTCGGCCCAACCATGGAGCTTGATCCCAAGAGTGTCGAAAAAATTGAACCCGTGACCTCTTAATAGTAAATGTGATTTAACAACGAGGATTTGTCCAATTAAATTAATCCTCAATTCTATTGCGGTGAAAAAACACTTTACAATTTTAATATAAAAAAACATAGTAAAAATAAAAAATAATACAACTATATATAATTTACAAATTCGTTTATATTACAATATTTTGATCATTAAATTCAACTCATTTAATTCATTTCATATACATGAATTGGAGATGGACATGTATTCACTTCACCATTAAAATCTTAAACGGTGACTTGCATTTTTCTTATATGCATATTTAAAATACATTGTCTACTATAAACATATATGTACAATGTAACATACTTAGGATAAACATATATGTACAATGTAACATACTTAGCCATATGAAGAGTGTATGATATGATTAATAAAGTAGTTAGACTCAGATTATGTTGAGTAGGAAGGTTGAATCTGTTAATGTCAGTATCTGCATACTTCCATCAGGGATCAAAATTCACTCTTCTCATCTTAATTTTAGGGGTCCCATACTGAAAATTTTGCATCATTCCATTAGGTCATGATATATTGATCCACTGATGGTTGTTTTCTCTTCAGATAATCTAAATTTTTCCCTCGTAGAGTATACTCGCAGATCCTCCTTCAGATTGTCTTCATTCATGGTTTCATAATCAATTTGCAATCATGATTTCATTAGGTCATAGGGCATGATTTCATTAGGTCTTAGGGTTTCACTACCAAGGTCAAAAGTTTGATGTTGAAAGGTAAATAAAGGTCAGCGATGGTATGAGGATGACAGATAAAACAAGCATGATGATTTGTAAGTCATAAGCTACTGAGTTATTATTTCTTTTAACCTAATGTAATTTTCACCTCAAAAACATGTTTTTGAGGTGAAAACAGAGTATTTCAAGTTTATTTGTATCTCATATGTAATTTTAAGTTCCTATATGTAATAATGGATCTCAGTTGCACTAGATCATTTCTCCTCGCTGCAAGACAAACAAACACTGCAAAATTCAAGTCCAATTGAGAATTCATCCACCTGTCAAAAGGAAAGGGTCAGAAAATCAAGAGCAATTAAATGAAAAGGTGAAAGTGACAAAAAACATTAGCAAAGGGGGTTTGAGGAGCTAAAGATTAAATTCAAGGGTGTATAAATATCTTTTTGCCTTCATATCTTCTTTATTTCCCTCTTACCACGCATTGAGCAAACCCCAGTAGTGTTTTTTTTACAATTTGAGGTCAAATCAGCAGAAAGAGTGGAGGCACTGTGCATTTCCTCTTGGCACTACACACTCCATTTAGGTGTTGCGCACTCCCTTCAAGCGTTGTGCACTTCCTCAGGGCGCTACGCTTTTGGCCAATTTTGCCCCTGTTCATTCTTCAGAGGTCCTTATACCTCCTCAGCCTTAAAACAAGTAAGTGTCTTCTTCAAAACATCATTTTCTCTCTACACAAAGTTGTTTCCCAAATGATTGAAGAATGAAATCAAGATTGGTGTTAGTCTTACATTCAAAACCCTAGTTTTTCTCCTAAACCTTGATTTTGCAAGCAAGCTTCCCATTTCCCAAAATTACCTGATTAATACCCTATATCCCCTTTCAGAGACCCCTATCCCTACACCTATCAAACTCCCCATCTACCTTTCCCTTCTCCTTTGCATTCCCCTACCATTTACTTAGGGTTTCATAACAAACACACCATCGCTTATGAAAGATATAGTCCACACAGTGAAGAAGAGGGATCAAAAAGAGAGGGAAACATAGAGCAAAGAAGGCCACATAAAGGAGGGAAAATTCACAGGTTTGAGCCTACAGATCTCAAAGAGGTCCTAGCTTCTCCTATGACAGTGACATCCTTCAAATGGTTAGGGTGTTTTGAGTTTTGTGAGCAGGTCCAAGCAGTCCAGTACCACCCTAAGTTGACTAGGATTTTTATAACAAAAATATAGGATAACCAAGTCACTCTTGCAGGCATAACCTTCACATTGTCTGTTGCCATCATATCAGCGGCCACTGGGATTCCAGAAGTTGGGGGAAAATGGTTCAATTAGGGTGAAATAGAAGCACATTTTTATGAACCATACATCAAACCTAGGTACAGAAGTGAAAGAAAAGGCTATTTCCCTTTCTCATACCTCCTTGACAAATATGCACCCATGATGAAGATTATAATGAAGTATTTTTCATGTGAGGGTAGGTTCTCTAGGGTCTATTCTTACCACATCCGGTTACTTATGCATTTCACTAGGGTTAAAATGCTCAATATACCCTACTATATTTTCAGGAGTGTTGAGAAGATGGCTTACATTGCTCAAAGAAGAGAATACAAAGATCAAATGAAAAGCTTATTTCACCATTCCCTCATAAAGATCATAGTTCTTTATCACCTTAAAGAACTTAACATTGCATAGAGTACATTTATAGATAACCCCATTTTCACTCAAGTTTCCACTCAAAATGTTCAAGACATTCCATCATCATCTCATCCACCAACCTCCATTCCTCCATCTCAGCCCATGCACTATTCATCTCAACCACCATCACCCCCATTATCACCATTTCATGAACCTATTCCTTCATCTGAGAGGAAAGAGGACAGTGACAAAGAACAAAGTGATCAGGGTCAAAGCAGCAAGCCAGGAAGGGCTAGTTTAGATACTATGGTTGGTGGGCTCCAGTATTGTAGCAATAATGCTACAACTCCTGGAACTCCCTTCTTTAATTTTATCAACCCGGTAGTTCATAACAAACTTGGAAGCGACAGTGCTGTATGCACAAGTACTAGCTCTTGCCGCAGTTGTCACTTGGTCAGCTGGCACAAGTTCGCTAAGGGCTTAAGCCAACTTCTATGAGCTCTTAGAAGAAGCTTTTTAACTGATGGATGAAAGCTAACTCAAAGGAAGCTAATCTACTTGCGGAAAGAAACTGAAAGCCAAAAAGAAACGCAAACCCTAGCAAACCCTAATTCTACCAGCTAGTCCTACTGATGCAAAGATGGGAATGCAAACTACTGAAAGAGATGCCATTACTTCTATGAAGGTAAGATACATGTGTCTAGACTACTTCTACCTGAAGAAAACATCTTTTTGTATTTTTGAATAAGTTATTTAGAATTATCATGCATGTGCTTTTAACTGGCTATTTACTGTGCAGAGGCGAATCACGGAAGAGAAATGCTTGGAAGAGGTCGGGAAGGTCCAGAGACGGTCTAAGGAGTCCCTAACATCCTTCCAGAGAGTTTCACAAAGTTTGGCTGCCAAGAAACCGCGTTTATGAGCTTCTACAGGAAGTCTGCAGGGGTTCTACAGGATGTTTCAGAATTTCTACAGGATGTTCAGAAGTTCCTACAGGATGTCCTACGATTGGATTTTGGGTGATGGATGAGTGGAAGAGGATGCATGGATGGATAGGGAAGTAGGATAAGGATTTGTAATGACTTAGTGACGGAGAGATGAAGTGATGAGAGGGTGTGGAAAGCTAGCTTGTCTTAAAAGGGTAGAGGAAATGGAAGGCCAAGAAGGTAGGGTGACGTGGGCAGAAGAGTAGTTGTGAGACGAGGGATCTAATTTGGAGATGAGCAGTTGGCCTGGACGAAGCTTAGATGGAAGAGAGAGTGATGGAGATGCACTGCACAGTGTAAACTGAACCAAATCATCCACGTCCTGCACATAATCAAAATATTAACTAATCTATCCTAACTGTTAATGAAACCAATGAACATCAACGTTATTTCTAAAGAGAACCATGTATGGTACTGAAGCAAAGAAACATTCCAAGAGGTCTGAGCACATGGATAACTTTTACAAATGAAAACATTGCACCAAAGATTGCATGAGTACGCAAACTAGTGTTTTTGTTGGGTAGCACTGTCTGCAATTCCAACCCCTAGAAAGAGGTGAAAATGAGAGTGCAGGCAACCCTTTTCTGGAACTCTTATCAATTCTTATCTCATTACTCTATTCTAGACATCTGAAGCAACTATATCTTTTAACAATGACCTACTTAACCACACCACGAAATCTAACTCAACAAACTGCGTTTCAAATGCATGTAAAGAAAATCATAATGCTGAAAGAAAAGATATCAATACAAAGAAGGAGGCCCTAGGCACTCAGGTTGGGCCCAACCCCGAGAGCTATGGCTCCTCTAAAAACTCAGAGCTGAGATCAAATCTGACTGCTTCTCATTAAAAAATAATAATCATAAGTCAAGAGGTATGCCAATGATGGCTACAAAAGAGCAAAAACAGAGCTGGCAGCTCGTAGTGCAGAATGTGCAACAGTTTTTCCAAAAGTCCTTTTCGAAGGCTGAAGCCTTATCATTTATACATCACGAGGCCCCAAGCTGGCCTCCTAAATCTATGGGACTTGGCTGACCAAACTGGGAGTGAACAGCTGCTTCCACAAAATCTGTTTGGCTGCCTTCTAGATCCGGTTGTGGTGGCTTTTGGAGCTCGGAGTTGGGGGTGAAGATCCCGAGGAAGGCTATTTAATGCCATGGAAAACCCTCCTACGAATCCTCAACCCCATCTTGGCTGTCTCCTAGCCCTTATCTGCTCGGTTTTGCTCCAACATGTGTCAAAAAACCTGAAATGAGCACGTGTTAGCCACCTAGGAATAGTGACTGCCCTTATTCGTACAAATGACATAAACATACTAAAAAATGATGCATAAGTTATGAAAAATGAAGGATTGAGCAAGGGTAGTTAGGCCAAATGAGCCCAAAATGTTACCAAATTTGGGGCTCATCATCACCCCCCAGCTAAAATGATTGCTCATCCCTGAGCAACTAATCCAGCTCCTCGTCCTTCATTGCTTTCACCGCCACTCTCACATCCCAGGCTTCTGAAGTAGTATCCTCCTCACTGGCATGGAACCCAGCCTTCCTTTCCACCTCTTCCCACTGCTTATGCTCTTCTTTTTCTGTGCTGCCTTCCATCAATCCTAAAAGCAAAGGTGGGCTTAGTTTGAGGCCAATCCAGCTGGCTTGGAGGTTCTGTATGGACTTCTTGTAGAGGGGCACTCGTACTAGAGCTTCCCTCATTCGAGTTGGAGTGTGATACTCCCTGATTTTGAGGCTGTGGGACAATGTGTTCCATCGACGGGTGCAAGCATGAACACAATTGTCCCCTAATAGTCACTCCATATCCTCGAAATGTGTTATAGCCTGAGCCTGCTGATCCATGTATTTCAATAAAGCTTGAGAGTCGGTGGCTAAGTGTTGGTGGGTTGATATCAATGCAGTGGGGTCCCCTGGCTCTGCTCTAATCAGCAGTGGCTCATGTAACTCTCGGTTCATGACCTATTTGACCTCTGCTGCTCTCTTTTCTTCATGGTTCAACCATGAGGCAAATGCCATCAACTGCATATCTCCTACGACTGTGTTGGGATCCCATGAAGTCACATTAGGAAGGGCCAAATTATGGAGATAGAACTCCGATAGCTTGGCCTTGTCCTCTGATGAACTGCTATTGCATAACTCTGTGAACTGCTGGGGGTCTTGGATTTGGGAGATACCCCTCTGTGCCAATGCATTAATTTGGAATTGCAGCCACTAGTCCCGTAGGTATAGGCCATAAGATTTGGCCGGTTGTCTACATTGTAGAGCATCCATGGCCCAACTGGCCATGCAGGCCAGTTGTGCCTCTTTTTGCTACAACTGCTGTTTGAGAGCTTGTATCTCGATTTGTGCTTGCAGTTCCCTTTCCTGTAGATGCGAGGTTAGCTCCCCAAGACCAACTTGCAGTCCTTCTTTGCCTTGAGGTTCTGTTGTAGTGTCCCCTGATGATGTGCCCCTTTCTTTCCTCTGTTCCTGTAGCTGCAGTTTGAGTTTCTCATTCTCTTCCTGTAGGAATACCCGCTGGCAGTTTCCCACGTGTTTGGCCATAGCTAATTCTCTTCGTGCCTCCTTGAGTTGTTCCTCCAAGGGGCCTATATCTGCCACTCCTTTAGATTTAGCTATCTTCATCCACGTGTGGGTTCTCACTCTTTCTTCCTCCAACGCAAAGAAAAGCGGCACTTTGAATTTCTGTGGAATAATTTTTCCAGCCTCCAAAAAGTTATAATACGAGCTCAAGCTTGGCTGGGGACTAGGTTCCAGAATATGCTCTATCTCTTCTTCCCTCGGTGGCTCTACTCCGTCTTCCCTAAGTGGTGATGTGGCTGCCTCTCCCTCCATTCTTTCGGTCTCCTTGAGCCTGGCCAATGTTTCCTATAGAACGGCCTCAGCATCCTGTAGTGGGGTTTTTGAAGCCAACCTGTCCATTCTCTCCTTCCAGGCAGTTGTCTTCAAGCTCCCCCGCTCATAAGTGACTGATATTTTTGAGGGGGACCTCTCCCTTGGCGAGGTAGGGGTGTCTTCTATGGTAATTGGGCTGTTGGATGGAGGTTGGGGCCTGCCTGTTTTGATTCTCACACTTCTCCTGGCTTTGAAATACAGAGGGATCTCCCTCTTTCATTTTTCCTTCGGCTTGGGAGGGGTACTAAGGGTGGCCAGCACAGCTGCTGCCTCCCTTGCAAGGATTTCGGTTGTCTTCCACTTCTGTTTTCCTTTCTCAGGACTTCCTGTAGAAAGCCCTGTAGCGGCTGATTTCTGGCTTCCTGTAGAAGCCGTTTTTTATTTTCCTGTAGAAACAGGTGGCACCGTTTTAGCCTGTTTGGCTGAGGGTGCTTTGTCTTTTGACTTTGCTGAGGCTGCCTTCGAGGTGCCTTCACTGACGTGGACTTGTTCAGTCCTTTCCACCCTGCTCTGTAACCTTTTCTCCCTGGGTGTTAATGTGGGTTTGTCATCCTCTATTTCGGCAACCTGGTGCTTCTCTTGTTTCCCCTTTTGTTCTTTCTTTGGTGCTTTGGCCATGGTTTCTTGGCCTTTTCCTTTCTTCTCTGTTTGTATTGGTTCCTTCTCCTCGTTGCTGGAGGAGGTGAGCTCCTCAGCCAACATTTTGATGTCGCCATCCTTAGTCAAATTTCGAAAGGCTTCCCACGAGAGAGGGACGGTGTATGTGTGGAGTGCATCCTCCACGAGGAGCTTAATGAGCCCATGATGGGCTACCTGGTCTGGCGTGCCCTCTCGTAATTTGGTGGCACATTCAGTCATGGACTGCAGGAGGAAGTAAGGAATACTTAACTTGTTTTCTGAAGGTAGGTCCATTTGGTGCCTAAGTTCTGTGAGCAGCCGAAAATGGTACCCATATACGATGCTGAATCGTCCTTCACACGTGATATATTTCATAATTTGGAGGCTGACCTCACTCCAGAGCGGCTGTAGGCTAGCTCTGCGAATTCCGTTCTTATCCTCTGAGAATTGCTCCTCCAGTAGAAAGAACTCCTTCTTAGCCTTCTGGCCTAGTTTTCTCTCCTCCTTATCCCACGGTACCCCCATCTGGAGATCAGTGACTCTGCTGATGAACTGTGGGGTGAGTCTGAGATTCAAACCTATGAAATTGACAATGGCCAGCGTTTTTGATTTTGGCTTCAAAGCTCGCAGGAATTCCTCTGCCACCTCGTCATCATAACCTTGAAGCTTGTCGCAGAACGACATCCATCGTGCACGAGAAAACAGGTCTACCACCTCAGGGTTTTCCCGTAGCTTCTTTGAGTCTGTCGGTTCTTTCCTAATGAACCCACCCGGCATGGTGAAAGCTTGCTATGTTAGCCGGAGGTGGCTGGCGCGTATCAAAAGATGGGCCTTTGGGATTTCCTTAGACAGAGCGCAGAATTACGCCTCTGTCAAGCACACAGTTCGTGAATTCACGGCTATCTACAGGTGAGCCTTGACAGGGGCTCAATTACGAACCAAATCCTGTAGAAAACCCTGCATATACACTACGACGACAATTCTCATGCAGAAGGGAGACGACGCTTGCAAATTCATGCGCAGACTGTAGTTCTACTTTTTTAGGACGTCACTTCACCACCCTTCAAACCAATTGCATGGGAGGACCAGTTTTAGGCTTACCTCATTCCAATTTTCCACCTTTGACATGAATAGATTAATTTCCTCCATAGCGGTGAGCTTCCTGTAGCGCAGCTTCCTGTAGAAGTCGCGCACGGGTTCTGAAGAGTGCGTCAGTGGTTCTGGGCCTTCTGTGCATCCACCAGACGTTTGAACAAGCTGAGGACTCGGAGTAACAGTCTTCAAGGAATTTCGGACGCTTACTTGACTGCAAAGCAGTTGATGATAAATGAGTGGAGTGCCATACACGATCTAGCCGGTGGATTTGAATCCCTGCGGAACTCGTGGCGCGGGGGTGAGCTGTCCCTGCCGGACCGTTGGACGACGTCACCTATTATCATTCCACTGTAAGTCTGCCTGACCGCCGCATCATTCCCTGCATATCTACCGCCGCCATTTCTGTTAGATCGCCGCTTCTCCCCGACTGGACGCTTCCCACGTGTCCATTTCCTGTCTTGCTTGACACAACCAACACTTTCCGCATCGGACGAGACCATCGGACTGGTCGTGGTGGCCAGTTGAATGGCTACCCGACTGGCTCAACCCATTCATTTTCATACTCGCACACATTTTAGAGCATTGTTCATGTAATTTGACGAAAAAGGGTGAGGCACTTACCTGTGCGGCCGCGACGTTATTTTCAGGCTTCAGGATGAGGGTGACGGATCCACTTGCTGCTGCTTCATGCACAGGCACGGGGGTTCCTTCTTGCCGATTGCTGCTGGTTACGAGACTTGTTACCTGGCTGCGGATGGTGCATGTGCCCGCTCTATGTGTTGCAGGTGCCTTCATGGTGTATGCTCTAGCCGGATCAACTGCTACAGGATTCCTGTAGGATATCCTGTAGCCATTTCTCCTCCTCGGGTGCATGCCGAAACGGTGGAAACGGTGGCATCACGGTCACAGTCGCAGGGTCCTCAGATGGCTTTGATAAGTAGCGCATGGGGCCTCTGCATACTTCATTCCATTTGAGAATTGTTTCTTCTGAGAATCCAACGTTCTGATTTGACTGTGTAGGTATTTCCATTGCATGGCAACAGGGGTGGTAGAAGGAGGCGACAGCAGTGGGTGATGGAGAAAACATTGGCTTGCATGCCTCCGTATTGGACTTTGGGCTTCAAATTCTCCCACACAGTCGGTCCTGGGCCGTCCAAAGATTCTACAGGAAGTTTCCTGTAGAAATACAGAACTTCCTGTAGAAAGTCCTGTAGCTTCCTGTAGAAGGCTAAACTGTGATCAAATCATGCCCAGACCTTGGAAGAGATGAGTGTTTGTGGAGGGAGTGCTAGTGAGGCCACCTGGTAGCATAGTAGGGACCCTTGTGCTTGAGTTGAGGAACCTCTTTTTCTGCATGGAATACCTGCAACCTGCATGGATTGTCAAATCTCGAACCTGTTTTCCTGTTTCTTTGTTCGTTTTTTTCCTTTTTCCCTTTTTTTTTTTTTTTTTTTGAAAGACAGCAGGGGCGCCTCCGTGAGGTTTTCACCCTTACCATCTGCCTTGAATGCCTCAGAGAGGTTTTCACCCAAGGGTCTTTTTTATTCAAAAAATTTCAGAAAGACAGCAGGGACGCCTCAATGAGGTTTTCACCCCTACCATCTACCTTGGGAGCCTCAGAAAGGTTTTCACCCAAGGATCTTTATTATATACATTTTTTTTTTTTTTTTTTTAATGTTCAGGGTATGCCCAAAACAGAGGCAGAACCCTTCTCTATGACCAGCACTGATTTTTCCACAGTTTTGATGAATTCTTGCCTTGAAAGAGGTTTTTTGTAGATCTTTAGTCGATGCCCATTGACGAGCATGGGGATGGCTTCCTCATCAATGGTCCGAATAAGAACAGACCCATTGTCATTACACTTTTCCACTGCATATGGTCCCAGCCATCTGGTTCTCAGCTTCCCCTTGAAATCCTTATGTCTGGAATCGTACAACAGCGCCCAATCTCCCGGCTGGAATTGCTTGTCATTGAGGTGTTGGTCATGCCATACCTTCCTCTGAAGTTGAACCACTTCTGAGTGGAGAAGGGCCTGCATTCGGTGCTCGTCCAACCCATTCAGCTGCAATAACCTTTCTTGTTGGGCATGGCTGAGATCTAGGTCCAGCTGAGCTGCCATCCTCAAGGTGTTGTACTCGAACTCAATTGACAGCAAAGCTCTCTTCCCATAGACCAGCTCATAAGGTGTGAAGCCGGTTGTGGTCTTCCAAGTGGTGTTGTAAGCCCAAGTGGCCTCAACCAGGCGATCTGCCCAATCTTTTCTACTGCTGCTCACCACCTTAGTCAAGATCCCTTCCAATGCTCTATTGGTGACTTCCACCTGCCCATTTTCTTGAGGATGATAGGGGGTGGAAGTCCTATGCTTGATTTTGTGATGAGCGAGTAGGTCTTCAATTAAGTTGGAGGTGAACTGGCTTCCTTGATCGGTGACTAGCTCTCTTGGGTAGCCAAATTTGTAGAAGATGTTTTCTCTTAAGAACTCAGCCACCTTTTCTTTTGTCGCTGCTTTGATTGCCTTGGTTTCTGCCCACTTTGTCAGGTAGTCTGTGCACACAATGATGTAAGACCTTTGCCTCGAAGGAGGATTGATTGGACCCACAAAATCCATACCCCACTTCCCAAATGGCTCAAGAGTCACTTGAGGTTGGAGAGGCATTTCGTCCCTTGGAGTCGGTTTCCTATTCCTTTGGCATCGGTCACATTGGCTAATATACCTTCTGACATCTTGATGAAGCGTGGGCCAATAGTAGCCTGCCTGTAGGATTTTGAAGGCAGTCCTTTTGGCTGCAAAATGTCCTCCACAAGGCCCGTCATGACAGGTTAGGAGGATATCAAAGACTTCCTCCTCCCTTACACAACACCTTAAGATCTGATCGGGGCCAAACTTGAACAGGTTGCCCCCGATCCAAGTGAATGAGGCACTCTTCCTTACGATTCTGCTCTTCTCTCTTGAGGATAGGTGCGGAGGGAACTGTGTTGAGACAAGGTAGTTTGCTATATCAGCAAACCATGGAGAGAGTACTGAGATAGCAAACAAATGTTCATCTAGCATCTGGTCATCCACCGTTCCATCCTCACCTGTAGGTAAATCCAATCTAGACAAAAAGTCAGCAACAACATTTTCTTTACCTGGTTTGTCAACGATAGTCAAATCAAACTGCTGCAACAAAAGTAACCATCTAATAATACGAGCATTCACATCTGGTTTATTCATTAAATATCTAATTGCAGCATGATCCGTATGTACAAATGTTTGATAGCCAGTGATATAATGTCAGAACTTGTTCAGTGCATGGACCACGGCCAAGAATTCTTTCTCAGTTACAGTATAATTTAGTTCTGCCTTGGATAAGTTTTTGCTGACAAAGTATATGGCGTATGTAAGTTTTTGTTCAACTTGTCCTAAGGCTGCCCCTATGGCTTTGTTCGAGGCATCAGTGTGGATGTGGAAAGGTAGGGCCCAATTTGAACCTCTCAAGATTGGGGCAGACACCAACTTATCCTTTAATTCATTCAAAGCCTTCTGACAATCGTCAGTCTAATTAAACTCAACATCTTTTGCCAAGAGGCCAAACAATGGCGAGGCTAGCTTACTGAAGTCTTTAATGAATCTCCTATAATACCCTGCTAAACCTAAGAAACTTCGAACATCTCTTACCTTCTGAGGAGGTGGAACCTTCTTGATGAGAGCAATTTTGTTAGGATCCACCTGTAACCCTTGGCGAGAAATGGTATGTCCTAGCACGGTCCCTTCAGTCATCAAGAATTCACACTTTTCAGGACTAAGGGACAAGTTCATCTCAATGCACTTGGTTAGGACTTTTCCCAGATTGGACAATGCTTCCTGGAAGTGGGACCCATAAGGAGTGAAGTCATCCATATAGATTTCCACCGAATCATGGACCAGCTCAGAAAAGATGCTCAAGACGGCTCTCTGGAAGGTGGCAGGAGCGTTGCATAGTCCAAAGGGAAGAACTCAGTAAGCAAAGGTACCCCAAGGACAAGTGAAGGTGGTCTTATCTTGGTCTTCCGGGCTGATTTGGATCTGGTTATACCCGCTAAACCCATCTAGGAAAGAGAAAAAATTCTTTCCCGCCAGTCCATCCAACACTTGATCTATGAAGGGTAGAGGAAAGTGGTCTTTCTTGGTGGCTTTGTTCAGTTCTCGGTAGTCCACACAGATTCTCCACTTCCTGTTTTTCTTGGGAACCAACACCAGAGGGGACACCCATTCGCTATCCGAGATGGGGTAAATGAATCCGGCATCTAACAGTTTTTGCAATTCTTCCTTGACGATGTCCTTAAGGGTTGGATTCATTCTCCTTTGGGGTTGCCTAACCGGTTTACAATCTTCTTTGATGTAGATGTGATGGGTACAGACCGAAGGATGGACTCCTTTCATCTCCTTATAGCTCCAAGCAAAAGCATCTAGATGACTGGCCAACAGACTACACAGCTCCTTTTCCTGGGAAGGAGATAGGGAGGAGCTGATCTTTAACGTTCTCTCAGGGCCGAACTCCACATTTTTTACTCTGGGAGTGACTGGGTTGGTCACGCAAAGGTCCACTAAGGTGCTGGCTTGGGCATCCTCCACCAATTCCTCTAAGGACAATGCACTGGGAGGTGGATTCTGAATCAGGGTCTCAACCAAATCATCCTCGGTTGGGGGGCCTCCCCTAGTGGTGTCTAGGGTGCACAAGGGTGCAGAGTACACCTCATCCTCTTCTCCTTCCTCCAACCAAAGTGGTAAGTCATGCTCTAATAAGGGTTGGGCAGGAGGGTATAGGACTAGCTGCTTGGACATAGGACCATTTTTGATGGTCATGTTTCCTGCACGGCAGCTTATGTAAGCATCCGCAGTGGCTAACCAAGGCCTTCCCAAAATAAGGGGGTATCCAGTAAGCTTTGCCTTTGGTTGAAGAACCAAGAAGTCTGCAGGGTATTCCCAAGAGTCAACAGAGACCAAGACATCCTCTACAATCCCTTCGGGAGTCACGGTGGAGCGATCTGCTAGTTGCAGGACTGTCGAGGTCTTTCTCAAGGAACCCTGAAGGTTGAGTTTGAGCATGGTATCTCTGGTCATCACATTAATGGCAGCCCCCAGACCAATCAATGTGTGTGGTATGATGGTGCCATTAATGTGGAAATCAACTAACGGACTCCTAGGATCCAAATACTTTGGGCAGATTACTTGCCCCAACATGAGATCAGACAGTTGTCCTATGACATTGATGGTTGAGGCGTCTCTTTTTCGCCTGCCTGGGTGTCTGAAACACTTTTCCTTAACCAGTTTGTTGTATATCGGTACATCTTTGATGGCCTGGAGAAGGGGTATTTTCACACACAATTGTTTGAGTTCTCCCAGAAGCTCATCCTCCTCCGGGTTGGGTTGTGTGGTTGCTGTTAGTCTCTCCAGAAAGGGTGGAACGGCTTTTGGTTCACTTTCCTGTTTATCTTCCTCGTCCTCTGGGGGAGGAGGTTGACGATCCGGAAGAGTCTTTCCAAATTGCAGGTTGATCTCCTGAATCTCCACAGCATAGGTAGGGCATGTTGTTTCCCCAGTATATACCTGCTGGGCCTGTCGGTTGTTGGGGTTCGGGTTCGGTTGAGCAGGCATTTGGGGTTGCCTTGGAGGAGCAGGAGGTAATGGTTGTGGTTGAGCTGGTGGTGGAGGCAAAATGGCGGGAGGAGTATTGTACTGGGGCCTCCACCCCGGTTGAGGTGCATTCCACTGAGGCTATGGCTGGGCATGTGAGTGAAACGAATGAGTAGTGGGCTGAGTATGGTACTGAGGTGGGCAAGACCATGGAGGAGGCACAGACCAGGAAGGATGAGCAGGGGGACCCCAGGAAGGCATAGGAGCAGATTGGTTGGGGCTATAATAAGCTTGGGGTGTCCCTTGCATCCCCTGTTGGTAAGGTCTAGGTCCATGTGGCCTCCTTTGGTTGAGGAAATAGAGAGGTTCAGTGGGCGCTTCCGTCCCTTGGTACATGGCTTTAAGCCCAGGTAAGGTTGGACATTGGTTTGTGGGGTGGTCCTCCTCACAAACGAAACATACCTCAACCGAATGTAATGGGCACTCGTTCTTAGGGTGCTTCCTTGTACACCTAGGGCAGAAGATAGCCAAAGCCCTCTCAGCTTCCTCTTTCTTCTGCTGGATTCGGAATGTATCAAGTTGCATGGCAATGGTTTGTCTCACCTCACTCTTGAGGTCCTCTAATTGATTTGCAAACTCATGTTTGGAGAAAGGAATACTAGCTGAGAGGAGGTTTCCTCTACCTCTTTTCCGGGCTGCCCTAGAGTGGTTTCTAAACACAGTCTTTATATCCTCATAAGGTAGTTGGTAAATATCTCCTCCAGCTAGCATGTGAAGGGTATCTAAAAGGTCTTCAGGGACTCCTCGGAGCAGGACCAACTTGAGAGATTCGGGGTCAAGTGTGCACCTGGCCTGTTTATAGCTAAGTTGGAACCTTTCCTCGTAATCTTCTAAAGACTCATCATTCCCCATGGTCATCCAAAAGATTTCTCCCTTGGCTTCCTTGGACCTACAGTAGTCCCGGTATTTGGTATTGAAAGCTTGCTGCATCTGAGCCCAAGTGGTGATACTGTTCCCAGGTAAGCCCATGAACCAGCGTAATGCTGCATCCTTAAGGGTAGAGGGGAAGAGTTTCAGTTTTTGCTCATCTTCGGTATAGTCATAGGTTCGACAAAGGATGGCAAACTCAAACAGGAAGGTATCAGGGTCTTCAGTAGTCAGTCCATGGAAGTGAGGTAAAGCGGAGGGGCTTATGTTTTTCATTTTCATGTCTCCATTGGTCTCTCGGATGGGGAAGGCACCTTCTATTCTCTCATCTTCTCCCCTATTGTCAGCCATGGCTTCAGATGGAGTGTTCTCTAACTCTTCTTCTGTTATAGGATCTTCGTATATCTCAGGAGGCTCGCCTATAGGTTCTTCTGGATCACTGTCACCAAAGAAGAGAGAAGGGTGACTCAGTGACGTGGTGGGGGTGTTGGGTAAGAATTTTCCTGTTTTATCTCGATTTCTACGAGGCATGAAATGGAAAGACTTTTGATTGCTTTTGTTCTTTTTTCTGGTACCTGCAAAACTAAAATAGATTGATCTGCAACTAACTATCTTGTTGAAATGGAAATGCGGAATTGAAATGAAAGCATGAAAGAACTAATTTATTTTGCTCGAATGAAATTGCAGGAATGAAATGCTAGGCTACACTTGCAGAAATGAAATTGCGGAATTGAAATGCTAATCTATGAAAGCAAGAAATGTCTATGCTACTTTTGCGGAAAGGAAATTGCAGAATGGAAATGAAATAAACTACTTAGCAGAAGGCGAGAGTAGGAAAATAGAAGAAAAGCAACAATCACCAATACTCTGACGCTTCCCCGGCAACGGCACCAAAAAGATGGTGGGCTCCAGTATTGTAGCAATAATGCTACAACTCCTGGAACTCCCTTCTTTAATTTTATCAACCCAGTAGTTCGTAACAAACTTGGAAGCGACGGTGCTGTATGCACAAGTACTAGCTCTTGCCGCAGCTGTCACTTGGTCAGCTGGCACAAGTCTGCTAGGGGCTTAAGCCAACTTCTATGAGCTCTTAGAAGAAGCTTTTTAACTGATGGATGAAAGCTAACTCAAAGGAAGCTAATCTACTTGCGGAAAGAAACTGAAAGCCAAAAAGAAATGCAAACCCTAGCAAACCCTAATTCTACCAGTTAGTCCTACTGATGCAAAGATGGGAATGCAAACTACTGAAAGAGATGCCATTACTTCTATGAAGGTAAGATGCATGTGTCTAGACTACTTCTACCTGAAGAAAACATCTTTTTGTATTTTTGAATAAGTTATTTAGAATTATCATGCATGTGCTTTTAACTGGCTATTTACTGTGTAGAGGCGGATCACGGAGGAGAAATGCTTGGAAGAGGTCGGGAAGGTCCAGAGAGGGTCTAAGGAGTCCCTAACATCCTTCCAGAGAGTTTCACAAAGTTTGGCTGCCAAGAAACCGCGTTTATGAGCTTCTACAGGAAGTCTGCAGGGGTTCTACAGGATGTTTCAGAATTTCTACAGGATGTTCAGAAGTTCCTACAGGATGTCCTACGATTGGATTTTGGGTGATGGATGAGTGGAAGAGGATGCATGGATGGATAGGGAAGTAGGATAAGAATTTGTAATGACTTAGTGACGGAGAGATGAAGTGATGAGAGGGTGTGGAAAGCTAGCTTGTCTTAAAAGGGTAGAGGAAATGAAAGGCCAAGAAGGTAGGGTGACGTGGGCAGAAGAGTAGTTGTGAGACGAGGGATCTAATTTGGAGATGAGCAGTTGGCCTGGACGAAGCTTAGATGGACGAGAGAGTGATGGAGATGCACTGCACAGTGTAAACTGAACCAAATCATCCACATCCTGCACATAATCAAAATATTAACTAATCTATCCTAACTGTTAATGAAACCAATGAACAACAACGTTATTTCTAAAGAGAACCATGTATGGTACTGAAGCAAAGAAACATTCCAAGAGGTCTGAGCACATGGATAACTTTTACAAATGAAAACATTGCACCAAAGATTGCATGAGTACGCAAACTAGTGTTTTTGTTGGGTAGCACTGTCTGCAATTCCAGCCCCTAGAAAGAGGTGAAAATGAGAGTGCAGGCAACCCTTTTCTGGAACTCTTATCAATTCTTATCTCATTACTCTATTCTAGACATCTGAAGCAACTCTATCTTTTAACAATGACCTACTTAACCACACCACGAAATCTAACTCAACAAACTGCGTTTCAAATGCATGTAAAGAAAATCATAATGCTGAAAGAAAAGATATCAATACAAAGAAGGAGGCCCTAGGCTCTCAGGTTGGGCCCAACCCCGAGAGCTATGGCTCCTCTAGAAACTCAGAGCTGAGATCAAATCTGATTGCTTCTCATTAAAAAATAATAATCATAAGTCAAGAGGTATGCCAATGATGGCTACAAAAGAGCAAAAACAAAGTTGGCAGCTCGTAGTGCAGAATGTGCAACAGTTTTTCCAAAAGTTCTTTTCGAAGGCTGAAGCCTTATCATTTATACATCACGAGGCCCCAAGCTGGCCTCCTAAATCTATGGGACTTGGCTGACCAAACTGGGAGTGAACAGCTGCTTCCACAAAATCTGTTTGGCTGCCTTCTAGATCCGATTGTGGTGGCTTTTGGAGCTCAGAGTTGGGGGTGAAGATCCCGAGGAAGGCTATTTAATGCCGTGGACAACCCTCCTACGAATCCTCAACCCCATCTTGGCTGTCTCCTAGCCCTTATCTGCTCAGTTTTGCTCCAACATGTGTCAAAAAACCTGAAATGAGCACGTGTTAGCCACCTAGGAATAGTGACTGCCCTTATTCGTACAAATGACATAAACATACTAAAAAATGATGCATAAGTTATGAAAAATGAAGGATTGAGCAAGGGTAGTTAGGCCAAATGAGCCCAAAATGTTACCAAATTTGGGGCTCATCAGTGGTGCACACCTATCAGAGAGGAAATAGGCAAGTGTTTGCCCCATAGATTATGGGAGGGGCCTTGCTCTCTTCATCGACAAAGCAAGTACAGAAAGGAAAGGAAAAAATGGTTGAAACTGAAATGAAAAAACAGGAAGAAGACCCCCATGAAACTGAGCAAGGTTTTGACTTAGTGGACTTAGATGAGGAAGATGAAAAGGAAAACACCAGAATGATCTTCAAAGAGCAAGAAGCATTGATAGGAGAGTTTCAGGTAAATCTACAAAGAGCAAAATACATCATATCTTATTATGAACAAGACCAAGCATGAGCTTATGGAAGTTCAGCTCATCAAAGCTAAAAGGGAAGCTGAAAAGATTAAATTCCAACTTGAGGAAGCCTATGGCGACTATGGTGAGCCCATGGAGGAATAAATGCCCAGGAGGAGGCCAACTTGCCAACCAACTCACCTTAAATGAAAATTTTGGCATATTGATGAATGAGAACTGGGAATATTGGCTTGAGAGGGCTAATGCTCATCTTGAAGAGCTGTTAGCTAAAGCTAATAGAGATATGGAGATTCAAAGAAGAATGTCCAAATACTATGCCATGAGAAACAAAATTGCTAGAGCCAAGCTCAAAAGGGCTAACGCAAAAATTGAGGCCTTAACTCATCAGAAGGAGGACACGCTTGACCTATTAGTGGAGGCTTCTCTCCATGCTTAGGCACTTTTAGCATCAGCTATGTCAACCATTTTTGAAGACACTGAACTTAGTTTTTTCTTTGGGCATTTTCCTGTTATCTTCAGGTAGTTCTTATATCAGTCCATTAGTCAAACATGTAGCGCCTAGGGCATTGCGCACTTTTTTGAGGCATATTTTGGAGGAATGGGCACCACCATTGGATTCAGAAGACCATTTACACTCAATAAAACCATGTTTCTAGATTTGAAAGTCAAAGCTACTAGGTAGAAGACGCAAAAAACCACCTAAAAATCATGTTTCTGCCTATTTTTTAAGCCAAGCGCTACGCGTTTGAGAAGTCTTGGGAGATTGCAGTTTTGGAGGGGCAAATCAAGCTCAATTTGGAAATTAGGGGCATTTTTGGAAACTAGACAGGATAAGCTTTCCAATGAGCTATCTTGAGCTAGATTTGGACACCATGAAGGCAGTCAAAACTCACCTTGAAGATGGTGTTGCGCACTTCCTTCAGGCACTGCGCGTTTGACACTGGCACTGCGCACTTGACAAGCAACCAAATTTTTCATTGTTTCTCTCAGAAAATACTTTTCACCTGTGGGATTTTGATTTTTCGCTGATGTAATTCTTAATGATGATGTAATTAAAATGTGTTTTTTGTTACCTAGGGTAGATACATCAGATGAATGGCCTAAGTGGCATGTAATGAATCAGTTTGTTTCATATTAGGGATGAGTCAGTTTGACCACCCTAGTCTTTAGCTATCAGTTCAGTCTTTTGTGCAACTGCTCCTCCTCTCATGGATTCGACCCCTGAGGCTAGGATTAGTTGTTTTGAGGCCTATATCATGTAGTTTCTCAGTCATTTTACAAGTTGGACTCAGTGTGGATGCTTAGAGCTTGATTGTACACCTTTGTAAGCAGTTTGGCAAGAAATTAATAAGAATTGTAGCTATTTTTATGGGATCCCTGTGGTATGGAGTTTTAGTACAGTTTCTTCTTCTATGATTATATGTTTATATGTTTTATGTATGCCATCAATCATTTCATTGCTTCTAGTTGAATGTTTTCAAGTTTGATAGGCATAATTCATTGCATCAGTGCTCTGCCTTGGGAAACCATTCACCATTTCATGTTTTCCATAGTCCAAGAAGCATCCATGATTGTCACATGCCCTTATTAGCTTCTCACCAGTCTTAAAAATCTCACCTCATCAAGCCCTAGAATGCTAAAGCCTATGCCTACCTTGCCCCATAGAACACCCTGCATTTGTGACCTAATTTCCTAGACCTAAACTACCAAGCGCCTCCTAATCCGACAAAACCTTTACAAAATCCAATCAAAAATTTTGTTCTACTATATCAAGCCTAAAATCCTTTACCTGATCTAGTCATCTTGATTGAGATCCTTACGGAGAGAGCCCTCTCCCGGCCTAGTAGGGCTAGCTACTTGGCTAAGCTTGGTTTGTGGTTACCCTGGCATTGCCTCCCTTCAACCTGAGGTCAATCTAGGTGATAATATAGTGGCGACCATACTGGGGAACGTAGTTTTATGTTCCTCGGAAAAATGTATCAAGTTCAGATTTGATTGTTGATGGTGAACAATAGTCAAATGCATGCAAAGGCTGAAATCATTCACCTAGCGACTCCAGTGTCGAAAAATCCCAAGGTTCAGAATTTTAATGGCAACTCCACTCTTCAAGAACGAGTAGCCTGAAGAATTTCTTCGTGAATTCATTATTATCAAATTTGATTCGTTGGCTTGAAGGTAAGCTCCCATGAGCCAAGATCACATTCTAGGTTTCCCAAATAAAATTCCTAAGGTAGATTGGCAAAGGAATTTGCCTATGTTTAAAGATGATGATAGGAATGATGTTGCTTTACATCTAGTTAGATTTCACATGCATACTCGCAAGTTGAAGGTTGATTTTCCTGAAGACTACTTGATGAAGGTATTCATGGCCATTCTGGAAGGTGAAGCCTGATCTTGTTATGAAAGTTTGCCACCTGCTTGTATTTATTGTTTAAAGGATTTTCATACCATGTTCTTTGCAAGGTATAAAGAATCTTGTCCATCCTTAATATTAGTTCAAAACTATTGTAAACATGTTTATAGTTTTATTGAAAATCTTGAGAAAGTTTCTGAAGATGATGACTTCATGGATGATGAGATCATGGAAGCCCTGTATGAAAATTCATTTTAGCTATATAAAGAGAGCTTAGAGGATACTTATCAAGATGCTTAGAAAAATTTGTAGTAAGTTCAAGATCTTAGTACAATTGAAAATGATGGAGGACAAGGTCTTATTTCAGATCTGCTCATAGCAGAAGACAATATGCAAGAAAATCAAGTTCCAATTTCATATTGTGATAAAGTCAATATGGTTATTTCAGATCTAGATTCAGATCGTGATGATGAAGAGTACCTTATTTTGAATCCCATGAAGGAGAGCTCTGTTGTTGAGATCATCTGGAATGAAGAAAACAAATATATTGACCCAAGTGTTTTCATTTCATTAGAATTGTTATCACTCAGGTTGTCCCTTGGCTCCTTAAGGGATACGGCCGAGGTAACCACAAACCAATCTTTGGACTGCAGGTCCTAGCCTACCAGCAGTCAGAGAAGGCTCTCTCTTTAGGATTTAGCTTTGTTTAGGGGTGATTTTAGGCTAGATATGAGTGCATGAGTTTGATTTAAGTTTGGTGGGATGGTTGATGCTTGAGACAAAGTTGGCCTGCAAAGGATGAGAAGTTCAAACCATTGGGCATGGAGTCAATGAATGTGAACTGAAGGGTGTGTTTTCTTTGGCAGAAAGAGGGGAATACAGAGCAGGATAGCTACACATGGCACAATGTCAAATGCTGGAACAAGGATGAAATGGAGGTCAGGGAATGAGAGGCAATTAAGGATCTCTCATCCAGTCGAAGAGGGAAAGTGGATGAAGGCTAAATAGGAGCAATGAAGGATTCCTAAACAGCATTCAGAAATGAGAGAACTAGCTTAAACATGATCAATAAAGTATTCATATCCATTACTAATTCAGAGGAAAACATAAAGAAATGACAGGAATTGAGCATAGAGTGCTGATAAGCAAATACTAAGCTATTCTTCTTTCCTGCTATTTAGATGGTGAAACCAGGGTAGCATAAACACATATAAACTGAAAACGGAGACAAGAAGGACTTATTGAGTCATGTAGAAACACCAAAATTCTGTAGCATACTCTTTAAGCCATCAAATCCACAACCAGCAATTCAGAAAAAAGCATTCCAGTATAGAAACTTTTGGGCTTACAGCGCAAGTCTAGAATGAGAAAAACTAACAACCAACCAACCCTTTCTCCATCAGTGAGGGCGGTATATATAGAGAAAATATCTACAAACAACAGATCTGAGACAGATCTCATGAAATAAGTGTCTTAACCTAACCTATCTGCTGAAATAAATGCTAAAAATATCTATATGAGCTGCGATGGAGGCAGCAACACCAAAACTGAGTTAATATAGGTCCTTTTAGCCATGCGCTGGCCTTCTTTCCATAACTGTGCTTTGGGACTTGCAGCGCTCACACTCATATGGCTTAAATGCATGTAAATCTGCCTTGGTGAGCCTTAAATAGCTCCTTAACTGCTTTCTTGACTTTGTTGGAGGCCTTTATTTCCCATCTGCTTTGGAAATAAAGATTTCCACCAAAAAACATTAACTGATACACTTTGCCGCAACACTGATACTCTTTCACTGAATGGGGGCTCTTTCTTACCGCTAATACACTTTGCCGCAACACTGATACTCTTTCACTGAATGGGGGCTCTTTCTCACCGCTGATACACTTTGCCGCTTCAAAATCGCCCTTGCCTGCTATTTATGACAAGATTTGACTGTTGTTGTGCTGTCTGTGGGCTTCTGGAGGCTTTTGGAGAAGTATCGGCACTGGCCGATTAAAATCTGATCAAAAAGGAAGAATTATTGCCAAAATGGAGGAGGACTGGACGTTAAATGCCTGCTGAGGCAAAAACTCTGCATCTGGAGCCGATCTGTGGAGGAGCGATCCAAGATTGATGAAGAAAAGATCTGGGCCGCCCCTGGAGAAGGAGCGCACAGGAGCGATGTAATAAAACCTCAGAAAAGGCCCTTTCTGCTTTACAAGGCAAAAAATGCCTTTGAACGTGAAATTTCATGAAAAATTGGGGCAGGAGCGACACTGTTCATTAGATTAAATCCTGGTCGTTGGATCCAGTGAAGGCAGATCCAACGGCTAGCGCTAAATCAGCGATCGGCGAATCGGTGGATCCCAACACATAAACCTCCGATGAGCGATGAACCCCTGGACCCGAAAATGCATTAAGGTCCTCTTTTATTGAAATTGGGTCCAGCCCATCGGCAGAACCCAATCGGCGAAGTTTAATAAAAATGGGTCTGCGGACCCGAAATCTTTATATGTCGCGCTTTATAACTTTTCGGCTCCGCCAGTCGGAGCCATATATGGGAATGATGCGATTAAACATGGGTCGTTGATCTGCGGGCCCGAATGGGCGGCTGAGATTAACTCGGCATTTCGGCAATCGGCGGGGCGGAGGGTTTACATATATGCGATCGCCGAAATGGGTGATCGCCGAAATGATGAGGGCCGTTGATCTGGGCGGGGCGATGGACGGTTGCGATGTGATGAAGCGGTAAGCGGGGAAATATTGCGGAAAAGGGGGTTTTTACGTTAAAACCTAAGTTTTATAAAAAACTTAGGTCATAACGATAAAAGGGAAGATTCGATAAAATGGCGGATATACATTTATAAAGGGAAAATATGATGGGGGGAGCCTCCGATAGCGATATCGCATCGGGGCAAGAAGGAATGGGGGCATATATATATGGGCCAGCATTGTTACCACCTCCGACAGCGATATCGCGTCGGAGGGGGGGAAATACATCGGAGGAAGGGTTTTTATTATACAAAGGGGCCTTTTATGATCGGAGGAAGGGTTTAGTGCATCGGAAGGGTTGTTAATGCTTTTGGAAGGGGTCCAGAGCATTTGGAAGATGGTTAGGGAGGGAAATGAGGGTTCTTACTAAGTTTCAAATAAACTTAGTAATTCCCAAAGCATACTTATGGTTATATTTCAACCAAAGGGAGGGGATATGTATGTAAAGGGATTTATAACATATTTTTAATAAGGGGAGGGGGGAAAACATAGGGATTTACATAATAAAGTTAGAAGTTAATATGAAACTAGTGAAGAAAGCACTAAGTATAGCAAACTTAGGCTTCAAAGAGGAAGTAGGACTTGTAGAATGAGATATGAGTACTCCTAAGTAAAGCAGAGCTTTACTTAGACAAATGATATGAAAACTTATGAAATTAAGAGATGTCAAGCAGATCTTGACCTCTTTAGGGGAAGTTAGTGAATGATTTGGGGATAAGGAAGAAGGGGAAGTTAGACATGCCTCGCTTGAGCTGCTCCGAATGGAAAAATGCCTTGCAATTGTGATTTGAGTAGATATAACACTTGAAAACATAAAATGGATCACAATTCATCATTCTGCCACCACAAAACCGCCTACCCAGCCTACTTACCTAGCAATTTGTCTTCTTTTTGGTTTGGGTGCACTTGAACTAGAAAACCCATCTTTTCAACTTTTCTTTTTGCTATCCTCTTATCTAAATCTACCCTTATACCTTCCAGGGGCTCAGATTAAGCTGTTGAGCACCCTTGCTTCTCTACCTATCTACAAATCTGCCAAGATTAAACAATTTGGACAGACATTTATTCTCTATATTCTAAAATAGGAAATTTAAACCTAGGGAAGCCAAGATTAAACTGTTTGGCCTTCCCTTTACTGTGAAATCCTTCAAAAATGGAACTTTTGCAGCATGGAAAAGATGAACATTTTTGGCACTTCCACTATCAATCATGAAATATGAAACCTAATGCAATAGGAGGCTAACAAGAACAAAGCCTTCATGAGGAGGTAATCCAATCATTTTATGAAAAACAAGACGAGATCTTTGTTCAAGTAAGTGAAAAATCTTCTTTGGATAACTCAGTGGTAAATGATAGAAGTGTCAGTTTTTAGTTTCAAGAACTATTTGAAGTTTTCCCTTGTATAACTGATGAGTGTGATAAGAAACATGCCAATCTAGTTGCCATGTCATATGAAGATGACCAACAATGTATTAAAATTTCAGAAGACCAGGGAATTGAGGACTGTCATTCAGATTTTTCTTCTCATATTTCATGTTTTGAATTGTTATTTCAAGAAGACAATTATTGTTTTAGCAAAAGAAAACAAAAGGTACTATCTCCTCTATCTGAAGATGAGATAGATCAACTCCTGAAAGGTCATGTTACAACCCAAGCTAATGCAAGTTTGCAGAGTTCACATCATCAAGAAGGTGTTAGTGAAGCTTCTTCCACTTTTGAAAATGAGGACAGCCTTGAAATTAGATTTATAGATTAGCGAACAGATGTTGTTTTCTTTCATGAAGATGATAGGGCTGTCAAGTTTGATAATTTTGAAGAATGTTTTCCATTTAAGAATGACTTAGACTACGAAATTGAGGAGTATGAGACTGAGAGAGACAGTATGCCAGAAATTGCGTCAGAATTTCTCATGCTCGAGGAATTTACAGCCAACACTCAGATAGCAAAAGCTTATACTTCTCTATGTCTTCCTATCAATCAGCAACCAACTGTTCTTTCATATTAGAATGAAGGGAGCACTTGTATTTTTGTTGTTGAATCTCAAGACAAGCTAGTGCTTCAGGATTTTCAAGATCCCTTTGGCAATCTTTTGCAAACATTTGAGAAGATAAATGTTGCCTGGTTCATTAGCATAAGCCTTGGTTTCAGTTGTTATTATGAGTTGCCTACATGTACATCGTTCTGCTTGGTTGAGGAAAGTGAGAGCAGAATTTCAGTGAGTAGCCATTTGTCGGATTGGTTACATTAGAAGGTTCACTTCACATGATTGCACATATTTCTTCAGTAGGCAGGTGGTTGTCATCAGTATTTGAAGCCCTCAAATCTCGATGGTCTACTACCATTAATAAGTTTTGTAAGTACTTGTGTCAACTAAGTAAGTCTTGAGTCATTTTTTCAGTCAGTTTCGAGTCAGTTTGTGTCTTTGACTCATCAGTATTCAGTCATGTATTTCAGATTGAGTTTTTTTTACTCCATGCCCAATGGATAAGGCTACTTGATCTACGGTGTTCTTAACACCTCTAAGGAGATTCCATCCCCAATAAGGCCAATGTTAGTGTCAGTATCTGCATACTTCCATCGAGGATCAAAATTCACTCTTTTCATTTTAATTTTAGGGGTCCCATACTGAAAATTTTGCATCATTCCATTAGGTCATGATATACTGATCCACTGATGGTTGTTTTCTCTTCAGATAATCTAAATTTTTCCCTCGTAGAGTATACTTACTGATCCTCCTTCAGATTGTCTTCAGTCATGGTTTCATAATCAATCTGCAGTCATGATTTCATTAGGTCATAGGGCATGATTTCATTAGGTCTTAGGGTTTCACTACCAAGGTCAAAACTTTAATGTTAAAAGGTAAATAAAGGTCAGCAAGGGTATGAGGATGACTGATAAAACAAGCATGATGATTTGTAAGTCATAAGCTACTGAGTTATTATTTGTTTTAACCTAATGTATTTTGCACCTCAAAAACATGTGTTTGAGGTTAAAACAGAGTATTTCAAGTTTATTTGTATCTCATATGTAATTTTAAGTTCCTATATGTAATAATGGATCTCAGCTGCACTAAAGAATTTCTCCTCGCTGCAAGACAAACAAACACTGCAAAATCCAAATCCAATTGAGCATTCATCCACCTATCAAGAGGAAAGGGTCAAAAAATCAAGAGCAATTAAATGAAAAGGTGAAAGTGACAAAAAACATTAGAAAAGGGGGTTTAAGGAGCTAAAGATTAAATTCAAGGGTGTACAAATATCTTTTTGCCTTCATATCTTCTTTATTTCCCTCTTACCATGCATTGAGAAAACCCCAGCAGTGTTCTTTTTACAATTTGAGGTCGAATCAGCAGAAAGAGTGGAGACATTGCGCACTCCCTTCAAGCGTTGCGCACTTTCTCTAGCACTATTTTTGCCCCTGTTCATTCTTCAGAGGTCCTTATACCTCCTCAGCCTTAAAACAAGTAAGTGTCTTCTTCAAAACATCATTTTCCCTCTACACAAAGTTGTTTCCCCAATGATTGAAGAATGAAATCAAGATTGGTGTTAGTCTTACATTCAAAACCCTAGTTTTTCTCCTAAACCCTGATTTAGCAAGCAAGCTTCCCATTTACCAAAATTACCTGATTAATACCCTATATCCCCTTTTAGAGACCCCTATCCCTACACCTATCAAACTCCCCATCTATCTTTCCCTTCTCCTTTGTATTCCCCTACCATTTATTTAGGGTTTCATAACAAACACACCATGGCTGAAGAAAGAGATAGTCCACACAATGAAGAAGAGCGATCAGACAGAGAGGGAAACATAGAGCAGAGAAGGCCACATAAAGGAGGGAAAATTCATAGGTTTTAACCCACAGATCTCAAAGAGCTCCTGGCTTCTCCTATGACAGTGACATCCTTCAAATGGTTAGGGTGTTTTGAGTTTTGTGAGTGGGTCCAAGCAGTCCAGTACCACCCTGAGTTGACTAGGCTTTTTATAACAAAAATACAAGATAACCAATTCACTCTTGCAGGCATAACCTTCACAATATCTGCTGCCATCATATCAGCTACCACCGGGATTCCAGAAGTTGGGGAAAATGGTTCAAGCAGGGTGAAATAGAAGCACATTTTTATGAACCATACATCAAACCTAGGTACAAAAGTGAAAGAAAAGGCTATTTCCCTTTCTCATACCTCCTTGACAGATATGCACCCATGATGAAGATTATAATGAAGTATTTTTCATGTGAGGGTAGGTTTTCTAGGGTCTATTCTTACCACATCCGGTTACTTATGCATTTCACTAGGGTTAAAATGCTCAATATACCCTACTATATTTTCAGGAGTGTTGAGAAGATGGCTTACATTGCTCAAAGAAGAGAATACAAAAATCAAATGAAAAGCTTATTTCACCATTCCCTCATAAAGATCATAGTTCTTTATCACCTTAAAGAACTTAACATTGCATGGAGTACATTTATAGCTAACCCCATTTTCACTCAAGTTTCCACTGAAAATGTTCAAGACATTCCATCATCATCTCATCCACCAACCTCCATTCCTCCATCTCAACCCATGCAGAATTCATCTCATCCACCATCACCCTCATTATCACCATTCCATGGACCTATTATTTCATCTGACAGGAAAGAGGACAGTGATAAAGAACAAAGTGAGCAAGGTCAAAGCAACAAGTCAGGAAGGGCTAGTTTAGATACTGTGGTGCACACCTATCAGAGAGGAAATAGGCAAGTGTTTGCCCCACAGATTGTGGGAGGGGCCTTGCTCTCTTCATCAGCAAAGCAGATATAGAAAGGAAAGGAAAAAATGGTTGAAACGGAAATGCAAAAACAGGAAGAAGACCCCCATGAAACTGAGAAAGGTTTTGACTTAGTGGACTTAGATGAGGAAGATGAAAAGAAAAGACCAGAATGATCTTCAAAGAGCAAGAAGCATTGATAGGAGAGCTTTAGGTAAATCTAAAAAGAGCAAATACATCATATCTTATTATGAAGAGGAAAATAGGCAAATGGAGACCAAGCATGAGCTTATGGAAGTTCAGCTCATCAAAGCTAAAAGGGAAGCTGAAAAGATTAAATTCCAACTTGAGGAAGCCTATGGTGACTATGGTGAGCCCATGGAGGAAGAAATGCCGAGGAGGAGGCCTAGGACTAGAGGCCTAAAATGAGCTTTGAAGCTTGGAAGAGAAAAAGAAGCTCAACTTGCCAACCAACTCACCTTAAATGAACAATTTGGCATAATGATGAATGAGAACTGGGAATATTGGCTTGAGAGGGCTAACACTCATCTTGAAGAGCTGTTAGATAAAGCTAATAGAGATATGGAGATTCAAATAATAATGGCCAAATACTATGCCATGAGAAAAAAAAATTCTAGAACCAAGCTCAAAAAGGCTCATGCAAAAATTGAGGCCTTAACTCATCAGAAGGAGAACGACAAGCTTGACCTATTGGTGGAGGCTTCTCTCCATGCTTAGGCACTTTTAGCATCAACTATGTCAACCATTTTTGAAGATGTTGAACTCAGTTTTTGCCTTGGGCATTTTCCTGTTATCTTCAGGTAGTTTTTATATCAGTCCATTGGTCAAACGCGCAGCGCCTTGGGCATTGCACACTTTTTTGAGGCATATTTTGGAGGAATGGCCACCACCATTGGATTCATAAGACCATTTACACTCAAGAAAACCATGTTTCTATATTTGAAAGTCAAAACTACTAGGTGGAAAAGGCAAAAAACCACCTAAAAATCATGTTTCTACCTATTTTCTGAGCCAGGCGCTGCGCGTTTGAGCAGTATTTGGAGATTGTAGTTTTGGAGGGGCAAATCAAGCTCAATTTGGAAACTAGGGGCACTTTTGGAAACTAGACAAGATAATCTTTCCAATGAGCTATCCTGAGCTAGATTTGGACACTAGGAAGGTACTCAAAACTCACCTTGAAGATGGCATTGCGCACTTCCTTCAGGCGCTGCGCTTTTGACATTGGCCCGCACACTTGACAGGCAACCAAATTTTTCACTGTTTCTCTTAGAAAATACTTTTCACCTATGGGATTTTGATTTTTCACTGAGGTAATTCTTAAAGATGATGTAATTAAAATGTGTTTTTTTATACCTAGGGTAGATACATCAGGTGAATGGCCTAAGTGGCATGTAATGAATCAATTTGTTTCATATTAGGGATGAGTCAGTTTGACCACTCTAGTCTTTAGCTATCAGTTCAGTCTTCAGTGCAACTGCTCCTCCTCTCATGGATTCGACCCTTGAGGCTAGGATTAGTTGTTTTGAGGCCTATATCATGTAGTTTCTCAGTAATTTTACAAGTTGGACTCAGTGTGGATGCTTTAGAGCTTGATTGTACACCTTTGTAAGCAGTTTGGCAAGGAATTAATAAGAATTGTAGCTATTTTTATGGGATCCCTGTGGTATGGAGTTTTAGAACAGTTTCTTCTTTTGTGATTATATGTTTATATGTTCTATGTATGCCATCAATTATTTCATTGCTTCTAGTTGAATGTTTTCAAGTTTGATAGGCATAATTCATTGCATCAGTGCTCTGCCTTGGGAAACCATTCACCATTTCATGTTTTCCGCAGTCCAAGAAGGATCCATGATTGTCACATGCCCTTATTAGCTTCTCACCAGTCTTAAACATCTCACCTCATCAAGCCCTAGAGTGCTAAATCCTATGCCTAACTTGCCCCATAGAACACCTTGCATTTGTGACCTAATTTCCCAGACCTAAACTGCCCAGCTCCTCCTGATCCGGCAAAACCTTTACAAAATCCAATCAAAAATTTCGTGCTACTATACCTAGCCTAAAATCCTTTACCTGATCTAGTCATCTTGACTGAGATCCTTATGGAGAGAGCCCTCTCCCAGCCTAGTAGGGCTAGATACTTGCATAAGCTTCGTTTGTGGTTACCCTGGCATTGCCTCCCTTCAGCCTAACGTCAATCTAGGTGATAACATAGTGGCAACCATACTCGGGAACGTAGTTTTATGTTCCTCAGCTAAATGTATCATGTTCAGATTTGATTGTTGATGGTGAACAACAGTCAGATGCATGCGAAGACTGAAATCATTCACCTAGGAACTCCAGTGTCGAAAAATCCCAAGGTTCATAATTTTTATGGCAACTCCACTCTTCAAGAACTAGTGGCCTAAATAATTTCTTGGTGAATTCATTGTTATCAAAATGGATTCGTTGGCTCGAAGGTAAGCTCCCATGAGCTGAGATCACATTCCAAGTTTCCCAAATAAAATTCCTAAGGTAGATTGGCAAAGGAATTTGCCTATGTTTAAAGATGATGATAGGAATGATGTTGCTTTACATCTAGTTAGATTTCACATGCATACTCACAAGTTGAAGGTTGATTTTCTGAAGACTGCTTGATGAAGGTATTCATGGCCACTCTAGAAGGTGAAGCCCGATCTTGGTATGAAAGTTTGCCGCCTGCTTGTATTTATTGTTTAAAGGATTTTCATACCATGTTCTTTGAAAGGTATAAAGAATCTTGTCCATCCTTAATATTAGTTCAGAACTATTGTAAACATGTTTATAGTTTTATTGAAAATCTTGAGAAATTTTATGAAGATGATGACTTCATGGATGATGAGATCATGGAAGCCCTGTATGAAAATCCATTTTAGCCGCATAAAGAGAGCTTAGAGGATACTTATCAAGATGCTCAGGAAAATTTGTAGTAAGTTCAAGATCTTAGTACATTGAAAATGATGGAAGACAAGGTCTTATTTCAGATCTGCTCATAGCAGAAGACAATATGCAGGAAAATCAAGTTCCAATTTCAGATTGTGATAAAGTCAAAATGGTTATTTCAAATCTAGATTCAGATTGTGATGATGAAGAGTACCTTGTTTTGAATCCCATGAAGGAGAGCTCTATTGTTGAGATCATTTGGAATGAAAAAAACAAATTTATTGACCCAAGTGTTTTCATTTCATTAGAACAAAGCCTTCACGAGGAGGTAATCCATTCATTTTATGAAAAACAAGACGAGATCTTTGTTCAAGTAAGTGAAAAATCTTCTTTGGATAACTCAGTGGTAAATGATAGAAGTGTCAGTTTTTATTTTCAAGAACTATCTGAAGTTTTCCCTCGTATGACTGATGAGTGCGATAAGAAACATGACAATCTAGTTGCCATGTCATATGAAGATGACCAACAATGTATTCAAATTTCAGAAGACCAGGGAATTGAGGACTGTCATTTAGATTTTTCTTCTCATATTTCATGTTTTGAATTGTTATTTCAAGAAGACAATTATTGTTTTAGCAAAAGAAAACAAAAGGTACTGTCTCCTCTTGCTGAAGATGAGATAGATCAACTCTTGAAAGGTCATGTTACAGCCCAAGCTAATGCAGGTTTGCAGTGTTCACATCATCAAGAAGGTGTTAGTGAAGCTTCTTCCACTTTTGAAAATGAGGATAGCCTTGAAATTAGATTTATAGATTAGTGAACAAATATTGTTTTCTTTCATGAAGATGATAGGGTTGTCAAGTTTGATCATTTTGAAGAATGTTTTATGTTTAAGAATGACTTAGACTATGAAATTGAGGAGTATGAGCCTGAGAGAGACAGTATGCCAGAAATCACGTCAGAATTTCTCATGCTCGAGGAATTTACAGCCAACACTCAGATAGCATAAGCTTATACTTCTCTATGCCTTCCTATCAATCAGCAACCAACTATTCTTTCATATCAGAATGAAGGGAGTACTTGTATTTTTGCTGTTGGATCTCAAGACATGCTAGTGCTTCAAGATTTTCAAGATCCCTTCGGCATTCTTTTGCAAGAATTCGAGAAGATGAATGTTGCCTAATTCATTATCATAAGCCTTGGTTTCAGTTGTTATTATGAGTTGCCTACATGTACATCGTTCTGCCTAGTTGAGGAAAGTGAGAGCAGAATTTCAGTGAGTAGCCATCTGTTGGATTGGTTACATTGGAAGGTTCACTTCACATGATTGCACATATTTCTTCAGTAGGTAGGTGGTTGTCATCAGTATTTGAAGCCCTCAAATCTCGATGGTCTACTACCATTAATAAGTTTTGTAAGTACTTGTGTCTAAGTAAGTCTTGAGTCATTTTTTTCAGTCAATTTCAAGTCAGTTTCGAGTCGGTTTGTGTCTTTGACTCATCAGTATTCAGTCATGTATTTCAGATTGAGTTTTTTTTACTCCATGCCCAATGGATAAGGCTACTTGGTCTACGGTGTTCTTGACACCTCCAAGGAGATGCCATCCCCAATAAGGCCAATGTTAGTGTCAGTATCTGCATACTTCCATCAGGGATCAAAATTGACTTTTTTCATTTTAATTTTAGGGGTCCGATAATAAAAATTTTGCATCATTCCATTAGGTCATGATATACTGATCTACTGATGGTTGTTTTCTCTTCAGATAATCTAAATTTTTCCCTCGTAAAGTATACTTGCTGATCCTCCTTCAGATTGCCTTCAGTCATGGTTTCATAATCAATTTGCAGTCATGATTTCATTAGGTCATAGGGCATGATTTCATTAGGTCTTAGGGTTTCACTACCAAGGTCAAAACTTTGATGTTAAAAGGTAAATAAAGGTCAGCAAGGGTATGAGGATGACTGATAAAACAAGCATGATGATTTGTAAGTCATAAGCTACTGAGTTATTATTTGTTTTAACCTAATGTAATTTTCACCTCAAAAACATGTTTTTGAGGTGAAAACAGAGTATTTCAAGTTTATTTGTATCTCATATGTAATTTTAAGTTCCTATATGTAATAATGGATCTCAGCTGTGCTAGAGCATTTCTCCTCACTACAAGACAAACAAACACTACAAAATCCAAATCCAATTGAGCATTCATCCACCTGTCAAAAGGAAAGGGTCAGAAAATCAAGAGCCATTAAATGAAAGGTGAAAGTGACAAAAAACATTAGCAAAGGGGGTTTGAGGAACTAAAGATTAAATTCAAGGGTGTATAAATATCTTTTTGCCTTCATATCTTCTTTATTTCCCTCTTACCACGCATTGAGCAAACCCCAGCAGTGTTTTTTTTACAATTTGAGGTCGAATCAGCAAAAAGAGTGGAGGAGCTGCGCGTTTCCTCTTGGCGTTGTGCACTCCCTTCAGGTGTTGCGCACTCCCTTCAGGCGCTGTGCACTTCCTCTGGACACTGCACGTTTGGCCAGTTTTTCCCCTGTTCATTCTTCAGAGGTCCTTATACCTCCTCAGCCTTAAAACAAGTAAGTGTCTTCTTCAAAACATCATTTTCCCTCTCCTCAAAGTTGTTTCCCCAATGATTGAAGAATGAAATCAAGATTGGTGTTAGTCTTACATTCAAAACCCTAGTTTTTCTCCTAAACCTTGATTTTGCAAGCAAGCTTCCCATTTCCAAAAATTACCTGATTAATAACCTATATTCCCTTTCAGAGACCCCTATCCCTACACCTATCAAACTCCCCATCTACCTTTCTCTTCTCCTTTGCATTCCCCTACCATTTACTTAGGGTTTCATAACAAAGACACCATGGTTGATGAAAGATATAGTCCACACAGTGAAGAAGAGGGATCAGACAGAGAGGGAAACATAGAGCAGAGAAGGCCACATAAAGGAGGGAAAATTCACAGTTTTGAACCCACATATCTCAAAGAGGTCCTAGCTTCTCCTATGACAGTGACATCCTTCAAATGGTTAGGGTGTTTTGAGTTTTGTGAGTAGGTCCAAGAAGTCCAGTACCACCCTGAGTTTACTAGGCTTTTTATAACCAAAATACAAGATAACCAAGTCACTCTTGTAGGCATAACCTTCACATTGTCTGCTGCCATCATATCAACTGCCACCAGGATTCCAGAAGTTGTGGAAAAATGGTTCAAGCAGGGTGAAATAGAAGCACATTTTTATGAACCATACATCGAACCTAGGTAAAGAAGTGAAAGAAAAGGCTATTTCCATTTCTCATACCTCCTTGACAGATATGCATCCATGATGAAGATTATAATGAAGTATTTTTCATGTGAGGGTAGGTTCTCTAGGGTCTATTCTTACCACATCCGGTTACTTATGCATTTCAATAGGGTTAAAATGCTCAATATACCCTACTATATTTTCAGGAGTGTTGAGAAGATGGCTTACATTACTCAAAGAAGAGAATACAAAAATAAAATGAAAAGCTTATTTCACCATTCCCTCATAAAGATCATAGTTCTTTATCACCTTAAAGAACTTAACATTGCATGGAGTACATTTATAGCTAACCCCATTTTCACTCAATTTTCCACTCAAAATGTTCAAGACATTCCATCATCATCTCATCCACCAACCTCCATTCCTCCATCTCAGCCCATGCACTATTCATCTCATCCACCATCACCCCCATTATCACCATTCCATGGACCTATTCTTTCATCTGACAGGAAAGAGGATAGTGACAAAGAACAAAGTGATCAGGGTCAAAGCAGCAAGCCAGGAAGGGCTAGTTTAGATACTGTGGTGCACACCTATCAGAGAGGAAATAGGCAAGTGTTTGCCCCACAGATTGTGGGAGGGGCCTTGCTCTCTTCATCAGCAAAGCAGGTATAGAAAGGAAAGGAAAAAATGGTTGAAACAGAAATGCAAAAACAGGAAGAAGACCCCCATGAAACTGAGCAAGATTTTGACTTAGTGGACTTAGATGAGGAAGATGAAAAGGAAAACACCAGAATGATCTTCAAAGAGCAAGAAGCATTGATAGGTGAGTTGTAGGTAAATCTACAAAGAGCAAATACATCATATCTTATTATGAACAGGAAAATAGGCAAATGGAGACCAAGCATGAGCTTATGGAAGTTTAGCTCATCAAAGCTAAAAGGGAAGCTGAAAAGATTAAATTCCAACTTGAGGAATCCTATGGTGACTATGGTGAGCCCATGGAGGAAGAAATGCCCAGGATGAGGCCTAGGACTAGAGGCCTAAAATGAGCTTTGGAGCTTGAAAGAGAAAAAGAAGCTCAACTTGCCAACCAACTCACCTTAAATGAACAATTTGGCATAATGATGAATGAGAACTGGGAATATTGGCTTGAGAGGGCTAACACTCATCTTGAGGAGTTGTTAGCTAAAGCTAATAGAGATATGGAGATTCAAATAATAATGGCCAAATACTATGCCATGAGAAACAAAATTTCTAGAACCAAGCTCAAAAAGGCTCATGCAAAAATTGAGGCCTTAACTCATCAGAAGGAGAAGGACAAGCTTGACCTATTGGTGGAGGCTTCTCTCCATGCTTAGGCACTTTTAGCATCAACTATGTCAACCATTTTTGAAGACCCTGAACTCATTTTTTTCCTTGGGCATTTTCCTATTATCTTCAGGTAGTTTTTATATCAGTCCATTGGTCAAACGCGCGACGCCTTGGGCGTTGTGCACTTTTTTGAGGCATCTTTTGGAGGAATGGCCACCACCATTGGATTCATAAGACCATTTACACTCAAGAAAACCATGTTTCTAGATTTGAAAGTCAAAACTACTAGGTGGAAAAGGCAAAAAACCACCTAAAAATCATGTTTCTACCTATTTTCTGAGCCAGGCGCTGCGCGTTTGAGTAGTCTTTGGAGATTGTAGTTTTGGAGGGGAAAATCAAGCTCAATTTGGAAACTAGGGGCATTTTTGGAAACTAGACAAGATAAGCTTTCCAATGAGCTATCCTAAGCTAGATTTGGACACTAGGAAGGTAGTCAAAACTCACCTTGAAGATGGCATTGCGCACTTCCTTCAGGCGTTGCGTGTTTGACATTGGCCTGCGCACTTGACAGGCAACCAAATTTTTCACTGTTTCTCTCAGAAAATACTTTTCACCTGTGGGATTTTGATTTTTCACTGATGTAATTCATAATGATGATGTAATTAAAGTTTTTTTTTGTTACCTAGGGTAGATACATCAGATGAATGGCCTAAGTGGCATGTAACGAATCAGTTTGTTTCATATTAGGGATGAGTCAGCTTGACCACCCTAGTCTTTAGCTATCAGTTCAGTCTTTTGTGAAACTGCTCCTCCTCTCATGGATTTGACCCCTGAGGCTAGGATTAGTTTTTTTGAGGCCTATATCATGTAGTTTCCCAGTCATTTTACAAGTTGGACTCAGTGTGGATGCTTTAGAGCTTGATTGTACACCTTTGTAAGCAGTTTGGCAGGAAATTAATAAGAATTGCTGCTATTTTATGGGATCCCTGTGGTATGGAGTTTTAGTACAATTTCTTCTTCTGTGATTATATGTTTATATGTTTTATGTATGTCATCAATCATTTCATTACTTCTAGTTGAATGTTTTCAAGTTTGATAGGCATAATTCATTGCATCAGTGCTTTGCCTTGGGAAACTATTCACCATTTCATGTTTTCCGCAGTCCAAGAAGGATCCATGATTGTCACATGCCCTTATTAGCTTCTCACTAGTCTTAAACATTTCACCTCATCAAGACCTAGAGTGCTAAAGCCTATGCCTACATTGCCCCATAGAACACCCTGCATTTTTGACCTAATTTCCCAGACCTAAATTGCCTAGCTCCTCCTGATCCGGCAAAACCTTTACAAAATCCAATCAAAACTTTTGTGCTACTATACCTAGCCTAAAATCCTTTACCTGATCCAGTCATCTTGACTGAGATCCTTATGGATAAAGCCCTCTCCCGGCCTAGTAGGGCTAGCTACTTGGCTAAGCTTGGTTTGTGGTTACCCTAGCATTGTCTCCCTTCAACCTAAGGTCAATCTAGGTGATAACAGGAATCTACCCTTGATTTATATATTTTAGTCTTTTATTCATTGCTTTTAGTACATTAACTATACAAAATTATAAAAAGAGTGTTGTTAGTGCTCCTTTAAATAAGATATCTAAATAATAATATTTAGTGGTGACTCTTGGCAATTTTTATATATATTTTGATATTATAAATAATATATTTTAAAATTAAAATGAATATCTAGGATTGGCGAGAGGGGAAGGATTTTAATTAATTTTGCTGGAATAACTGAAGTGAAATTTTTTTGGGTTTTGTAATAGCTTTGAGTTAAATGTTTATGTAATAAAGGTTAATTAAAAAAAAATAAGACCAAAGTGATGGGGCACGTATTTCAAGCTGAATGTTGGGAAAAACATCTTAGTGGGTGTTCATTTTGGTTTATTATGGCTAAGGGGGAATTGGCAAAGGATTTGGAAAGGCAAAGTGGCAATTAATGGCATTTATTTATGAAAATAAAGAAAAATAGGAGAAAAGGGAGATGAAAGGTCACAGGTTTGCATGAGGAGGAAATTAAATGAAAATAGAGGGAAAATGAAGAATTAGAGTAATCAATAAGAAAAAGGCATCAAAGCATCAATTTGGGGCCTTTTTGTCTATTTGGCTTTAGAACTAGCTTCGAAGAGAGAAGAGCACCAAGAGGAGAAAGGAAGTGTAAGGAAATTAAAGGACAAGCAACGAAAGGACAAGGAAAGCAAAGGACAAGCAAGGAAGGATTGGATCAAGCAGTCTCAGTAGGACGACTTGCAGGTAACAGGTTGCATGTATGATTTCCTAACTAAATTGTTAATGCATGGTGCATGAATTTGTGTATTTGGTTCATTTGCTGTCATTTGCATGGGTTTTTCCTGGTTTGACAGTGATTTTAGCCTAGCCTTGCCTTGCCAACTCCTAGATAGCCATGGTGTGATAGGATTCATTATTGGTTGAGATTTGGATTGTGGGAAGGTTGTGGATCTGGGTGAGGTGGTCTTAGGAAAATCCCAAGGGTTGGAGGTGGAGATGGTTTTCTCTAGGATGCCCTCAACATGTTGGTGGAGACAAGAAAATTTCTCAAGGGATGGTGAAGGAGTTCTAAGGCATCCAAGCTTGGTTTGGTTTTGTGATCTTGGCACTGGTTTAGGTGAGATAACGGTAGCATGAGGGTGGACGTGGTTTAACCTTTGGATTCCCTTGGTTTTTTACATCTTGGTTTATCCCATGAGATCCACATTCATGCTTGGAATATGACATGGGGGTGATTAGCTAAAAGGAAGATTTAGTTCAGCAAAAATCTATGGTTGGGTGGTACATGGAAGTCCCTGACTTGGTTGGATTTTGCATAATTTAATGAGAGCTATTTATCTATGGAAATCTATGAAGAATTTGCATTGGTTAATATGATGATTTGATGATTGTTATGTCATGATTACTATGATGATTATTTGTTGGTTATATGCATGGATCTGTTATATACTCTAGTTATGGCTTGTTCATGAATTGATATGTATTTGGTTGGTTGATGAATGCATGAGCTAACAAATGTTATTGCAGCTATTAAGAGAGGGAATTAGACATTCTTGGTGAATCTCAGATAATTTTCAGGCCCCTATGTTCATATATGCATTCATGACCTGTAGATTTCATGTTCACTATATGTTTGACGAAATGACTGTCATGGTTAGGCTTGGTTAGGTCAAGTTCTTGACTAAGTTTTGTATGAATGGATTTTTCTTGATGTTATATATCATTCTAGAAAGTCTCATTAAGTTCTTGTAGTGGTTTGGAGACAAGCCCTGAAAAGGTGGCACTGATTCTAGGGTCGCAATCTCAAAACTGATAAATTGGGACAACATTCACTACCTTGCAGGATTATGCATACGAATGGAGGCCTACAATCACATGGAGGCCTTGTTATGCATGTGACTAGGGGCCCACATCACTAAAAAGGCAACTTAGCTCAGGGTTTGGGCACTTGGACTAGTTGTTTAGCTCCTAAGGGTCCTGTAGCTCCTGAGGGAGGTCAGTAAAGTTTTAGTTTGTTGACTCACTTCCTTAATGAAGCTAGGAGGTCGGGTCATATCATAGTAGTTGTAAAAGCCCTCGTGAGAATTTCATGTAATAAAAGTTAATAAAGGCAAAATAATAACCACAATTGATAGGACATTTATTCCAAGCTTAATGTTGTGTAAAACATCCTAGTGGGTGTTCATTTGGTTTATTATGGCTAAGGAAATTGACAAAGGCAATGGTTAAGGCTTTGGAAAGGAAAAATGGCATTTTTGGCACATTTATTTATGAAAATAATGGAAAATAGGAGAAAAGGATGGTGAAATGTCACAGGGTGCATGTGAGGAGGAAATTGAAGGAAAAAAAGGGAAAATTAAGAAAATAGAGATCTAATTGACAAAAAGGCTTTTGAGGGTCAATTTGTAACCTTTTGTCAATTCAGTTTTGGGCTCTCTCATTACTCTCTCTCCCTCTCTCACTCTTGGACACAAAGTTTTCTTGGAGCATTTTGGCATTGGATCAAGAAAGGAAAAGAAGGCAAGAGGAAGAAAAGATCAAGCAAGGAAGAGCAGGATCAAGCAACTACAACAATATTCTTTGCAGGTATTGATTTGCATGTGTATTTTCCTTGCTAGATTTGGCATGCATGGTATTGCATGTGGTTCTTTTTCTATTATGGCATGGGTTTTTCCAGGTGTGACAGTGTTTTCAGCCTAGCCATGGTGTGATGGGGTTCTCATCTTTTGGTTTAGCTTGATTTCCAAATGGATTCGAAGCTGAGTGAGGTGGATCTCTGAATGATAGAACATATGGCCTAGTAACCCCTAAACCAGACTGTGGGTTGCGGTAAAGCCGGATTTTGTGTTGCCTCGGTGGGCCTAGGAATCCTTGTCGGTGAATGGCAGGATATATGGCAAAGCCCAGAGGAGGTTTTCTCTCCGTTGGGCCTAGTAATTCTGGGTTGGGATATATGATAAATACTAGAAAGTGGGTCTAGGTTTAGGGCCTAGCCATCCAGTGTGGATTGTGGTAAAGCCTGAGAGACTAGGAGACAGGAAAATTCCTCACGGTGTAGGTGGAGAAATCCGGTGGCATCCATGTTTGTTTGGCCTAGTGATCTGGTGGAGATCATGGTAAAGCATGTTATGAAATGTTTATTGTGTTGGCCAAGTGAAATGGGATGGATTATGGTAAAGCCTAGTTTCTATTGATGAGGGTGACATGGTTTAGTCTCGGGATGCCCTAGTTGGTTCTTTTGGTTTGAGTCCCACATTCATGCTTGAAATATGGCACGGGGGTGAATGGCTGAAGAGAGATTTGGCTCAACCATTTTATGGTCGGGTGGAACATGGTAGTCCCATCCTGGGTTTGGATTTTTCATCATCAACATGAGGTTATTTCTCTTTTTATTTCTATGAGTATTATACTGGTTTATATGTGGACCATGTGGCTATGATTTCATTAGTATTTCTGTTGCTATTATCTTGGTTATGTATGTGTTTTATGACAATGGTTATGTATGGCTCTCATCATGTTTTTACTTGTTAATGAATGGATAATGTATCTATGACCTAATAGATGATAATGCAACAAATGATACAACAAAACAATGGTCCTTAGTGATTCTTAGATAAGTACGAGATCCCTGTGCTTAAATCTATTGTTTACACCTGTAGATTACATATTTGTGATATGTTCGACAAAATGTTTGTCATGGCTAGTAGGGATCCAATTAAGGGCTTGTTCAAGTATTCACTTTTGCATCATTGTTTCCCTGATATCTTACTGTTCTGAAGGCGTCATTCAATTCTGGGCAGTGACTTGGGCTCTGGGCCTGAAAAAAGTGGCTCAAATCCCAGGGATGTTGGCACAACACTGAGAAAAATAGTCCCTGGACGTTGGCATGCCTTGTCATGAGAGCGTCTAGAGCCTCCTGGACACTAGCAGGCCTATAGCATGAGAGCGTCCAGAGGTCAAGTGGTTAAAAACTTCAGTGGGACCTAGGGGCTAGCTACCTGAGTGGTTGGAATGGTTCTTAGGAGTCCTATAGCTGATGTGGAAGGTTTGTATGTTGTGTTTCTATCAATTCCACTTCCTTAAGGTCACATGGGAGGTTGAATCTAATCATAGTAACCTCTCGTCACATGTTTACCTCGATTGGTTGGTTACTTGGGTAGATGTGGGAGGAGGGTGTTACAGAGTGGTATCAGAGCATGGTTCACCCCTTGGACTGGATGGCCAGTGTGTTGGTCATGCATTCATGCCATTTGCATGTGTGATTAATCATCCTTGTGGTGTATGTGTTGTTGCATATGCATGGTGTCAGTCATGGTTGTAGGGATGTCATCATGTGAAAGAGGATGTTGTCGTTATGAAATATGTCGTCATGACTATATGATTGGTTACATGTTGTTTATGCTTGTGCATTGTCAGTGTACGTCGATATGGTTGTTGTTGTTATGCATGAGGTCATGGTATGTGTAGTGATATGGTTATGCATTGATAACTTGACTCTAGCTAAGTTGATGATTACATGGTTATGTGTTTATTTATTATATGTGTATATGTTGTTATGATTACATTATACATGTATCACACCAATTTGATGATCTTGCATATGAGATATCCTCCCCGAATTTTTCTAAGGTACGTTGGTTTATTGTGATTCAGTTTAGCTGACATAGTATGCCTTGCAGGAGAAATATCAAAATGACTAGAAAGATGGTAGACTACAAAGACTCTCCCTATGATTCATATGAGCAACGTCGTGTTGGGCACTCTTCTGATTTGGTAAACACATTGAGAAGGTTGAAGGAAGAAATAAGGATTTGTAAGGCAGATAATGACAGGATCATTGATCCAGGTGGACATTGGTGGCCACCCACTTATCCCACCTAGATCTCTAGTGGGTTTCATTTGTTTCCTTGTTTATTCCAACATTTATTATTTTTAGTAGTTTTTCGGGTCCTGAACTCCCAGAGTAGTTTTGACCCCCTAAACGACGTTTTTTCAAGGTTCGTTGTAGGCCCATAGCCAAAGGTAGAGGCTTGCAGAAAATATTGTAGTACTCAGAGAGACATTTCCAATAAGGTATCATACACACCAAACGGAGATAATTTGACCACATTATGACCCCAGGAAGTTGGCTGCCCAACTAACCCCAACGGGGCCCACAAACTCTTGTCGTTACATCTCCCGGGGTTAGGGTTTTGGTTGTTTAGGATTTTCTCATGTTTTTCAATAATAAATAGGCCCTCGAGCCTCATTGTAACACAGTTCAAAGGCATGTAGCTGCCACATCTCTTCTCAGAGATAAGCTACCATCGCTCGAGCTAGTCTTATTTCCATTATGTTGTAAGCATATTTCAGTATTTGATAGTAATGAAATGAAGTGTTATTTCTATTGCATCTTTGTATTTATGGTTATATATGTAATTTGTTGTGTTCCCGTTTAAATCTGGATCAATGGTATTAGATTGCTCTATTCTTTTTATGTTTTTCTTTGCATGTCCCCAATGAGGTCGGGATATAAGGAGTTAGGGCTTGAACTGGTCAAACCCTTGTAAGACCAGCCTCGCAAATCCTGTCGACCTCCCATGGGGGAAGAAAAGAAAGACAAGGGGGGTAGGAGATCATTTCAAAATCTTGCTCGAAGAATCCCTCGAGCGACAGAGGAATGTGATGATGGACAACTTTGTCTAGATCCTTCAGCAGCTACCCAAGGGTGATGCACCTACTTCCAGCAACTACTCTGGAAGCACCACACCCTTTAAGGTACAAGTTAACTTTGACATTCCCATATTTGAGGGTCAGATAGATGTGGACGTTGTAGATAAATGGTTAAATATGCTAGAAGGATATTTTTCTGTTCATGATTTTTCCAACCGGGAAAAGATTACTTTTGCTCTTCTCAAAGTCGCCCCCCACATCAAGGACTGGTGGGAAACCTACTGTGAGTAGAAGGATGAAAGTATGCCCTCACTATTTTTAGTCACACCCACTTGGGATTCATTCTGGGATGCCATCAAGGAGCAGTACTACCTTGTCAGGAGCTATGAGGATAAATACATAAAGTGGACCACACTGCGATAGGGAAGGGACAAAGACGTGTCAGAGTTTACCAATGTTTTTCATACCCTTCACACGAAGTTGGGTATCAAGGATTCTGAGAAACATTTGGTACTCAAGTACCACGATTGCCTACACAGGTACATCCAGGATGAGATGGAGTTCATGCACATCTCCTCACTCGGCATGGCATACTGATACGTTGTTAAGATTGAGCAGAAGCTTAAATAGAAAAAGTGAAATGTTGTATCTGTGAATCCGAATCAAGGGAAAGGCGCCCCCAAACCGCAGATCAAAGGGAAAATCCAAGACAGGACGATCCAGGGTAACCCGTTGAAGCCGCAAGCAAAGAACAATACCACGAAGACAAAGAAGGACATGGGAAAGTGGTGTGAGTTCCATAAGAGATCCACTCGCAACAAAGTGAGTGTCAAGCCAACCAGTCACTGGTGGCCGAGCTAAAGGCTTCTGAGTCTGATGAGTGTTCCGACTCTGAGTTAGAACCTAAAAGGGGAATGACAAAGGGAAGAAGATCATTGACGCAGAGCCCAATGCCACTGTGGCCACCACCAAGATCTACAAGAGGGGGAGCGCCTGTTCTACTCACAGATGTGGGTGAAGAGTTCTCCACTACAGTTCATTGTCGACAATGGGAGCCAAAATAACCTCATTTCAGTAGAGGTCGTGAAGTAGTTGTGCCTATCGACTACAACACATCCACATCTATACACCATCAGGTGGCTTCACCAAGGATGAGATCTCTGCGTCAGCCAGTAGTGTCACCTTTCCTACAGCATCAAGCCCTTCATGAATCAAGTACTATGTGATGTTTCTCCTCTTGAAGTTTGTGATGTATTATTAGGAAAACCATACTTATGGAAGCGACATGTTGTATATGAGTCTAGACCTTGCTTTGTTATTATTTCTTTGGGTACTAAGTTATACAAGATACTAGAGGTAGCCCCACCTACCATCATCTCTTTGATCTCTGCTAAGCAATGTAGTAAGGTCATCTCCCAGACTGGGAAATTTGTTTTCTTTTTTATTCATTCTCAAAGTAAGGGGAAGGTCGTAGCCACATCCATGGCCCCGAGAAGGGTTCCTCCAAGCATCAGAAGTAGGTGGATACAGTCGTGGAAGAATACAAGGACATCTTCTCCTCACCCATAGGGGTACCCTTGCATTGTCAAGTCAAGCACTCAATCGATCTAACTCTCAAAAGAACCTCTACCCAACGGGTTGTTATATCACTGCTCCATTCTGGAAAATGAAGAGATCAAGCAGAAAATCCAAGAATTGCTACAAAAAGGGCACATCGGACCAATTTCCTCACCTTGTGGGAGCCTGATTGTACTTGTATAGAAGAAGGATGGAACCTGGAGGCTCTGCATTTATTATCGGGCACTAAAAAAAATCATTGTCAGGAACAGGTATCCAATCCCATAAATTGATGACCTGCTGGACCAACTCAAGGGGACCAAGTATTTCAGTAAGATCAATCTGAAGTCTGGTTATCTCCAAGTTCAAATAGATCCCATAGATGTATGGAAGACTGCCTTTAAATCCAAGGAAGGACTTTTTGAATGGTTGGTTATGCCCTTTGGGTTGAAAAATGCCCCTGCTATTTTTATGAGGCTAATAAAAGCCATCTTATGGCCCTTCACCAACTCATTCGTGATGGTTTATCAGGATGATATCCTCATCTTCAGCAAAAGTTGGGAAGAACACTTACAACACATTCAGTGGGTCCTTCAAACCCTTAAGCGACACAAAATGTGTGCCAACTTGGAGAAATGCACCTTTGTCATGAGCCAGGTCCAATACTTGGGTTACATCATAGATGAGTGTGGCGTGCATGTGGACCTAACCAAGATCCAAGTCATTCGGGATTAGCTAGCCCCGACCACTCTAATGGAGCTTCGCAGCTTTTTGGGCCTTGCAAATTTCTAGCGGAGGTTCATGTTGGAATTCTCCCATATCACTTGGCCTTTGAGTTAGTTTACAAAGGGCGGGATGAAAGAAAAATTTTCTTGGTCCAAGTCCCAACAAAATATGCTCTTTTAATTGAAGCACCGCCTCTACTCTGCACCAATGCTCACACTACCAGACCTACAACAGCCGTTTGAAATCGAGATAGACACCTCAGACTATGCTATTAGTGTAGTCCTCACCCAACATGGGCATCTAGTGGCCTATCATAGTGAGACACTTTCCAATACAATTCAGAAGTATGCCACCTATGATAAAGAGATGTATTCCATCATGCAGGCTTGCCGATAATGGAAGCACTACATTATGGGGAAGGAGACAGTCATCCACACCAATCACCGACCTCTTCAGTTATACAAACACAAGGGAAGTTGCAAAACAATCACCATCATAAGTGGTCTACATATCTGCAAAAATTCCACTTGAACATTAAATATAAATAGGGCAGCACCAATCATGTTGCAGACTGCCTCAGCCAGCCCCCTGTTGCAGGACTAACTATTGTTCTCAACTCTTGCGGTCACGAGACCTCTGGATGGCTGCAACTATACAAAAATGATCCAGAGTTTGCCTTGACATACTAGATGCTAGTAGTTGGAAAGCAAGTTCTTGATTTCCACCTCCAGGATGCATTATTATGCTCCCTGGGCCACATTTGTGTTCCTTCAAGTGAGCGTGCCAAGCTGATTTGGGAGGTGCACTACAGTCAGGTCACATGAAACTTTGGCATGGAGAAAATTTTGGATGTACTACAAAAGTACTTTTACTGGCCCAAACTCCGATTGGATGTTGGGAAATATATCAGATCCTACACTACCTGCACCATCACCAAGCCAACCATCAAGAAGCAAGGCCTATACACTCCTCTACCTACTTCCAGCCAGTTATGGGAATCCATCTCCATGGACTATATATCTGGCCTCCCTTCTACCAAGTATGATAATCACTGTGTATTTTTGGTCGTGGACAAATTTTCTAAGATGGCTATATTGGCAGCCTGCAAGAAGAGTATCATAGCAGAGGACATTGCCAAACTCTTCTTTGAACGAGTATGGGTACATTTTGGGATCCCACAGACCATTATATCAGATCAGGATAGTAGGTTCCTGAGCACATTCTGGTTAAGCCTTTGGACACTATTGGACACGAAGCTCACCAAATTGACTGCCTTCCATCCCCATACTGATGGCCAGATGGAGGTCGTCAATAGGATGATAATGCACATACTCTGCATGTACAACTCCAAGCATCCTCGAACCTGGGATGAGAGTCTTCCATATGTGCAACACAGTTATAATAGAGCTCTCCATAGCTCGACTGGTCGCAGTCCCTTTCAAGTGGGTCTAGGATTTCAACCATTATGTCTGATTGATGTTGTCATGCCTCATGTGACTACGCAGATAGAATCCACACATGTACTATTTGAGGATGATAAAATGACCAGATTTATTGAAGGCATCCAAAACATTTGCCAACAATGATCCAGGTGGCTCCAGACACATGCAAAAGTCCAGGAGGACTCAGGAAGGGTAAAAACTAAAAGTGTTTGGATTATGATCGAACTAGGTTCATGTTAAAGATCTCATCATCGTGATCACAATGGTGCGAATGGTTCGTCAATCCGAGTCCGGATGAAGGAGATAGAGGCAATCAAAGTCCAATTGACTTTTGCTAACTAGGCAAGGTTAATGGAGACACAATTTGAACTTTTCTGGCGGATGGAATCCGGCCAACTCCGGCCAGATTCTAGGCAAAATTGTCGCCTGGTTAAAATGACTCCTTCGGTCAAAAATCCGATTTTTCAAAATGGGCATATTGTTTTATATAACAAAAAAATATTAAAAAAAACGGGTGGTGGGCCACCAACCCCGCCACCCCAACCCATACCACATGACATATATTATATTAGTGGAGGGGCGGGCCACTACCCCCAGCCCCTCCCACAGAACCACTGTTACAAACATATAACGGGTGGTGGGCCGGCCCTTGGGGCACGGACCCAACCACGCCCACACAAAAGAAACCAACCCCGCCATGAATACTAAGGACAACCATAGAGCTGGTGGTAGGTACGGTGGGCGGGCCACCCAAGGTAGGCCTAGCCCAACCCATATTTTAATTAAAGGATTTGTTATATAAAAAAAGGAGGAGGCAGGGTTTGACCGCTCGACCTCCTCCATAATAACCAGACATCAAACCAACTGCGCCACAATGGATTTCTTGAGAAATCCGTCACCATAGTTTTATTTGAACATAGTTCATCAATGCACCGAGGGCAGATGGAGGAACTAGGAGCAGGCATGGAAAACGAGGTAGAGTTAATTTTTAATTAATTTTTATGTAGGTGGAACCATGACTGAGCGAAATTTCCAGGAGGGTGAAATTTTTGCAGTGTCCAAATTGGACAAATTTTATGTCAATCTTACACCTCTCAACGACACAAACTCGATGGCGCAATCAATTTCTTGATTTGAGCAGCAGATTTGTAGAGGACCCGGAGGAGGGAATCTTTAAGGAATCTAGGGGGAATCTAAAAGATTCCTTAAGCCCTAGATTATCACTTTCTCAGAATTCAGAAATTTGACAGTTGATTTTGCACTATTCGACGCCATAAATCTGATGGTGCATTCAGGTTTTCCATTTGCTCATTCTATTTTTCAGCCACTTTTCTAAGTGGAGTGTAGGTGTCAGCATTTATGTGCGAGCAGCCATTTCCATGCAATTCGATGTCGTGATATCGATGGTCCAAATAGCTCCAGCAACTTGGCATCCTCTTCTTCATATGGCACCTGGATGTGAGGTATATGTCATGTGTTCATGTACTTCTTTTGTTATGCATTGTGCTGCATAGATCCCTGTTTGATGCTTGATGTGGTATCCTGTTTCCTACTCATTTTCATGATTCCTACTTGATGTGACGCGGAATCATTTGTGGGATGTACTTGTTGTCATGATTCGTCATATTGTGTTTTGAGATCCCTTTGTTTTATGTTGATGGGATACTCATGTTGTCATTATGCATGTTTGCATTGAGATCCCTTTTATGCCATGTTGGTGGGATGCTCATGATCATCATGCATGAGTTTATATCATACTAATAGGAGTCCCTTTTTACTTAGAGTTCCTGTAGCGGAACATCTCTAGGAGCCACTCCTGTGTGAGGGCATTTTCCTTGTATGATAGTGACATCACCTCTGATGTACCTCATCACTATTGACAACACTTAATGCAGCGACCTACACCATCTTGACACCAGGGCCCGAAGACGTAGTCCCTCCTGGACGAACTTCGTTATCAACGTCTTGAGTTTATGTTGCTAATGTTTGTCATGTTCCTTCTTCTTACAACATGCAGATGTATTCATTTATATTCTTTTAAAAATGCAATTTAACACATCACGAAATTAAAAGGTCTTAGAAGGGTCCTTTGTCACACCCGGACCTAGATCAAGCAGGTTCATGACATCCTGGAGAAGTCAAATGCCAAGTACAAAAAGCGACATGATCAACATCAGGTACCACAGAAGTTTTACATGGGTGATAAAGTCTGGTTGTATTTACAAAGATAAATCCTTACCATCCCCATTGGAAGCTCAAACCACTCCGATATGGTCCTTACACCATTACCAAGGTTGTGGGAGATAATTATTTTGAGCTCAGCATTCCCCCATTCCTTGGCCTACACCTAGTGTTCAATGTGGACCGCCTTCAACCATACTTCCCACCATTGTGGGACACATCAGACATTGAAGAGCAACTCCCACAAACAGAGTTAAACCCAAACTACATAGAATAGGCCACAACTCATTGGATTATGGACACACAGGTTAAGAACACTCACCAGCAAAAGATCCAACTATATCGGGTTATCAAAGTTGGCCAACCCTTGCACCAAGGAAAGTGGCTCACTAAGGACCAGGTTCAACAGAAATTTCCTCACCTCATGGAGGCTCTGCACGCAATGGGGACCATTTCTTCCCAAGGGGGAGGAATGATCCAGGGGGATATTGGTGGCCACCCACCTCTCCCACCTAGACCTTTAGTCAATTTCATTTGTTTCCTTGTTTATTTCAGCATTTACTATTTTTAGCATTTTTTCGGGTCCTGAACTTCTAGATCAATTTTGACCCCCTAAATGATGTTTTTTTGAGGTTCGTTGTAGGCCCATAGCCAAAGGCAAGGGCTTGCTGTAATACTTTAGTACTCGGAGAGACCTTTCCAACAAGGTGTCGTACATGCCAAATAAAGATAATATGACCAAGTTATGACCCGTGAAAGTTGGTTGCCCAGAAAGGCCCACAAACTCTCGGTGTTACATCTCCTGAGGTTAGGGTTTTGAATGTTTAGGGTCTTTGCATGTTTTTGAATAATAAATAATCCCTTGATCCTCATTGTAACATAGTTAAGAGGCATGTAGTTGCCACATCTCTTCTCATATATAATCTACCATCGCCCGAGCTAGTCTTATTTCCATTCTGTTTGTAAGCATATTTCAGTACTTGATAGTAATGAAATGAAGTGTTATTTTTGCTACATCTTTGTATTTATGGTTATATCTGTATTTTGTTGTGTTCTGTTTAAATTTGGATCAATCATATAGGCACAAGAGAAACAAGCAGAGGTTAATGCTATACTTCTTCAAAGTTTATCAGAAAACCAGTGACAAGGGCCACTTCGGATCAGCCATGGACATGAGGACAGAACTAATGGGGCATATGGTAGTAGGTCTATGGTGGTAATATTTTGGATAAAGATGACACTATTAGAGATGGCAGGTTGTTGGATACTCTAGATAGGAGAGGTGATGGATACAGGTATTATTCTAGTTCTGGTTCTGACAAGCATCATGATCGTCATCATTATCATCCTTACAGGAGGAGTGATAGGGGATACTTTCCATATGAGTTTAAGAAATCAAAGCTACCTACTTTTGATGGATATGTGAAGAAGTTGGAAGATGTAGAGGCTTGGATACTTGGGATGCAAAAGTTCTCTGAGTTGCATAATTACACAGATAACATAAAGGCCAGAATAGTTATCTTTAGCCTAAGAGGTAAAGCAGACATCTGGTGGGAATATGGGAAGCGGGTTAGAGACATCAGGACAGATTACTTGACTTGGCACAAGTTCAAGAGCATTTTCAGGAAGAAGTATCTGTCAGAGAGCTACTACGACAGTAAGGCCAAAGAATTCTATGAGCTAAAGATGGGATCAATGAAATATGAAGAGTACATGACTAAGTTCCTAGAGCTATAGAGATATTTATAGTATCTTAAAGATGAGAAGGCTAAATTTTAGCAATTTTTCAGTGGATTTCCATTAGCATTTAGATATCGGATTGAATATGATGAGCCTAGGTCACTTAAGGAAGTTATTAGGAAATTGAAGCATTTCTATGAACAGTCAAAGCGTACAAATGAATCTTAGCAATGTTGGAAAGGGAAAGACAAAGGTAAAGGTAAATGGTAGCCGAAAAGAGCAAGGCCTAAGAATGCAAAGGAGAAAGAAAATGTGGCACCACAAAAGTGGTTCAATGCAGCTAAACAGGGACATGGGTCACAATAGCAACATAGAGGTGAGGGTACTGGTCGATTGGAGTGTTGGACATGCAATAATGAGAATCTTAAGAGAGATTGTCCACAAAATCAGGGTGGTAGGTCTTATATATATAATTCACAGGAGGCACAGACTGTTGTGGATGTTTGTCAAAGCGTTCCTCATATTTATGCAGCATTGTATAACAAACAGGCAAACCATCAGGCATCTATCATTGAGATGGACAGTAAGCATTGTGATCAACCTATTTCTATTTTGATTGACCCTGGATCTAATTATAGTTATGTTAGTCCTGACTTGGTGGATAAGTGTGGTTTAAGTAAGGAATTTCATGCAGAATCTTGGTTAGTACAGCTGGCTACAGGTACAAAGAAGCGAGTTCATCATTGGGTAAGAGCTTGTGCATTTGATTTGAATGGTATGAATACCACAACACATTTGAATGTATTACCGTTGGGATCATACAATATGTTGTTGGCCATGGATTGGTTGTACCTTCATAGAACCAAGGTAGATTATTATGATAAAGTCATTGAGTGTGTTGACGATAATGGGGAACCAAGAATCTTGCAGGGAAAGAAGAAATCCACATCAGTTAGGATGGTGACAGCTATGTAGGAAACGTGCAGTCGTAGAAAAGGATGTGTGTTATTCGTAGTACACATTTCTAGCGACAAAGGTAAGGAAGTTGAGGATGTAGATTTTTTGAGCAGGTACCCAGTTCTACAACAATTTCAGTATGTGTTTCTCGAGGAGATTTCAGAGTTGCCACCTCATAGGGAAGTAGAATTTTCTATTGAGTTAGTGTTAGGGGTAGCTCCAGCATCAAAATCACCTTACAGGATGAGCACACCTGAGTTGGTAGAGTTGAAGTTGTAGTTGAAGGAAATGTTGGACAAAGGATACATTAGGCCAAGTGTATCACCTTGGGGCGCACTGGTATTTTTTGTGAAGAAGAAATATGGCACTCTCAGATTGTGCATTGACTACAGGCAGTTGAACAAAGTGACCATCAAGAATAGGTATTCGTTACCGAGGATTGATTATTTTTTCAATCAGTTGAAGGGAGAAGCAATGTTCTATAAGATCAACTTGAGGTCAGGATACCACCATGTACACATCAAAGAGGAGGAAAATTACAAGACAACTTTCCGGACCAAGTATGGCCATTATGAGTTTGTTGTAGTTCCATTCGGTTTGATTAATGCTTCATCTACATTTATGCTCTTGATGAATAGTGTTTTTGTCTATATTTGGATAAGATCATTATTGTGTTCATTAATGACATATTGGTATATTCTGAAAATGAGAAAGAGCATGTTGAACATTTAGCAGCAGTATTGAGGTTGTTGAGAGAGCATCAGTTGTATGATAAGCTCAACAAGTGCAGTTTCTTTCAGACTGAGGTACACTACTTGGGACATGTTGTCTCCAAGGAGGGAATTGCAGTAGATACAGAAAGGATAAGGGTCATCATGGAGTGGATAACTCCTAGAAATGTGGAAGAGGTGAGATCCTTCATGGGATTGGCAGGCTATTGTAGGAGGTTAATCAGGAACTTATCACAGATTTCTTATCCTATTACATCATTGCAGAGGAAAGGTAAGAAGTTTGAATGGACAGAGGAGTTTGAGGCCAATTTTGAGTAGCTTAAGCAGTTGTTGACACATGATGTAGTGTTAAAGATTGCAGATCCGAACAAGGAGTTTGTAGTGTGTACAATGCTTGCAAGAGAGGACTTGGTGGAGTTCTCATGCAAGAAAGACATGTAGTGTGCTATGAGTCGCGAAAAATAAAGGAGCACAAGCAGAATTACCCAACACATGATCTTAAGTTAGCAGTGATCATACATGCATTAAAGATGTGGAGGCACTATCTTCTTGGCAGGGGGTTTGTACTTATGAGTGAACATATTGGGTTGAGGTATTTGTTTGACCAACTAAATCTAGATGCTAGGCAAGCTAGATGGTTGACCACATTTAGTGAGTTTGACTTCGAGATCAAGTGCATCAAAGGAAAATATAACTGGGTGGCAGATGATCTTAACAGATCGGTATAGGTAAATCACTTAGCAACTATGAGCTCCTATGGGATAAACTTACAAGATAGGATCTTGCGGGCAAGTCAACAAGATGTCAGGGATATGGAGATTGTGCACAGGTTGCAACAGAGTACAAGTACAGGCATAGGTAGTGGTACAGGTATAGGTACAGGTGCAGGTATAGGTACAAGTACTGATGCAGGTGCACATGATATGGACTATTGTCTTAAAGCAGATGGATTGGTTAGATTGAGAGACAGGATATATGTGCCAGACAGTAATGAGCTCAAGAAGGTGATCTTGAGGGAGTTTCATGCGAAACCTTATTCAGGTCACCCAGGCTACCAGAATACATTGACTGTAGTGAATAAATTTTATTATTGGCTGAATTTGAAGAAGGATGTAGCATAGTTTGTGGCTAGGTGTTTCAATTGTCAACATGTGAAGGTAGATTGTAAGCATCCAGGTGGAATGCTACAACTGATTGCAATTCTAGAGTGGAAATGGGAGTTCATTTCCATGGAATTTATCACAAGTTTTCTGAGGATAGTGAGACAACATGATTCCATCATGGTTGTTGTGGACAGGTTGACAAAGGTAGCGCACTTCATTCCAATAAAGTCTACATTCTCAGCTAGCGATGTAGCACATGTGTTCATCAGAGATGTGTTCATATTGCATGGTGTTCCAAAGAATATTATGTCATACAGGGATGCAAAGTTCACTTCCATGTTTTCAAAGGAGTTATTTGCAGGTTTGGGCACATAGTTGGCCTTTAGTACAACTTATCATCCACAGATGGACAGACAGACCGAGAGGGTCAACCAGATATTAGAGGACATGTTGAGGATGTACGTGATGCATCAACAGCAAAAGTGGGAAGAGTATCTTCCACTGGTAGAGTTCACTTATAACAATGGGTATTAGGAATATTTGAAGATTAGTTTGATTGAGGCATTGTATGGGAAGAGTTGCAATACTCGAATCAGTTGGAGTGATCCAGTTAATAGGGTGTTGATTGGACCAGACATGTTGGCGGACATGGAATAGGAGATGCAGGTTATAAAGAAGAATCTGAAGGTAGCACGAGATAGGCTGAAGAGCTACGCAGATCGGAACAGGTTGTTCAAGGAGTTCCAAAATGGGGAACAAGTGTACTTGCACATCAAACCGAAGAAGAGATCCTTACAGATTGGATCATGTGCCAATCTGGCACCATGGTTTTGTGGAACCTTTAGTATTGTTGAAAGGATTGGGTCGGTAGCCTATCAACTTGCATTGCTTCTAATAGTGAAAGTCCATGATTTTTTCCATGTGTCATTACTTAAGAATTATGATAAATATGTTTATCATGAGATTGACTGGTCTGTATTGTAGGTGGAACCAGATGGATAATTCCAGTCAGAGCCTTAGTGTATATTGCAGAAAAGGTGCTTATGCTTTGAAACCGAGAAATCGAGCAGGTTAAAGCGAAGTGGAAGAACTTTGGGCCCAATGAAGCTACATAGGAGATGGAGGATCAGGTGTGGGCTATGTATCCTTCATTGTTTACTGGTTGAGGCAAAGCAGTTTTGGTATGGTGTTTTCATATATTTCTTGTTATATGTTTTGGTACATGTTTGGTATATGTTTTGGTATATGTACATATGTATATGGATGTAAATACCGCCATGAGCTATGTTATAAAGCTCTAATAAGAGGTATGGGTGTCATGTCATTATTTTGTTATGTTTGTTATGTTTCCATGTTGGTTTGCTTTCCAGCAGGGTGATCATTTTAAATACTGCATCGAGCTATGTTATAAATCTCCATGGGAAGTATGTTTGTTTTTCAGTGATTTTTCTGAGGTATAGGTGTGGTTGAACACCGAGGATGGTGTCCCTCAAGGGGGAGGATTCTGTAACAACCCTGGTGAAAATTCCATGTAATAAAAGCTAATAAAGGAAAAATAATAGCCACGGTTGATGGGACACTTATTCCAAGTTGAATGTTGGGGAAAACATCCTAGTGGGTTTTCATTTGGTTTATTATGGCTAAGGAAATTGGCAAAGGGAATGGCTAAGGCTTTGGAAAGGAAAAATGGCATATTTGGCACATTTATTTATAAAAATAATGGAAATTAGGGGAAAAGGAAGGTGAAAGGTCACATTTTGTATGTGAGGAGGCAATTGAAGGAAAATAATGGAAAATGAAGAAAATAGAGGCCTAATTGATAAAAAGGCTTCTAAGGATCAATTTGCAACCTTTTGTTAGTTCAGTTTTGGAGCTCTCTCAATATTCTCTCTCTCTCTCTCACTCTTGGACACAGAGTTTTCTTGGAGCATTTTGGCATTGGATCAAGAAAGGCAAAGAATGCAAGAGGAAGCAAAGATCAAGCAAGGAAGAGTAGGATCAAGCAGCTACAACGGCATTCTTTGCAAGTATCAATTTGCATGTGTATTTTCCTTGCTAGATTTGGCACACATGGTATTGCATGTGGTTCTTTTTCTGTTATGGCATGGGTTTTTTTAGGTGTGATAGTGTTTTTAGCCTATCCTTTCCATTTCTGGATAGCCATGGTGTGATGGGGTTCTCATGTTTTGGTTGAGCTGGATTGTCGGATGGATTCGAAGTTGAGTGAGGTGGATCTCTGAATGATAGAACACATGGCCTAGTAACCCTGAACCAGAATGTGGGTTGTGACAAAGCTGGATTTTGTGTTGCCTCAGTGGGCCTAGGAATCCTTGCTGGTGAATGGCAGGATATAAGGTAAATCCAAGAGATGATTTGCTCTCCATTGGGCCTAGTGATCCTGGGTTGGAATATGAGGTAAAGCCTGGAGAGTGTGTCTCGGTTTAGGGCCTAGTGATCCAATGTGGATTGTGGTAAAGCCTAAGAGACTAAGAGACAGGAAAATTCCTCACGGTGTAGGTGGAGAAATAGGGTGGCATCCATGCTTGTCTGGCCTAGTGATCAGGTGGAGATCATGGTAAAGCCTATTATGACATGTTTATTGTTTTGGCTTAGTGATCCGAGATGGATTACGGTAAAGCCTAGTTTCTATTGATGAGGGTGACGTGGTTTAGCCTCGGGATGCCCTGGTTGGTTCTTTTGGTTTGATTCCCACATTCATGCTTGGAATATAGCACGGGGGTGAATGTTTGAAGAGAGAATTGGCTAAGCCATTCTATGGTTGAGTGGAATGTGGTAGTCCCATCCCGGGTTTGGATTTTGCATCATCAACATGAGGTTATTTCTCTTTGTATTTCTATGAGTATTATACTAATTTATATGTGGATCATATGGTTGTGATTTCATTAGTATTTTTTGTTGCTATTATGTTGGTTATGTATGTGTTTTATGACACTAGTTGTGTATGGCTCTCATCATGTTTTTACTTGTAAATGAATGGACAATGTATCTATGATCTAATAGATGATAATGCAACAAATTATATGAAGGAACAACTTAGCGATTCTCATATAAGTATGAGATCCCTATGCTTAAATCTGTTGTTTACACCTATACATTACATATTCTTGATATGTTCGAAGAAATGACGGTCATGGCTAGTAGGGGTCCAATTAAGGGCTTGTTCAAGTATTTACTTTTGCATCATTATTTCCCTATTATCTTACTGTTTTGAAGGCGTCATTCAATTCTGGGAAGTGACCTGGGCTCTAGGCTTGAAAAAGTGGCTCAAATCCCAGGGACGCTAGCACAACACTGAGCAAAATAGTCACTGAACGATGGCATGCCTATAACATGAGAATGTCCAGAGGTCAAGTGGTTAAAAACTTTAGTGGGACCCAAGAGCTAGCTACCTGAGTGGTTGGAATGCTTCCTAGGAGTCCTGTAGCTGATTTGGAAGGTTTGTATGTTGTTTTTCCGCCAATTCCACTTCTTTAAGGTCACATGGGAGGTTGAATCTAATCATAGTATCCTCTTGTCACATGTTTACCCCATTTGGATGATTAGTTGGGTAGATGTGGGAGGAGGGTGTTACAGTTTCCCTCATCTCGTGTTTACCCTGGTAGGCCAGTTAATGTGGGTAAATGTGGGAGGGGTGGTTACAGATTGGTATCAGAGCATGGTTCAAACACTTGGACTGGAAGGGTTAGATGCATGTTGTTATGCATGCATTGTCATGGTTATAGTTGTCATGCATGAAGTCATGGTATGAAGTTTATGTCACCATGATATTGTTGGTACGTTATGATGTTTATATGTTGGTTGAGATGGAGTAGGAGTTGCAGGTTATTAGAGCGAGGTTGCAACACTAGGCCTTGGGGTAAGAGAAGATCATCATATAGTTTTTTATGTTTGGCATGCAAGTATGTTGGTTAATGGTTATTATATGCATTGTGGTTATATGAATTCCTGTCATTTTATTATTGTTATGGTTACATGCATAATAGATGCTAGTTGATCAGTGTGGTCATATGTACATGCATCAGTTAGTCATGAATCATATAGTCACTTGTTGTTATATGCATTGTGGTCATACACATGATGATTATGGTTATTGCATTTAAGATCTTGATTTTATATCTATCATGCTAATCTATATTGGCCTATGAAGATGGTTAGGGTTATGACATTTAGGTATGAGTTGATATACTTGTGGCATTATGTCATACTAATTTGGATTGATTTGTGTAGATGTGATAACCTCCCCTAAGATACATTAAGGTATGAGTTTGATTATGTCATCTATTTTATTTATTTAACAAGGTATGTTTACAAGTTGTTTGAATGTCTAATTAATTGCATAATATGAGTATGTGTCTATATGATTGCATGAAGGAATGATCTTGTTTTAAGACAATTGTACTAACATGATATGTGTTGAGACAACTAATATGCATTTGAGTGTAAGTGGATGCTAGTACTATCACTATGACTAATGACTATGAGTTGATTATGACAAGGTTGTTAGTCTTGGTAAAGTCTGATTTCAAATTAATGGACATGTTGTCTAGATCTTTGGAACAAGTGACTAACATGTGTGAACAGTTACAGGGAAACATGTTTGGTATTAGCGTCAAAAGGAAACAATTAATTTGTTTATATAAATAACAAATAGGTGATGTGATATCACATAATAAGACTCAATTGCAGCAAGGAAAAAGGGTAAAAGAAAGGATTTGGGAAAGAATTCCTTTTGCTATGTTTGGAAACTGTAATTCCAAACGAATGAGTGCTTTGCAGGAATACAGGAATTCTTCTTAACCTTGATTTTGTCTAACACCATGTGGATATGTATTATTTTCATGAACATGTATTTGATAGGTATAACAATTGGTTTCTAGTTCTAGATGGATTCATCAAGAATTGGAATCCCTTGAGAAATGATATATGTATGTGTTCAGTTACAAGTCATCGTGCTTGGTACAATAAGGTAAGGTAACCAGTATGTTGTTATGTTTATTTATGCACTGACAATTATGTTTTTATGAAAGTATGATGTAGGGGATTGCCTGGTAGAAGAGACTGCCATGAGATCTTGAAGAAGGCTTAATTTGAGATTTCCCTTGGAAGCATTGGGAACCCATGGGAATTGAGTCATGGTGTTTGTTGCTAGTTTTGTACTTTTGGTGCTTTGGGATTTGTTTGAGTTTGACTTGCGGTTTTGTTTGTGTTTAGTGCATGGCCATGCCACTTTGTTTGTAATGTTGTATTTCTATTATTTTTTATGGTATTATTCTTGTTTGTTTCTTGTCCTTGACTTTTATGTTTTGAGGGTCTTGGGAATTGGTTGGGGAAGAGGAAGTTAATGGAGCTCAAGGAGAGCTGAATGAAACCTGACAGGTAATGTAAGACCTAGATGGAAAGGGCAATTGAAGGCAATAATATGATAGTCGATTGGATTGGTTGGGTCCATTGGTATAAATGGATGATGGAAGGACAATCACGATAAAGGTAATAGGAAAGGAAACATAAATGGATTTGAGGCATCAAATGCCTTGGCTATGTTGGGAACTGTTGTTCTCAATGTTGTACAAGTTGTGCACGAATAAAGGGAGTTCTTTTAACCTAGCCCTTATGATATCTGGTAATTATGTTTTGATCTCGATTATGTTGATGTATATATATGTATACATGTATATATGTATGTCATCGTTTGATAGGATCATTAGGGATCATGCTTGTGGAGGAATGATTGCTTATGCAAGTAAATGACATGAAGAGGTTATTGGTTTATGAGGAATCAAGTGGGAATAGTAGCCTTGGTAGATCTATGAGGTTAGTATCATGTGGATATGAATTGATATTATGTTCTTATACTATGCCTATGAATTATGTTATGGATAGGTAATTCTAAGGGATACATCAGTGGAATGAAAGCAATGTGATCTGCAACATGCTGGAAAAACATGGATAGTGGAGAGACACTAGAATCAAGGTGGCTAGGTAGAGACAGTATGGTCTCCGAATGTGCAGTATTGGTGTTGTGTACATGTTGTATACATGGTATTGTGTACATATGGTACTATGTACATGTTGTATATGTGGTGTTGTGTACATATGGTGTTGTGTATTGCATGTTGTACATGTGGCTCTATGTGCATGTGATGTTGTGTACATGCGGTGTTGTGTGCATGTGGTGTTGTTTACACATCGTGCAGGTGGTGTTGTGTACATGTTACACATGTTGTGTTAAGTACATGAGGTTTTGTGTACACATTGTACAGGTAGTGCTATGTACATGTGGTACTATGTTATGCGTATTGTGTAGTCATTGTATCGTGACATGTGTATTCGTGGTATTGTACGGTGTGTACGTATATGTGTTGTGTTGTACACCAGGTGTAGGTGTATGTGTCGTGTTGTACACCAGGTGTAGGTGTATGTGTCATGTTGTACACTAGGTCTACGTGTATGTGTCGTGTTGTACACTGGGTGTAGGTGTATGTGTCATGTTGTACACCAGGTGTAGGTGTATGTGTCGTATTGTACACCGAGTGTAGGTGTATATGTCATATTGTACACAAGGTGTACGTGTATGTGTCTTGTTGTATACTAGGTGTAGGTGTATGTGTTGTGTTGTACACCGGGTGTAGGTGTATGTGTTGTGTTGTTCATCGGGTGTAGGTGTATGTGTTGTGCTGTACATTGTGTGTGTGTGCATTGTACAATGTGATGTGACAGACATGTATGGGATTGTTTGGACCCTTGTTGTTGATATTGAGGGAGGAGGCAGTTTAGTCTCTGGATTCCTTTGTTGCTTTGAAGAGAAGAGAAGAGAAGACACTAGGTGCTTACAGGGTTTAGAAAACCAAAACAGTGTGTATATGTGGTTAAAGAGAAGATAAATATTGGGTGCTTGCCACGTTTGGCAACCGATTCAGTGCGTGTACGGAAAGAGAAAAGAAAAAAGGTAGAAGAAAAAGAATCATTTGAAAAATAAGTATTAGTAGTTTAGTTTAGTTTTTAATTATATATGTGATCTATGATTCTGATTTATGATGTTTGCATGAGATCTATGATTTTGATTTATGTGGTTGCGTTTTGAAATAACCGGATATGACATGTTTATACATGATGATTTGATCAAGAGCTAATTTGATTTGTTGTGACAGGAAGTAAACAGAATTGCAAGTGTACCTTATTGGTGGGCCACCAATGAGTTATGATTTGAATTAATTTCAATTCCTTTTAGTCTAATATGCTTGGTATAGGAATGCATGGAAAACACCTGGTTTGGGGTGGTTGAAATTGACTGCAAGAATTAGTAGCGACAAAAGGATTTGGAACATGCAGTAGTATGTTGGTAAATCACTTCAACAATAGGGCCATTGTGAGACACTGGTACTCAATAGTGTCCATTGGTTTCCATGAGCATGCTATGATCGGTATGATGGTTTGATGCATGGATATGCCTTGGTTTTTGAACCTTCTAATGCAAGGAAGCCTTTGCCAAGGGATGGATCACCCCAGAAGGGGATGCCAAGGAACTTGAAGGTGAGTGACTGCATGGAAGGGGTTTGCCAGATTTACCAAGCGACTGTGTAGTAGAGAAGGGAAGGTCAGGGAATGGATTTTTTTTTGTCATTAACATTTCCAGATGGAATCAAAAGCATATTGGGAGTGTTCCCTAGAAAAATGAGCTAGTAATTGTTCACTGAGGGAAAAGGTAGTGCAAGGATCGTAGCGCTGGACATTAGATGCAGATTTGACATTGGTGGTGGATTTTGAACTTCCTGGGAAGGAGATGAATCCTGAAACTAATTTTGAGGGTGGAGGTGCAAGCCTCTAGATTCCCTTGTTGATTGATGTAGGCATCATATCCTTTTATTTATTGGTTAAAGTAAATGTGCATATGTATATATGTATATATTGTAAATACTATATAAAGTTGGATTTATAAAGCTCCATAAACATTATGGTTATTTGCTGGTTAAAGCAAATGTGTAACAATATATGTGGTTGTTATTGTAAATATTGTAATGAGCTATCTTATAAATCTATGGTAAACTGTATGATTGTCATGATGGTTTTGCTTTTCAACAGGTTATTCATTGTAAATACTGCATTGAGGTAAGTTATAAATTTCTATGGGTAGTATGCTTTGGTTTCAATGGTCTTGCTGGTTATAGGTGTCATAGAACACTGAGGATGGTGTTCCCCTAAGGGGGATGGGTTTGTAACAACCCTGGGTTAAAATTTCATGTAATAAAGATTAATAAAGGAAAAATAAGACCAAGATCATGGGACACGTATTCCAAGATGAATGTTGGGAAAAACATCCTAGTGGGTGTTCATTTCGGTTTATAATGGTTAAGGGGAAATTGGCAAAGGATATGGAAAGGTAAAGTGGAAATTATTGGCATTTATTTATGAAAATAAAGGAAAATAGGAGAAAAGTGAGATGAAATGTCACAAGTTTGCATGAGGAGGAAATTAAAGGAATAGAGGAAAAATGAAGAATTTAGAGGCATCAGAGCACCAGTTTGGGGCCTTTTTGTTAGTTTGCCTATGGAATTAGCTTTAGAGAGAGAAAAGCACCAAGAGGAGAAACCAATAAAAGGAAAGCAAAGGAAGGACCAAGAAAGAAAAGGACAAGCAAAGGAAGGACCAGGAAAGCAAAGGACAAGCAAAGGAAGGACAAGGAAAGCAAAGGACAAGCAAAGGAAGGACAAGGAAAGAAAATGACGAGCAAGGAAGGATTGGATCAAGCAGATTCAACAGGAGGACTTGCAAGTAACATGATGCATGTGTGATTTCCTAGTTGAAGTGTGAATGCATGGTGCATGCATTTTTGTATTTGGTTCATTTGTTTTCATTAGCATGGGTTTTTCATAGTTTGATAGTGGTTTTACCCTTACCTTGCCAACTCTTGGATAGCCATGGTGTGATGGGATTCATTCTTGGTTGAGCTTTGAATTTCTGGAAGGTTTTGGATCCGGGTGAGGTGGTATTAAGAAAATCACAATGGTTGGGGGTGGATATGGTTTTCTACAAGAATCCATGAACAAGTGGGTGGAGACAGGAAAATTCCTCAAGGGATGGTGAAGGAATGACAAGGCATCTAAGCTTGGTTTGGTTTTGTGATCTCGGGACCGGTTTAGGTGAGATCATGGTAGCGTGAGGGTGGAGATGGTTTAACCTTTAGATTCCCTTGGTTTTTTATGTCTTGTTTTATCCCATGAGATCCCACATTCAAACTTGGAATATGGCACAGGAATGATTGACTGAAATAAATATGTGGTTCAACCCAATCTATGGTCGAGTGGTATGTGGAATTCCCTGACTTGGTTGGATTTTGCATCATTTAATGAGAGTTATTTCTCTATGGAAATATATGAAGCATTTTTACAATATGATGATTTGATAGTCCTTATGTCATGGTTACTACGATGATTATTTGTTGGCTATAGCATGGATCTATTATATACTATAGTTATGGCATGTTCATGAATTGATATGTATTTGTTTGGTTGATGAATTGTTAATTTTAGGTATGTTCTATGCTGAGAGAAAATTTACTTCAATTTTCCATATTAGCCATCACATTTAGCATCATAGTAAAATGCAGATAGAACATAAACATAAATCGCAAAAGACAAGCCAATACAAGAGGACACAAGATGTGGCGCCAGCCAGGGATAAACCCCAAGTGGGGAAACCCTTGATCAATTCTTCTTATATGTTCTTCAATAGTTTAGCAGAGAGAGAGATAGTACATATACATCAGAAGTCAACATTTTGACTTATCAAAATAAGAGCAGAGATCTTCTCAAAGAAGATGTCGCATGAGGTAGCTAAACTGGACTCAGGTGAAGGTATGCTGATCCTCCAAGGTGACTCCATCACCATGTTGCACCTCACTGTGCTGCACCTCATCATCATGTTGCACCCGTCACTATGTTGGCCCCATTCACTAAGCTAATCTTATCACTAAGCTCCACCCAATCACGACTGTACCCATCATTGTGCACTATGTTGCACCATTCCATCACTATTGTAACCATCACCAACAAGCTGTTGCAATATCGAGCCGCTACTATACATCCATGTATGTTGCATCTTAATATATTTTCCATCATTACTATGGTGTACATTGCAATACTTTCAAGGGATAGCCTTAGCTGCTTGCTATGGCTTGCATCCTAGCAAAGAAGCTAGTTGTAGCAACCCTTCAAATCAAGCTCAGTTCTTAACACGCTTATCATCTACAGCATCATGACATCATTGTCTTCTAATCAACCTTATAACTACACAGTCACCTTTCCTTACAACGCAGTATGTACATCCTCCTTTTGTTGTAGATGAACCCCTTGTTAACTATGGCCTAGAACAGCGAGTTAGGGATCTGCTTATGGATAGCGTCAAGGTCTTTACCATGACTGTGTTTACGGCAGAGTTAGGGTATATAGAGATAATGTTAAGGTCTACTTAACTGTCTCTAACAATCCTCTAACATTCCTTCTAACTGTCCTCCTTAACTGCGGATTGATTTCCCTTCATGGACTGTGAATTGACAGTGTCTAGGGCACCATTTTGTGACTCATAAAACTATGGTTAGGGCAGCGTGAACCATCTTCCTTTTGATTGCATTTAGGCCTTAACCATGATTGTGTTTAGGCCTTAACCATTGTTTCACTTAGGACTTAACCATTATTGCGTTTAGGGCTTAACCATTGCTACATTTTAGGGCTTAATCATTGCTACGTTTAGGGCTTAACCATTGCCGCATTTAGGGCTTAATCATTATTGCATTTAGGGCTTAACCATTCCTGCATTTAGGGCTGCTTCATCATGAACATCATTTAGGGCAGCTTCATTATGGACAGCTTTTAGGGCAGCGTCATTATGGGCAACGTTTAGCCTTGTGTAGATCCACCATAAGAGTTGTCCTCCATGTTAGGCTACCATATTAGGACAACGTAGAGCCTTCTATCCCTTGACTACATCTAGATCTAGGGCATGTCTTCTCCATGACAATCGTAGAGCTAGTGCATCTTCTTCTTAGGGCTACATAGTCTCTTAGGATCTCTTCCTCCCACCAAAAACCCAAAGACAAGTGGAGAGGAAGAGATCACAAGAAGAGTGTGTGTGCAAATGACTAGCAAGCCACCTCTTTTTATACTAAAACGTTGAGCACATGTGGGGGAAATTTGGTTGTTAGCTGACCTTGACGAATTGTCCCATAACACAAATAAATTCATATCTCCATGAATACATGTTAGAATTAGATGATCTTTAGATCAATCCTACACCTCTCGACGAGAGGAATCCAAGAAAAATATCAGCTGCCATGCATAATTAGACCCACATGGAGTTTGGCCCTAGTTGCCAATTTTAACATGAATGCATGAGCTAACAAATGTTATTGTAGCTATTAAGAGAGGGCATTAGACCTTCTTGGTGAATCTCAGATAAGTTTCAGGCCCCTATGTTCAGATATGCATTCATTACTTGTAGATTTCATGTTCACCATATGTTTGACAAAATGGTTGTCATGGTTAGGCCTCGTTAGGTCAATTTATTGACTAATTTTTGTATCGATGTTATATATAATTCTAGAAAGTCTCATTAAGTTGTAGGAAGCGGTCTGGAGACAAGCCCTAAAAAGGTGGCATTGATTCTGGGTTCGCAGGCTCAGAACTAAGAAATGGAGACTGCAGTCGCTACCTTGCAAGCTTATACATGTGACTAGAGGCCTGCAATCGCATGGAGGCCTTGTTATGCATGTGACTGGGGGCCCAGATCACTAAAAAGGCAATTTAGCTCAGGGTTTGGGCAGGAGGCCAACAAAGTTTTAGTTTGTCAACTCCACTTCCTTAATGAAGTTAGGAGGTCAGGTCATGTCATAGTAGCCCTCAAATCATGTTTACCATGGTAGGCTAGTTATTGTGGGTAAATGTGGGAGGGGTGGTTACAGGTCTTGGAAGAATATCAAATAACTAGGCAGAGATGTATGGTCTTTTGCAAGGTATATATATCGCTAAAGGCAAAGGAGTGGAATATATTATCATATTAAGAGACTCTCTAATAACGATCCATCATCTGAATTCAGATAATCTCCCAAAAGACAACTGCCTAGCCAGAATTCTCCAGAGAATCCAAAATTTCGATGGCAACACTTCACTACTTGGACTAATATCATATGCTTAGATCAAATAATTCAGAAGTAGATATGATGAAAAACCTAGCATGCACTTTAGAAGAAAATGAGCTAAGGATCAAATAGAAAATATCCAATGTTTGATTTGCTAAGTACACTAATGACATCGAAAGAATGGATTAAGTGTCACTATCAATGGAATTGGGAAATTGCAATACACAATTACATTAAATCTCTCAATCCTCTTAATCCCTCAACCCTTTTCATAGTGGTATTGAATAATGATGGCAATCAGGCGTATGAAAAGATAATTGTTGGTGTTATTTCCCCTCAATAAGTGTCCATTTATCTTTTATCTCGTCATGCTCCTCCATTTTCCCCTGGATCGTATGCTCGAAACATCAAAATTAACTAGCTCAAGCATTGGAAAAAACTTCCATCCAGTGTAATTATGGATAATATTGATCGAGGCCCATAGAAATTTATTGCAGTGATGATTAGATTCGTGTGGGTGGGCAAGGGTGGTAGTTTTATCATGGAAAGGGATCTTCCCTTCAATCCATTCAACTTTGTGCTCCTTCCTCTGAGTTTTCTCCCCTCCCAGGTGTTTGATAATTCAACCATGGTTCACCACCCAACCTCAATTGTTTCATTAAGAAGGTCTCTCTGGTGGAAACTCTTTGAAGAGCTCCATCTTAGGCTCCAATTTCACTTCTGGACTATGATAGTGTGGGTAAAGCACTCTTGTTCATGGGAATTGTGGCGCTCGAGGCCTTTTGGTTTAGAGTCCAACTAATTGGACCCAGGGAAGTCAAGTTTTAATCAATTGAAATTGCAACAATTCTCTCTCAAGGAAGGTACCTCTGTTTTATCATTCTCTAGCTCGGTATTTTTCCAAAACTTTGTAGAAATTAGGTTGTAGATTTACAAATTCTCATGAAGTTTTAATCAAAATCACAAGACACAAACCTAACCTACTCCTTTAAGGACATTAATTCATAATTTAGAATAAAAGTCTCAGACATGCAGAAAGAAATAACACACATTCAACAAGTATTTTTATCTAGGGAAAGAAATCTGCTAAAAACCCCAATGTTTGCTTGCATTAATCAAATGAATAGAGAGGTATTACAATTGCTTTGTTCAACTGAGCACACCTTGCAATTGCATAACATATCTCTCTACTCACTAAAGGCCTCTAACCCAAACTTAGTCAAATTTTTCCTCTACTTGAGCTCCTATTTCCTTGCATTGTTCCTTGAGCAATTAGGCCCCTATTAGTTAGGCAATTCCTAGAATTGAATTGCGCAATTCCTTAGGTTGATCATTTGACTGCATGCAACACATGTACACTAAAGACTAGTCTACAACTGATGTTACACTACCTTGGAATATCCACCAAGCCCGAGGAACTCGAATTCACTGCATGCACTAGATATTTTTGGTTGATTGATTAGTTAACTAGATGATCACTGAGTTTGACTGAAGTCCCACTTCACAACTTGACCCTCCACTAGTTCCTCCAACATTTGGAACTAGTTTAACTGAAAACAACCTTAGATAACTGACCTTGATTTCTACAAATTAGCGATCATACATGCTTAACTAAACTCTAACTCCTCCAATTTGAATTTATTGAGTAAACTGGGTGACACAAGACATGTCACACAAGTTAACATCATCCAAGTTGTCGGCTGATGTCGAAATTCGAATTTTCTCAATTTAATCAAGGCAAAATCAAATTGAGAATTTCTTGTTGCATTTTTCAACACTCCCTCTCAGTAAGAAAGGGATTATCAACCACCCCTATCCTGCACCTGTGGAACTCAAACTTCCCTCTTGACAAGGCCTTTGTCAAAATGTCAGCATCTTGTTCCTCTATTGGAATGTACTGCAACAACATTATCTGCCTCTGCACACAATCCCATAAATGGTGATACCAGATATCTATATGCTTGGATCAATTGTGAAAAACAATATTTTCAGAGAGCTTGATGCAACTCTGATTATCATAGTAGATCACAGTTGGATCCATCATCTGACCAAACAATCCAACAAGTATCTTTCTCATCTAGATCGCCTCACATGTTTCTTGACTGGTATTCATGTATTCTGCTTCTTCCAAGCTGAGTGCCACAGATCTTTGTTTCCTGTTGTACCAAGAAATCGTTGCAGAACCAACACTAAAAATTCCACCCGATGTACTCTTTCGGTCTAATGGAGTCCCCACCCAATTTGCATCTATGAAGCCACATAACTTCACCCCCTTTGTCCATTTGTACCATAGTCCAAACTGGGTAGTGCCTCTAGGGTAACGTAGGACATGCTTAGTTGCATTCCAAAATAATTTGGTTGACCTAACCATAGCTTGGCTCAACTGGTCGACTGCATAACACATATCTGGTCGTGTGTTCACAATATACATTAATGAACCCACCAATTCTCGATAAACAATAGCATCTAATTCCTCACCTGAAGTGGCATCCTTTTTCCTACATTTGGTTGCTAGAGGTGTATCCATGGGTTTCCAATTGTCCATGCAAAACCTCTGAAATATCTCGTCAACATACTTTCCCTGAGAGACAAACAGTTCCCCATCACCTTGCCATACTTCCAATCTGAGGAAGTAGTGCATGAGACCCATGTCCTTCATTTCAAACTCTCTTGCAAGGTCCACCTTTCAAATCAACTTCTCATCACCAATTAAAATCAAATCTTTAACATATAAGACAATAATCAACAATATACCTTTTACCAAGATATGATATTGGTGAAGCCGAAACTAGTGAGATAACTATCTATCCTAGTGTATCAAGCATATGATGCTTGCTTGAGACTGTACAACGCTCAATTATACACACATGAGACTCTCGATCAAAAGTCTTGAAGCCTTCTAGTTGCTTGATATACACCTCTTCCTTAGGAAATCCATTGAGGAATGTTGTTTTCACATCCATCTTGTGGATCTTCCGCCCCATCTGTGCAGCCAGAGTAGGAACTGATCTGATGGACGAGTACCTTGCTACAGGAGCAAAGGTCTCCTCATAGTAAATCCCCTCAACTTGAGAGTACCCCTTGACCAAAAATATGGACTTGTACATTTCTATGCTTCAGTATGTTGCATGCTTTACCTTGAAGATCCATCTCGAACCCACAACTGATTTGTCTATTGGTCTTGGGACCACTTCCCAGACACTATTATTTACAATGGATTCATATTCTTCCACCATTTCATCAACCCATTTATGTTTCTCTACTTCTTCCTTGAAATAGGATGGCTTAGTCTCTACAAGCTCAATCATTAGAGCCATATAGCTAGTGTACCAATCTGGTGACCTTCTCTACATGTGCTAATTTGAAGGAGCACCCACATTCTCCCTCGCATCCTGCATAAGTCTCTCAGCTTCTCTGGTCCTTTTCCTGCCTTCTCTGGATGGTTCTGCTTGAGTGGTTGTCTCCACTCTCTACTCCTCAATTTGTGGTTGCTCCACAACTTCCTGAGGCTCCTCCTTTGGAGCTAAAAGCTCCTCTTTTGGTGGGATCTGAAGCTCCCTCTCAAGAGAGCACCACATCACTTTATCTTCATCAAATTTTACATCCCTTTGCATAACTATCATTCTGAGGGATGACAATTACACACGGTAGTTGTGGGGAGTTTCTGTGTAACCCAAAAATACCCCCAATTCTACTGGAAACTCTAGCTTCTTCCTTGACTCTTTGGAAACATGGCAGTAAACAAAGGCTCCAAAAAACTTGAAGTGCATCTGACTTTCTCCCCAAGAAATCCTCCTACGGTGTAATCATGTCTATGATTTGATGAGGTCTCTAGTTCTGCAAATATGCCACTGTGTTGCATGCCTCATACCACAAATGCAGAGGCAAGCCTTAGTCATGTGACATTTGCTTCATTGCTCCCATAATACAATATTTATTTCTCTCAGACACCCCATTCTGCTGTGGGTTGTGGGGTGTTGTCAACTCTCGTCAAATGCCTTATTTTGCACATAAATTTTTAAATTCATTTGACATGTACTCACCTCCATTATCGCTCCTAAGAGCCTTCACCTTCTTCTTCTTTCTCAACCAGTGCCTTGAATTCTATGAAATTGGAGAATGTCTCATCCTTCTTCCACATGAAGAAGATCCAGTATTTTCGTGAGAAGTCATCAATAAAAATGACAAAATATTTGTGCCTGGAAGTGGAGGTTGTTGAGAAAGGTCCACAGACATCACAATGGATCCTTTCCAAGACTACATGTGCTTTGTTGCCCCAATCATGGAATGTGGATTTTGTGTACTTCCCCAAAGTACACCCTTTGCATACATATTGTTGCTCAAGTGCTCCTTTGGGGAGGCCTGTGGTTATCTGTTGCATGATCTTCAAAGTGCCATGATGCAAATCGACAAGTCTTCTATGTCAAAGTTCATCGATGTCATGGCTCTGCACCTTCTCTGCCTTTGTGCTCAATGCAGAAAAATCCTCCACATCTAGCTTGTATAGGTTCTTCACACGAACCTCGATCTACTTCACTTGTCTCATGGTTATGTGTCTTAGGAACGTCTTTCCTTTGTTAAAGATCACATCATAACCACGGTCTTCCAAAATTGCAACAAAGATGAGATTTTTCTTTAGAATTGAAACAAACATGACATCCTTGATCTTGAGGGGGAAACCCAACTCCCTCTGAAAGGTGATTGTACCAACCCCAGTTTCGCTATACCTTCCTTCATCCCTCGTATTGAATTGAATCTACAAATATTTCTCCTCCAAGTCACTGAAAAAGTCTACACCCTATCATGTGGAACGATGCACCTGAGTCCAAGTACCACACAATCCCCATCACTATATTGGTCATGCCTACAATGAGAGTAAAGGAAAACTCGAATTGTGAAGTCAAAGCTTCACCTGCTCCTCCTCCTAAGGTATTCTTTCTTGTCTTCTTATGTGGACACTTTGTGGCATAGTGCATGAATTCATGAAAATGGAAGCATTTAATTTTTGACAAATATTTCTTCTTGCCCCCTTGACTGGATTCTGGTTTGGATTGGGATTTATTCCCTTTTCCTTCTTTTCCTTTCCATCCAATGTAATTTTTTCTTCATCCTCGCCCTTAGATGAAATCCCATCTTTGGTATTCTACTTTATTTCCTCCTATACCAAATCAGACATAAGCGCACCCAATTTGGTAGTTTTTCCCTCTTGTTCACCAAATCTTGATAGCTATGCCAACTCTTGGGAAGGCTCAGAAGGGCTAGGCTTATCAAGACATCTTTAAGGACAGTAACACCAACCCTGCCCAATTCATCATGACATTATGTGAACATGCTCAAATACTGCAATATAGTGTCATTCTTTGGCATCTTGATACTTCAAATTTTATCCTTGAGTGTCAACTTCATGTGGTCACTACTATTCTCGAACAATTATGTCAATGCTTTCTACATTGTGAACGAAGTTCATTTTCCATGGATATTCGAGACAATATGATCTTGTACTCCCTCTAAGATTATTCTCCTTACCTTGGCTACATCTTTCTTCCACTTTTCAAGGTCTTGGACATCAATTGTTGGTGGTCTTGGAATATTCGTCTTAACATATTCAAGCAATCCATTGTCATCCAATACTGCCTCCATGTGGTCCTTCAATGAAACAAAATTTGAGGTGCCTTCCAAGGAATACTCTAGCCGTAGTCCATTGAAGGCCATCTTCTCATCTCTGAAGAAATCATGCTACATTGATCTTCAAATTCGAAACTCTAAGAAACAACTTTGAATTTCTTGCTCTAATGTGAATCCAACTCTGATACCATGTATAAATTAGGCTATATATTTGCAATTTCTCATGAAGTTTTAATCAAAATCACAAGACACAAACCTACTCTACTGCTCTAAGGACATTAATTCACAATTTAGAACAAAAATATCAAACATGCAAGAAGAAATAATACATATGCAACAAGTATTTTTATTTGAGGAAAGAAATATGCTAAAAGCCCCAATGTTTGCTTGCATTAATCAAATGAATAGAGATGTATTACAGTTTCTTTGCTCAACTGAGCACACCATGCAAGTGCATAACCTATATCTTTGTTCACTGAAGGCCTATGACCTAGACTTAGTCAAATTTTGCCTCTACTTGAGCTCCTATTTCCTTGTGTTGTTCCTTGAGGAATTAGGCCCCTATTATTTAGGAAATTCCTCAAATTGGATTGCATAATTCCTAGGTTGATCATCTTACTGCATGCAACACATGTACACTCAAGACTAGTCTACAACTGATGTTACACTGTATTAGAATCTCCACCAAGCCTGGGGAACTAGAATTCTCTGCATGCACTATCTATTTTGGGTTGATTGATCAGTTAACTAGATGATCACCGAGTTTGACTGAAGTCCCATCGCACAACTTGACCCTTTGCTAGTTCCTCCAACAATTGGAACTAGTTTAACTGAAAACAACCTTACATAATTGGACTTGATTGCTACAAATTGGCAATCACACATTCTTAACTGAACTCTAACACCGCCAAATTGAATTTACTGAGTAAACTAGGTGACACAAGCCATGTCACACAAGTTAACATCATCCAAGTTGTTTGCTGACGTGGAAATTCGATTTTTCTTAATTTAATCAAGACACAATCAAATTGAGAATTTCTTGCTCCATTTTTCAACAAACATGTCCCTGGATAACAACTCCCGGGAATTGGGCTCCTTCATTTGGCATAAGCTATATATTGGAAATGTGCTAAAATTATGTATAGTTTTGCTTGTGAATTTTCTACTTGTAATTGGAAATTGTGGAAACCTTTTGTGTTTCTTGTCAGTCCTACTTTAGGAAGGTATCAACAGAATTTTGACTTTGTTGCCTCCTCCCTCCCTTTTGGGTCTGGTTGATAGTCATCATAGAAATATAAACAAAGAATTTGATTCATAGACCTCTTCGGTTGATAGCCCTTACTCACATTGTTTGTCCTCTTACGAAGCTCTCCACTGGTCTGGCTACAATCTGCAAGTAAAGTTTTGTCAAATGTCTCACTCCCAAATTGAGTTTTCAGACAAGCTTATATCCTTTCAATATCAACTTTCTCGACTGGTTGATGAAGTTGACACCTTGAGGAGTATGGTAATGGATTTGAAACTCGGTAAGGAGGCTTATGCAGATTTGGAAAATCGACAAGAGGACACTCGAAAGTGTGAGATCGAACTCAATAAGCCAACCACCGATAGTGAATAATATTCCCTTTTAGCCCATGAAAGGGTTCCTATGTCTTTTTGCATGCAAGCAGAGGAATGATTGCTTAGTCTTTTTGGAAGAATTCCTTTGTTTTGTTATCATGAAATTATGATAAGAGTCAATCTTGGTCATGTTATTACAAGTGATCCAAAATGGATCTTGTATAAAAACCTCTAAGTCTAAAGTCTTCATTTGATTTCATAGCGCAAGTGAAGGAATGGCGGAAAACAGGGTGAAGCGGAGAGCTAAGTATTGCTGCACAGGAGCCATTGGATCGGACAGATCAACGGCCCAGATCAAATCGGCGATATCACATTGGTGGAGAGGCCAATGGAGTATATCGGAGGTGGTCCTAAGGGAAATGCGACTGCGATCGGCGACACAACGTGGACCTTTGATCGAGTGCACAAATCAACGGCGGAGATTACATATCGCATCGTAGATTTTCCAAAGGGAGGACTTATCGCAGGCCGAAGACTATGCGAAATGCGCGGACCTGAAAGGGTTTATAAATGCGGCTTTATGTTATTTGAGTTCTGAGGTCAACGGTATTTCGGGAAAGCTTTAGGTGGTAAGCAGTATTGGAGAGGCTCCACCTAATTCCATACACCAGCCGACACGTAGCATGTCGCAGGAGAGAGAAAACTACTTTTTAGGGCGGGTAATATCCATGCAAGTGGGCCACCCAAAATGGTTGTCAGCCATTGGATTGGAGATTGTGGATCAACGGTGGAGATTGAGCAGACTACTTGATGTTTCAGGTTGGATGTGAACCGTCAGATTGAAGGCAGATCAACGGTGTGGAATACAAAGGGATTATGACCCGTAGCCAATACGACTTGCGATTGTGATCAAGGCGGACCCGAGAGGATTATAGGGTAGACTTTATATTGTTTGAAGTCCGGCTTTGGCGTTTCGGTCAGATTTTCCACTGTTTTAGAGTATTTCCTGTGTATTTTTCTGTGTAAACAGAGAAGTGTATTCCTGGGGATTTTCACTCCCGCCCGGTCCTTTCCGTTTGTAAACAGGTGGTCTCAATGCCTTGAGCGTTATTATTATGATTGTTTAATGCTCAGCAGGGAGATGAAGGGATAGCGGCCAGGAGCCAGAGAGCTCGAAATGGAGGCGAACAGACAACGCTGAAAGGCTTAAAAGCCATCCAATGGCAGAATAGAGAATGGGAGGGAATTCAATTGAAGACAATCATAAAAAGACAATCAGTCAGTCAAAATGAGGCAGACTGAATAGAGGAACATGATAGAGGGAGAGTCTGTGCACTCTTTTAGACTCGAGGTTTTCAAGCAAATCCCTCTTTGATGTCACTGTTGGTTGAGACTCTGTTTTTGAGCTCACTCTTGTAATAATCTATTCTTGAAGACTTAATATAGAGGTCACATTGAAAGCTGGACCAGGATGCGTAGCCAGGAAGTCTGGTGAACTCCTTGATTATTTGTTGTGTTGATGTGTGTGTCTGTTATGTTTTATGCCTGTTCCTTTTCTATATTATTCACAATCTTTTCGATCTGTTGCACTAAATAATATAGGAATTCCTGCGCATGAGTCTGTAATACCTTTTCTTCTTGATTTAGTATCCATCTCAGATTAAGTGGTATCAGAGCATTTGGTTTTGGTTTTGTTAAGGTTAGAAAAGCTTGTGCTAGATTTTGAATGCTAATTAGATTAAAGCTCAGACTAGGATAAGGAGAACTTGTTGAGGCTAATCCAGAGATTGGAAGAGTCTTTTCTCAGAGGAGAATGGTAGAAGAAGCTCCATTGGGATCAGAATCTCAATTTATAGAAAGTTTTAAGACACTCCAAGACACGGTGGAAGAGATGTATCTGGAATTTAAGAAGGGTCGAGGTGAAAGCACTTCAACACCTAAACCAGACAAAGGAGCAGAGGAACCTTTTCTAGTTGCCCCTCCAGAAGGCAAAGGGAAAGGGGAAATGCCTCCTCCACCATATCCTCCATCATCACCTTCATCATCTTCTTCGCATAACACTAGCTCTTCTAAGAAGAAGAAGAAAACTTTCTTAATCAAATTAGATGTGAAATTTGATTTGCCAATTTATGATGGAGAACTCAATGCAGAAAATCTAGATAACTGGATAAGACAAATTGATGTATATTGCAGGGTACAGAACGTTGATTCAAAAAGGAAGAAGATTCAGCTGGCTAGCCTTCGACTTGGAGGAACTACACTAGTATGGTGGGAAGGCAAGACACAAGCTGATCTGCAAAAACATGGTAAAATCATTTCTACCTGGAATGAATTTGTTTCTGCCATCAAAAAGCAATTCTATCCTTTAGCTTACATGCAGCAGGCAATGATGAGTTGGCAAACTCTTCGTCAGTTGAAGGGTCAAAGTGTACAAAGTTATACTTAGGAATTCAGGAAAAGAGCTTTAACTCTAGGTATATCATTAGATTCACCTGAGACTTTATTGAAGTATATAGGTGGTCTTCATAGCTATTTAAAGCATACTATTCTCATGTTTAATCCCACTAGCTTAGATGATGTATCAGTTCAAGCCACACATCTAGAAGCTAGAGGTAAGAATGTAAACCCAGAGGTTGGGGGATCATCTAAATATTCTGTAAGCAAGAATAAGGAAAAGAAGAAACTGAAATGGAAGGAGAGGAAAGAAAACACTGTAAAGAAGGATAAACCTTCATGCACTCATTGCAAGAAAGAAGGACACGATGAGGCACACTGCTGGTCTTTGCATCTAGAACGGAAACCTAAGAAGTTCGGTGGAAAGGAGAGAAAGAATGTTGCTGCTATTCAGCAGGACTTGGGATCAGATTCAGGTGATGAAACAACAGTTACAGCCACAAGTATTAAAGGTAAATATTCTGAAGCATCCACAAGTAATTCTTCACAATCTGTTGATAATGAAAATAATGAGAGGGAAAGAAATGAGCTTTTTCGTATTAGAGTAATTTCCAAGCACAATAAGATTGATACTTTATTTGATAGTGGATCACAAGTAAATTTGATTTCTGAAACAATTGTAAAGAAGTTGGGATTAGAAACAAAACCTCATGAGAAGCCATATCCATTAGGTTGGGTGTGTGATAAAACAAAGCTACAGGTAACGAGACAATGTAAACTTAGGTTTTCTATTGGATCAACATTTGTAGATGAGGTTGAGTTAGATATAGTTCCATTGGATATATGTCATATTGTTTTGGGAAGTCCGTACTTGTATGATAGGAAAGCTATTTTCTATAGAGCTGAGAATAAGTATCAACTCAATAAAAATGGAATAGAATACATTGTAAGAGCTCATAAACTCAAAGGTAACTATTCTCACATAAACTCAGGGCAGACGAAAAGAATTGTGAATTCAAGTAAGAAATTTTTACTAATGGTTGTAAAGGCAAAGGATCCTGAAAAATCCAATGCATTTGAAGGCTGTGATTCTAAACAGAAAGTTGATTTAGTTAAACTTGTTTTAGAGTATGATGTTCTATTTCAAGGACCTAAAGGTCTGCCACCCAAGCGAGAAATAGCACATGATATTTATTTACAGCAAGATGCTCCATTACCTAACATTGGAATGTACAGGTTATCAACTTTAGAGAATGCAGAGATAAAGGAGCAGGTATGGGAGTTGCTCGATAAAGGGTTTATACGACTAAGCACATCACCATGTGGATCTCCAATCATGTTGGTGAGAAAGAAATATGGTTCGCGGAGAATGTGCATTGATTAAAGAGCACTAAATAAAATAACGATCAAGAATCGTTATCCGCTTCCTTGTATTGATGATTTATTAGATCAATTGAAAGAAGCAGTTTACTTTTCTAAGTTAGACTTGCGGAGTGGTTATCATCAGGTCAGAGTTGCAGAACAGGATGCATGGAAGACTGCTTTCAAGACAAAGCAAGGACTGTATGAATGGTTAGTTATGCCTTTTGGCTTAACTAATGCTCCTGCTACATTTATGAGAGTCATGAATGATGTACTCAAACCATTTAATGATGATTTTGAAATTGTTTATTTAGATGACATTCTTGTTTTTAGTAAGACATGGGAAGACCATGTAAATCATGTGAATTAGACTTTAGATGTTTTAAAAAGAGAAAATCTCTATGTCAAACTGTCAAAATATGAATTTGGCAGAACATCTTTAAATTATTTGGGTTATGTTGTAGGGCGTGGTGAATTGAAGATAGATCCCTCTAAGGTTGAAGTCATTGTGAACTGGCCTAAACCCAAATCTGCTACAGAGGTTAGGAGTTTCCTAGGGGTAGCACAATACTGGAGAAAGTTTATTGCTAACTTTTCTTTGATTGCAGCTCCATTACATGCTTTAACAGGATTGAAATAGGTGTTTAAGTGGGGAGGCAAACAGTATAAAGCCTTCGACACCTTAAAAGAGAAAATCAGTACAACACCAATACTAGCACTACCAAATCTTCAACATCCATTTGAGATTGAGATAGATGCCAATGACTATGCCATGGGAGCAGTGTTGATGCAAAACAGAAAACCCATATGCTATCATTCTAAGACATTTACTTCTGCAGTAGTTAATTATCCCACATATGATAAATAATTGTATGCATTAGTACAAAGTGTGAAAAAGTGGAAACATTACCTAATGGGTAAAGAAACAATCATGCATACAGATCATCAACCACTTCAATATTTGCACTCACAAACTAAATTGCAGCAATCAAGACATTTTAGGTGGATGGGTTTTCTACAGCAATTCCATCTTGTCATCAGATATAAGAAGGGCATACACAATAAGGTTGCAGACATGTTATCAAGACCAATCATAAATGCATCTGCTATACTTAAGCATAACTCAGTAATGCATGAAAGTTATATTGAACAATATGCTCAAGATGTATATTTTAAAGATGTATATGCAACTTTAAGTCATGGCAAGCAAGTAGAAGAATTGGATTATTATGTAAAGGACCAACTCTTATATCATTTGGGAGGTTATGCATTCCACAAACTAAAAGAGTTAACATAATCTGAGAATCATATACTTCTCTCATATCAGGTCATTTTGGTGTAAGTAAAACAGTTGCACAATTGCAAAGGTTCTGTTATTGGCCAAGAATGCATGAGACAGTTTCTACATATATCAAAGGGTGTAATATGTGTGCTACAAGCAAGCCCAATAACCAGAAATTAGGCTTGTACACTCCACTTCCAATTCCTTCTCATCCTTGGGAAAGTGTTTCCATGGATTTTGTTGGGGGGTTGCCAAAATCTAGGAAAGGTCATGATTATTTGTATGTTGTTGTGGATAGGTTCAGTAAAATGTGTATTTGATACCATGTAACAAGCAGGTTACAGCTAAACAAAGAACAAATTTGTTCTTTCAGAATGTATGGGTTCATTTTGGGTTACCCACTTCCATTGTATCTGATTGAGATTCTCAATTTGTTGGGAAGTTTTGGTCAAGTTTATGGGAGTTGATGGACACCAGGTTGAAGAAGAGCACATCATTTCATCCACAAACAGATGGTCAGACAAAAGTGGTCAACAGAACAGTGATCCAGTTGCTCAGAGGCTATTGTAGCAAGCATCCCAAGCTTTGGGATGAGCATTTGTGTTATGTGCAGCATGCTTACAACCGTGCCAAGCACTCTTCTACTCAGAGATCTCCTTTTGAGACTTGTTTTGGTTTTATACCAAAGTCTCCCTTGGATTTTGTCTTTGGTAAAGACATAGCAGTTGATGGACACAGTGATGTGGACAAAGCAACCAAGTTCATTGAAAAAATCCAGGAAATTCACCAGGTAGTACAGGAACAGCTGGAAAGAATTCAAGCCAAGTACAAGGCAAGACATGACAAGCATCGAGTTGAGCATAGTTTTCAAGTTGGTGATCAAGTTTGGCTGTACATTAGCAAAGATAGAATGCAAGGTGAAGGTAAGAAGCTAAAACCAATAAGGTATGGACCTTTCAAGATACTTGATAAAATTGGTGAAAATGCTTTTTGCCTTGATTTACCAGCTTATATGCAGATCTATTCAGTCGTTAATGCAGAAAACTTGAGATTATATGAACCTTCATTGATTACCTGGTAAATCAAAGGTTCAAATCCAAGCAAGTCACAATGGATAGAAGTTAGATAGGTGAAGGAGCAGTATCCTCACTTGCTTGAATGCTAAAACTAACTTTTGGTGGTCCAAAAGCTTTTTTAGTGGGAAGGCGTGATCCAAAATGGATCTTGTATAAAAACCTCTAAGTCTAAAGTCTTCATTTGATTTGATAGCGCAAGTGAAGGAATGGCGGAAAACAGGGTGAAGCGGAGAGTGAAGTATTGCTGCACAGGAGCCGTTGGATCAGACAGATCAACGACCTAGATCAAATTGGCGATATCGCATCGGCGAAGAGGCCAGCGGAGTATATCGGAGGCGGCCCTAAGGGAAATGTGACTGTGATCGGCGACACAACGTGGACCGTTGATCAAGCACACAGATCAACAGTAGAGATTACATATCGCATCGCAGATTTTCCAAAGGGAGGACTTACCGCAGGCCGAAGACTATGCGATATGCGCGAACCTGAAAGGGTTTATAAATGCGGCTTTATGTTATTTGAGTTCCGAGGTAAACAGTATTTCGGGTAGGCTTCAGGTAGTAAGTAGTATTGGAGAGGCTCCGCCTAATTCCATACACCAGACGACACGTAGCACACCGCAGGAGAGAGAAAACTGCTTTTTCGGGCGGGTAATCTCCGTGCAAGTGGGCCACCTGAAATGGCTGTCAGTCGTTGGATTAGAGATCGTGGATCAACGTTAGAGATTGAGCGGACTACTTGATGTTTCAGGTTGGATGCGAACCATCGAATCAAAGGCAGATCAACGGTGTGGAATACAAAGGGATTATGACCCGTAGCCAATACAACTTGCGATTGCGATCAAGGTGGACCTGAGAGGATTATAAGGTGGACTTTATATTGTTTCAAGTTCGGCTTTGGCGTTTCGGTCAGATTTTCCACTGTTTTAGAGTATTTCTTGTGTATTTCTCTATGTAAACAGAGAAGTGTACTCCCGAGGATTTTCACCTGCGCTTGGTCCTTTCCGTTTGTAAACAGGTGGTCTCAATGCCTTGAGCATTATTATTATGATTGTTTAACGCTCAGCAGGGAGATGAAGGGACAGCGGCCGAGAGCCAGAGAGCCAGAAATGGAGGCGAAAAGATAGCGCCGAAAGGCTTAAAAGTCATCTAATGGCAGAACAGAGAACAGGAGGGAAGTCAGTTGAAGACAGTCACAAAAAGACAGTCAGTCAGTTAGATTAAGGCAGATTGAATAGAGGAACAGGACAAAGGGAGAGTTTGTGCACTCTTTTAGACTCAAGGTTTTCGAGCAGATACCTCTTTGATGTCACTGTTGGTTGAGACTCTGTTTTTAAGCTCACTCTTGTAATAATCTGTTCTTGAAGACTTAATATAGAGGTCGACACTAAAAGCTGGACCAGAAGACGTAGCCAAGAAGTCTAGTGAACTCCTTGATTATTTGATGTGTTGATGTGTGTCTCTGTTATGTTTTCTGACTATTCCTTGTCTATATTATTCGCAATCTTTTCGATCCGTTGCACTAAATAATATAGGCATTCCTGCACATGAGTCTGTAATACCTTTTCTTCTTGATTTAGTATCCATTTCGGATCAACAAGTCTTAAGGTTCAGTATTGTAATACTACAGTTGTGTCAAGTGTTGACCTTTCATCAATTTTTAGGATTATAGGCATATAAGAATATAGTACTTTTTTATATCCAAAGTGATTTGAATTCTGAAGATATAACCTCGTATATTTTACTACGACTAGGTGCAAACTTAATACAACTCTACTCATTTTTGTTTGAAAAGAAATGGATATTCCATTTTACTTACCATTCAATTTTAACATGACAATTAAAAAAATACTCCTTAACTATTCTCTTCCATAATCACTTTCAAAATTATATTTTTTAATATATTATATTATCTACTTTAAAATTTGTTATACATATTATAAATAACTTTTATTTATCAATAATATTTTTTTTATATTAAAATAAATATAATAATATATCTTAAGGCTTCCTTCCTATATATCTAGAACCATAAAACCTTTAGAAAAAGTAAAAAATAGTTATTATATCTTTATTAGTTATTATAACTTTGTTCTTTTACCCCTTTTCAAACTATATAAGTTTTGCTTTTTAATTTAATAAAATATATATATTTATTTAAATAATTTTTTAAAAGATAATAAAATAATAAATTTTATGTATTATTTATGGGGTTTTAAATAGATGATTAAGTGTGTTATTAAAGCATTCTTAGATATTAAATCATAAGTTCAATTCTCTGTCTCTTTTTAGTATTATTCTTAAATATAACTATATTTTCACCTTTTAATTATCAAACTTGAAAAACAAAATTATATATTAACAATTACCTTTTATTATTAAAATAAATATTATAATAAATCCAAAATTCCAAAAAATAAAAATAAATAAATAAATTATTATTATTATTATATCTTTTTCATTACACTATTTTCCTTTAAAAATATAAATTTACCTTTTAGCTATCAATAATATTTATATTTATATAAATAATTTATTATAAATAAAAAACATTTTTACACCATTAATAACCATTTTTCATGAACTGAATTTTACAATAAACATAGTGAGACAAATCATATAGGTTCTTACCTTCTTCACTACTTTAATAATCACATATTCTATAACTACTTTAATAATCACATATTCTATAAAGTTGATAATAAATGACATGTTGACAAATGAATTCAACATGTATAAGCACTTCAAATAATGTAAAGATATGTTATATGTCTTATAATTGTCATGTTTCTTCCATGGTGGGTGTCTAATTTAATATATAGAAGAATTTTAACTTTTAACTTTTATTTTTATAAAAGCTTTACGAATATATATTTATAAATGTATGGTTTTAATTTTATATTTTTTCTTAATTCTATAATTTAAATATATTATTTATATGATTTTATATTTAATTGGTTAAGAATAAATATGTAAAATATCGAGAATTGGCTGTCGCGCGCGAGCCCTCTTCTGCGCCCCCCTGCGATCTTCTACGCCTGCCTGGGCGTTGGCCTCCTACCATGGCCCCCTGGATCCGCCTCTGGAGGGGGTCAATACTCAGCGTGTTTTCTCTGATCTAGTGAAATCCCTACCACCGCAGCACCCCAGGCCTGCTTTGTCAAGATTTGTCAAGAAGTTAGATGTGCTCCAGGAAGTTCAGCTACCTTCGGCCCTGCCTCGCATGGCGGCGTTGTCTCTCGCTGAAAAAGGTCTCATAGGACAATTTACAGGCCTCTGGCCTTCTCCTAGAACTGTTCAAAGATGGGTTGAAAGAAACTGGGCTGACAAGATCCAAGGGAAAATTCCCATCAGGTTCTGTGGGAAAGGGTACTTCACATTTCACTTCAAATCCAAAGAGGATAAGGACTTAATCTTCAGAAACGGGCCCTATTTCATGGACTCCAGGGGCCTCTACCTCAACAAATGGACTCCAGACTTTGATTCTGAATTGGATGTCCCTAGTGCTGTCCTGGTATGGGTCTGTCTCCCTCACCTCCCCCTCCATTGTTGGGGAGATGAGTCTGTTCGTGCCATCGGGAATGCAGTGGGCAAATACATCGATCACAGTGAGCCAAAAGATAACATGCAGGCCTGCGCAAGGATCTGTGTCGAAGTGGATCTTGGCAAAGGTCTACCAGAAGCAATAAAACTGAAAGTGGACGAATGGAGCCATATCCAGCAGCTGGACTACGAGCAGATTCCTTTTAAATGCAAGGTATGTCACGAATATGGACACTTTGCCAATAGATGCCCTAAACTTGTTGATGCAGAGAGCAGCGATCAAGAGGGCCATTGGGAAATGGTCAAAAAGAAGAAGTCTGCCCCTCCACCCAAACCCTCCCTGGAATCAGATCCTCCAGCTCCCTCTGCTTCTCGACCCTCTTCTTCCTCCCCTCCTTCATCTGTCCACCCCCCTCCTGATCCGCCAATCCCTTCTTCCTCTAATCCCTTCCTAGTCTTATCTTCCCTTGATCCATCTTCCATGGATCCTCCTCAGCCCCCCTTGAACCTTTCCGAGCCCTCTGATCCCCCTCCCTCTTTAATCATCTCATCGCAAGCCTCTCTAGAACCCTCTCTTTCCAGACATACCAGAAGCAACACTAAAGAACATGGAACTGCCAGCGATACCTACAAGAAATCTGGACCTGGTAGAAAATCAGCTAAGCAACATAGGGACGAGAACGCTCAGAAAGATATAGCCATGGGAACTCAAACCCCAATAGAGTCTTTCATTCAGGGACATCAAGAAAAAGAAACAAACTACAAAGAGCAAGAGAGGCGAGCACCTCTCCGCACACCAAACATCCAATGATGAAAATATTGTCTTTGAACAGTAGGGGGTTAGGGCACCCCTCCAAAATTTTCGCCCTCAGAGATTTAATCCACAGTGAAAAGCCAGAAATATTACTGATACAGGAAACAAAACAGGATCAGCAAGTAATGAGAGGCATTATAGACCAGCAGAATCAATACAAAGGGTGCATCAGCGATGCAAGAGGAGCTTCGGGAGGCATCACCACCCTCTAGGATCACAACAAGTGGAACTGCGCCTTAGTAAATTTACATCAGCATTAGATCATAACCGTGCTGGATAACAGAACAAATAACCAAGCTGTAATTATCTATAACGTGTATGCCCCCAACCACTACAGAGAAAAGTAAATATGTTGGGGTGACCTTCAGGCTAGTATCGATGGTGAGCTAAGCTCAAATATCATAGTGGCAGGTGACTTCAACCTCATTCTGCATGCCAACGAAAAAAGGGGAGGCACCTTTTCTCCAGATCCCTTCAGAGGCCGGTTGGAGGCTATCGTTCAAGACCATGATCTAGTGGACGTTGCCCCAAAAAATCGTAGGTACACCTGGAGCAATCGCAAACTTGGCTCGGGCAACATAATGGAACGACTGGACAGGTTTCTCATCAACATTTCGTTCCTTTCCTCCTTCTTCGTGGGATAGGCCAACGTTCTCACCTCATCAGCCTCGGATCATTATCCCATTACCCTCATGCTAGAAACTCACTGTCCCCTTGGGCCCATTCCGTTTAAATATAGCCCCCTCTGGAATGAGGTTCCAGAAATCAGAGAAATTATCCAGAGAACTTGGAATCAGCATGTAGAAGGATCACCGGGTTTCATTTGGGAAACCAAACAAAGAAAAGTCAAGCAGGCTGTCAAAGAATGGGCAAGAGTTAATTATAAGGAACCTGAGGAGACCAAAAAGAAATTTAAGAGCAATCTAGAGAATATCCAGAGAATGATAGAAGAACAAGGCCTCTCCCAGCAGAGTATGGAGCAAGAAAGAATTCTCTATTCTCAGCTGAGTCACATAAGCAGGGAAGAAGAATCCAAATGGCAGCTAAAATCTAGGCAACTCTGGCTCCAAGGTGGAGATAAAAATACAACATTTTTTCATAAGCAGGCTACAACTCGAAAACTCAGGAATAATGTTTGCTCAATCTTGGATAAGGAGGGCAATCAACAAACCACTCAAGAGGCCATTAGAAATGCTGCTACAGAATACTACAGAGATCTGCTTACCGAAACCAAAGGAGAAGAGGATTATGATGACCTTCTTCAATACCTACCTAAAGGCCTCACCAAGGATATGAATGACAGCCTGAATAAAGAAATCGAAGAAGAGGAAATAAGAAGTGCGATTTGGACTCTGAATCCTGATAAGGCTCCCGGGCCTGACAGATTCCCCATATGTTTCTACAGGGCATTCTGGAGTTTAATAAAAAAGGATCTAATTAAGATGATCAGGTGGATTCAGCGGAACGGTAAGATAGGTGGTTACACTAATGCCACTTTCCTTGCCCTCATCCCTAAAGAAAATCGATCTTCTTCCTTCTCTCGGTTTAGGCCCATATCCCTCTGCAATTCCTCTTACAAAATCTTAGCATCACGACTCAAACCTCTCCTTCCCTCTTTGATTTCTGAAAATCAAGGAGGGTTCTTGCCCAACAGACAAATTACTGACTCTATTCTGCTTGTGCAAGAAGCCATTCACTCGAGTCTATCCAGGAAGGAGAAAGGATTCATCCTCAAACCTGACCTGGCCAACGCATTTGATAGAGTTAGGCACTCCTTCCTCTTTGCTGTCTTAAAGAAGATGGGGTTTGAGTCGCCCTTCCTTAGTCTTATCTCTGCCTACATCTCTGGGCCATGGATCTCCCCTCTTGTCAATGGAAGGCCGGGTGATGCCTTTCAATCCTCCAGGGATCTCAGACAGGGTTGCCCCCTCTCCCCTTATCTCTTCATTCTTATGGCGGAATCCTTTAGTCAAGCTCTGAACCACAACAGAAGAGTGGGTCTCATTACCGGTATAAAATTCGGAAATGGAGCCAAGAATATCAACCATTCACAGTTCGCTGACGAAACCTTGCTCATTGGAGGAGCCTCCACCACCATAGCACGGAGGTTTAAGATTCTTCTTGATCAATTTATGGGGTACTCCGGAGGCCTGATCAACCAGCAAAAAAGCTATATTTATGGATGGAACGCTCCAAATCAGGTCATTCACAACATTACAAATATTTTTGGAGTCTCTTGCAATTTAGATTGGACTCATTTCTCTTACCTGGGCATGCCAGTGAGCCTAGGACCTTTGAAAGCAGGAACATGGGACAACATTATTGACAAGATGAAGAGGAAAGTTCAGCAATGGGGTTCAATGTGGCTCAATCCAGCAGGCCGTCTCATCCTTCTTAAATCAGGTATTTCTTCTCTACCCCTCTATCGCTTTTCTCTTTTCCAAGCCCCAGCTTCTTTCCTACACAAAATGGAAGTTGTCCTGCGCCATTTTCTCTGGCAAGGAGGAAAAAACGACAAGAAGAAATTCAACCTTGTCAGTTGGAAACAAGTTATTCAGGCACAGGACAGAGGGGGTCTCGGTGTTAGGTCCCCCACTTTTACTAATCTTGCCTTCAGAGGGAAGATTGTTTGGAGGCTCATCACTGGTCCTCCTGCGTGGTGGAAACGGGTTCTGGAAACCAAATATCTGAACTTCCCCAGACAACAGCTTCTAGACTCTGATATCCCCAATAGGGACTCCTCAAAAATTTGGCGACTACGCAAAAAAGCTATTCCTCTGATGACTCAGAATATTTCCAAAGTTCCTAGGGGAGGAACTAGCATAAACATTGGGGCTGATAAAATCTTGGGACGACAGCCAATAAACAGGCATGATGAAGCTATTCCTATTTTGACTTTCCTCAACAACAGGGGGATCTTTTATTTGGATCAAATCTCTAGATGGGATCCTTTGTCTCATATCTGGCTTGGATGAACCTTTCCGACTATCCCCAGTCATCTTAATTTCAGTCTATCCGCTCTTCTGTCTCTGCTCCATAGTAAAGCACCCATAAAAAAAAAAGAGAAGGACGACTTTCATTGGGACCCCTCAGGATCGGACTACTCTATTCAAGCAGGACACCAGTATATCAGCCACAACACCTTCCCGATGCCATTATGGAACCACTGGAGAATCGTTTGGAAATCAGAGGCGCTGCCTAAAATCAAATTCTTTACATGGGCCCTTCTAAAAGGGGAAATCTTAACAACAGAGACCCTGCAAAAAAGGGGTATTAACGGCCCATCTCGCTACCCTAATTGATGTGGCGCTGAAGAAACCATGCACCATCTTTTTGTCGACTGTTCCTATGTTGTGGACTGTTGGAAAAATTTAGTCCTCGTTGATAAGTTACCATGGACTTCCCAGCAATCAATAGGGGAAGTGATTCTTGCCTGGAAAAAGAGTTGTCCCTGGGGCAATAAGGGAAGCAATCTAGTGAAGAGAGTATGGAATACTCTCCCCTACACCATGCTGTGGAGTATCTGGCTAGCAAGAAACCAGAGAATTTTCAAGGATAAAAATACGGCATCAAGAATTACAAGTAATAAGGCAAACAATCTCGCCCTCGAAACCATTTCAGTCAAAATCCATAGCAACATTGATGTAACAAAGTACAGTGTTGAGGAAAGAAGCTTCATTAGTTACATCTTGGATAAAAACAACAGCATTCAGAAAGGTAATACAGGGAAAGCCCAGCGCAGTCAAAAAATCCATCCATGGAAAATCAAGTTAAAATAGGAGGAGTTTGCCAACTGGTTACAAAATTGCAACAACTACTACCTGTTCTTTGACGGAGCATCTAAGTCAAACCCAGGAATAGCTGGAGTAGGAGGCTTGATCCTTAATGCTAATGGGGAATGCGTTCTCGGAACTTATCCAACAATCGGGCAGAAGCGTTGGCTCCTTATCAGGGGTTAACGCAGCTCAACAGGCTTGGAATAAGAACAACAAAGATTTTTGGAGATTCCTCGGTTGTCATTAGCCTTATGATCCAACAAAAAGAGTCTCCCAACATCCTCCTTCAACAGGTCCTCCAGAGATGCCAGCTCTTGAACCAAACATTGGGCAATCTACAGTATCATCACATCCTCCGCAACCTTAATAAGCATGCTGACAGACACGCCAACAAGGCATGCGAAAGGATTATGGGCAGCTTATGTTGCAACGCTGAGGTGAGTCATCAACCTTTGCCATGACCTGATTCGTTTTACCTTGCATCAATCCAGCCTTTCCTGACAGAAAGAAGTGGTCTCAGTCCTCTAGACATCCATCAATTCCTCTAATTGTAACAGGATTTGGCGCAGATCCGACTCCCCCAAAGCTCTGCTCCTTTTAAGCACTATCGTTACCTCTCTGGATTCCCCTTCCTCCCCCGAGTTCGACTTCCGTCCATCCTACCCATCTGCTCGTTATCACTCAGCGCCCTTGCTTTCAATAGATCATCTGATTGCTATCTCGCAGAACTCTGGTGGCCGAGAGGACTTGTTTGTTTCCTTATCTGTTAGAACTCATAGGCAGTCCTCCACTACTTTCGATCTTATCCAGTACAGGATCCCTCCCCTTCTTCAACAGTTCAATTATTGGTCTATAAGAGGCAGCCAGGCTGAAGAGCTCATCACGGCTTTGAATCATATGAAGAACATCTCCAACAGCAAAATCTCAAATCCTTCAAGTGCCAACCATAAGGAAGGTGAAGAAATGTTGGAGGTATACAGAGCACAACACAACAACCACATTAGCATGGATCAGAAATGATTTGTCATTGTCAATTTCTGCTGCTCCAATTTGTAAGAATCTATTCCCGTCGAGAATTTCTTAAAACTAGAATAAGCAGGATTAAGGAGATCTTTTTGTTATGTAACTCCTCAGATCCTGACTTACTTCGGCATCTATTGTATTTCAGGAGTCCTGACTCCCTCCTTTTTTTTCAGAGATTAATATAGCAACCGAATTTGTAAAAAAAAAAAAGAATAAATATGTAAAGATCTACAAATTTAAAAGTTGAACATGATAATTGGTTTTTTTAAGTTAGCTTTTTTTTGTAATTAGGTTGTGTTTAGGTTGGAGTCAACCTACTTATTGGTTGGGAGAAGATTGATTTATCTATAATAGGATGCTTATTACCAAGATTGTAAAAGGCCCAGTCGAGTCTGGACACCTCTTGAGAAGTTTAATTCTCTCAAAGTGGTTTCCACTCCTTAGCGCCTCCCCGTAAGGTTTGAACCTGTGACCTGGTGGGGACTAAACCCCACATAAACCAACCGGTCTACAACTCATGGGTTGATTTTTTTAAGTTGGTTTAAATTTGTATTACTTTTAACAAAAAATACTATATTTTAGGGAGCAACTCAATTGGTGATTGTTGTGATAATGAAGTGTTATGTACCAAGAGATTTGAAGTTAAAATCCCCATGATTTACCCGTTTCTGCGGAAGGGGCATATGTGAGCACCTAGAGGTTATAGTGGTAGTGGCTAAAATCAACCTAGTGTAACACGAGCATGAAACGAACTTAGTTTCTTATTCCTCTAGTCATAAAAAATATAGTATCTCTGATTTTCCACTAGGGAAACCAGACCAATAGAATAGGTATGTTGCCTTGGGGTACCTTGAGCCATAAGATCAATCCAGAATTTGTAACATAGTTATACAAGATAAAAAGTATGATAAAGTATATAAAGGTGTTATGGTGACTAGGCATTTTTTTGTAACTAGAAGAATCAACAACTGGGTTGAGCTCATACTCATGTGACACGGGGTATGTATGTTGCCTTGGGCCATAAGACCAATCTAAAATTTGTAACATAGTTATACAGGATAAAAAAATATGATAAAGTATATAAAGGTGTTATGGTGAGTAGGGTTCTTTTTTGTAACTAGAGGAATCGGCAACTAGGTCAGGCTCATACTTGCGTGATACAAGGTCAATTCAGATTGATACCACTATATCTCTGGGGCCTACGACCTGTCCTCTATGCGTAAACCAAGTTACTTACGTGGTATTTGACCCTTGGATCTCTTAGTTTACACAATACTTCATATCACGACGATTGCCAACTAAGTTGCACTCTAGGGATGGTGACTAGGTCTATTACTATCTTAGATAACTTGATTATTGTTCATCCAAAAGAGAATGGGAATTTTAAAAATAGACATGTAGATGGTGGGGGAGTCCATCTATATGGGATCCAAATATGTTATGTCATCCTCAAAGCCAGAAAACTTCAAATCATTCAACTTCTTCGTTGTAAGAGGGACTCGAGTGTACAATTTTTTGAGCTAAAGTTGCTGTTCATTAATGTTGAGGAGGATCTCTTGCTAGGATTTAGTCCACTCCACTAGAACCTTTCCCATTATAGTCTTGATCTATTAATATACATCAATGGTCTCAAGGTAGTAGGTTTGTCTTGTGTGTATATTCCCTATATCAAGGATCCAATGTCCAACCTATTCTTCCACTTCAACATAAGACATAACACAATGTTCAACTTGAGCTTCATGTTCAACAATATGGATTTCCTGACATATAGTATGGGTAGTGTTCTCCCAAAATGTAGTTGTAGACCTCTCAACATTCAATTAAGCTCTTGAACAAGTTTGACATCTCATGCCTTATTGACTTTGACAACTTGAGGAGGTACTAGACCTTGGCATGTAAAACAAGAGGAGAGGATCAAAAGATGAAGGAAAGGGGGGACAAAGTTAAACGCAGAGAGGAGCATATGAGGTAAGAAGAACCACAAATAACAAGTTGATTGCAAAGGATGATAGTGAGTGGGGTGGAGGTGGACCACACAAGAGGAAGGCTCTGAGGGTTCGAGGAGAGTATATAACAAATAGAGGGCGATCAAGGAGATGAACCACTCTAGAAATGTATTCCTAGAGATAAGAAAATAAACTAAGAGCCAACAATAGAAAGAAGCAACAAGATCCTATACAGAGAGTAGAGAAAAATCCAAGTTCAAATAGGAAAACTCATCAAACAATGGGTGAAAGTGAAGCCATTCAATCATACTCCGAAGCCACTACCATGGGTGAGGGTCTACATGAAGGAGACAAGGAACAATTATGTATTAGAGTGGAGTGAAACTCCCTACATTTCAGCACAAACTATGTTGCAAATGAGATATTCAAAATTACAATATGCATAGTGATGTTTTATCCATAAAAAAAAAACTAACAATAAGTAGTTAGCATATTCATGGAGTTGTTAGAAAAAGACACCCACCATGGAAGAAACATGACAATTAACCTTTATTATTAAAACGGTTCATCTTTATTATTATTTTATGTTTTACTATTTTTTATTTAAAAATATTTAATAAATTAAAAAAAAAAAATCATTTACAAATGTTTAGACATTAATAATTTCCTATAATTATTAGATAAGGATAATTTCCTATAATTATTAGATAAGGAAAAATTGGTTATATTAACTCAAACAAAAAAATATCAACATCATCACAAAATCTTAACATAAAGATAATTATTTTTTAATTCTCTCTGAGCTACCTAGTCCTTTTGTTAAGCAATACCATTAGCTTTAAATATGATTTCATTATAATACAAAATCATGAACATATGCTACCAACAACCGTTATAATGGACAATAATAATAGAACATAATTATCAACAACCACAGCTAATAATAGAGGAGTTTCCTAACCAATAATTAGATCGTGATATTCGTGTTACTGCACCCTAAATAGACAAGGAAAATAGTTAGAGCAAAAGACGAGTCGATCATAGTATTAAGGATGTTGTAGTGCGGTATCGTTTATGCGTAAGCAATGATACATATGTTGTCATGTCTACATACTTTTCCATTCCCTTCATTTATTTTCACTGCTTAAAAGAATTGCAAAAAGTGGCATAGTATTTGAAGATAATTGACTATTAAAATATATCTTTTGTTGTAATCTACTTTGTGTTACCTTTTTTAATTGAGTTGACCACCTTATATATCATGAAAATGTAATTTGAAATATTTTAATATTATTGTTTATGCTATATGAGATGGAAAGGCATCTCTAGGTTCCATCCATAAACTTTTGTTATAAAAGAATCAAAATTAGGAGTTCAAAGCATGTTATATACAGATGACTCTTTACTTTGGTAATGATATCATGATGCCCATCCATTACGTGGGTATGGAAATACTATAAATTTTGTTAAAGTAATTATAGGTAGGCTTTGGTATCATGGGTAGTTTATACGTTAAGTTTGTGAAAAGGTAAAGTATGGTGAGTGATGAGACTTATGCTCAATTTTTTGGACTAATCTATGTATGTGGAGGGGTGTACATATGTACTTGGGGTTATAGTGGTAGTGGTTGGAATTGACTCCGTGTCAGGCGAGTACTAGTTGTCAATTTTTTTAGTCACAAAAAAAAACTATAAATAGGGCTTCAACTTCCATAGCCCCTTTCATCCTAGCCAATAGAAAGTTCATTTCATTTTTTCATGACAAGACACTACATCTTAGAAAGAAGTAGGCTCCTTGGTTTTGATGAATTTGCGTAATTGAGAGGGTCGTGCCTTGAAATTGTTAGTACTTTTAGAGATTTACTTCTTGATTTAAAGAAGCCTTCCTTTGTGTTCTTTTGCATCAGTTAGGCTTTTACACAGGGGCTTTACCTTGTTGATCAATATATTATCACATTTATTCATAAAGGAGGTTCTAAATTGTGAAAAATGAAGTCAATACATTGTAGTTATTAGAGCTAGGGGATGTGGAGTATCGAGGGGTTTCTAGGTATTTGGGGGTATAAAAAGGGATATCTAGTAAAAAGAGGGGTTTCGTTTATTGGAAGCATGTATTGGAAAGTTGGGGGGCGAGGGGGGGGGGGGGGGGTTGGTTGGGGTGCAGTCAACAAAAGGAATTTGAAAAGTATTTATTGATATCTAGTGAAATTAAGGGTATTCTTTATCTACAATCAATGGATATTAAAGAATACCCCTACTTTAATTTAAGAAGAAACACATACACCGAGGAAAGCCTCATGGGGAAACACAAGAGATGATTCTTCACATTCCTGGATGGCATCTCTAGTAAACTTGTTGGTGTAGATTACAACGCCTTAACTAAGGGATTTTTGGCACAAAACTAGAATTCGTGGAAAATATATATATAGCGAGAGCGAGAGAGAGACCCAAGGGATGGTTTGTCACATTTGTGGATGGCATCTTTAGTAAAATTTTTGGTGTAGATTAATGTGCCTCAACAAGGGGATCTAAAGTAGACACATACCAGCACTAGACTAACCAAATGCCTAACAACATTATTAACAACTAGTTGATCTAATCACTTGGGTATATATATCTATTTTGAGGAAAGAATCAAGTTTGTTTAGTCCAAAGGCTATCAACAATGCTTACACTAGTCAAACTTCTCTCATGGAGCATTCCCCCTTCTTCTCTAAAATAATAAGATTGAAAGAAAATTGAGCATCCAAGACTCCTCCATATTTGAGCGTGCAACCTCTTGTAAACGCGCCTTCAAAAATTCACTTTAAAGAGATTACACTAACTCACCATGTGAGTTAACTCACTCAAGGATTAGCTCAAATAATTGACATACTCCAAAAAGGGCACAGTGTCAAGGGAGGTTGTGGGAAAACTAATGGTTCCTTTAGGGTTACTAGTTGGTTGTCCATTGAATGGTTAATCCACCCAATATTTGAATATTTCGAGGAAATGGGAGAAAAAATTGACATGCTTTGGAAAGGACATAATGTTGAGGGAGGTTGTGGGAAAACCAATGGGTCCTTCAAGGTTATTAGTTGCTTGTCCATTGAATGGTTAATCCACCCACTATTTGAATATTTCGAGGAAATGGGAGAAAAATTGGCATGCTTTGGAAAGGACATAGAGTTGAGGGAGTTTGTGGGAAAACTAATGGGTCCTTCAAGGTTATTAGTTGGTTTTCCATTGAATGGTTAATCCACCCACTATTTGAATATTTCAAGGAAATGAGAGTTCCATATATATATATATAACCTAAACATTCTATGGTTGTGCCTTTTTTTAGGCATATTTTCCAATGAGTTTTGCTCGAAATCTGGTAAAAAATCGTTGGAATGACATATTTAAGTTGCTAAATTTGTATAGACTAAGTGCTTTAGGATTTATTCATGGTTTTGAATCCATTTATGTATTTAAAAATTCATTTCAAACAATGAAAAAAACAACCTTACCATGAATAATATCACTAAATTTTGGTGAAAAAGGAAAAAGTTAGAAGAGTTAAATCTCTCTCTCTCTCTCTCTCTCCAGAAAAAATCGTAATTGTTGAACACATATCTCTCTCTCTCATAAAAAAATCGTAATTTTTGAACAAAATTTCATGTTGTTTATGCATTCCTGGAATGCATTCAGATCAAAGTTGTTTGTGCATAAAAAGCTGTTTGATAAAACACCTTCTTCTCTCTCTCTCTCTCTCTCACACACACACACAATGATCAAAGTTGTTTGTGCATAAAAAGGTGTTTGATAAAACACCTTCGCCTCTCTCTCTCTCTCTCTGATCAAAGTTGTTTGTGCATAAAAAGGTGTTTGATAAAAAATCTTCGCCTCTCTCTCTCTAAGAGATCATAGGTTTAAATTTAGAAGGGGTTATAGTATGCACACCCCTGTAAACTTTGACAATCAAATTGTTGCGTGGAGGTGGGTTTCTTGTCTCACAAATAAGGGGATTTCATATACCTATTCGGTGTTTGATTTGGCCATGACCTTCACATATTTGTTCTAAATTAACTATTTTTCAGGTGGAGATTGTTGAGAGGTCATAATTTTAATTACAATGGCATTCCTTTAAGTTAACAAAAAATGTTGCATATGAATTGCATTTACTTATGATATTATTTTTATTATTATTTTTAACCATCACTAAAAAATATTTGTATTATAAATTCATGTTTTGGGCATGACCATATAGCAAAAGTTACAAAAATGGAAGCTCATGCTTTGACTGCCCACATACTGATAAAATCGTACTCTTTCCTAGAACATAACTAAAAGAGAATAATAGATTAGTTACATATATTCTCCAAAATGAAGCCAAAATGTTGATGCACATGAAGACCATACAGACTAAACTGTAGAAGGGGAGATATCCTCCCAAACCTTGATTGAATCCTCCATAGGAGGTGTCATTACATTTAAATAAGACAAGTTAGATCAAACAAGACTAAGAGAAACCTCATAGGAGGAGTTATTGAACTGCATTTGGATCATTGAGGCTTGGATGCCCACCAATTGTTGATATAGAGAAGCTAAATTGTCTTCCATGTTGTGCATTTGGCCTTTGTGTTCCACAAACAACTCCATTAACATTGTCAAAGATGATGTTGTTTGATTGTGTTGAATTTGCAAGTGGTAAGTATCCTTCTAAAAACTACATAACTCCTCCATCTAGGTAGGATGGTTATTTTGCCCCCGCGCATGATGTGATATAATTTTTCAATTATGAGAGTTAATGACAATACAACCTCGATAGATCCACAATAGGGAAGAACTAGGGACAAGGCAAAAACAAACTAGCCAGTAAATAAAAAAATTCCCCAGAGGATGTAATAAACAATGCTCAAGCTCATATAGGAAACTAATATTATTAAAGAGGCAAGACCAAAAGAACAAATAACCCAATAACTAGATGATGAATGAACATAAGAGAACCCTGAGAAGAAAAAATCACATTGGGGAAGAAAACCCACTAATCCAACAAACAGATAGGGGTTGAGAGTAGAGACTTCTAGGGAGAATCCCACTCACACAAAATCCAACACAAGAAAGTGCCCCAGAATTCCCACACCTAAGCAGAACAATTAAATTCTCATAAGAATATCCCAAATCTTATCCGAAACTAGGCCCCAAAAGAACAACCATCCGAAAAACAAAAATTAACATACCCAACTAAATTCCACCTAACAGAATGAATCCTTAATATAAAATGGGTCACTAAGGAACTAAGAGAAATAAGAGGACACATAATACAAATAATTATGACAATATTGATAATCAAGAAACCAGAATGATCCCATGAAGGCCACAATGAACTAAGCCACTTGAAATTCCCAAGCTTTATAGTTAGCTCCTGAATGCACCACCTTTCATGATAGTTGAATGACAAAATTGATTTCCAATTCTCATCGCCTTGCAAGCTCATTAAGGAAAATGTGTGCCAGTTGAATGTCGATCCCCTCTTATGCTACACGAGGACAAAGGATCTCCATGTGAGCATGTGAACATTCATTTCAACTCTCCTAAGCCTACTCTTACTTACATATCCAAATTTAATTCATAGATTATATTGTTGTCTCATCACAATTCTCCATATCATGTAATATGGTCACCCCAGAGGATGTCCACCTTGCCAACATGTTGATGCCAAGGATAACGAGAACGAGGCATCCACTGACCCATCCACCGGCCTATGTTTAACCAAGTTGGAAAGTCTCATTTTTATCCTTGAGGATGCAACAAAATCACGTTTTATGTGCTGAGCCCTAAAATTCATGGAATGGAGAAATATAAGAGATGCTCATTTATTAATAACGATCCCAACACCATAGATATAGCCTTGTTTACCATCTAATCTAATATTATGTTGTTTTGTTAGAAGATGTGAAGGAAACTAACCTTTGAAAACTAATCCACAGGAGACATGATACGATGGAAGGAGGAGATAAGATGTAGATCTCTTGGGGAAGCACCTTTCTGAATACTAGCCTAGATCCATCTTAACTCTGGATCTACCAAGTGCTAAGAGGAATCAAATCTCTTTTCACTTTAAAAAAGGTTTGCACCTTAAGGGTTTTGATCCCTCTCGACGCTTGGCGGATCCAGAGTTAAGATGGATCTAGGTTGGTTTTAATTATTAATTTCATTTTTTAATTTAATTTAATGTTAATTTTATATAATTTGACTGAGTCAAAATGTTTAATAAAACAAGACAAGGTATTACAACATGAATTTTATGCCTTTAAGTAGGCTAAATTAGAGAAGAATACCATGGGAAAAACCATGGGTTGTCACAATTTGAAGCCAAAAAAAATACAGAAATAAATTGATTAATTTACTTCAATTTTTTGTTTGTTTGTTAAGGTGTCCATGTCCTCCATAAATGATTACGGGCTTAACCTTTGGTTTGAGAAACCACGACCCAAGGGCATCTATGTTGACAAAATCACTTGGGATCGCACCCTGCCTGGGCCACACCAACCCTTAACATGACTAGATTTTTGCCCATGGAGTTTCGAACTGGTGACCTTCACATCACAAAGTGACTTAACAATACACCCCATCACCGTCTATTCTACGCCCTGTGGACACTAATTTACTTCAATTTTATTTTAACTATTAATTTCGTTTTTTATTTAATTTGATTTCCAAGTCAAATGCTTAGTAGGACAAGACAAGACATTACATCTCTTCCATATTGAATTCGAGAGTGCCTCTCTCTACAATGATCTATAACAAGTTTTGAATCACCAACCATTATATTGGATGAAAAACCTTAAACCTTAACCAGTGAAAACTTTTGAAAAAAACTATAAGCTTTAACCTAATTATTAAAAACCCTTCCTAATCTCTAAATAAAAATTAACAAAAATTAATTCCACTTATCCTTTAAAACAAAAAATACCCCCACAATACTTACCACCCCTTACTTATAATATTATTTACATAATCTTATGAAACCCTTGAAATTTTCCATGGAAAAAATGCTCACATGAAAAAAAATATATAAAAAATTACAAAGTCAATTGGGAAAATCAATTATAAATAAAATCATGACAGGGGTATTCATTTATTATGATAAAGAGTATAAATACAAATTCACATGTTTAGATAAAGACCCCGGGGATATGATTTCTTTGAATGGAAATGATAACAAAAATATATATATATATATATATTTTATCTTTATATATATATATTTTACAAAGATAAAATGTTTATTAAAAAGAAGAAAAAGTAGCGTAAGAAACCTAATAAGCAAGTAAAGCGATTCTCTAATTTAAATATCCACATATATTTGTAACGTATATACACATTGTATATATATATATATATATACAAATATCTGGAGGCAGGAAGAAAAGATGTATTTCCCATTCACGTTCCCATCCAAGTCAGAGCAATACCCTACCGATACGAGAAAGTCGTGTCCCGTTCCTCTCGTCTCTTCCACTTATTGTAACCATGATGTCTACTGGTCAGTTAAATGGAATTATTAAATGTGGTGTGATTTGTCGTACAATGACCCCATGGTCCTAATTTCAAATAATTTACCCATGTTCTCCTTCCACCTTACCCCCTTAACTTCGGTTTGTGTGAGCTAAAGAATTCCCCTTTCCCTCCCATGTGGACAAAAGCACTTATGACCTCCAATGTGCTTGTCCACTTCTGTCCTTATCTCCTTCACTTTACCCTACGTATTCCATCACCCACTACTTTTTTTTTCAAATTTCCACATTACATTTGTCTCCCCACTTACTACTGTCTTTCAAGCCCCACCCCCCACCTCACCTCATTCGTATTGCCTCCTAAATTAACGCTCTCCTCGCTGGCTCGCTTACACCACCCAATACCCCCTCCCCCCTCATTCCAATGACTTCACCCCTCACCCTTTTACATGCAAATATAACATTTAGACCCCACTCTCATCATATTGTCCTTACCTTACCATATTCCTACTGCTACCCACCTCATTGAGAAGACATACATACAATAGCAGGGAAGACAGGTCATGTATTGTTGCTTTATTCATTATTAACAGGATTCCTCTTCTTTAAATTACCTTTGGAATGATATATACCACTTACATCCCATAGATTGTGGTGGTCTCTACTGCTAATTTCTTCATCATTAGAAGGTTGTTAGATGTGATCATGGTCATGCTACAATTTTCACACTGCTCATTGACCAAATCAAATGTTGACACATTAGGGGAAAATTATGCTCAAAGTGGAAAAAACACAAATTCAATTTACAACCAATCATAAAAGAAAGATAACATGTAGGGTCATGTGTGTGCAGGTGGGTTTAAAATATGAGGATAATGGTCACAAGGATTGGACTTCCTTGCCTCCAACTAATAATATTTTAATAAATTTACACTTTCTTACTGGGTTCAATCTATTCTATTCTAGAAATTCAAATTGTCAAAGGTTGACTCCACATCACATAGTGTTTAACTTCAATGGTTAATGGTTAAGTACTTCAAATTATTATTAATGTAATTTTTCTATTTTATTTTTTTAAATGATTAATATAAAAATTTACCAATTTATAATAATAATTATACTAAACATTATTTTCTAAACTAATAAATATCATTACATATAGCATTTGGATTTTTCCTTTTTCTCCATAAAGTATACCCATTGTCCCAACTATGAAAACCTTTTTGTATTTTCGAGAGAAGTAAGTCCTTTATTTCAACTTTATGTACATGCCCTTCCCCTTTAGTCCTCTTCAAGATCCCCCATATTGTCTAACATGTGATAACCCTGTGCCATTAAAATAACTCATAATGTGGTCTCTGTAAAGAGGTATACCTTTCCCTGGCCTCACCTGGGATTCTTTCATATACTTTTTCTTTTACTCACATATTACCTTTTTCATTATTATTATTGAAAACCATGGTCTTAAGTTTAAAAACCAAGCACAGTGTAAGTTAACAATACCATTACACCAAAACATCCAATAAATAATTTGTAGTAGTTTTGGATTTTGAATTTTTCCATGTGGTTATTATTCATGGTTTTATAAAGTTAAGCACTGGAATTTATAGGTTCTATTATTATTCATGGTTTTATAAAGTTAAGCACTAGAATTTATAGGTTCTATTTGAAGTAACAGATAGTTTATAATATTTAAAATAGGTCCTGATATTTAAAATTATTAGTTTATTTATTTTATATATAATATTTAAAATTATTAATTAATAAATTAATTTTATTAATTTTAATTTTTTTAACTATACTTATAATTATGTATAAAAAATAATCGTTTAAATAATTTGTTGGTAAAAAGATAGATTTCAGATATGCCAAATGTTTTTAGACCTTGATTTATGAACCTCTTTCCCGTATCAAAATAATAAACTCTTAATAAATTATAAACAATCATATTAAATCACACTCTAAACCCTACTATTATTATATTTTTTTAAATATAAACTTATAAAATATAAAAAAATAACATAGGTTCAAATAATTTTTATTTTGTTTTATTTATTTATAACGAAATCTATTAACCATAAATTTTTTATTATAATTTTTTTTTTATTTAACAAAATCATTATAATAAAAAATTAAAATGAACTAAAATTTAAAATTGAATTTAATATTTTAATATAAATAAGTTAATAAATAAACTTATTTTCAAATAAAATTTTATTTTAATTATTTAAAAAATAATCTATTTAAAAAAAATAATTTATTTAAAAAAAATAATTTATATTCAATGTTTCTATTCATTTTTTTGTTTGTCAAGTTATCTATGATCTTCTAGACTTGAGGAGCCACGACTCAGGGGCATTTAAGCTATCAAAATCACGGGGATCGGACTACACCAATCCTTAGCTAACTAGATTTTTAAGTATATCTCCTCCCCTAACACAAGGCTACACCAATCCTTAGCTTGACTAGATTTTTAAGTATATCTCCTCCCCTAACACAAGGCACAACCACCCCGTAAAATTTGATCGTGAATCACATTACTAACCAAACCCATTCTGTCGTTATACTAATAAAACTTAACAATATTTTCATTTAAAAAAAAAACTATTAAATTTTTTAACTTCCATTTTAATATTACCCTTTTATCATTGATTCACTACTTCATTAACTCTATTTTTCAATGTGATCATGACATTCAACCAATATAAAGTTATTATTATTTAACATTACCCATTATGGTTGGACTATGTGCCCAATGCGAGATGTGAATCCTCTAAAAGTCAAAACAATTTCAAAGTTCTAAATGGATATCTCCCTATAACCGCGATAATTATGTAACAAAATGTACTTTATCAATAATCCTCCATTAATTTCTTATTAATAAAATATTTTTGTTTTTATTTGATCAGTTTTAAGATTATAAATAGATTCAAACACTTCAAAATCTAAGCAATTTATACTTTAAATAAAAAAATATTTTTAACATAAAATAAATAATTAATTACACATTTTAAGTTAAAATGATTTATTTTTTATAAAAGTTAATAATTCAGGAACAAACTTAAATTATTTTAAAATTTTAATTATTAAAAATAAAATATTTTAATTAATTTTGAAAACAAATTTCTATAATTAAAATTTTTATTAGTTAAATATAATTATAACTTATAACAAATTTTTTGTTATAAAATTTAAACAAAAACTTAAAATAAATAAATTTATTTATTTAATAATTTACCCACAACCATTTTTTATTTTGATAATAAATTACACAAATAAGTTTTTTTTCTTTTTATAATGAATTACACTAGTAAATTTTAAATGCATAGACCAAAAATTTCCCTTGTATAATTTTTACCCACAAAGTTTTCTTAATAAATAAATTTATTTACTAAGTCAAATTAAATTAAACCACCTCTCCTAGGGTTATCAAACTTCTAATTACCCACCAAACTTAGTTGTTCAAGGTGCAGGATCAAGTCATGGTCATCGGCATGAGAAGTAAATAGGCAGCCACTGGGCCCCACTCTCCACAATGGGCCGCTATTGGAATAGTCAATAAACAAAAAAGGCCTCGCCCAACTTTTCCTCAGCTTATGGTTGTAAACTACTCACCTCGGCTCCCCAGTTTCGTTCGTCATGTGACCGTGCGGGAGCTAAAGATCCAGCACTGCCCAGGTGTTCGATAGTGATAAGAGTAGTCACAAGCGGCTATTGCTGCTTCCCCTCGCGATTTCTCTCGTCTTCTTTTCTAATATATATGCGCTTAATTTCTTCTCAACTGCCATTGATAAACTTTCCACAGCCTTCCATGTCCTTTTTTAATTTTTTCCTTTGAAAGTTTGCCATTTAAAACACACTTTTTGTCATCTCCAATCCTGTCGGCGATCATACGCCAAGGATTTGGTGCCCTCTATGATCTGGGCAACTGCCCACATGCTATTTCCAATTGGGTTGGCTCTGGTCCCCGGTACCCACTATATTTAGCCCCTATCGGGGGGCGAGAGCGATTTAGAATGTTGGGCAGACGCAGCACTTTGATTTGATTTGATGGGGGTTTGGCTTTTTCTTTAACCATTACGCCCAATTCAATCTGATATAACTCGGTCTCTGCAATCTGATATAATTCGGCCTCTGCAAATGCTTATGGGAAGAGAGAGTGTGATTCATTGAGAGTGTATATACGTTTCATGATATGTGGGCAAATGAGAAAGTGTTGGAAGGGGGGCATGCTGTCGAGCACCAGGGATTGGTCACCAGCTGACTGACTTCCTGCAATGCAGGGTGTAAAGGATGGATGTGAGTTCTTCCTCCGCTATTCTCTGTTTATAATTAATGCCCACTTAGTTTAACTTCAGTAATATGGTGCCAGTTTCCCAGATGGTTGGATGCAAATTATGGAAGAAATTTTCCGCTTTTCTCATGAAGCTATGAAATATATACAAACTTTGGTATTTGGATATATTTGCAATTTTGGTCATGGTCAGTAATCCTGCATCTCCGCATGATTGGAATAAGATTTTCCTGCATTGTTTTTAGGATCATGTGAACAATCCTTACTCTCATGCAAGCGTGGGTTACAGTCTCTGTTCATGTAATTTCATATTCGAAGTCTTTCTTTTAGCATGTTGAGCTTTCTATCGTTGCCATACTTTTAGTGCCGGGACCATATCTGAATTGACAGTCTATGTCTCTATTCTCAGTCTGTTATATGTTTTCTTGTTGTTTGGTGTTAGAGTTCTCGATATATCATAGAGGTCTCAAACAGTCTTCTTGGTGTATTCAAGTATAAGTTTCAAAAATTCTTCATGCTGTATTCAATGATAGGTCTCGAACAGTGCCCATGTTGTCGAAGTGGAGAATCGTGATCTTTTTCACCAGGCTGGCAAGAGATTTAATGATATGCAGGGGTGTATTGAGAAGACAGACTGTAAAATTTGAAAATTTGGATTGAATGCAACTAGGTCTTTTCATCATCGTTGTGTTTCACATTATTTGGGTCCTTATGACTTTTAGTTGAGAAGTCTGCTTGTAGACTATGTCTTTTCCCTTTATTTCTTATTCTCTGGGCCTCTCTTCTTAGTGTCTTGTTCTTCCATATGACTTCATTTCTCAAATCTCTGCTCTAAGTGTCTTAATCTTTCATATGACTTTTCTTCTTGTAATATGTGTGATAAGTAGGTCTGTTTTCTTCTGCTGTAATTTCTGTTCATCTACTTGTGTTTGTTCTCTACGCAGAACACCTCACTTTCTATGTAATTTACTTACAGTTTCCCTGATAGGTTGCTTATTTCTCTTACAGGCTACTTATTTCTAGGAAATCACAGAGCCTATGGGTCTCTACATACATTTTTCATTTGTACAATTCTCAGGAGTAGTGGTATAGGTTTCTAGTTTGATCATTTCCTGCCTTATTCCTCCCTTTATAAGTTTAGTCATGGATTGCGGTCATATGGAGATGTTAGACATTTCTATTTTGCCCATGTATTCTTCACATTGCTTCTTACCTTTTTTCCATAGACAGGGCTTGTATATAATATCGCATGTCTATGTTTCTCGTGCGTTTGTTGTTTTCTTTGAGCAGTGTTTTAAGCTTCTATGCTTTCCTTTTATTTTCCCCTTTTTTGTTTGACTCAAGTACAATTTTTACTAGTTGATTTTGCTGCAGTAATATTTAGGTCCCTGTTCCAAGCATCTATGTTCACAAAATTTGTCTTCAATGTCATATTTTTCTTTATAGTTTCTGTAACCATGGTTATAGGCCATGTTTGGACAGTAATGTAATCTGTCTTTGTTTTTAGGGTGTTATTTTTCACTTCATTTCCTTTTAATTATAAACTTTTTTTGTATAAAGGGTATAGGACTCCATCTTTAGAATGAGGAACATTTATTATAGACTGTTTACCTAGAGAATGTATAGAGACTCTTCTTCCAGGATGATAGCTTCAGTATTATTTGTGCCCTTTGTCATTTTTAGTGTTGCTTGTGTTCACGTGTTTTCGTTATAGTGTTCTCATTTGAAGATAAGCTTCTCGTTTTTATTCTCTGCAATTTAAGTAACAGCGTATTCTTGAAGTGACGTTACAAGTTATAACTTGGCAATGTGAAAGATTGTTTCCCTGGCAAACTACTCTCTCCTGAATTTTTAAGATTTTTATTACAGATTGTATTCTCACAGTAATGTTATATGTTTCTGTTTGTGTATGTTTTCTTTGAGTATATTTTCCATTTAATGTTTGTTGTGCTGCTGCTTACATGTTGTATGCCTTTTTTATCAGGCCCTTATTTCTTTTCTTTTTATTTGGATATGGCATGGATTCCCATTGGAATGTTATTGGTGTCTGTATTTTTCCATCAAGATGATGTTTTACTTTTATGTCTTGTAATTAGTTTTTCTCTCTTCATATAATTTTGGCAGTGGATTGCATTTTGTTACTTGTTGTATGTCAACTTGGAATTTTGCTTATCACATCATTTATTTCATTGTGATTCTTGTTCCTGGCTGGGCTTTTATATCAAGGTTATAGTGCTCTACCCGGAGGAGATTTCCTTGCGATTTTTGTCCTGGACAGAATTCCTATTGGAATAGTATTGAACTCTATCTCTGAGTTGCTCTTGTTACTTAAGGTTTATAACTTTATTCATACTACTGAGATTAGTGGTAGTAGGTCAAAGTTGGCAGGCTTTGATAACATTAGTATGTAGATTTATGTTTTTATATGCTTTGAGATTTTTTTTCCTTAAATGTAAATACACAAGGATGGGTGCAGTTTGGAGCTCTGGGAGGTGCGGAAGCATACGGGCAAGATCATATGCAAGAGGAAATAAAGTGAGCCATCGATGGCAGCTCCAAGCCATCCACAGGAAGATGAATTGTCTGCAAAGACACTGCAGAAGCGGTACGAGGGATTGGTGACAGTGCGCACTAGGGCAATTAAAGGTAAAGGAGCATGGTACTGGATACACCTTGAACCTATTCTGTTTCAAAATCAAGATACTGGAGTTGCCAAGGCTGTGAAATTGCGTTGTGGGCTTTGCAGTGCCTTGTTTTCTGCTTCAAATCCTTCTAGGACAGCATCAGAGCATCTCAAAAGAGGCACTTGCCCCAATTTCAATGGAGCAGTTTCTAATCCTATTTCTTCTGTGCCTCCAAAAGCAATTACACCTGCTAGCACTTCCCAGAACAGGAAAAGAAGTGCTCTTACCTTGCCACAAGCAGCTATGCCTCTAGCCATGATTGGCACACCTCGCCCCAGTTCTGAAGCTGTTCGTTTTAGTAGCCCAACACCTCTAGTGCTTTCTGGGGGAAAGGAGGATCTGGGTGCACTTGCTATGTTAGAAGACAGTGTGAAGAAACTAAAGAGCCCAGGAGGAAAAGGAGGTCCAGGGCAAATCCTTAGCAAATCTCAGGTTGAGACAGCACTCAATTTGCTTGCTGAATGGCTCTATGAATCTTGTGGCACAGTTTCTTTTTCTTGTGTAGAACATCCAAAATTCAAAGCTTTTCTCAATCATGTTGGTCTCCCACCTATCAGTAGAAAGTATGTCGCTGCAGAAAAGCTGGATGCCAAATATGAGGAAGTAAGAAACGAGTCTGATGCAAAGCTTAGGGATGCCATGTTTTTCCAGCTTGCATCAGATGGTTGGAAGAAGAAGAATTTGGCATATGGTGATAATCTAGTAAATTTGACTCTAAATCTCCCTAATGGAACTAGTCTTTTCCGAAAGGCCCTCTTTACGAATGGGGTTGTTCCTGCCAAGTATGTTGAAGAAACTATTTGGGAAACTATCACAGGGATCTGTGGTGCAACAGTAGAGCGTTGCGTAGGCATTGTTGCAGATACAGATAAGCATAAGACAAAGGCACTCCGAGAATTGGAACGTAAGAATTGTTGGATGGTGAATTTAACATGTCAAGTTCAAGGTTTTAGTAGCTTACTTAAAGATTTTCATAAGCACTCTTCTTTATTTAGATCAGCTGCTTCTGATTGCTTTAAGTTGGCTACTTTCTTTAATAGCAAACATCCAGCTAGTACATACTTTCAGAAGTATCAGATGCAAGAAATGGATCATATAAAATTGTTTAGACTCCCTCCTGATCCTCCTTTTGCTAATAACAATTTCCCCTACAATTATGCTATGATGGAAGATGTTGTTAATTCAGCGCGGGTATTGCAACTTACAGTGTTGGATGAGTCCTTCAAGGTCTTTTATGCAGATGATCCTGTTGGTAGGGAACTTGCAGATATGATACAGGATATAAGGTTCTGGAATGACCTCGATGCAGTGCTGTCATTGGTCAAGCTGATCAGGATGATGGTACAAGACATTGAAGCTGATAGACCTTTGGTAGGACAGTGCCTGCCACTCTGGGATGAATTGAAGACAAAGGTTAAGGATTGGTGTGCCAAGTATAACATCGATGAGGGACCTGTGAAAGAGATAATTGAAAAGAGATTTGCCAAGAATTACCACCCAGCATGGGCAGCTGCTTTTATTCTAGACCCTCTCTATCTTGTCAGGGATAGCAGTGGGAAGTATTTGCCCCCTTTCAAATGTTTGACAGCCGAGCAGGAGAAGGATGTTGACAAGATTATTACCAGATTGGTATTTAGAGACGAGGCCCATATTGCACTGATGGAGCTCATGAAATGGCGTGCTGAGGGCCTAGATCCCTTGTATGCACAAGCAGTTCAGGTAAAACAACCTGATCCTGTCACTGGTAAAATGAAAATTGCCAATCCTCAAAGTAGCAGACTTGTGTGGGAAACATGCTTACGTGAGTTTAAAGTACTTGGAAAGGTTGCTATCCGGCTGATATTTCTCCATGCAACTTCTTGTGGTCTAAAATGTAACTGGTCATTCATGAGATGGGTCTACACTCATGGGCATTCAAGGGCTGCAATGGATAAAGCTCAGAAGATGATATTTATTGCTTCACATGCTAGGCTTGAAAGGAGAGATTTTGTGAATGAGGAGGAGAAAGATGCAGAACTGTTTGCAGATGGCGAGGATGATGTACTCAGTGATGTCTTTGCAGATCCAGCAATGTAACATATATTCCTAGGAGTTTTAGGACTAATTCTTTACCTCTTGCCCTATCTTGTGGTGTGGTTCACGGAGGAGGGTAAAAAAGAATGAGTAACACTATTAGATTCATGTGCTCTAATATTGATTCTGTACATCAGATCTATCATTGATACTCACAGAGTCTTTCCATAATTTATCCTCTTCTTTCTAGACATGAATGTAGGTTCTTGTGTTGTAGATTATCCATGACTGCCACTTCTTGTCTTGGATCAACAGTTGTCATACACTTTATTACTTCCGTGACCTGTCTTATAATTGAATTTAAGAAGAATGGAAGCTTTCATTTTTGAGATTTAAACAATTTTGCCTAGACGTTCAATTGTGCAGAGGTTCTTGTGTCATAGATTTATGTATGGCTGCCTTTCCTTGAATCGGCATTCTTATACACTTGATTATGTCTGTCTTATAATTAAGTTCAAGAAGAATAAGTGCTTTAATTTCTGAAATCTCAACAAATTTAGTTGGCCTAGAATTGCGATTGTGCAGGTACATGTGGATGTGCATCAATTTGTGTTTTCTTAAAGTTATCTGCTAAGCTTGAGACTTTAAGTGAGGTCATTCTTCCTTTAAAATAACATTGGTATGGAATCAGATATACTATTCTCCCCTTGGTTAAATTTACTTAGAATGGCAGTTTCTTTGCAAATTTATCAAGCAGTTACTAGCCCCATCACTGACAGGGAATCTTAGAATCAGGATATTGAGGAGTGTATACTAGTTTAAAATGCCCTCAGATCACTTATTTCCCTCCTAACCATTCAATGACGCTGGAAATTCAGATGCAGATCTAGAAAGCATCATGCTTCTTTAGTGTTAAATATTTGATTTCGGGATAAACAAGAGAGATTGTCGCACCAAGACTTTGCATCTGATTATAAATGTTGTAATTACACTTGGGAGCATGCCATGTACTTCGTTTGGAGTTCTCACTTTTGTTGTAAATTTAAAGTAAATCATACAGTGAGAGAGGAATTTGTCTCCGGAACTGACCTTTTACGTACTTTTGCCACTGTCATTTGAGCTACAATATTTTCTTTTTGCAGAAAATATGAGTTGCAGGCTACTGTATCTCTTCTCTATACCGTGTGTTACTGTAACACACATTTTATTCTTGTTATAAAGTCGAAACAGTAAAAAGACAGGTTTGGCTCGTGGATTGCATAAAAGTGCTTTACTGACATGAATATCTTTTAATACCAGTGATATGAGTCACAATTTGCTAGCGTGTGGACAGTGGATGGGCTGGTCATAGAATTTCCCTTGGAACTGAAATTCTGATCAGCCTTCGCATTCGATGATTGGTGCAGCATAGTTTTTGAAAAATAGCATAATCATAAAGTACTATTTGCAAGTAATCCTATATCCATATCTTCTATCCTTTCCGATTTGCAAAGGTTATCCTTTTCAGGACCTTCTTAAAGTAGGAAGAAACCCATAAAGCTGAAGCATCCAAACTTAGCTTCCAATCTGTAACTACTGGATGAAACAACGCTAAAAATAAGAGCCTAAAGACTCCATTAAGCCTTGGCTAATATTTAACTAGGCATCACTCTCCGCCGATTCACCAGATCAAAGTAGCATGACTTAGTGCTATTATAACAAATTATAACAGAAGTGGCAAATTTAGGCACATTATTATAATTGTAGTTGGTTTGGTTTTAACAGCTACCTTGTTGTGGTCTCACTCAATTGATGATTCGAAACATACTAAGATGAACTTGGGACTTTACTTTTCAATACGCATGTTATATTTTTCTTTTTCAAGGAAAACCGTGTGGGGGACACTCAAGGACGATTTCAGTTTCACTCTATTGATGACTCGGATGAAACTTGAGACTGTACCTAATTGATTGACTCAAAACATATTAAGATGAAACTTGAGACTTTACCTTTCAATACACGTCATATGTTTTGTTTTCAAGGAAAACCTTGTGGGTACAGTTAAGGATGCTATCTCATATTCATGTGTGGTATTACAAGTAAAATTGTCGATATAGATTCGTATGCATAATCTAAGGGGATTTGAACCAGGAACTTCAACTTATTAGGTTAGAACTAGTCAAATGCCCAGCAACATAGGGCAGCGCCTAACCAGCCATATATCGCGTATTCAATGCACCCGGAGATGCACGCGAGATAATCCGTTAACACACGAATTTGAAAACTCGTCACTAAATAAAAAAAGGCAATTTGCGTGTTAGCCGGCTATGTCCCGTGCATCTCCGGGTGCATTGAATACGCGATATATGGCTGGTTAGGCGCTGCCAGCAACATAGGTGATAACTAGGTTAGAACTTGGCAAATGCCCAGCAACATAGGTCATAACTAGGTTAGAACTCGGCAAATGCCCAACAACATAGGTGATAACTAGTTGAACCAAACCCCTTGGTTTAAAATGTTTGGAAACATCTTGCAGAACTAATGGAATGTCTGGTAACATAGGTGACAATTGGTTGAACTAAATCTCTAAGCTAAAATGTTTGGAAACTTCTTGTTGCATCCTCAAATATTTGAGTGAGATTCTTGATACTTTACCAACCTCGATCAACATATGAGATGCAGACATATTGCAGGTTAAGTTTGAATCTGGATGGAAAAGATAACTACTCTTTTTAACCATCATAACTAAACTTAATTGACCATTCTCTTTTTGACCATCAAACTAAACCCAATTGACCATTCTCCTTTTAACCATCAAACTAAATCCAATTGACTATTAATTATATAATAGAAATGAAATAAGAACAATTTCCGTTTTAGATTATAATTGAAAGTTGATACTTCAACTAACTGGTTAAGATTTATGAACGGGATTATTTGTTTGAACGAATAAGTTTAAACACCCTCCAGGTATAAAATGACTTTTTAAGGGAGGTAGAGAATACAAAGTTGTCTCTCGGAAAATTGCCTGCAGATTAAACTTGGACAGAAGTGAGGGTGATGTTCCTCCGTAACATTTGGAAAACCATTAAAAATGGATTCTAAATTGGAATTTCCAAATTTTAAAGCTAGAGATCTCTAATATTATAAATTTTCTTTCCAAGCGCTGATATTTTTTTACCACTCACTGACGTATCATTTTCCCAGAACCAAAAGTTAATCACAAAAATTGATTACAGCCTTAAGCTAATCTGAAAATCTGAAGTAAACCTCACAAACTGTGGATTGTGAGCCTTAATCTTAATATTTATAAAACCCAAATCTTTATTCATTAGAAGATATAGTTTGACCTCCTTATATTTTGAATTTAAACATAAAGATGTGTTCTAAATTGCAACGATAATTTGTATTTTCTGAAGAATGATTCTTAATAATGCAGGCCTGATACAAATGCACAGAGAATCATCTTTACCATTTTAATGCAGATATGTTTGGACAAAATTAAGCAGGAGTGTTATCGCTTATGTTATTTTGATAAAGCTATCTCAAGGGTGTGCGATCAGCTTTCTAATTTACAGTTGCTTTATCTTATTCTGGTTTTGTTGTGTCAACAAAAGTATTCACAGCAAGGTCTTGGAATGAGTTGTGTTAGAGAAAAGGTTTGCACCAAGCTAGGCTTCGGCCCTTGTGTGCAAATCAGTGATAAAATTTGTCACTATTAAATAGAAAATACTAGAGATTTTTGGTAGAATTATGTGAGATATTATTTTATATCTTGATTTTAATTAACACTAGTATATTTGGACTATTTGTTGAATTATACAATTTTGCATCATAATTATACTATGATGTAATGTGTATCATGTGTTGTATATTTGAAGGTTAATATAAGAATTAATTTATGTAGATTTTTCTTTGTTTTCTGTGCTAGGTTGGATGTATAAGTTTTTATTTGTATTTTTGTCGATATGCTTTGTGCCATGCTGTGTGATGGTTTTGGATTCTTTATATTTATTTCATCTATCTTATGTCTTGAAACCGTAGGTTCATTGTTTTAAGTGAGAGTTGTTGTTTTGATGGTTACATATTGGAAATTATTGAGTGATATAGATAGCACTCCATTTTTGATGTTGAATTAGTCTGAAAATTAAATTTATCAAATAAAACCTCTGTATTTCACATCCAATGATCATGAAATAGAATCCCACCAATGAATAGATTTATGAATGGTTTGTTCATAAGTCTCTTAATTTTTCTTATAAGAAAGTGATAATCTGTGAAGTGGACCATTTAAATTGAAAGACAACCACATTTTCTCAAAATTGTATTTTTTTACTTCATGATTCCCCATGATGTTGAGATCTAGAACAATAGACAAGGTGGGTGGACAATGAGAGAGCCCTCGACTTTGAATGATGTGAATATTAAATATTTGGAAGAATTGCATGAACCTTGGTTTTGTGCTACCACATTTTAGGTGAAGCATATCATCAATAGATAGATTGGGGGCATCCGTTCTCATTTAGTAAAACAAAACAAAATTTTTGTATGTGCTTTAAGAGGTAGATTTGTGAGGAATATTCCACCATTGATAATATTGTTGCTAGTTAAGAAGGGTATACATATGAAATGATCATGTAGATAAGGTGCAAAATGTGTGGGTGACAATCAATGAAGGATGACACCAACTTCCTAATTTAAAAGAAATTTAGCAAATGTTAGGAAAGAAATCAAAGAGTCAAAGTGAGATTGGAGGGCACACTATAGCCTTGATGATTTGCAAGCGTGGTGACCACACAACGTTGAGAAGTTTCAAAAATGTCAAGGTTAAGGCTAAACTAGATAGCAAGATGAATAAAGAAGATAGAGGTAATAAAGAGTTAGAGATGCCGATCAATGATGAAGATAAAGAATGGTGAAGGGGAGTCTTTTGCTTTTTATTGGGTTGTGCGAGAGAGAGAGAGAGAGAGAGAGAGAGAGAGAGATGTCATGTAGGAGCATAGGAAGAAGTTCAAATGGCCATCATGAAATCGATGCAAATGTTAACTTTAAGAACTTATGTAATGCTTATCTACTTGATTTTTCCAATGGGTCCAATCAAGAATGAAGGAGAAAAATTAAGTAGATAGTCTATAGATGAGATTGTTAGAGAAACCTATTGTAAGAGTGATGAAAAGGAGAAATTGGGGTTAATCCAAAATCCCTTTCCTTTACAAAATCAATCCTGAGGCCTATGGGTTATGGGCCACAAAGCCTTATTGGAAGCATTCATAAGGCCTTCAGCCTTTAACCCATGGACCACACAAGAATCGGAGCCACCACGCTATCGGGAGCCTTACATATACTTTTAGGCCTTAAACCCCTCGGCCACACATAATGATAAAAAAAAAACACAGGAACACGGGAAAATTCCACTTCCGAACACATACCGGACTTCAAATTATATGCACCCGCATCAATAACTATCGGTGGGTTCGCTGCTTTAAGCGTTGCTCTTCAGAACTCCGATCCACCCAAGCTCCAATTGCCGCTTCCCGATATCGGCGATGTCGCATTATTGGCCATCGGCATATTGTTGTTCCACAGACTATCGTCCTTTAACCTCCCCGATATGCGATCCTCGATTTCATTTAAATCGTCGATTTGGATCGTCGATTCGACGGTTGACATTTGTTCGTGCAATCGCTTATGCCATACCTTAAGGTCTGTGGTCCGCCTTCTTATAGCAATCCGCCGTTGCGATTATAACAGATCTTTGTTCTAGCGATTAGATCTGGATCATTGATCCATAAGATCCAACAATCGCTGTGCATTCTTGCCGCTTCCTCTTCAACTTAGTCGTGATTGCCTTTTGGGGAATTTCTCCGTTAAACGCAGTTCTGCCATAGTCTATCAAGCACGCATAAATTCCATTACACAATTACCCTGGTTAGATCAATGGGTCGCCATCATGCCTGATGGTCGATCAACACATCAAAATAGGGATTTAAACCCTCGACACATATACACATAACAGAATTGGAAAGAGACATACTACACAGACACGCTGAAACACAAAATACATATTTATTATAATATATGTAGCACGATTACAGCTAAGGCATTTAAGCCTTAGAATAGAGTCTCCTCTTGACTACATTTTAACACTCAGGTTTACAAAGCTTTATCTATCACTCTGTCTCCCCTCCCTTGAACACGCAGGTTCATATATATAAGGAACATTGGATTATTGGATCGGATCACTGAAAGGATCCGATCATATCCTCTAACAAAAGCCCTTAAAGCACGCTACATGCATACACATGGCAGATTACATTTAGATCAAGTCTTTGAGACTTATCCATTCCATCTTTTAAATCTGTTTTAAAACAGATTTTTCCCTATTTTTCTCCCCTGGTCCACGTCTTCCTCTTCGCTCCGCTTTGGATTCCTCCCTTTGGCTAAGGGTGTTGGATGCTCCTGCATCAAAGAGCCCCAATTTTAACCCCTATAATATACTAGATAAAACCATGTATTTGTGGTAATTATGTGATTGAAGATGAGTGTGAAGCTAGGAGGGATCAGGGATAATGACTCTATAACGTAAAATATAATTATGCTTTTTAAATATTTTTTTAGCATGGAGTCCAATGATAAGTATTAATAAGGATTGGATGTCTTAGACCGTGTTCAACACCAAGTATCAATTCGAAATTCTATTTACAATTACTTTACCTTATTTTGGTTTTGTTGTGTCAAGAACAATATTCACGTCAAGGTCTTGGAATGAGCCGTGTTAGAGAAAATGTTTGAATCAAGCTAGGCTTTAGGCCTTTTGACATTGTTAAATAAAAAATCTTAATTGTTTTGGGTGAAACACTACAGACCTTGGTAGATTTATGTTAGATACTATCTTATATCTTGTTTTTAATTAACATTCATGTCTTTGGGGCATTTTTCCATGAAAGAGTACAAAACTATGAAATTTTGCATTATGAATATATTAGGATTGATTATGTATTATGTATTATGTGTTACACATTTGTAGATTAATACAAGAATTAACATAATATATGTGCGGTTTTTCTTTCTTTAAATGCCATGTTGAATATTTAAGTTTCTTTTTGAACTTTTTGTTGATATGTTTTGTACAATGATTTGTGTGATGTTTTTAGATTCCTTTGTATTTATTTCATCTACTTTATGTCTCAAAACCATAGGTGCATTACTTCATGTGAGACTCCATTGTTTTTATCGTGATATATTGGAAACCCTTTAAATGATCTAGATAGCACTCCATTAGTGATGTTGAACTAAATTGAAATTTAATGCCACCAAATGAGATCCTTGCATTTAACATGCAACAATCATGAAGTGGAACCCCACCTATGAAGAGATTAAAGAATAGCTTGATCACAAGTCTCTTAATTTTTCTTGAAAGGAAGTGATAATATATGGGTTGGACCCATTTAAATTGAGAGATATCCACATTTTCTCGAAATTGTATTTTTTTCCTTCATAATTCCCCATCTTATTATGTGAGTCAATGTTGAGATCTAGAACAATAGACGAGGTGGTGGAAAATGAGGGAACCTTTGACTTTGAATGATGTGAAGATTAAATGTTTGCAAGAATTGGATGGATGAACCTTGGTCTTGTGCAACCTTTTTTTGGGTGAAGCATGTCATCATTAGATAAATTGTGGAATTCATTCTCATTTAGTAAAGAAAATAAAAAAAACTATATGGGCTTTGATAAGGAGGTTTGTAAGGAGCCTTTCACCGTTGATAGCAATGTTGCTAGTTGAGAAGGATGTGGTGTATTCCCTCACATATATAATTGTAGAATAAAGAAGGTGCATCATGTATGAGTGACGATGAGTGAAGGATGATACGCACATCTTAATTTCAAATAAAGTTGGAAAAATGTTAGAAAATAAATCAAAAAGTGAAAGTGAGATTGGAGGGCACACTATAGAGAGATGATTTGCAAGTATGGTGACAACACAAGCTTGAGAAGCTAGCCAGATGAATAAAGAAGATAGAGGTGATGAAGATTTATAGATGTTGTTGGAGGGGTTAGTCAGCATAATCAACTAGGCCCACAAGTCTAGATAACCTACTAGACTCCAATCTATATGTAAGTCAAGTTGACTCTCTAGTTGAATCGACTTGCCAATTGGTTTTTCTATGTCAGGTTGAACGATTGATTTAGTTAGGAAGTTGAATTAGTTTTAACCATGAAGAGTCTAGTGTGTGTGTGTGTGTGTGTGTGTGTATTTGTATACATACCCTGCAATAATGTAATGAGAGAGATCATTGTGGATTAATACAAGAGGTGTTATTGCTGGTCTACCACTATTTTTTATCTCTCTCTTTACTCTTCCTTATATATGTGATTGAATGTCTATCTTACATTAGAATCTTTTTATATAAGGATATGTTGGTAACTGGTGCATACTTTCCACTATAGTACAACATTGATTTCATTGCCGTTAGTTCCTAAACCCGAGTCTATATAAAATGCACACATAAATGTTAAATTTAGAAGAGATTCAATAGTGGTGGCAGAGAAAAAAACTACCTAAAGAATTATGCAAGGAGAAATTGACTATTACTAGCAGATACAAGGTATCAATTCTTCACAGAGACCCATGAATAATTGATTGAGTCGATCCCTGCAAAAATGAAAAATTACTTCAACTGACCTTTGAATGCATCGTCTGGCAACTAATGTGCAGTTAATGTCTAAAATCATCAAAGGGGGAAGAAAAAATCTACATGAGTGGGTTGAGCAAGTTCTTAAGTATTATTGTGAAGAAAAAATAGTTAAAAGTCGCACCTCTGTTGCAAGATCAACGAACAGTTCTATACCAACTTCCACAAAGGATTCTTTTGCATAATTCCATCTCTATTGCACAATTTCCTCCTAGATAAAGGCGTTGGCCACATTGTAGAGTATTGAGCCCCATTGCATGAACGAGTTCATATAAGTGATCAAGAAAGGAAAGACAAGTGGGAACAATTTCTAGAAGCCTGTTGTAGAAACACCAAAGAAACATGGAACTATTTTTTGAGCAATAATCATGCTTATATCTTGGTCCATTGTTGGTCAAGAGTAAGGGCCGACAATATGAGGGTAATCGTATGTGAGATACTTCTAAAAGGATAAAAATTCATCCAAACCTGAGGAGCCAATATGAAAAGGAGTGGTTCAATCACAAATACTTTAGAGTGTATACTCTATGAAGAGTCTCTTAAAGCAATTCAATGTCGCGAAAAACATTACAAACTAACAATTGATATTCAAAATATTGAGAGGAACACATTTTAAGAGAAGATAGGAGATGCATAGCACAAGAATGTCGTGTTAGTCAACTCAACTAGAAAGCCCAAAGCAATAGGTCATTGGTGCATGGGACTCCTTTTAGGATGTCGAGAACACGTAGAGATGCATATCCTTGACAAGTTTAGAAAAGAGAGAAAGTATCTAGCTTAGTTTGAGCCCAAGAAGGAAAGTCAACCATATGGAAGTTGACAACTCTAGACCTACAACACGAAAGCCTCCTGTATTGAATATAAAAGGGCCTAGAATATGAAAATTTCTTAATCAAAGGCTACATATTGACTCAGAATCCTCATCAAATTGGCATATAAAAGAAAAGAAAGTAAATCAAATGATTAAATTCTCATAGAAATATTGACATTAATTATACTTGGATTGGTAATGAATAAGTTGATGGCATACTCCTTCATATAAGAGATCTCATGGATGATCCCCCCTGCTGAATTTATTAACTGTAGAAGAAAATGAAAATTTCATGGGAAGTGTCAATGAGGAGTCACATTGTTTTACAAAACATACAGACAAAGCATGTAAAAAAGATGACACATTGTTCTTGACAACAATTGTTGAAGTCAGACAAGATGTGAATCTTTCCAAAGTTGATCAATCCAAGCAAGTGGGAGTCGACTCTGAAGTTGATAAAACATTTGTTCTAGTCAAGTCGGTAATCCAATCGATTAAGCATCCTGTTAAATAAGTTAGATCACCACCACCTACTTACCTAACCAAAGTAAATTTACCGAAACCAACAAAGAAAACAATGGGATTGAGTCACATTCCCCTTTATGAGGGAGATGAGAATTTGAAAATACATGTTTCACCTATGAATTTTTTTGGGGTGCTAATGATATAATTGATGAAGACAAGCATATGGTACAATTCACAGGAGCTCTATGAAAAATAATACTTACATGGTATATGAAATTCATGAAAAATTAGACTAAATCAAAATCTGAAATACAAGGAAGCTTCCTCACATTCTTCAAGGCCCAAGATGTTGAGCATCTTGCAACACGACTAAAAGAAATAAAGAAAAATCTAGGAGAGAAAGTACATGAATATGACAAAAGATTCAAGGATTGTTTTAGTCAAATCCCATACCACATTGATGAAGGCCTTCTTGTTCAATAATACGTAGTAGGAATTTTGCAAAGCATTCGAGGACCCTTACATATCCATGAAATCAATTCATGCGAGGAAACCTTGAAAAGGGAATAATGTATTCAAATTGATGATGATAGTCTATTAACCTCCTTATCAACAAACAAAAGGCTAGAAGAAAATTTCGAGCAACTTCAAAATACTATAAAAAATATTTCACTCTAACAAAATGAATTATGGTGCACGAATTATATGAATGAAGGTAATACCAAAGACAATTCCAAATTTGTTGGTACCTTTGAACAATATCTCCTTTCTGTGCAACTTGGCTTATTTTGTGAAATTTGTCAAATGTTGATCAATCACACCACATGGGATTGTCCATACAATCTCAAAAACACAAAGCCAAATTGGTGTGCCATATGCGACGAAGCAACCCACTCTACACAAGAATGCCAATGGAACAATGGAAAAAAACCCAATTACATTGCAATATAGCATACACAATCGACCACTAAGTCTATGGATCCAAACATGGAAGGAGAGTGAGGAAATGAATATCAAGGAAATGATTACCAAGGTCACAACTGTTTTAAAAGAAACTAGGTTCGACCTTCATACCAATTTTTATTTTATGTAAATGAAGAAAAATAATTTTATTTGTTCAAGCATGGGTTTCATGCTCAAGTCTAGATTAAGCATGTTTTTCATGCTTCTAGGGATTGTTGAGTCAAGAAGAATATTTGTCATATATTAAAGTCCCATTTGGACACTTTGTAACAAAAGAAAAAGATTAATTTTTGAGTCATTTTGTCCTCCAACACCAAGTTGGCCCTGCCATGATAAGTCGAATTTGTTAAGGCACCTTTTCACTCTCATGAATGATTATATATAAGGAAGACTTCATCCTCATTTGAAGATATGACATGGAAGTTTGATCTGTGCATAAGAGAAGAAGGAAATTAGAGCAAAGGCCAAGGGTGTTGAGAAATCCTTCGGGCAACTAATTACAATGATTTCTCTTAACTTGATAGGTGCTTGTGATGTTTATTAGCTTCTTTAATTATATTTTCTTTATAATCATTATTTTTTCATCATCAAACAACTACCAAAGCAAAAGGACACCAGATATAGGCACTCACCCAGGGCAAAACCCCTATGAAAGGAAAAACACAGTCAAACTCTTCTACTAATAATTTCAAATCAAATGAGACACTGTAAGACCTTTGACTCAACCTTAGACTCATTCTCCTCCAACTATCAATTCAAATTTTCATCATAAGTCAGCATAGGTATATTTCAGATCCTGTCCTTGATCCAGGTGGATATTGGTGGCCACCCGTCTATTCCACCTAGTCCCGCCAGTCAGTTTCATATGTTTCCTTGTTTATTTCAACATTTACTATTTTTAGCAGTTTTCGGGTCCTGAACTTCGTAGCAGTTTTGACCCCTAAACAGTTTTTTTGAGGTCCGTAGTAGGCTCATAGCCATAGGTAGGGGCCTTGGGTGAAACCTGTAGTACTCGGAGAGACCTTTCCAATAATGTATCGTACATGCCAAATGGAGATAATATGACCAAGTTACGACCTTGGGAAGTTGGCTACCCAACTAACCCCAATGGGTCCCACAAACTCTTGGTGTTACATCTCTTGGGGTTAGGGTTTTGGTTGTTTAGGGTTTTCTCATGTTTCTAAATAATAAATAGACGCTTGAGCCTCATTGTAACACAGTTCAGAGGCATGTAGCCACCACATCTCATCTTAAGATAAGCTACCATCGCCTGAGCTATCATATTTCCATTCCGTTTGTAAGTATAGTTTAGTATTTTTCTATTAATGAAATGAAGTGTTTTTCTGCTACATATCTATATTTATGATTATATCTGTAATTTGTTGTGTTCCTATTTAAAGTTCGGATCAGTGGTATCAGAGCAGTATGCTCTTTCTCTTTTTTTTTTTCTGTGAATGTCCCCAACGAGGTCAGGGTATAAGGAGTTAGGGCTCGATCTGGTTGAACCACTGCAAGATCAGCCTCACAAACCCCGACGACCTTCTATGGCGGAAGAAAAGAAAGACAAGGGGGCAGGAGATCCTTTCAATATGTTGCTCAAGGAACCCCTCGAGCGATAGAGGAACGCGATGATGATGGATAACTTTTCCCACCTTCGACGACTACCCATAGGTGATGCATCTTCATCCAATAACCACTCTAGCAGCACCACTCCTTTTAAGGTACAAGTTAACTTCAATATTGCCTTATTTGAGGGCCTGATAGATGCAGACATCATAGATAAATGGTTAAATATGTTGGAAGGATATTTTTCAGTTCATGACTTTTCCAATTGGGAAAATATTATTTTTGCACTTCTCAAAGCTATCCCACACGTCAAGCACTAGTGGGAAACCTACTGTGAACAAAAAGATGAGAGTGAACCCTCGCTTTTTCCAGCCGCACCTACTTGGGATTCTTTTTGAGACACCATCAAGGGACAATATTACCTTGTCGGGAGCTATGAAGATAAATACATAAAGTGGACCACACTACGACAGGGAAGGGACCAAGATGTGCTGGAGTTCACAAATAATTTCCATACCCTTCGCATGAAGTTGGGTATCAAGGATAATGAGCGACATTTGGTACTCAATTACAGTGACTGTCTACATAAGTACATCCAAGATGAGATGCAATTCCTGGACATTTCCTCGCTCGACACAGCGTACCGATACGCTGTCAAGATTGAGTAGAAGTTTAAATAGAAGAAGCAGGACTTTGGATCTGCGAATCCAAAGCAAGGAAAACGCGTCTCCAAACCGTAAGGAAAAGGACAAAGCCAAGGCGGGGCCACCCAGGACAGCTCGCCGAAGCCGGAAGCAAAGAACAACACCATGAAGACAAAGAAGGACACGAGAAAATGGTGTGAGTTCCATAAGAGCTCCACCCACAACACAAGTGAGTGTCGGGCCAAGCAATCACTGGTGGTCGAGCTAAAGGCCTTTGAATTAGATGCATGTTTCGACTCTAAATTAGAACTCGATGAGGGGAATGAAAAAGGGAAGCAGATCATTGATGTAGAGCCTAGTGCCACTGTGTCCACCACCAAGATCTAGAAGATTGAGCCCGAAGATCCAGAGGAGGGGGAACACCTCTTCCACTCATAGATGTGGGTGAAGGGTTCTCCGCTGCAGTTCATTATCAACAACGGGAGCCAAAAGAACCTCATTTCAGTAGAGGTCGTGAAGCGTCTGGGTCTAAAGACTACATCACATCCACAACCATACACCATTGGGTGGCTTCACCAAGGACGAGATCTCCGCGTCAGCTAGTAGTGCTGCATTCCCTACAACATTAGGCCCTTCACAGATGAGGTACTGTGTGATGTTTCTCCTCTTGAAGTTTGTGATGTATTGTTAGGACAACCATACTTGCGGAAGCGAAATGCTGTATATGAGTCTAGACCTTGCTATGTGATTATTACTTTGGCCAATATTCTGTAAAGGATACCGGAGTTAGCCCCGCCTACCGCCATTTCTTTGATCAATGCAAAGTAATGTAGTGAGATCATTTCCCAAACTAGTAAATTTATTTTCCTTATGATTCACCCTTAGGGCAAGAAGATGGTTGTGGCCACAACTTCCAGGCAGGGCTCCTCTGCACAACAATAATAGATGGACAAGGTCATGGAGGAGTACATGGATATTTTTTCCTCACTTACAGGGGTACCTTTGCACTATCAAGTCAAGCACTCCATCAATTTGACCCCGAGTGCGCCACTACCAAATGGACCAATCTATCAACACTATGTTATGGAGAATGATGAGAAGAAGAGGCAGATTCAAGAGCTATTGCAAAAAGGGCACATCACACCAAGCTCATCACCCCGTGGGAGCCTAATTATATTGGTACAAAAGAAGGATGGGACCTGAAGACTTTGCATTGAATATCAGGCGCTAAACAAGATCACTGTCCGGAATATGTACCCAATCCCGTGGATTGATGACCTTCTGGACTAGCTCAAGGGGGTCAAATATTTTAGCAAGATTGACTTAAAGTCAGGTTATCACCAAGTGCCTATCGAACCCTCCGATGTGTGGAAGACTGTCTTCAAATCCAAGGAGGGCCTTTCCTAATGGTTGGTCATGCCATTCGGATTGGGGAATGCCCCTGCAACTTTCATGAGACTGATGGAAGACACCTTGTGACCCTTCACAAATGCATTCATTGTGGTGTATTTAGATGATATCTTGATCTTTAGCCAGGGTTGGGAAGAGCACCTCCACCATATTCGACAAGTCCTTCAAACCCCGCGACAACACAAGCTGTGTGCTAACTTGGAGAAATACACTTTTGGCCTGACCCAGGTTCAATATCTGGGGTACATCATTGATGAGAAGGGTGTACATGTGGACCCAACCACGATACAAGTCATTCGGGATTGGCTAACCCCAACCACTCTAACAGAGCTCTGCAACTTTTTGGGTCTTGCGAATTTCTACTGCAAGTTCGTGTTGGGGTTCTCTCATATCACTTGGTCTTTAAGTCAAGTCACAAAGGGCGGAGCAAAAGCAAAGTTTCTTTTGTTAGAAACCCAACATCAGGCATTTTCCGAGTTGAAGCATCACCTCTGCTCTGCACGAGTGCTCACATTACCAGACCTACAACAACCATTTGAGATTGAGATAGACGCTTCTAACTATGCTATTGGTGCAGTTCTTACTCAGCATGGGAATCCAGTGGCTTACCACAATGAGACACTTTCAAACATAATTTAAAAGTATCCCACTCACGACAAATAAATGTATTCCATTGTGTAGGCCTGCCGTCAATGGAAGCATTACATTATGGGGAAGGAAACGGTCATCCACACAGAGCACCAACCCCTCCAGTTCATACAGACACAAGGGAAGTTGCAGAACAATTTCCATCAGAAATGGTCCACCTACCTGCAACAGTTCCATTTGAACATTACATATAAGAAGGGAAACACCAATAATGTTGCTAATTGCCTCAACCGACCACTGGTCATGGCGCTGATCACTGTGCTCGACTCCTGTGGGCATGAGACTTCAGGGTGGATGCATCTTTACTAGAGTGATCCAGAATTCGGTAGCACATACCAGACACTCCTAGAAGGGATGAAAGTTCCAAATTTTCACCTTCAGGATGCATTGTTATGCCACCTAGGAGAAATATGTGTTCCTTCAAGCGAGCATGCCAAGATGATTTGGGAGGTGCACTGCAGTCAGGTCGCTGGACATTTTGGAGTAGAGAAAACAATGACAGTATTGTAGAAGTAATTTTACTGGCCGAAAATTCGTCAGGATGTTGGGAAGTACATTAGATCCTGCACCGCTAGTTCCATTGCCAAACCAACCATCAAAAATCAAGGCCTGTATACTCCTCTACCTACTCCTAGTCGACCTTGGGAATCTATCTCCATGGATTACATGTCGGGCCTTCCTTCTACTAAGCACGACAACAATTGTGTTTTCATAGTCGTCGACAGATTCTATAAGATGGCCATCATGGCGCCCTACAAGAAGAGTATCACAACCGAGGCCACTGCTAATCTCTTCTTTGAGCGAGTGTGGGTACACTTTGGGATCCCATAGTCCATTGTCTTAGATCGGGACAACAGATTCCTGAGTGCATTTGGTTTAGTCTCTCGTCGATGCTGGATACAAAATTTACTAAGTCCATGATTTTCCATCCTCAAACTAATGGCCAAATAGAGGTTGTCAACATGATGATCGTACACATTTTGTGCATGTAAAACTCGAAGAATCCATGCACGTGGGATGAAAGTCTCCCTTATGTCCAACACAACTACAACATATCTCTCCACAACTCAATAGGACACAACCCCTTTCAGGTAGGGCTGGGATTTCAGCCATTACGTCACATTGATGTGGCGATACCATTTGCAGCCACTTGGGGAGATTTGGCTCACGTCCAGTCCGAAGTCGAAAGGGCTAATGACTTCATTGAGCGCATTCAACACATTCGCCAATAGGTCCATGATATATTGGACAAAGATAATGCTAAGTAGAAGAAATGCCATGATAAACATCGAGTACCACACAAATTCCAGGTGGGTGACAAAGTTTGGCTACATTTGCAGAAGGAGCGCCTCGCTAGACCCCGCCGCAAGCTTCGCTCACTTCAATATGGGCCATACACCATCACCAAGGCTTTTGGTGATAATGCCTTCGAGCCCAACATCCCATTGTTCCTTCGTCTACACCCAGTGTTCAATGTAGACTGCCTTCGACCATACTTTCTATTGTCGTTAGACACATCCGACATTGCAGAACAACTCACGCCAACAAAGCTCAACCCAGACTGCATGGAACATGCCACAACTGATCAAATCATGGATACACAGATCGAGAACACTCAGCAATAGAGGATAAATCTATATCGAGTTGTCAAAGCAGGCCAAATCCTTCACCAGGGCAAGTGGTTCACCGGGGACCAGGTTCAACAAAAACTTCTTCACCTCATGGAGGCTTTGCACGCAATGGGGACCATTGCTTCCTAAGGGGGGAGGAATGATCTAGGTGGATATTGGTGACCACCTACCTATTCCACCTAGACTCTCCAATTAGTTTCATGTGTTTCCTTGTTTATTTCAACATTTAGTATTTTTAATAGTTTTTTGGGTCCTAAACTTCCGAAGTAGTTTTGACCCCCTAAACGATGTTTTTTTGAGGTCCGTTGCAGGCCCATAATCGTAAGCAAGGGATTGCAGTGAAACATGTAGTACTCGGAGAGACCTTTCCAACAAGGTATTGTATGCGCCGAACATAGATAATATGACCAAGTTACTACCTCAGGAAGTTGGCTGCCCAACTAACCCCAACAAGGCCCACAAACTCTTAGTGTTACATCTCATAGGGTTAGGGTTTTGGTTGTTTAGGGTTTTCTCATGTTTTTCAATAATAAATAGGCACTTGAGCCTCATTGTAACAAAATTTAGAGGCATGTAGTTGCAACATCTCTTCTCAGAGATAAGCTACCATCGCCTGAGGTATCTTATTTCCATTTTGTTTGTAAGCATAATTCAGTATTTTTCTATTAATGAAATGAAGTGTTTTTGTTAAAATTGGAAACTAGGGCCAAAATCCATGCGGGTCATCTTATTCATGGCTGATAATATTTTTATTAGATTCCTCTCATCGAGATGTGTAGGATTGATCTAAAAATCATTTGATTCCGATAAGTATTTATGGAGATATGAATTTATTTTGATTATGGAATAATTATCAAGCCGACCAACAAATCATGTAGGCTCAGAAGCCCAACAGTCGCATGTATTCAATCATCAACATTTGTGTATAAATACATGAGGACTTTTCCTCATTTGCACTCACTCATCTCATCACATCTCTCTCTCTCTCCTGCGCAGAAAAGAGGCTCTTCTCCTACTGTGCAGAAAGAGACTCTTCTCTCACGTGTGGAAGGAAGAAACATAATTTAGGGCTGCAACTGCAGATCAGAAGTTTGACCAGCATTGACCATCAAACTCTCTCTCAGAACTGCACTGTAGGTGAATCTGGATCTCCTCTGAAGGCCGCATTTTTTGGTGAAGGAATCAAGCTGATCAGACGGTCGGTTTGCAAGATATTGTCTGCCCTAGTTTGGCTGATCCAGGGTTTGCTGCTGCTGATGTAAATAAGATTTATATACTATTTTCTCTCTGCTGAAATATTGAAGATAAAGGAAGATTTGATCAAATGGTTCCCCACATTAGGGTTTGTCCCTGGCTAGCCACCACATCTTGTGTCTCTTGTCTTGGCTTGTTTTTTGTCGATCGTTTAATGTTGTATCTGCACTTTACTTTATGTACATGTGATTGCTAATCTATGGATAATAATAAGAAAGATAAGTAAATTTCTCTAAGCATAGAACATACCATTAATTAACATGGTATCAAAGCTGAGGTGAAGACAAAGCCCGAGCAAGAGCAAGAGCAATCACCGAAGAGAAGATTGGCAAGGCTATCCTAAAAGAACTATGGGGTCCTCAACACTCTTCCCTACCGAAGACAAGCTCTGTGAGAAAGCCGACTATCACGGATGGAAGATGTCTCTCGATCTAACCTTAGAAGATCAGGGAGTGTTGGACCATGTGAGAGGTAATATTGTTGAGCCTCCATCAAATGCACTTGATGCTGCTAGGAACAAATGAAAAACTGGCAAAGTCAAAACAAAGAAGATCATCCGGGACTCTATCGACAAGCGCTTGGTGGCCTACATCTCCGACCTAGACACCTCCAAGGAAATCTACGATAGATTGGTGAGTTTATTTAAAGTTAATGATGCAAATCTAGTCTTGTTTCTTAGAAATAAGTTGAAGGAAATGAAGAAGGACAAATATGAGAGTATGCAAGCATACTTCTTAAGAATCACCGAGATCAGGAATGATCTCCTATCTATTGGGGAGACTATTACTGATTGGGAAATGGCACTCACAACTCTTGGAGGATTACCATATGAATGGTACGTGTTCAGGACTACTCTTCTGAATAATAATGTAATTCCTGGTTTCGAGGAATAAATGGCTAGATGCATTCAAGAAGAAACAAGGATAGAAGAGAAAGAAATGCCCATGGCTAAAGGTCCTCCTGCTGCCTTTTCTTCTCATGCTAAGAAAAGAAATAATTCCGGGGCTAAATCAAAAAGAAAGGCTGGACCTAAGGGTGGAAGAAAAGGACGATGTTACATTTGCGATAAAGCAGGTCACTATGCAAGGGAGTGCCCTGATATAAGGGACTCACATCGGGACGATGATAAAAATCCCTCTCATGGCAATCAAAGGAATGGCAAATCTAATAGCAAAGGAAAAAGGAGTGCTAGAAATCAAGGAAGAGGACAACCATTCAAGAAGGCTAGAAATTCCAGGTATGAATCCAACATTGTTGATAATAAGCAGGATGAATATTATCTACTAGCTGCTCTATCTACCTCTACTCCTTCGGACTCAATGGGAATTTGGCTCATTGATAGTGGTGCCTCAAGGCACTTCACTGGTTACAAAGAAGTTCTCCATAATCTGATAGAGAAAGAAACTAACCTGGAAATTGTCCTTGGAGATAATATGAAATATCCCATGAAAGGTGTAGGCAATGTCTCTCTTAAATTGAATCAAGGTAATACAATCCACTTACAGGATGTATTATATGTACTTGACCTCAAAAATAACCTGGTGTCCATCTCGGCAATGGAAGACAAAGGCTACAAGGTGACCTTCAGCAATGGCAAGGTACGCATATGGAAAAATAATGTTAAAGATGCCTTCACTCTTGGGTTTCGAGTTGATTCATTATATTAGGTCGGTGGAAGTCCGCTAGGTGTCATGTCTTGTGACACATCTCTTCAGTCCGAACTTTGGCATCGGAGGTTTTCCCACCTTCATTATAAATCTCTACTCGATGTAAGACAAATGGTCACAGAGATGCCCGAATTCCGAGTAGAGAAAGAAGGTGTATGTTTGGGATGTGCCGAAGGAAAGCTTAAAAGGGAACCATTCTCCTCAAGCCAAAACAATACCTCCGATATATTACAACTGGTTCACTCAGACATATCTGGTATGATGCTTGTGAACTCCTTGATCTGAATTTGAAACTGCTTGAAATTTGTTTGCAAGGTATTCAATTCAGAATTAAACATGTTTAAAAGATTTCCATGTCTTGCAGAAAGAAAACACATGAAATTTTCAGCTGTTCATGACCCATTTAAGCATAGCAGAATTATTTCCTTTTACTGCTTAACACATAAAACGAATTTGTTCTGCAAAATAAATCAACCACAAATGCAAAAGAAGTTGATAAAGCAGTTCACCCCCTCCAGGGCTACGTCTGCTGGGTCCAAAGCTCCCAACCGGGCTTGTCCTTGTTTTTATTAAATGCTAAAATTGAAAATACAGCTGAATAGAAGCATCTACAGGAGAAATATATGGTAAAAATGGATTCAGAACACTTGAATCCTTCAAGATTGACTATTGGATCACCTCCAATGGATACCTGCAACCCTATACAGTCTTCACAAAAGTGGGCCCTAGTGGCTCCTAGAACTTTCACGGCTCCAAAACCTTTGAAAATGACCTCATATGGCTGTAAGACCTGCACCAATGGCTTCAGAAGGTCGAAAATACCCAAAATAAAAAAAAAATTCGTCCAAAACGGACTTTCCTAGCCAAAGTTATGGCCATTTACTCCCAACTGCCAGCTGCCCCTACAAAAACTCCAGCTAACTTTAGTTAACTCCAGTTAGCTCCGCCAATTATGGCGGGTCCGCCAAATTCGCCATGTCCGCCAAAATTTCCACCAAATTGTGCAGTTACATTTAATGTTTGTGGGCTGCCTCGGATTTCGTTCTGGCAGTTTGGCTGGCGGTTTAAATGTGCTGGCCCACGATTCTCGGGCCAAGGTCATATGGCATGGGGGGCTGGCCCCCTTTGGTTTCCGCCCCAGCACATTTCAAACTTCAATAATAGTTTAATCCGCCCTTTGAACAACAACCAAGACCGTGGGCTAACGGTAAGGCGCTTGACTAATAGACCATAGGTCGGGGGTTCAATCCCCCATCCGACCAATTTTTTTTTGAATATATCCGCCCATGAAGCTGCTGACGTCATCTGGGGGCCACGTGGTGGCCTCCGGGCCTGCCACATGGCAGCTTCTGATTGGCTGTTCAAAGGGAATATTCCAAGGAATATTTTGTAGAATATTCCTTTTTTAATTTTTTTTGAAAAATTAAAATGTCTAATGTTATGGGCAAATTCTTCTTTTTGCCATAACTTCCTCATACGGCGATCGTTTTTCGAACCGTTTGCGGCGCTGAAATCGGGAAGACGAGCAATTTCCATTCGTTCAATTTTGAACTAGTTCTGAGCACTTTAAATTTTGAGCATTTTACGACACTTAGGACATGAGCACCTGATCACGCCTCCCCATTGGGAAGCTTTTGGACCCCAAAAGCCTTCAACTACCTGTTAAAGAGGTGAGGGTACAGCTCCCTCACTCTGTCCACCTCCATCCACTTTTCCTTGTTTGGTTTGCTGCCTTTGAAACCAACCCGAACATAATCTACACTGCCCCTCCTTGAAGTGCGTGTCCTTCTGTCAAGGATTGTATCTTCTTTCAACTCATCTAAGAATTCTGGCGAGAAATCTTCTATAGATGGCAGATGAACAACATTTTCATGATCAACAATCAAAGGAGGTTCATACAAACATAAGTTCTCCACATTGACAACAGAATACATTTGCATGTAGGAAGGCAAATCTAATTGAAAAGCATTATTTCCAACCTTCTTGAGGATTTTGAATGGACCATAACGAATAGGCTTCAGCTTTTTACCTTCTCCTTTGCATCCTTTCCTTACTAATGTACAGCCATACCTCATCCCCTTCTTGAAACTTGTGATCGACTCTATGCTTGTCGTGTCTTTCCTTGTACTTGCCTTGACTCTTCTCAAGCTGTTCTTGAATTTGCTGATGTATTTGCTGAATTCTTTCAATGAATGAACGAGCTTTGTCAATGTCACTATGTCCCTCAATGGCAACATCTTTCTCAAGAATGAAATCAAGAGGTGATTTTGGCAAGTAACCAAAACAAGCTTCAAACGGTGAGGTGTTTGTGGAAGAGTGCTTGGCACGATTGTAAGCATGCTGTATGTAGTGCAAATGTTCATCCCAAAGCTTGGGATGATTGCTGCAATAACCTCTCAAGAGGTGCACAATGGCTCTGTTCACAACTTCGGTTTATCCATCTGTTTGCGGATGGAAAGCAGTACTTTTCTTCAACTTTGTGTCCATCATCTCCCATAGGTTGGACCAAAAATTCCCCACAAATATGGAATCCCTGTCACTAATAATGGAAGTAGGCAAACCAAAGTGAATCCATACATGATGAAAAAATAATTCAACAGTTTGTTCAACAATTATAGTTTTCTTACAAGGCATAAGTATACACATTTTGCTGAAACGATCAACTACTACATATAAATAATCATGCTGCTTTCGAGATTTTGGCAAATCTCCTACAAAATCCATAGAGATGCTCTCCCATAGTCTAGAAGGTTCTGGCAAAGGAGTATACAAACCAAGCTTCCTATTGCTAGGCTTGCTTGTAGCACATAATGAACAACCTCTTATGAACCTTGAAACAGAATCTACCATGCGAGGCCAATAGCAATACCTCTGTAGATGTGCAACTGTATTGCTCACACCAAAATGGCCAGCAATAAGAGAAGAATGAGCTTCTCTTATGACATTTATCCTCTCCCCCTGTGGTATACACAACTTGCCCAAATGAAACAGCAAATTGTTATGCATGTGATAGTCATTTTCCTCTACATGATTCCCTTTACTCAAGTTAGCATACACATCTTTAAAGTCATCATCAGATGCATATTGTTCTATGTAACTATCATGTACAATGGAAGCATTCTTAAGTAAAGTAACAACACCAATAATAGGCCTTGAAAGCATATCAGCAACCTTATTCAAAGTACCTTTCTTATACCTTATTACCAAATGGAAATGTTGCAAGAAGCCCATCCATCTGAAGTGTCGTGACTGTTGTAACTTGCTTTGTTATTGCAAGTACTGTAAGGGCTGATGGTCGATATGTATAACAATTTCTTTGCCCATCAAGTAGTGTTTCCACTTTTTGACGCTTTGTACCAATGCATACAACTCCTTATCATATGTAGGATAATTTACAACAGCACCATTAAAAGTTTCAGAATGAAAAGCAATAGGCTTACCATGCTGTAGAAGAACTGCACCCATAGCATAATCACTAGCATCAGTTTGGATCTCAAATGGCTGTCTCAAATACGGTAATGCAAGGACTGGAGCTGAACTAATCTTCTCTTTCAAAGATTCGAAAGATTTTTGCTGCTTGCCTCCCCATTGGAAAGCATGCTTCACACTTGTCATTGCATGCATAGGAGCTGCTATAGAAGAGAAGTTAGAGATAAACTTCCTCCAATATTGAGCTACACCCAAAAAACTTCTTACCTCTGTTATGGATTTGGGAGTAGGCCACTTCACAATAGCCTCAATCTTAGCAGGATCAATTCTCAAAGCACCTCCTCCTACTATGTGTCCCAAATAAACCAAAGAAGTCTTTCCAAATTCACACTTTGACATTTTAAGAAATCACTGATTCTTCTTCAAAACATCAAGTACTTTCCTAACATGCATGACATGATCTTCTCTAGACTTGCTGAAAATGAAGATGTCATCTAAGTAGACAATAACGAAATCATCAAGAAAAGGACGCAAGACATCATCCATTACCCGCATGAAAGTTGCAGGTGCATTGCACAAACCAAACGGCATCACAAGCCACTCAAAGAGTCCTTGTTTGGTTTTAAAGGCTGTCTTCCAAATGTCACTTTCTTCAATTCTTACTTGATGATATCCACTGCGCAAGTCTAGCTTAGTGAAATATCGAGCATCTTTCAGCTGGTCTAGCAAATCATCTATCCTTGGGAGTGGGCAACGATTCTTTACCATTATCTTGTTCAAGGCCCTGAAATCAACACACATATGCCAAGTGCCATCTTTCTTTGGAATCAATACAATCGATGACCCACATGGCGAAGTACTTGGCCTTATGAAACCCTTGTCCAACAAGTCCTTGATTTGCTTCTTTATTTCAGCATTCTCCATAATAGACATGCGGTACATGCCTATGTTTGGAAGAGGACAATCTGGATGCAAATGGATTTCATGCTGAATCTCCCTCTTAGGAGGCAAACCTGTTGGCTCCTGAAACATCTCATGATATGCATCAACTACATCATACAGATCTGATTTAAGTTCTGGATCACAATTGTCAAATGACTCATGATTCACATCAACCTTGGGCTTAATCATAAGAAGAACAAAATTCTTACTTGAATTGACCAGCCTTTTTACCTGTCCTGCATTCACCATCGCTATATTTGTCTTCTTGCGATGAGCTCTAACAATGAACTCCTTGCCATCTTTGAAAAGATGATATTTTTTTTCATGGCGATGAAAGATAGCTTTCCTGTCAAACAAGTAAGGACTTCCCAAAACAATTCCTGCTATATCAAAAGGTACCACATCAAGTTCAACTGTGTCAATAAAATGTGCAGTAATTGCAAAGCGCAATGTGCACTTTCTTGAAACTTGTAAATTTGCATCCTCGCAAATCCATCCAAGTGGATATGGCTTCGGATGTGGAACGGTCTCAAGTTTAAGCTGCTTGACCAAGTCCTCTGATATAAGGTTTGCTTGTGACCCACTATAAAAAAGTGTGTCAATTTTAGTATGTTTTGAAATCACCCTCACATGAAACAGTTCAATTCTTTCTTCCTCATTAGGAGCTTGTACATGGCAGTTTGAGGTACTAGTGCTGGCTTGAGTTTAAATTTCTTTTCCCTTCAAGTTTTTCAAACCCATGGCTGCAATTTTGGTTTCATCACCTGAATCTTCCCCTAAATCTTGTGGTGTAGATGTAGTAGCAGCAGTTTTCTGTTGCCCTTTGGATTTGTTAAATTGAGGTCTTTTTTCAGGATATAATTTCCAATAGTTTTTCTCCTCATGGCCTGGTTTAGAACAGTGTTTACAGATCACTTTCTCACTCTCCTGTTTGACAGATGCATTCTTTTTGCTCTTTCCCTTGGAGGTTTTCTCTTTGTTTTTCCCCTTGGGGGGCTTGTTTCTACCCTCTTCAAATGTGTTTTTTCTCCTTGCCTCTAAATGGGTAGCTTGGACACAAACCTCGTCCAGGCTAGTAGGGTTAAACATCAAGATGGTGTGTCTAAGGTAGCTATGCAAGCCACCGATGTATTTCAGCAAGGTTTCTTGGGTCTGTAAATCTACCCCTAACAAGAGAGCTCTTCTTCTGAATTCTTGGGTGTAGTCTTGGACACTCTGACCCTTAAGTTGTCTGAAATTTTGCCAATTCATAATGGCTTTCTGCATGTGACCAAGAGGATAAAACTGTTTTTAATGGCTAACAGAAATTCAGGCCATGTTAAGGTGACCTTACCAAATTTCTTGATCTCCTCTTTAGTCTTGGCCTCCCACCAGACCAGTGTTGCTCCATCCATTCTCAAAGAAGCCAACTGAATCTTTGTGGCATCATCATGCATATTTTGGATCCTCAAGTAAACTTCCAACTACCTAATCCAGTTGTCAAGCTTTTCTGCATTCACTTCACCATTAAACATAGGTAATTCGAATTTTACATCAAGCTTCAAAAAAGGACTTTTTCCAGAGGATCTATGCTTATGAACAAAAGAAGACGAGGATGAAGAGGAAGAAGGTGAAGATGGGGGTGGTGGATCACCATTTCCTCCATGTCCTTTCTTGGAATGATCATCATCCTTTTTACCTCCTGAAGAGCCCTCTCCTTCATGTGGATGTTTGGACCCTTCTCCAGCCAATTTCTCATTTCTTTCTTGGTACAATATCCTCACCATTTCAGTGAGGTCCAAGAAAGCCTTTCTGAAGACTCTTTCTTCTTCTCTTGGATCTGTCTCTGTAGGAATTTCTCCTTCATGTTCAGACATCCTTGAAGCTTCTGCTGAGACTCTTGAGGGTGAAATTTAAGGTGGAGGTGATGGCTCTTTGGCCTTCCTTGATTGAGGATTCTCTCGTTCTCTAGTCAACTGTCCTTCCCCTCTTTTAAGTTTCAACCTGGTAAGCATCAATACTTTGCAAGACAGTTAGAAGATCTTTGCACAAAAACCCTGAGCTCTGATACCAACTTGATCTAAATTTGAAACCACTTGAAATTTGTTTGCAAGGTATTCAATTCATAATTAAACATGTTTAAAAGATTTCCATGTCTTGCAGAAAAAAAAACACATGAAATTTTCAGTTGTTCATGACCCATTTAAGCATAGCAGAATTATTTCCTTTTACTGTTTAACACATTAAAACAAATTTGTTCTGCAAAATAAATCAACCACAAATGCAAAAGAAGTTGATAAAGCAGTTCACCCCCTCCAGGGCTACGTCTGCTGGGTCCAAAGCTCCCAACCGGGCTTGTCCTTGTTTTTATTAAATGCTCAAATTGAAAATACAGCTGAATAGAAGCATCTACAGGAGAAATAGATGGTAAAAATGGATTCAGAACACTTGAATCCTTCAGGATTGACTATTGGATCACCTCCAATGGATACCTGCAACCCTATACAGTCTTCACAAAACTGGGCCCTGGTGGCTCCTAGAACTTTCACGGCTCCAAAACCTCTGCAAATGACCTCAGATGGCTGTAAGACCTGCACCAATGGCTTCAGAAGGTCGAAAATACCCAAAATAAAAAAAAAATTCGTCCAAAACGGACTTTCCTAGCCAAAGTTATGGCCATTTACTCCCAACTGCCAGCTGCCCCTACAAAAACTCCAGCTAACTTTAGTTAACTCCAGTTAGCTCCGCCAATTATGGCGGGTCCGCCAAATTCGCCATGTCCGCCAAAATTTCCGCCAAATCCTGCAGTTACATTTAATGTTTGTGGGCTGCCTCGGATTTCGTGCTGGCAGTTTGGCTGGCGGTTTAAATGTGCTGGCCCACGGTTCTCGGCCCAAGGTCATATGGCATGGGGGGCTGGCCCCCTTTGGTTTCTGCCCCAGCACATTTCAAACTTCAATAATAGTTTAATCCGCCCTTTGAACAACAGCCAAGACCGTGGGCTAACGGTAAGGCGCTTGACTAATAGACCATAGGTCGGGGGTTCAATCCCCCATCCGACCAAATTTTTTTGAATATATCCGCCCATGAAGCTGCTGACGTCATCTGGGGGCCACGTGGTGGCCTCCGGGCCTGCCACGTGGCAGCTTCTGATTGGCTGTTCAAAGGGAATATTCCTTTTTTAATTTTTTTTGAAAAATTAAAATTTCTAATGTTATGGGCAAATTCTTCTTTTTGCCATAACTTCCTCATACGGCGACCGTTTTTCGAACCGTTTGCAGCACCGGAATCGGGAAGACGAGCACTTTCCAGTCATTCAACTTTGAACCAGTTCTGAGCACTTTAAATTTTGAGCATTTTACGACACTTAGGACATGAGCACCTGATCACTCCTTGGGAGGATATTCATATTACCTTACTTTTACAGATGACTATTCTCGAAAGACTTGGATATACTTCTTGAAAAAGAAGGATGAAGTGTTCTCTTGGTTTCAACACTTCAAAGCCTTGATCAAGAATCAAATCGAAAAGAAGATCAAGATCTTAAGGACTGATAATGGGACTGAATATGAATCTAATGAGTTTCATGACTTTTGTAAAGAGGCTGGCATCAAGAGGGAGAATACTACACCATATACTCCTGAATAGAATGGTGTGGTGGAAAGGAAGAACCGTACGATTGTGGAAGCTGTTCGTGTCATTCTCCATGATCAAAGGCTTTCGGAGTTTCTATGGGCTGAAGTTGCAAACACTGTTGTATTTGTACAAAATCGATGCCCTCATCAAGCATTGGGCTCCAAGACTCCTGAAGAAATGTTCACTAGTAAGAAACCTAACAGGTATCAGGGATACCTGACCATCATGAGCACGATCATGCAAAACGAGCGTTCATCATTCTCAGATGCTATCAAGCATCAAGTATGGAAGGATGCTATGATTGAAGAATATGAGTCTATTATGAAGAATGATGTTTTTGAAGTAGTTCCCATACCCTAGGACAAGACAGTTGTCACTTCTAAATGGCTTTACAAGATAAATCATGCAACAGATGGAATTACGGAAAAGTATAAGGCTCATTTTGTCGCTCGTGGCTTCTCCCAGAAGGAAGGTATAGACTATGACGAGATATTTACACCTATTGCCAGATATACCACCATCCGCTCGATCATAGCCCTTGTGGCTTCACAGGGATGGAGCCTACATCAGATGGATGTCAAGACCGCGTTCTTGCATGGTTCGATCAAAGAAGAGGTCTATGTGGAGCAACCCGAAGGATTTGAGATTTATGATCGAAAATATCATGTACGCAGGTTGAAAAAGGCTCTCTATGGGCCAAAGCAAGCACCCTGAGCATGGTATGAGAGGATTAAAAGCTGCTTGATGAAACTAGGATTCACTAGGAGTGAAGTCGATCCTAACCTTTACTTTAAGGTTGAAGATGAAAAACCTCTCATACTACTGCTGTATGTGGACGACCTCTTCCTAATAGGTGCAGACCCTCTCATTCACAAATGTAAGAGGGAGTTGGCTTCTGAATTTGAAATGAAGGACCTAGGACTGATGCACTATTTCCTAGGACTTGAAGTTTGGCAGAAGCCAGGGGAAAGTTTCCTATCTCAAGGAAAATATGTGGTGAATATTCTAGAAATATTCGGTATGGTGGACTGTAAGCCTATAACTACCCCGATGGAGCTTGACTTCAAAAAGTTAAGCGGTAGTGCTGCTGGCCTATTTTACGAAATGCCACCGAGTATCAGCAACTCGTCAGAGCATTAATGTTCTTAATGAACTCCTGTCCAGATATATGCTTCGCAGTCAACACATTAAGTCAACATATGGTTGAACCTCACCACATACATTGGATTGGTGCCAAGAATCTGTTAAGATATCTTCGTGGCACAATTACAGATGGGTTAAGATACACTGCCAGAGATGTGAGACTACTTGGATACACTGATGCTGATTAGGCAGGTAGTGTGGTGGATCATAAGAGCACTTCCGGGTGCTGTTTCTCCTTGGGATCTGCTTTGATATCCTGGATGAGCAGGAAGCAAAAGTCAATGGCTCTGAGCACCGTCGAGGTAGAGTATATTACTACTAGAACGACCTCCTGTGAAGCAGTCTGGTTGCAAAAGCTATTTAGTGAGATGTTTGGATTTACATTGGATACCACCGTGATCCTATGTGACAACCAGAGTAGGATTCGTTTGTTAGAGAATCCCATATTTCATAATCGCTCCAAGCATATCGATATCAGGTACCACTATATTCGAGATATGGTGCAGCAGGGAGCTATAAGCCTCCAACATATCGGTACCGATGAACAGGTCGCCGACATTCTAACAAAGCCCCTAGGAAAGGTCAAATTTTTTACTTTCCGAGAATGACTTGGTGTTGTTCAGAAACCATTTGATGAGGGTCCTGTATGATGTATGGAGCTCTTGTAGCTCCGAGGGGGAAGGGGTGCGGGGTGGAGCGACATATGACCACAGGGTAAAAGAATCAAAACTTTCCCTGTGACACCCCGTGGCGACTATGTAGCAGGATGATTAGTTCTCCTGTGAGGTTTGGATGATGTGTTCTCCATGACGATTATGTAACAGGATGATTAGTTCTCCTGTGAGGTCGAATGATGTGTTCTCCATGACGATTATGTAGCAGGATGATTAGTTCTCCTATGAGGTCTGGATGATGTGTTCTCCATAACGATTCTGTAGCAGGATGATTAGTTCTCCTGTGAGGTCTGGATGATGTGTTCTCCATGACGATTTTGTAGCAGGATGATTAGCTCTCTTCTGAGGACAAGATTGATTAGTTCTCCTGTCAAGGCATCCTACCCATGCAGTTTGGGACTCATGGGAAGTACCTCTCATTTGATCAATGAGTAGGGAAATGAGGATAGGGACCATAGTAGTACCGATGGATGCATCACTGTATCTACCATACTCCCTATGTTAGGATGACCTTCATTGATCTGGGACCAGTGGTAGGAGTTGTACCCACTATGACATTGACTTCAGGTCGGTTGAGGACTGGTCTGGGACCAGTGGTACAAACCCTGAGAATGACTTTGAGTCAGTGTAGGATGGTATGATACATCCTCGATCATTGATCTGAGATCAATGATATTGGTCTGGAACCAGTGGTAGGAGTTGTACCCACTATGACACTGACTTCGGGTCGTTCAAGGATTGGTCTGGGACCAGTGGTACAAACTCTGAGACTGACTTTGAGTCATTGGAGGATGGTATGATACATCCTCAATAATTGATCTAGGATTAATGATACTGGTTTGGGACCAGTGGTAGGAGTTGTATCCACTATGACATTGACTTCAGGTCTGTTGAGGACAGGTCTGGGACCAGTGGTACAAACTCTGAGGCTGACTTTGAGCTAGTGGAGGATGGTATGTCATGTCTTCCTCTTCATAATTCAGTCAAAGTAGAGCAGAGCAGAACAATGCAGATCAGAATAGAGCAGATCGGAACAAGGCAGAGCAGAGTAGAGGGAAGAACAAAATAGAGCAGAGCACGCAGAATAGAGCAAAGCAGAGCAGAGGTCAAGTTGTACAAGGCAGTGCATTTGATGGATGAATAGTAGCGACTGACAGACGAATTGCAGATGGAGTTCTCCCTAGTTGAGAGGGAACGTTAAAATTGGAAACTAGGGCCAAACTCCATGTGTGTCATCTTATTCATGGTTGATAATATTTTTATTAGATTCCTCCCATCGAGAGGTGTAGGATTGATATAAAGATCATTTGATTCTGATAAGTGTTTATGGAGATATGAATTTATTTTGATTATGGAATAATTATCACGCTGATCAAAAACTCATGTAGGCTCAGAAGCCCAACTGTCACATCTATTCAATCATCAACATTTGTGTATAAATATAGGAGGAATTTTCCTCATTTGCACTCACTCATCTCATCACATCTCTCTCTCTCCTGTGTAGAAAAGAGGCTCTTCTCCTACTGCGTAGAAAGGGACTCTTCTCTCACACGTGTGGAAGGAAGACGTAGAATTTTGGGCTGCAACTGCAGATCAGAAGTTTGACCATCATTGACCATCAGACTCTCTCTCAGAATTGCACTGTAGGTGAATCTGGATCTCCTTTGAAGGTCGCATTTTTTGGTGAAGGAATCAAGCCGATCTGACGGTCAGTTTGCAAGATATTTTTTGCCCTAGTTTGGCTGATACAGGGTTTGTTGCTGCTGATGTAAATCAAATTTATGTACTATTTTCTCTCTGCTGAATTATTGAAGATAAATGAAGATTTGATCAAAGGGTTTCCCCACATTGGGGTTTGTCCCTGGCTAGCCACCACATCTTGTGTCTCTTGTCTTGGCTTGTTTTCTGTCGATCGTTTAATGTTGTATATGCACTTTACTTTATGTACATGTGATTGCTAATATGTGGATAATAATAAGAAAGATAAGTAAATTTCTCTAAGCATAGAACATACCATAAATTAACATGTTTTTTGCTGCATCTTTGTATTTATGATTATATCTGTAATTTGTTGCGTTCTTGTTTAAAGTTCAGATCAGTCCTCAAGCTCGCACTTCATCCTGTAATCTTTGTTGTCTTAGATCCTTTCCTCAAACTTACACTTCTGCAATCTTTGTTTGATCCATCACAAATTATTTACTTCAAGCTTGCACTTCCTGCAATCTTCGTTGACCCATAATAAATCCTTTCTTCAAGCTCTCATTTCTTGCAATTAAAGAAAAACCATTTTCTTATGACAGAGATAGTACAAGTTTTCTCCTTTGATCTAGAATTATATAGTAATGAAATAGAATATAGATACAAACATAGACACCGAGATGCAACAGAAATAAAACTTCCTTTCATTAATATCAAAGAACTGAAATATGCTTACATACATAATGGAAATAAACTAGCTCGGATGATGATAGCTTATCTATGAGAAGAGATGTGGCAGCTACATGCCTATGAACTGTGTTAAAATGAGATTCAAAGGCTTATTTATTGTAGAGAAACAATGTAAAACCCTAAACATCAGAAAACCTAACCCTAGGAGATGAAGCACCAAAAATGTGGGCCCCATTGGGGTAAGTTGGTACATCAACTTCTTGGGGTCGTAACTTGGGCATACGATCTTCGTTTGATGTGCACAAGACCTCATTATAAACATATATTTGAGGACTACAACTTTCAACTGAAAACATAGATCAAAGCCTATTGTTTTCCCATTTTCCCAAAAAAACGTCGCAAAATGGATTTAGAAGTTCAAGACCCGAAAAAATGGAAAAAATAGTAAATTGTGCTACAATTAAGGAAACTGAAAAAATGAAAGAAATAATGGTGGGGGTCCAAGTGAAATAGGCGGGTGGCTACCAATATCCACCTGGATCAGTCGTGCTTCCTTAGGAAGCAATGGTCCCCATTCCATTGAGTGCCTCCATAAGATGGAGAAACTTCTGCTTAACTTGGTCCCTGGTGAGCCACTTGCCATGGTGCAGGAGTTGGCCTACTTTGAAAACCTGATATAGTTGGATCTTTTGCTAGTGAGTGTTCTTGATCTATGTGTCCATGATCCTATTAGTTGTGGCCTATTCGATGCAACTTGGGTTGAGCTCTATTGGCATCAATTGCTAAGCAATGTCTGATGTGTCCAACAATGGGGGAAGGTATGGCCACAACCGATCCACATTGAATACTGAGTGAAGGCCAAGGGATGATGGAATGTTGAGTTCAAAAGCATTATCCCCTACAACTTTATTGATGGTGTAAGGCCCATATCGGAATGAGCGAAGCTTGCGGTAGGCCCCAAAGAGGCGCTCCTTGTGCAAATGTAATCAAACTTTGTCACCCACTCGAAACTTGTGTGGCATCTGATGTTGGTCATGACGCTGTTTGTACTTAGCATTTGCTCTATCTAATATGTCATGTATATGATGAAGGATGTGTTGAATGTGCTCAATGAATCTATTAGCTCGATCGACTTCAGATTGGACATGGGCCGAATCTGCCTAAGTAGCTACAAGTGGTATGGAAACATCAATGGGGACATAATCACTGGAATCCCAGTGCCACCTGAAAGGGGATGTGGCTAGTTGAGTTGTGGAAAACTCTATTGTAGCTTTGCTGGACATAGGGGAAGCTTTCATCCCATGTGCGTGGATGCTTCGATTTGTACACGCGCAGGATATGCATGATCATCCTGTTGAATACCTTTGTCTGGCCATCATTTTGGGGGTGGAAGGCCATGGACTTAGTGAATTTGGTATCTAACAATGACCATATGATTGACCAAAATGCACTTAGGAACCTGTTGTCTTGATATGAGATAATGGACTATGAGATCCCAATGTGTACCCACACTCATTCAAAGAAGGGTTTGGTAGCGGCTTTTGCTGTGATACTCTTCTTGCAGGCCCCCAGAATGTCCATCTTGGAGAATCTGTGGACGACCAAGAAAACATAGTCATTTCCATGCTTGGTAGAAGGAAGGCTAGACATGTAATCCATGGAGATGGATTCCCAAGGTCGACTAAGAGTAGGCAGAGGAGTATAAAAGCCTTTCTTCCTAATTGTAGGTTTGTCAATGGAGCAGGCAATGCAAGATTTGATGTACTTCCCAACATCTTGTCGAAGGTTTGACCAATAAAAATACTTTTGCAACACTGCCACTATCTTTTTAATCCCAAAATGTCCAGTGAATTGACTATAGTGCGCCTCCCAAATCATCTTGGCATGCTCGCTTGAAGGAACACAGAGGTGTCCCAGGTGGAATAATAGCATGCCCTCGAGGTGAAAGTCTAGAACTTTCTTACCTTCCAGGAGAATCTAATATGTGGTGCCAAATTATGGATCACTCTTGTAAATACGTGGCCATTCCAAAGTCTCGTGTCGACAAGAGTCGAGCATAGTGGTCAGCGCCATGATCGATGATCGATTGAGGCAGTCTGCAACATTATTGGTGCTTCCCTTCTTGTACTTAATGTTCAAATGAAACTGTTGTAGGTATGTGGACCACTTCTGATGGTGATCATTCTGCAACTTTCCTTGCGTCTTTATGAACTACAAGGGTCAGTGGTTTGTGTGGATGTCCATTTCCTTCCCCAAAATGTAATGCTTCCATTGTCGGCAGGCCTACATAATGGAATACATCTCTTTGTCATATGTGGGATACTTACGGACGGTGTCTGAAAGTGTCTCACTATGATATGCCACTAGATGCCCTTGTTGAGTAAGAACTGCACCAATAACATAGTCAGAGGCATTTGTCTCAATCTCAAACGGTTTTTGTAGGTGGTAATCTGAGCACTGGTGCAAAGTAGAGGCAATACTTCAACTTAGAAAACGCCTTCTTTTGGGATTTAGACCAAAATAAATTTTCTTTCGATCCACCCTTGGTGACTTCACTTAAAGGCCAAGTGATATGAGAGAACCCCAACACGAACTTGCGGTAGAAATTAGCAAGATCCAAAAAGTTACGAAGCTCTGTTAGAGTGGTTGGGGTTGGCCAATCCTGAATAAATTGTATCTTGGCTGGGTCCACATGCACACCCCACTCATCAATGAAGTACCCCATATATTAAACTTCGGTCATACCAAAAGTGAATTTCTTCAAATTGAGATAGAATTTGGGTTGTCGCAGGATTTGGAGGACCTGTCGAATATGGTGGAGGTGATCTTCCTAACTCTGGCTAAAGATTAGGATGTTGTCAAAATACACTACCAAAAATGAGTTTGTGAAGGGCCACAATATTTCTTCCATCAACCTCATGAAGGTTTCAAGGGCATTCATCAACCCAAAAGGCATGAACAACCATTTGAAAAGGCACTCCTAGGATTTGTGACAACCTTCCACACGTAAGAGGGTTCGATTGGTACCTGATGATATCTAGACTTCAAGTTAGTCTTGCTGAAATATTTGGTCCCATTGAGCTGGTCAAGAAGGTCATCAATATTTGGGATTGGATACCCATTATGTACAATGATCTTATTCATTGCCCAATATTCAATACAGAGTCTCCAGGTCCTGTCCTTCTTCAGTACCAACGAGATCGAGCTCCCACAGGGTGATGAAATTGGCCTGATGTGCCCTTTCTGCAATAGAACCTAAATCTTACTCTTGATTTCATTGTTCTCCAGAAAAGAGCATTGATAGATCAACTCATTGGGTAGCGGCGTGCCTGGGGTTAGATCAATGGAGTGCTTGACCTGACAGTGTAGGGGTACCCTTGTGGGTGAGGTGAAGATGTCCATGTTTTCCTCCACAACCTTGTCCATTTGCTGTTGCTGTGGATGTGGCCATAATATTCTTCTTGCCCTAAGGGAAAAGCATAAGGAAGACAAATTTCTCGGTCTAGGGAATGATCTTACTGCATTGCTTCAATAAGATCAAAGAGATGGCAATAGGCGGTGCTACCTCCAGTATACTGTATAACTTATGGCCCAAAGAAATAATAACAGTGCGAACCCTGGGCTCATACACAACGTGATGCTTCCACAAGTATGGTTGGCCTAATAATACATCACAAACTTCAATAGGAGAAACATCACACAATACCTCATCTGTGAAGGGTTTGATGTTGTAGGGAAGACAACACCATTGGATGACGCATATATCTCATCCTTGGTGAAGTGACCTGATGGTGTATGACTGCGGGTGTGGTGTGGTCGGTAGGCCCAACTGCTTCATGAAATCTGTTGATATGAGGTTATTTTTGCTTCCGTTGTCTACAATGAACTACAACGGAGAACCCTTAACCCACATATGTGAGTGGAAGAGCTGCACCCCCCTCTATATCTGCAGATTCAATCTTCCGGATCTTGGTGGTGGTAACGGTGGCACTAGGCTCCGCATCAATAATCTTCTTCCCTTTGTCATTCCCCTTGTTTGGTTTTGACTCAAATTTGGAACAAGCATATGATTCAGAAGCTTTCAGCTTGGCCACCAGTGACTGATTTTCTTGACACTCACTTGTGTTGTGAGTGGGGATCTTATGGAACTCACACAATTTCCCTTTGTCCTTATTCATCTTCGTGTTGTTTTTTTTCTTGCGGCTTCGACAGGTTGTCCTGGGTCACCCTGCCTTGGCTTTGTCCCTTGTTCTGGGGTTTGGGGGCTCCTTTCCCTTGCTTCAGATTCATAGATCCAAAGTCTTTCTTCTTCTGTTTAAATTTCTGCTCAATCTTGACAGCGTATTGATAGGCGACACCAGAGAGGAGATAACCAAGAACTCCATCTTGTCCTGGATGTACTTGTCTATACAGTGGTAGTACTTGGGTACCCAATGCCGCTCAGAATCCTTGATAGCCAACTTCGTGTGAAGGGTAGTTGCCGAAGGATCTAGGAAAATTTATCCATCATTGCGTTCCTCTATCGATTGAGGGCTTCCTCAAGCAATATTTTTAAAGGATCTCCTGCTTCCACATCTTTCTTTTCATCCACCATGGGAGGCGGTTGGCGTTTGTGAGGTTGGGCTTACAAGGTTCAAATAGTTCGAGCCCTAACTCCTTATACCGTGACCTCGTTGGGGACATGCATAGGAAAATAGAGAAAGAGAAAACCGCTCTAATACCACTGATCCAGACTTATACAAGAACACAACAAAATATAGATACAAACATAAACACCGTGATGTAGCAGAAATAAAACTTCCTTTCATTAATATCAAAGAATTGAAATATGCTTACATACAAAATGAAAATAAACTAGCTTGGGTGATGGTAGCTTATCTCTGAGAAGAGATTGTAGGTTTTAACCTCATACAGAAATTATCTGCATATGATTTCTAAACCACAGAAAATAAACAATGCAAGGGCATAACACATAAAACACATATACACAGAGATTTTTCCCTAGATCCCAAAATTGGGACTACCAGCTTGATTTTTCATTATGTTCCTTTCAATGTTACAATACATATTTATACATGCCAAAGCATTCAATACCATGGACTGAAAACCATCGCATCCAAAACCATGGATCGAAAACCATCGCGTCCAAAACCATGTGTGAAAAACATGCACAAAACCATAGGTAGGTCCACCCAACCTAATATAGGGTCCGAAACCAAAATTTTCCGGGGTGCTGCCCCAGACCCCATAGAGTGGGGTTACCTGCACCCCCCAAACCCGCTGTGACTCCCCCCGTTACGTAATCAACGCAATGAAGGGGGGGATCTGCCCCCCTTCTAACCCCTTGATTAACTATGTGGGCTAGTAGTGGAAAGAATATAACACAACCCAACATTCTCCCACTTGTTGTTTTCTTTCCACAGAGGGCCACAAGAGAGCTTAGCCATTTATCCAGCCCTGCAACACCCATTGTTTCTCTACACCAAGAGAACTTCTCAAAGCTCACAAATTTTGTCAATGCATCTGCAGTATTCTTCAAAGTGTCTTATATCATATCCCTCACAAAGTGATAATGAACATCAATGTACTTTGTCTTTGAATGATATGTAGGGTTCTTTACCAAGAAAATTGCACTTTGGCTGTCACAGTGTATCCTTATAGCTCCCTGTACTAACCCCATACTTGAACACAATCTCTGCAACCAAACTGCTTCCTTGCTTGCATGAGTGGCTGCCATGTATTCTGCCTCTGTAGTTGATAGTGCCATTACAGATTGTTTCTTACTCATCCAACTGACTGCACCTCCAAATAGGTTAAACACATACCCACTTGTAGATCTTCTCTGATGTAGATCTCCAGCCCAGTCTGCATCAAAAAAGCCACGGATATCCAAAACTTTGTCCAATCCTGGTCTTCCTTGGTAGCACAAACCATAATCACTAGTGCCACGCAAATACCTGAAAACTCACTTCACTGCTGTCCAATGCTCCTTCCCTAGTTTTGACATAAACCTACTCAATACTCCCACTGCATGTGCAATTTCTGGTCTAGTACAGACCATCACATACATCAGGCTACTGACTACACTTGCATATGGAACACGAGACATATCCTCTTCCTCTTCTTGTATCTTGGGACACTGTTCAGTAGATAACTTTACACCTACAAGAATAGGAACCTTCACCGGTTTACTATCCTGCATATTAAACCTCTGTAGTATTGTCTCAACATACTTCCTCTAGTTTAACTAGAGCTTCCTCTTTTCCTGGTCTCTTTTAGTTTCCATGCCCAAAATATAGTTTGCAGCACCAAGGTCTTTCATGTCGAATTTGGAGGACAATTGGGTCTTCAAATCCTAGATAATTTCTTTGACATTTCCAACCAGCAACATATCATCTACATACAAGACCAGATAAATAACACGGTCACCAATTAATTTAAAATACACACAGTGATCTGCTTTGCTTCTGGTGAAGCCAAGTCCCCATATAAATGTATCAAATTTTTGATACCACATCCTTGGTGACTTTTTAAACCCATACAGGGACTTATTTAACTTGCATACCAGTTCTTTCTTACCCTTCACCACAAAGACTTCAGGTTGCTTCATGTAGATCTCCTCTTTCAGATCCCCATGAAGAAATGTTGTCTTCATATCCATCTGTTCTACCTCAAAATCAAAAGCAGCAGCAAAAGATAAAAGTAATCTAATAGAAGCTACCTTGGCAATAGGAGAAAAAATATCACCAAAATTAATTCCTGGCACCTCGGAATAACCTTTTGCTACCAACTGAGCTTTGTATTTCTCCACCTTTCCTTCTGCATTTGTCTTCTTCTTGAACACCCATTTGCTGCCAATGGGTATCCTTTCAGCTGGCAACTCCACTAGATCCCAAGCCTCATTTTTGTGCAAAGATGCCATTTCAAGAATCGTGGCCTCTTTTCAGAGTTTTCCATCCTCTGAATCTATTACTTCCTTCACAGTTTTGGGGTCATCATCAGTAATAGATAAATCAAAATTTGAACAGAAAGTATTGGTTGCCTTCTTTCTCGAACTGATCTTCTCACACCCGGAGTTTGTGGCTCTTCATCTTCTGATTCCTCCTCTGCTGTAGAGTCTGATTCTTCCTCCTTTAGCTCAAATTTTATCTTTTCAGGTTCCTTTGGTTGGACTTCATGTTTAATAACATCTCTCATCTCTCCGAACACCACATCTTGGCTATACACAACCTTCCTTGTCACTGGGTTCGAAATCTTATAACCCTTTAAACCATCCTTATACCCAATAAAGATGCACTTTTCAGATTTACTATCCAACTTGGTTCGTTTCTCCTTTGGAACATGTACATATGCATCAAATCCCAATACCCTCAGATGTGAAAGAGAGGGTTTCTTACCAGTCCATACCTCTTGTGGAGTTTTATCCTCCAACGCTGATGAAGGTGATTTGTTAACCAGGTAACATGCTGTCTCCACCGCCTCTGCCCAGATTTCTGTCCTAACTTGGCACCACTGAGCATGCTTCTTGCCCTTTCCATCAACGTCTTGTTCATTCTTTCTGCAACTCCATTTTGCTGAGGTGTATATGGAGTACTTTTCTGCCGTGCTATACCACACTTCTTACAGAATTCTTCAAATTTGTTATTGCAAAACTCTCCACTATTATCTGTCCTCAACACCTTTATCTTCTTCTCTGTTTGGTTTACCACCAGATCCTTAAATTCTTTAAACGTGCCAAAGACTTCAGATTTATTCTTAAGGAAATATATCCATGTATTCCTTGAGAAGTCATCTATAAATGATACATAATACACAGACTTACCTGGTGATGGAACCTTCACAGGTCCAAACACATCATTGTGCACAAGCTCCAATATCTGTTTCGCCCTCTTACCACCAGAGGGGAAACTCACTTGATTATGCTTCCCATATATGCAATTTTGACAGAAATCAAAATCTAGAGAGCTATTACGCATACCTTCTGCGATACCTTTACCATGAAGTATTCAAAGGCCCTTCTCTCCAATATGTCCAACCCTTTGATACCACAACATGGTCTTCTCTCCAGAGACCACTAGATTTTCTATTCCACTTTCAGGAACCACAAAACTGTTGCACCCATCAACAACAGTGCTACCTTGCATCTTGTATAGAGTTCCAATCCAAACTCCCCGCATCAATGCCAGTGCTCCCCGAACCATCTTGTAGGTATCATTCTCGCACACTATTTTTACACCTTCATCATCCAGCTTGCTTACAAAAATCAAATTTTTGGCTAATGCAAGAATATGTAGGACACCCGGAAGTATTCTAACCCTTCCACCTTGCAACTTCAACTTTACTTTTCCGCGACCAATGATTCTAGCCTTCCTATTATCCCCTAAGAAGACATCACCACCATCATATTTCGCATACTCGCAGAACTACTCTCTATGGGGAGTGAAGTGAAAGGATGCACCTGAGTCAATCAACCATGCCTCATGATCTACATGTGTACTTGAAGAAGCCAAGTACACATCCCCACCTTCATTTGAGGTGGTTTTCACCTCTGCAGAAGGAGCATCATCAGATCCCTTTCCTTTCTCAGGAGCTTTAGATTTATAGTCCCTTTTGTAGTGCCCTTCCTTTCCACATTTCCAGCACACCACCTTTACAGGTTTTCCTGGAGATTTAGATCTCCCTCTAAATTTAGATCTCCCACTCGATGACTTATTTTTGTTTCTGTTCTGGGACCGTCCTCGTACAGACAAGGCATCACCATTCTGGCTTTCCATATTTTTCTGTCTCATCTCCTCCATCAGCAAGGATGAGACTATTTCATCAAACTGCAAGGTAGTTGCATTGCTACCTATTGTAATAACCAAACTATCCCACAAATCTGGTAGAGAACACAACAAACTAATGCACTTATCTTCATCTGAAATTTTGATATCAACAGACGATAACTAACTTACCACAGTATTAAATTCATTCAGATGCTCTGTCACTGAGTCTCCATCTTTCATCCTCAGGTTATACAACTTTTTTGTAGGAGCAATTTATTAACCAGAGACTTAGATTGGTACAAACTCCCTAACTTGTCCCACAAAGCCTTCGCAGTAGCTTCCCCTAATACATTCAACAATACTGAATTTGAGACACACAATCGTATTATGCTCTTTGCCTTCCAATCTAACTTCTTCCATTCTTCATCAGACACTCCCGCTGGTTTAGTACCCGGATCTATCGCGATCCACTGATCTTTATCCACCAACAGATCCTCCATCTTGAGTTTCCACAACTCAAAACTCTGACCATTAAATTTCCCGATCTCTATCTTTCCACTGCTCACTATCTTCTTTCACCACCAGAATCGATCCCACATATCTCCCATTGAATGAGGTCTACCACAGGCCCGAGCGAAACCCCTCAGCAACAAAGGTGTCCCCTTAAAGCCAAAACAACTCTAAAACAAAATGTAGGTTTTAACCCCGTACATAATGATGAGCCCCATAAATGGGTAATTATATGGGTTCATTTTGCCTCCTAACATAGTTTAATCAACCATTCTCTTAGCTTATTGCATGTTTTTTGATTATGTTTATGCTTATGGAGTGAGTTGGGTTGGTCATTATGCCATGGAGTCTAATATGTGTTTAATGTAGATTTTTGTTGAATTTTGGAGATAAAGTCAAAGATTTAATGGACAATTGGCAGCAATAATTCAAAGTAGACAAGGGAGGGGATTTATAGGAGGGTATCCCCCTCATTTATGAGTCCCCACTTTGAATTCTTCATCATGCAGCTCGGAGCACAAACAACCACATCAATGCACTAGGAGGCAGCCGAGCAAGTGGAGGATAACTTCTGTTTATCTCAAGTTTTGGGAGCCAAACCTCCCTAATTTTAAGGAAGCTGTTGGGAGCTTCAGTTGTATAAGTAGAGAGGCCTAGGGCCTCATTAGGAAGTTAGTTAGATTTTCTAATTTTTGTTGCAGCTTTGCTTTGCTCAACTTCGAGATTACTTTTGTTGAAAGTTTCATGTAATCCTATTTTGATTTTGATAATAAATATGAGATCCTTTTTGAGCTAGCACTGAGTTACCTCAGAGGGATGAAGCTCTTGGGTTAAGGTCTAATCCAAGTAGCCAAGCTCTTCTTGTTTGTATTTATATGCTTTGTTTCAATTTATGAATTAGTTGCTGTTAGATAAATCTCTTTCTTGGTTAAGAATATGTTTCTTTTGGTGATTTAGAAGGTTGTTTCCATTTGAATTTTCTATAGCAGGTTGAACTGTGATAGAAAGAAGATACAAAAAGGTCATCAATAGAGCCTTGGCCTCATTTCCTCCCTTTGGGACCATGAACTGAGGCCAAGACCCTCTTGCTGCCACAAAAAACATAGATTTGCCTTCTCCATAGGATTTTTAGTGTTGTAGTTTGTTAGAAGGTTAATGCTTTGTTTTAGATCTATTTCACCATGTTCATTTCTGTCTGGAAATAAGTTTCCTTCCATGCTTTCTCTCATTATAGCATTCTTCAACATTTCTTTCCATAGCTCATAATTTAAAATAGCTTGATGCAAAATTCTGTTTTTTGATGTACTTAGTTTCCTTGCTTGCTTAATCTCATTATTTGATTTTCAGTTCTCTTGCAGCGAATCTCCTCTCACAACAAGTTAGCCAATTAGCCATCACAATCTCTCTTTGATCTATACCCCATAGGTCGCCCAGAGTTCATTTCAAATCTGCCTTAGGTTTCTGCACTTTTCCATAGACTTTCCTTTCTTTCCTTGAACAAATCCGACCATCTTTCTCTCTCTTAATCATTCTTGATGGACCCTAGATACCTTAACACATCATCCTAGCCTTCAGCTACCCTTTCTACCCTCTTTCCTACCTTCAAAACCTCCAAAACTTCTCTCGGCATCCTCTTGTAGATCTCCTATAGATCCCCTGCAGCCTCCTGTAGATTTTCCTGTAGGCTTCTTTTTGAAGTCCGATTGTGGGAAAAGCCTCCAGAAGGCTGCCTAAGACCTCCTAGGTACCATCCACACCATCCTACACCTCTGCAAATCCCAAAGTCACCCTCCATTGCCACCTAATCGCTACCACATTCACAATCAAATAAATTACATGCATGACAATTTCACATAAAAATATATAAAAATCCAAAAAGATGTTTTTTGCTCATTTAATTCTAGAAATAGCTTGAGTAGATGTTGTTTACTTCTTGAGTAGGTAATGGCATTCATTTCATGGTTTTTCATCTCTCTTTCTACAAAAGTAGGATTAGTTGGTTAAGTAGGGTTTGCTAGATTTACCTTACATTTCAGTCTTCTTTTCCTTTCTGCAAGTAGAGTAGCCTCTGTAGAGTAAGCTTTCCTTTCTTTAATCACATATAGAGCTTCTTCTAGAATCCATAGAAGTTGGCTCCAGCTCTTAGTGATCTTGTGCAAGCTGACCAAGTGACAACCTGCAGTAAGAACTAGCACTTGTGCATACAACGCCGTCGCTTCCAAGTTTGTTACGAACTATCGGGTTGATAAAAGTAAAGTAGGAAGCCCAGGAGTTGCAGCATTATCGCTGCAATACTAGTGCTCACTATATTTTTGGCGCTGTTGCTGGGGAAGCGTCGTAGTATTCTGTGATTACTGCTTTCTTCTGCTTTTTTATCGCATTATTCTGCTAAGTAGTTTATTTCAACAAAAGTAGCATAGTTGTTTCTTTCAGTTTCTGCATTTCCTTGCTTTCCTTTTCAATTCTGCAATATCCATTTCAACAAAAGTAGATTAATCATTTCCTTGCTTTCAGTTCTGCATTTCATTTGCTTTCATTTTCAATTATGTAATTTCATTTCAACAACTTCTTTTCAGCAAAAGTAGATTAGTCATTTCCTTGCTTTCAGTTCTGCATTTCATTTTCTTTCCTTTTCAGTTCTATAATTTCATTTCAGCAAGTTCATTTCAGTTAGTTGCAATTTGTTTGTTCAATCAATTTCAGTTTTACAGGTACAAGCAGTGAAAAAACAAAAACCAATAAAAAATATTTCCTTTCGTGCCTCGTAGGAACAGAGATAATTTAGGAAAATTTTTTCCCAACACCCCCACTACATCACATAGCCACCCTTCTCTCTTCTTCGGTGGCAGTGATCAAGAAGAACCTTTAGGTGAACAGCTAGAGATATTTGAAGAACCTATAGGGGAAGAAGAAGAAGAAATCCCTTTTGAGACAATGGCTAAAAACGGAAATGCTAGGGGGAATGGAGAAAGACTAGAGGGTACCTTTCCCATTCGGAAGACCAATGGGGACACCAAAATGAAGAACACAAGTCCTTCAGCCCTACCTCACTTCCATGGTTGACTACAGAAGATCCTGACACCTTTTTGTTTGAGTTTTCTGTTATCTGTCGAACCTATGACTATGCAAAAGACGAGCAAAAGTTGAAGCTATTTCCTTCTACTCTCAAGGATGCAACATTGCGCTAGTTCATGGGGTTACCTGTCAATAGCATCACAACTTGGGCTCAGATGCAGTAGGCATTTAATAACAAATACCGAGACTACTTAAATCAAAAGATACCAAGGAAGAAATCTTCCGAATGACCATGGGAAGTGAAGAATCCTTGGAATATTATGAAAAGAGGTTCCAGCTCAATTAAAAAACGGCCAGGTGTACACTTGACCCTGAATCTCTGAAGTTGGTCCTGATCAGGGGAATTCTAGAAGACCTTCTAGACACCCTCCATTTACTGGCTGGGGGAGACATCTACCAACTACCTTATGAGGACATAAAGGCTGTCTTTAGAAATCATTCGAGAGCAACAAGAAAGAGAGGAAGGGGGAGTCAACCTATAGACAATACCTCCTCATCTAATTCATCCATAAAAGGTGAACTTGGAAACAACCTGGAAGGCTTTAAGAGTGAGATGCTGCAGACTCTTTCCATGCAAATGGATACCTTGCATATCAAAAGGAAATAAGAGGAATCAGAGAGGGCTTTGACCATTTTTTGTCCTAGGTGCACTAGGAGGAATCCTAGGAATGAATGCCCATTGAAATCTATAGAGGTTTGTTCAGTGTGTGAAAAATATCATTCTATAGACAAGTGCCCTTCCTTCCCTAGACTTAAAGCTGTATACCAAGGGGCCGAAGGAGTCACTGAACCAATCTATTTTATGAACCAAAGGAGACCGCATGGACCTAGACCATATCAGCAGGGGATGCAAGGGACATCTCAGGCATACTACAACCCCAACCAAGTCACTATCATATCTTCTTGGGGCCCTCCTGCTCATCCTTCCTGGTCCAAGCCTCCTCTTTGGTCCTATCCATCTCAGTATCATGCCCAACCAACCGCTCATTCATTTCAATCCTATGCTTAGCCACAACCTCAGTGGAATGCAACTCATCAGGAGTGGAGGCCCCAATACAACTCTCCTCTTGCTCTTTTTCCTCCACCACTTGCTCAACCACAACCATTGCCTCCTGCTCCACCAAAGAAATCCCAAATGCTTGCCCAACCGAACCTGAACTCGAATAAAAGACAGGCTCAACAAGTATATATTGGGGAACCATCATGCCCAACTTATGCTGTGGAGATTCAGGAGATTAACCTACGATTTGCTAAGGTTCTCCCAGATAGCTAGCCTCCCCCTAAGGAGGTTGAGGAAGATAAAGAGGAAAGTGAACCGAAAGCAATTCCACCCTTTCCTGAGAGACTATCCGGGACAACACAACCCACCCCATAAGAAACTGAACTTCTGGGAGAATGGAAACAATTATGTGTAAAGATACCACTTCTCCAAGCCATAAAATATGTGCCTATCTACAATAGGTTGATCAAAGAGAAGTACTTTAGGCATCTAGGAAGGTGCAAGAGAGATGCCCCAACCATCAATGTCATAGGACAACTATCCGACCTGATGTTGGGGCAGGTAATCTGTTTGAAATATCTAGACCCTAGAAGTAAAATAGTTGATGTACACATCAATGGCACCATGATCCCACATACCTTGATTGATCTGGGAGTTGTCATTAATGTGATGAAAAAAGATACCATGCTCAAACTCAACCTCCAAGGCTCCTTGAGGAAGACCATGACAATACTACAGCTAGTAGACTGCTCCACCATGACCCCTGAAGGGATTGTGGAAGATGTGATGGTCTCCATTGATTCTTGGGAGTACCCTGATTTCCTAGTTCTCCAGCTAAAGGCAAAGCTCATTGGGTATTCTCTCATCTTGGGGAGACCCTGGTTGGCTACTGCCGATGCCTACATTAGCTGTCGAGCTAGGAACATGACCATCAAGAACGGGCATATGTCCAAGCAATTAATCCTATACTCTCCTGCCCAACCCTTGCCATAACATGATCCACCCCTCTGGTTGGAGCAAAAGGATGAGGATGAAGTCTATTCTGCACCACTTTGTGCATTAGAAACTGGGGGGGGGGGGGGGGGGGGGGAATCGTAAAATGAGGATGATATCATTGAAAATTTAATTCAGAATCCACCCCCCAATACCTTGCCATTAGAAGATATAGTGAAAGAAACATAAAACAATCCCTTAACTGATCTTTGTGTGGACGAACCGACCTCTCTCCATGTTAAGAATATAGAGTTCGGCCCAGAAAAAAACCTTGAAAATCAATTCATCCCTATCCACTTCCCAGGAGAAGGAGTTATGCAGCTTATTGAGAAAAAATTTAGATGCCTTCACCTGGAGTTATAAGGAGATGAAGGGAGTGCACCCTTCAGTATGTACTCATCATATATACATTAAGGAAGATTACAAATCAGTCAGGTAGCCTCAAAGGAGGATGAATACTGCCCTCAAAGACATTGTTAAGGAAGAATTGCAAAAATTACTAGATAGAGGATTCATCTACCTCATCTCTGACAGTGAATGGGTCTCTTCTTTGGTGCTAGTGTCAAAGGAAAATGGTAAGTGGATAATCTGTGTCGATTATCGGGAACTGAGCAAAGTCACTAAAAATGACCATTTTCCTTGTCCTTTCGTAGATCAAGTGTTAGATGGTCTGGCGGGGAAAAAGTTTTTCTCCTTCCTAGATGGGTTTAGCGAGTACAATCAGATTCAAATTAGCCCGGAAGACCAAGATAAGACCACTTTCACTTGTCCTTGGGGTACCTTTGCATATCGGGTCCTTCCTTTTGGTTTGTGTAACACTCCAGCCACTTTCCAGAGAGTAGGATTGAGTATATTTTTTGACTTTGTTCATGATGCAGTGGAAATATATATGGACGATTTTACTCCTTATGGTTCTAAATTTCAAGAAGCTTTATCTAACCTAGGAAAAGTCTTGGACAAGAGCATTGAAATGAACCTATCTATCAGTCTGGAAGAATGTGAATTTTTGATGACTGAAGGGACCGTGCTAGGTCATGCAATATCTCCACAAGGATTGCAAGTGGACTCCAACAAAATTGCCATCATCCAAAGGGTCCCACCTCCTCAAAAGGTGAGAGATGTCCGAAGTTTCCTAGGCTTAGCTGGATATTACAAAAGATTCATTAAAGATTTCAGTAAGTTAGCCTCTCTGTTGTTTGGTATTTTAGGAAAAGATGTCGAGTTCATATGGACTGAAAACTGTCAAGAAGCCCTAGATACCTTGAAAAGCAAACTTGTGACTGCCCCAATTTTGAGAGGCCCAAATTGGGCCCCACCTTTCCACATTCACACAGATGCCTCGAACAAAGCAATAGGAGCAGCCTTAGGACAAATGGATGAAAAGTTACCTTATGCCATGTACTTTATAAGTAAAAACTTGTCAAAGGCAGAGTTAAACTACACGATAACTGAGAAGGAACTCCTAGCTGTAGTGCATTCCTTAAAAAAATTCAGACATTACATCACATGCTATCAACCTTTGTACACAATGATCATGCTGTAATTAGATATTTAATGAACAAACCAGATGTAAATGCTTGCATTATTAGATGGTTGCTTTTACTGCAGTAGTTTGATTTGGCCATTGTTGATAAGCCCGGTAAAGAAAATGTTGTTGCTGACTTTTTGTCTAGAGTAAATTTGCTCGCAGGTGGTGAAGGAATGGTGGATGATCAAATGCCAGATGAACACCTATTTTCTATCTCAGTACTCTCTCCATGGTTTTCTGATATAGCAAACTACTTGGTTTCAACACAATTCCCACCACACCTGTCCTCAAAGGAAAAAAGCAAGATCGTGAGGAAAAGTGCCCCTTTCACCTATATTGGGGGCAATCTCTTCAAACTTGGCCCATATCAGATCTTGAGAAGATGTATTAGGGAGGAGGAAGTTTTTGACATTCTCCTGACCTGTCATGATGGGCCTTGTGGAGGCCATTTTGCAGCAAAGAGGACTGCCTTCAAAATATTGCAAGCAGGCTACTATTGGCCCACTCTTCATCAAGATGTGAGGAGGTATACCAGCTAATGTGATCGGTGTCAAAGGATGGGAAAACCTACTCCAAAGGATGAGATGCCCATGCAACCTCAAGTGACATTTGAGCCATTTGAGAAGTGGGGCATGGACTTTGTGGGTCATATCAACCCTCCTTCAGAACATAAGCAATACATCATTATGTGCAGGGGCTATCTGATAAAATGGGCAGAAACAAAAGCAATCAAAGCAGCAACAAAGGAAAAAGTAGTTGAGTTTTTGAGAGAAAACATATTCTATAAGTTTGGGTATCTAAGGGAAATGGTCACAGACCATGGCAGTCAGTTCACTTCCATGTTGATTGAAGACCTGCTCACACATCATAAAATCAAGCACAAGACTTCCACCCCTTACCATCCACAAGCCAATGGGTACGTGGAAGTCACTAATAGAGCTTTGGAAGGAATTCTGACCAAGGTAGTGAGCAGCAGCAGAAAAGATTGGGCGGATAGACTAGTTGAGGCCACCTGGGTCTACAACACAACATGGAAGACCACCACAGGGTTCACACCCTATGAACTGGTCTATGGGAAGTATGCTTTGCTATCCATAGAATTTGAATACAATACACTAAGAATGATAGCTCAGCTAGACCTAGACCTCAGCCATGCACAGAGGAAAAGACTACTCCAGCTCAATGGATTGGATGAACAAAGATTGCAGGTCCTCCACACAGAGGTAGTTCAGCTTCAGAGGAAGATATGGCATCACAAAAATATCAAGGAGAAGCAATTCCAAGAGGGAGATTGGACACTGCTCTATGACTTAAGGTATGAAGACTTCAAAGGAAAGCTAAGGACAAGATGGAGGGGACCCTACACTGTGGAAAAATGCAATGACAATGGTTCAGTTCTGATCAGAACCATTGATGAGGAAGCCATCCCCATGCTTGTCAATGGACATAGGTTGAAAATTTACAAGAAGTACCTCTCCAAGTGAGAGTTCATTGAAGATCTGAATAAAACAGTGATGGTAGTGGAGCAGGTCTTAGCCTCCACTTCACCTACTCACTGAAGAAGCAGAAAAAAGAAAAAATAATAAGGACTCAAGCGAAAACATCCATGAGGCACTTGAGTCCCAACACTGGGTTGAAAGTCTCTTTTGAGGTGGCCCAGTGATGACAAAAACAAAAAAGAGAGAGAATAAGATCCCTGGGTGAAAACCTCCCTTGGAGGTGCCTAGGGCAGGCAAATAGGGTGAAAACCTCCTTGAGGCACCCTAGTTGTCTTTCAAAAAAAAAAAAGAGAATAAAAAACAGAGAAAAGAAGGAAAAGAGAATTGACTTTTAATGTGCATTGCAGGTTACAGGTGGACCACAAGGAGCAAGAGAAGATGCCACAAAGCCTATTTCATCTCCCCCACACTCTTCTCCATCATTTCTGACCTTTCTTCCACCCCACAATGTTTTTTTCCAGAGACTGTGTGTTCTAGATGAGGCCTTGCGTGTTCTACAGGAGGCCCTTGTAGAAATCACAGAGAGCCAGAAATGGTTCCAAAAAGCAATTTGAGGGGCTGAGAGGTTTCATGAAGAGCATGTAGACCCTCTTGCAGTTATCCACCCTCCTTGCCATCCATCCCACACCTGCACCACCTCATCATCATCATTTTTTTCCTTCCTGTCGAAAAACACAGAAACTAGTTCTTTAAAAAAAAACAAAAAATAAAGGGAGAAACACCTCAAATCTCACCTGCAACTTACCAAGTACCTCTCCATCTTCATCAGCATCTCTGGCATCATCCTCATAGCTCCCAGCACAAAAATTAGCTAAAATTTTAAAGGGAGAAGCAGCTATAGGAGCTCTTGTAGGAATTCCTGTAGCAGCTGATCCCATTAAAATCAAGCCACAACAACAAAAGAAGTGTAGCCATGGGATTGAAGGGTACATCTGAAGCTAGATCTAGCCAGAGGATACCTGCATAAAACAACCAACCACACATCAGAAGGCAAGAGGCATGCAGCAAAGGAAATACAAGCATGAAGCAAAGGAAATACAAACATGCAGCAACAAAAGGAGCCAAAATGCCTCACAGCACATACATTTGACTCACAAGTAAGTGACTAACCCGCTCCTTTGTTGCATTGGTGTAATTTAAAAATATGCATAATCAAATGAGATGGTTAGGGTTAAACGAGAAAAGGTGGCCAGTTAGCTGGCCACCCTCATCTAGTTGACTGCGCTCATCCGGAGATGCCACCACACGTGTGCCTAGTCAACTCAGAGAAAAATCTAAAGGATAGGTAGTGGAGGGTATGTAAACTCCAATGAAATGATGGGAAGTGATTGCGGAAAGAGCCATGATGACAAGGCAATGGGGACCAATGGTCCAAGTATGACAACGTACATTTTGCCAGCTCACCCCATCATCGGAAATATTTGAAAGAAGAAATGAGTACTCCTCCTCGAAACTCCTTCACCACCTTTTCTTCCATTTCATCCTCGTCCACTTAGCTGCAGCAAACTCTTTGTCACCACCATATATTTGAAACCATCATTCTCCATTGCTTTCATCCATCGTCCTGCTATCGGCGTTCTACAGGAGCACTTATAGGTTCTACAGGAGCACCTACAAGCAGTTATACAGGAGGGGCAGTAAGCTGCTTTTAAGGAGAAAACACGAGATTTTTACTTGATTTATAGCTTGAGGAGGTAGGTTCTATGCATACCCACCTTGATTATCAATATGTTAAGGAATGATATAATTTTAAGAAGGAATTGAGTCCATAGAAGAAGAGGAATTACATAAAAATTTTCTACCTGTTTTCTTAAAAAACAAAAAATAGTTTTCCTCTGTTTTTCTGTTTCTTCAAAATTCTTGTCTCCATCTCTACCTTGGGTGTTCAAAAGGGGTATAAGCACAATGATAGGGGGATTCATGAGGAAGGATCCCAGAAATTCAGCTAGACTCCATGAACATCCCGAAGTAGTAGCCATTTCCACCAAAGCAAATTGGATGCCATTTTTTGAGAAATTCCGAGGGTTTGATGAAGAAGTGGCTCAGGAGTTTGCCCTTTCTTTAGTCCCTCACTCGAGGACCCATGCCACTATTACTTTTAGAGGTCTCTCCATGGAAATCACCCCAGAATTTATCAGTAGGGTTACCACCCTTCCTCTTGGATTACCTTGGAGCAAAGATGAAAAGCCAGTTGGACACTCTGCCAAGAAAAACTTCTTCCAAAACAATGAAAATCCCGTAGAAGACAAAAATGGCATTAGAAGGACAAGCATACCTTACCCTTGGGATGAGGTCAGTTACCAGATTATCAAATATATTTCCTGTGAAGGGAGGTATAACATAGTTTATGGCTACCATTTCAAACTTCTCCATGAGCTGAGATATGGCATTGACACTCCAACACCTTAGAAACTCAACATCCCCTATTTTCTCCTGTAGTCCCTCATAGACTCCAACATTAAGTTGAAGGTAGGAGGTCCAGGTCATTTGGCTCACCATGGGTTAATTAAACTGTTAGTGGAAGAAGCCCTCCATACCTTCACAATCCTCATAGCGTAGGAAATCTTCCGAAACATGACAACAGAAGATGATATAAAGGCCCTCACATATGAGCTCCATCCTTCTGATAGTGAGGGGGAAGAGAAGCAAGGGGGAGAATGGGAGGAAACTAAGGAACAAATAGAGGAGGAAGAAACCAAAACAGAACAAAAGGAAATAAAACCAGCAGAGACAAAGAAAAAGACAGAAGGAGAGGAAAAAGGGGCAGAAAAGACAAAAGTGTCTCTTGAGACCATAGAAAGGGAGGCAACAACTGCTCTCACTATCCTCAGCACCCCAATTAAACCCAAACAAAAGAGGAAGAGCCAAACCTCAGTGTATTTCAGGGCTCGGAAGAGCACAAGGATCAAACAAGGGAAGCGTAATTGAAGATTCACCCACTGTTAAAGGAGAAGAATCTCCCACTAAAACCCTTATCACATATGAAAGAGGGACTCCCAGATCTTCCACCTGGAAGGAAAGAGTGCAACTACAGGACTCAAAAACAGTTCTACAGGAGGCACAAACTGTTCTACAGGAGACCCTGTCAAGACTACAGGGGACCGAAAAAATTGAAAAAATACTAGAAGGACAGTCACAGGGGAAGGAGGAAGCAATAGAGACTCAAGAACCTGATCCCCAACCTAGTCTGGGCTCTTACTACAATCTTCTTGATAGGGGAAGAATCATTCCACAGAAATTTGCAATCCCACTTTTCTTTGAGTTGGAGAAAGAAAGAATAAGGAGCCATAGGTGGATGCAAATCGCAAAATATAAGGGAGTAGAGGATATTGGCCACATGGAGAACAAGCTTAGAGAAATGGGTAGGGAGTTAAGTGCTGTAAGACATAGAGAGGAAATCATAAGAACACACTTGGAAACAGAAAATGCATTACTTAGAAGACAACTGTAAGAGAGGGAGACACAACTAGCATGCATGGCCAACTGGTCTATGGAGGCACTGCAGTGCAGAACACCAACAAAATCATATGGATTATACCTCAAGGACCAATGGCTATAGTTTCAGATAAAGAATTTGGCATAGAGAGGCACAATGCCTTTCCAAGATTATAGACAGTTTATGGACCTATGTGACCAAATTTCATCAGAAGACAAGGAAAAAATAGCAGAGTTCTATTTGCATAACATGGCCCTTGTTATGGCCTAAATCTACCTCAAGCTGAGAAAGGCAGGTCTATGGTAACATCAAACCACGCTTAACCTGGTAGCTAGCCCTACCAGGTCGGGAGAGTGCTCTCTCCTTGTCAATCTCAGGAAAATATGGCAAGTGAGGTTGGAGATGACTGATATAAAGACTAATTTTAGGCTAGGTTTCAATGGAGTTTGATTGAGTTTTATGTTGGTTTGCTAGATCAAAAGTGAAAGGCAGTTTTGGGTCCAGGGAATGGACTCAGTCTTGCAGAGGTTTTTGTGGGGCGAGGTAGGAAAATGATTTAGTACTTTGAATTAAGTGAAATGGAGAGTCTTAATACTGGTGAGGAGTTGGAGAGGGCATGAAAGTATCAGGAATCCTCTTCAAACAGTTGAAAACATGTAAAACCAAATAAACCCTAAGGTAGAGCACTGCAACATCAATGATTTCCACCTTTATACTTGATTCATTTAGTTAAGCTGAAAAGAGAGAGATGATGGCACACATAAACACATGTAAACTTGAATCACAGAAGGAAAAAAATACTAAATCACCTTGCCACAAGAATCCCACAAAATGCTGCAAACCCTGGTCTATTTCCTTGCCAAACTGCAGAGATAAACGTACAATAATGCTCAAAGTATTCACAAGAGTCCAACCTTTACAAATGATTGAAAAACACGACATAGACCTCCAAACCACCTGTGCTATCCATCAGGGGTCGAATCCATGATAAGAGGGGTGGTTTCAACCATATTTAAACTAGGAACAAAAAAATAGGCGGTGGAACAACTTGCCTCTAAAATCTAGGAAACTGATTCATTCAACTTTAAACCACCTACAACTGATGTATCTACCTTATCAAGTCAATTTTTATCATTTTTACATCATAGTTAATTTACATCATGTCAGCTCATGAATTTGACCATAAGAGTGAAAAAGTCAAACTAGAAGAAAATTAGGTGAAAAACAGAGTTTTTGAGCAAAATTGGCACTTTTTCATCCTGTGCGTAGCGCTTTTTCCCCACTGAATTTGGAGGCCTTCCCCTTCACCAAATTTGCTCCAAGTTGGCTTGTTGGAAATATTTTTCTGTCTACTTTCTAGGACAAGTGGAACTTTTGAATTTGGTGTCTATTTTTCCTCCAAAAATCAGTTCTCCTAACACTGCTTCCCGTGTGGCCAAAAAGTGGCAGAGAGGGCATTTTTGAGGTGTTTTTGGCCCTTTAGGTGGCCCAAAACTTGTCAAAAATTCCTAGTAATTTTTGGGCATGCATAAATTTTAACAAGGAATGAAAAAATGAAAATTTTTCCTTCAGAGGAGGTCCCTATCAAAAGCGAACGCAAGGTGGTGCTACGCACCTGCCGGAAAAACCTGTTTTTTCCTTGAAAAATTCAAAATTGCCAAAATGTTTGCCAAATTTCTTGAAATTTGGCATGAGTATTCTGCTTCAAGTACTATGCTGGACCAATGAAGCTTCAGCCAAGATCTTGACCTTAACTTTCTTTCTCTTGCTCCTCAAAGTTTTCCTTAACTTGGCTTTTAGGCTCCTTATCCTTGCTTTGCAAATCTTGTTTTGTGCCAAAAAGTTATAAGCCATGTGCCGCAACATCTTTTTCTCCTTATTGGCTTTCTCAAGCAACTTCTCCAAGTGCATATTTTCCCTCTCTAGCCAAGATTCCCGGTCAGCATCAATCTCTTGCTCAAGCGTTGTCAATTTGACTTTCCTCTTTTTTGCTGCTTGCTTGTTTTCCCTTATGGTTTGTAGCTCCATGATTGTCTTCTTATCCTCCAACTACTTGTTCCATTGCTCAAGGTAATTTATGATCCACTTAGCTCTTTCAAGGTTAAGAGATAAGTCATGGATGTCAGCTTCTTGTTCTTTGATGATCTCCTTGAGTTTTGAGCTTTGGGAGCCCAAATCGGTATCCTCATCTTGAATCAAAATGAAATCTCTCTCCTGACCTTCAGAAGGCCCTTCATCATGCAATGGTTGTTTCCCTTTATCCTGTACCTGCTTTGCTGAAGAAGAAGGCAAAGCCCCTTTCACCCCGGGTGAAGATAGCATTTGCCTATGGTCTGATGAAGGAAACGAGACCCCTTCCACCCTAGGTGGAGATAGTACTCGTTTGGTAGCTGCAAATAATCTCCTGGTGCCCTTTTCATAAGTGACAAATACTAGCACACCTGTAGTTTGAGTCTCATGAACCTCTTGCTGATTTGAAGGTCCTCCTTCCTCTTGAAATACTGATGGGGTCACTTGAGGGCTTTTGAAAACCTCATGTGAAATGAAAGCATCCCATGAAACATTCAACAAGCTCAACTGATGCAAAACAACAATCTTGATCAATGAAAAGTGATAAATGTTGTTGAACTGTTGATGAAGAGGTTTTCTTTGCACCAATGTGGCCATTTTCTCAATATTTCTGCATATGAAATAGGGGAGGTTCATCATCCTCACTCTAGTGAAATGCATCAATAATCTAACATGATAAGTGTACAAGTGAGAAAATCTCCCTTCACAGTTGAAGTATTTGATAATGAGCTTCATGAGTGGAGCATAAGTGTCCTGTAGGTATCTAAAAGGAAAGACCCTACTAATTTGCTTTTGATAACTAGCCTTGATATAAGGCTCATAATGCTCTTTGCCCACAAGCTGTCCTTTGTTCCACTATTCACCCACATTTGGAATACCTGTTTCTTCAGCTATAGTTTCAGGTGTCAAAGTGAAGGAAACACCTGCTAAGTTCACCTAGCCATTATGAAGATGAAGGAAAAATAGTCTAGCAAGTTCATGGTGGTATTTCACCCTTTCCACCATCTCACAAAACTAGTAGCAAGACTGATGTTTGAAACATGTTACTGCAAGGGGACAAGCCAATAACTCTGTGAGTGTGGTGGGCTCCTCCCGGATGTGTTTTCCTCCCTTATGTGGTTTTCTTGGTGCATGAATCTCTTGGGAGGAATCACTCACAGTTTCCTCATCCCTTCTATAAGCTGAATCTGTTTCCATATTTGCCACTATAAGGTGTAAAATGATGAGTATGAAGAGATTTTATTTCAAGAATAGGTGACTGTTGTTTTATTCTTTGGGATTTGATGAGTGAAACAGGTGAGTGGGATTTTGATGCTGGCTGTAGGGTTATTAGGGAGTCATAGGATTTTGGGAATAGAGATTAGGGTTTGGGGAATAATGGGAATTAAGTGTTAGGGTTTTAGGGTTTTCGGGATGGGGGGTGGGATGAGTGTAAATGAGAGAGGGAAAGGGAAATGAAATTATGTAAATTCAGTGGAGAGGAATGGGATGTGTGAAAATGATGTAGGGGAGTAAAAACAACAAGTATGACAAAATTACAAAGCCCTAAACAGTTTTGCAATGCAGTTGTGAAGCAAACTAGGGTTTGATTTTTCACCTATCAAAACACCATCAAGGGGGATAAAATATTTTGTAATGGCAAAATGGGAGGTTTTACTTACTTGAGGAATGATATTTGCAAGATTTTGGAGCTTGAGAAGGTCGTTTGTATGAAATTTTGGCTTGGCAGATTGGTGCGCCGCGCCAACACTCAGGTGCGTCGCGCCTGGTAGGTGCCCTGCGCCAGTTCAAATTCCTTTTTAATTCCTGAGCTCGGTGCACCATGTTGGGCAAGTGGGCCACGCCAATACCCAGGTGCGCTGCGCCAAGGGAAATTTCAAAATTTTGCTGCAATTTCTCCCCTTTCGCCTCAAAACGAGATTTTCTCTTGTTATATCTCTCTTTAGCGCAAAAAATGAAGTTTTCAATACAAGGAGCACTTTATATACAAGTGAATTTAATTTATCATTTAGAAAACCCACTTTCTAAAGTTTTCTTTTTCACTTTGTTTTTTAAAAACTCTGTTTTGCAGTTTAGCTCTCTTTTTGACATTTGATGGACTAATGCTTGGATTTTATTGTCTCTTTTGAAGGAGCTAGAGTGCAGGAGTTTGGAAAGGTGACCTAGGGTTGCATTTCCGAATTTATTACATATAGGAAAATTAAAATTACATGAAATTTTTATACATAGAACATAAAACTCTGTTTTTCCTGAAAACAAGGTTTTGAGGAAAAATCAATTACTGAGTATATCATTATTGGAAAAATCAATTACTGAGTATATCATTATTGAAATTTTGATGCTGAGACCTTATTAGACATCCTCATGTGCCTGCTGACCATTATTGAGCTTTTACAAGACTATGATGACAAACCCTAGACCTAATGAAACCTAAAACCCTAAAAATGGCTTTTGCAAATGTAATGACAAAAGATGATTGTAAATGACTTGAACTTGTAAAAATAGGCCAACAGGTAAATATCATGAGGGAAATTTGAGCCACTACCATAAGATGATCCATGATCCTAATGGAATGCAGCTGATCGGATGAGACACCTAGAATGCATGCAAAAAGAGAATTTTGATCACTGATCGAGGGATGAAGATACCGACATTAACAACCCTCACTAATATGAATGTGTGGGACCCCAATGCTAGGTTAGGGGACCTGCAACTAATGGCCATGGCATAATGGATGAATCATGAGGAATTAAGGGCAACAGAGATAAGGAAGTTGATGATAAAGGAGAAGAATGAGCCCTTAATGATCAGAGCTGAGCCATCAGACCCCATGGCTCTCATCAGCACACACCAACTGCTAGTAAATAATCCCCAAATTGCCCCTAAGTATATCAATGATCAGGATCAGGCCATTGCACATTTTGAGGACATGGAAAGGTTACTTGGGGATGACTGTATTCATGCTTGTATGAGGAGGCGGAACACCCTACCACACAGTCTTTAGATCAGGGAGTATCACTCCCCAAGAAGGATGAAAGAAGCATTAAGGAGAGTGCCACTGTACAAGTGCTCTATGCAGAATTTGAAGGTCAATTGGATTGGCCTCAAATTGAGTCCCCCACTGCTGATAGACATGTTAGAAGGCAGAAAATAGGAAGAGGAACAATAGCAGTGGGAAGAGGTGGACAGAAAGGCAGGATTCCATGAAAAAGAAGAGGACCTCACATCAGAAGCATGGGATGTTAGGGAGGTCATCAGGGCCATCAAAGATGAGGATATGGATTAAGTTGCTCAGAGGATGAGCAACACCTTCAGTAGGGGGGTGATGATGAGCCCCATAAATGGGTAATTATATGGGCTCATTTTGCCTCATAACTCAGTTTAATAAACCATTCTCTTAGCTTATTGCATGTTTTTTGATTATATTTATGCTTATGGAGTGAGTTGGGTTGGTCATTATGCCATGGAGTCTAATATGTGTTTAATGCAGATTTTTGTTGAATTTTGGAGATAAAGTCAAAGATTTAATGGACAATTGGCAGCAATAATTCGAAGTAGACAAGGGAGAGGATTTATAGGAGGGTATTCCCCTCATTTATGACTCTCCACTTCGAATTCTCCATCATGCAGCTCGGAGCACAAACAACCACATCAATGCACTAGGAGGCAGCCGAGCAAGTGGAGGATAACTTCTGTTTATCTCAAGTTTTGGGAGCCAAGCCTCCCTGATTTTAAGGAAGCTGTTGGGAGCTTCAGTTGTATAAGTAGAGAGGCCTAGGGCCTCATTAGGAAGTTAGTCAAATTTTCAAATTTTTGTTGCAGCTTTGCTTTGCTCAACTTCGAGCTTATTTTTGTTGATAGTTTCATGTAATCCTATTATTATTTTGATAATAAAGATGAGATCCTTTTTGAGCTGGCACTGAGTTGCCTCAGAGGGCTGAAGCTCTTGGATTAGGGCCCAATCCAAGTATCCAAGCTCCTCTTGTTTGTATGTATATGCTTTGTTTCAGTTTATGAATTAGTTGTTGTTAGATAAATCTCTTTCTTGGTTAAGAATAGGTTGCTTTTGGTGATTTAGAAGGTTGTTTCCATTTGATTTTCTATAGCAGGTTGAACAGTGATAGAAAGAAGATACAAAAAGGCCATAAATAGAGCCTTGGCCTCCTTTCCTCCCTTTGGGACCATGAACTGAGGCCAAGACCCTCTTACTGCCACAAAAAACACAGATTTGCCTTCTCCATAGGATTTCTAGTGTTGCAATTTGTTAGAAGGTTAATGCTTTGCTTTAGATCTATTTCAACATGCTCATTTCTGTCTTGCAATAAGTTTCCTTCCGTGCTTTCTCTCATTATAGCATTCTTCAACATTTCTTTCCATAGCTCATAATTTAGAATAGCTTGATGCAAAATTCTGTTTTTTGATGTACTTAGTTTCCTTGCTTGATTAATCTTATTTTCTTTTTAGTTCTCTTGCAACAAATCTCCTCTCACAATAAGTTAGCCAATCAGCCATCACAATCTCTCTTTGATCTATACCCCATAGGTTGCCCAAAGTTCATTTCAAATCTGCCTTAGGTTTCTGCACTTTTCCATAGACTTTCCTCTCTTTCCTTGAACAAATCTGACCATCTTTCTCTCTCCTAATCATTCTTGATAGACTCTAGAAACCTTAACACATCATCCTAGCCTTCGGCTACCCTTTCCACCCGCTTTCCTACCTTCAAAACCTCCAAAAATGCTCTCAGCATCCTCCTGTAGACCTTCTGCAGCCTCTTGTAGATTTTCCTATAGGCTTCTTTTTGAAGTTCAATTGCGGGAAAAGCCTCCAGAAGGCTGCCTGAGACCTCCTAGGACCCATCCGCACCATCCTACACCTCTGCAAATCCCAAAGTCGCCCTCCATCGACACCTAATCACTGCCACATTCACAATCAAATAAATTACATGCATGACAGTTTCACATAAAAATACATAAAAATCCAAAAAGATGTTTTTTGCTCATTTACTTCTAGAAATAGCTTGAGTAGATGTTGTTTACTTCTTGAATAGGTAATGGCATTCATTTCATGGTTTTTCATCTCTCTTTCTACAAAAGTAGGATTAGTTGGTTAAGTAGGGTTTGCTAGGTTTACTTTACATTTTAGTCTTCTTTTCCTTTTTGCAAGTAGAGTAGCCTCTGTAGAGTAAGCTTTCCTTTCTTTCATCACATATAGAGCTTCTTCTAGAATCCATAGAAGTTGGCTCAAGCTCCTAGTGATCTTGCGTCGGCTGACCAAATGACAGCCTGCAGTAAGAACTAGTACTTGTGCATACAACATCGTTGCTTCCAAGTTTGTTACAAACTACCAGGTTGATAAAAGTAAAGTAGGAAGCCCAAGAGTTGCAACATTATTGCTGCAATACTGGTGGTCACCACAAAAATTACCTGCATATGATTTCTAAACCATTGAAAATAAACAATGCGAGAGCATAACACATAAAACACATATACATAGAGATATTCCCCTGGATCCCAAAACCAGGATTACTAGCTTGATTTTTCATTATGTTCCTTTCAATGTTACAATACATATTTATACATGCCGAAGCATCCAATACCATGGACCTAAAACCATCGCACCCAAAACCATGGACCGAAAACCATCGCGTCCAAAACCATGTACGAAAAACATGCACAAAACCATAGGTAGGTCCGCCCAACCTAATATAAGGTCCAAAACCAAAATTTTCAGGGGCACTGCCCTGGACCCCATAGAGTGGGGTTACCTGCACCCCTCAAGCCCCTTGTGACTCCCCCCGCTACGCAATCAGCGCAACGAAGGGGGGGCTCGGCCCCCCTTCTAACCCCCCAGTTAACTACGTGGGCTAGTAGTGGAAAGAATATAACACAACCCAACAAAGATTGGTGGATACATGCCTTTGAACTATCTTAGAATGAGGCTCGAAGGCCTATTTATTTTCGAGAAATAAAGGAAAACCTTAAACATCCAAAAACCTAACCCTAGGAGATGAAGTGCCAAAACTGTGGGCCCCGTTGGGGTAAGTTGGTACATCAACTTCCTGGGGTCGTAACTTGGGCATATGATCTCTGTTTGATGTGCACAATACCTTGTTAGAAATATATATCTGAGGAATGAAAATTTTGACTGAAAATGTCAATCTAAGATAAATTTTTTCTCATTTTCCAAAAAAAGTCGTTTAGGGCCTCAAAACGGCTCTGAAATTTCAGAACCTGATAAACTGCCAAAAATAGTAAACTATGCTACAATTAAGGAAACTGAAAAATGAAAGAAAAAGGGGGGGGGGGGGTTCCAAGTGGAATAGGTAGGTGGCCACCAATATCCACCTGGATTTTTCCTCCCCACTTAGGAAGAAATGGTCCCCATTGCGTTGAGTGCCTCTGTGAGATGGGGAAACTTCTGCTGAACTTGGTCCCTGGTGAGCTACTTGCCTTGGTGCAAGAGTTGGCCAACTTTGACAACATGATGTAGTTGGATCTTCTGATGGTTAGTGTTCTTGATCTATGTGTCCATGAACCTATAAGTTATGGCTTGTTCGATGCATCCTGGGTTGATTTCTGTTGGTGTCAACTGCTCAACAATGTCTGATGTGGCCAATAATTGGGGAAAGTATGGCCGCAACTGGTCAACATTGAATACTCAATGCAAGCTAAGGAATGGTGGAATTTTTTTCTCAAAATAATTATCCCCTACATCCTTAGTGATGGTGTGAAGCCCATATCGGAGCAGGTGAAGTTTGCGGTAGGCCCCAACGAGGTGCTCCTTCTACAAATATAACCAAACTTTATTGCCCACCTGAAACTTGTGTGGCACCCGATGCTGGTCATGATTTTGTTTGTACTTATCATTTTCTTTGTCTAATATGTCATGGACCTGCTTGTGTATGTGTGGAATGCGCTCAATGAAGTTGTTAGCCCTGTCTTCATCAGACTCGACATGATCCGAATCTTCCTGAGTAGCTACAAGTGGTATGGAAACATCAATGGGACATAGTGCTGGAATCCCAGTCCCACCTCAAAGGGGTTGTGGCCAATTGAGGTGTAGAGAGCTCTATTGTAATTGTGCTGGACTTATGGGAGGCTTTTGTCCCATGTGCGTGGATACTTCAATTTGTATATGCACAGGATATACATGATCATCCTGTTGACGACCTCTATCTGGCCATCATTTTGGGGGTGGAAGGTTGTGCACTTAGTGAGATTGGTATCTAACAACGACTAGAGGCTTGAAAAAATGCACTTAGGAACCTATTGTACCGATATAATATAATGGACTATGGGATCCCAAAGTGTACCCACACTCGTTCAAAGAAGAGTTGGGTAGTGGCTTCTATTGTGATACTCTTCTTGCAAGCCGCTAGAATTTCCATCTTGGAGAATTTGTTGATGACCACGAAAACACAATCATTTCCACGTTTGGTAGAAGGAAGGCCCGGCATGTAATCCATGGAGATGGATTCCCAAGGCCAGCTAGGATTAGGTAGAAGATTATACATGCCTTTCTTCTTGATTGTAGGTTTGGAAATGGAGCAAGCAGTGCAAGATCCAATGTACTTCCCAACATCTTGTTGAAGGTTTAGCCAAAATAATACTTTTGTAGCACTCCCACTATATTTTCTATCCCAAATTGTCCAACGACTCGACTGTATTGCGCCTCCCAAGTCATCTTGGCATGCTCTCTTGAAGGAACATAGAGGTGTCCCAGGTGGCATAGTGGCGCATCCCGGAGTTGAAATTCTAGAACTTGCTTACCTTCCAGGAGCATTTGATATGTGGTTCCAAATTCTGGATCGCTCTTGATGTGGCCTTTTTGAAGTCTCTTGTCCACAAGAGTCGAGGACAGTGGTCAGCGCCATGACTAATGTCGACTGAGGCAATATGCAACATTGTTGGTGCTTCCCTTATTGTAATTAATGTTCAAATGATACTATTGCAGGTATGTGGACCATTGCTGATGGCGATCGTTCTGCAACTTTCCTTGTGTTTGTATGAACTGCAGGCATCGATGGTCTGTGTGGATGACTATTTCCTTCCCCAGAATGTAATGCTTCCATTGTCGGCATGCCTGCACAATGGAATAAATATCTTTTTCATAGGTGGGATACTTCCAGATTGTTTGTGAAAGTGTCTTACTGTGATATGCCACTGGATTCCCCTACTGAGTAAGAATTGCACCAATAGCATAGTCAGAGGCATCTGCCTCAATCTCAAATGGTTGCTGTAGGTTTGGTAATGTGAGCACTAGTGCAAAGAAGAGGCGATGCTTCAACTCGACAAACACCTTCTGTTGGGATTCATACCAAAAGAACTTTTCTTTTGCTCCACGCTTGGTGACTTGACTCAAATGCCAAGTGATATGAGAGAACCTCATTATGAACCTGTGGTAGAAATTGGTAAGACCTAGGAAGTAATGAAGCTCTATTAGAGTGGTTGGGGATTCCCAATCCCGAATAACTTTTATCTTGGCTGGGTCCCACATGCACACCCTACTCATTATTGACGTACCCCATATATTGAACTTGGGTCATACCAAAAGTGCATTTATCCAAATTGGCACACAATTTGTGTTATCGTAGTGTTTGGAGGACTTGTTGAATATGGTGGAGGTGCTCTTCCCAACTCTAGCCAAAGATTAGGATGTCATTCAAATACACTACCACGAATGAGTTGGTGAAGGGCCATAAGATGTCATCCATTCGCCTCATGAAGCTTGCAGGGGCATTCGTCAACCCGAAAGGAACTACCAACCATTTGAAAATACACTCCTTGGATTTGAAGGCAGTCTTCCACACATCGGAGGGTTCGATTGGTACCCTGTGATAACCAAACTTCAAGTCAAACTCACTGAAATATTTGAACCCCTTGAGTCGGTCCAGAAGGTCATCAATTCGTGGGATTGGATACCTATTCTGGACAATGATCTTACTCAATGCCTGATAGTCAATACAAAGTCTCTAGGTCCCGTCCTTCTTCTGTACCAACACGATCGGGCTCCCACGGGGTGATGAACTTGGATTGATGTGCCCTTTTTGCAACAACTCCTGAAGCTTCCTCTTGATTTCATCGTTCTTCAGAACAGAGCGTCGATAGATCAACTGGTTGGGTAGCGACGCGCCTAGGGTGAGATCGATAAAGTGCTTGTGTTGACAGTGTAGGGTTACCCTTGTGGGTGAGGTGAAGATGTCCTTGCATTCCTCCACGACCTTTTCCATCTGCTACTTCCATGCAAAGGAGTCCTGTCTGGAGGCCGTGGATGTGGCCACAATATTCTTCTTACCCTGAGGGCGAATCATAAGGAAGACAAATTTCCTAGTCTAGGAAATGATCTTATTGCATTGCTTTGCAAAGATCAAAGAGATGGAGGTAGGTGGTGTGACCTCTGATATCCTGTATAACTTATTGCCCAAATAAAGTGTGAGTCCTAGACTCACACACAACATGACACATCCACAAGTATGGTTGGCCTAATAATACATCACAAACTTCAAGAGGAGAAACATCACACAATACCTCATTTGTGATGGGATTGATGTTGTAGGGAATGCGACACTACTAGATGACGCAGAGGTCTCGTCCTTGGTGAAGCCACCCAATGGTATACGACTTTGGGTGTGGTATGGTTGGTAGAACAAACAACTTCAAGACCTATGCTACTATGATTTTATTTTGGCTTCCGCTGTTGAGAATGAACTACAATGGAGAACCCTTCACCCACATCTCTGAGTGGAAGAGTCGCTCCCCCTCCTCTTGATCTTTGAACTTAATCTTTTGGATCTTGGTGGTGGAAACAGTGGCACTAGGCTCCACATCAATAATATTATTCCCTTTATCATTCCCCTTATCAAGTTTTGACTCAAGAGTTAGAACATGCATATGATTCAGAAGCTTTCAGCTCAGCCACCAGTGACTGCTTGGCTTGACACTCACTTGTGTTGTGAGTGGGGCTCTCATGGAACTCACACCATTTCTTTGTGTCCTTCTTCGTCTTCATGGTGTTGTTCTTTTCTTGCAACTTCGGTGGGTTCTCATGGGTCACCTCACCTTAGCTTTGTCCCTTATTTTGCGGTTTGGGGGCATCATTCCCTTGCTCTAGATTCACAGATCCAAAGTCTTGCTTCTTCTGTTTAAATTTCTTCTCAATCTTGACAACATATAGATAGGCAGTGCCAAGCGAGGATATGTCGAGGAAATCCATCTCATCTTGGATGTACTTGTGTAGACAGGTGCGATACTTGAGTACCAAATTCCACTTTGAATCCTTGATACCCAACTTCGTGCGAAGGGTATGAAAAATATCTGTGAACTTTGACACGTCTTGGTCCCTTTCCTGCCGTAGTGTGGTCCACTTTATGTATTTATCTTCATAGCTCCCAATAGGGTAATATTGTTCCTTGATGGCGTCTCGGGAATAATTCTAAGTGGGTGTAGCTGAAAAAAGTGAAGGTTCCCTCTCGTCCTTCTATTCACAGTAGGTTTCCCACCAGTGCTTAACATGGGGGGCAAATTTTAGGAGTGCAAAAGTAATTTTCCTGATTAGAAAAGTCATGACCCAAAAAATATCCTTCCAACATATTTAACCACCTATCTACGACGTCTACATTTATCTGGTCTTCAAATATGGGAATGTCAAATTTGACTTTTACCTTAAATGGATTGGTGCCTCCAGAGTGGCTGCTGGATGAAGATGCGTCACATGTGGGTAACTGCCGAAGGATATGAGCAAAGTTATCCATCATCGTGTTCCTTTGTTTCTCAAGGGTTTCCTCAAGAAATATTTTGAAAGGATGTCCTACTCGCTCTTCTTTATTTTCTTCCGCCATGGGAGGCCACCGGGGTTTGCGAGGCTGGTCTTGCAAACGTTCAACCAGTTTGAGCCCTAACTCCTTATACCCTGACCTCGTTGGGGACATGCCAAGAAAAATAGATAAAGAGTAGAATTCTTTGATACCACAGATCTGGAATTATAAAGGAAGACAAAAGAATATAGATACAAACATAAACATCGAGATGCAACAGAAATAAAACTTCCTTTCATTAATATCAAAGAACTGAAATATGCTTACATACAGAATGGAAATAAACTAGCTTGGGTGATGGTATCTTATCTCTGAGAAGAGATGTGGCATCTACATTCCTCTGAACTCTGTTACAATGAGGCTCGAAGGCCTGTTTATTATTTAGAAACGATAGAAAACCCTAAACATCCAAAAACCTAATCTTAGGAGATGAAGCACCAAAATTGTGGGCCCGGTTGGGGTAAGTTGGTATATCAACTTCCTGGGGTTGTAACTTGGGCACACGATCTCCATTTGACGCGCAAAATACCTCGTTAGAAATATCTGTCTGAGGACTGCAAAATTCATATAACACCTTAATTGTTCTCGCTTTCCAAAAAAACGTTGTTTAAGGCCTCAAAATAGCTTCAGAAGTTTAGGACCCGAAAAACAGCCAAAAATAATAAAAATGTGATACAATTAAGGAAACTGAAAGAAACAATGGTGGGGGTCCAAGTGGAATAAGCGGGTGGCCACCAATATCCACCTGGATCAGCCCTCCCCCCTTAGGAAACAATGGTCCCCATGCATTGAGTGCCTGCATGAGATGGGGAAACTTCTGCTGAACTTGGTCCCTAGTGAGCCGCTTGCCTTGGTACAGGAGTTGGCCAGCTTTGAAAACCTGATACAGTTGTATCTTCTACTGGTGAGTGTTATTGATTTGTGTGTCCATGATCCTATTAGTTGTGGCATGTTCGATGCAACTTGGGTTGAGCTCTGTTGGTGTCAACTGCTCAACAATGTCTCATGTTTCCATGAATGGGGAAAAGTATGGCCGAAATCCACATTGAATACTGTGTGAAGACTAAGGAATGGTGGAATGCTTAGCTCGAAATCATTGTCCCCTATAGCCTTAGTGATGGTGTAAGTCCCATATTAGAGTGGGTGAAGCTTGCGGTAGGCACCAACGAGGTGCTCCTTCTGCAAATGTAACCAAACTTTGTCGCACACCTAAAAATTGCGTGGCACCCGATGCTGGTCATGACATTGTTTGTACTTAGCATTTGCTCTGTCTAATATGTCATGGACCTACTGGAAGATCTGCTAAATGCACTCAGTGAATCTATTAGCTTTGCCAGCTTTAGACTGGACATAAGCCAAATATTACTAAGTAGCTGCAAGTGGTATGGCAACATCAATGGGACACAGTGGCTAGAATGCAAGTCCCACTTGAAAGGGGCTATGGCCAGTTGAGTTGTGGAGAGCTTTGTTGTAGCCATGCTAGACACAGGGGAGGCTTTTGTTCCATGTGCATGGATTCTTCGAGTTGTACATGCGTAGGATATGCATGATCATCCTGTTGACAACCTCTATCTCACCATCATTTTGGGGATGGAAGGCCATGAACTTAGTGATCTTGGTATCTAGCAACGAACAGAGGATTGAACAAAATGCACTTAGGAACTTGTTGTCTCAATTTGAGATAAAGGGCTGTGGGATCCCAAAGTGTACCCACACTCGTTCAAAGAAGAGTTTGGCAAGGGCTTTTGTTGTGATACTTTTCTTGTAGGTCGTTAGAATGGTCATCTTGGAGAATCTGTTGAAGGTTTGGCAATGAAGCACGAAGTGCAAGATTCGATGTACTTCCCAACATCCTTTCCAAGTTTTGGCCAATAAAAATACTTTTGCAACACTGCCACTATCTTTTCTATCCAAAATTTTCCAGCAACTCGATTGTAGTGCGCCTCCCAAATCACCTTGGCATGCTCTCTTGAAGGAACACAGAGGTGTCCCAGGTGGCATAATAATGTGTCCTGAAGATGAAAGTATGGAATTTGCTTACCTTGTAGGAGCATATGATATGTGGTGTCGAATTCTGGATCACTCTTGTAAAGATGTGGCCATTCCAAAGTCTTGTGTCCACAATATTCGAGCATAGTGGTCAGTGCCATGACCGGTAGTCGACTGAGGTAGTCTGCAACATTATTAGTGCTTCCCTTCTTCTACTTAATGTACAAATGAAACTGTTGTAGATATGTGGACCATTTGTTATGGCAATCCTTTTGAAACTTTCCTTATGTTTGTATGAAATGTAGGGGTCAGTGATCTGTGCAGATGACCATTTCCATCCCCAGAATGTAATGTTTCCATTGTCGACAGGCCTGCACAGTGGAATACATCTCTTTGTCATAGGTGGGATATTTCAAGACTGTGTTTGAAAGTGTATCACTGTGATATGCCATTGGACTCCCCTGCTGAGTAAGAACTGCACCAATAGCATAGTCGGAAGCATTTGTCTCAATCTCAAATGGTCGTTGTAGGTTTGATAATGTGAGCATTGGTGGAGAGAAAAGGCGATGCTTCAACTCAGGAAACTCCTTCTGTTGGGATTCATACCAAAATAAATTTTCTTTCGCTCCACCCTTGGTGTCTTGAATCAAAGGCCAAGTGATATGAGAGAACCCCAACAAAAACCTGTAGAATTGGCAAGATCCAAAAAACTACAGAGCTCTGTTAGAGTGGTTGGGGCCGGCCAATCCTAAATAACTTGTTTCTTGGTTGGGTCCACATACACACACCAGTCATTAATGACGTACCCCAGATATTGAACCTGGGTCATACCAAAAATGCATTTCTCCAAATTGGCACACAATTTGTGTTATCACAGGGTTTGGAGGACCTATCAAATATGGTGGAGGTGCTCTTCCAAACTCTAGTTGAAGATCAAGTTGTCGTCCAAATACATTACCACAAATGACTTGGTGAAGTTCTGCAAGATGTCTTCCATCAGCCTCATGAAGGTTGTGAGGGAATTATTCAACCTGAAAGGCATGACCAACCATTCCAAAAGGCCCTCCTTGGATTTGAAGGCAACCTTCCACACATCAGAGGGTTCGATTGGTATCTGGTGATGACCAGAATTCAAGTAAATCTTGCTGAAATATTTGGCTCCCTTGAGCTAGTCCAGAAGGTCATCAATCCATGGGATTGGATACCTATTCCAGAAAGTGATATTATTCAGCGCTTGATAGTCAATATAGAGTCTCTAGTTCCTGCCCTTCTTCTGTACCAATATGATCGAGCTCCAACAGGGTGATGAACTTGGATTTATGTTCCCTTTCTGTAACAACTCCTGAATCTGTCTCTTGATTTCATCGTTCTCCAGAATCGAGTGTCGATAGATCAACTTGTTGGGTAGCGGTGTGCCTGAGGTTACACCGATGGAGTGCTTGACCTGATAGTGTAGGGGTACATCTGTGGGTGAGGTGAATATGTCCTTGGATTCCTCCCTGACCTTGTCCATATGCTACTACTATGCGGAGGAGCCTTATCTTGAGGCCGTGGATGTGGCCACAATCTTCTTCTTTCCCTGAGAGCGAATCATAAGGAAGATATTTTTATTTATTTATTTATTTTATTTTATTTATTTATTTATTTTTTTGTATATATATATATGTATATATATATATATATATATATATATATATATATATATATATATATATATATATATATATTTTTTTTTTTTTTTCGGTATGGGAAATGATATTGCTGCATTGCTTCGCAGAGATTAAAGAGATTGTGATAGGTGGTGCTACCTCTAGTATCTTGCCTAACTTATTGCCTAAAGAATAATAACAGTGCGAGGCCTAGACTCATACACAACATGATGCTTCCACTAGTATTGTTGGCCTAATAATGCATCACAAACTTCAAGAGGAGAAACATCACACAGTACCTCATTTGTGAAGGGTTTGATGTTGTAGGGAAGGCGACAATGTTGGATGATGCAGAGATCTCGTCCTTGATGAAGCCACCAATGGTGTATGACTGCGGGTGTGTTGTGGTTAGTAGGCCCAACTGCTTCATGACCTCTGATGATATGAGGTTCTTTTGGCTTCCACTGTTGACAATGAATTGCAATGCAGAACCCTTCACCCACATTTGTGAGTGGAATAGTCGCTATGGATCTTTGGGCTCAGTATTATGGATCTTGTTGGTGGCAACGGTGGCACTAGGCCCTGCATCAATAAATTATATGCTCCCCTTTTCCATTCCCCTTGTCGGGTTTTGACTCAGAGTCGGAACATGCATTTTATTCAGAAGCTTTTGGTTTGGCCACTAGTGATTACTTGGCTAACCACTCACTTGTGTTGCGAGTGGGGCTCTTATGGAGCTCACACCATTTCCCTATTTCCTTCTTCATATTTCTGGTGTTGTTATTTTCTTACGGCTTTGGCGGGTTGTCCTGGGTCACTATGCCTTGGATTTTTCCCTTGTTCTGCGGTTTGGGGGCACCTTTCCCTTGCTTTAGATTCGTAGATCCAAAGTCTCGCTTCTTCTGTTTAAATTTCTGCTCGATCTTGACATACATGTAACCATACATTTATCATACATATAACCATAACAACAATAGAATTACAAGCATATAAGTAACCCTAATTATTATAACAACCATTAACGACATACTTGCATGCCAAACATACAAACCTATATGATGATATGCTCTTACCACAAGGTCCAGTGCTACAACCTCGCTTTGATGATTTGCATCTCCTGCTCTATTTCAGCCAACACATCAACATCATAACATACTAATAGCATCATGATGACACAAGAACACAACAATGACCATGAAAATGCATCTCTTACCTACTATACATGTATAACCATGGCCATGACAATGCATGCATAACAACATATGGACATTGACATGCAGAACAAATGCATATACAACCGACATGCATTCATGACAAACACATCCTAACAATAACATCATCAACTCCTATATGTAAACATAATTGTAACAATGACCACTACCATGCAGACATAAAAAACACATATACAACCTACATGCATGTGTGACAAACACATTCCGCCCATCTAGTCCAAGTGTTGAACCATGCTCTAATACCACTCTGCAACACCCTCCTCCCACATTTACCCAAGTTAACTGGTCCGCTGGGGTAAAAATGTGATGATAGACTACTATGATGTGATTCAACTCCCCATGTATAATTAAGGAAGTGAAACTGACAAGACAAAACCATTATGACCTTCCACACATGCCACAAAACCTTCAAGAGCCAACCAACCTTTCAAGGTGACCAACCCCTGAGACAACTTGACATTTTACTGATCTGGACCCTCAGCCACTCCCATGAAAAGCCATGCATGCAAATGAGGCCTTCCAGTCACTCCCACAACATGGCATGTGAGCGAATGTCGACTTTTTCAGCCAGTTCTAAGCCAACGACCCCAGATCCTGTGCCACATTTTCAGGCTCAGGATTCAAGCCACTTCCCAGAACGTCATGAAACTTTCAGAAATAATAACTAACAATGGAATAAGTCTACTAATGAAATTATTGGTACAAGTACTTGATTTGACCCCTACTAGCCATGACAAGGATTTCGTCGAACATGTCAAAAATATGTAATCTATAGGTCATAACAACAGATTTGAGCATAGGGGTCTCATACTTATCTCATATTCATAAAGAAACATTGATGCCTTATCACAATAAATGCATTATCATCTATTAGTTCATATATTCATTTTACATTCATTTTCTAATCAAAACATGTTGAGAACCATACATAAAGTCTGTCATAAAACACACTCATAACCAGAATATAAACAACAAAATTAACAAGGATATAATAGCCATAAGAATCACATATGAAAAAATACATTTACACATCAAATACCAAAGAGAAGGAGCTCTTATTAATGAGTTCATAAGCCAACCAAGTCTGTGATTTCCATGAACTGCCGGACCATGGATTGGGTTGAACCAAATTTTTCTTTGAACCAATCACCCCTGTGCCATATTCCAAGCATGAATGTGGGACTCACAATAAAACTGACCAGGTGTTCCTGAGGCCAAACCATCTCAACCCTCATCAACAGAACCAGGCTTTACCACAATCCCCACCATATCGCTAGGCCCTAAATAAGCATGGATGCCTTCGGATCTCTCCACCTAAACTGTGAGGAATTTGTTTGTCTCAAACTCTCGACTCTATTGTGTATCCCACCATTATCGATTAAGGGATTCCTAGGCCCAATCAAGGGCATTCACCACTGAGCTTTATTATGTATCTCGCCATTCACTGGTCAATGGATTCCTAGGCTCAATCACGGTGGTCACAACTAGGATTTTCCGTGTATCCCATCCAAGGATTCTTAGACCTTGTGAATAATCTTGAGACCACCCCACTTGGCTTCGAATCCATCTGAAAATCTAGCTCAATCAAATATAAGAGAGCCCACCACACCATGTCTATCCAGAAATGGCAAGGCAAGGTTGAAGAACACTGTCACACCTGGAAAAACCCATGCCAATGACAACAAGAGAACCAAGAACACACATGCATGTACCATGCATGCCACATATAGCAAGGAAATCACACATGAAAATAGATACATGCAAATAATCTTGATGTCATTGCTTGATCCTTCTCTTCCTTTCTTAATTTTTTCTTGTTTTTGTCTTCTTTGTGCTTTTTCTTTTCTTTCCTTGATCCAATGCTAGAGTGCTCCAAGAATGCTCTAAGTATGTGAGAGGGATAATAGCGAGAGAGCTCCACCCAAAAACTATCAAAAATCCTGTGAATTGATCCTCAGAAGCCTTTTTATCAATGAGAACTCTATTTTCTTAATTTTCATTATTTTCCTTTAGTTTTCTCACATGCAACCTGTGGCTTTTCACCTTCATTTTCTCCTAATTTCCTTTATTTTCAGAAATAAATTGCCAATAATTACCACTTTGCCTTTTCAAGGATCTTGCCATTTTTTTTTCCAATATCTTTTAGCCGTGATAACCAAAATGAACACCCACTGGGATGTTTTTCCCAACATTCAACTTGGAATACGTGTCCCTTGACCTTGGTCTTGTTTTTCCTTTAATTACTTTTTTTACATGAACTTTTGACTAGGGTTGTTAAAGAATAATAAATACATAGAGATTTATTTAATTATTCTAAGGTGATTTAGTCAAATGCATTAAGAAATAATTATCAAATAATGATTTAATAATTATTTCTAGAGAAAATTGAATAAATAATGATTTATTCAATTATTCTCATGGGGGTTTTTAAATTTTTAATAGAAATCATTTAATAAAAATTGTTTACTAAATTATTTCCTATGGTGAAAGTGATTTTACTATGGTAAAATTAATCCTACATGGTGTATTTCGGTCCACCTAGTTAGAAATGACTAGGTGATCATTTTTTAGGTGATAACAACCATTAGAGGGGACTTTGTTTGAGTGTTTGGAGGACTTCTTTCTTGACTTTCCGCCTATTCTTCAGGGATCTTCCTTCCAATTGTTAGGTTGTGGTTGAAGGAGACTGCTTTGATACCAATTGTTGGAATTACTAAGAGTGGGGGTGAATCAATATTTCGTTAATCAAATGATTTTTAATCAACAAGTCACTACATTAATCATTCAATATTGAACACATGAACATAGAAAATTTATAGCTCAAAGAAAAAATTTCTTAATATAAATACTACAATCAAATTTATCAGCTCCAACAAAACTTTTATAGGAACCAACCTACATAAACTCCAATCCTCTAATTGAGCACCAACCATGAATTCATGGGCACCAACCTACAAGGAACACTAATCTCCTAGCTCAACACCAACTTAAGAGAATTTGTGGGCACTAAGCCATAGGAGAAACCAATTCCCTAGATGAACACCAACTCAACGATTGTAGATTCTTGGACCTATCAATATTGTTCACCAAGTTTGCATAGTAATTTCGCTAAGTCTCCTCAAATTCTCACATAACCTTATTGACTATTACAACATCTATGTTGCACATCAATCTTGACTCCTTTCATCTGTATCCACTAGAACCATAAATTTTTGCACCTGAAAATGATCAGCAAGCTAGACCTTGCTGTCTTATAGTAAAAAATTATTATATAAAGATGGTGATGGTGAATTATTCAAAATAATAAGATCATAGACCTGAAACTTCTCTCCTTCCCATCCTTTCAATATAATAAAAAAGACAAGTTGCACAGAACCCGTCCTGAGGGGGAGGGCCTTTTCACGCTCCATAGTAGTCTTAACAAGTGTGCTTTACAACCAAGCTTACTGATCGAGATGTCTAACTCATTGAACTTTGGAAACTTCACATGGACTTGTGGCTCACCTATCCCATGTACAAACCTACGTTGTTATACATACTTTTGCTAAAAACCACATAAAAACTCAATTCAGATTTTATCATGAATGGGTCAATTCTAGTTCAGGTCTAAGAAAGTCACCCACAAAATCTCAAATATCTATTCCATGAATCACTCCTCAAATGGGTCGCATCTCCTGTAATCTTCAAACTCGATTCTCCTCAGATTTCCAAATTTGTTGTGTTTCAAAAGAACCAAGGAAATGTCTGTTTATACTGGTTGAGAGTGTATTTAATTGGAGCGGAATTGCAACGTATCAACACCATAATAATCAGATGTTTTCCTTCAGCAGCTCCATAGTCATATGGAGCACCATCATTTTTTTTACGACCTTGCAAATCGTCAGGCCCATCGACTCCTTCACCAATTTGCTGACTCCAAACATTTCTGTTGGGACGACTCTAGTCTAGTATATTTCACATCAGAATTTCCATCATTGCAGAGATGACGTGCCTCAGAACATTATAATTCATAACATACCATTCATATATTTCTGGGCCTATATCACATAAGTTGCATTTGTCCACATTATCCCATAACTCTTCTAATTCCTGGTCATCTCCTTCATCTTTTCTGGTACATCTAAAGGCTACGCTCGAGATCAAATGCGGTTGAGAAATGCCCACACTGATAATGTATCCCCCGAAACATATTTATTTCTTGCACTTGGATATCGTTGCCATACAAAAATTCCTCTGGCTTTTTCGTAATCATGAAATCCATTAGTCTTATCAAATACTTCACTTGGGCATGCCAACTCTTTAGAAATGAGCTAACAACTGGTGCAAATAGAACAACAGAGATAGGAACAACCATGGGATTATGAACATGACGGGAAATAGATTGCCTTTTTAGGTGAGGATGATGATCAAAGTATTGACCTATCAATATTAGAGGAGTTATTCCTCTCACCGACCAGATCTATTATGTTTTATTTGTGCAGGTATATAAATTCCTAATTAAAATTTCTATTATATCTAAATTTAAAAATAATTTTTAACCAAAAAAAAATACTATAAAAAATTATTAATGTAATCTAAAATATCAAAAGTATTTTTTTGTTTTAGCTTGTTTAAAGAAGAAAATCAATATTAAAATAAAAATAAACTCAAGCTTCAAAGTGAAATAATGTGTTGAAAAATTCCCAAAACGCCTTAGGATGAAATAATTTATCATCTTTGTGATACTAAGAAGGTGGCGGACAAAAATAACTTTCTTTTAGAATGTCCTACATATCTCCATACTAGATCTCAAATTAAAAAAAAAAAAAAAAATGTTACAATACCAACCTTCCTAATTTTTTCACTCATCAAAACGAGAGAGATTTAAGAATTCTTATATTCAAAATTTTCAAGCATATAAATAAAATTCTAAAGAAAATCAAATAATTTCTTACCATTTTTTCTTAGGTTCGATAGGCTAAAGATGGTTTCGACAGATGACAACATTCATCATCACTACCACCACCACCACCATCATCATTGTTTCTTATATATATATATGTGTGTGTGTGTGTGTGTGTGTGTGTGTGTGTGTATATATATATATATATATGTTTGGAAGATGATTTGTATTAAATCATATCGAAAATGATAACATAACATTGTCTTGCCATGCCTACTGGTTTCCACATGGGAAACCAAACCAATTGCATAATATTATTTCTTTTGTCCAAGGAAGGGGTCTAAAATTGATAATAAGGGCTATCAAATATTGTTTGCTAACAAACTACATACTAGTATGAAGGCTTGATATTCTTCTTGTTCATCATTCTTAACCAAAATGTGGCTAATTATCATAACAATGAATGGTGTAGACATCTTCTATTTAGTAGGAGAACCCACGTGGATTGTGACTGGTGGTCCTATCTCCTCATTTGAGTCCATGAATTCCATGTTAGAAAGTTTCTTTGCCATCACTACAACCTTTTTGTCCAACCTCTTGATCTGTCTCTACACTTCATCAATGCTTAACGATACTTCCTACTGTTTATCTAAGTGCTTCATGAATCATTTACCCATTATTGTTTAAGTTGCCAATAAATGTCAATTGTTTGCATATCCCTAGTGTGTTGCATTCTTGTGTTTCCCTTGTCTAGAACCCAACTACCAATACCTTCCTCTAACTCTGCATCTGTTGTGATCCTTTGTTTGATTCTAGCTTCCCTCTTAGCATGTTCCTCAATTTGACTTCTAATTTTTTTGGGGGTGGGGAGGGGGTTCTATAGTAAATATTAGTAGAATGCTATGCTATTATTTGGGCATGAGAGATGGTAGGTAAGTTGGTATTATGAAAAACCTCCTGCCATGTGAACCTCCTCCTTGAGACAAAAATTTCCAACAACAAATAGAGCAATACCAAAGTTTCGAGAGAGAAGGATGGAAAACTACCCAAATAAGAATAGAAAGTGACTCAATTCTTAGAGAAATAAGTTTAATACAGGCCACCAAAGACAGAGACCATCCACCTTGAAACATAGACCCACCTGAATCTTAGAGAGAGGAAACAAGGATTCAAACTCTATAAGCGATTATAAAAGGACAAATCCAATTAACAGAGAATATAGATTCCAAAACTATAACAAATACCAAACCAAAAAAGCTTAAACTTCTCGCTAGTATAGCCTCGATGCCAATCCAATAGCACAGAATAAGAATGCCATAATGAATGAGACAGAACAAGAGTTCAAACGAAGGATTACCTTCCTGAGAAGAAGTCGTTGAGGTAGGGACCTTGCCACGAGGAATAACTAAGGATTGAATTCGAGGTTGTCCCTATGTTTTGTAAGACCTTGATTTCAACAAGCTTGAGAAAAATTCCCCGAAACTGTAACAAAGTTCTAAAAACTCAGACCAAAATTTGTTGTTTGAGAAATCCCAACCAAAACTCCTAAGAGAGCAAGGATAGTATTGTATATCGCTGAAATAGTTAGCAAATAAATATTACAACTTATTTGGTCAGTTGAGGATCTCCACAGAACTAAACTGATTTGAATATTAGATATAGAGAGTGAACACATAATTGTGAGGGGGCATCTACTTTTATAACTACCATATACAGTATATAGACTCTCTTTAATTAACGTCGTTGAACCACTACTCCATTCAAAGGATGACATATCTAGCTTACCACTATATCTAACAAGAAACAAAGAATTGGTGAGACAAAATTGATGTGAGAGCATACCCATTCATAAAATCTAGTAGAATGGAAGGTATTTAATATAATAATTCCAAAATAAGGCCAATTATTTAATATTCATGCACATCTAAGAATTGAATAACCACATAATATCCCATGATACTACCATGAATGCCCTACTAATGAATCTCCCTTGAGCAAGTTGATTATCCCTTGAGTGGAAAGGCCCCTAGTGGAAAGGCATCGTATCATGGAACCATATAGAGACCATAAATGTACCTTGCACCATTAACTTCACTTCACACTCTGCATGCATCATGTCTACTTTCCTTTGCCATGTGGAGGGATCCAACGCCCTACATTTATTTCGACAACTCTTATTCATCATTGTTTGTCAATGTGGAATTGATGGTCAACCATCATGGAATAAAATTTTAATTATTTCAAATTTCAAATAAGTGACACTTTCTAGAATTTTAAGGTGGGGGGGGGGGGGGGGTGGTGGTGAGGGTCCACCACACATCCTTATGTGTTTCCTCATTCATGCATCCCACCCCGAAAACTTGGTGCAACATTAATTTTATTTTATAACAACACATTCAATAATTGTATAAGGCACCATTTCCAATTACAACAATTCTTCATTTATTAAAACACTAAAATATCTTTAAGATTCAATGTATATTTCATTCACTTGGGAAGTAAATGTAAATTGAAACACCACCTTCTTCCTAGAAGCTTTCCCAAATTTTAGCATTAGAATTTTTTACCTTTAAAATTGTTGTAAACTAAAGTATAAAATAGATGTGATGCCCACTCCCTGATGCTATTATATTATGCTTAGTTATTAGCCTACCTACTAAAACATTGATTGTTGTGTTAATTTCTTGTTAATATTATTAATATACACACGAGGGATGTGTATGATAGCTAGATACCACACCTTGCAGGGATATGCTAGTATTTCTATGGTGTATTTATGCTAATTGAATCATAAATAAAGCTTATATTAAATTAATATTTAGCTCTTAAGATTTATTAATGATTAATTAATGTTGTAGGCTTATAAGTATAACCTTATCATTGGTTTAATATAAAATTAAGTTGGACCCTCACATGACTCATTGATTTTGACTAGATCACTGAGATTATCTAGTTATTTTATTGTGTATTAATTATTGTTACTTGGGGAGTTGTTATCATGTCATAACTTCTAAGAGGGAAAAAAATCGAGGCACTTATCTATGGGTCAGTGGAGTAGGTGAGAAGATATGTGAGCTCAATATTTTTGATGTAAGGTGGAGGGGGGGTTATTAAATGGAGTTAGGTGGGCACTAATGGCGGGAGATATTTGGAGAGCAAGGGGGGCATAACAAGATAGGAGTGGAAGTTGAAGGGGCATTTTTTTGGCTCTTTCTTGGTTTTTTTGGGGGGAATCAAGAGTGGGAGTTGGAGTCTTTCTTTGGTCGGAGTTGTTACAGTTTGTGGAGATTGTGGAAGATATTGGGCACTAGGTGGCTGGACACACACACTAGAGTCGTAATTCTAGGGCTCGGGCATGGAGGGATTAAAAACCTATGGAGGTTCCCTATGAATAGGAAGCTAGATAGGTTGTTCCTCGTTGGATGGGTGGAAAATTTAGTTGGGAAATTTGGGATCACTTAGGGAGGAAGACAACTACATATTTTACATTCTCATTTCAACCTAGTTCAGGGTTGAAGGTACTTTCCTACCCTATTCTAAGTTCATTCTCATACTTTGAACTACATGTATGTTTTCAATTAATGTGTGGCTACAATATTCTTAAGTTATCTATTTATATGTTGGTGAAAAAGAATACATACATGAAAATGATAAACTATATGTGTTTTTTTCAAGGATTTTTATTTATTTAATATAAATTTGGTTATAGATTTTGAAATTTTGAGGCCACGATGCAAGGCCTTAAAATAATAGTGAAAATATCACAATAATTCACTTTAAATAGTCCCAAACTTCCTAACAATCAAGGATAAAACATACCAAACAAAGTGACAAATTTCAACCTTTTTTATGGCAACTTATTAGTGAATCGAATTTGAAAACACACTTTTCCAATAATAATTATAGAAGTATAATAAAAATATAACATTATTAAAATAACCCCCTTACATTATTCCTTGGATGTCAAATCTGTTGGCATTATGACACAGGTGTTGTCCTTGATGGAAACTCTCTCAGATGAAATATCACAATACAATAGGTTAACAGCTCAGAGTTACAGATCAAACTTCACAGAATGAAGAAAGAGAGGTATACGCAGGTTCACCACTGGCCAAGCCGCGTATACACACGAGTTCACTGTATACAAGTGCGTATATGTACACACACACTTTCACAAAAGGAAAAGTGCGTATACCTAGGAAAACTAAGTTTTTGGACTGAAGTATTTGGTCCATGGTATTGGTCCAAGGTATCAGGTCCAAGGTATTGACCCTAGGTATTTGATCCAAGGTATTGGTCCTAAGTGGTTTTGGTCCATGGTATTGAGAAAGGCCTAAAAATATAAAAGGAGGAGAAGATCATTAGGCCAAGGCACTCAAGTATTGAATATCTGATGAAGAGTGAGATCTAGTATGCAGGTTATTGGGTTATGGTGCATTGCTGGATTTGAACCAAGGAGGAACCTTAGCGGTTGATGGAGGATAATATCTAATGATGGATCGGGATCTTAAGGCGTAAAGTGAACTATCTTTATGTGTTTTTGCTCATGAATATTCTAGATCTGAATATTGATGCATATATTATTCTGTAAATGATATGATCTGGGTATAACTAAAGTCTGGTATAGCTGCAGAATTATGAATTAATATTTGCAGATGTATACGCTAGTTGGCTTTGAGGAAAGCGCGTATACACATAGGTTCAGCACAAGAAAGTAGCGTATACCTTATAATATATGTTTTAGTTGCTGCTGTTTGTTGTTGCAGTGTTTTGGGTTGGGTTCTGGTTACTATATTCTGGTGACAACATTATGAAAGATCAGATTGATGGGTTGTCAAAGTGATTGATTGATTTGGTTGTGGTTGGTTCAATAGGAGATTGGTTGATGCAAATATATTTGATGATTGAATGATGTTGTTGATGGATCAAGTCTGAAAATTTATGAAACATGGTCCCTGGAAGAAAGGAGAAGGTTGTAGCCTTCTGTAGGCTAGCACCTACGTACTAGTAAACATATCAGCTAGTACAAGAGCTAGGGGGTTGTAGTTCCCTTCTAGTAGAAGTTGGAGAATGAGAGAAGGTTGTAGCCTTCTGTAGGTAGAAGCATGTGTACTGGTATAAGGCTGCACCAGTACAAAAATAAAAATAAAAAATTGTAAACATAATTTTCTTATTATTAAAAGAAGACAAAGACGATTGCAGCAGGTGGTTTTCACCCACATTAGGTTTCCACCTTATGTCTTGGTGTTTATGTGTGTTACTTATGTGTGATTCTTTATTCTACTTTTACTGCACTGTCTAATGAATTGTTGATATACTGATTAAAGTTCACTACATGATAATTTGGGTAAATCAAAATATCTCTGCATATACGTTGGTTTCATTAAGTATAGTTGCGTATACACACTAGTTCACTGAGATGAAGTAGCGTATACAAATCAGTTTTGAAAATTAAATTATTGATCTAATAATACTGATTCACCCCCCCTCTCAGTATTATTTCCAGCAATTGGTATTAGAGCAGGTCCTTCAGAAGAAGCTTGATTGCTTGAAGGTAGATCCATCATCATGAGTAATCAAGAAAGCAGGGGATCCATCAGACCGCCAATATTTTATGGGAGAAACTTCGTTTAATGGAAGGTAAGAACCACGAACTATCTTCAATCTCTTGGAACAGATGTCTGGGAAGTCGTGGAAGGAGGATATACATTTCCATCAACAATTCCTATAGATACGGTAGGTAAAAAGCAATATGAAACCAATTCCAAGGCTGTCAATACATTATTAGGAAGTCTGTCACAATCAAAGTTTGTCAAAGTTATGCAGCTCAAATCAGCCAAAAAAATATGGGACAAATCGTTCTAAGCTACGAAGGAGACTCTCAGGTAAAATGTGCTAAACTGCAAGCTCTCAGAATTCAATATGAAACTCTCAAGATGCACAATGATGAAAGTATAGCTAGTTACTTCTTGCATATAGATGAGGTTATTAATTGCATGAAGAATATGGGTGAAGAGATAAAGGAAGTTACCTTAGTTGAAAAACTTTTAAGATCCTTATCTGCTAAATTTGAATAAAAAGTATTTGCCATAGAAGAAAAGCAGGATCTACAGACTATTACTATGACACAGCTTCATGGAATCTTAACTGCCTTTGAGATGAGAAAAGGAGGTCCATTAGATATGAGAGAAGTCACTTTTTATACCTTTAGCAAAAGGAAAAGAAGAACTCAATGAATCAGGACATATTTCAGAAGAAGAAGAGGAAGTAAACTTTGTCAAAAAGCTTCAATGGGGTTCCAGAAGATTCAGAGGTAAACTACCTTTCAAATGTTTTGCATGTGGTAGAGTCAGTCATTATGCTGCCAAATGTCCTCATAAAAATAAATATGATAAAGTGAAGGAATCTGCAAAACAGAATAGAAAACAAAGTGTATGTAAAAAGAGCTACTATACTCATGAAGATAGCGGTGGTCTATCAAATAGTGATGAAGATGAAAATAACAATGACTATAGACTTCTGATGGTTTATGAAGATGATGACTTTTCGGATGCTTTAGATGAAAATGACCTTTATGAAGAAATCTATAAACTCAACATCTGTTTAGAAGAAAAGAATATGATTATAGATACCTTAACATACCAACTTGCTGAAAGAGAAAAACACAATGAAAAACTAGAATGTGAAATTGTGGGTCTAAGAAAGGATCTTGAGAAAACAAAAGCTCTCAATCTTAGATTTGCTAAAGGATCAGAAACCCTAAATGAAATTATCAAAGTGCAGTGTTCTTCTTTGATAAAGATAGGCCTTGGATATATTGAAGAAGCATCTCAATCACAAAAACCATCAACCTCCACTAAAAGCTATCTTGATGCAGCAAAGAGCAATGAACAGTTTGACAATCGTCAACAAAGGCATAAAGTAGATCACCAAGTAAATCAGGCTCAATTTACTTCAAGGATGAACAGAAGCCACAATCAACCATAGGTAAATCGTACTCAAGTTGCTTCAAAGACAAATATCAATAGAAACTACAATCACCAAGTCAGTAGATTCAATAATCGCAGGAACTCCTTTAATGGTCAATATCTCTCATGTCATAATTTTGGACACAAAGCTGCTCAATGTGTTGCTTACAAAACCATCATGACTAGAGAAGCACGAAATCAAAAGAATGTGACAGGGATCAAGAAAAGTTCCGATAATAAATTTTCTCTTATTGAAAATGAAATAGAATGCTCAGTCTGTAACAACTTTGTCCATGAAGAATCTGAATGCAGGAGTAAATTTTGGAAAATATCTCAAAAGGAGAAAATTTCATTAAATCCCAAAATATGGAGAAAGAAAGAATCGCGAACAGAAATATGTGGTATAGCCTTGTATGCAGAAGGACAAGAAAACCAATGGTACATCGACAATGGATGCTCAAAACACATGACAGGTGACATAGAAAGACTACACTCGTATAATGCCTTAGAAAAGGAAAAGAGTGTCTCATTTGGAAACGACACTCTTGCTGTCATAAAAAGTAAAGGCTCTGTTTTCTTGAAAGAAAAAGTTAAAGTTGGGAATGTTATGTATGTTGGTGGCTTAAAGCATAACCTATTGAGTGTAAGTCAAATGTGTGATAAAGGAAATGAAGTAGTGTTTTGATCAAATGGATGTGTTGTTCATGAGCTTGATACAGGAGAAACCGTGATCAAAGGTACAAGAACTCCAAACAACCTATACATACTCAAGTGAGGAAAAAAACAGTGCTATCTAAGAAAAATGATGAAAATTGGCTATGGCACAGAAGATTGGGGCATCTAAGCTTTTCTCAAATAAAAAAAGCATGCAGATTCTAGGATGTTCGTGATCTTCCAGATATCAACATTCTTGAAAATACTATATGCAAATCATGTCAATTCGGTAAGAAAACCAGATCTCACTTCATCGAAAAGGAAGGGTCAGCTAATAAACTACTTGAACTTGTTCATACTGATTTATGTGGACCATCAAGGAAAAAGTCACCTCGTGGAGAAGAATATTTTATATTATTCATTGATGATTCTTCCAGAATGTGTTGGATAGGCCTTCTAAAGCATAAAGATGAAGCATTTGAAAAGTTCAAAGCCTTCAAAGCTTTGGTTGAAAATGAATCAGATCGCAAAATCAAATGCCTCATATCTGATCGAGGAGGGGAATTTATCTCGGATGAATTCTTTGAATTTTGTGAACAACATGGAATAAAAAGGCAGTTCTCCACCGCAAGGACTCCTCAACAAAATGGAGTGGTAGAAAGGATGAACAAAACTGTTCAACAAATGGCTCGTGCTATGCTAGATGGGTCTGGGACTCCTACAACCTTTTGGGGTGAAGCTGCATTCACCACCATCACTATTCTCAACCAAGCAAATGTTTGGGTAAACAACACTCAAACTCCACATGAACTTTGGTATGGTAAGACTCCCACTGTAAAATACTTCAAAGTTTTTGGAAGCAAATGTTACATCAAAGGACTGATGAAAAACTTGGTAAGTTTGAACCCAGAGCAGATGAAGGTATTATTCTTGGCTACTCGTCCCAAAGTAAAGGATATAAATGTTGTAATAAAAGACTTGGGAAAATTATTGTAAGTATTGATGTTGTGGTTGATGAAGCATGCAAAAATCCAAAACAGGTAAAAATCGAAGGTTATGATAATGAAGAAGATGAGGAACATTTTCCCACATCAAATCACACTGTTTTTGAAGAAGAAACCAATGAAGCACCAGAAGAAGAGATAACGATAGAAGAAAAGACTCCGTCCAGGTATGTTCAGAAAAATCATCTGGAAACTCAAATTTTAGGGGAAAAAGGGGCAGGTGTGCAAACAAGAAGAACCATTGTCGAAGCCTCAAGATATCCAGCATTACTATCTTCCACCGAAACTCAAAATGTAAATGAAGCATGCAAAGATGAATGTTGGGTCAAGGCCATGAATGAAGAACTTCAGCAAATTGAAAAGAATAATACTTGGGAATTAGTTCCTAGACCTCATGATAAGAATATCATAGGAACTAAATGGATATTCAGAAACAAGCTGAACAAAAATGGAGAAGTTATTAGAAACAAGGCCAAACTTGTTTGTAAAGGATATGCTCAACAAGAAGGTATAGATTTTGAAGAAACTTTTGCACCTGTTGCTAGACTTGAAGCCATAAGAATGTTTCTTTCCCTTTATAGTTTTCAGAAATTCAAAGTATAACAAATTGATATAAAATCTGTCTTTCTTAATGGAGACTTGGAAGAAGAAGTCTATATTGAACAACTATAAGGATTCATACTTGGAAATGATGCAAAACTTGTATGCAAACTCAGAAAAGCTCTCTATGGTCTAAAACAGGCTCCAAGAGCATGGTATTACCGTCTTGACAAATATCTCCACCAACAAGGCTTTTCAAAGGGGTCAGCAGATAGCAATCTATATACAAATATGGACACTGATAAATTGCTAATAATTGTTGTGTATGTTGATGATATCATTTTTGGTAGCAATGAAGAATCCATGAGTCAGAATTTTGCCTTAGTAATGCAGCAGGAATTTGAAATGTCCTTGCTTGGTGAGCTTACCTACTTTCTTGGTCTAATAGTTCAGCAAAATAAAGATGGTATTTTTCTCTCACAAACCAAATATCTCAAACAGATCCTGAAAAATTACGGCATGGAAGATTCTAAACCAGTATGTAACCTAATGGTAACAGGATACAATCTTAGTTCAAATGATGAATCAGGAGCAGCACATCAACCAACTTACAGATCCATGATTGGCAGTCAGCTTTATCTAATAGGTACCCGACCGGACATCATGCATACAGTGGGAATAGTTGGAAGATTCCAAGAAAATCCTAAGGAAACACACCTTCAGGAAGTCAAAAGGATTTTCAAATATCTTCAAGGAACACAAATCTTTGGTTTATGGTATCCTAGAGATACAAATCTTACACTTCATGCATATATAGATGCAGATTGGGCAGGAAGTGTTGATGATAGAAAAATCACTAGTGGTGGTGCATTCTATATGGGTTTCAGGTTAGTGTCTTGGTTCAACAAGAAACAAAGTTCAATTGCATTATCTACATTTGAAGCAGAATGCGTGGCTGCTGCATCTTGCTGCAGACAACTACTTTGGATGATGCAAACCTTGCAAGACATTCAAATCACATGTACTCCACCCCTTTCCATTCTATGTGATAATACAAGTGCCATCAGTGTCTCAAAGAATCCAGTCATGCACTCCAAGACCAAGCACATACCCATCAAATATCATTTTCTACATGAACAAATGCTTGAACAAAAGGTCAAATTGGAGTATGTTCCCTCCAAAGAACAGGTTGCTGATATATTCACTAAACCACTGCCCAGAGAGACATTTGAATATCTCAGACAAAAGCTGGGAGTAGTTGCTGCATCATCCTGTTGTTAAATCCTATCTTCTTCAGAGAAAGGTTGTTATACGCGAGTTTCATGAAGTGTAGTTGCGTATATATGCTAGTTTCTGTGGGTACAGTAGCGTATATGTTGGTTTGAGGAAAAGCAGTGGGCCAGACTTAGGAGAGAGGGGTCTGATATGGTTCAATGAATTATCTGCTCTGCTTGATGATGGTTACATTTTGTTGATGACATGTGGAAATATGTTGGCTCTCATAAGTTGTTGATAACTTGATATATATCTGATTGATGATGATGCCTTGATAACTCTTCTGATATATGAAATGATCAGATCTGACAGTGAACATCTGACACAGGTTCAAGGGGAGCATATGCTTCTAATAATGCATTGTTGGCATTATCTTAGAATATCTCAGTGCAGATTTTGTTTCAAGTGGAATAGGTTCAAAGGTAGAACATGGTTGCTGGTCTGGATGCTGATTGACAGATGCTACTGATGATAGTTGCTGATGACTATCATGGTCTTGTTTAAGATATTTGGTCTCTGTTATATATGTCATGTATATCTTTTAATGTAATGGTCATGAAAAAAACCTAATTTGTAACCCCACTATGCATGGGAGGGATGATGTAATGTTTCTTGTTTTTGACATGTATAAACAATTGATATATCCCCACTTGGTTGGGTGGATGAGCCAAATTTGGTATATCCCCACTTGGTTGGGAGATGGATGCATGTATGAGTCATTGGTGATAGGAAGGTCATTTGTGATGCATGTATAGAGTCATGTTCTTCTTTTAGAACATATTTTTGCAAACCTTGCTTATGCTTAGGGGGAGCATGGACTCGATCAGGGGAGCTTAATCAACACACTTCAGCATATCAGAGAATTCAACATGCACTCAGGGGGAGCATGACCCTTTGCCCTTGATGTCAAAGGGGGAGAGTGACTTGGTGTGGTTGTTGCCATCAAGTCCAAAGGGGGAGATTGTTGGCATTATGACACAGGTGTTGTCCTTGATGGCAACTCTCTTAGATGATAGATCACAATACAACAGGTTAACAGCTCAGAGTTATAGATCAAACTTCACAGAATGAAGAAAGAGAGGTATACACAGGTTCACCACTGGCCAAGGCGCGTATACACACTTCACTGTATACAAGTCGAGTATACATACACACACACTTTCACAAAAGGAAAAGTGCGTATACCTTGGAAAACTAAGTTTTTGGTCTGAAGTATTTGGTCCATGGTATTGGTCCAAGATATCAGGTCCGAGGTATTGAACCTAGGTATTTGATCCAAGGTATTGGTCCTAAGTGGTTTTGGTCCATGGTATTGAGAAAGGCCTAAAACTATAAAAGGAGGAGAAGATCATTAGGCCAAGGCACTCAAGTATTGAATATCTGATGAAGAGTGAGATCTAGTATGCAGGTTATTGGGTTATGGTGCATTGCTGGATCTGAACCAAGGAGGAACCTTAGCGGTTGATGGAGAATAATATCTAATGATGGATTGGGATCTTAAGGCGTAAAGTGAACTATCATTATGTGTTTTTGCTCATGAATATTCTAGATTTGAATATTGACACATATATTATTCTGTAAATGATATGATCTGGGTATAACTGAAGTCTGGTATAGCTGCAGAATTATGAATTAATATTTGCAGATGTATACGCTGGTTGGCTTTGAGGAAAGCGCGTATACACACAGGTTCGGCACAAGAAAGTAGCGTATACCTTATAATATATGTTTTAGTTGCTGCTGTTTGTTGTTGCAATGTTTTGGGTTGGGTTATGGTTACTATATTCTGGTGACAACATTATGAAAGATCAGATTGATGGGTTGTCAAAGTGATTGATTGATTTGGTTGTGGTTGGTTCAATAGGAGATTGGTTGATGCAGATATATTTGATGATTGAATGATGTTGTTGATGGATCCAGTCTGAAAATTTATGAAACGTGGTCCTTGGAAGAAAGGAGAAGGTTGTAGCCTTCTGTAGGCCAACACCTACGTACTAGTAAACATATCAGCTAGTACAAGAGCTAGGGGGTTGTAGTTCCCTTCTAGTAGAAGCTGGAGAACGAGAGAATGTTGTAGCCTTCTGTAGGTAGAAGCATGCGTACTGGTATAAGGCTGCAGCAGTACAAAAAAAAGGAAAAAGAAGAAGAAGAAGAAGAAGAAGAAGAAGTTGTAAAAAGAATTTTCTTATTATTAAAATAAGATAGAGACAATTGCAGCAGGTGGTTTTCACCCACATTTGGTTTCCACCTTATATCTTGGTGTTTATGTGTGTTGCTTATGTGTGATGCTTTATTGTACTTTTACTACACTGTCTAATGAATTGTTGATATATTGATTAAAGTTCACTACATGATAATTTGGGTAAATCAAAAGATCTCTGCATATACACTGGTTTCATTAAGTATAGTAGCGTATACACGCTAGTTCACTGAGTGTAGCGTATACAAATCAGTTTTGAAAATTAAATTATTGATATGATAATAGTGATTCACCCCCCCTCTAAGTATTATTTCTAACAATTGGTATCAGAGCAGGTCCTTCAGAAGAAGCTTGATCGCTTGAAGGTAGATCCATCATCATAAGTAATCAAGAAAGCGGGGGATCCATCAGATCGCCAATATTTGATGGAAGAAACTTCGTTTACTGGAAGGTAAGAACCACAGCCTATCTTCAATCTCTTGGAACATATTTCTGGGAAATCGTGAAAGGAGTATACATTTCCATCAGCAATTCCTACATATACGGGAGGTAAAAAGCAATATGAAACCATTGCCAAGGCTGTCAATACATTATTAGGAAGTCTGTCACAATCAGAGTTTGTCAAAGTTATGCAGCTCAAATCAGCCAAAGAAATATAGGACAAAATCGTTCTAAGCTACGAAGGAGACTCTCAGGTAAAACGTGCTAAACTACAAGCTCTCAGAATTCAATATGAAACCCTCAAGATGCATAATGATGAAAGTATAGCTAGTTACTTCTTGTGTATATATGAGGCTGTTAATTGCATGAAGAATCTGGGTGAAGAGATAAGGGAAGTTAGCTTAGTTGAAAAAGTTTTAAGATCCTTATCTGCTAAATTTGAATCAAAAGTATCTGCCATAGAAGAAAAGCAGGATCTACAGACTATTACTATGACACATCTTCACGGAATCTTAACTGCCTTTGAGATGAGAAAATGAGGTCCATCAGATATGAGAAAAGCCTCATTTAAACCTTCAGCAAAAGGAAATGAAGAAATCAATGAATTAGGACATATTTCAGAAGAAGAAAAGGAAGTAAACTTTGTCAAAATGCTTCAACGAGGTTCTGGAAGATTCAGAGGTAAACTATCTTTCAAATGTTTTGCATGTGGTAGAGTCGGTCATTATGTTATAGACAATTTTGTGCCTTGCAGCATCAGGCATGAATTGTCAATAATCCAAAGGATCCAAAGTCCCTAAACATGATGTTCCTACCCCTAGAGGAACAAGGTCAGCAAACCAACAGCTCTCAGATCAGTTCTCCACCTGAAAACACTCAAAAACAAGCAATCCTGAAATCAAAGCAGGTGCTCCACTAGGCTTCTGCGCTGAAACTCAACTCCTCCATGGTGTACCTGCGTTGCAAAGCAAGTGAAACAAAGGCCACCTGCGCTGAGCAAGATGGGACAAGTGGCACACTGAGTCATTGCTCTGGAATCTTCCAAAAATGACACTTGGATCAAGGATTTTGCCTTGTGATGAGTCAGAGGCTCTGTTTCTCCAAGTGGAAGCAAGGTTCTCCAAGTGGACTCAAGAACTGAAGATCAACTGAAGAGAGAGAGGACACAAGGCAGCTACACATCAGTTGCAAGCTGACTCATCCTTTCTCAATTCATCTATATATTGAGCTCTCTCCTATGAGCTCAGGAGGCTGGAATTTTGTGCAAAGTAATGATATGTTGTTGGTTTCACTATAGAGCTATTGGGTGATTGCTTGAAGGAGGTGAAGAGGAGAAATTCTTTCTGCTGGGAGGTGTTGCTGGATTGGGGCCTTCAATGGTTGTAACTCTCTCAGAACTTTACTTCTTCATTAATAAAAGCTATTGAGGTTCTTCTATATGCATTTGTTTCAATGATGTATTGTGATGATTGTATATTTGATTTATGCTAATCCTTGAATCAGTTATGAATGCATGCTTCTTGTAGTTTCCTTCTCTGTTATTTTACAGGATCTCATTATAACTGGGCCAGCAAAAGAGCAAAGAGCTAGGAGCAAGCAGCAAAGAGAAGAGATTGGAGCAAATATTAAGCGCAAGGCAGCGGTTAGTGCATTTCTTCATTCTCTCTTGCTTTCGTAAAGAAGTAAACCTTAAGTAGTTTTCTTTACAGTTGTTGCTGAGGTACTATCACCCTTAGAGTGGGATAGGGTCATCCGAATCGGATACTTTTCCCTACAACAAACTGGCGACTCCGCTAGGGATCGTATCTGTTTGATTGTTTGTAGTATTTTGCTATTCATTTCCTGAACAAAAGAGTACCAAATCGAAAAGCTTTTGGCTATATCAAAAGCGAAGTAGAGGGCAGCTACTCTAGCTCATTTCTGAGCATGTTCATGATTTGAAGAGCTGATGTACAAGGATCCTTGTAAGCTCTTAGTGATAGCTTTTCACCTTCCTTGTCATCCCTTAGTGTGTGCTTGACTGATTGCTTCTGATTTGAGCAAAAACTGTGACCCGGAAACTGAGAAAACGCAGCTTTCGTTTTCCAAAGCAGGTAGTACACAGGCTACCTGCTTTGCAATGTAGGTCCCGAAGGGGCTACCTGCGTTGAGAGCTAGACTGGCTGAGCAGCACCTGCGTTGACCCAATTTTGCCTTGTGCAGTTGGGGTTTCCTCCCTTTTTCTTGCCTGTTTTCACTATAGTTTTTGCAGCAAGTTGTCTTTCTTGTACCTATTCTGAAACCAACCTTACTTGCCATCATTCCGCCTCTGTTATATAACGAAATTGTACTTGTTCTTTTGTATTTCTTACATCATTTACAATTTCCCATAACGAAAGTTAACCAGTCTTGCTTTGGCCTCTTAGATCTGAACCTGTGTTAGGCGTTTTTGCTGGTCTAAAGAGTTAGCTTGTTTGCTGTCCATAGCTGATTAGTCTTTTTACTTTCGTTATTATGGTTTGATTTCATGTATTTCCAGTGATTAAACAAGTAAATCTTAAGGTGTCTTTTGATTGTGGACAAACTTGTTTGTTTTCGCTTTAAATCGAAATCAAAGTTAAATAACAACTTTCTTTTGTAATACATCAACATTAAGAAAGGGAAAAGAAAATACATGCATTGTGCATTTTGCATTTGAAAAAGTTTGCATGATGGTTTAGGAGAAAGTGCATTAGTTTGTGCTGTATGAACTGTGTGAAAAGATTTGCCTTTCTTCTCCCTCAGTAGTTAAGATTTTCATCAGTAAAAAAGATTTGAAAAAGCTTGCTTCTCATCTTAGGCTGCATTTAGGAATTGTTTATATACATCTCGTGGTGAACCTTGAAAGGCAAACTTTAAAAAGATCAACTTAAAATATACTGAATGAACCTAACAACGCATTGAAACATAACGCAAACACATAGAGGTCTAAGCTAGAGACGTGTTCCGGCGTCATTAAACGTAGTGACTGTCGATCTCTACGAAGGTGGGTGATTCCTCCTGAGGGACGATAGCACTAATACGGACTTGTGCTCCCACGTACCGTCGCGTATATATTGGGAGACCCCTATAGGCATTTATCCTTTATCCTTAGGAAGCCGTGTCGGCCGCCCTATTGATCGCGATGCAGTGAACACAGCATTCACGAAGATCGACCACCCGTACCGTAAAACGTATTCTGTGGTTTCGCGAAAGGTTTGGCACACCCTCTGCCTAGATCTCCAGAGCAGTTTCTTTTGGCCCTTTTCAAACTCTATAACTGAAAAGGTCCAACCGAGCATTTGTCACTTCGGGCTCGTTAATACATCGAAGGAGACTAGAGTCATCTTTAGCTTTTTCTCGACTCTTAAAACATGAAAAAACAAAGTTATGTTTAAAAGCGTCTAATAAAATTCATTCAAATCGGAAACACAAATCTTCCCCTTTATATTTTAGTTGATCGAGTAATCCGCAATCGTGGAAGAAAGTCAATTGAATATCCGTCGTTCTCCGAGGCTTGCGAGTCAACCGTCTTTGTCTCCGGAATCAAAAACAGTCCGGACAAAGCGAGCTCGTCGAACCAGTTCAAAATCTCCTTTAAAAGTTAGAACAAGTGTTCCAACAACATCTGAGATTCTGGTTACTCCAAACATTTCCAGAAACCCTGCCTCTATAGAAGAAGTTCAACCGCCGCAGAAGGACAGTAATACTGATCCTAGTCTGGGGGCAAATACCTGTATAACTGAACCAGTTCCATCTGTAATTGGTCCAGAGAGTTTTGTTCCTCAAACATCTGTCGCTATCGATACAACCCCTTCTTCGGCACCGGAAATCTATTACGGACCTGACGGTCTTCCTCTTCCACCTGGTCTGATTGCGATAGAGGAAATTATAGAGGAACCGCAAGTATCCACTCCAACTCATTTTGGAGTAGGGGTCACTCTATTTCCTGCTACAACAGAAGTTTGTCCACCACCAGTGGAAGTTCCTGTAGAATCACTAGGCAATCAATTGGATAGACTCAAAATGTCTGAACAACCGTCGACATCTAGGACTGTGTCAAATGACACGGCGACGGCAGAATTACCTGCTGCAAATCCAACAATGTTCACCGGCATACCATCTGTCCCAACTAGCTCTCAATCGCTAGAAGGAGTCCACCAAGGGACTATCTCGGCAGTATGGTCTGTTCCTGTTTGTTCCGGAGTAATGTCTGGTAACTCTTATGGTGAAACTCATCAAATTGACCCTTTTGGGAATCAATTTAGGCCATCCAGTCCTCCAGGACAATCAATTACCTTGAGTTCTGGATTACCACCGTATGGGGGGCAGTATGCCCTTTCATTACCCCCTCCGGGAGGGTACCCATACGGGAGTTCTCAACCTTATTCAAGTTATGGTGGAATTGCAACGAGTAGTTGGGTACCTATGCTGTCCCAGCCACCAAGAGTTGTATATTCTATGCAACAGTGTGTACCTGTGATGAACATCCCAACTACACCGGCTATTGTAACCGTGTCGCAAGTTCAAACGATGCCTGTTGTATGTCAACCTCAGATTTCTCAGGTTCTCATGCAATAGCCCCTTGACCCTGCGACCCAACCACAATCGCCTACTGGTGGGCAACACAAGTACAATCGGGTACAATTACCCCACATATTGGTCCAATGGTTAGTGTAGCGCAACAACCCATGGTATCGCAACCATGGATAGTGCAATACCAACAGCCACAATTCCAACAAGTGTACCAAGGTTCTGAACAACAAATCTTTGCGAATACTGGACAACCATATATCCAAAATGGCCAAAATCAACCACTTTATAGTGGTCAAGTCCATCAACCGTATCAATCATACCAACATCAACTCCATTATGCTGGTATGCAAAGACCAACTGTTCAGGCAATTCCATCGTACCCTGGTTACGCTTCCCCTAACTTGAATCAACAGTTACCATTCGTGGCAACTTTAGAGTTGCCTGATTTACATCGGTTAACCAATGATCCAATTGCTTACGCCCCATGGTGGCCAGTGATCCCGCACAAACTTCCATCCGACATTCCTAAATTCAATGGAAATCCAGGTGAAGACCCGTCGAATCATGTGATGACATTTCATCTATGGTGTTCGTCGAACACTTTAAATGATGATTCGATAAGGCTTCGCCTATTTCAGAGGACATTGACAGGTCCAGCGGCGAAATGGTATATAGAATTGCCAAGAGCTTCGTTCGACAATTTTAGCTCCCTTGCCACGACATTCTTAACCCACTTTCAATTACCAATAAGGTATGAAACGGGAACAGAGATATTGACTAACTTCAAACAGACAACCACAACTCATATATCAGATCATATACATGAGTGGCGACGTCGACGAAGAATGGTTAAAACATACGTTCCTGATCAGCTTTTAGCTGAGTGGTTTATAAAGTCGTTACTTCCGGCCATAACGGAAGATGTGGCAAAGGGGGGGGTCGTAACAGAAGAGCAGGTTATCGCTCGTGCACAATATTTGGACTTAGTATATACTCAGTCCGGCACGCTCTATGACAAAATACCAGACGCCCCTAGACCAGAGTTTTCAATCCCTCCTCCTCCTAAATCAAATAGTGACTCTCATGCCGGCGACGGCGTGATTGGCACGGCAAACACGAATCCGAAAAGGACCAATCAAAAGAAGGCCCGTAAGGATTCGAATCAAAATGCGCATGAGGAAATTCTTGCTTCGGAAGTAAATGCCGTATCGACAGATAAGGGCAAAGAAACCAATCAACCAGGAAGCAAGAAGAAACAAAACAAAGGGAAGAAGAATAAACAAGGTGAGTCATCCCCTAAGAAAAATTCTTCGAACCCTCCTGGGAATAGGAAACCTAATCCATGTCAAATATGCGATGAGAAGGATCATACCACTAAGAATTGCCCATTCAAAGCTGAGCTGAAGAGGTTCTTTAAGAGTCCTCATACCTCAACTGTGTCAAATGATCCATTTCCTAACCCAGGTCAAAATCTGGTTGATAGCGGAAACGCTTCCCCATCTCAAGTGCTTATGTTGTCGGTTTCAAAACAGCAGAATGATGCTTTGATTTCGACAAGGAACAAAGATTACGGGAATCCACAGGTGTCGAACGATAAAGGTAAAGATCAACCTAGCAGTTCGACAACAACTTCGGCAGAAGTTGTTCCCCCCATCACGCATGAATTAACGATAAAACCGCCAAAGGGAGTAGTACACAAGTCGACATTTAATCCTCGTGCCAGAGCAGCACAACATTATAACATAGTGGAAGATTTGGCGCAATCGCCATCTGCTATGTCGACTCTTGAGGTACTACAACATTGCCCATCCCAAAGGCAGGCATTGTTATCAGCAATTGGTGGGGTAGATCCTAAAGATTCCAATCTGGTATCCTTTGATCACAAAGGGTATGATCCTCAGTTACCAGCTCAACTAGCTTTCCTCGTCCAAGTGAAAGCCCTCAATAAAACAGTTCATCGAATGATTATTGATGAGGGGGCATCGACATGTATTATGTCGATGAGTTGCTGGAAAACTTTAGGATCTCCAACCTTGTCGCGATCATCGACAACATTAAAAGCATTCAACGGAAGGATATATACCCGTTACGGTATCCTTAGTAACCTGAAAGTTGAACTAGGGGGAAAAACAGTAGAAATAGATGTTGAAGTCATTGATGGCAATCTTGACTATAACATCCTACTGGGAAGGCCATGGATTTATGCCATGCAAGCTGTTGTGTCGACTTATTTTAGGAAGATCGCATTCCCCTTTGAAGGAGGGATTACGGTCGTCGATCAACAAAACTTCCTCCCTAATGGTTCACAAGTTACAGGAAGCGTTCCCATGATCCATGGCAGCGACCGGTCGATTCAAGATATTGGAGTAGGTCTGTTGAAAGATCCCACTATGATGGGAACTTTCGCGCTACCACCTCCTAGTTGCATAGGAAATGTACCATTTGTAGCAACATGCAATATGGTATCCACCTTGAAAGACATAGAAGGCAAAGCCGCTATGGATCATGCAATGGTTTTGCCACCAAGCCCCATTGAAATATTGTAGCAATCAATGTTTCATGCATGGGAGGCGAATCCCAATCAGCGCTCTTCGAGCGTTTGGGTAGATAGATCTAGAGAATATGGTACCCCATTAGATCCTTGGTCGAAAGTACATGAGACTGACGAAGGAATCTTGCAATCAATGATGATTGAGGGGGCACCATGGAATGATCACCACCATCGTTCCCTTCTTCCGGAATACGAAGAAGATACTCAGAAAGATCTTTACCACCCTTCAGTCTTTGAATTCCTAACAAATACTGTAAACACGGTGGATTCTGAGCGAAACTTATCCAATATTGAAGAGACTATAGCCATAAATATCTCGACCAAAACAGATATTGTAGAGAATATTCATGTTGGCAAAGGTTGTTCCCCTTTAGAACTGGAAATATATAACGCTCTCTTTCGCGAATTTAGAGATGTCTTTGCTTGGTCGTATGATGAAATGCCAGGCATCGACTCGAGTATCGTTGAACATGAAATTAAAATGTATCCTGATGTCAAACCAGTAAGACAACGGCTTCGACAGGTTCACCCTAAGAAAGCCGCTGCCATTAAGGCAGAAGTTGAGAAACTTCTCCATGCTGGATTCATCTACCCGGTTCCTCTAACCGATTGGGTATCGAATATTGTACCTGTTATGAAAAAACAAGGAACAATACGAGTGTGCGTCGATTATAGAGATGTAAATCAAGCTTGTCCGAAGGACAACTACCCTACACCCTTCATCGACCAGATAATTGATGAATGCGCCGGATGTGAAATCTTTTCCTTTATGGACGGATTCTTCGGGTATAATCAAATTAATATCCGCCCACAGGACCAGTCAAAGACTGCATTTATATGTCCGTGGGGCACATTCGCTTATCGAAAATTACCCTTTGGCTTGAAGAACGCAGGGGCGACTTTTCAGAGGGCTATGAATTATGCCTTCCATGACATCAAGAGCATTGTTCAACCATATCTCGACGATCTTCCGGCTCATTCGCGAAAGCGGACTGATCATCCGCAGCATTTAAGAGCGATATTTCTACGTTGCCGACACTACAAGATAAGACTCAACCCACACAAGTGTGTGTTTTGCGTCGGTTTTGGTCGTTTACTTTGCTTTGTAGTCTCTAAAGATGGGATTCGTCTCGACCCTTGTAAGGTTCAGGCAATCATCAATTTGCCTCCACCTTCGAATTTGCTTCAGATTCAAAAACTCCAAGGGAAAGCAAACTTTCTGAGGAGGTTCATTCCAAATTACGCAGAACTTGCTAAAGGTTATACACGTCTTTTGAAAAAAGATGTACCCTTCGATTGGGACCAGGTTGCGCAAGCTTCCTTTGACGCTTTGAAAGAATCTCTAGTAAAAGCATCATTAATGTACGCCCCAGATTATCTTAGGGATTTTAACCTGTATCTAGCTGCAGCAGATACAACCATTGCAATGGTTTTAGTTCAAGAAGTCGATGGAGTTGAACATCCTGTATATTATTTAAGTAAAAACTTAAATGATACAGAAAGTAAATATTCTTACGTTGAAAAGCTAGCGCTTGCTGCTGTTCAAGCGGTACAGAGATTTCGACATTATATCCTCTTTAGGAAAACTACCATTCTGTCAGATTGCAACCCCATGACTTATATACTGTCGCGACAGTTGCTGGGGGGCAAGTATTCCAAATGGATAGCGATTCTTCAAGAGTTTGATATGGAATTTGTGAAATCCAAGTCAAAGAAAGCTCTGGTATTCGCAGAATTATTATGCGACCTCCCTTCGTCGTCCAACGATAAAACCTCCAAAGAATCAATCGTGGACGAGAATTTGTTTCTGATATCTGCAAGCGATGAATGGTATGGAGATATAATTATCTATCTCCAAACCCAAAAGTTTCGGCCAGACACCTCACACTCCGAACAGAAACGTATACGATACCAAGCAAAAGACTACATGATCGTCGGTGATACTCTTTACCGTCGTGGTATCGATACCGTTCTGAGGAGGTGTCTCACCCATGAAGAAGCCGAAAAAGCCCTGAATGAGTGTCATTCAGGCGCGTGTGGGGGGCATCAATCAGGTTTCGCTACAACCCAAAAGATATTAAGAGCAGGATATTTTTGGCCAACAATGTTCAAAGATTGCATAATCGCAGTCCGAAGTTGCCATTCCTGCCAAATCTTTGATAGCAAAACCAGAAGACCGCCCGCACCCCTGCAACCAATAGTTGCAGTTGGGCCTTTCGCCAAATGGGGCATCGATTTCATGCAATGTAACCCCACCTCGACCGGGGGGCATGGGTATATTATAGTCGTAGTAGACTATTTTACCAAGTGGGCCGAGGCGATGCCTACATTGGACAATACTGGTGAAACAGCTGCCCTATTCTTTTTCAATCATGTAGTCGCCAGGTTCGGCGTACCCCAGGCTATAGTTACAGATCATGGATCTCATTTCCGCAATCACATGATGGTCGAATTAGCTGCCAAACTAGGGCTATCTCACGACAGCTCTACTCCATATTATCCACAAGCCAACGGACAAGTTGAAGCAATCAACAAGGTCCTGAAGCGTATGTTGCAGAGGATGATCGGAGTTCATAAAAGAAGATGGCACCTAATCCTGTATGCAGCCTTGTGGGCCTACCGAACCTCGGTAAGAAACGCAACCGGATTCACACCTTTCCAATTGGTGTACGGTCTAGAAGCAGTCTTACCGATCCAGTGTGAAATTTCGTCGCTTAAACTCGCAATTGATCTCCTCCCCGGAACTTCGGAAGAAGAGGCTCGTTTCTTGGAATTAATCCAATTGGATGAAACCCGTCGTGATGCTGCTTTGGCTAACGAAGTCCATAAGAAACGAGTCAAGGCTCAGTTCGACAAAAATGTCAAACCCCGTGTCTTCTCAGAAGGTGATTTGGTCTTGCTTTATGACCAAGAATCCGATAAATTAGGAGCAGGTAAATTCAATTCCTTATGGATGGGCCCCTATATTGTTAAAAGAGTGTTAGCAAAAGGAGCCTACGAGTTAATAGATTACGACGGAATCCCACTGGCGCAGCCCCGGAACGGGCTGTACCTCAAGCGTTACTATGCTTAAATAGTAATCTGCATTCTTTTGTTGTATTTTGTTTTCGCCAAAGTTCTTGTTCTGGTTGAGTGATTCCCCTTTTTTCATTCGTTGCAGATGTCAAACCTTATGGAGACATGTGTTGGATATGCCGACGGAGCGAGTCGTAGTTCGCGGAACCTATCCTCCGCAGCCTGGGCCATTTTTGATCCTAGCGGCGAGTTAGTAAGTTTCAGAGGTGTATGTATTGGGCAATCAACGAATAACATCGCTGAGTATAGCGCGTTGATAGAACTACTCTCTGATGCCATCACACGTGGCATATGCCGACTAATCGTCAGGCTAGACTCACAGCTCGTAATATGACAACTCAATGGTATATATTCTGTTCGCAATCCAACGATTTATCGCATGTTCCTAAGAGTAAAAATCTTGGAAAGACGATTTGATTCAATTCAATATCAACATATTTCAAGAAATTTAAACACATTAACTGACTCATTAGCAAACTATGTGTTAGATAGACATTTGCAACATTTATAAAAAGGACACATCATAAAAGAGTGTACATATGAATCATCCAAATCAACCAGAATAAAACTCGAAAATCAAAATATATATATAAGCTGTTCATAAAGTTCATACATAATGTCCTGTAACCGAGACAAAAATTGGTCATGTGACCTAAAAACTCAAAAATGCTAGGGGGCACCCTAGCCTAGTGATGCTCCTGATAGTAAGCCACAGTCTGTGCTATCATGCGCAGAAGACGGGTCCATCGTCTAGGTACACCGATAGTATGCTGCTGCATCGGTAAAGGCAACTCGTCAATCTGTACATTCGGAAGACCACGGGTAAGGTTCTCAACCTGCCCCTGCACAGCTGTAAGGGTCTCAGTATCGCTAAGATCACGGATAATAACTCTCCGAGCAGGTTCCTCTGCCGGAGCAGCAACAGGTGGTCTCAGACGAACTGCCGGACGAACAGGACCGACATCTGCAGGCACACATGAGTTCAATTAAAGTCTTGATAGAATAAAGCACAAGAACATTATAAATGAAAACAATGAACAATAATATGGTTGAAGTTCTTACCAGTAGCATCCCACTGAGCACCGTCTGGCAGTACCATATCCGGATCACCCCGGAAATCCATACCAACATATGGGTACTCGGAAAAAGCCATCTCCTGGCGATCGAACCACCTGAAGAAAGCGGCATTGAAAGAAATCTGGGATTGACCTGCATGTCTGGACATGTGATCGACCCATCGCTGCATACGTGGCTCGGTAGGAGAAGGCACTCCGAGATCAATATACTGAGGTTGCATCAGAGGGATCTTCTCTAAGGCGAAGGCAGTCAGAATCGAACCAAAACCAAAGTTCTTCAGCTTCCCGTCCTTCACCTTGTTCAGTTGACTTTTCATTTGAGTAAGCACTGCATCACTCCAGTTGAAGATCTTCGGTTGGAGACACTCCAAGGCATGCTGCATATGAGACCTGTTGGCAACATGTAAAGATGCACTACCAGCCATCCTACCAAGAGTATACAGAATAGACCTGAGAGGCCTACTAGTAACATCACGGATGACTACCTTGCCGTCTCTGCTCGGCTGGGACCCCTCCCTGCAATACTGGCGGACATAATCTCTCACGGAATCATTCCCCCGAACTGTACCTGATAAAGAAATGGGGGCACCCCGCCTTGACAAGCCAGTCAAGAAATAAATATCTGTCACGGTCAACGGAATAGGTTTGTTCCTAATCTGGAATACTTGGTTAACAGGATCCCAAGCATCAAGCATATACTGCAGTAGATAAATCTGTGCTCTCATGCTAGAGATACAGAAAAACTTCAGCAAACCACAGTCTCGTAATGCGCCCACCGTAACAGGATCATGAAGGGCAATCATATCTTCTTCTTCATGTTCTCGTTCTCGCCATGTTAGGGCCATCTTGATCAAGAATCCCTGCGAAACAAACAAGAGAATGAGTCAGCTCCTGAAATTGATGAAAAACTGGCGAAAATTTCATCAAAATCTGTGAAAAATTGTTGCTTTTATGCCCCAAAGCAGGTGCCCAGTGTACTACCTGCGTTGGGGGACAAGCTGCCTTCAAGCAGCTTGGATCCCAACGCAGTTTTTGAATGGGGAACCTGCGTTGATCAGAGGGCGCCCTGGAAAAACCCCAGAAGCTCAATAGAACAGCAAAACAGGCATAAAACAGGAAAATGAAACCATGAAAATGAAGAGCTAAGGTTTAGCTCCTACCTGGTCCAAACGGCGCCGAAAATCGTCCGCAGAATCTCCCGGAATCAGCTGATGAAAATCGAGGGGAAAGAGGCTCCTCCAAAGCTCCAACAAGCAAATGCAAATGAAATGGTGAAATGAGAGAAATTTGAAAATGCAGTGCTATCAGTGAAAAAGAGAAGCTAGTTATGGTAAAAAAATAAAATAAAATAAAAAGTAAACCATATATTCGAGCAGTTTTAGCAATGTTCATGCTCGTTTAAAAAAAAAATAAACGCAAGATCCGAGCAGTTTTAGCACATAGTTCATGCTCGTTAAAAAATAAACATAAGTTGTGAGCAATCTTCCCCTAGAGTTCAAGCTCACTCAGAAAAATGAACCGGTAAATAACCTTGGTAAATGTAACCTTTGACAGCCATATTAAAGCCCTTGGTCGTGTTCTTGCAGTCTCACCTCCATCCGTTCATTTGGCCAATCGTTCATCTCCATATGTTTGTTTACCCATTTTGAGGAACAGCTGCGAAGAGTGATTTCACTTAGCCATCCTTGTGACACTGCCGTGATTGGAATATTCCAACCTGTACCTGGAATCTGCTGCTATCCCTGTTTATCACTCGTTCCTCAAAAGACGAGTCTTCTTTGAGCTCTTTTCACTGACTCGTAAAATATGAAAAGTTTGCCGAGTTTTGGCCTTCCAGCTCGTTAAACGACCGGAAGAGCTATCCCTCCTCTAGATTTTAATCTTTTTGGACCTGAGGGATTATTGCACAAAAAGATCGAGCGCTTGTTTTGTTCGGCTCGTTAAAGCAATCGAAAATTCATCCCTTCTGTATTGTTTTATACTTTTTCGGACTTAAGGGATTAGATGACGAAAAAGGAATTTTGGAGTTGACTTTATGTACCTTTTCAGACTCTCTAAAAATGAAAAGGACCGAGTTATCCTTGTTGTTAGACTCGTTAAATTCATTAAATAGCGACAAACTTGTCTTTAGACGAGAACGAGTTTCCCTATCGCTAGGCTCGTTAAAACATAGCGATGGGCTTGCCCGAAGGGTAGGTTATAGAACAAGCATATGTTATCCTCCTCAAGCTTGATAAAAATAAAGAGGTACTGGTCAGCAATGACTGGGGAAAAATTGGGAGAACCTCACAGCTTTAATGGTAGCAAGTCGCTCTTGAACATGACACTTTGTCCTCCGTATCACATCGGGTTGGGTTGTTTCATTCACCGGTCTCATCACCATGGTCCTCGCCACACCATCCACATTTGGGGTAATGCTACCAATCCATCACATCAGTGTCGTTATATGTTCAAGAGATGTTGTTCTGCAAAGAGTCAACCGTGTCCCATCCACTGCCATACATTGTCCTTCATCCATTTCATGACCGCCATCCTGAATCATACATCACAGTTTGTTTTCACCTCATCACAATCACTAGCTCCGTTCCGTGTCACTGATGTGGGATTCATTAAGGCCCTCCTTTGACGGATCGCTCCTTGTCGACATCAGCTCATTATCCAAGGAGTTGATCTAGGAACACCCCCTTCAGTACTTTGAAGCTTGCATGCCTCAATGGCAAGTTTCTCACTTCCGGCGACAGGTATACATCAATGACCTTCGACCAGAAGATTTTGCATGGTGGTCGACGCCAAGTCCTTTATTCCCACCATGTGAATTGTACTGCCGTACCTTGAGGGTCATCATCCTTATCGGTGATTCCTCTCGCGCTTGTTAACGGTTTACATCATTGACCGGTAATCAAGCGATGTCTTTCCATGTTCGACTTCAAGAAATTCTCACATGGATTGACTTGTACATCGAGTGAAGATCGGAAGAGATTGAAGACCCCGGATCTAGTTTCATCCATCCGGGCTGCGATATATATTCAGGATATAAAGACATTTGATATGTACATCATTGCGGCAGATGATCATCCTTCTCAAAGGATGATAATTTCAGCAGAGAATTATCAGTCTATCATCAGACGATCGTCTGTTCTATGTACCAAAATGTATTTATAAAGCTGAGCATGGGAATGCCCGCCTCAGCTAGATCATGAAAAAGAATGAAAAATAATGTATTGTATTGTATCTTATTACAGGACACTTCTCAGCAGACTGAATGAACTTCGGATCCTCCTAATAAAGCATTTCACCCGATAAACGACCTCATACTTTAGGGGCCATCTGTTATAGACAATTTTGTGCCTTGCAGCATCAGGCATGAATTGTCAGTAATCCAAAGGATCCAAAGTCCCTAAACATGATGTTCCTACCCCTAGAGGAACAAGGTCAGCAAACCAACAGCTCTCAGATCAGTTCTCCACCTGAAAACACTCAAAAACAAGCAATCCTGAAATCAAAGCAGGTGCTCCACTAGGCTTCTGCGCTGAAACTCAACTCCTCCATGGTGTACCTGCGTTGCAAAGCAAGTGAAACAAAGGCCACCTGCGCTGAGCGAGATGGGACAAGTGGCACACTGAGTCATTGCTCTGGAATCTTCCAAAAATGACACTTGGATCAGGGATTTCGCCTTGTGATGAGTCAGAGGCTCTGTTTCTCCAAGTGGAAGCAAGGTTCTCCAAGTGGACTCAAGAACTGAAGATCAACTGAAGAGAGAGAGGACACAAGGCAGCTACACATCAGTTGCAAGCTGACTCATCCTTTCTCAATTCATCTATATATTGAGCTCTCTCCTATGAGCTCAGGAGGCTGGAATTTTGTGCAAAGTAATGATATGTTGTTGGTTTCACTATAGAGCTATTGGGTGATTGCTTGAAGGAGGTGAAGAGGAGAAATTCTTTCTGCTGGGAGGTGTTGCTGGATTGGGGCCTTCAATGGTTGTAACTCTCTCAGAACTTTACTTCTTCATTAATAAAAGCTATTGAGGTTCTTCTATATGCATTTGTTTCAATGATGTATTGTGATGATTGTATATTTGATTTATGCTAATCCTTGAATCAGTTATGAATGCATGCTTCTTGTAGTTTCCTTCTCTGTTATTTTGCAGGATCTCATTATAACTGGGCCAGCAAAAGAGCAAAGAGCTAGGAGCAAGCAGCAAAGAGAAGAGATTGGAGCAAATATTAAGCGCAAGGCAGCGGTTAGTGCATTTCTTCATTCTCTCTTGCTTTCGTAAAGAAGTAAACCTTAAGTGGTTTTCTTTACAGTTGTTGCTGAGGTACTATCACCCTTAGAGTGGGATAGGGTCATCCGAATCGGATACTTTTCCCTACAACACATTATGCTGCCAAATGTCCTCATAAAGATAAATATGATAAAGGGAAGGAATATGCAAAATGGAATAGAAAACAAAGTGTAAGTAAAAAGAGCTACTATACTCATGAAGATAGCGCTGGTATATCAAATAGTGATGAAGATGAAAATAATAATGAATATAGACTTCTGATGGCTTATGAAGATGATGAATTTTTGGATGCTTTAGATGAAGATGACCTTTATGAAGAAATCTCTAAACTCAAAATATGTTTAGAAGAAAAGAATATGATTATAGATACCTTGACATACCAACTTGCTGAAAGAGAAAAACAAAATGAAAAACTAGAATGTGAAATTGTGGACTAAGAAAGGATCTTGAGAAAACAAAAGCTCTCAATCTTAGATTTGCTAAAGGATCAGAAACCTTAAATGAAATTATCAAAGTGCAGTGTTCTCCTCTGATAAACACAGGTCTCGGATATACTGAAGAAGCATCTCAATCACAGAAGCCGTCAACCTCCACTAAAAGCTATCTTGATGTAGCAAAGAGAAATGAACAATTTGACAGTCGTCAGCGAAGGCATAAAGCAGATCACCAGGTAAATCAGGCTCAATTTACTTCAAGGATGAACAGAAGCCACAATCAACCATAGGTAAATCGTACTCAATTTGCTTCAAATACAGATATCAGTAGAAACTACAATCACCAGGTCAGTAGATTCGATAATCGCAGGAACTTCTTTAATGGTCAATGTTTCTCATGTCAAAATTTTGGACACAAAGCTGCTCAATGTGTTTCTTACAAAACCATCATGACTAGAGAAGCATGAAATCAAAGGAATGTGACAGGGATCAAGAAAAGTTCCTATAATAACTTTTCTCTTCTTGAAAATGAAATAAAATGCTCAATAGTAACAACTTTGGCCATGCAGAGTCTGAATGCACGAGTAAATTTTGGCAAATATCTCAAAAGGAAAAAACTCCATTAAATCCAAAAATATGGAGAAATAAAGAACTGCAAACAGAAAGATGTGGTATAGCCTTGTATGCAAAAGGATAAGAAAACCAGTAGTACATCGACAGTGGATGCTCAAAGCACATGACAGGTGACAAAGAAAAACTACACTCATATAATTCCTTAGAAAAGGAAAAGAGTGTCTCATTTGGAAACGACACTCCTGCTGTCATAAAAGGTAAAGGCTCTATTTTCTTGAAAGAAAACGTTAAAGCGGGGAATGTTATGTATGTTGATGGTTTAAAGCATAACCTGTTGAGTGTAAGTCAAATGTGTGATCAAGGAAATGAAGTAGTGTTTCAATCAAATGGATGTGTTGTTCGTGAGCTTGATAAAGGAGAAACTGTGATCAAAGGTACAAGAACTCCAAACAACCTATACATACTCAAGGGAGGACAACAACAGCGCTATCTAAGAAAAAATGATGAAAACTGGCTATGGCACAGAAGATTGGGGCATCTAAGCTTTTCTCAGATAAAAAAAGCATGCAGATTATAGGTTGTTCGTGATCTTCCAGATATCAAAATTCCTGAAAATACTATATGCATATCATGTCAATTCGGTAAGCAAACCAAATCTCACTTCATCAAAAAGGAAGGGTCAGCTAGTAAGCCTCTTGAACTTGTTCATACTGATTTATGTGGACCATCAAGGAAAATGTCACCTTGTGGAGAAGAATACTTTATATTATTCATTAATGATTTTTCCAGAATGTGTTGGATAGGTCTTCTAAAGCATAAAGATGAAGCATTTGAAAAGTTCAAAGCCTTCAAAGATTTGGTTGAAAATGAATCAGATCGCAAAATCAAATGCCTCAGATTTGATCGAGGAGGGGAATTTATCTCGGATGAATTCTTTGACTTTTGTGAACAACATGGAATAAAAAGGCAGTTCTCCACTGCAAGGACTCCTCAGCAAAATGGAGTGGTAGAAAGGATGAACAAAACTGTTCAACAAATGGCTCGTGCTATGCTACACAAATCTGGAACTCCAGCAACCTTTTGGGGTGAAGCTGCATTCGCGCCATCACTATTCTCAACCAAGAAAATGTTCGGGTAAACAACACTAAAACTCCGCATGAACTTTGGTTTGGTAAGACTCGCACTATAAAATACTTCAAAGTTTTTGGAAGCAAATGTTACATCAAAAGGACTGATGAAAAACTTGGTAAGTTTGAACCCAGAGCAGATGAAGGTATTCTTCTTGGCTACTCGTCCCGAAATAAAGGATATAAATGTTATAATAAAAGACTTGGGAAAATTATTGCAAGTATTGATGTTGTGGTTGATGAAGCACATGCAAAAATCCAAAACAGGGAAAAATCGAAGGTTATGACAATGAAGAAGATGAGGAACATTTTCCCACATCAAATCACACTGTTTCTGAAGAAGAAACCAATGAAGCACCAGAAGAAGAGATAACGATAGAAGAAAAGACTCCGTCCAGGTATGTTCAAAAAAATCATCCGGAAACTCAAATTTTAGGGGGAAAAGGGGCAGGTGTGTAGATAAGAAGAACCATTGCTGAAGCCTCAAGCTATATACCATTAATATCTTCCACCGAACCTCAAAATGTAAATGAAGCATGCAAAGATGAATGTTGGGTCAAGGACATGAATGAAGAACTTGAGCAAATTGAAAATAATAATACTTTGGATTTACTTCCTAGACCTCATGAAAATGGAGAAGTTATTAGAAACAAGGCCAGACTTGTTTGTAAAGGATATGCTCAACAAGAAGGTATAGATTTTGAAGAAACTTTGGCACCTGTTGCTAGACTTGAAGCCGTAAGAATGTTTCTTGCCCTTTCTAGTTTTCAGAAATTCAAAGTATACCAAATGGATGTAAAATCTGCCTTTCTTAATGGAGACTTAGAAGAAGAAGTCTATATTGAACAACTAGAAGGATTCATACTTGGAAATGATGCAAAACTTGTATGCAAACTTAGAAAATCTCTCTATGGTCTAAAACAGGCTCCAAGGGCATGGTATTACTGTCTTGACAAATATCTCCACCAACAGGGTTTTTCAAAGGGGTCAACAGATAGCAATCTATATACATAGATGGACACTAATAAATTGCTAATAATTGTTGTGTATGTTGATGATATCATTTTTGGTAGCAATGAAGAATCCACGAGTCAGAATTTTGCCTCAGAAATGCAGCAAGAATTTGAAATGTCCTTGCTTGGTGAGCTTACCTACTTTCTTGGTCTACAAGTTCAATGAAATAAAGATGGTATTTTTCTCTCACAAACCAAATATCTCAAACAGATCCTAAAAAAGTACAGCATGGAAGATTCTAGACCAGTATGTACCCCAATGGTAATAGGATGCAATCTTAGCTCAAATGATGAATCAACAGTAGTACATCAACCAACTTACAGATCCATGATTGGTAGTCTGCTTTATCTAATAGGTATCCAATCGACATCATGCATACAGTGGGAATAGTTGGAAGATTCCAAGAAAATCCTAAGGAAACACACCTTCAGGCAACCAAAAGGATTTTCAAATATCTTCAAGGAACACAAAACTTTGGTTTATGGTATCCTAGAGATACAAATCTTACACATCATGCATATACAAATGCAGATTGGGCAAGAAGTGTTGATGAAAGAAAAAGCAGTAGTGGTGGTGCATTCTATAAGGGTTCCAGGTTAGTGTCTTGGTTCAACAAGAAACAAAGTTCAATTTCATTATCTATAGATGAAGTAGAATACGTGGTTGCTGCATCTTGTTGCACACAACTACTTTGGATGATGAAAACCTTGCAAGACATTCATATCACATGTACTCCACCCATCTCCATTCTATGTGATAATACACGTGCCATCATTATTTCAAAGAATCCAGTCATGCAATCCAAGACCAAGCACATACCCATCAAATATCATTTTCTACATGAACAAGTGCTTGAACAAAAGGTCAAATTGGAGTATGTTCCCTCCAAAGAACAGGTTGCTGATATATTCACTAAACCACTCCCCAGAGAGACATTTGAATATCTTAGACAGTCGCGTATACGCTGGTTTCTGTGGGTACAGTCACGTATATGTTAGTTTGAGGAAAGGAAGTGGGCTAGACTCAGGAGAAAGGGGTCTGATACGGTTAAGTGAATTATCTGCTCTGCTTGATGATGGTTACATCCTGTTGATGACATGTGGAAATATGTTGGCTCTCATAAGTTGTTGGTAACTTGATATATATCTGATTGATGATGATGCCTTGATAACTCTTCTGATATATGAAATGATCAGATCTGAAAGTGAACATCTAACACAGGTTCAAGGGCAGAATATGCTTCTAATAATGCATTGTTGGCATTATCTTAGAAGATCTCGGTGCATATTTTGTTTCAAGTGGAATAGGTTCAGGGGGAGAACATGGTTGCTGGTCTGGATGCTGATTGACAGATGCTGCTGATGATAGTTGCTGATGACTATCATGGTCTTGTTTAAGATATTTGGTCTCTGTTATATATGTCATGTATATCTTTTAATGTAACGGTCATGAAAAAGACCTAATTTGTAACCCCACTATGCATGGGATGGATGATGTAATGTTTCTTGTTTTTGACATGTATAAACAATTGATATATCCCCACTTGGTTGGGTGGATGAGTCAAATTTGGTATATCCCCACTTGGTTGGGAGATGGATGTATGTATGAGTCATTGGTGATAGGAAGGTCATTTGTGATGCATGTATAGAGTCATGTTCTTCTTTTAGAACATCTTTTTGCAGACTTTGCTTATGCTCAGGGGGAGCATGGACTCGATCATGGGAGCTTAATCAACACACTTCAGCATATCAGAGAATTCAACATGCACTCAGGGGGAGCATGACCCTTTGCCCTTGATGTCAAAGGGGGAGAGTGACTTGGTGTGGTTGTTGCCATCAAGTCCAAAGGGGGAGATTTTTGGCATTATGACACAGGTGTTGTCCTTGATGGAAACTCTCTTAGATGATAGATCACAATATAGCAGATTAACAGCTTAGAGTTACAAATCAGACTTCACAGAATGAAGAAAGAGAGGTATACGCAGGTTCACCACTGGCCAAGCCGCATATACACACGAGTTCACTATATACAAGTCACATATACGTACACATGCACTTTCACAAAAGGAAAAGTGCATATACCTTGGAAAAGTAAGTTTTTGGTCCGAAGTATTTGGTCCATGGTATTGGTCCAAGGTATCGGGTCCGAGGTATTGACCCTAGGTATTTGATCCAAGGTATTGGTCCTAAGTGGTTTTGGTCCATGATATGGATAAAGGCCTAAAACTATAGAAGGAGGAGAAGATCATTAGGCCAAGGCACTCAAGTATTGAATATCTGATGAAGAGTGAGATCTAGTGTGCAGGTTATTTGGTTATGGTGCATTGTTGGATCTGAACCAAGGAGAAACCTTAGCGGTTGATGGAGGATAAGATCTAATGATGGATCAGGATCTTAAGGTGTAAAGTGAATTATCATTATGTGTTTTTGCTCATGAATATTCCAGATCTGAATACTGACGCATATATTATTCTATAAATGATATGATCTAGGTATAACTGATGTTTGGTATAGCTGCAGAATTATTAATTAATATTTGCAGATGTATATGCTGGTTGGCTTTGAGGAAAGCGTGTATACATGCAGGTTCAACAGAACAATGTAGCGTAGAACTTATAATCTATGTTTTAGTTGCTGCTGTTTGTTGTTGCAGTGTTCTGGGTTGGGTTCTGGTTATTGTATTATGGTGACAACATTATGAAAGATCAGATTGATGGGTTGTCAAAGTGATTGATTGATTTGGTTGTGGTTGGTTCAATAGGAGATTGGTTGATGCAGATATATTTGATGATTCAATGATGTTGTTGATGGATCCAGTCTGAAAATTTATGAAACTTGGTCCCTGGAAGAAAGGAGAAGGTTGTAGCCTTTTGTAGGCCAGCACCTACGTACTAGTAAACATATCAGCTAGTACAAGAGCTAGGGGTAGCTCCCTTCTAGTAGAAGCCGGATAACGAGAGAAGGTTGTAGCCCTCTGCAAGTAGAAGCCTGCGTACTGGTATAATGCTGCACCAGTACAAAAAAAATAAAAAATAAAATTGTAAACATAATTTTCTTATTATTAAAAGAAGACAGAGATGATTGCAGTAGGCGGTTTTCACCCACATTGGGTTTCCACCTTATATCTTGGTGTTTATGTGTGTTGCTTATGTGTGATGCTTTATTCTGCTTTTACTGCACTGTCTAATGAATTGTTGATATATTGATTAAAGTTCACTACATGATAATTTGGGTAAATCAAAAGATCTCTGCATATACACTAGTTTCATTAAGTATAGTTGCGTATACACGCTAGTTCACTAAGCTGAAGTAGCGTATACAAATTAGTTTTGAAAATTAAATTATTGATCTGATAATATTGATTCACCCCCCCTCTCAGTATTATTTCTAACAAAATCACTTAACACTTTTTTCTTTTACTTATGCCCAATAAGCAAGACATAAATGATTGAAGATAATAAATCATATAGAACATATATTGTTGAAATTAAAATCTAATAAAGATAGAAGATGTGGATAACTTGAAACTTCATATATAAGTTCAAGATGAAATTCAAGTATATATCATAGACTTCTGTAATTGTTAGGCGTTGTAGCTCATTTTTCACTGTCTTTAAATTGTAGAAAAAAGAAAAAATATATATTAAAAAAAATCAAAATCAAAACAAACAAATGATTTGGATTCTATTAAGGGTGGATTGATATTATTGTTGAGAATGATGCAGTGGCGGGACCTGGTCGGAGTTATTTTATTTTAAAAATACATATAAATGTGCATGCAGTTAAGTTTCAGGTATCTACACTGAGCGAAGTTAAATGACATGTCGGGTCCCCGTGATGGCCCCAAACCGACATCATAACATGCTTGACTTTTATACTAGCGGGTGGTTTCATCAGCGAAGTTAATGATCATAGTTGACTTGATATTGACGACATATATGAGTTGTGGGATCACCCCAGGCAGGTTTCCACCATTCTGGTGGGTGCCCCCATAGCTCTATAGCAAGCGAGCATGTTCGACAGTTTAGTCCTCCACGTCACCATTACATCAGTCCCTCATCACCCCATCATATTGCTATGTCCCATCTGCCACCTCATCCATCCCGTATGCGTCATGTCACATTAATCCTGTTTTTCCCTCCATTTTTCTATTTCCCTATAAACATCGTTTATTCTCATTTTCCCCTTTTCATCATTTTCAGTTCTTCATATCCGTATCTAGTCATTGTCCAACCTGAAATTTAAAATTATAATCACCATTCGTCTGTGAACTAGGTAATTATAAATCATCTCCACTTGTTAAAGTTTTCCAAATGTCAAGGAAAGCTATTGTTAGAGACCTAGAAAGCATAATTATTGCTAGTAAACAAAAGCTCCAACAATGAGCACAATTTTCCAAAAAGATGATCGACTTCCTTAACTCTAAGTCATCACTAGAGTTAAGAGAGATGTCGATTGAAGACATAAAAGAATTTGCATTGGAGATAAAAAAAATGGTTTTAAAAAATTGTACAGGAAAACAACTGAGACAAAGTTGGCAGAAATCAAAGATAAAGTTTAAAACTAACTTTGACAAGAGGACTAGAGTAGGATTGCCTTCATGTTGGGATCGACAGGGAAATCTATTTCCCTGGGAGACTTATGAAACCTTGCTAGTGGAAGCCAAAAGCAAGATTGGCACTTATCATGAAAAAACAATATTTTTGAAAGGCACAACAATTGTAAATTATTTACACAGGGACTATCAGTTATTATGGTTGATTAGAATGTTTTTTATTGAGAAGCCAACTTATAGCAGGATCACCAATTTCAGAATGGCTCACACAAGGTTTGTGAAAAGTCATAGCTCGAACATGATAGTTTGAAAGAAATGCAGAGAGTGGATGTCGCCCACAAAAACAACAACAAAAACTGGACCTTCTACTGCACTAGAATATCAAATTGCTCAATGAGAAGAAGCCACATTTTACTTCATCAAGAAATGTTTTAAAATGGTTTTGTAAAATAGACAATTTTGTTTTAATTTATCATGAATGTAGTCCTTCAAAGGACCAAACATTTTGAAACAGTTTAAGTAGTTATCAGTTTTGACAGTTGATAGTTTCACAACCGTCCTCATTGTAATTATCATACAAAAGGAAATTTTGAGGAACAAGGAAGGGTTTTGAGTTTTTGGACTTCTATAGATTTTTTTTTTTTGGTGTAATCTTTGGATCTTCTTGGTATTTTTAATAAAACTTTCGAAGTGATTCCAAATAGATGTTGAATGTGTTATGCGTTTCCTCATATACGTGTATTTAATGTTGTTATTCTATAGAAGAGAGTAATGAAGTTGTTGGTCTTTAATATTACAGTTTCACTAAGATTATGATAATATATGTAAGTTAAAGTTAAACAACCTTAATATGCACTCCTCTTTTCTATATTTAATTTCATATTTCTTCCATAATTCTTCTAAAGTTTAAAATAAGAGATTTTGCTGCAAGTAGCCTATTGTTTAAAAAGATTTCCCTAAATATTTTCATCCATTGTACTGCAACTTAAATCATATTCATCATAAGAAGTCCACTTTGAAAGGGTGTTTGATTCCAAGCAGAACTTATAGTTTTTACCAATAAAACAAATACTTCTGGAGTTTGACAATGGAACAACAAATTGATAAATTCATCATTTTGAATAAATGTCTTGAGCATTGACCTCTACTCATTCGCAGGTTGTCTCATAAGGTACAACATTTTTTGGAGCCGTTGCCAGGGAATGGAGAGTGCGGTCATTTTTCACTGGGTTTTCTTTTATATTTCATTTCCTTGTTTGGTGGGAAAAGAAAGTGGTTAGGTTGAGTTATCTCACCAAGAAAAGCAGTCCTAACTCCTAGAAGACCTCACACGAGGTTTGCTACCTCAAAAAAAATGCTTATGTCCTTCATAATATGGAGAAGTTAGTTTCCCGAAGAGTTTGGAAGGAAAAATCTCCAGTAACTCCAAGCCTATCAACTCTTGGTACCAGTTTTGTCAATCCCCAAAAAATTCATTCAAAAGAAGTAGTTAGAAACCTAAATTTTTCTCAAGAAAGATTGCCCCCTCCTCAGAGTATTTTTATAGAACCCAATCTTGAATAGGAGTCATTTGAATCCGTTTCTTTCTCCTTCCCAGAAATCGAAGAAGTTAAAACAATTGATTTGTGAGTTTCACATCATACTGTCTCTTCTATTTCCTGTCCAATTCCTATATCTATTATTCCACTTCAATCTTTTGTATTTCAACTGGGAAGTTCTTTTGTTTTTTTCAAAACCAAAACATGGTGATTCCAACTTTCCTTTTAAATATATATACACCATTAAATATTCCTCAAGCAATGAATTCCATGCCTCAAGGTTATCTAAAGTTGTTACCTAGATTTACATGTGAAGATGATGTAACAACAGAAAAGCATGTGGCAACCTTTTGTGCCTTTGCAAAGAATTTGAATGTTGGATACCCGAATGTGGTGATGAGGCATTTTTTGTAGTCACTGGATGGAGAAGCAACGAAATGGTTTAAAACCATTCATGCTAATTCTATAAACACTTGGGAAGAATTGGAAAATATATTTATATAGAGATAGGGTGAAAAGAAGGATCATGGTTATTTTCTAACTGAGTTTATTCAATTAAGAGAAAATCAGATGAAGAGGTAGCTGAATGTATTAAGAGGTTTAATAAGTTATATAATAGCTTGCCCGCGGAAATAAAACCACCACATGTTGATGAAAAATTGGTGTTTGTTGGAGCATTTGAATTTGATTTTGGTTTTACCCTGAGAGAAAGATGATCTCCTACTTTGGACCAAATTCAGACTGATGCACTAGAGATTGAATCCAACTTATTTGTTGCAGGAAATATTAAAGTAAAGGACCAAGCTAAAGATAAATTGAAGGGAAAGGAGGAAGTCAAGCTTGCTAGTTAGCCAAAGGATTTTCATGAGAAAAAGCTAGATGAAGTGACTAAAGTAATTAGAAATTTATCTAATAAATTGGTAAAAATAGAGCTAGAAAATAAAATTCCTTCGAGGCAGATTCAACAAGCACAAAATATAAATTTCAATCCTCAGTTCAGGAGATAACCATTGTAAATTATGCGGAGAGACAAAAAGGATCAGGATCAGGTGCAACCACCTTTATACAATGAATATGAACCAGAAGAATTAGTGGAAGAGACCCTTAGATTGTAGGAAAATCAATATTCAACTTTGTCTGAAGAAGAAGGAGAAATGGTCACTAATGAGGATTCAAGCTGGGAACCTTAAATTTCTCTTGATGATGAAGAAATTGAAGAATATTGTAAAAAATTCACAGATTTCATGCAGGCTGAATTACATAAAAAATATTATTTGAGGTCAAGAAAAATATCCAGAACTCAAGACCATGTGGAAAATCAACCCAACCAAGCAACTCAAAATTGTAGAAAATCATGTAGATTCACAATCTAATGCAATTTGCTAAAGCAAGATACAAGAATCTACTTCTACTCTTTAAAGTGCAAGCCCATAAACATCGAGCAAACAATAATCAATAGAGGAAGAGAATAAAAGGCACATAACGCAATAAATATCCGGGGAAGGCCACAACTCAAAACCCCACTATCTACTTTGTATTAATATGGAAAATCAAGATGAAATTACAATGCTTGTCCTCTCAAGAAAAATCCCAGCACTCAGCAAATTCAATCTCCAACTCATAAGCAAGCTCAAGGCCAAAGCTTAGCCTCTTCACAAGCTCTCCAAGTCTCTATTCCAATGTGTAATTCCTATGGAGAATAGCTTGTATTTAAAGGGAAATAAAGCCTCTAAAAATAGCGCAATCCATCAAGGATTAGTTCTTGATTGCATGCACTATCAGTTCAAATTAGAAAAATCTAAAACAAATAGTACAATGTCCCTATACTCTAGTCTCAACTGGGTCTTTCTCAGAATCGACATGCATGAATTTTCGATAAGTAAATATTTAGTTAACTAGAGTAGCACTGGTGGAGTTCATTAGTGTCACCATTGAATGTTAACTCACTATTAGTTCTCTCAATCAGTTTGAGAACTAAACTAACTGAACTGACTCATGAAACTGAGTCTTCTATTTTACAACTCACAATTAACTCACACTAGACTCCTACAAAGTAGGGAGATCATATACATGACTTCCAACTCGAATTTCCTTAGTAAAGTAAGTTTAATAAACTTAATTTAACTATTTTAAGTTGCTATGAGAATAGAATTCAAATTTACTTCACAGCTTAATTCAAGGAAAAGTTAAACTGTAATTTCTTGTTTCCATTTCTCAACACTCCCTCTCAACAAGAAAGGAATGTCAACTACCCCAATCATGTCTCTCTAAAACTCGAATTTACATCTTGAAAATTCCTTTGTCAATATGTCAACATCTTGCTCCTTTGTGGGAATTTAATCTAACAACATGATTCGCCTCAATACAAAACCTCTGAGATGATTATACTGGATATCAGTATGCTTAGACCGATCATGAAAGACTGGATTTTCAGATAGTTTTACAAAACTCTAATTATCACAATAAATCAGTGTTGGATCCATATACTGACCAAACAAACCAACCAAGATCTTCCTCATCCAGATAGCCTCACATGATGCCTGACTTGCAGCCATGTACTCTTCCTCTGCCAAACTGAGTGCAGCCAATGTTTGTTTCTTGTTGTACCAAGAAACTGCCGCTGACCCAATACTAAAGATCTCACATGATGTGTTGTTCCTGTTGGATGAACTCCCTGCCCAATATGCATCGGTGAAGCCTTGAAGCTTCACTCCCTCTGTTTGTCTGTACCATAACCCAAACTTAGTAGTGCCTCTGACATATCTCAATACATGCTTTGCCACTTTCCAATATAGCTTGGTAGGCCTAACCATCAATTGGCTAAACTGGTTAACTACATAGCACATATCCAGTCATGTGTTCACTAAGTACATGAGTGAACCCACAAGCTTCCTATAAATAGTAGCTTCCATTACTTCCCCTGAATTAGCATCCTCCTTCCTCCAGTTACTAGCTAGAGGAGTCTCCATGAGTTTACTTCTCTCCATGCAAAATCTCTTGAGTATCTCATTGGCATACTTGCCCTAAGATACAAACAAATTCCCATCTCTCTACCATACCTCCATGCCAAGAAAGTAATGCATGAGCCCCATGTCCTTCATCCCAAACTCTCTTGCAAAGTCATCCTTGCAATATTTGATGACATTTTCATCACCTGTCAGTATGAGATCATCTACATAAAGTAAAATGATCAACAACTTACCTTGCACCACTATGTAATACAGGTTCGCATCGACTTCACTCTTCGTGAAGCCCAACCTAGTGAAGTAGCTATCTATCCTGGTGTACCAAGCACGAGGTGCTTACTTAAGCCCATACAATGCTCTCTTGAGTTGGCACACATGCAACTCATGGTCCAAGGTTTCAAAACCTTTGGGCTGCTCTATGTACACCTCTTCCTCAATCATGCCAATGAGGAAGGAAATCTTCACATCCATCTGATGGATCTTCCAACCCATCTGTGTTGATAGTTTCAAAATAGATTTGATTGACGAGTACCTTGCAATAGGAGCAAAGGTCTCATCATAGTCAATCCCCTCTACCTATGAAAAGTCTCAGGCCACAAATCTGGCCTTATGCTTCTCCACACTACCATCTGCAACTTGCTTTACCTTGTAAAGCCACCAGGAGCTCACAACTAACTTGTCCTCTGGTCTTGGGCCCACATCCAAACACTGTTTCGAACTATGGAGTCATACTCCTCCACCATCACATTAACCCAAACCGCCTATTGCACTGCTTCTTGAAAGGAAGATGGATCTATCACAACACATGCACCCATAAGTGCCATGTATCTAGTGTACCTCTCTGGTGACCTTCTCTGTCTGCGCTGAGGAGAGGGTGCTCCCACATTCTCCCGTGTATCATCCAATAATTTGTCAGCCTCTCTAGTGCGCTTTCTTCTCTCTCTCAAAGAATCTGCCTGAGTGGATGTCTCCACTCTCTGAACCTCTGCATGTGGCTGCTCCACATCATTCTGAGGCCTCTCAACCTTAGAAGCTAAAAGCTTCTCATCCGCATGTAGATCAAGCTCCCCCTTCAAGGGATACTCAAATGGCCTTCTCCTCATCGAACCTGATATCCGTATGAACCACTGTCATCCGACTGGTCAGCATGTACACCCGATAACTGTGGGGTGTATCAATGTTCCCCACAAATATCCCCAACTTTGTTTTTGGCTCAAGCTTCTTCCATGCATCTTTAGTCACATGGCAATAAACTGATGACCCAAAAATCCTGAAGTGACCAACATATGGCCTCTTACTAGAATAATCCTCCTCTAGTGTCTTCATCTCAAGTATCCGATGTGGGTTACAGTTCTGAACATAAACCACTGTGTTGCATGCCTCAACCCACAAGTGTAGTGGTAGGCCCTGATCATGAAACATCACCCTTGTTTCCCCTACTATGCTCTTGTTCTTCCTCCCAGAAACCCCATTCTCTTGAGGGTTATGGGGTGCTTTCAACTCTCGTTTAATCCCTTCCGCTCCATAGAAGTTCTTAAACTCATTGGAGACATACTCACCACCGTTATCACTCTGTAGATCTTTAACCTTTTTGCCAGACTCTTTCTCTACCAATGTTTTGAACTCACAAAACTTTGTGAAAGTTTGATCCTTTTTCTGCATAAAAAATACCCATCATTTATGAGAATAATCATCAACAACTTTAACATAATACATGTGTTTGGCTGTGGATGTTGTCGAGAATGGTCCACACATATCTGAATGGAATCTCTACAGAATATACTTTGCTCGACTGTCTCTGTATCCAAAGGAATAATTCGTGTATTTTCCCAAAGTACAACCCTGCATGTATCAACTTGCTCAAGCATACCTTTGGGAAGATCAATAGAGATTTGTTGCAATATCTTCAAAACCCCATGATGCAAGTGGCCCAATCGCATGTGCCAAAACTCATTGAATTCTTGGCTCAACATCTTTTCTGCTTTTGAACTCAAAGCAACACAATCCTCTACCTCTATATTATAGAGATTCTGAACTCGAATCCCTATCTTCTTTACCTGACCCATGGCTATGTGTCGAAGGAACACCTTTCCTTTCAAAAATATCACATCATAACATCTATCCTCAAGCATGGCAACAGATACCAAGTTCTTTGTCAGTCTGGGTACATGCATAACATTGTTCAAGGTGAGTGGAGTTGCATCCTACCTCTGAAAAGTAATAGTGCCCACACCAGTAACACTATACTTACCATCATCACCCATATCAATATGCATCTTGAGATGTTTCTCCTCCAGTTCATTGAATAACTCTTTGCTGCCAGTCATGTGGAATGAAGCTCCACTGTCTAAGTACCAAACACTTCCCATCATTGAAGACACCATGCATGCAATGAGGGAAAATTCCAATTCAAATTGGGAGGCCAAAGCCTCACCCGCCGCTCCTCCTGAGGACTTCTCCTTGGACTTCTTCAATGGACAATTTGTAGCAAAGTGACCCATCTTGTGACAATGAAAGCATTTAACTTTCGTCATGTCCTTCTTCTTACCTCCATGATAAGAATCTGATTTGGAACGAGAAATTTTACCTTTCCCCTTCCTCACCTTAATCACTAAGGCACAATTCTCTTCATCATCATTCTTTGATGAAGAGTCATCCCTGGTGTTCCTCCTAATCTCATCCTACATCAAATCTGACCATAGTTGTTCCCAATCTGGAAGCTTCTCTCGACTATTGATAGAGTCTTGATAGCTATGCAACCCTTTTGGGAGTCCAAGAAGAGAAAGGCTCACCATATCCTCCTCGGAAACTGTGATTACAACACTTCCAAGTTCATCCCGACATTGAGTGAACTTGGTCAAGTATTTTGGAATCGTCTTGCCTTTATCCATCTTGATTTTGTGAAGTTTATCCTTCAGTGTCAACTTCCTTTAATCATTGTTATTCTGATACAAGTCTGTCAATGTTTTCCACATAGCATGCGGGGTTTCCTTCCCATGGAGACTCGAGACAATATGATCTCAAACTCCGTCAAGGATTATCCGCCTTGCCATTGCCACACACTTATTCCACTCGGGCAAGTTCTGTGCATCAGCAGCTACTGGCTTAGGAATTTCTTGTTCAAAAAATTCCTTCAAGCCATTGTCCTCTAGCACAACCTCCATCCTGTCCCTCCAGGATATGAAATTCGAGCTACCTTCCAAGGCATACTCAAGACTCAACCCATGGAATGCCATCTACCGATCTTGAAGTATGTATTGCAAATTTGACTTTCACCTGTAACCCAAAAACTCAAAACTTTGAAATTGCCTCTAGAGAGATGAGTTTAAATCAATGATATCTCCATCATCCGAACTCTGATTCGCTGATTTGTTTTTTAAATTTGGGTATCTTTTCCCGAGGAATACATATCTGCAATTTTCCTCTGAAAATTTTGCATAGAAATTATTAGATATGCTCTGCAAACTCTCAGCCCAAAAAATAATCTTGCTCTGCTACCATGTAGAAAATCTTGTAGATTCACAAGCTAATGCAATTTTCTAATGCAAGAGACAAGAATCTACTTCTACTCTTTACAGTGGAAGCCCATAAACATCGATCAAACAATAATCAATAGAGGAAGAGAATCAAAGGCACATAACACAATAAATATCCGGGCAAAGCCATAGCTCAAAACCCCACTATTTGTTTTGTATTAATCCAAAAAATCAAGATGAAATTAAAATGCTTGTTTTCTCAGGAACAATCCCATCACCCAATAAATTCAATCTCCAACTCATAAGAAAGCTCAAAGCCAAATCTTAGCCTCTTCACAAGCTCTTCAAGTCTTTATTCCAATGCGTAATTCCTATGGAGAATAGCTTATATTTAAAGGGAAATAAAGCCTTTAAAAATAACACAATCCCTCAAGGATTAGTTCCTGATTGCATGCACTATCAGTGCAGCTCAGAAAAATCTAAAATAAAGAGTACAATGTCCCTGCACTCTATTCTCAAATGGGTCTTTGTCGGAATCGACATGCGTGAGTTTCTGATGAGTAAATATTCAGTTAACTAGAGTAGCAATGGTGGAGTTCATTAGTGTCACCACTGATTGTTAACTCACTATTAGTTCTCTCAATTAGTTTGAAAACTAATTTAACTGAACTGACTAATGAAACCGAGTCTTCTATTTTACAACTCACAATTAACTCACACTGGACTCCTACAAAGTAGGGAGAACATATACATGACTTCCAAAATACTTCCAACTTGAATTTCCTAAGTTAAGTAAGTTTAATAAACTTAATTTAACTATTTTAAGTTGATATGAGAATATAATTCAAATTTCACAATTTAATTTAAGGACAAATTAAACTAGAATTTCTTGTTGCCATTTCTCAACAAACATCAATCACCAAAGAAAGATGATAAAAGGAAACAATCATTGAATACAGTCTCAGTAGTCTTAGTTCATCAAGGGGGGAGTTCGAGAAGCCAATAGGACACAGGGATGTTGCAAAAATAGTCCCAATTACCTGTTGTTGGTCCACAAATTATACCAAAAATAAAGCAAGCAGAGGAAGAGTAGTAAAAAAATGTGAAGAAGGCCCATTTTTCAATTTGCAGAAAGAATTGGAGAAAATTAAAATTCCCATTCCATTAATTGAATTATTGAAGAGGCCTGATTATAAAAAGAAGGTTTCCGATTTCATAAATTTATCTTAGAATAATCATGCAACTGATAAAATTAATTTACAAGAAGAAACACCAGTGGTGATGTTTTGCCCTCATGTGGAAGAACATGATTCTTCCACTCCTCCTTTTCATATTTCTCTTATTATGCACACTTTTATTCTGCACAATTGTATGTTGGATTCATGAGCTTCTCATAATTTAATGTGTCTCTCAGTTATGAAGCAACTTAATCTACAAATTACAAAGCCTTACAAAGATTTATACTCTTTTGATTAAAAAATGTTAAATGTGTGGGGCTTATCAAATATCTGGTGGTTTCATTGGCTCAAATTCCATCTAGAAGCATTGTAATGGATGTTGTTGTTGCAGATATTCCAACTCGTTTTGGAATGTTACTTTCTAGGTCTTGGGGAGCCAAGTTGGGAGGAGTTCTCAAACTAGATTTTACTTATACTATCATTCCAATCTTTGGTGGAGAAGAAAGGAGGTTGTATCAGGAGACCAGATTTGTGAAGACTATCACCAAGGAGGGTTCAAGTAATTCTCCTATTTACACTTAGGAAAAAGATGATTTTCCCTGTTTTATGTTGCAAGAATCTCAAGAAATTGCTGAAGATACAGAAGTGCAGGTTCCTTCAGCAATTCAGAACAAGGAAGCAATAGTCAATGGAGTTTGGAAGATGTATTTTGATGGTGCATATTCAAAGGAAGGGAATGGAGGTGGGGTTCTCCTTCTTTCCCCTAAAGTTCATATTATTCCCTTTTCTTATAAATTAGAGCTTGAATCCATAGATAATATCATTGAATACAAGGCTATGGTTGGTTTATAAGCTGCTAGAAATATAGGAATACTATGTATTTCTGATTTTGGGATTCTAAATTGATTATGAAACAAGTCAAGAATAAATGCCTAAATAAACATCCGAGGCTTAGAGCCTATAGAAATGAATTATGGGATTTAGTAGATAATTTATTTTCTTGTTTTAACATACATTTCTTGCCAAGGGAAGGGAACATACTAGCTGATTCACTGGCAGTGGAAACTAGTACTTTCAAACCCCCATTAAATCCCAAACTAAGATATGAAGTTGACATTAGAAGCAAGCCTTTTATTCCAGATAATATAAAATACTAACATGTCTTTGAGGATAAAGAACATATGAAAATATTTCTAGAGATGATTGCAGAGTTTTATAATTTAGAGATTGATCAACAAGAATCAGATAATGAGTTTCCTTTGAAAGATTCTGTGGGAGGTCAGAAAATAGTTCAGTTGAAGAATAATGTGATCCCTAAAGGTTTGGTACCCCTGGATTTTTTTTAATGCAAATGATGTTGGTGTAAATGCAAGCAAATAAAATTGGGAAGAAGACATTGAAGATTGCAACCTTGGAATAGAGCAACAACTGAAGTTGGTGAAGCTGGTGAAGGGAATTCTAGAATAATATAAATTGAGGTATGTCGGTATTTTTAAAAGATATGTTGTTTTGTTTGCATGGTCTTACGAGGACCTTAAAACTTATAATACCAATATTATTCAGCACAAAATTCCTTTAAAACTAGGAGTTAAGCCATATAAACAAAAATTGAGGAAAATAAATCCTTTATTGTTGCCATCAATTGAGAAGGAAGTCAAGAAATTATTACAAGCAAAGATAATAGTCCCTCTCATGTATTCAGATTGGGTGGCTAATTTAGTACTTGTGAGGAAGAAAACTAGGGAAATTCAGCTATTTATAGATTTTCGAAATTTAAATAAAGCCTCACTAAAAGAAAATTACCCCCTTCAAAGATGGATCACATTCTTTAGAGAGTAATAGGGTCTTCTATATTATCTATGATTGATGGCTTTTCAAGTTATAATCAAATTTTAGTGCAACTAGAAGATCAAAAGAAAACAACATTCACAACCCCATGGAAAACCTTCATGTATGCAAAAATGCCACTCGGATTAATGAATGTTGGTGCTACTTTTCAGAGGGCTATGGATATAAATTTTGTAGGAGAAAAGGAAAAGTTTGTGGTGATCTTTCTAGATGATATTACAGTTTTCTTCATATCTGATTAGGAGCATTTGAAATATTTTTTAGCAAACTTTTGAGAAATGTAGAAAGTATGACTTATCATTAAACCCCAAAAAAATCTCATTTTGTCTTGAAAGAAGGAAAATTACTTGGGCATATTGTATCAAAAGAGGGAGTAAAAATTGATTGTAAATGAGTTGAAGCAATTAAGAATATATCTCTTCCAATGAGTAAAAAGGAAATCCAGAGTTTTTTGGGAAAAATAAATTTGCTCGGAAGATTCGTCCCAAATAATGCAGAATTGTGAAGGAAATAATTGATATGTGGAAAAAATATGTAGAATTCAAATGGACCACAGTTTCTAGAGAGTATTTTGCAAGAATCAAGGAGGCTTTCAGAGAATCTCCAGTACTATTGAATCCTGATTTTAAGAAACCTTTTCAAATCTTTTCATTTTCTTCTCCTTTTACTGTTACTGCGGTACTTTTGCATATAAATCAAGATAAGGAAGAAACACTAGTAGCATTTTTTAGTAGGGTGCCAAGGGATGCAAAGTTGAAGTATAACATTTTGGAAAAACGGGCTTATGCTCTCGTTAAAGCATTGAAAGCTTTTAGAATTTATGTTCTGCAATCTCACATCACTGCATATGTTTCTATGTTGTTGTCAAAGATGTGTTAACTTAGAGTGATAGTGATGGAAAAAGGGGAAAGTGGATAAAAAATATTCAAGAGTATGATATGGACATCAAACCAAAAAAATTGGTAAAGTGACAAGGACTAGAAAATATCTCGATTGAAGCAAATTGTCAAGCTATGGGAATTAATTAGCTAACTAAAGTCTCTGAATAAAAAACTGTAGAAGAAAAATGTAAGGAGAAAGAAGTTGATAACAAAATTCAATATAAGTACCTTTGTTATGATTGGTATAAATATGTTGTCCATTATCTATATTTTCTTAGCTGCCCAACTTCTTTAGATAAAACGAAGTATAAAGCTCTCAGATTAAAAGCTGAGAAGTATGTAATAACAAATGGAAGATTGTACTGGAAGGATCTTGTTGGTATTTTGTTTCTCTGTTTGATAGAAGGAGAAATAATATAAGTTTTTAATGAATTCCATCTGATATTGTCCTCTCAGATAATTCTAGGTTAGGTAATTATGCCAGAGGACAACATCAGATTGGCATTGTTGTCGGGGAACAAAATTTGAATCATTTTCCCTGGGACAATGATTAAGCTTTTCCTTTAAGGTGAATAAAGGATTAGTAGGTTAAAATATTTCACCTGGCGACTTCACAAGCCAAACTGGCTTCTTCCAGACATACCAGATCTCATTCTGACCCTGAACTTTATTCCCCATTATCAGATCCAGAGAGATTGGTAAGAGAAGCTTCTTTAAGAAGAATATTAGAAGCTTCTACCTCTTCTTTTGTACCAATACAACCTGAAATTGTTTCAGCTACTTATCCTTTTAGGTCTGTTCCAATTCCCTCTGAATTGTCTGACTTACCACCAAAGGTATTAGAACTTTTGTCTAGAGGAGTTGATTTGCAGTCAACCCTTCTAGTCCATCAATTAGAATCATATCAAATCCATGAAACCCTTTCAAAATCACCTAAGTTAGAAGAAGAGTTAGATGTACAACTACCTGAGTTAAAACCTAGTGATTTTATCTCACCAACTATTCATACTTTTGCATCTACTTCTGCCAAACCTGAGGACACTTTTTCTGTCTATACAAATCCTTTATTTGAAACTGAAGGAAAATTTGAACCAGAAGTGCAGAAGTTAGTTATTCAATCACCATTAATAAAAATTTCAAGAGGTCCTCCACCTTCATCTCCACCTCCATCTTCTCCCACAAATTCATCTTCATCTACAACATCTTCTACAGACTCATCCTCATCTTCAAGTATGGCTAGTTTCAGCCTATCATTCAAGCTAGGTATGTTTCTTTGCAACAACCTGGTCAACTTAATAATTTTCCTGATGGGTATTTAAAACATCTACCTAGATTTAATGGAGAAATTGGTTTGTCTACTGAAGATCACTTAGCTTCCTTCTTGGATTTTGCTGATAACATGAATATTGAACATGAAGATGTGTACATGAGATTGTTTGTTTAATCACTTCAAGGAAATGTTAGAATTTGGTTTAGATAACTAAAAGAAAATTCTATTCAGTCTTGGAATGAGTTAACCAACATCTTTAAAAATCAATGGGGGGTTTAAAAGGATCCTGTATATTTAGTTACAGAGTTTGAGAACTAAAGAAAAATCATGGTGAACCCGTGCCTGATTTTATAAAAAGGTTTAGCAAACTTTATCATAATATGCCTCCTGACTGTAAACCATTAGTAACAATAGCTAAATTTAGATTTTCCAAAGATTTTGAAGATGATTTCGCAATCATGATTAGAGAAAGGACATCTATCACCCTAGAAGACATGCAAACAAATGCCATAGAAGTTGAAGCCAATAGATCAGCATCAACTAAACTTAAGGCTAAAGAAGAAAAGGCTGAAAGAAAAATGAAAGCTAGGGAAGAAGGTTCTTCATCAAATAGTAAAAAGGAAGATCAAAAGATAGATGAAATCACTTCACTGCTTAGAAATATTTCAAATAGGATTTCAAAAATGGAGGCACAACCTAGAACAGTTCAAAAAACAACAAATAGACCTCAAGCTCAATATAGGAGACCTCCCCAACCCCAAATTTTGCAAAGACCTAATACTGATCAGCAAATTCAACCTCCACTAATGATTGATGATCAGGAACCTGAAGACACTGGCCCTCTAATTACAAATGACATCAATAATTTTGATCATTCATCAATTCAAAATTCCATTGTCCCTCTTCCTCAAAATCAATTCCCACAACAAAATCAAGAAAATTCACAAGTTTCAAAATATCATGCCTTTTCTGAATTCTTAATTGCAGAATTAAATAGAAGATATGATTTAAGACCAAGACCAGGGCCTGGTAGACCTTCTAAAAATCTCATTGTAAATGAACCACCAATTAAAACCATTGAAACTCAAACAACAAAAATTCAAACGTCGAATCAATCAAATGAACCAAGTTCAATTGATAAAATTGTTCTAACTACTTTCAATGTGGAAAGAGAATTAGAAAGGGTCAAAATACCTATTCCTTTGTCTGAACTTTCCAAAAATCCAGGTTATAAAAATAAAGTTTCTAAATGGATTCAATCTTCAAGTGTTGATGTTGAAGGAGATGTAATAAACTTGCAAGATGAAAAACCTTCAGTGATCTTTGTTCCCAACTCTAATATGATTGATGAAAATGTATCACATTTTTATGTCATTTTAAAAGTTCAGGATTTTTTGTTATACAAGTGTATGTTATATCCTAGGCCTTCCCATAATATGATGCCTAAAGTGACCATGGATCAACTTCAATTACATATCACTAGACCTTATCATGATCTATATACTTTTGGCTCAAATAAGGTACCCTATCTTGGACTCATAAAAGACCTAGTTGTCACTCTAGCACAAATCCCTATTAAGAGTGTAGTATTAGATATTGTAGTTACATATATTCCTCCTAAATTTGGTATGTTATTATCTAGATCATGTTGTGCCAAATTAGGAGGGAGTCTGCAAATGGACGTGTCTTATGCTACTATTCCTGTATATGGAGGTGAAAAAATTAGATTATACAGGGAGATTAGATTCATCAATACTATTTGTAGAGCTAATCAAGCAGGAAATCATCCAATTTATGCAGTTGATCAAGATTTTGGATGTTTCACACTATCATCAAATAACTTACAAAACACTCAGCTTAGCATTGAACAAATTGTGGATAAACCTGAGGCTATAAAAACTGATATTTGGAAACTATACTTTGATGGAGATTTTTCAAAAGAAGGAGCTAGAGATGGTGTTGTAATTATTTCACCAGCTAAAGAGAACATAACTCAATCCTATAAGTTAGAATTTGATGTTACAAACAATGTAGCATAATATGAAGCTTTACTTCTAGGATTGGAATTAGCCAAAAGTCTTAAAGTGCAAAATCTAAGTGTATTTAGTGACTCATAACTCATTGTTAAACAAGTAAGGAATATTTATAAAAAAAAAACACCCCAGACTTAGATCTTACAGAAATGAAGTATGGGATTCAGTGGATAATTTCTTTTAGGCATTTAACATTAATGCTATTCCTAGAAATGAGAATATTCATGTAGACTCTTTAGCTTTTTCAGCTAGTTCTTTTAAAATTCCCGATCAAATGCAGCTACAAATAAATAAATAAATAAATAATAAATTAATTAATTAAAAAATTAATAACAATAATAATAAATTTAAATAAATAAGAAATATTAAATTAATAGGATAGTGGCCAACCTAATTTCTCATGTCCCTCCTTAATAACATATATATATATATATATATATATATATATATATATATATATATATATATATATATATATATATATATATATATATATACCCAAAAAATAGCTCATGGATACATCATTAAGATCTAAGGAATATCTGTTGACGCATCCCCTAATGATGGACTCACTTGGTAGTCCAAAACGTTGAGTTCACAAAACTCTATAACAGGTCATTCCTCATATCAGATTTAGGTAAAATATAGACCCTGAATTCCTAATAATCTTAAATATTGGAAAATATTTGAAGATGATGAACAATAAAATTCATTTTTGCAAGTAATTTATGAATTTTCAGCCTTACAAATTGAATAAGAACAACTTGGTGATAAAGAGTTGAATAAGGAAAATGAAACTTCACAATTAAACTCAAAAATGGTTGATCATACCATCATTCATCTACCCAACAATTTCATCCCAAAGGGCTTAGTTCCTCTTGAAAAATTGTTTGACCACAATGATGTTCCTAAAATCCCATTATCAAATTCACCTGAAGAAGATATAAAATAATGCAATATTGGAACTCAAGAAGAAACCAAAAATATTAAAATCTCTGCATCGTTGCTGAAGGAAACAAAAGATAAATATATAAGTCTCCTTAAAAATTACAGAGATGTTTCTGCTTGGTCTTATGATGAGATAAAAACATATTATACAACACTCATTGAACATAAAATTCCTCTGAAACTAGAAGATAAACCTTTTAAGAAAAAGTTAAGGAGAATAAATCTAGTCTTGCTCCCCACAACTTAAAAAGAACTTAAAAAACTATTGGATGCCAAAATCATAGTTCCCTTAATATATTTTGATTGGATAGAAAATTTCTTTCCAGTTAGAAAGAAAAATGGTGAAATCAGATTGTGTGTGGATTTTAGGAACTTAAATAAATCATCCTTAAAGGAAAATTATCCATTACCAAGATGGATCAATTAATTCAAAAAGTTTCAAGTTCTAACAAAATTTCTATGTTAGATGGTTATTCTGGATACAATCAGATCACGGTGAGCCCAGAAGATAGAAAGAAGACAACATTCACGACTCCTTGGGGTACATTAATGTATGCAAGGATGCCTTTTGGACTAACAAATGCTGGAGGTACTTTCCAAAGAGCTATGGATTTAGCATTTGTTGGTAAGATTAATAAATTTGTTGTCATTTATCTAGATGATCTAACTGTATTTTCAAGTTCTGATAAAAAACATTTAGAGCAATTGAGAAAGTTTTTTTACAGGTGCAGGAAGTTTGGGATATCACTAAATTCGAAGAAGTTCTTGATTCAATAAAGGAAGGAAAATTACCTGGTCAAATTAATTTCAAAGGAAGGAGTAGTCATTGACCCAAAGAGAATTTCAACCATCCAACCACATTCACTACGAAGGAATAAAAAGGAAGTTCAATATTTTCTTGGGAAAATCAACTTCTTAAGGAGATTTATACCAAACTATGTTGAGATAGTTAAGGATATTACTGATATGCTGAGAAAAGACCATGAAGTTAACTGGACAATTCAAGCAAGATTTGATTTTACCCAAATCAAGAAAGATATTTCAGAAGCCCTAGTATTAGTCAATCTAGACCATTCTAAACCTTTCAACATTTTGTCTTTTTCTTCTAAAAACAGCCTAGTTGTTGTCCTTTTGCACATGAATGAAAATAGAGATGACCAACCTATTGCATTTTTCAGTAAAGTCATGAGAGATGTTGAGTTAAAATATGACATTATTGAAAAACAAGCCTATGCCTTAGTTCAAGCCTTGAAACCTTTTAGAGTCTATATCCTTCATTCTTCTATTATTGCCTATGTTCCAAACAATGTTGTTAAAACTGTATTATCACAACCTGATACAGATGGTCGAAGAGGAAGATGGATCACCAAGATATTAGAATTTGATCTTATTATCAAATCTACAAAGTTGATAAAGGGTCAGGGTTTAGCCAAACTTTTAGTTGAATCCAATTGTAAAGTTTTGGGGATAAATTCTATGATGCAAATATCAGTAGAGAAGAATCCACAAGAACCTTCTCAAATATCAACAGAGAAGAATCCACAAGAACCTTCTTAAATATCAAAAGAGAAGAATCCATAAGAACCTTCATCTTCAGCGGAACCAATTCCTCTTCCACTCCACATTGATGAGAAATTTCTTCTTTCAGAATGGTACACTGATATTGTGCATTTTCTTCATGATTTTGAGTATCCACTTGGATTCACAAAGAATCAATGCAAAACACTTAAGTTAAAGGCCATAAAATATTTCATCATCAATGCAAATCTATATTGGAAGGATCCAATAAACATCCTTTTGTTATGCTTAACAAAAATTGAGACAGTAGTTATAGATTAGTTTCATGCAGGTATCTGTGGTGGTTATTATGCTTGGAGAACAACAACATACAATATTTTAAGAGCTGGGTTTTATTGGCCAAAATTATTTTCACAAGTAGGAGAAAAGGTTAGAAGTTGCATACCATGTCAAATTTTTGCTGGAAAGCAAAGATTAGCAACAATCCCTCTAGTTCCAGTCCTAGTTGAAGCACCTTTCCTATAGTGGGGATTAGATTTTATTAGATAGATTCATCCAGCATCTAGAAATCAACATAAATGGATTTTAACTACCACAGATTATTTTACAAAGTGGGTAGAAGCTATACCAGTCAGGAATGCTACTGATACTATTGTCATTAAATTCATTGAAGAAAACATACTATCTAGATTTGGATGTCCCCAACAGATAGTTACAGACAATGCACAAGAATTCAGTAGTATTAAAATGATTGAGTTTTGGCAAAAATATCAAATTCTACTACATTCTACCCCTTATTATCCTCAAGGAAATAGATTGGCAAAGTCTTCAAACAAAAGTCTAGTCAAAGTCATTAAAAAGGTACTTGCAAATCATAAGAGAAATTAGGACATCCATCTTAAGTATGCAGTTTAGGAAAATATAATTTCACCAAAGAGATCAAAAGACAACTCACCTTTTCATCTTGTTTATGGCACTGAGGCCATTTTTCCTACACAACTAGATTTTCCTATCATGAAATTCTTATAAGAAGAAAATGAAGAAACTGTTGATTTTTCTAGGAGAATCAATCAGATTATAAAACTTAATAAAAACAAAGATGAAGTCCAATATAAGCTTCGAAAATATCAGAACAAAATGAAAGGCATGTTTGACAGAAATGCTAGAGAAACCGATTTCAAAGAAGGAGATTTAGTACTACAATGGGATGCTAGAAGAGAAGACAAAGGAAAACATGGAAAGTTTGATAATCTTTGGTTTGGACCTTTTAGCATTGTAGAGGTTAAAGGCAACAATACTTTTGTCTTGCAGAACTTAGAAGGGAAATATTCTTCATTACCTGTTAATGGAAAATATTTGAAACATTATATCCAGTATTGAGATTGCTTTAGTCATTCATCATTTGTACATTACCAGTTTGTTCCATTTTCCTGAAAGTATGATTGTTTTTCAACAAAGACTCCATCAACCCGAGGAGAAGGCACTTGGATCTACATGTTCTCTGCATCCTATATGAGGAAGCAGTGCCCAGTTGGAGTTGATGTTGTAACATTGATTGTTTTGATAAGTTAGATGTTTTTATAAAAAAAATATAGATATTGGGAAAATGGGATAAAAAAATATATATAAAAGAAATGATGAGGAAAGAAAAAATAGAAAGAAAAAAAATATAATGAAAATCCCAAAATGCAGCGTGCTAGTTAAAATGTTGCTTTTCAATAATTAATCATGTTTGATTAAATCTTAAATGTGGTTAAATTAAACAAAAGAAGAGTTTATTTTGTAAATAAGCGAATGAAAAGACTCTTTGTCGTTTTTGTTAAATGTAACGAAAAGTGACAGATATGATTTGCAGTGCTAAGATATCAATGGCTCTTAGACCACTTCGCACCCCTCAAGCCCATTCGAAGTTTAATAAGGGGGGGTGGGGTGTGAAAAGTGGTCATCCCTCTTATTGCCTCCGCCACGTGCCCCTCTCATGTTCACTCTGTACCCCCTCACTCCAAAACCATAAACTGCCTCCTAACCCCTCTAAAATCCACTCTCTCCCATCCATAAATTCGTTACACCCACTATCGCCAGTTTTAAATAAAAATATTTGTTCTGCCAACTGTCAACTCCTTATTTACCAGCGATATTCCCATTTTAAAATTTCCCGTTACACATTAATGTCCCCCGTGCCCATTTAACGGATAATTTGTGATAGAACCATTTAACCAACATATATATATATATATATATATTTTTTTTTTTTTTTAATGTTTTGTTGAAGATTATCAGTTGCTTGTATTTTCTCTTTCTGCTCCACCAAGTCATAAACTTAACCATTGCTACCAGTTACCAAGTCGAACAACCACCAAGGTAACTAGTGAAACTCAAGATACCATTCCACCTATCAGCCAACAAGGGAATTGTTCATCTCAGGGTAATTATAGTTGTTTCTCAATCATTTTATTTCAGTCATGTCTTCAAAGAAGAAATCAAAAACTTTAGATAACCCAATGCTTTATCCCACTATCGACTTAGACCATCAACCATTAGTCAACTAGCTCTATAAAGTTTCTGAAATCAACTGTGAGTTTGATCTTTATGAACTCCACAACTGGTTAAAACAATTTTTTTAGACCTAAGCAATGAATTAAACCTTTGGCACTCATCTTTACCTCAGTTTATCATTCTACAAACTCATCATTCCTAGAATTCATTTCATGGTATCATGTTAGGCATGTTCCGAGTCAAATAGCAGTGGTTTCCCAAAACAATGAAGCTCTTTTTACAATTATTGTTGAATCAATTAATCAAATGTTACAGATTCAAAACCTTGAACCCTTGCATCCATTTTCTCTAGAATCCCTCATGGATATCTATACAAATCTTGACTTTTCCCAAAGAGGCAATATTTTTTAAACCTTTCTACCAGAAAATGTCAAATTGCCTAAAACCAATCCACCATATCAATCATCTATGTTTCCAGAAATGACCACGTAGATAATATCCATTGTCTCATGTCTATTAGATTATTATTGCGATCAGTGGGTCGATGAGATCCTTATAGGTTTCGTTTCAGTTTTATCAGCTAATGAAAAGCGATCTCTTATCTTCAATTACATTGAATTCTTAGCATAATCAATTCATGATCAGTTCACGAAGTTCTCTACAAAAGGAGTGTTCAAATATGCTTATGTTGTAGTATATTTGTTCCTGTTTTATCAGTCAGAGAGGTTTTATTTTCCCTTACAGAAGATAAACATCCAAGGAAATCCACAATGAGTAATCCATTGGACTTCCTTGGTGAGGAAGAACACCACTGAATTCACATTCAATGACTTTTTGGATCAGTTTCTATATGTTGTTTCTTTTTTATTAAACAATGATGTAGAACCAAGGATTGGGCCAGAGATCAGAAAAATTCTACATCTTAGTGAAAAAACCAGAACAAAAGATTGGTATCTATACCAAAATTATACAGAGATTAGGATCTATGGATGTGAAATACCTCCATATAGATTACCTAAGTTTGTCCCTATCCAAATTTTTGCATTGGAATATATCAGATAGATGATTAACATGGATCAACTTCATTTTGTAGCAGCAAAGAAGAAGGCTCAATTTAAAATCAAAACTCAAGTAGGGCCTTTTATTTGTAATGCTAGATTAGCAGGGAAGGAAGTAGAAAATATTTTGAAACATATGAATTTAAAAGTTAGCTTCATCTGGTCATATGATCCCCTAGGGGCGATTTTAAAATTAAGGGTAGAGCAAAAAACTACCCCATATTCTCACACTCCTAGGACTGAGATAGAACAATACATGAACCAGGATGAATGGAAGGAGAATACACTTCAGGAGGCAAAATAGCAAGTTATATCATCTACAACATCACAGACTCTTGTACCCAAAGAGAAGTAGGAAAAAAGGCCAAGGGACAGTTCTTCCCCTATGGTGACAAAAATTTCAGCCAAGGAATTCAAAATATACAATAAGAGACAGAAGACAAATAATACAAATGAAACACAACAAGAATATACTACACAATAGCGCCCAATTGTTATGATAGGCCCATTTGTGCCATCATCTTCTAGAAGAGAAGAAATGACTGTAGGATCTCCTATGTCTTCAACCAGTCTATATGTATCATCATCTCAGATAGGAGAATTGCAGCAGACTCAGAAAGAACAAAGCATATTTACAATTTACAAGGAAATTAAGAAGAGGAATGAGGCTTTGAAAGCTTCCACTTATTTATAGTTCTGGAAGCAAACATCAACTTTACAACACAAGTTACTTTCTGCCTTCGACACTGGGAAGGGAATGATGCAAATAGCCTTCCTGGAACCCAAAATTAGTCATCCTAGAAATGTAGATGATTACACTAAATCAATGTTTTCTGTTGATGCAAACTTAATTCATCCTATTGACCAGATTGATTTACATGAAAAATCTGGTAAGATGATATATTATTCTCTCACAAATTCAGTTATGACAACATCTAAGCTTCAAGCATCATTAGAAAATATTCAGTCTCAGTTGAAGTTAGAAAAAATATCCTCCTTAGCTAAAGATACAAGGAACGAATCTTTAGAGGATTTAGTGATAAAGCTGGGATATGATCCCACCAATGTGAAAGCAACATAAGAGGTAATCAAGAGCAAGAATGAAAACATAGTTTCTTTGAGAAAACAACTTAAGATTCCTTCTACAGAAGATCCACAGACTAAAGAAATAGGACAAATAGAAAAAGAGAAGGAGAACATGTTCAAAATCATAATTGAACAGAATGCACAGACATATAAAATGGAAACTGAAATTGAAAGGCTTTTAAAGGAAAAGGAACAGCAAGGAACCCAAGAACAAAACATTTTTTCTTTCAGCAGTTCCAGTGACAATAATTCCATTTACAGCAACAACAACAACAACATCTACATCAACAACGAATTTAGTAGTGGAAACTCAATCAACTAACTAATTCCAAAATAGACCTTACAAAAGCGATGGAAGATTTATCAATTAAGGGACAGGAAATTGAGAAGCTGAGAACTCAGCTTAATAATTTACAAGAGAAAAAACTGAAGGTTGATAATGTATATTTAGCTGAGTTGTAGAAGACACATAAGCTTACACAAAGAATTGAATTCTTAGAAAGCCAATTTGTCATAGCTGACACCATTACACAGGCTAAGGAAAGTATATGGATAGAAATAAATGAGGCCATCACTGATATATGGCCTTCAATTGAGATCATCTTTGAGCAAGATGAACTAGTGCAAAGAGCCAAAGAAGTAATAGAAGATGTGAAGAAGGACTTGGGTTTAAAACCAGGAAAAGAAAATGCACTAATAAGGGTTTTGAATTCCAAAACCAAAGATGAACTGGAAGAATATAACATAGAGGATAGAACATAAACTATTTTGGAAGTGAGAAGGATTCTCACTAAGAAAAATTTGATGCTGCAACTAGAAAACAAGTGCCATAACCTCGAATCAAGTATCTAGAGGTTTCACAGAAAATTCTTTGCATTACATCAAAAAGGACTGCCTGGGTTAAAGGGAATTGGAGATAAATTGATTAATTTAGAAGAATATCAAACGAAATTATATTCAATTGCCAAGGATAAATCTAGATTTTCAAAGATTAAAGGTACAATCACAGGTAAAGATTTTATGGAAGGCCTCAGTTATGATTTACTCATCAAGCATGAGATAAATCATTTATTTTTGGTTAAACCAACTTTCCAAAAATAAACTGAGGTGGATGAAACGTTCATAAAATTGGTTAAATATACAATTTGAGATAAGAAATGTGGGAAGAATTATGCAAGTTACTAGATTAAATGAGCCAACAGTCATCAACAGTTATCAACAACAGAGTAGCAAATTAATTAGCCCACATCAGCACTAGAATCCTCGAAAGCATTGATAACAACTTCAACAATTTTATTTCCCTATGTTTTTGCACTATTTTTATAAAAACGTTTTTAGATATTTTTCAAACAAATCTAGATATTTAAGTCTAGATATTTTGGGTAAATTTTGCATAAATATTTCCAAAATCGAATTATGAAGGGTTGAACCCTTGGGATAAGTTTTTGTGAGCTGAATTACATGTATCTGAAGTTGTCTGATATCAATAAAAGGATTCTAGATTTGCTTCAAATAACTTGTCATATTTGTGAGTTCTTCTTAAGTTATTCATTTCATTTTGTTGTTTCTGCATGTATTTATTTTTATTGAATAAATCTGGGTGAGATATAACTGAATATCAATCTATCTTAAATCCCCTGTGAATTTATAACATATTACATAGATTAGTTTATTAGAATATTTGCCTAAATTAACTCCTCGACATTAATTAATTGTCACTTATTCATAAAATTAAATGCATTTTGTTGGGCAGTGAACATAGTTTACTAGCATTTTTTTCTTATGATAATTTTAAATATTCTATTTGAATATTTAAAACTCATAGCTTCTTAGAATTCTTCCTTCCAAATCTTCTTAAATCTAAATTACCATTTAGAGGTAAAGAATTAGCCTTTACATTCTATTAAGATAAGTTAGGATGCAGTACATGTTTACATAAGCTTAAAGCACTGGTCATCGATAAATTAAAAACAACAAAACATTTTAGATGCTCTAGCATAAATACCTAACCTAGAATTATCTCTGAGGACAACATCAGATTGGCACTGTTGGCGGGGAATTTTATTTAAAACTGGCAGGAGCGAGTGTAACAAATTTATGGACGGGAGAGAGTGGATTTTAGAGGGGGTAGGAGGCGGTTTATGGTTTTGGAGCGAGGGGTGTAGAGTGAATGTGAGAGGGGCACGTGGCGGAGGCAATATGAGGGATGACCACTTTGCGCACTGCGCGCCCCCCGCCCCCCCTCCCCTCGTTGGTTAACTTCATATGGGATTGGGGGATGCAGAGCGGTCTAAGAGTCGTTGATCTCTTAACATTGCAAATCATATCTGTTAGACTTTTTATTACATTTAATGAAAATGAAAAAGAGTCTTGTCGTTTGTCTATTTACAAAATAAACTGTTTTTTATTTTATTTAATCACATTTAAGATTTAATAAAACATGATTAGTTATTGAAAAACAACATTTTAACTATCGCGTTGCATTTTAGGATTTTCATTATATTTTTTCTTATTTTTCTTTCCTCGACGTTTCTTTTATATTTTGTTTTTTATCCCTTTTTCATATATATATATATATATATATATATATATATATATATATATATATATATATATATATATATATATATAGATATATTATAAACACATCTAACTTATCAAAACAATCAATGTTACAACACCATGAGTGTTTTTGTTGTGGCCATTATAATTGGAAAGTCACAACACACAAAATTTTGAAGGTTGGTTTCTATTGACCCTCTTTGTTTTCAGATGTTTACAGGTTAGTGAGAAGCTATGAAAAGTGCCAAATATCAGCTGAGGAGAAGAAATTGGCACCTTTACAACTGATTCCTGTGTTTGTTGAAGAACCATTTAGACAATGCGGTGTTGATTTTATTGCAGAAATAAATACACCTTCAAGTCGACAACATAAATGAATCTTGACAGGTACTGATTATTTTACTAAATGGGTGGAAGCCATTCCAACTAGAAAGGAAACTGATTCAGTGGTAATTAAATTTCTAGAGGAGAACATTTTCATTAGATTTAGTTGTCCAAAGAAGTTAGTAGTAGACAATACTCAAGTGTTCATATCTGCAAAGTTGATTGATTTTTGCGAGAAATACAATGTAATACTTACACATTCTACCACCTATCATCCTCAAGGGAATGGGCTGGAAGAATCCTCAAACAAAACTCTTGTGAGGACACTTAAGAAAACTATTGTAGAAAATAAGAAAACCTAGGACTCTCAGTTAAAATTTTCCTTATGGGAAAATAGGGTGACTACTAAAAGAGCCATTGAAAAGTCACCTTCTGCATTGAATTGTTTCCCAGTCAATTAGAAAAACCAGTTGCTGCACTTATTTAGGATGTTGAAGAGGAATCTAATGCACTGACTAGAAGGATGAACCAGCTAGTGGAGTTGAATGAAAATAGAGAGAAGGTAATGGAAAATTTACTCAACTATCAAGAGAAAATGAAACTGATTTTTGAAAGAAAGGCTAGGAATATTCTTTTTCAGCATGGAGATTTGGTTCTAAGATGGGATGTAATATCAGAGGATAAGGGAAAACATGACAAATTTGATCATCTATGGTTTGGAACATTCCAAATAGCAAAAATCAGAGCTAATAACACTTTTATTTTGGAAAATATGGACAGTGAACTACTGTAGTTGCCTGTTAATGGGTAGTATTTAAAACATTATTTCCAGAATTAGATATTTTATTTTGCCATTATAAATATTAGCTTGTTCATTGTAAATAATTGGTGAGTTCTTCATTGTAATGTTCTAAGTTATAACACGACTCCATGCTCGAGGTGAAGGCACTAATCTGCGGTTCTTAGTTTTCATTCTAAAGCACTATCCCCAGGTGGAGCCAAATGTTGTAGCTCGTTTTTCACTGTCTTTAAATTGTAGAAAAAGAAAAAAATTATATTTCAAAAAAAAATCAAAATAATAAAAAAAACAAAATATTTGGATTCTATTAAGGGTGGATTGATATTATTTTTGAGAATGATGTAGTTGCCAGACTTGGTCAGAGTTATTTTATTTTAAAAATATATAGAAACTCGCATACAGTTAAGTGTCGGGCATATACACTGAGCAGAGTTAAATTCCATGCCTGGTCCCTGCGATGGCCCCAACCTGACATCATAATTTTCTCAATTATTATACCAACGGTTGGTTCCGTAAGTGAAGTCAATGATCATGGTTGACTTGAGATAGACTGCGAATATGAGTTGCAGGATCACCCTAGGCGGGTTTCCCCCATTTTGGTGGGTGCCCCCGTAGCTCTATAGAAAGCAATCACGTTCGATAGCTCAATCGTCCACGTCATCATTACATCACTCCCACATCACCCCATCATTTCACCATGTCCTGTCTTCCACCTCATCCATCCCCTATGTGTCATGTCACATTAATCCCGTTTTTCCCTCCATTTTTTCATTTCCCTATAAACCCTGTTTATTTTCATTTTCCCCTTTGCATCATTTTCATTTCTTCATAACGTAGCCAGTCGTTGTCCAACATGAAATTCAAAATTATCATCACTAGTCCTCTATGAGCTAGGTAATTATAAATCATTTCCACTTGTTAAAGTTTTCCAAATGTCAAAGAAAGCTATTTTTAGAGACCTGGAAAGCATAATTACTACCAGTAAACAAAATCTCTAGCAACGAGCATAATTTTCCAAAAAGATGATTGAATTCCTTAGCTCTAAGTCATCACAAGAGTTAAGAGAGATGCAGATTGAAGACAAAACATAATTGGTGTTGAAGATAAAAAAAATGGTTTTAAAAAAATTGTACGAGAAAGCAACTGAGACAAAGTTGGCAGAAATCAAAGAGTCAGTTTAAATTTTAACACCAACTTTGACAAGAGGACTAGAGCGGGACTGCCTTTGTGTTCGGATCAATAGGGAAATCAACTTTCCTGGGAGACTTATGAAACCTTGCTGGTGGAAGCCAAAAGTAAGATTGGCACTTCTCATGAAGAAACAACAATTCTGAAAGGGGTACCAATTTTAAATTATTTACACAGGGACTTTAAGCTATTATGGTTTATTAGAACACTTTTTACTGAGAAGTGAACTTATAATATGATCACCAATTTCAGAATGGCTCACACAAGATTTGTGAAAAGTCAGAGCTCAGACATGACAATCTGGAAGACATGTAGAGAGTGGATGTTGCCCACAACAACAAAAACATAAGTTGAACCTTCTACTACACCAAAATTTCAAATTACTCAATGGAAAGAAGCCACCTGTTACTTCATCAAGCATTTTTTTCAATGTTTTTGTAAAATATACAATTTTGTTTTAATTTATCATGAATGTAGTCCTTCGAAGGACCAAATGGTTTGAAACAGTTTAAGTAGTTATCAGTTTTGACTGTTGACAGTTTCATAATTTTCCTCATTGCAATTATCATACAAATTGAAATTTTGAGGAACAAGGAAGGGTTCTGAGTTTTTGGACTTTAGAAGGAGAAATATTTTTTGTGTAATCTTTGGATCTTCTTGGTATTTTTGATAAAACTTTTGAAGTGATTCCAGATAGATGTTGAATGTGTTATGTGTTTCCTCATATCTGTGTAATTAATGTTGTTCTTCTATAGAAGAGAGTAATGAAGTTGATGGTATTTAATACTACAGTTTCAATGAGATTATGATATCTATAAGTTAAATTTAAACAACCTTAATATGCACTCCTCTTTTTTGTATTTCATTTCATATTTCTTCCATAATTTTGCTAAAGTTTAAAACAAGAGATTTTGCTACAAGTAACTTGTTGTTTAAAAAACTTTCGCTAAATCTTTTCATCCATTGTTCTGCAACTTAAATCATATTCATCATCAAAAGGCCACTTTGAAAGGGTGTTTGATTCCAAGAAGAACTTATAGCTTTTACCTATAAAACAAATACTTCTAGAGTTTGACCATGGAGAAGCAAACTTATAAATTCATCATTTTGAATAAATTTCTTGAGCATTGACCTCTACTTAGCCAGGGGTTGTCTCCTAAGGTACAACACTAGGAAAAAAATCCATCTATCTAGAAAACCTTAACTAGGGTAAATCACCAAACCCTAGCTCAACCAAGAAAATCCAAGGTGCAAGAATCTCTCAAACACAACCTCAAAAGAAAGACACCCTCCTCTTCTCTTATTTTTCACCACCAATCCACCCTATTATTTTCTCTCACAAAACTAATCTTTAATATCCAAGTGATAAGCCTTGACTTAAGAACTCCAAGATGCCCCAAGAAACTCCAAGAAAACCAAGAAACCAAATATCTTTTAGAGGCCTCAACAACTCTGAGGTCCCTAATTTCACTTTGAAAAACATTGCTTTCATTTGTAGTTTATTTTGTCTTGCTTAATTTGAGAGGATAATTTGATGGTCTTTTTATTAAATGTTTGGTTTTTTTCACTTCTTATCTTCCATCGCTTTGTCTTATCTTTCGTGAGATGGGGTTTTTGTGATATTACATTATCAGAACAAAAATCATTAGGAAAATCCCACTCATGCATCTTGTTGGGAGCTTGATGACACTGGGGGTGGGTGAGTCAGTATTTTACCATACGGATCATTTATAACATTTTTTTACCAATTATTTACTTGATTATTTGAATCATCAATTAATCATCAACACGTATATAACAATATATATGCATATTCAAAACATAAGATAATCACATAGAATCATAAAACAAACACCATGGATATTGGATATTATATGGAAACCCTTATGGGAGAAAACCCACCAAACATTTGTCTTTTTATTCTTTGATATAGTCTTTTTTTACATCAATCACTGACACCAAGTAGTGTGTAAGCACTGACTTGCAAGATATGTGAGCACTCGCTTGCTCCAGGTCACGACTTAATGGAAGCACCCACTTCCACAATTATATGCAGGCACCCATATGCTAGAGGCATAGACCCCGAATTAGATTTTTAGGCAGCCACCTGAAGGAAGCCACTACTCCTTGACTAACAAGCTGCCACTTTTCCTAAAGGGCCCAACCTTCCATTCACCGTGGATGTCGCTTTCATAAATTTTCACACTGGATCCAACTCTGCTCAATATTAACATAAAAACGCCAAAATAGAATACTTCTCTACAAGACAAAACCTAATTTAACAACCATCTCTTCTCAATACATCTCACACTCAAACCCTAGTAGCAACATCCACTCAAATACTTTGACCATCAACATACTCACACTTAGCTTTACATGACATCAATATGAACTCATTGAAACATACAAACTCAACCATATTTTAGGAGCAACATGCACAAAACCATGGCAATAACATCCATACAAATTAACACTTCCCAACTTATAACAATAATATGACAATACAAGGCTCATGATAATTCACTAGCAATCTATAGTAAATGACAACAATAACAAAATACAAACCAATATTAACACACTCAACTACATCACTGTCCAATGAGAATATGTCATAACTTTACGTGTCACAAATTATGTTTATATGCACTCATGTACTAAGACTCTTACTTTACAATTGATTAAATGATGATTCATCGTTACACTATTACTATTAACTAACATCATCCAATGATTCGTTACCACCACATATGTTTATATGCTACGAGGACTTTACTATAAGCATGATACACATCTACATTCCAAAGAGCTCTTTCTATACATTACAAACCCTTTGTATGTGGTTTACATGTGTTATAATTCAATGGAGACCTTCGATATTGTTTGGAAACATGACACACATACCTAACTCCGCAGGTTGTCTTGTCACAATGACACAAGAATTATGAATAAACCCTACAATCGATGGTTGTTAGTGTTTCTCTATGGTGAACATCAATTAGGGTTTCTGTTCGTTTCTATGACTACCATTGATTCACTTGTCTTTGGAAAAAATTCCATTTCTTCCATGATCGATGTATGAAATTGCTCTGAAGTTTCAGTTACTAGTTATTGTTAAAAATCCTATGTTAATTCTGAAGCTTCTAGCTAAGGTTTTGCGCATTCACACTATGCATTCATTCTAAAGCCATATTTATATATTTTCAAGGGTTTTTAATGTCATTTTTTTTTTTTTATTTCCAATAGTTTTCTTCTTATGTAAAATGAGGTATCTGATCCATTCGAAGGTATTCATGGCCACTGTTTTATTTCAGTTCTGGACTATTTCCTCAGCTATAATATTTTTTCAAATTATTTTTACAAGGGTTCCTCTAGTTTCAACGTATTTGTAAACATCTCAAAATGTTTTTAAGTTTCATTTATCCCGGTATAACCTTAGGGTTTATTCTCAATTCCCTTCTTTCAGTTTAATGTCCATTCTTGGGTTATTAAATTTAAACCCTAATACAATTCTCTTTGAATCTTAAAGTATTTTACATTGTGGTCATTTCATCGCCTAGGTGCTCGGATCCTTCAGTAACCTGCTTGATTTGGTAATAGTTTAGTTTCCGAAGAATACTCTGGTGTTGTACCTGTGGTTTTTAGTTGTTTTTCTCTTACATGATTTCTTCAATTGTTAGTCGTTGTTCCAGGGTTTGCAATTTCGCAATAATAGTGTTTTATTCATAATTATATTTTAATAGATTCTTGTTTTTAAAATTATTAACATAGGGTATTAACCCTTCGGGGGAAAATAATTTGTCTATTTACCAATATTTTTTTATACTATCAATATTACTGTTAGGTTTCACAAAAGAAGCCATAACCCTAACTGGGTTATTGGTAGAATGAAAAGTCAACATTGTTAATTATATTATGCTTATAGCCATAAAAGTTGATATACGGGCTTAGCTCTTATTTATTTTGCATATTGTTTCCGTTAACAAAATTTATAAATTATATATTGTTATTTTGCATATATAGGGTTTTCACCCACAAGGATTTTTTTTTAAACTCTTGTATGCTTATAAACTGTTTGATTTTTTTTTACATTATTCCAAGTTCATTATATAAGGTTTCTTACAGAATTATAACCCTAATGATTTACTTTTAATTAATCAAAGGGTTTCTTTTTTATTTCCGTGTTATTTTTTTTATAGAGAAAAACTTTGTTTACTCATGATTTTGTTTTCTTATTTGTAGGGTTACAACAAAGCCTCTTATTTATAAATGTCTTATTTGGGTAAAGGACCTTCAATGTTTACATCCTTGATATCATTCAGTTATTTAAATTATTCAATCATTTGGTATGTGTTACTAAACTTATATTTTTCTTTTGTGTGTGTTGCATGTAACTATATTCGATGTGGCTATTTTCAATTTTTTTCCTTCGGGGACTCTATTCAAAATATTCTTATCGCTTATGGAGGTTTTAACTGCTTCTCATAAGGTGAGATGATCTTGTAACCCCTGGATCGTCTCACTGCATGTGCATATCTCTATGTTCGAGGCAAAATACCAGGGCTTTTTGTCTTTTATTTTCTAATTTATATTTGATATTATAAAATTTTCACTTCCTTTCTATAAGATTATAGGCTTCAAAACTTGGAATGTATTTTTTAAGGGCCTTCACAATATAGAACCCAACATTAGTTGAAATATATGGTGGTTAGTGTCGACCCACACTGATTTTAAGTAGATTTTCAAATTTTTATGTTGATATGATTGAGTTTATATATATTTCAGTTTTCCTATGAATAATAATTTTTTTTGTCTTTCATACAATGATTTTTGTTATTAATGTTCTCTATCTAACTATGATTCAATCAGGTCTTTCGACCCTTTGTATAATATATGTATTCAATAATATCTTGTTTTCCAATTATTTTTAGAGATGAGTATATTTTTAACTTCTAAATACTTAGAGATTATATATATAATCTTCACTTGTTAATGTTGGTGATGTGTATACATGTCTTTTTTTATACTCTTTGTGTTCTACTTTAACCATTTTTCATATATATCTATATATATATATATATATATATATATATATATCAGATCTCCTTGATTCCAAAGAAAACTCTAATATTTTACTCTCGTGTCAAGATCATAACTGTATACAATTTAAATTGTCTGTCCATTTCTAAGAACAAGTTTTCCCATAAATACAATTGTTTCTTTTTATCCTTCGCATAGTAATATAAACTATAAATATCAACAAGAATGCGTTTAAGTAACTAATTCCCTTCTTTTCTCATCAACATTTACTATACATTTTACACCATTCTTTCTGTTGGCTTGAGGGGGCCTGACCTCTGGCGGAGTTGAAGGCTGCGCCTTCAATTGCAGTTTGGCTATCTAAAGGTTCAATTCGAGCTAAACCCTGACCATCTCTTCCTTCGCCTTGCGCACCCCTACTGCTAGTTTTCGGAAGCGCGCCTCCACTGGTTCTTTTGCTTGGATGGCCAGCTCTGGGACCATCTGGCAGGCTTCCTCGACCACCTGCAATAGTTGTCGGCTCTGTGCCACTACCTCGTCGCGTTGCAAGCTCAATTGTTCAATGTTGATGCGTTGTTTGCTCATGACCTGGAGCACGCGACCTTCCTTGGCTCGCAGTTCTGCAGTAACTCCATCTTGCAAAACATAGAGTGTTTCCTGAGGGAGCGCAACCATATTTAGCCCGATTCCCTTCAAACTGCTGACCATAGGCCTGTCGACCTCATTTTCTATCACGAGTGCTCCCTTTGGCAGCAGTATAGTGTTGGTCATCCAGGCGCGCAACATTTCCTCAACCGCAGACATGTCTACTGCGAGGCCGGTTGACAGAGTGCCAGCCTGTGGAGTGCACACCTGCAACTCTTGTATCTATGCCCAGAGGGCCCCCAACACCATCTGGTGTTCCTTCGCAAACTGCTGGAGGGCCTCCGCGATGACGTCCCTCACCATCTCCCTAATGTCGTGCAGATCCCCCTCAGTGAGGGTGATTGAGTTGAATGCCATTTTTGAAGCCTTCGACTTCTTCCACAGCCTTACCTGCTCTCTTGGGCACTCTCGTTTCATCTATTTGGATGCTGTTTGTGGGTCCGTGCCACCTTGCGCTGTATCTGTCTCCTGTTCAGGCGAAGGCGACTTCTGTCCTTCGCGCTCTTCCTCAGTTACCTTCTGCTTCTCTTCCGCCTCCTTCGCAGCGTCCCACACTGCTTGGGCTTGGGATGCTGCTGCTTCATTCCTATGCTTCTCTGCCAACTGCGCCATTCGTAGTTTCTCCTCATCCTTTTTCCTTTGCGCAACAGACTTCTCTGCTTCCATCGTGGAGCTGGCTAGAGTGCGCCACTCTGGTGGCCATGACTCAAGGACTGTGAGGATGACATCGTCCGTTGTCAGGTAGGGTAGTTCGTTCCATGTCTTCGCGGGGTCCTTCCTTGCCCTGATGTACATGTGGTGGAAATCTGCCTTGAACTCCGCGAAGCTCTGTAGATTGTTGTAGATCGTGGGCGATAACCATGGCTTGTGGTTAATCCCCATTCTGATGTTCATCTCCATGAACACCCAAAATATTTTGTTGTCTCTGATCCTCTGCACATCTCTAGTTTCCCACAGCGAAGCATACTTCGCTGCCTCCAGAAGGTCTTGTGCGATCGTTGGGAACTGGCTGTCCTCGGGCAATTCCCATGCCACCAGTACTATGGAAAACAACAACCATACATAGTGAAATTCTTCCCCTGCTCCTATGCCTCGCGATAGTTCTCAAGGAACTCGCCGCATAAGTAGTTTTCGCAGTTAAACTAGACCCCTTCTGCACATTGCGCGGCAAGTGTAACCACCGGCGCAGACACCTCATCTATGTAGCAGTTCCGCATAATCTTTCGTGCCAATATCTGCGTCGCGACTTTGACCACAGGGTTGTTGATGCTGGAAGTCGCGTACCCTCTCTTCTTCTTCTCTAGCTTGAACTTCTTCTTCATGGCCTCTGTAATGGCCAAATCATCACTCTTACCCTTTGAGATGTTCACTGGGTCCTCTCCTTTGCAAGGGAGTCGGGTAATTATGTGAATCAAGTGGTCTGTGATGGGGATGGGCTCCTCTAGCCACAAGCACCCATCATGCACCAGGTAGAGCAGCTGCCTGATGATGAAAATAGTCATTGGGGCACGATGGTAATGCGGCACCCAGAGCAGGTTTAACAATCTTGCCTTTTCTACACCTCTCAGCCACTTACGCGGCTCCAACTCTATAACTCCCATTGGCGCGTCTTTCTTCTGGCGCATGAGCTACGTGGTTGCCAAATGTGGGAACTTCTCGTGGTTCACGAGATCCCAGTCTTAAAATTTGAGTATAGACACTTGCCCCAAGTGTGCTCCGTCGAAAATGATGTCGTTGGGGAGCAGCGAAGTCTGCAGAGAGCTTTTTCTCTCATCTATGTCTTTGGGCACCTTTTCTTTTCCCTTCCGCGGAGGAATATATGTGGGTAGCCTGATCAGAGGGTCCGCACCCTGGGTTTCCACCTCCATTTCTACATCCTCCTCCTCTATTAGGATCTCCTCAAATTCTTCCTCCTCATCGGCCTCCAAATTGATAGCCTTCCCTTTTTCTTCCATGGTAAGCCTAGTCCTTAGTGGATTCTTAGGGGATACACGCACTGGTATCATAGCTTGCTTGTCTTTCTTAGGTCTCGGCATGCGTGGCGATTTAGGGATTTTTGTGACTATCCCAACACTTTCTGGGGCTTCTACTTCCGTCATGGCCTCGACGACTTCCTCAGCGGTTATTGCTCCAGTATCCATGGCTTCCTCAGGCACTGCCATGGTGCTATTCCACAATTCTCTCAACTTCTCGGGTAAGTGCTCAAACAATGACTTCACCTTCAAAATATCAAACAAGTCTAGGCTCATGAGTGTCTGGGCACACAACAACTCAGTTCTCAAATTGCCAAGTGTTGTTTGTTGGGCTGCCCTTTGTAAATTATAGCACCCTTTGAATTTGAATTCGACTGTTCCCCCCACATTCGGTCCATTAATGCTCACTTGGTGGTAGATTTTAAAGAATCTAGCCCATAAAGTTCGCCTTAAATTCCTGTCGCCCGCTCCATTTGGTCTCAAACCAAGCATCACATAGTGAATAGTGACTGTAACGGTCACTTTCCAGTTGACTCGCGTGGTAGCGTAGCTACCCTCGCGCTGTCGTGAACCCTGTGACACTACGCTATTACGCGCAGTCCTGACATCGCGTAGCTCCCGGGCAGAGTAGTTTATAGTCCCGCGCCTCCTTTTAGTTGCCTGGAGCACTAAGACTGTGCTTCCATTGGTTAGTCAGATGGTCGGGCCACCTGTGTATGGCTTCAACTGACTACCATTTACTTTTCCTGGGAAGAGTTCTCCATTTAGCTTTACCAACTACACCGCGCCACCATCTGTGATCTCCTTAATAACATACGGTCCTGACGAATGAATTCTGAGCTTCCCTGGGAATTTATAAAATTTACTATCATATAACAAAAACAAATCATTTTCCTTAAAGGTGTGCAACTTCATATGTCGATCGTGCCAGGCCTTTTCGCACTGCTTTTGTACCTATTGGTGAAAGCCAGCCAAAAACCGTTCTTCTTTGAGCTCCGCCAATTGCGCAAGCCTCTCCTCCAAGGCTCTGCGGTCCATCATACCTGTGGGCGCTACTATGCGTAGACTAGGCACGATGTATTCCATAGGCATTATGAATTCTACTCCATAGACAAGCCTAAAAGGTGTTTGTCCCGTCAGTTTCTTGCATGTCGTCCTATAAGCCCATAATACTACAGGGGCGTACAAGTCCCAATCACTTCACTGCGCATTACATACCTTGTTCAGTGTGTTGCACACCTTATTGAATGCCACCATGCGAAGAACCTTTGTCGCGATTGTTCTTCCTATGTAATATCTCCCCAACATTAAGAGCCATTTGCACATTTTTGCCCCCAACACATGCTTATTGACCATGCCTCTAAGCGCGAAGTTCATGTGCATCCACATAGGTTGTTTTCCATATACCTGCACCCACCTGGCGAGATGCGCATGCAGATCATCCCATCCATTGTACTTGTCTGTCAGTCGCACCCTAGGCTTCCCAAATCATGTGCGCATCATCCTTCTACATTTGCACCAGTCGTCAAAGCTCCCCTTGTGTGTATCCCACCATCTCGTGGGCATAGCCCGCAGTACCCAGTCCAAGGCCTGGAAGGATTTCTTTTCCAATACCTTCATTTCAAATTTATTCAAGAAGGTATCTACCTCACTTAGACCATCATAAGTAAGCAGGTCTCTTACTTCTGTCGATACACAACGCAGCGACCTTATCATCATATTACAATTTGGTTTAGTTACCTCATGTCACTGATTCTGCCATCGCTCCGTTTCCTCATCCGAATCCGAAGTACAAGATCTTTCGCGCTCCCATGCAATCTGCCCATCTGCAGTGGGATTCACCTTGTCCTAGTTTTGTGATGTTATCTTATAGATGCAGTCCAAATCATCATCACTTTCATAGTCGCGCACCAATTCCGTATAGTGCGATCCTTCAACAAGGTCAAGGTGTATAATTACGCATAGTGACTTCTTTTCAAAAATCATCTTTCATTTTTTCATATTAACCCCGCTCATGTTAGTGGCCTAATCAATTCCTATGAGCGTGGGGTGGGGATTGCTGTCATCAACAATCTCTATCACTTAAAAGTCTGCCAGCGCGCTCGCTTCCTCAATATCCATGGTTATTCCCTGCAATTTCCCCATGGGTATTATTTTCTGTTGGTTCACCATTCGTAGCTGAATAGGAAACCACTGTAGCGTGGGTCACCCCATTCGTTCCCATGTCTGCTTCGGCAGAACATTTGCATCCGATCCTAAATCCATAATTACTTGGCCCATTTCATATTCTCCAATCTACGCAGTTAACCTCATTTCTCTTCCTGTCCTTGTCTTATGCTTTCCAATCTTTCGGATTACGTGCGGTTTTCCTGGCATGGTCCCAACGCATCTGTTAATAAGTTACTGTAATCCTTTTACAGCCTTACTTTTGCGTAGTAACTTCATACATGTTGCCAGGAATGTTGTGAGCATAGATGGGTCCATGTCTGGCTCCGATCTATCTTTGCTTCCTAAAGTGGAGGCATCAACGAAGTTCTTCTTAGCTTCCATGAAGGTTTCCCGAGTGTGCTCCAAATCAAACTCCACTTCTTTTGCCGGAGCTTTGCAAACCCAAGTACTATCTTTTGGTTTTTTTCCTTTGTCATTTCCCATTGCAGTTCCACTTCGGAGCACAATGTTCACATTCAGATCTTCGTCGCGCGACTCAAACCTCATCATATGTAGGTTATAATTTGGGGGAGGCTAAGTTGGGGGAGGCGGTAGCGCTCCTTTGTCGCATATCCTAGCTATCAGCATAAGACAATCTTTTGTCTCATGATCAAACAAGGTAAAATACAAACACGAAGGATGCATTGGGTTTGTACAATCATGGCCATAATGCCCTGGCCCTCCGCAATTGTAACATATCAACTATTTGCAACCTCTTCCAGGTCCTCCTCTGCCTCGGCCTCGTCCGCGCCCGTGAAATCCTATTTGTGCCATTCCTGCATTTTGGTCTAGGGGCCGCGTTTCAGCCTGAACTCTATAGGTGGGAGTTCTATCCATTATCAACTCATAGCTTCTACATGTGCACTCATCATGTCCCACCAACCTACAAAAGTTACAGAACAACTGTTGCGAATTTTGCGTATACTTCTGTAACAAGTGGCAGTTGTCTGTGGCATATTTTCTAGCTATTTAACAAATTGTGCACCACAAAGCAGGCGCCATGCTAGGTCCTTCTTACGCTTCTGGCCTTAAAGGCATCGGTCCTCCTCTTTCGAGGCAATTTTTGAAAACTAGGCAGTGGTCCTTGTCATGACCCCGACCATTGCATTTTACGCACCACACCTCTTTGTGCACTTTTGGTCGAGCCGTCCTGTCCTATTTTACACTCTGCATCTCAAGGCATAAATTCTTCAGCTGCACATGGATCTGCTGAAATCCCAAGTAGGGGTCCTACATCAAGGTCTCATGAAGCCTCATCATGATCTCTAAGGTGTCCGCTTGATTTGTTATCTTCTGCTGCGATAGCACACTTCTTAAATGTGGCATTAGCAAAGCTACAAACCACTCGCGATGTTGTCCATCCGTCAGATTCATATTAGCTTCGCGAATCATACATTTCAGCCTTTGATCTAGCTCCCAAGGAGTCTCGCCTGGTGGCATTGTGATTTCTTTGAATCCAATGATCGACTGTACTTCAGACTTCAGCTTGCTAAATTCTCTGTTTAGTGCTGCTTAGATATCCGTGATTCCCGCATTTGGATTATCATTGGAGTGCTTAATATACTAGTTTAGCGTGTGGTCCTGCAAGGTGTTAACCAGTGTCTCTTTCATTATATTGTCATCTGTAACTCCTTGCGCTTCCCATATAGCCCTTACCACGAACCAGAATTGGTCTGGATCCTCATTTCCCAAACCCTTGAACACAGGCAACTTCACTGTGCTTGCCATATTGAATCGCGGCGGTGGTGGAGGTGGTACGGGTGAAGATGGAGGTGATGGTGGTGAAGCTGGCGATGGTGTGGGTGGAGGTGGTATTCGCAGAATTATTTGCCTGATCAGATGGATCGTACTTTGCGGTGAGACCTTCGTGAGCTCTTCCTCATCCCCTCGCGAAGATGAAATCAAGGGGCTAGTTTCTGGTCCCTTATTTCCTTCATTCCTATAAGCTTTTCCACTTCGCGTAGCCCCAAACATCAAGGTAACTGCATAACCATATTTTCACACAATAAAATTTTAATCCAAGTATTCAAAGACTTTACGTACTTACCTCACGGTCCTTTGAGAAAGCGTCACTCTACCTCGCTGTAGCTAACTGAGGTGTCAACCATGAACTCAGTAATGAATCCTCCTATAATATGATCAAGCCAATGATCAATGGCATGCACAATCTTATCCTCTGATTCTTCCATCCTTTGCACTAACTCTGGGATCCACATAATAGGACCGTCAATAGGACCCTTGGATATCTGCGATCTTATTCTCTGTTTAATGCTGCTTGGATATTTGCGATTCCCGCATTTGGATTATCATTGGAGTGCTTAGTATACCAGGTCAACGCACGGTCCTGTAGGGCGCTAACCAGTGTCACTTTCTTTATATTGTCATTTGTAACTCCTTGCGCTTCCCATACAGACCTTACCACGAACCAGAATTGGTCTGATCCTCATTTTCCAAACCCTTGAACATAGGCAACTCCACTGTGCTTGCCATATTGAATCGCAGTGGTGGTGGAGGTGGTATTCACGGAATTCTTTGCCTAATCAGATGGATTGCACTTCGTGGTGAAACCTTCGCGAGCTCTTCCTCATCCCCTCACGGAGATGAAATCAAGGGGCTAGTTTCTGGTCCCTTATTTCCTTTGTTCCTGTAAGATTTTCCACTTCGTGTAGCCCCGAACATCAAGGTAACTGCATAACCCTCTTTTTGCACAATAGCATTTTAATCCAAGTATTCAAAGACTTTACGTACTTACCTCACGGTCCTTTGAGAAAGCGTCGCTCTGCCTCACTGTAGCTAACTGAGGTGTCAACTGCGAACTCAGTAATGAATCCTCTTATAATACGATCGAGCCAATGATCAATGGCGCGTGCGATCTTATCCTTCGATGCTTCCAACCTTCGCACTAACTCTGGGGTCCACACAATAGGACCGTCAATAGGACCCTTATAAACATGCATTTTTCTATGATTTTATCTAACAATCTATTTCACATTCTAAATTTACAAAACATACAAAATTTAAGAGAATAAATTATTTTCTTCTAAACATTTATAAATTTAAAGATACCGACTTGAAATTTATATATCTAGAAACTAATACCAGAGCTACCCAACTCCTCCAATCCTTGACAACATTCTTTAAAAGTGTCCCCCTAAGCACATCGACAAGTTCTTCTCTTTTTTTCCTTTTCTTTCCTTTCACTTGTTCAACATTGTGTGACTCTACCCTTTTTCTAGCATGAAGAAAAAAAGTAATCACCCCCTTACAAATAATTTGGTAGTTGGTAACTACCTCCACCTCACCCAATAGATGTCGTGTGATTACTAGTTTTGAGAAATATATAGGGTTGCAATTAGGGTGATTTATCTTCAACTTGATAATTGTTTGTGAAGTATTTTTAATTTTCCTTATTATTAGCTTATTCTCTTATTATTATGTTTTTCTTATCATTAAACAAATACCAAAATAAGAACATCAACAATACACAAGAACACCGAATGTAGGTTGCAAGCCAGGGCCAAAAACTCTCCACTTGAGAGGAAAACCCACAAATCCCTTATCTTATTATAGATTATTTAAAAGATGAATTCAACAACTCTATACCAATACTAATACCCTTCCAAGACCATGTCTAACCTCCTTTATGATGTGCTTCCTTTTTCCAATTCAAACCTAGTCAAATATCTTCCAACTATACAACTTTGACTCCCAACTACAAAATTTCGGCCCCCACTGAAAGGCTAAAATTTTTGGCCCTTGCAATAGTTAATGCTTCCACCCATGTGGGAAATTTCAAGGCTTTTAAGGCTTCCTTTGACATTCGCTTGGGTTTGTTGTCCTTCTAGGGATCATAGGTGACCTAATAGATCTTTCGACCTTCTTTTTGGAATTTCCTCAACTTCAAACTTACAACATCAAAACCCTATCCTTCCTTCTTCGCACGTGAGAGAGAGAGAGATAACCCAAATATTTTTCCTTCGTCCTTCTTCCTTCTTCGCTAGCCTTCTTTTGCTTCTCCTTCACTTAGATGATGAGAAGATGAGTGAGTACCCATAGGAGGTCGAGTTACCTCCTATATATAGGCTTCCAAGGAAGAATATATGCCCTAATAAGGTCGACTTCTTATCTTCCAAGCCGACTTGGTCTTTAAGGGTATTTTGACTCTTTTAAACACAAAAATAATTATTTAACATGTTACAATGTGCCCAATGGGGTATTCTTCATATGACAATGACTCTTTTGACTTCTTGACCCTAGGACAAACTCTAGACACATTCAATGGATGCTTGAACTCTAAATAAAATATCTTAAGCATGAAACCCATGTTTCAAAAATAAAAATAATAACTTTTTCTTTCCTTTTACAATATGCAAGAACCAAAAGTACATTGCATATTTATGAAGACCAAACCTAGTTACAAATTTCAACACTCCCTCTTAACTAGGGAGTTATTCATAATGGTACATGAACATTCTCAAACTGAAGAGATCTCATAAGAAGAGTCAAATTTGTAAGCCATCTCATAAGCTATCATTTTAGCTTATCTCTTTGCATCATACCAACCACCATTGTCACATAGCAAGGCCTTGACTAAAATCTCTATCTCTCCATAAGATCATAGAACAATGCTGGTGAGATCAATGACTGATAGACACCATCATCATTGTATTGCAAGGCAAATACCCCACTTGGTTTTTCATGGGGTATGTCCGTTTAGGACAATTCCTATCTTGGACTAACACATTCTCAAGGAATTTCCTCTTCGACTACTCTTACATCTTGGATTCTCTACCTCAACCTCAAAGAGTATCAGAAACCAAATGCTTACCCAAATCTCCATTACTTCTTCACAAAGTGAATAAAAAAATGTTGTGTCTATCTCACCCTCTCAAGTAGGGAGGATATATCAACCAATACAATCTTGTCTCTCAAATACACAAGCTTCTTATTAGGAAGATATTTTTTCAAGATTTCAATTACCAGTTCATAAGTGGAGATATATTGTAGCCGCAACACTCCAACTTGCACCAACTTTCATATGTAGTGATACTTGTTGTTTATGTGCTTTGTCTTTCCATGGAACACTATCTTTAGACAACCTTATGAAACTATTTTTGTCATAATGTATCATCGTAGGGTCCATTTTTCCTTTAAACAAGCCAGACAACAACTTCCTCAACCAGACAACTTCTCTGCTTACTTCATAGGTTGTAATGTAGTAAGCCTCAACACTACTCAAAACAATCAATTCTTTATTTCTACTCATCCAAGATATCGTGGAGTTCCCAAACCAAAACATCCTCTAGTAGTGTTGGTCTCACTACCTCCCTAGTCAGAATATGTATATCTAGTCAAGTGGACATCATTCTTTTTATCATACTTCAGGAAGTAGTGGATTTTTCCTTGCAGATATATCAATATATGCTTGACTACTATCCAATGATAATGCTTGGGATATACCTGGAACTAATTGATAATATTGAATGGAAAACAAATGTCTAGTTGAGTATTTACCAAATACATCAGTGAGCCAACCAATTGTCTATACCTAATTGTTAGATCCATAAGGCTTGAAAAATAACTTCTTAGCCTCTTCAACTTTGTGATCATGAGGGTTGTCATAGGTTTTCAATCCATCATGTCAAACCTTTTTAGAATCTCGATCACATATTTTCCTTGACCTAGATATAACTCATAAGGTCCTTTCCAAACTTCCAACCCCAAATAATAGTGCATTAGCCCTAGATCCTTCATATCGAATTCTGTTGCCAACTGTGTTTTACACTCTTGAATACGACCTTCCACTCATGTCATGAGAAAATCATACACATATAGAAGAATGATTATGGGTTCATCCATCACAACCTTGATATAGAGATTCAAAGCAACAAAACTCTTTGAGAAGCCCAATCTTTGTAGCAGTGTTTCCATCCTTGCATACCAAGCCCTTGGTTCTTGCTTAAGGCCATAAAGTTCCTTCTTCATCCTGCAGACATGGGTATCTCTGTCTTTTAATTCAAATCCCAAGGGTTGTTCTATATAGAATTATTCATCGATAATACCAGTTAGGAATGTCATCTTGACATCCATTTGATGGATGTTCCATCCCATTGATGCTGCCAAAGAGACCAACAAATGTATAGTTGTATACCTTGTTGTAGGTGCAAATTCCTCTTCATAATCAATGTCTTCTTGTTGGGAGAAACCCCTAGCCACAAATATTGCTTTATATTTATCAATACTTCCATATACTACATGTTTAATCTTGTAGAGCCACTTGTAATTTATGACAAATTTGTCTTTAGGCTTAGGAACGATCTCCCAAACTCCATTCTTCATTCATGGCATCTTTCCATTCTTGATGTTTGACAACCTCTTCAAAGGTGGATGGTTTTTCTTCTATTAAATTTTTCATATAGGCTGCATACCCTGAATATATTTTGGGATTCTTGCTTTTCCTGAACGTACCTTTGGCTACTCCATGTCCTTTTGCATCTAGAAGGGTAGACTTCAACCAATTACGTCTCTTTCTACTTTCAGGGATGATCACTTATTGCACAGGTTCACTGGGATCTTCTTCTTCATGATTTGAATCCTCTTCCTCCCTAGTACATTCTTCTTCAAATATTGAAAGTTCTTCATTATCAGAGTCAATTAGGAGGTCCTTTAATTTCTTGAATGCAATACTTTCATCAAAGTTCACATCTTAGTTTACTTCTATATGATGCCCTTCCTTTATGTAGATACTATATTCCTTTGAAGTGTTTCTATAGCCAACAAATATTCCCTTCATGCTTATAGTGTCCAACTTCTTTCTCTTACCTTTCAGAATGTGAATATAGACAAGACAACCAAATATTTAGAGATGGTCTATGCTTGGTTTTTTCCGAATGAATTCTTCCTCAAGAGTCATGTTGTCTAGTGATCTGTGAGTACTTCGATTTTGAACAAGCACAACAATTTTTGTTTCTACACCCCACAAAAATTTAGTCAAGTCTTGATCATGTAACATGTCTCTAAAACTTTCTTCAATTGATCAATTGTTTTGTTCAACAACTCCATTTTTTTCAAGATTATAACGGACTTTTAGTTCCCTCTTAATCCCAACCTCCTTATAGAAAGCTATGAATTATTTTGATGTGTATTCTCCTCCATTGTCATATATTAGTACATTTATTCTCCTTTCTATAAGGTTCTCTACTTCAACTTTTAATTATTGAAATTTGTCGAATAATTCATCCTTGGACTTCAAAAAATAGATCCAAGTTTTCCTTGAGTGGTCATCGATGAATGTTACATAATATAAATGACCTCCAAGAGAATTCGTAGACATAGGACCACATACATCACAAGGAATGAGATCTAATATTTCTTTTGACCTTGAAGCACTGCTTCCAAATGGTCTCTTAACATTTTTACCTAATGCACATCCCTTGTACACTTGTTCATGATCCTCCTTGAGTTCAGGGATGCCATTCACCATATAATTTAGAGTTGATAATATTTTGTAGTGAAGGTGTCCAAACCTTCTATGGAAAATTTCACATTGACTTACTTCATTGTGAACCAAATCTTGGGAGAGAGGGGTTAACAATATGTAGAGTCTTTCTTTATGAATCCTAATGACTTTTTCATTGACGATGTTAGAGATTTTATCCCACACCAAAATCTTTCCAACTATAAAAGTGACTCTATCTCCATTATCTTTTAGACATGAAATAGGAAGTAAGTTCTTTTTCAAGCATGGCATGAACAAAATGTTAGTGAGATGAATGTTTCCTCCATTTTCTAGCTCCAACGAAGTTGATCTAATTCCTCTTACAAGATAGCTCTTCTTATCACCAAGTTCAACAAAGTAGTACCATTTTACTCTTGATAAGGCTTTTAGTTGTTTGTTCTCACCTGCCATATGTATTGATTCTCCACTGTCGATTACCCAAAACTTTTCATCTTCAAATGTACCTATAAGTGCTAAGAATAACCCTTCATCTTTTGTAGTGGAAGTCTTAGTCATATGATTCTTCATGGATAGTAGGAGATTCCAAAAGGCTTTTATGCCTTTTTGAGGTGGCTTGCCATCATAGAGAACCGATTCAATGACTTCTTCAATTATGAAGTGATCTTCATCATTCCCTTTGATAACCTTAGCTCTGATACCATGTTGAGAAATCTATAGGGTTGCAATTAGGATGATTTTTCTTCAACTTGATAACTGCTTGTGATGTAGTTTTTATTTTCTTGATTATTAGATTCTTCTATTATTATTACATTGTTCTTATCATCAAACAACTAACAAAAAAATAATATAGACAATACACAAGAACACAAGATGTAGGCTGAAAGCTAGGGCCAAAACCTCTCCTCTTGAGAGGAAAACCCACAAATCTCTTGTCTTCTTATAGATTCTTTAGATGATGAATTACAATACCTATAGACAAATACCAATGCCCTTACAAGACCACATTTGAACTCCTTGATGATGTGATTCCTTTTTCCAGGTCAAACCCAGTGAAATCTCTTCTAGTTGCACAACTTTAACCCCCAGCTATAGAAATCCAGCCTCCACTACAGGTCTGAAATATTTGGCCCCTACAAAAGTTACTACTTCCACATGTGTGAGAAATTTCAGGGCTTTCAAGGCTTCCTTTAACCTTCGCTTGAGTTTCTCCTTCTTCTAGGTCTTGTAGGAGACCTAATAGACCTTCCTTTGACCTTCTTTCCACAATTTCCTCAACTTCAATCTTACAACATTAGAATCCTAGCCTTCCTTCTTCGCACATGAGAGAGAGAGAGAAACAACCCAATCCTTCATCCTTCATCCTTCTTCCTTCTTCGCTAGCCATCTTCTACTTCTCCTTCACTTAGATGATGAGAAGATGAGTGAGTGTCCATAGGAGGTTGAGTTCCCTCCTATATATAGGCTTCCAAGGAGGACGACATGCCCTAATGAGGCTGAATTCTTAGTTGCTAGGTCAACTTGGTCTTGGATGGTATTTTGAATCTTTTAAATACAAAAATAATTATTTTTACATGTTATAATGTGCCCGATGGGGTCTTCTTCATACGACAATGACTCTTTTGACTTCTTGACCCCGGGACAAACCCTGGAAGCACTCAATGGGTGCTTGACCTATAAATAAAAGACCTTGAGCATGAAACCCATGCTAGAAAAATAACAATAATAATTTTTTCTTTCTTTTTACAATATATAATAATCAAAATTACATTTCATATTTATGAACACTAAACCTTGTTACACATTTCAACAACTAATTCATTTATGAGCACTACTTACCACTCTCAAAGACAACATTTTGTATTTTAGGGAAGTTATGGATTAATCATTTTCATAATCATATTTAATATAATCATTCTATTGTAGTGGCTACAAGCACCCTCCAAAATTTTTCCTTAGCCTATTTTGGAGCCTCCCTGCCAACCTTACACAACAGTTTGTCTTGCTTGGTCAAGTACTCAAGCTTCAATGTTTTCCTCTCATAAAAGAAGCATGTTGATCACAGTTGATCCATTCCCCTCACAGGCTGCTTACCCAGACTTGGTCCAACTGCAGGTTGAGCAGCTTCCCCTTGAAAATTGTGCATTTTTGGAGGGAAACCAACCTTCCCTCCAAGAATTGCGCAATCCTCTCTGATAGCTTGCCGGGCTCCAGGATTGCACAATCTTGCCAACCAACCCTTCCAGCAGGATTTGCGTAAATTTTCCTAGCATCAGGCTGTTCAACCCAGGATTTGCGCATATCTCGGGAGAAGTCAGCTGCTCTACCCAGAAATTGCGGAAACCTCCTGGCTAGTCAGCCTAGCTCCCAGCCAGGAATGCACTTTTTTCCCAAGCAGTTGAGCACTTGCATGCATGGATAGTCTGGTTGACTAGTTCCACCTGCGACTGAGCAAACTTGACTTGCATGCATGCATGAATTGATCTTCCTGGAATAGCAAGAGGTAACATGCAAAAGGCATCCCATGATTCAGGGAGCTATTTTTAGCAGTCAGGGGTTACATGCAAAGTTGTTTTAGAAGTTTCCCCCACGTGTCGCTTTTTCCTAGATTTGTGGCATCCACATCATGAGACCAAACTTATTTATTCGACACATCAGAGCTCATTCATTCACATCGATCTTGGAGCTCTGAAATCCCACAACACATCTAGGACTGTTCGACACATCCGGCTCAGCTATTCACAGGTAAGTGGCCTCAACTTGTCTTTTTCAACATTTTTGTCGCTTTTTGTGTATTCACTGGTGTGAGTGTCGTTTTCCTGATTTATTTGAACACCTACTGTCATTTACATGTATTCTAGCTTGTCCTAGCTCTGTTTTAGTTTTCGTTGCTATCTCACTACTGCCGCATGCATGAAATCGTTTTGCACAGATGTTCGCCCAACCAACAAACTACCTCACCCACATGCATGTTGATCTATTTGCTGAAACTTTCGTTCATGTTTGGCAAGCACTAATAATCAATTCTGCTATCACTTAGTGTTGCCATGTATTTCATTGTCTTGCTTTGTTGCCCGTCAGCAAGTCAGTCCAACCTTGGCCCAGGCTCTGCCTTCACCAAGGCTGCATTGCATAATCTGGGGAAGGAAGGCTCACCTTCCTCTCCAGATTTGTGCATTTTTTACCAGTACTAGCCTCCAAGACTGTTCTACACATTTCTGGAGGACAGTGGCTGCTTGGACCAAAAATTTGTGCAAATCTATCCTCGGGCCAGCAATCCTTCCTAGCTAGAATTGCACATTGCGCAATCTCAATAGCCAACTGCCTAACTGGATTGCACATTTCACAGATCCAGTAGCTAGTCTAGCCTCCTAAATAGCCCAGACTTCCTTTTATGCAATTCTGGCAACCAGTTACGCAGCCTCCCAGTGAAATTTGTGCAATCTCGCTCATCATTTCCCCAGGTATGTGCTATGTCCTTCTCCAGATTTTCTTTGTTTTCACTGACATATTTCTTGCCATGCATGCTGTTTGTTTTCATATCTTTTAGGTTTTCATCTCTCTCAATGGCTTTCAAGAGAACAGGATCTCAGGACATTGATGGTATTGCAGCTAGAGCAGCAATTAAGTAGGTGTCCTCTAGTCTGCTGATATATGAAGACATGAAACTGTATCTGGACACGGACATCAAACTGAACTGGCAAGAGGTTAATGAAGCATTCACATGAAATTTTTGGGAAGACCTCTGTTGGGTCCCTATAATACTAGTGATTACCCCATTACTATTGTAGTTATACCCCTTATTTATATTGTTGTGCCCCCATTGCCCCCATATTGTTATTAATGTGCCCATAGAATCCCTCTATTGTTATTTTTGTGGCTTTATATTATTATTGTTAGGTCGGCTGGATTATATGGTGACTCCTTAGACTCCTATATATAGAAAGGAGGTTTTGTCATTTGAATCATCAAAGAATTGTTCATTTATGTAATGTAAAGGAGGTTTCCCCCTCGAAGAGGCTGAATTCTAAGGCGTTGATCTATCTTTTCTATCTTTTCTTGAGCTGGTTTCATAACATTTGGCATCAGAGCTTTGGATTCTAGGGTTTCGCTGCTCCAAACAGGTCATCGTGGAATTTTCGCTATAACTTTTTTTTTGTGACGTTTCAGAAGTAAAAAAAAAGACCCATTTGAGAAGAAATCGCGCTGAACCTTGGGTCCAAATTTCAGAGCTTTTCACGAGATATTTTCAGAGATATGATCTGAGGAAGTTGGTGTTTTTGCAGACTCCTGAATTACATTCAAAACAGGTGACCTGGGGAAAATCGTCATAACTTTCTCTCTGAGGATCGGATTGAAATTTCATAAGAAGGTACAGAAAGAGGATGAACTTTAGTTTCTTTTATGCTTTTTTCAGATCCATATGTCGAAACAATGACTCGTGGCACATCGTACAAGTTTGCTCTACTGAACTAGTCTATAATCAAGTCACTGTGGGAGATTTCGTATAACTCTTCCTTGGAGAAACCAATTTGGGTCAGACTTGTGGCATTGGAAAGATGACTCAGAGGGCTACTACAGGTCAAAATTTTAGAACTGGATGATCCGAAATTACAGAGATACATCAGATTCAATATCAGGTTTCTACAAAGTGAAAAAAGGTGTGTAGTTGTTTTTTTAAATTTTTGCATAAGCTTGGTTTGAAGGAATTCAAAGGGCATAGTAAAGCATTATTATCGGTAAATGATTCCCCGAGGAAAGAAAATGCAAACACCTAGTAAGGAACTTGAAAGTTCTAGCATGACTCATGAAGAAGAGGAAGAAATGCTACATGATATATCAAAATTACAAGAACAAGTGCAACAAATGTCACGCTCACAAAAGGTAACATAAGCTAAGATAAATGGCGTGGAATCTAAGATAAATGGTGTGGAATATAAGACAAAGGGCATGGAAGTTAAGATGGATGATTTGAAGATAGATTTGAAGACAGACATCACAGATTTGAAGACAAATTTGACAAATTTTCTACAAGAAATATTTACTAATGGTGAAAAGGTTGTAAAGGAAACTCATGATGTGAACAAAAGAAATATTAATCATGATTCCATAGACTCTAATGTTGGATCGAAGACCCACCATATTCCAAAAATCGATATGAGGAAGTTTGATGGCAAGGATCCCGCCACATGGATATTACATATGGAGCAGTTCTTAGATCTCAATAATGTGCAAAAGACACAAAAGGTACGTATGACAACTTTATATTTGGAACCAGATAAGTTTGTATGGTATCAATGGCTTTGCTCTCGTAAACATTTTATCACTTGGGAAATTTTTACGGAAGAATTGATAGCACATTATGAGGATACAAAAAGCAACACTTTTTTTAGCCAATTGATAAGTCTCAAACAAAAGGGTTCAATAATGGAGCACATTGAGGAGTTCCAAAAATTGAACATAAGGGTAAAATATATTCTAGAGGAGCATAGGATTGATGTGTTCATAGGGTCTTTAAAAGATAATATCCAACATGATGTTCGCCTTTGGGAACTTAATTCATTAGAGAAGGCATTCAGGTTAGCAATAAAAATGGAAAGCAAAATTATGGCAACCAGGAAGCATACCACTCACAACTATAAAGACGGAAGTGCAATTGCCCCTAGTCTTCCACAACCTATAAGGTTGACACCACAACAATTGGAAGAAAAAAGAGCAAAAGGGCTTTGTTATAGTTGTGATAGCAAATACACTAAAGGTCATAAGTGTGCTGAGAAGAAATTATTCTACATAGATTGTGAAGAGGAAGAAGAAAAGGAGCAAGAAAGGTCAAAAGAAGAGGATATGCTCCAGGAACAAAGCCTAGATGAAGAACAAATAAATCTGACCATATCTTGTAATGCATTGGCAGGAATTACCACTCCTCAAACCATCAAGATAGAAGGACAAATCAAGAAGAAAAAGGTAATAGTGTTGATTGATTCAGGAAGCACCCACAATTTTATTCATTGTAGGGTAGCAAAAGAATTGAATTGCTTCCTATATCCAGCACCAGAGTGTCAAGTGATGATTGCAAATGGAGGAACAATAAATTGCTCTGGAAAGTGCCATAATATCAAGCTATCCATGGGAGAATATGTATTGACTAGCCCAATGCTTTCCATTCCAATGGGAGGTGCTGATGTTGTACTAGGAGTCCAATGGCTACAATCCTTGGGTACAATAGCTTTTAACTTTCAAGAACTTTTCATCAAATTTTCTACGGAAGGAAACGAAGTTGAATTAAGGGGTATTGCAGGGAAACCAGGAAAGATAATCAGCTCTAATGGTATGACAAAGCTTCTAAAAAAGGAGCAAAGGGGTGTAATTGCACAATTATGTTCGCTAGATGTTTCCACATTACAATCATCTATTTCTCCAGATCTCCAAAAAGACTTGGACAATCATTCCAAGGTATTTGAGACTCCAAAAGGTCTCCCACCTATGCATGATCATGATCATGCTATTCATCTGATTCCAGGAAGTGTTCCTCCAAACATCAGGCCGTACAGATATCCCTATGTCCAAAAAAGTGAAATTGAATGTATGGTTGCAGAAATGCTAGAGGCTGGTATAATTCAACCGAGTCAAAGTTCTTTCTCTGCTCCAGTAGTATTGGTGCACAAGAAGGATGGATCATGGCGCATGTGTCCGGATTATAGGGAGCTCAACAAGCTCACTATTAAAGATAAGTTCCCCATTCCTGTCATTGATGAATTACTGGATGAATTACATGGATCAATTTACTTCATCAAGTTGGATCTTCGTTCAGGATATCATCAAATCAGAATGAAGATTGAAGACATTCCAAAAACGGAATTTAGAACCCATGAGGGTCATTATGAATTTTTGGTCATGCCTTTTGGCCTTACCAATGCACCTTCAACATTTCAAGGTTTGATGAATTCAATTTTCAAACCATTCCTTAGAAAATTTGTGTTAGTATTTTTTGATGATATACTTATCTACAGCAAGTCTTGGAAGGATCATGTTGAACATGTTGACAGGGTGCTACAACTATTGGAGGAGAAACAATTATATGCAAAAAGATCCAAATGTTTCTTTGGAGTCCAGGAGGTGGAATATTTGGGTCATATTGTATCTCATGAAGGAGTTAAGGTAGACCCTAGAAAAATTAAAGCCATTAAGGAATGGAAAATCCCCACATCCATAAAGCATCTGCGTGGATTTCTTGGGTTGACAGGGTATTATCGCAAGTTTGTTAAGAATTATGGGAGAATAGCAGCACCTCTAACAACATTATTGAAGAAAGATGCATTTTCATGGACTCCGGAAGCAACAAAGGCCTTTGAACATCTTAAAGAGGCAATGTGCCAAGCACCAGTCTTAGCTACACCAGACTTCATAAAAACCTTTATTGTGGAATGTGATGCTTCAGGAAATGGAATTGGTGTTGTTCTAATGCAATATGAAAGACCCATTGCTTTTGAAAGTCATCCAATCAAGGGAAAGTTTTTAAGCAAAGCTATTTATGAGAAGGAAATGTTGGCAATACTCCATGCACTTAAGAAATGGTGACCCTACCTAATGGGAAGACACTTCAAGGTAAAAACAGATCATGATAGCCTTAAATACTTTTTAGAACAAATATTATCCTCTGAAGAGCAACAAAAGTGGGTCACAAAGATGTTGGGTTATGACTTTGAAATCATCTACAAAAAAGGGAAGCAAAATGTGGTGGCAGATGCACTCTCAAGAAAGGATGAGGATGTGGAAGCATTGTTGTGCGCTATTTCTATCATCCAACCAGATTGGATAAATGAAGCAAGGGAGGATTGGAAGAATGACGAAGAAGTGTGGGCAATTATTCGAAAGCTACAACAAGATTCCAGTACGTTTGATACATTTAGCTGGCAAAATGATTCATTATGGTACAAAGATCGCTTATACCTCTGTAAGAATTCCCAACTAAAACAAAAAATTCTTATGGAATTGCACACTTCTCCCTTAGGAGGGCACTCAGGATTTTAAAAAACTTATCACAGGGTTAAGAAGGAATTTTTTTGGGATGGCCTTAAAGAAGATATTCAAAAGTTTGTGGCAGAATGTTTGGTTTGCCAACAAAATAAAGTCGAAACAATTAAGACACCGGGTCTATTACAACCTTTATCCATTCCAAGCCAACGTTGGGAGGAGGTATCAATGGATTTTATCACAGGTTTACCCAAGTCTGAGGGAAAGAGTGTCATCATGGTGGTAGTTGACAAACTTACCAAGTAAGCACACTTTTGTGCATTATCACATCCATTTAAAGCCAGTACAGTTTCTACTGCATTTATGGAAACAATTCAAAAGCTACATGGAAACCCAAAGATTATTGTAAGTGACAGAGATCCCATTTTCACTGGAAATTTTTTGACAGAATTATTTTCTTGTCTTGGTACTCAGTTAGCTCATAGCTCATCTTATCATCCTCAATCTGATGGGCAAACTGAGATAGTAAACAAATGTTTGGAAGGATATCTTCATTGCTTTGTATCTGATAAACAGACACAATGGGTCAAATGGCTGCCTCTGGCTGAATGGTGGTATAACACTTCCTTTCATACAGCAACAAAAATGACCCCATTTATGGCACTTTATGGGTATCAACCACCATCCATCACATCATATTTAAGAGAAAATTCTAAGGTTCAGGAAGTGGAACATCACATCAAACATCAACAACAAGTCCTCCAACTCTTAAAGGATAACCTCGTGTTGGCACAAAATAGAATGAAGCAACAGGCAGATCAACATCGCAGTGAAAGAAGTTTTGATGTAGGTGATTGGGTATTCCTACGGCTACAACCATATAAGAAAATGTCCCTCAAGCAAGCTAAAAAGGATAATAAATTATCACCAAAGTATTATGGTCCGTACAAGGTGTTGCAAAAGATTGATACTATGGCATACAAATTGGAGCTTCATGCAGCTTCTCGATTGCACCCAGTTTTCCATGTTTCATGCTTAAAGAAGGTTATAGGTGACAAGCTCCCAGTTCAAACAATATTGCCAGAACTTGACGAGGAAGGAAAAATTATATTGCAACCGGAAGCAGTTATAGAAACAAGAACTCGATAGCTACGAAATCGATCAATTTCAGAGTACCTTATCAAGTGGAAGAACTTATCCGCTAAAGATTCCACATGGGAGGATGAGAATTTTATGCAGAAGTATCCAGAACTACTCAAGCGTTGAGGACAAAACTTTTTTGAAGGCGAGGGGCATGTTGGGTCCCTATAATACTAGTGATTACCCCATTACTAATGTAGTTATACCCCTTATTTATATTGTTGTGCCCCCATTGCCCCCATATTGTTATTAATGTGCCCATAGAATCCCTCTATTGTTATTTTTGTGGCTTTATATTATTATTGTTAGGTCGGCTGGATTATATGGTGACTCCTTAGACTCCTATATATAGAAAGGAGGTTTTTTCATTTGAATCATTGAAGAATTGTTCATTTATGTAATGTAAAGGAGGTTGCCCCCTCGAAGAGGCTAAATTCTAAGGCGTTGATCTATCTTTTCTATCTTTTCTTGAGCTGGTTTCATAACAACCTCGAAGACCGTCAGGTGTACGTGAAAATTCACAAGTCCGACTTATACTGGATTGCATGCAGATACCCCGCGTTCCCATGCACAGACATGATTCACTGGATCGTCTCACACTAACCTCGAGACGATGAACTTGAACAATCTCAGTGGGACGAAGCTTGCAACCTTCTGGGCATGAGAGTATGACGAGATGTATCAGATGACCGAGCCCACGACTGTCATGACTCCATTCATCTTGCCCAACATCAGAGCTCACTCTAGATACATTCTGAACGATTGGGTAAAGGAGCCAGCCTGTTTCAAGATGACACCCAACTAGATCTATAAGACAAAGATATTTAGGAAGGCATACCAATACTTGGTCATATTCACATGCTGATTGAGTGGCCAAGCAAGAACTGAGACCTTCCCTCAGAGTTGGGTGATGGCGTTGGACCAATTGGCTAGAGAAGGAAGACCATGCAATTGGTCTAGCATATTGGCTCACCAGCTAAAGGAACAAGTCACGAAGGCTCGACAGTCACCCAATGGTATGCATGCAGAGATTGTCTGCTTACATTCTAGATGTAGTACGTGACCGACATGAGTTCCCGGGCTTGGAGTGGGCATGGTAACCAACAGAGACTGTTGTGAACACATATCTCAAGCTGTTCTCTGAATGTAGCTTCAGAGGAGTGATCATATAATTGTCTGACCATTTTGTCACCCCAGTGTACAGGTTGATATTTGAACAGGATCCACCCTACATGTCAGAGGAAGCGATGAAAGCATTGCTAGCATTGCAAATTGGTATGCCTCACCGTCCAACATGTTCATCCGAGTGTTCAGTGATGAGAAGTCTTTGCATGTTCTGCCAAAGTTTGCCTTGGACGTGTTTGTCATGCATGAATTAGCATACCACATCTCGGCAAGATTGGCAGCTAGACTGCAGTGGAAGAAGAAGGCACCTTGGCCTGCTCTTCCATTACAGATTGGGTTATATGAGATCCAGAGTATTAAGCAAGAGGATGTCGAAGCAGAGTAGATGAGGAAGTATCCTTTCTACCTATGAAGCTTCAACTCATATGACCCACATTGTATTGTGAATGATCATTATGCGAGAGTTCAGTTCAATTGGATCCATGGGGCATGTCATTGGGCCGAGGAGGACTCATGGAGATACTGTTACAATTCCTCCAGACCCAATGAACAGGTTGGCTTCACCGTAGAGTGGTTAGCAAAGCAGCATGAAGCAGCATCACAGAGAGCACCAACAGTAGCAACAGTAGCTACAGCAGAGCCAAGCATACCTGTGCGTGACAAAGGGAAGAGGAAGATTGTCGAATGCATGGAGGAGGAAAAAAGCTGCAAATTTCGAGCAGATCCACTTGTAGAACAAGATGCTATGGATATTCAGGCAAAGAGGCAGCAACGTGACAAGCGAATTGCGTGAAGGCAGAGGGATAAGAAGAGAATGGAAGAAGTAGAGAAGGAGTTGCATGAGTTGAGGGAGAAACTCTGGAAATAACAAGAGCCGCACCAACAGGAGCAGGACGTGCAACAACAACAGATTCAGCAGGGGGTGCATCAAGTGAACACAGATAAAGAAGCATCCGTACAAGTAGTTGATTCATCTGAACAACTGACATTAGGTGAACATGGTGAACCATCACAGGGACACGACTTTGCTCATGAGATAGAACATGCACTTGAACAATTAGATTCAAACATGGAGCAACAAGAGTTGGAACAGGACACTGAACTCATGCCTCATCACAAAGAGGTTGACTCACCCACTTCATTGCATCTTGATGATGAGCAAGTCTCAAATGACCAAGAAGGCACTGAGATCCTTGGTGGTCAACTAGAAGAAGAGATGCACAACATCTCCTTTAACGAATCTCATCACAGAGTTGTGCATTCTTAGAGAGTACCGACTCTGGAGAACCAAACACCCCCTGTGTAATTTGAAGAGAAAGTGATTGTGATTGATGTGCACAAGCATCCAACTACTTTAGCTTATGCAACTAGAGTGTATCTCAAAGCCACTAGCTCAAGTGTTTGTTTTCTCATAGCCAAATAAGCGAATGACGAAGGAACTATAGGTGGCCAAGTAGGGAGGATACTTGGTGACAACGGCCGCTCGATCTAAACTAAAGAAGGTAATACTAGATGAAGTATTTTCCTTGGACACAGTTATGTGAGCATTGTACTGCAAGTTTGGTACCATGCATCAAGTAGTCGTTCATCTCCACGGATGGAAGAAACGATGTGCGAGAAGAGAACGCATCTTGAAGAACATACATACTTCTGTTGCTAACATGCAAGCATGGATGATGAAGTACAAGGGAGACCCACTTAACTTGCCAAATATGATGAAGGCCAATGCGGTTGAGTTGCAAGCACATATCTCGAGTTAGATCCGGAACTATGAATACCTTCCACAACTCATCACTAGCATACATGCTCTCCATGCATGAGTATTCAAAATCATTGATGTTATAGTGCACACTCATGCAATCCCATGACTTGGGACTCTCACCCAGGCGAAGACCAAGAAGCAGGTTCGACAGGAGCTTGACTTGTACTTCAACGAGTTGATGCGAACAACCACTAGCCCAGAATTTCCTATTAGTGCAGACATCATGCACAAGTACGTTGCTGGTCTCACCACACTGAAGACAATGATGTGCATGCTCATAGACGAGTTGGACAGAGAAGCCCAAGCAGTGTACCCAGATGCTATGGAGGCAAGGTTCAGGTTTCAGACGGATATCACAACAGAACACACGGACACTCTCAAGGACTACCAATCTTGGCATCAATATGTCACTGTTGTTTAGCATGAGGAGGTCAAGAAGTTGGACTTATATGGTTGTCTAAGTCTGAATGATGTCTAGTTTGGCTTGTCCAAGCCATTGTTCACATGGGTACATGTGCATTGCAATGTTGAGTCATGTTAAGTGTAATTCAAGTGTCAAGAGTGGATGTAACAGTCATAGAGTAGGTGAAGAGTCATGAGGGTAGTTGAATGGTCACAAAGGGGAATGTAAAGGGTCACCCCACCCTTTGCTATAAATAGTCCGTCATAACTCATTGTATTGGCTTTTGGTCAGCCAAGCTTCTACTAAGACTATCTTGGAGAAGGCTTGGACAATATTGTAACACGCCTTGGCTTCTCCAATGCACGGAGCTAGTACATTTCTTTGGAGGAGTAGGCAGATGTGGCTATAATGTTCCACTATTGGGGCTAGTAGGTTTACATGGATGTATTGTATGATTGTGACTTACACTTCTTTATATAATAAGAGCCAACACATTTTCATGCATATGTTGTTATTGTAGTTGGACTGCTCCGGTTGCTTTAATGATATATGTTTTTTAACTTACATACTTGTGTATGAACTGATTCACATGCAATTATATGAATCTTGTTGTTAATGTGTTGCATATGTTGTTCATGATGTTATCGTTCGTGTCAAATACTCTACCAAACATCAGACAAACCTTTCACTTGAACCTTGCTATAACAACCTTCGCACTCATCTCAGATTGATATGTGAGTGTTGTACATGTTATCTTACCTTGTATGATGTGACTGTTGCATCTGAGTGGACTACTCCGCCGGAAGTTGTGCATGTCTTTTGTGTTGTGTGTTCCTAGCTGAGTTGGGACTGGTCCCTTTCAACCTCGAACTCACCTTCACCTCCTTCCCTCTTCGAAGTGTTGGAACCTCTCATACACGTTCCTTGACTCACTGCATCAGTCACACCCTTGTTGTTGACAGAGTTATCCTACTTGCCTCTGTGTGACATTACGATCAAGGCATTACCTTACGACCAATTGCTAGGACTCCTACACCAAACAGTTTGAGGTCTAATTGGGACTTCCTACCGGGGAGATCCCCTTGACATGTTGGCGGGTCCAACACCGTCAACATTTCTGGTGCTAGAAGGAGGGCCTGATGACAAGCACTGTCCTCTCATCTAGTTTTGAACCTTTGCATATCTTTCATGGAGTCTTGCACTCTGCTTCCCCCAAGGTGTTTTTCGAATCTTGAAGATGTCTCCATCTCAGGGAAGCTTTTCAATCTCTTGTCCACTCACATGTACGATGGTGAAGGCAAAGTGGCCTGCCCTGAGCACTTACATAACTTTCTTTCCATGATTCATGAGGAAGATGAGTTTTCTGACGTGTTGGGTTGTGTTATATTCTTTCCACAACTAGCCCACGTAGTTAATCGGGGGGTTAGAGGGGGGGCGGAGCCCCCCCTTCATTGCGAAGATTGTGTAGCGGGGGGGTCACAAGGGGTTTGAGGGGTGTAGGTAACCCCACTCTATGGGGTCCAGGACGGACCCACCTATGGTTTTGTGCATGATTTTCGCACATGGCTTTGGACGCGATGGTTTTTGGTCCATGGTATTGGATGCTTCGGCATGTATAAATATGTATTATAACATTGAAAGGAACATAATGAAAAATCAAGCTGGTAGTCTCAGTTTTGGGATCCAGGGGAAAATCTCTGTGTATATGTTTTTTATGTGTTATGCACTCGCATTGTTTATTTTCTGTGTTTTAGAATTCATATACAGGTAATTTCTATACGAGGTTAAAACATACATTTGGTATCAGAGTTGTTTTGGCTTCAAGGGGATGCCTTTGCTGCTGAGGGGTTTCGCTCAGGCCTGTGGTAGACCCTGTTTAGTGGGAGATCTACGAGATCAATTCTGGTGGTGAAAGAAGATGACGAGCCGTGGAAAGATAGTCAGATCAAGAAATTTAATGGTCAGAGTTTTGAGTTGTTGAAACTCAAGATGGAGGATCTGTTGGTGGATAAATATCAGTGGATCACGGTAGATCCGGGTACTAAACCAACAGGAGTGTCCGATGAATAATGGAAGAAGTTGGATCGGAAGGCAAAGAGAACAATATGATTGTGTGTCTCAGATTCAGTATTGCTGAATGTATCAGGGGAAGCTACAGCAAAGGCTTTGTGGGACGAGTTAGGGACTTTGTACCAATCTAAGTCTCTGGTGAATAAACTGTTCTTGCGGAAAAATTTGTATAACCTGAGGATGAAAGATGGAGACTCGATGACAGAGCATCTGAATGCATTTAATATTGTGGTAAGTTAGTTAGCATCTATTGATATTAAAATTTTTGATGAGGATAAGTGCATCAGTTTGTTGTGTTCTCTACTAGATTCATGGGACAGTTTGGTTATTGCAATAGGTAGTAATGCAACTGCCTTGCAATTTGATGAAATAGTCTCATCCTTGCTGACGGAGGAGATGAGACGGAAAAATATGGAGAGCCATAATGGTGATGCCTTGTTTGTACGAGGATGGTCCCAGAACAGAAAGAAAATAAGTCATCGATTGGGAGATCTAAATCTAGAGGGGAGATCTAAATCTCCAGGAAAACCTGTAAAGGTGGTGTGTTGGAAATGTGGAAAGAAAGGGCACTACAAAAGGGACTGTAAATCTAAAGCTCTTGACAAAGGAAAGGGATCTGATGACGCTCCTTCTGCAGAGGTGAAAACCACCTCAGATGAAGGTGGGGATGTGTACTTAGCTTCTTCAAGTACACATGTAGATCATGAGGCATGGTTGATTGAATCAAGTGCATCCTTTCACTTCACTCCCCATAGAGAGTGGTTTTACGAGTATGAGAAATATGATGGTGGTGATGTCTTCTTAGGGGGATGATAGGAAGGCTAGAATCATTGGTCGCGGAAAAGTAAAGTTTAAGTTGCAAGGTGGAAGGGTTAGAACACTTTTGGGTGTTCTACATATTCCTGCATTGGCCAGAAATCTGATTTCTATAAGCAAGATGGATGATGCAGGTGTAAAAATAGTGTTTGAGAAGGATACCTGCAAGATGGTTTTAGGAGCACTGGTATTGATGCGGGGAGTTCAAATTGGAACTCTGTACAAGCTGTAAGGTAGCACTGTTGTTGATGGGTGCAACAGTTCTGTGGTTCCTGAAAGTGGAGCAGAAAATCTAGTGGTCTCTAGAGAGAAGACCATGCTGTGGCATCAAAGGCTTGGCCATATTGGAGAGAAGGGCCTTTGAATACTTCATGGTAAAGGTATGGTAGAAGGTATGAGTAATAGTTCTCTATATTTTGATTTATGTGAAAATTGTGTATATGAGAAGCAGAATCGGGTGAGTTTCCCCTCTGGTGGTAAGAGGGTGAAACAGATATTAGAGCTTGTGCACAGTGATGTGTTTGGACCTGTGAAGGTTCCATCACTGGGTAAGTCTGTGTACTATGTATGATTTATATATGACTTCTCAAGGAATACATGGATATCGTTCCTTAAGAAGAAATTTGAAGTCTTTGACAGGTTTAAAGAATTTAAGGCTTTGGTGGAAAACCAGACAGAGAAGAACAAAAAGGTGCTAAAGAAAGATAATGGTGGAGAGTTTTTCAGTAAGGAATTTGAAGAATCCTGTAAGAAGTTTGGTATAGCATGGCAGAAGACTACTCCATATACACCTCAGCAAAATGGAGTTGCAGAAAGAATGAACAAGATGCTGATGGAAAGGGCAAGAAGCATGCTCAGTGGTGCCGAGTTAGGACAGGAATTATGGGCAGAGGCGATGGAGACAGCATGTTACCTGGTCAACAGATCACCTTCATTAGCGTTGGAGGATAAGACTCCATAAGAGGCATGGAATAGTAAGAAACCCTCTCTTTCACATCTAAGGGTATTTGGATGTGATGCATATGTACATGTTCCAAAGGAGAAATGAACCAAGTTGGATATTAAATCTGAAAAGTGCATCTTTATTGCGTATAAGGATGGTTTAAAGGGTTATAAGCTTTGGAACTCAGCAACAAGGAAGGTTGTGTACAGTCGAGATGTGGTGTTCAGAGAGGTGAAAGATGTTATTAAACATGAAGTCAAACCAAAGGAAACTAAGAAGATAGAGTTTGAGCTAAAGGAGGAAGAATCAGACTCTACAGAAGAGGAGGAATTAGAAGATGAAGAGCCACAAACTCCAGGTGTAAGAAGATCAATTCGAGAAAGAAGGCAGCTAGAAAGGTATAGTCCATTTGCTTTTTGTTCAAATTTTGCTTTATCTATTACTGATGATGATCTCAGAACTCTGAAGGAAGTAGTAGATTCAGAGGATGGAAAACTCTGGAAAGAGGCCATGGTTGATGAAATGGCATCTTTGCACAAAAATGAGGCTTGGGATCTGGTGGAGTTGCCTGCTGGAAGGAAACCCATTGGCAACAAATGGGTGTTTAAGAAGAAGACAAATGCAGAAGGAAAGGTGGAGAAAAACAAAGCTCAGTTGGTAGCAAAAGGTTATTCCCAGGTGCCGGGAATTGATTTTGGTAATATTTTTTCTCTTGTTTCCAAGGTAACTTCTATTAGATTACTTTTATCTGTTGTTGCTACTTTTGATTTTGAGGTAGAACAGATGGATGTGAAGACAACATTTCTTCATGGGGATTTGGAAGAGGAAATCTACATGAAGCAAACTGAAGGCTTTGTGGTGAAGGGTAAGAAAGAACTGGTATGCAAGTTAAAGAAGTCTTTGTATGGGTTAAAATAGTCACCAAGGATGTGGTATCAGAAATTTGATACATTTATACGGGGACTTGGCTTCACCAGAAGCAAAGCATATCACTATGTGTATTTTAAATTAATTGGTGACCGTGTTATTTATCTGGTCTTGTATGTGGATGATATGCTGGTAGTTGGAAATGACAAAGAAATTATCTAGGATTTGAAGACCCAATTGTCATCCAAATTCGACATGAAAGATATTGGTGCCGCAAACTATATTTTGGGGATGGAAATCAAAAGAGATCGGGCAAAGAGGAAGCTCTGGTTAAATCATAGGAAGTATGTCGAGACAATATTGCAGAGGTTTAATATGCAGGATAGTAAACCGGTGAAGGTTCCTATTCTTGTAGGGGTAAAGCTATCTGTTGAACAGTGTCCCAAGACACAAGAAGAGGAAGAGCATATGTCCCATGTTCCATACGTAAGTGCAATCGGTAGCCTGATGTATGCAATGTTCTATACTAGACCAAACATTGCACATGTAGTCGGAGTATTGAGTAGGTTTATGTCAAAACCAAGGAAGTAGCATTGGACAACAATGAAGTGGGTTTTCAAGTATTTGAGTGGCACTAGTGATTATGGTTTGTGCTACCAAGGAAGACTAGGATTGGACAGAGTTTTGAATATTCATGGTTTTGTTGATGCAGACTGGGCTAGAGATATGGATCAGAGAATATCTACAAGTGGGTATGTGTTTAACCTATTTGGAGGTGTATTCAGTTGGATGAGTAAGAAATAATCTGTAGTGGCACTATCAACTACAGAGGCAGAATACATGGCAACCACTCATGCAAGCAAGGAAGCAGTTTGGTTGCAGAGATTATGTTCAAGTATGGGGTTAGTACAGGGAGCTATAAGGATAGACTATGACAGCCAAAGTGAAATTTTCTTAGCAAAGAACCCTACATATCATTCAAAGACAAAGCACGTTGATGTTCAGTATCACTTTGTGAGGGAGATGATAGAATACAAAAAGGTGTTGCTAGTAAAGGTGAACACTTTGAAGAATACTGCAGATGCATTGACAAAATCTGTGAGCTCTGAGAAGTTCTCATGGTGTAGAGAAACGATGCGCATTTTAGGGCTAGAAAAATGACTAAGCGCTTCTGTGGCCCCATGTGGAAAGAAAACAACAAGTGGGAGAATGTTGGGTTGTGTTATATTCTTTCCACGACTAGCCCACGTAGTTAACCGGGGGTTAGAGGGGGGGCAGAGCCCCCCCTTCGTTGTGCCGATTGCGTAGCGAGGGGGTCACAGGGGGTTTGAGGGGTGTAGGTAACCCCACTCTATGGGGTCTGGGGTAGCGCCCTCGGAAATTTTGGTTTTGGAACGTATGTTAGGTTGGGCAGACCCACCTATGGTTTTGTGCATGATTTTTGAACATGGTTTTGGACGCGATGGTTTTCGGTCCATGGTATTGGATGCTTCGGCATGTATAAATATGTATTATAACATTGAATGGAACATAATGAAAAATCAAGATGGTAGTCCCGGTTTTGGGATCCAGGGGAAAATCTTTGTGTATATTTGTTTTATGTGTTATGCACTCGCATTATTTATTTTCTGTGTTTTAGAATTCGTATGCAGGTAATTTCTATACTGGATTAAAACCTACATGACGAATAGGCCGCTTTTTTGCTTGCATACAAACTTTGTGAATCTCCATTTCGTTGGTTGCTCAGCCTACCGGTTGACATTGTGCACTCATTTGAGCACTTTTGTGATCTTATTGAAGACACGTTATATCATTTTGATCCAGACCATCTTGACTAGAAACTGTTACAGTAACGGAGGGCTCTCCATTAATTCGTTATTGATTTTTGGCAGCGCTTCCGTGACTAGTAGTTTCAAGCTCCAAGGAGCCAGATGAATTTTGATTATCTTTGGGACCAGTTCGAGTATTGCCTTAAGAAATTTTCCTGTCCCAAGAGGAATCTTGATATCAAGCCTCGCTCAATATTCTTCATTGATGGAACTGCCTAATCTCATGTGGGAGTGAGCACTATCTCAATTGACTGTCTACCTCCCTCTCAATCAAAGCTCCACCACTGCCCAGTGGTGTTGAGGATCATGCTCACACACCTGTTCATCCTTCACACTCTCCCAACATCACTCCACTCAATTTTCACGCAGATTTGGTTGTGACTGCTTTAGTTCTCATATGCATTCTTTTCTTCAACCTTCGTCTTCTCACTTAGGTGTTCCTCCGGATGATGTTGTCTTGATTTCGTCCATTCTAGACTCTTCACTTGTTGTGAACAAGGAACAACCCACTGCTGGAGTTAGTGTTGGAAAACCAACATGCGCTGTTGTTGGGAACGGGTTCCCCCAAGAGCAGTGTTGGGGCTAAAAGCCCATGTTTTGGGATAATTTTTTAATAAAGTTGTAAAGTCTCTGCATTTTGTGGTCGTGGAGCGCGAAAAAGTGAAGATTCATAAAGGGTTTTCCGCCCTTATTTTGTAAAGTGTAAAGTCAGCTGTAAAGATCTACCCATGGTTCACGGGCCATGGGACTGTATAAAAAGGAGCTAAGTAAGTAAGCTCTAAGTAGTGAAGAGTGAAGAAAAAGTAGCCAAGTAGAGTGAAGAAGTCTAAGTGTTCTCGGGTCTTAGCGTAGGTAGAGGCTCTATAGCTGAGTGCACAGAGGCTTAGGGTGGAAGTCCGCAGCTGAGTGCACGGACCCCTGCAGCTGTGTGTGCAGGGCAGATAGAGTCTGTATTAAACTAGAAGATATCAATAAAGAGAAGTATTTTGCAATTACTGTGTATTGATTTCTTGTTAATGCATTTGATTATATTGCATTTTGGGTTTAATTTACAATGTTTATTTGATGCGCGAATATATGTCATTGTATCGGTTAATTAAACACAAGTAAGGATATCAGTTTACATGACACTAAATGTGATTGAGTAGTAAGATAAGTAAAACATTTGGGATACTTGGGAACCTATACAATACATTTCCATAGTTGCGTGAAAGTACCTAGACCACATGTTAGGGCCGTGTGAAGGTTAGTCGTACACCTTCACGGAGGTACTAAAGGGTGGAATAAGGGGTAGACTGATAGAGCCCTAAGGCTTAGCGACCTGTGTGAAAGTAGGGGCAGAGCGTATAAACTGACATCACGACCATCTCAAGGTGCGGAAACTTGGTTCCATCACCCCCCCCATACTGCTTCGGGTGAGACTTCAGTCTGTGCTCCACGGGCTGATGCCGAAAGGGCTAGTAGTGTAGGGATTTGTTTGGATAACTAACGTTGAACCTGGGTTAGGACCCACAAAGCCAACACATGGTTCCGTTGCCGGGACCAGAATCTGCATGAGAGATGTGTGATGTCGTATCACTGGAATCCAACTAAGAAAGAGGTTGAAGACTAGTTGGATAGGAAGATCCACAAATCCGCTGCACAGGAGAACAAAAACCCGCGGCCGATGAAGGAACAGTGGCTAGATAGGTACCTATATACAGAAATCCATGAGATATTTTTCTGTTCCTTTCCATGTGAGTTATACGAGTGGATCGTGAAGCTAGCAGATAACCAAGGAAGGTGGAGGCTTGATGGTCCTATTGTCTGGACCTCGGAGTTGGTACAGAGACTAAAAGACTTTGAGGATGAGGTCGCTTGCACTGTCGATCATTGGCTCGATTGTATCATAGGAGGATTTGTGACTAAATTCATGGTCGATACCTCAGTCACTTATAATGATGCAGAGCGAAGATTTTTCAAAGGTTCACAAGGTAAGTACTTGAAGCCTTTAAATACTTGGATTAAGATGTTATTGTGCAAAAAATGGGTTATGCAGCTACCTTGATGTTCGGAGCTATGCAAAGTGGAAAGACTTACAGGAACGAGGAATGAAAGGGTCCCGCATATAGCCCACTAATTTCACCTCCTTTGAGTGATGAAGAGGGAGTAGTGCAGGCTTCTCTGTGAAGTGCAGTTTAGTTGATAAAACGAGGGTTCCTGCAACTACCACCTCCACCCACACGACCTCCACCTTCACCACCATCACCTGCGACTTTTCCCACACCACCCCCACCTCCACCATAGTTCAACATGGCGAATTCAGTGAAGCTTCCTTTGTTTACGGGCTTGGGAAATGAGGACTCGAACCAGTTCTGGTTCGTCGTAAAAGCTGTATGGGAAGCTCAGGGTGTCACAAACGATCACATGAAGAAGGAAACATTGGTTAGTGCTTTGCAGGATCGCGCACTAAATTGGTACATCAAGTACTCTAATGATAACCCAAACGTTGGATTGGTAGAGATCCAGACTGCGTTGAATAAAGAGTTCAGTAGGCCTAAATCCGAGGCACAATCAATTGTGGGGTTCAAGGAAATCGCGATGAAACCATGTGAGACACCTTGGGAATTGGATAACAGGTTGAAGTGTAAAATTCGTGAAGCTAATATGAACTTAATAGATAGATATCACCGCAAATGGTTCGTGGCTTTGCTCCTGCCTCACCTAAGCATTGCACTGTCACAATAGAAGATTACAACTCAAGCAGAGGCCTTGGAGATTGCAATAAGACTGCATGAAACACTAATGTAAGATCCAAATCTGAGGGTTCAACAGATCCATGCACAGTTGCAAAATCTTTGCCTCGAAATGCAAAGTTTGAAGCAGGACAGAACAGTTTGACTGGAGGCGCGTGAAGAGATATGGTGCCTGAAATGTAAAGGTCAGGGGCATGAAAAATATCACTGCCCAGTCTTTGTGAACTATATTGATGGAGGAGGACCAATGCCTTTGAGGAAAAAAGCCCAAGCAAGACCAAGTGCAGGGCCTACGTTGTGGTGCACTATATGTCAGGTAGCAGGGAAACATACGACTAATAATTTTCATTTGTTGCAGAAGTTTATACAAACACCGCAACAATGTTTTGCAACTTTTGTAAGTTGGTAGGGCATGATGAGTGCAACTGCCAAAGTTATGAATTGATGATGGACAGAACAATCACCTATATATTTCAGGTAGAAACGTGGCTTCTTGACCAGGGCGCTAGGATGGCGCGAACAATATTTCAGGGGCGCGGACAAGGCAGAGGCAGAGGAGGACCTAGCAAAGGTTATGGACAGCTAATTTGTTACAATTGCGGAGGACCAAGAAACTATGCTAGTGAATGCACTAACCCAACTCGTCCGTCGTGCAAATAGTTTACTCAGTTTGATCATGAGACAGAGGACTGTCCTACATTGATAGCTAGGATACACGATAAAGGGGCGCTACCACCATAGCCGACTCATAACCTGTAGATGATGAGGGTTGAGCCTCGCGAAGAGGATCTAAATGTGAATATAGTGCTTCGATGTGGAATTGCAATGGGCGAAAATAAGGGGAAACATCCTAAATACAGTGCATGGGTTCGCAAAGCTCTGGTGAAGGAGGCTGAATTTTATTTGGAGCGCACATGCGAAATGTTCATGGAAGCAAAAAAGAGCTTCGTTGAGGCCTCTACCTTAGGGAGTTGGGATAAGCCTATTCAGGAAATGGACCCTTCTATGCTTACGACTTTTTTGGAGACCTACATGAAGTTACTGTGTGAAAGCAAGGTTATGAAGGGGTTACAGGAACTTATAAATAGATGTGCCAGAAACACTCTGGGTGAACCACGCGTGGTATGGAAGATTGGTAAGCATAAAGTAAGGACAAGACGTGAGATGAGACTGACCATGCAAAAAGGAGAATACAAAATGGATCAAGTTATTCTGTATCTAGGGATAGACGTGAATGTTTTGCCGAAGCAGACTTGGGAGCAGATGGGGAGACCCACGCTGCAGTGGTCTCCGATTCAGTTAAGGATGGAAAATCAACAAAAAATTCATCCCCTTGGGATGGCTGCAAGGAGGAATTGTAGATACTGAAGGCATGAGCGCATTGGATGACTTTGAAGTGATAGAAATTGTGGATGACAACAACCCCTACGCTACGCTTGTTGGCATTGATTGGGCTACTGACATGAACGGGGTAATCAACCTAAAGAAGTGAAAGATGATATTTGGAAAGAAATCGCTTCGTGTAATAGTACCCCTAGATTCTGCTGAAGGACCTTGCTATACTGAGCTAGTCTGCGATTACGAGAGTGACAATGATTTGGACTGCATGTATAAAATAACAATGCGAGACCAAGGTTGGGTGAATTTGACAATGAATAGACGAATTACATGGGATCGCGAGAGTTCCTATATCTCAGACTCGGACGAAGAATTAGAGTGCTGGCAAAATCGGCTACATGAAGTAACCATGATGAGCTGTAACATGATGACCCAGTCACTGTGTTGTGTGTCATTAGAGGTAAGAAATCCACCCACTTATGATGGCTTCAATGATGTGGATGTGTTTTTGGATGCATTTGAGAGGGAAGTACAAGAGAAGAAACGCTTCCAGGCTTTCGACTGGGCACTGTGCGCTACGCTTGTGAGATGGTGGGGTACGCACAAGGGTAGTTTTGATGATTGGTGTGAGTGTAGGAGGATGATGTGAACATGCTTTGGGAAGTGGAAGGTGTGGGTGACAGACAAGTATGATGGGAAGGATGATCTGTGCACACACTTGGCCAAATGGGCTAAGGCCTATGGAGCGAAGCCCCAACCTGAATGGGTGCACTTGTTCTGTCACACCTTGGATGTCATCTCGATGAACTGGTACTTGGAGACAGAGCTCTGCCATGGCACACGTGAGTGGGATATTTTGTGCGAAGGGTTCATAATGACATTCAGCTTCGAAGATGGGTTTGATAGTATTGACAAAGCGCTACAAGAAGTTAAAGCAATGATCTTTAGGATACTGCAGGATCCCTTGGATTTGGTTCAACCTGATTGGACTACTCAGCTAAGCCACGCGTTGAAATGTTATAACGTGACTACTGAAGAAGAAGACAAGGATCCACGTAAGCTTAATATCCCTGAAACCAAGGGTCATCGTGAGGTCGAAGGACCGCAAATCGAGAATCCTGATATGACTGCGCCACTGAAAACGAAACAGGTAAATATTGGTTGGGAGGCGGAGCCCAAATTCATGAAGATTGGAGATTACTAGGAAGACGCAATGATAGATAAGGTCATTGAATTGCTCTGCAAATACCAGGATTTGTTCCCTACCAATTTTACGGAGTTAAAGGGGATAATAGGAGACCTGGGCATTATGAAGATCATGTTAAAACCCGACGTGAAGATAGTTAAGCAAAGACCTTACCGTCTCAATCCGAATTATAAGGAGAAGGCATGCTTGGAGTTAGATAAGATGCTCGCGACAGGCATCGTTAAGCCCGTAGAAGAATCTGATTAGGTGATCCCAATGGTTGTATAGGAAAAGAAGCAGAAGGATGAAATAAGGATATGCGTAGATCTCAGGGAGTTGAATGACGCTTGCATGTATGATCCTTTCTCGAATCCGTTCACTAATGAGGTATTGGATAATGTAGGTGTCCAGGAAGTGTACTCCTTCAATGATGGGTTCTCCGGGTACCATCAGATCAAAATCACTTCTGAAGATAGAAGCAAGATGACCTTCACGACTGAATGGGGATGTTTTCAGTACACTGTAATGCCTTTTGGATTGAAGAATGCACTTGTGATTTTTTTCACGCGTAGTCATAGCTGCATTCAAATACTTCATTCATAAGTTTCTGAAGGTGTACTTTGATGATTGAACTGTGTTTGGGTTGGTAAAATGCCATGTGGAAAGTTTGTGCTTAATGCTAGATACCTGTTGAAGGTACTAGATTGTGCTCAATCTGAAGAAATGTCTATTTTGTGTCCCTTTTGGGACTTTGCTGGGTCATGTGGTATGCAGACAGGGATTGATGGTAGATCTCATGAATATTGCAGTGATACTTAACTTGGAGGTGCCGAGGAGTGTGAAACAGCAGCGCGCAACCTTGGGACATACTAGGTACTATAGGAAGTTTATCAAGGGCTATGCCCAGATCACCACGCCTATGGAGAAGCTATTGAAAAAGGATGTCACGTTCTATTGGAATGAGGATTGTTAGAAAATCTTGGATGTGCTTAAAGGAAAAATGGTCAGTGCACCGATTTTAGCCTTCCTGGATTGAAAGAAGGAGTTTCATGTACATGTAGACATGTCATGTATAGCACTAGATGCAATACTGACATGGCTGGTGGAGGAGAATTAGACCATCCTATGGTGTTCGTAAGCAGAAGGTTATACAAGGTTGAGAAGAACTATTCCGCCACCGAGCGTGAAGGATTAGCCATGGTATACGTGCTCCAGAAGTTTAGACACTATTTGCTGGGTGTACATTTTGAAATGTATACAGATCATTCTATGTTGAAATACCTGGTCAATAAGCTTGTGTTGGGGAGGAGAATCTGTAGGTGGTTGTTATTGTTCTAGGAGTATGATTTTGAAGTTAATGTGAAGCCTGGATGACTAAACGCGGGACCAGACCATCTCTCGCGCATCGAAACGGGGGAAGAGCCCACTAATTTGGAGGAGGGATTACCTGATGCACAACTGTTTGCAGTGCACATCACAGATGGTCACTTTGAAGACATAATAAACTTCCTAACGACAAGGACTTCCATGGAAGGCTACACCGTCCAGCAAAAAAGGGAGCTAAGCAGACTTTTCTGTCATTATTGGACATGTGTACAAAATGGGGTCTGATGAAGTATTATGATGATATGTACCAGAGTTTGAAAGGAGTAGTATCCTTGCAGATGCTGATGGGGGCGTCGGGGCAGGGCATTGCGCAGGAAGGGTGACCGTACAGAAGATTCTATGTGTAGGGTTGTGGAGGCCAACCCTCCATCAGGATTCAAAAGCTTACTACAAGGCATATGATGTGTGTCAAAGGACTGGTAGGCCATCGCGAAGAGATGAGTTGCCTCTGAACCCACAAATGACGTTACAACCTTTTGAGAAATGGGCGATAGATTTTGTGGGACCCATTCAGCCCCAAGGAAAGAAGATGGGAGCGCGGTACATTATCACCACGACTGAGTATTTGACTCGATGGGTGGAGGCACAACCTATGAAGGATTGCATAGTTGTGACGACTGCGAAGTTTCTCTTTGAGTATGGATTGACGCGATTTGGGTGTCCAAAGATTTTGATGAGTGATCGTGGTACACACTTTCTGAATGAGACAATCATCACACTAATGGAGGAATTTCGGTTGTATCACTAGAAAATAAAGCCTTACCACCCATAGGATAATGGGATAGTGGAAGCTGTCAATAAGGTGGGTCTACCAATGCATTGGTGGCTACATTGGAAGTATCACTTCACATGATCAAGCCCATGCACCATTAGTGTAGGAGTAGGAGTAGTGTTTTCTTTCAGTTGTTTTATTACATGCTTGTTTTCTTATATGCTTTGTTTGCATGTTTGTTTGCTTGCTTGTTTACTTACCTGATTTTCTTTCACTTTCACTTCTTCTTTTGATTTTCTTTGATTTTTGTTGGTTCGTTTGTTTCGTTCGTAGGTTAGCCTTGCATGAAACCATGTATGACTCTTGAAGCGAGTTGGGTAAAGTACAAGAGGACTTGTACAATTATCACTACTTGGTTATCTATCATCTTGCCTCTATATGATGAGCTTGATACTCTTAGTCCATGATACGTCGAAGGAAAATACATACTATTTGAAGTGAACCTTGGTGCAAACACAACACTTGTGCACTAACTAGTGTCACCTTCTCTAGTCGATTGTTTTTGGGTTAACCCTTGTTAGCTCAGTCAAGTAGAGTAAGGTGAGGGGGAAACCTTAACATGCACGTCATAGATATAATAAACTACTTCTCTACTAGAACAACCTCCTCTGCTCTCAATAAGTCGGTATCCCTCTTCCGCCTCTAAAATGAATAAGTGCTATGCACAGTGAAAATGACAAATGAAAAGTCAAAAAATTCAAAATGAAAAATGAATAAGGTGAAAGAAGATAAAGGCTTCCTGCGCAGGGAGGTGATGCAAGTAACTCCACTGGGGTACTGACCAGGCTCGCTAACAGCAGAGCCATGCTTGTGTTCCTATGTGACTCCACCGGGGTATTGTCTAGACCTTCTGGCAGTGGAGCAACACCAGAGATGAAACTAAGACTCTCACAACTATACTGCTTGTGCACCTATATACCCCTCAACCCCAATCGAAACAACCGTGTTGCCTTGGCTTGGAATGTGTGTCAATCGACCAAGAGTCTGGCGGATGATACATCTTACAATCAAGCTAGTGTGAAGCCAAGATGAGCTGAGAGCTGAACAATACTTCCGGAGGTGTTAGACTTGCTTTTCACGACCAAGGTCTATGCACAGGTGATCTGAGTTGACTCAACTCCTAGATTTAACCAAGATATTTTGCTTTTGTGATGTTGTTATAATTGCATTTAAAATAGCATAAATGAACATATATGCATGCTGTAACGAAAAAAGGAACATGACAAGAATCAACAACATAAAACACTAGGCATTGATAATGGAGTTCGTCTCGGAGGGACTACGTCTCCTGGCCCTGGTGTCAAGATGGTGTAGGCCACTGTATTAAGTGTTGGAAAGAGTGATGATGTACATGCATGTGTTTTCTTTATCAAACAAGGAATATGTCCTCATCCAGGAGTGGCTCCAAGAGATGTTTTGCTGCAAGAATTCTCATTCAAAAAAGGACTCCTATCAGCATGACATAATTTCACATATGTGAATAATGAGCATCTCGCCAACATGGCATAGAAGGGATCTCAATCCAAACATACATGGAGACAACATGAGTATCTCGTTAACATGACGACAAAGGGATCTCGATCAAAACATGACAATAATTACATCTCACATCAAATACAAAACAAGATCCCACATAAAACATCAAACAAGGATCTACACAGCACAATGCATCTCAAGTAAAGAGATAAAGAAGAACATGATCACACTGCATATACCTCACATCAAAGGGTTAGCTGAAGAAGAGGATGATAAATTGCTGGATCTGGCTGCACCATCAATCTCGCAAAGTTGAATATCATGTAAATGATTGCTCACACATTGAATGCTGACACCTGCACTCCACTTTGAAAAGTGGCCAAAAAATGAAATTATAAAATGGAAAAGCTGATTGCACCATCAAATTTGTGGCGTTGAATAAGGTAAAATCGATTGTCAAATTTATGAATTCTGACAAAGTGAGAATCTGGAGCTTAAGGAATATTTTAGATTCCCCCTAGATTCCTCAAAGATTCCCTCATCCGGGTCATCTGAAGATTTGTTGCTCAGATCAAAATTCTTACTACGCCATCAAGTTCGTGTCACTGAGAGGTGTAAGATCAACATAAAAATTGTCCAATTTGGACATTGGCAAAATCTCGCCCTCTTGATAATTTGGCTCAATCATGGTTCCGCCTTCTCTTTTCCCAGGTTCATGGTTCCACCTGCAAATGAATTTAAAAAACACCTCGAACTCTATGTTATGTTCTCCTTGGCCTCCACGCATTGAGAAAATGAGTTTATATAACATTTTGTGGGCGGATATGTCAATGAGAAGGTCATTGGCTTGTTGGTTAAGGCGGAGGTATTAAGGCAGCAAGTCGGGGTATCAAATCTCGCCTGCGCCATATATAACAAATTGTTATTTTTTTATTATAAAAATGGGCGCGCGGTTTTGATTTGGCCGTTACGCATGATGTGGGCGCATTAATGGTGGGGAACCGTTACATATTAAATAAGTGGAGTTTTGTTTTAAGTTGGGGTTGATGTTTGGTTGGGTTGCCTATGGAGTGGGCTGACCACGTGGCTGGGTGGGTTCGATTCCTACCGGCCCAAATGTGGTCATTGTTTGTTTAGTGTGGTGGGGTGTGGGCCGGGTCCACTGGAGGTGGCCCACCCACCACCCATATAATGACTGTTTTAATACATATATGTGGTGGTTGAGGGGAGGTCGGTGGGGGTCATGGCCTGTCGACCCATTTTAAATTTTTTTAAATTTGTTATATATATGTAAATAGGTTGGTGGGTGGCAGGGGTGGTAATGAAAATGATATATAATATGGGTGGTGGCCCACCACCCATATTATATATTATTTTCATTACCACCCCCACCACCCACCAACCTGTTTACATATATATAACAAATTTTAAAAAATTTAAAATGGGTCATGGCCTGTCGACCCATTTTAAATTTTTTAAAATTTGTTATATATATGGAAACAGGTTGGTGGGTGGCGGGGGTGGTAATGAAAATAATATATAATATGGGTGGTGGCCCACCACCCATATTATATATTATTTTCATTTTTTTAACAACTAACACATTTTTTTTGAATTTGTCTAATATAGGGGATATTAGACAAATTAACGATCCAACAAATTTTCTTGCTTTTGGGAGCTAGGTTTCATGCCCTGGGTTTGGTCAAATTGTAGGACACTTAAACCTGGCCCACTTTCCAACTTTGACCAAAAATTTGACTAGCTCGTTCTCCCTCATACGAGCTCGGATTTGAGTGTCGTTCACACCGTTGGGATTAGGGCGACAAGCACTTCGATCTAGTGTTGGTTCGGGAACAATCTGGCCACTTTGAATTTTGACCCTTTCAGAGTCCGTTGGAACTTCTGCTTGTGTCTAGAGCCACCTGGATCAATCCTTCCCACTGAGGAGATTTTGGTCCTCCAAAAGCATGAAAATAATTTGCCACTTCTTTGTACCATGTCTGCACTTACAAGTATCTGATATGTCACCCTTCCTTCTCCTTCACCTTTGTCCTTTGGAGCCATAAGCGATGAGCCGACACCTACAACCTCCACAGACCTATAGTACAATTCTACAAATTACATGCTTGACTTACATGACAAACTAATCACTCAAGAATCCCATACTTGCCACGAGTTTATAACACATACTCAGTGGTCGAGTTTACATCAAAATGGAAACAATGCCCCAGCTATGAAAATAAGGCGAACATATCATTGTTGCTCCAACAAGTGATGGAAAACACATCATCACTGCAACACATGATTTACAAAGATAAGGCCAAACACTTTTTTTCTTTGACAAGTGATGGAAACACAAAATGACTTTCAGAGTGTAAAATGCAACACAAAATAAGACCAAACATCATTGTTGCTTAACAAGTGATGGAACACACATCATAACTTTTACATCTTAAAATGCAACAAATGATCTACAAAAGCACGACCATGACAAGCTAACATATCTAGAAACCATTTTTCACTTATCAATGTGAATGGGTCGCCTCCTTGTGGCACATTCGCTGGTCGGAAAACCATTTTATCTAGATCATGCACCAACGCTTTGTCTTTAAGGTGCTACTCTGGATGGAACCTCCAACAAGTGGCTCTTTGATGGCCACCTCTGATGTAATGACTGCAATACATCTTCTTCCTCCAGATTTGCTTAACATGTTTCTTTACCTGCTGCTGAGAGGGTCTTTCATGCATCCTCCTTTTGCGTGCTGATATTCTTTTCCAACACTTAGAAAATGTATGGTTATGTAATCCACAAAAGGTACATGTTTTTTGATTCCATGATTTATGCTCATCTTTAACAACATGATTATAATCGAAATGAACATTTGAATATCGAGACTGGTTATGAGAGCTTGCCTCAGCTCTTTCCCTGCAATGGGCACTGCCATGGGATGATGGGGATGTGTTCCCATCATTATCTGTCCTCGACGATTTTGACGATATCTCAGAAGAATCTGACACCTTCGAGCATTCTCCTTTGGTGTATCCCAATCCTATAAATTGAGGTCTCTGCACAACCTCCAATGGTTGAGTTATGCCTTCGTTATTAACACCAAGTTCCTTTTCCTCCTTGTACCTCATCCTGGTAAGGAGCCTCATGTTTGTTCTTGTAATTGGTATCTCCACATCTCCAACAGAAATCATACTATGTGAAGATGAAATTGAAAGGAAATCAACATCTTTTACCTCCACAGTCGAGTTGGAAAGAAATGATGAGGGCTGCTCATCATCTGTTGTTGGTGGTTCGTTGTCTGTCTTGGCGGATTCCCCAACTTCTTTCTTGACATACCCAAGTCCTGCCTTGTTGTTGGGAAAAGTATCCAATACGGAATGACCCTATCCCACTCTAAGGGTGATAGTACCTCAGCAACAATCAAAGCAAAGCTATTCGAGATTACTTCTTTATGAGATGTAAAAGAGGGGAGAAAGAGATCCACTAACTGATGTCTTCCGCTAATGATTGATCCAATCTTCTCTCCTTGCTGCTTGCTCCCAGCTCCTTGCTCTTTCACTGGCCCAGCTACACCAAGATCCTGCAAAATGGCAAGAGAGGGAAACTACAAGAAGCATACATTCATAATTGATTCAAGGATTAGAATAAATCAAATATACAAGTATAGCAACACATCATTGAAACACATGTATATAGAAGAACCTCAAATGCTTTATTAATGGAAGAAGTAAAGTTCAGGAAGTGATACAACCATAGAGGCCCAATCCAGCATCACCTTCCCAGCAGAAAGAAATCTCCTCTTCACCTCCTTCAAAGCAAATCACCCAATAGTTCTATACTCAAACCAACAACACTTCCTTACATTCACAAGATTCCAGCCCCCCTAGACCTCATGAGAGAGCTCTATATATAGGAGTTTTGGAGAAAGGATGAGTCAGCTTGAGGCTGGCATGAAGCTGACTAGTGTCCTCTCCCACTTCAGTTATTCTTCAGTTCTTGAGTCCACTTGGAGGTTCTTGCTTCCACTTGGAGATCTAGACCCTCTTACTCATCACCAGTCGAATTATTTGATCCAAGTGTCATTTTGGAAACTTCCTGGGCATTGACACCTTGAGGAATGACTGTGCCACTTGTCCAAACTCGCCCAACGCAGGTAGCCTTCTTTGCAGTTTACATTCAGCGCAGGTACACAGTGGAGCAGTTGACATTCAGTGCAGATGCTCAGTGGAGCAGTTGACATGATCCAGAATTAGCTTGTTTTTGAGTGTTTTCAGGTGGAGAACTGATATTTAGTGTTGTGGTTTGCTGACCTTGTTCCTCTAGGGGTAGGAAAAACATGTTTAGGGACTTTGGATCCCTTAGATTATGGACATTTCATGCTTCATGCTGTAAGGCACAAAAATGTCTATAACAGTTGCCCCCTAAAGTATGAGGTCGTTTATCGGGTGAAATTCTTTATCAGGAGGATCCGAAGTTCATTCAATCGCTGAGGTGACCTGTAATAAAATACAATACAATACATTATTTTTCATTCTGCTTTCATGATCTAGCTGAGGCGGGCATTCCCATGCTCAGCTTTATAAATTCATTTTGGTACATAGAACAGATGATCGTTTGATGGTAGACTGATAATTCTCTGCTGAACTTATCATCCTTTGAGTAGGATGATCATCTGCTGCAATGATGTACATATCAAATGTCTTTATATTTCCTGAATATATATCGCAGCCCGGATGGATGAAACTAGATCCGGGGTCTTCAAACTCGTTTGATCTTCACTCTAAGTACAAGTCGATCCATGTGAGAATTGCGCTGAAGTCGAACATGGAAAGACATCGCTTTATTACCGGTCAATGATGTAAACCGTTAACAAGCGCGAGAGGAATCACCGATAATGATAATGACCCTCAAGGTATTGCAGTACAATTCACGTGGTGTGAATAAAGGACTTGGCGTCAAACACCATGCAAAATCTTCTGGTCGAAGGTCATTGATGTATACCTGTTGCCGGAAGTGAGAAACTTGCCATTGAGGCATGCAAGCTTCAAAGTACTGAGGGGGTTGTTCCTAGATCAACTTCTTGGATAATGAACTGAAGTCGACAAGAAGCGATCCATCAAAGGAGGGCCTTAATGAATCCCACATCAGTGACACGGAACGGAGCTAATGATTTTAGCGGAGGTGAAAACAATCTGTGACATATGATTCAGGGTGGCGGTCATGGATGGATGAAGGATAATGTATGGCAGTGGATGGGACACGGTTGACTCTTTCTGAACAACATCTCTTGAACATATAACGACACTGATGCGATGGATCGGTAGCATTACCCCAAATGTGGATGGTTTGGCGAGACCATGGTGATGAGACCGGTGAATGAAACAACCCAACCCGATGTGATACGGAGGAAAAGTGTCATGTTCAAGAGCGACTTGCTACCATTAAAGCTTTGAGGTTCTCCCAATTTTTCCCCAGTCATTTCTGACCAGTACCTCTTTATTTTTGTCAAGCTTGAGGAGGATAACATATGCTTGTTCTATAACCTGCCCTTCGGGCAAGCCCATCGCTATGTTTTAACGAGCCTAGCGATAGGGAAACTCGCTCTCGTCTAAAGACAAGTTTGTCGCTATTTAATCATTTTAACGAGTCTAACGACAAGGAAAACTCGGTCCTTTTCATTTTTAGAGAGTCTGAAAAGGTACAGAAAGTTAACTCCAAAATTCCTTTTTCGTCATCTAATCCCTTAAGTCTGAAAAAGTATAAAACAATACAGAAGGGATGAGTTTTCGATAACTTTAACGAGCCGAATAAAACAAGCGCTCGACCTTTTTGTGCAATAATCCCTCAGGTCCAAAAAGATTAAAATCTAGAGGAGGGATAGCTCTTCCGGTCTTTTAACGAGCTGGAAGGCCAAAACTCGGCAAACTTTTCATATTTTACGAGTCAGTTGAAAAGAGCTCAAAGAAGACTCGTCTTTTGAGGAACGAGTGATAAACAGGGATAGCAGCAGATTCCAGGTACAGGTTGGAATTTTCCAATCACGGCAGTGTCACAAGGATGGCTAGGTGAAATCACTCTTCGCAGCTGTTCCTCAAAATGGGTAAACAATCATATGGAGGTGAACGATCGGCCAAATGACGGTGGAGGTGGCAGGTGCAAACACGACCAAGGCTTTTTATGGCTGATAAATTTACGATCACAGAGGTTATTTACCGGAATAGGTTCATTTTTTATTTAAGAATGAGCTTAAACTCTGGGGGAAACATTGCTCACTGCTTTTATTTATTTTTTAACGAGCATGAAGACCGCGTTAAAACTGCTCGGATCTTGCATTTATTTTTTAACGAGCATGAACTTTATGCTAAAACTGCTCGATATACCAGTCATAAGATAAGAAATGTCCCCTGTGAGATCTCTATTTTTTAAGGAGTTTCATCTTCACTAAGCTTTACTCCATATCCTTTCTTTATGCAAGTTCGGAAACGGCTAATCCAAAAAACAGATAAATAACCGCTCTTTGCTTGCACTCTAAAAGGGTTGCATGCCCCCAGGTATAAAGTACAATTTCAAGGCTGCCCCTACTTATCCATTAAAACATTTGTTTTAAAGGGTGAGGCTTACCTCTTTCAGGTTACCCAAAGATTGTTATGTTAATCTTTCAAACTGAACACTTCCTCGGCAATGTCTACCGAAATAGACAAGGGTGAATGACCTTTGTCAAACACGTAACTTTGAAAAAAGAATCCTATTCCAGAACAACCCCTCTTCCATCCACGGACGGGGTACGGACTAGTCATATTCTCCTGCGGAAATTCTACCTTACACCCAAGGTTTTCTCTGCCCGAAGCAGACCAGGATGCATGCCCCCTGGGTTCCAGTCCCATCTTTCCGAATCACTCGCACTCATCGGGAAGAAGGACTGGGGGTGGAGACATTTCTTGATTGAATAGACCATTCAGGGTTGGTATGTGACTATTTGCGATGCGTGATCCCGGAAATGAAAGTTGGTCTACGAGCTTGACCATTCTTCCTTCGTGTGGAAAACACATTACTCTAAAGAGTGAGGAGACTATTGCTCCCATGCAATATATATAGTCTCGTCCAAGGAGTAGGTTATAATCCAAGGGTCCTTGAATGACCATCACGTTCATTTGAACGGTCTTCCCTTTCAATGTAACAGGCACATTGGGGAGGATCCCTAATGGTCGACTGGTTCCTTTATCGAAACCCGAGAGATTTCTTATCTCAGGCAAAAGCGCCGGGGAACCCAGTGCTTTCCAAGCAATAGAGGAAAGGATACTCACAGATGCCCCTTCATCAATGATAGTGCCAGCCATTACCATTCTGTATATTTGGACGATGATTCTGAATGGTATACTGGCTGGCAACCGGGGTCTGCCTAGTTGATTCTAATCAAAGGATACAACTAGGTTGCTTGGTGGTGGGACCGAATACACGGCCGGATATGACCCTGACGATGTTCCTTCCTGCGATAAATGAATGGGCGCATTGCCCTGATGCTCATCAGAGTCTGTGTTGATGAAAAGAATCTGGATGGTGTCATCCTTATTCTCTTCGGTGAGGGTGTCATTTGAAGATGAATCTTCAGTGACGGTGTCATTTGACGATGAAACTTCTGAAGGAAGAACCGGGTCAACTGCCGTTTCGACCTTTGGACTTTCGTCCGGTCTGGATTCAGTAGGTTCATTTTCAATGACTGACGCTTCAGCTGACCACTTGAGTGGGCCAGCTGTATTCTCAACCAACGAAGGACTTGGCACGAGTTTTTTGTATCCAGGAGGAAGTCTCAACGGTGAAACCGGACGATCTTCCAAAACTCTCTTCGCTTCGTCTAAGAAGGGACAACGGTGGATGGCGTGATCGCCTTCACACAGTCTGCAGGGGGATCTTGCTCCCCCTCTTTGTCTTGAACCTTCACTTTCGCTGGTTAACGGTAAGCATTCAACATGGCTATCAGAGGTTGATGCTCCCGAATTGTGCAAACGAGGGGACCAGTCCCTTAGTATCCGGGGAATACAGGGACAATCTCTATGGAAGTGGTCTCCTCTACATATGACACATGGCGATTTAGGCCCGGTCTGTGCTGTGTGTGGATTTTTGTCAGATGTCTTTTGCTTGCCCCCAGTCGCCTTAGGCTCCTTCTTCTTCTTCTCTCTCTTCTTCTTCTCCTTCTTCTCCATGGGAGCTTGGCTTTTGCCGGCTCTACCTTGCGAAGATGAAGGATTGGAGGAAGAGTTATAGGAAGTAGAAGGCTGGTGGGCAGCTCTAGACTGATCTAACTGTTGACTCGACTGCTCAGGAACCATGATGTTCTGAACTACATTGGTTGAGAATAGCCAAATTGGCAGGCCAATTGTCAGTCCTGGAAGCGACAATGTGGCCATGTGGGGCGCACCAACTTCTCCCCAAGAGGAGAAAGGACTAGGATTTCCATCATGGGGAATTCCTTGGTTGGGGCGTTCCATGTTCTCAACTTACAGATCAACGCAGGAATAGGAGGTGATTATGTTCCATTTAAAATAAATTTTATAACGACGCTTTAGCCACAACTTGGTTTTTCAGTTTTTAAGAGTCGAGAAAAAGCTAAAGATGACTCTAGTCTCCTTCGATGTTTTAACGAGCCCGAAGTGACAAATGCTCGGATGGACTTTTTTAGTTATAGAGTTTGAAAAAGGCCAAAAGAAACTGCTCTGGAGATCTAGGTAGAGGGTGTGCCAAACTTTTCGCAAAACCACAGAATACGTTTTACGGTACGAGTGGTTGATCTTCGCGAATGCTGTGTTCACTGCATTGCGATCAGTAGGGCGGCCGACACGGTTTCCTATGGATAAAGGCTTTGTTCCTATAGGGGTCTCCCAATATATACGCGACGGTACGTGGGAGCACAAGTCCGTATTGATACTTATCGCTTCACCGTGGAGGAATCACCCAACCACTCAACGCTAAGATATCACGTTTAACGACGCCGGAACACGTCTCTAGCTTAGACCTCTATGTGTTTGCGTTATGTTTCAATGCGTTGTTATGTAAATTCAATTTATTTTAAGGTTGATCTTGTTTAGCAGTTTGCCTTTATGGATCACCACGAGATGTATAATACAACTTCCTAAATGCAGTCTAAGATGATAAGCAAGCTTTTCAATCTTTCAACTTTGAAAATCTTAACTACTGAGGGAAAAGAAAGACATCATCTTTTCACACAGATCATAGAGCACACACTAATGCACTTTTCCCTAAATCAACATGCAAATTGTCAAAATGCACATGCACAATGCAGGTATTTCTTTTCTCTTTCTTAATGTTGATGTATTACAAAAAGAAAGCTGTTGTATAACTTTGAATTCAATTTCAAGTGAAAGCAAACAAGCTTTTGTCCAAAATCAAAAGACACCTTAAGATTTACTTGTTTCGACACTGGAAATACATAAATTCAAACCATATGACGAAAGCAAAAGCTCAATCAGCTATGAACAGAAAACAAACTAACTCTTAAGATCAAAACGACACTTATCACAGGTCTAGATCTAAGAGGCCACAACAAGACTAGTTCACTTTCGTTATGGGAAACTGCAAATGATATAAGAAATACACAAAGAAAAAATACAGTTTCTTTATACAACCGAGGCGGAATAGTGGTAAGGAAAGGTGGTTTCAGATAGGTACATTGATTGATAACAGGCTGCAAAAACAAGGATGAAAACAGGGCAACAAACAGCAGGGAACCCCAGTTGCACAAGGCAAAACTGGTTCAGCGCAGGTAGTACACTGTCAGTTTGACATTCAACGCAGGTAGCCCCTTCGGGACCTGCGATGAAATGCAGACTGCCTTCACAGTGCCTGCAATGAAGAGATAAACTTTCGTTTTTCTCAGTTTCCGGGTTACAGATTGCTCAAAAATTCACAGTTTTTGGCCAAATCAGAAGCTATCAATCAAGTACACACTAAAGGGTAATTAGGAGGATGAAAAGCTATCACTAAGAGCTATTCAGAGTCCTTGTGGATCAGCTCTTCAAATCATAAACATGCCCAGAAACTGAGCTAGAGTAGCTGCCCTCTACTTTGCATTTGAAAGATCCAAATGCAGTTCGATTCGGTACTCCCTGTGTTTAGGAAATGAATAGCAAAAACACAAACAACCAACAAGATACGATCCCCAGCGGAGTCGCCAATTTGTTGTTGGGAAAAGTATCCAATACGGAATGACCCTATCCCACTCTAAGGGTGATAGTACCTCAACAACAATCAAAGCAAAGCTATTCGAGATTACTTCTTTATGAGATGTAAAAGAGGGGAGAAAGAGATCCACTAACCGATGTCTTCCGCTAATGATTGATCCAATCTTCTCTCCTTGCTGCTTGCTCCCAGCTCCTTGCTCTTTCACTGGCCCAGCTACACCAAGATCCTGCAAAATGGCAAGAGAGGGAAACTACAAGAAGCATACATTCATAATTGATTCAAGGATTAGAATAAATCAAATATACAAGTATAGCAACACATCATTGAAACACATGTATATAGAAAAACCTCAAATGCTTTATTAATGGAAGAAGTAAAGTTCAGGAAGTGATACAACCATAGAGGCCCAATCCAGCATCACCTTCCCAGCAGAAAGAAATCTCATCTTCACCTCCTTCAAAGCAAATCACCCAATAGTTCTATACTCAAACCAACAGCACTTCCTTACATTCACAAGATTCCAGCCCCCCTAGACCTCATGAGAGAGCTCTATATATAGGAGTTTTGGAGAAAGGATGAGTCAGCTTGAGGCTGGCATGAAGCTGACTAGTGTCCTCTCCCACTTCAGTTATTCGTCAGTTCTTGAGTCCACTTGGAGGTTCTTTCTTCCACTTGGAGATCTAGACCCTCTTACTCATCACCAGTCGAATTCTTTGATCCAAGTGTCATTTTGGAAGCTTCCTGGGCATTGACACCTTGAGGAATGACTGTGCCACTTGTCCAAACTCGCCCAGCGCAGGTAGCCTTCTTTGCAGTTGACATTCAGCGCAGGTACACAGTGGAGCAGTTGACATTCAGTGCAGATGCTCAGTGGACAGTTGACATGATCCAGAATTAGCTTGTTTTTGAGTGTTTTCAGGTGGAGAACTGATATTTAGTGCTGTGGTTTGCTGACCTTGTTCCTCTAGGGGTAGGAACAACATGTTTAGGGACTTTGGATCCCTTAGATTATGGACATTTCATGCTTCATGCTGTAAGGCACAAAAATGTCTATAACATGCCTGACGGGGTAATTCTTCTACTTTGATGGGGTTGACAATGCCTTGGCCATTAATGCCCAAGATTTTTCCTTCATAACCCATTTTCTTCAACAATTTGGAGCCAATTCGTGTGGTATGATTTTCAAAAATAGCGAAATCATCATCAGGACACATACATGAATTTAGAGAATTACTTTTTACCTCCCATGGGTCACACTGTGGCTTTTCCAAGGCCTCATCCTTAGCTTGTAGTTGTTGTAGAAAACTCTGCTTTTCCTCTTTCCCTTCATATAGAAGCATCTTCAATTCAGTGTTCTCTATTTGAAGATTTTTTTTGTTGTGCTTCAGTTCTTCCAGGGCCTCTTCCGTGGCTTGCAACTGAAGCTGCAATCGATCCTTTTCCTCTATCACATTTTGTAGAGCTTCGTACATTATTTCCACCCTTTGGGAAATTTTGAGCATGGTCTCGTATATCGCTTTTTCATCCTCTATCGCTGCACATTCCATTGTTCAATCTTGCAATTCACATTCACGCAAACACTGATCTGATACCAAAATAAATCCTGGCCCCAGTGTCAAGATGGTGTAGGCCACTGCATTAAGTGCTGGAAAGAGTGATGATGTACATGCATGTGTTTTCTCTATCATATAAGGAATATTCCCTCATGCAAGAGTGTCTCCAAGAGATGTTCCGTTGTACGAACTCTCATTCAAAAAAGGACTCCTATCAACATGACATAATTTCATGCATGTGAATAATGAGCATCCCCCCAACATGGAATAAAAGGGATCTCAATCAAAACATGACAATAAGTACATCTCACATCAGGTACAAAACAAGATCCCACATCAAACATCAAACAAGGATCTACACAACACAATGCATCTCAAGTAAAGAGATAAAGAAGAACATGATCACACTACATATACCTCACGTCAAGGGGCTATTTGAAGAAGAGAATGATAAACTGCTAGATATGGCTGCAACATCAATATTGCGGCGTCGAATATCATGGAAATGACTGCTCACACATTGAATGCTGACACCTGCACTCCGCTTTAAAAAGTGGCCGAAAAATGAAATGATAAAATGGAAAATCTGATTGCACCATCAAATGTGTGGCGTCGAATAAGGTAAAATCAACTGTCAAATTTCTGAATTCTGACAAAGTGAGAATCTGGGGCTTAAGGAATCTTTTAGATTCCCCCTAGATTCCTTAAAGATTCCCTCCTCCGGGTCATCTGAAGATCTGGTGCTCATATCAAAATTCTAACTACATCATCAGGTTCCTGTCGCTAAGAGGTGTAAGATCAACATAAAATTTGTCCAATTTGGACACTAGCAAAATCTCGACGTCCTGAGAATTTGGCTCAATCATGGTTCCAACTGCACTTTTCCCAAGTTCATGCTTCCACCTGCAAATGAATTAAAAAAACACCTTGAACTCTGTGCCATGTTCTCCTTGGCCTCCGCGCACTGAGAAAATGAGTTTATATAAAATTTCGTGTGCAGATATGTCAATGAGAAGGCCGTTGGCATGTTGGTTAAGGTGGAGGTATTAAGGTGGCAAGTCGAGGGATCAAATCCCGCTTGCACCATATATAACAAAATGTAATTTTTTATTATAAAAATGGGTGAGCGGTTTTTATTTGGATGTTACGCATGATGTGGGTGAATTAATGGCGGGGAACTGTTACATATTAAATGAGTGGAGTTTTCTTTTAAGTTGAGGTAAGTGTTTGGTTAGGCCGCCCGTGGAGCGGGCCGGGGGGGTTCAATTCCCGCCGGCCCAAATGTGGTCGTTGTTTGTTTAGTGTGGTGGGGTGTGGGACGGGTCCACTTGAGATGGCCCACCCACCACCCATATAATGACTGTTTTAATACATATATGTGGTGGTTGGGGTGGGGTGACAGGGGTCATGACCCGTCGGCCCATTTTAATTTTTTAAAATTCGTTATATATATGTAAACGGGTTGGTGGGTGGTGGGAGTGGGCCCGCCACCCATATTATATATTTTTTTCATTTTTTAACAACTAACACATTTTTTTCGAATTTGTCTAATATAGGGGATATTAGACAAATTAACGATCCAAAAAATTCACTCTCTTTTGGGAGTTAGGTTTCATGCCCTGGGGTCGGTCAAATTGTAGGACACTTAAACCTGGCCCACTACCCAACTTTGACCAAAAATTTGACTGGCTCATTCTCCCTCATACGAGCTCGGATTTGGGTTTCGTTCACACCGTTTGAATTAGGGCAATGAGCACTTCAATTTGGTGTTAGTCAAGAACAATCTGGCCACTTTGAATTTTGACCCTTTCTGAGTCCTTTGGGACTTCTGCCTGTGTCTGGATCGACTTGGATAAAGAGAGATGGAGTTCTACCAGTGTGTCGCCAAGTGTTGTAGCAGCTACAACCACCCTCCAAAATTTTTCCTTAGCCTGTTTTGGAGCCTGCCTGCCAACCTTCCACAAAAATTTGTCTTGCTTCGTCAAGTACTCAAGCTTCAGTGTTTTCCTCGCACAAAGGAAGCCTGTCGATCACAGTTGATCCATTCCTCTCACAGGCTGCTTACCTGGACTTCATCCAGTTGTAGGCTGAGAAGCTTCCCCTTGAAAATTGCACATTTTTGGAGGGCAACCAGCCTTCCCTATAGAAATTACGCAATCCTCCGATAGCCTGTTGGGATCCAGGATTGCTCAATCCTGCTAGCCAACCCTCCCAGCAGGATTTGTGAAACTTTTCCCTGCAGCAAGCTGTTCAGCCCAGGATTTCCACAAATTTGGATAGAAGTCAATTGCTCTACCCAGAAATTGTGTAAATATCGTGAGCAGTCAGCGCAACTCCCAGCCAAGAATGCACATTTTTCCCAAGCAGTTGAGCACTTGCATGCATGGATAGTCCAGTTGAACAGTTGCATCTGGGAATGAGGAAAATTGACTTGCATGCATGCATGACTTGATCTTCACGGAATAGCAAGAGGCAACATGCAAATGGCATCCCATGATTCAGGGAGCTATTTTTAGCAACCGGGGGTTACATGCAAAGTTGTTTTAGAAGTTTCCTTCCAAGTGTTTCTTTTTCCTAGATTTGTGGCATGCACGTCATGAGACCAAAATTATTTATTTGATGCATCAAATCTCATTCATTCACATCAATCTTGGATTTCTGACATCCCACAACACATCCAAGACTCTTCGACACATCCAACTTAGCTATTCATGAGTAAGTCGCCTCAACTTGTCTTTTTTAGCATTTCTATCACTTTTTGTGTATTTGCTGATGTGAGTGCTATTTGCTTGATTTCTTTGAACGACTACTGTCATTTACATGTATTATAGCTTTTCCTAGCTCTATTTTAGTTTTCGTTGCTATCTCACTACTGTCGCATGCATGAAACTATTTTGCACAGACGTTCGCCCGACCGACGAACTGCCTCACCCACATGCATGTCGATTTTTCTGCTGAATATTTCATTCATGTTTTGCATGCACTGTCAATCACTTCTACTATCACTTGGTGTTTCCATGCATTTCATTTTCTTACTTTCTTTCAGGTTCCCATCGGCGATTCGGGCCAACCTTGGCCCGAGCTCTGCCTTCACCAAGGCTGCATTGCGCAATCTGGGAAAGGAAGGCTCACCTTTCTCTCTAGATTTGCACATTCTTGACTAGCACTAGCATCCAAGACTATTTTGTGCATTTCTGGAGGACAGTGGCTACTTGGCCCAAAAATTTGCGCAAATCTGTCCCTGGGCCAACAGTCCTTCCCAGCTGGAATTGCGCATTGTGCAATCCCAACACCCAGCTGCCTGACTAGATTGTGAATTTCACAGATCCAGTAGCCAATCCAGCCTCCCAAACATCCCAGACTACCTTTTGCGCAGTTCTGGCAGCTATTCACCCAGCCTCCTAGTGAAATTTGTGCAATCTCGCTCATCAGTTCCCCAGGTATGTGTTGTGTCCTTCCCCATATTTTCTTTGTTTTTGCTGACATATTTCTTGCCATGCATTCTGTTTGTTTCTATATTTGACAGGTTTTCATCTATCTCAATGGATTCCAAGAGAACAGGATCGCAGGAAACTGATGGTATTGGAGCTGGAACAACAGTTGAGTAGGTGTCCTCTAGTTTGCCGATATATGAAGATACGAAGTTGTATCTAGACAAGGACATCAAAATAAAGTGGCAAGAGGTTAATGAAGCATTCATAGGCACTTTTGGGGAAGACCTCGAAGACTGTCAAGTGTACGTGAACATTCATAAGGCTGTCTTGTACTGGATTGCATGCAGATACCCCGCATTCGCATGCGCGGACATGATTCACTAGATTGCCTCTCACACTAACCCTGTTATAGACATTTTTGTGCCTTACAGCATGAAGCATGAAATGTCAATAATCTAAGGGATCCAAAGTCCCTAAACATGTTGTTCCTACCCCTAGAGGAACAAGGTCAGCAAACCACAGCACTAAATATCAGTTCTCCACCTGAAAACACTCAAAAACAAGCTAATTCTGGATCATGTCAACTGCTCCACTGAGCATCTGCGCTGAATGTCAACTGCTCCACTCTGTTCCTGCGCTGAATGTCAAAAGCAATGAAGGCTACCTGTGCTGGGCGAGATTGGCCAAGTGGCACAGTCATTCCTCAATGTGTCAAATGCCCAGGAAGCTTCCAAAATGACACTTGGATCAAGGAATTCGCCTTGTGATGAGTAAGAGGATCTAGATCTCCAAGTGGAAGCAAGAAACTCTAAGTGGACTCAAGAACTGAAGAATAACTGAAGTGGGAGAGGACACTAGTCAGCTTCATGCCAGCCTCAAGCTGACTCATCCTTTCTCCAAATCTCCTATATATAGAGCTCTCTCATGAGGTCTAAGGAGGCTGGAATCTGAGGAATGTAAGGAAGTGCTGTTGGTTTGAGTATAGAACTATTGGGTGATTTGCTTGAAGGAGGTGAAGAGGAGATTTCTTTCTGCTGGGAGGTGTTGCTGGATTGGGCCTCTTATGGTTGTAACACTCTCAGAACTTTACTTCTTCCATTAATAAAGCATTTGAGGTTCTTCTATATGCATGTGTCTCAATGGCTTTTTGATACTTGTATATTTGATTTATTCTAATCCTTGAATCAGTTATGAATGTATGCTTCTTGCAGTTTCCCTCTCTTGCCATTTTGCAGGATCTTTGTGTAGCTGGGCCAGTAAAAGAGCAAGGAGCTGGGAGCAAGCAGCAAAGAGAGAAGATTGGATCAATCATTAGCGGAAGACAACGGTTAGTGGATCTTTTTCTCCCCTCTCTTACATCTCATAAAGAAGTAATCTCGAATAGCTTTGCATTCAGTTGTTGCTGAGGTACTATCACCCTTAGAGTGGGATAGGGTCATTCCGTATTGGATACTTTTCCCAACAACAAGAGTGGGATAAGGTCATTCCGTATTGGATACTTTTCCCAACAACAAACCCCGAGACGATGACCTTGAACAGTGTTAGTGGGCTGAAGCTTGCAACCTTTTGGGCATGAGATTACGATGAGATGTATCATATTACCGAGACCATGACTGTCATGACTCCTCCATTCAGCTTGCCCAACAGCAGAGCTCACTCCAGAGACATTCTGAAGGACTGGGTAAAGGAGCCAGACCGTTTTAGGATGACACCCAACCAGATCTATAAGACAAAGATATTGAGGAAGGCATACCAATACTTGTTTATATTCGCATGCTAACTAAGTGGCCAAGCAAGCACTGAGACCTTCCCTCAGAGTTGGGTGATCTTGCTGGACCAACTAGCTAGAGAAGGAAGACCATGCAACTAGTCCATCATACTCGCTCACCAGCTGAAGGAACAAGTCACAAAGGCTCGAAAGTCACCCGATGGTATGCATGCAGATATTTATATGTCTGCTTACATTCTAGATGCAGTTTGTGCATGACATGAGTTCCCAGGCTTGGAGTGGGCATGGTCACTGACAGATACTATTGTGAACACGTATTTCAAGTTGTTCTCTGAATGCAGCTTTAGAGGAGTGATCATACGGCTATCCGACCATTTTGTCACCCTAGTGTACAGGTTGATATTCGAACATGATCCACCCTACATGTCAGAGGAAGCGATGAAGGCATTGCTAGGAATTTCAGATTAGTATGCCTCACCATCCAACACGTTCATTCGAGTGTTCAGTGAGGAGAAGTCTCTGCATGTTCTGCCAAAGTTTGCCTTGGATGTGCTTGTCATGCAAGAAGTAGCGTACCACATCTCGATAGGATTGACAACTAGACTACAACGGAAGAAGAAGGAACCTTGGCCCGCTCCTCCATTGCGGATTGGGTTATATGAGATCCATAGTATCAAGCAAGCAGATTTCGAAGTAGAACAGATGAGAAAGTATCCTTTCAACCTCCGAAGCTTCAACCAGTATGACCCACACTGCATTGTGAAGGATCACTGAACTGGTCGGCTTTGCTATAGAGTGGTTAGCAAAGAAACATGAAGCAGCATCATGGAGAGCACCAACAGTAGCAACAGTAGCAGCAGCAGCAGAGGCAACAGAGCCAAGCATACCTGTGTGCGACAAAGGGAAGAGGAAGATTGTCAACCGCATGGAGGAGGAGAAAAGCTGCAAGTTTCGAGCAGATCCACTTGTAGAACAAGTAGCTATGGATATTCAGGCAAAGAGGTAGCAGCGCGACACGGCGAATCACACAAAGGTAGAGGGATAAGAAGAGAATGGAAGAAGCAGAGAAGGAGTTACATGAGTTGAGGGAGCAACTCCCGAAAGAACAAGAGTCGCACCAACAGGAGTAGGAAGTGTAGTAGCAGCAGATTTAGCAGGGGGCGCATCATGTGCATACAGAGGAAGCAGCACCCGTACAAGTTGTTGATTCATCTGAACAACTGACATTAGGCGAACAGGGTGAACCATCACAGGGGCAAGACTTTTCTCATGATATATAATAAGCGCTTGAACAATTGGATTCAGACATGGAGCAACAAGAGTTGGAACAGGATACCCACCTCATGCCTCATCACAAAGAGGTCAACTCACCCACTTCATTGCATCCTGATGATGAGAAAGTCTCAAATGACCAAGGAGGCATTGAGATCCTTGGTGGTCAACCAAAATTAGAGATGCACAACATCTCCTTTGATGAATTTCATCACAGAGTTGTGCAGTCTAAGAGAGTACCGACTTCGGAGGACCAAACATCCTCTATGAAATTTGAAGGGTAAGTGATCGTGACTGATGTGCACAAGCATCCAGCTGCTTTGGACGATGCAACTAGAGTGTATGCCAAATCAACTACCTCAAGTGTTCTTTTTCTCATAGCTGAATGAGCAAATGGCAAGGAACTACATGTGGCCAAGCAGGGAGGAGACTTGGTGACAATGTCTGCCCAAGTTGAACTAAATAAGGCAATACTAGATTAAATATTGTCCTTGGACAGAGTTATGTGAGCATTGTACTCCAAGTTTGGTACCATGCATCAAGCAGTGGTTCATCTCCATGGATGGCAGCGGTGATGTGCGAGAAGAGCACGCATCTTGAAGAACATACATAATGTTGTTTATAACATGCAAGCATGGATGATGAAGTACAAGGGAGGCCCACTTCACTTGACAAAGATGATGAAGGCCAATGCGGTCGAGCTACAAGCATGTATCCGAAGTCAGATCCGGAACTATGAAGACATACCAAAACTCATCACTAGCATACAAGCTTCCCATGCACGAGTATTCAAATGCATGGATGTTATAGTGCACACTCATACGATCCCATCACTTGGGACTCTCACCTAGGCGAAGACCAAGAAGTAGGTCTGACAGGAGCTTGACTCCTACTTTGACAAGTTGATGCGCACAGCCACCAGCCCAAACTTGCATGTCAGTGCAGACATCATGCGCAAGTACGTTGCTAGTTCGGCCACACTGAAGATAGTGATGCGCTTGCTCATAGACGAGTTGGATAGAGGAGCCTGAGCAGTGTACCCAGATGCTATGGAGGCATGGTTCAAGTTTTAGACAGATGTCACAACAGAACACATAGACACTCTCAAGGACTACCAATCTTGGCATCAATATGTCACTGTTGATCAGCATGAGGAGGTTGAGAAGTTGGACTTCTATGGTTGTGTAAGTCTGAATGATGTCTAGTTTGGCTTGTCCAAGCCATTGTTCACATGGGTACATGTGCATTGCAATGTTGAGTCATGTCAAGTGTAACTCAAGTGTCAAGAGTGGATGTAACATTCATAGAGTAGTTGAAGAGTCATGAGGGTAGTTGAATGGTCACAAAGGGGAATGTAAAGGGTCACCCCACCCTTTGCTATAAATAGTCCCTCATAACTCATTGTATAGGCTTTTGGTCAGCCAAGCTTCTACTAAGGCTATCTTGAAGAAGGCTTGGACAGTATTGTAATGCGCCTTGGATTCTCCACTCCACGGAGCTAGTACATCTCTTTGGAGGAGCAGGTGGATGTGGCTGTAGCGTTCCACTGTTGGGGCTAGCAGGTTTACATGGATGTATTGTATTATTGTGACTTACATTTCTTTATATAATAAGAGCCAACACATTTTCATGTATATGTTGTTATTGTAGTTGGACTGCTCTAGTTTCTTTAATGATATATGTTGTTTAACTTATGTACTTGCGTATGAACTGATTCACATGTAATTATATGAATCTTGTTGTTAATTTGTTGCATATGTTGTTCATGATGTCACCGTCCATGTCGACTACTCTACCGGACATCAGATAGACCTTTCACTTGAACCTTTCTATAACAACCATCGCACTCGTCTCAGATTGATCCGTGAGTGTTGTACATGTTATCTTACCTTGTATGATGTGACTGCCTCATTCGAGTGGATTGATCCACTGGAATTTGTGTATGTCCTTTGTGTTGTGTGTTCCTATTCGAGTTGGGACTGATCCCTTTCAACCTGGAACTCACCTTCACCTCCTTCCCCCTTCGAAATGTTGAAACCTCTCATACACCTTCCTTAACTCACTACATCAGTCGCACCCTTGTTGTTGATAGAGTTATCCTACTTACTTCTGCGTGACATTGCGGTCAAGGAATTACCTTACAACCCACTGCTGGGAATCCTACACCAAACGGTCTGAGGTCTAATTGGGACTTCTTACAGGGGATATTCCCTTGACATGTTGGTGGGTCCAAAATGCCAACTCATTCATATTATATTCCTAGGACTTAATAATTGGGTAATCCATATCTGTCATTAACTTAAAATTAACTTGCAACCTTATCTCTTCAGCGAAGTGTAGCTACAACTTTGATTTCTAGCTATTGTTGGGTGTGGAGCCTGATTATCTTCCTGATTGTTCAAAGGTTTTTGTTTCAGTCATGTTATATCCATGTTCCTAACGAGGCAGCAATGCCACCTATTTAATCACTGTCAAGGGGGTCTGTCAGTGTCAGTCTTTGAAGCCTTCCACTAGTGATCAAATATGCTCTTACAAAGTGGTTTTAGGATGTTACAGTCAAATTTTGTCATTTCAGAGAATCTTCAAGTAAAATTTGGTCACTAGGTATTAGGTCTAGGGTTTGTTTTCATTCCTTCCAAAATTTTCCAAGTGTCAGTCTATGTCACCATTCAACTGAGTGTATCATCATTTTAGGTTCCCATGGGTCATTTTACACCTTGTTCGTGCTTCAATTGTACTTGGGCAAGAATCATTTCCCTCTCCTAGGGTTTTGAAGGTAATTTCTCTTGTATGGTCAAATCATCAACAAAGCTTGCATCCTGATGTTCATACACCTTCCTATATCCTTAATGTACCTTATTAAACACTTTCCATCACTGATACCCCTCAAATTCCTCATTTTCGCACAAACCCTAATTTCTTGCTACAATTTGACAATTTTCTAGGCTAGGCCTGTGTTTTGCCCTTTTGTACCCCTTCCCCTCACTAAATATTTGAAATTACACTTTCCCTTGCTTCCTAACATCCCTCCCTACTTCCCAAAATTTTCTCAAGAATTTATAAGCCCCTTATCCCCTTCATTTCACTTCATTTCGACAAAACCCTTGTTCCACACATCGGGATAGGTTTTACTCAAATGTTTTTTCTAAGCAAGGAAAAATGAATTTCAAAAAAGTGAGAGATGTTTTTGTCAAAAATAGGCAAAGGAAGGACAACCTCCTTCACTTTTTACACAGGTATCATGGTTGTAGAGAAATGTCAAAAATAAAGTTGCCTAAGGAGGGTTGATGCACCTCTGAAGTGACCTTGGGAAAATCAAGACTTCTCCTAGCTTGGTTGGCCAAATGACTTGATTAATGATTCAAATGATAAATAGACACAAATAAATTTCCAATGAGCTATCATGAGCTCAGTTTGGAGTTGAGGAAGACCTTCAAAAGTTGACTACAACAACACTCTGCCTTTAGGTAGCCTCATTTTGCACATTTTGACTAGTCTTGGGAGATTTGACTTTTGACATGGAAAATGAACTCCAAATTGAAAAATTCAAGTTGTGTTGAAAAGTAGACTCAATAATATTTCCAAAAAGATATCGTGCACCCAATTTGGACACCAGGAAGGTCCTCAAAACTGGTCTGCAAAATGGCGCTACGCACCTAGCAAGGTTTTCCTTTGTTAATTTGCACTGGCGCTACGCACTTGGCAGCTGAGCCCCAAATGCTCCAAAATCACTCAATTTGCCTCAAAATTCTCAAGCTACCTCTTTTAAAGTACATTTATCTTTCTTGTTAAAAATGGTTTTTCATCAAGTCTTGGTGACTCTTTCACTCATAAAATTAAAACCCTAGTTTTTATCATCCTCTCCATTGTTTTACTTACCTCATCTTTGCCATTCATCCTTAGAACAGTCAATCAAGCCAATCAAGCCAATGGAGAGTGATTATGGAGATTTTGTCCTTGTGGACCATGAGGTGGCACAAGAAGTGAGTGTCATGGACTTGGATGCTCAAAATCCGAGGAGTGTCAAAAATTTGATCATCAAGGAAAAAGATTTGTAATGCAAGGACAAAGAGGCTAAAGGCCAAGCTAAGAAGAGTTTTGAGGGACAATAAAGAGAAATAAAAACTCAAGATCTTGGCTAAAGTCTCATTAGCTCATCAAAGAACCTGATAAGGATAACTAATGCCAAATTTCAAGAAATTTGGAGCATTTTTTGTCATTTTTGAAAATTTTAAGGCAAAAATAGGTTTTTCCGGCAGGTGCGTAGCGCCACCTAGCACTCATTTTTGATGGGGACCTCCATTTGAATAAAACTTGGTATTTTTGGATTCCTTACGAAAATTTATGCATGCTCAGAAATTACTTGGAAATTTTGACAAGTTTTGGACCTCCAAAAAGGCCAAAAACACCCAAAAAATGCCCTCTCTGCCACTTTTTGGCCACACAGGAAGCAGTCTTGGGAGATTGCAATTTTGGAGGGGCAAATGGACTCCAAATCAAAAAATTCAAGTTGTTCTAGAAAGTAGACTCATAGGGATTTCCAATGAGCTATCCTACACCTGATTTTGACCTTGGGAAGCCCTCCAAAAGCAGCTTGGAAAAAGCACTACGCACAGGATGAAAAAGTGCCAATTTTGCTCAAAAACTTTGTTTTTCGCCTAGTTTACTTCTAGTTTGAATTTTTCTCTCTTATGGTCAAATTCGTGATGTGACATGATGTAAATTGATGTAACATGATGTAAAAATGATAAAAAATTGACTTGATAAGGTAGATACATCAGTTGTAGGTGCTTTTATCAGTTGAATGAATCAGTTTCCTAGGTTTTAGAGGCAAGTTGTTCCACTGCCTATTTTTGTGTTCCTAGTTTACATATGGTTGAAACCACCCCTCTTCTCATGGATTCGACCCCTGATGGATAGCATAGGTGGGTTGGAGGTCTATATCATGTATTTTCTTAGTCATTTGTCAGGGTTGGACTCTTGTGAATGTTTTGAGCATTATCGTACATCATCTCTGTAGTTTGGCAAGGAAATAGACCAGGGTTTGCAGCATTTTGTGGGATTCTTGTGGCAAGGTGACTTAGTATTGTTTTTCCTTCTATGATTCAACTTATCATGTGCTTATGTGTGCCATTATCTATCTCTTTTCATCTTAACTAAATGAATCAAGTATAAAGGTGGAAATCATTGATGTTGTAGTGCTCTACCTTAGGGTTTGTTTAGCTTTACATGTTTTCTACTGTTTGAAGAGGACTCATGACACTTCCATGCCCTCTCCAACTCCTCACCAGTATTAAGACTCTCCATTTCACTTAATTCAAGGTACTAAAGCACTTGCCTACCTTGCCCCATAGAAACCTCTGCAAAACTAAGCTCATTCCCCGGACCGAAAACTGCCTTTCACATTTGATCCAGCAAAACACCACAAAATTCAATACCTAGCCTAAAATTAGTGTTTACATCAGTCATCTCAAGCCTCACTTGCTATATTTTCTTGAGATTGACAAGGAGAGAGCCCTCTCCCGACCTGGTAGGGCTAGCTACCAGGTTAAGTGTGGTTTGATGTTACCCTAGACCTGCCTTTCTTAGCCTGAGGTAGATTTAGGCCATAATAGGGTCCAGGGGGGGCGATGACGACTTTAATGATTCCCCCCTGGAGGGGTTTCAGGGGTAGTGCCCCTGAAGCTAAAAATAGATGAAAATTTTCCTTGTAAAATATTGTAATTCCATAATCAATCTAGGTTTTTCATTAAGTTGATGATCTTACGATAGAACTTATGATAATTTAGGGTTTTTTCCCTAGAAGGCATCCCCCAGTTTATATGAGGGAATTGTATTATGACTGAGTATGATTATTATTAGCGATAGGGAGAGAGGAGTTTGTATGAGAGCAAAGAGGAAATTACAACAGATTTATTGTAGGTTGTATCTCTTCATTTTGCTGGATAATATAGAAGGAAGGACTATTTGTTTCTCCATGGATATAGCCCAAATTGAGTGAACCACATATATTTGTGTCTCTCTTGTTTTATGTGTTTTTGCATTTTTTTTTCCGCATTATTTTGTGTATTTCATTACTTCTTTAATTAATTTCTAACAATTGGTATCAGAGTTGAAGGTCTATTTGGAAATTAAACTCAAAGGAGAGAAGAGATCTTGGTTTGAGTGGGAGACATGGCAGAAGATGGTAGGTTTAGGGCCGAGAAATTTAACAGCCAAAACTACCAGATGTGGAAGATGAAAATGGAATATTATATGTATTAAAAAGATATATACATATCATTGAGTGGAAAAACTAAGAATCCAATGAGTATGACAAACACAGAATGGCACTAGGAACAATACAGTTGTGTCTAGCAGTGTCGGTGGAATTCAAAATTTTGAAGGAAACAACAACAAAAGGTTTAATGATGGCATTGGAAAAACTATATGAAAATCCCTCACCTCAAATAAGGTATATATTATGAAGCATCTTTTTAATATGAAGATGTAAGAAGGTGGATTTGTTGCTGATCATATAAATGAATTTAACACAGTTATTAGTCAGTTAAGTTATGTAGGGGTAAATTTTAATGATGAATTTAGGGATCCATTGTTTCTTTGCTTATTTCCAGAAAGTTGGAATGGCTTAGTTATGGCTATCAATAACTCTGTCTCTAGATCTAGTACTTTAAAGTTTGATGATGTTGTTGGTGCTATCTTAACGAGGAAATGCGACAGAAAAGCTCAGGTGAGACATCAGGTAATGCTTTGAATACGAAGACTAGGGGAAGATAAATGGAAAGAAGAAGGAGCCTAGGAAATCACGGTAAGTCAAGAAAAGGGAGATCCAAATTTAGATAAGGGATAGTGTGTTGGCAATGCAAGAAGAAAGGACACCTGAAGAAAGACTACAAGTCTCATAAAGGAAAAGAAGGAGATGGACAACAAGAGAATAATCATGAATCGAATGTGATAGGTGATGTGTTGCAAGATTATTTGATTATTTCATTAGATGATATTATTGATTCCAGGGTTGTAGATTCAGGGGCCTCATTCCATGCCACCCCTGATAAGAAACATTTTCATGACTATGTTCAAGGATATTTTGGATGCTTTTGTTTGGATGATGATAAACCCTGTAAAATTGTTGGAATGGGTAATTTTTTTATAAAGAAATAGAATGGAATCCAATGGCTATTGAAGGAGGTAAGGCATGATCCAGATCTAAAGAAAAATCTAATTTCAACCGAGAAGTTAGGTGGTGAAGGCTATGTAACTAAATTCACAAACAAAACTTGGAAGGTCACTAAAGGAGCCATGGTAATAGAAAAATGAGAAAAAATTGGTATGTTGTATTTATGCAATGGTATTTCTAATTTTGTTAATTATTTAACCTCCAAAGGAGAATATACAACATTGTGGCATCATAGACTTGGGGACATGAGTGAGAAAGGGATGCAAATTCTTCAATCAAGAAATTTGTTGCCATGTTTGAAGCATGTTGATTTGGATTTCTGTGAGAATTGTATTTATGGAAAATAGAAGAGAGTCATATTTATCGGAGTTGGGAAGGAAAAGAAGAGAGAAAAATTAGAGCTTTTTCATATAGATGTATGGGGACCATATCAGGTATCATCTCTTGGTGGATCTCACTATTATGTTACTTATATTGATTATTCAACTAGAAAAACCTAGATTTATTGTGTTCAGAATAAATTTGATATATTTGATACTTTCAAGAAATGGAAAGTTTTGGTTGAGAATGAGAGAGGAAAGAAGTTGAAGTGTCTCATATCAGACAATGGAGGTGAATACCACAACAAATAGTTTGATAACTACTATTTATAACATGTAATTCGCATAGAGAATAAAGTTCCAATAATGCATCTAGTGGTAGCCGAAGATTTGAAGTTAAAATGACTTCAATTAGAACTATTTTAAGTCTAGTGGAAGTAAAAGATTTGTATCTTGAACAATTAGATGTAAAGACAACCTTTCTTCACGGGGATTTTGAGGAAGAAATATGTATGCATCAACCATAAGGGTATAAGGTCAAAGGAAAGGATTAATTAGTGTGCAAATTGAAGAAGAGTGTGTATCGCTTAAAATAGGCTCCAAGGTAGTGGTGTCTAAAATTTGATAGGTTTATGTATAAACAACGTTATACTAGATGTCACTCTGACCATTGTGTTTAACTTATAAAACAAAATTATGGCAGCTATAATATATTGCTATTATATGTAGATGACATGCTTGTTGCAAGGTCTAACATGCAGGGAATAAATGTGCTCAAAATAAAATTGGCAAATTCATTTGCAATGAAGCATTTGGGTGTTGCAAAACAAATCCTTGGTATGAGAATAACTAGAGACAAGAAAAATTACAAATTAACATTATCTCAGTGTTAGTACATAGAAAATATGTTGGAAAGATTTAATATGAAAAATGAAAAACCAGTTAGTATACCTTTGGCTAGCCATTTCAAACTAAGTAAGGAGATGTGTCCCAAGACCCAGGAAGATATGGATTATATGTATAAAGTTTCATATGCATCAGAAGTTAGAATCTTAATGTATGCAATGGTCTTCACAAGGCTTGATATTTCACATGCAGTGGGAGTTGTAAGAAGGTATATGAACAATCCAAGAAAACATCATTGGATGGAATTGAAATGGATTCTCAGGTATTTGAGAGTACCACAAATAAAGAATTATGATTTGGTGGTTCAAACATTGCTCTACAAGGATATGTTGATGTGGATATGGTAGGTGATAAAGATAACAGGAGGAGCACCACAGGGTATGTGTTTTTTGTAGGTGGAACAACCATCAATTGGGTTTCAAAGTTGAAAAACATTGTTGCACTTTCAACAATGGAAGTAGAGTATGTTGTTGCTACAGAGGCTAATAAAAAAATGATTTGGTTACAAAAGTTTATGGATGAGTTGGGCAAGAAGCAGGAGATGGGAACGTTATGCAGTGACAGTCAAAGTAGCATTCATCTTGCAAAGAACTCAACATTTCATTACAAGACTAAACATATACAGATCGAGTACCATTTCATATGGTCAATGTTGGAAAATGGACAGTTGAAGCTGGAAAAGATACACACTAGTCAGAGTCCTCTAGATATGTTAACAAAAGTTGTAACCAGGGAGAAACTGAAATTCTGCTAAGTTTCAATTGGTATTCAAGTATGATTATCAAGATCAGAAACAACCAAGTCCAAATTGGAAGCATTTTCCATCAAGTGAAGCAACGATGGAGTTTCTATAATCAATGTCCAAGTGGGAGATTGTTGGATGTAGAGCCTGATTATCTTCCTGATTGTTTAGAAGTTTTTGTTTCAATTGTGTTGGATCCCTGTTCCTAAAGGGGCAGAAATGTCACCCATTTAATCGCTAGCAAGGGGGTCCAGGGAAGGTTATCATGACTTTTATGAGCCCCCCTTGGTGGGGGTTCGGGGGAAACACGCCCGAAGCTAAAAATAGATGAAAATTTTCCCTGTAAAATATTGTAATTTCGTAGTCAGTCTAGGTCATTCATTAGGAGGATGATCTAACTCTAGAAATTATGTTAATTTAAGGTTTTTTCCCTAGAAGTCATCCCTTAGTTTATATGAGGGAATTGTATTACGGATGTGTATGATTATTCTAAGCGAGAGATAGAGAGGAGGTTGTGTGAGAGTGAAGAGGAAATTACAGTGGATCTGTTGTAGGTTTTATCTCTTTATTTTTCTAGATAATATAAAAGGAAGGTCTGCTTGTTTCTCCATAGACGTAACCCAAATTGGGTGAACTATGTATATCTGTGTCTCTCTTATTTTATGGGTTTCTACAGTTGTGTTTCCATAATATTTTATGTATTTCATTGATCTGTTAATTAATTTCTAACATATACCCATTTTTTATTAATAACATAATAATCACAAATTAACATTCAATATTTATGAAGAATAAAATATTGATAATTATTTTCCAAATAGGTTCTTAAAATTAAAACAACATTCACACTTAGACATATACAAACTCACATAAAAAAATCCAAGTCAGGGGATATCACAATTACCCTGGGCAATTACACTGGGAAAGCTTGTGGTTTTCTTCTTGCATGATATAAGACACAAACATGGATTACCCATTGGTAGTATGGGCTGTGTATGCCAATTTCCCATTGGCAATCTAGGTTGCAGACTCTAATTGCTAGTGTAGAACTAATGTCTATTGCCTAAACCAGTGTAGAACCAAATGATGAACAATGATACTACAAAGCTAAATAATGGAAGTATAAGGATAAATCAAGTGATCTTTACACTTAAAAGAGCATACATGAGTGAAACAAGGGATACTCAACCAACTTTCAAAATGATAAACAAGAACACACATGGCTGATTCAAATTCTCTTCCACTCATCGCTTCAACATATACATATGCTACAAAAATTAAGTGAAATCAAGATGAAAGTAATAAGAAACCCTTCAAACCTTAACTCCATGTACAACTCGACCTGAGCTCATGTACTTTCCAACCTTCTTGTTGATCTTATGGACTTGATATTTCTTTTATGCTCTTAGTAACACCATGCTTTCACTGCAACTCATCTTCATCACTTATTCATACAATCCATGGTGTTTCCATATGCTCCCCCTGAGACCAAGAAAGCCTCACATTGCTCGTATGTAGTATTTTATGAATATACACTAGGTAACAATGGACTATAGTGGGACTTTTCTTTTTTTACTTAGAGTCTAAAGAGGAGGAAATTGTTTTCATTCTCTTACTTTTTCCTGCTATTCATTTTAGCACATACACATTATATTGGGTTCTAATTCCTCTCTATATCAATCTCTTTGAGCCTTCTTTCCAGATACTACATCCTTTGGAATTGAAGATGACTTATTTTCCTCTACTAACCATCTAACTCATGCTCAAAATCTTATGCTTCAAACCTTAAACCAACAACACATCAACTACATTTGTATTTCTATCATCAAGTATGGCCTTGCCTTTTCCCAACACCTCAGTTGGTGCATTATCTCCAAGAATAACATGACCACCTTTTATTTTCTTCAAGGAGAGGAATTTTCTCTTATCACCTGACATATATTGAGAACATCCATTGTCTATGTACCATTGGTCATCTTATTCAAGTTTGAATAGAACAAGACCACACTTCACTTGATGCTCCTCCTTCTTCTTCCACACTTTGGTAAGCTGCTTTATGGTATGTGCATTCTCTTCTGGTTTCTTATTTAGCTTGCTCTAGATAAGCTCTTCCTTTTGCCTAATTTTCCTTGAGAAACCAAATAGCTTATTGTCTCTAACCATGTGAAAAATATTTTTACATGGATAACATCTCACATGGCCAAGATATGAGGCAAGAGGATCACACCCTTTGTTGTTCACGTTAGATATCTACTTTGCATTGAACATACTTCTACTCGATGCATGAGATTTGCAATTAAATGTCTTATGGCCAAAAATGTTACAGGAGAAACAATAACCTTGAAATACATTTGTATACTTAAATTTTGATAATATTCTCTAGGGAAGTGTACTTCATTGGCTACTTTCTTGAGGAGTCTTTCTCTTTTGTTGTCCAAACTATTCCATACCTTGTTGATAAGGACTAAACAATATGCTTCTACAACTAGTTGCAACATGTCCATAATGATGGAAAATGTAACATCCAACTTCATCCATCAAAGGAGAAAAGGGGTTATTATTCCACCTTTGAAATCAACCATACTCTTGTCTTGGTGGGAATGGTCTTCTTGGTTCATTCCTTAGGCGCTAGTTTTGTTACATGCTTCCTTTCTTTTTCCTCACGTTGTTGTCATTTTTTGCATTATTGTTTCCATGTTCTTGTGAGCTAGATTGTCCCTTATGAAAGAAAATACTAGATTTGACTGAGGGAGATCTTTGGATGTTAAGAATGTTGTCCAAGATGTTGGTACTCTTTTCCAACTTCAACTAATTGTCTGTATTGTCTTTTTCCAACTTCAACTAATTGTCTGTATTTTCTTTTTCCAACTTCAACTAATTGTCTTTATTTTCTTCTAGATTTTCATATCTAATCTCTGTTTATTTTAGTTGGCTTCCCATCACATATTCAATTCTTTTTTCTTCTTCTAACCGAATTTTCAAACTGATAAATTCTTCTTTGATCTCATTCTCCTTCTCATCAAATATTTGCAATAGTATTTTTTGATATTTATTCTCAACTGTGAGCATTTCGATTTTAGCAGTTAACTTTTCTATTACAATTAGGGATGAATCAAATTCAGCTTCAAGAACCACCATTTTGTCACATTCATTATCATCTTTGACTATTCAAATATGAATGACTACCATTAGAACCATTTAATGCACAACTAATGAATATCTCACAATCATCCCGGTAGATGGGTGGCTTACCATGTTTTTCATTTGAATCTTCATTTTCATTTTCTAAGCAAGGTTTCTCCTATTATCAATTAGATGCTTCAACACTAGGACAATGGATCTCATGAGGATGAGAATATTTCTTCTAAGATCCCTCCTCCTTCTTTTCTGCTTCTCTCCATTGTTGCTATTAATGTCTCCTTCATATAAGACTTGCAATTTGTCCCTTATATCCTTTTAATATTTAAAATACATCACCTTCTCAAGATCTGAATTGTGGATATTGTCGAAGATAACACATTTGGATTAAGCATTTAGCTACTGCACTTTCTTTGAAGGGGGTCTTTACCATAACCTTTAGAAACCATATTTCAAACATCATATCCATGTTCCAACGACTCAAACTTTAGTTTCTCTCTCCATACTTGATAACTTTCATCACTGAGGAGTGGCACAGTTTGATGATCCATGAGAAAAAATAATTACCATATTTTCCTTCTAGTGAACAAGCTGCACTAAAAGGAACCCACTCTGATACCAATTGTTTGGAGCTTGAAAATACTGAGAGGGGAGAGTGAATCAATATTATACCATATTGATCATCTCTAACATTTTTTTACCAATTATTTACTTGATTATCTAATCATCAATTAATCACCAGAACAATATATAATAGTAGATAACATATGCATAATCAACACATAAGAGAACCACATAAAATCATGAAACAAACACCATGGAAACTAGATATTAGGTGGAAACCCTTTTAGGAAAAAAACCACAAAATGTTTATCTTCTTATTCTTTCATATAATCTTCTTTTACATCAATAATTGGCACCCACCTGTGTGAAAGAACCAAATTTGAGACATACGAGCACCCACTCACCCTAGGCCACAACCTAATGGAAGAAACCACTTCCAAAACTATATGCAGACAACCATTTGTTGGAGGCATGGACTCCCAATTAGTTTCTTAGACAACCACCTAAAGGAAGCCACTACTCTTTGATTAGGAAGCCACAACTTTCTCTAAAGGCCCCAAACTTCCATTCACCATGGACCTCACTTTCATACATTTTCATACTAGATCCACCTATGCTCAATATAAACATAAAAACACCAAAACCAAATACCTATCTACAATACAAACCCTAGTTTAACAACCAACCCTTCTCAATACATCTCACTGTCAAACCCTAAAAACAACATACACACAAATAGTTTGACCAACAACATAATCACACTTAGGTTTACATGGCATCAACAACAATAGAAGATACATGCAATCAATATGAACTCACTGCAACATCCAAACTCAACCATTTCCCAGGATCATCATACACACAACCATGGAAATAAAAGCAATACAAATCAACATTACCCAACCTACAACAATAGTATGATAATACAAGGATCACGATAATTCACCAACAATCCATAGTACATGAAAATACAAAAACATACAAACCAATATTAACACACTCAACAATATAACTATCAACATCAATGAGAATATGTCAGAACTTTGCCTCTGATCTTAACCTACAACACAAACCGTCATCAACAACACTTTGTCTCTATAATTAAGAATAAATATTAGCAATATAATGCTCAACAACACATAAACACTCACTCAATAGACATAATTACATAGTCTTCAATGTTATAAGGTAGATCTCAACTCAACCAACACTTTCTCTATCATCTATAGTGACAATCTAATACTCTGACCCACATACAGGTTCTTATGCTAGTCATATTGTCATGGTTTAAGCATCAACAAACACTCATGCACAAAAGAATTCACCAAGTTACTAGAGATGATTGATTTACCACATTTAAACACCTAGAGCACATCACCATGTTCATAAATACAAGATCACATCACCATCACACCTATAGCGTCATGTGCACACTAGACACACAAAATGCACAACATTCAACTCTATCCATCACTGCGCAACCCCACTCACAACCATATACTCACACTATACTTGGCTAACCATACTCTATTGTTCAAAACCATTAATCACACAACTATGCATTATATCATCAACTCAGACTTCTATATGGATCTAATGCACATAATATCTTGTTAAATTGATCTATCTCAGTTCTCAAACATATCTATTGCATCATTTCTACCACAAATAGGTGATATGATTACATTTCAAAAAAATTTGCCCAACATACACACGTAGATACATATTTTCAGTGTTACCTAACACACACCATTACACTCAAAATACACAACACACAACACTCTGGATCTACCCCACATTGGAGTGATCAATGACCCAATCAATCATTCACATTGATTACATTACATTACACCAGATCAATACAATAATTACAACGACCAAACGAAACAAAAAACATTAATGGCATCCCACTTCATCCCTTGAGACCAAATCAAATCATCAAATTGCTTCATGCTATCAATTACCCCGGGAAATTACACAAGGAAATCCCATGGTTTAATTTTGCATTCTACAGGATGCAAACACAGATTACCCATTTTTATGCAACTAGATCGCAAAACATAAGGAAAAATAGATCAATGACTTAAAAATTAGCCTCTTCAATGGGGAAACCTCATTTTCATCAGATAAATGAACAATTCTTGGATGATACAAATGAAAAGACCTCCTTGGTATAGATATATAAGGGGTCATAATATAATTAGAGCCCACATAATAATAATAATATAAGGGCACAACAATAACAATAGTGGGCTTCCATGGGGCACAACAATAAAAATATGGGGGCTACATGGGCACAACAATAACAATAAGGGGGATACACTAACAATAATAATAAAGGGGCTTCATTATTATTATAGGGACCTAGCATGCCCCTCTCATTCAAAAAAAGTGTTGTCCTCAATGCTTGAGTAGTTTTAGATGCTTCTGTATAAAAGTCTCATCCTCCCATGTGGAATCTTCAATGGGTAAGTTATTCCAATTAATGAGATACTCTGAATTTGATCAATTATGTAGTTTTTGGGTTCTTGTTTTCGTGATTGCTTCAAGATTCAATATGATTTTTCCTTCCTCGTTAAGTTTTGGCAATACTATTTGAACTGGGATCTTGTCACTCATAACCTTCTTTAAGCATGAAATGTGTAAAACTAGGTGTACTTGAGAAGATGCATGTAGTTTCTTTCACTACGATGCTAATCTACCTGTTGTTTCATTTGATTCCATGCTAGAATGGGGTTATGTTTTAAGAGTTGGAGAACTTGTTGTTGATGCTCAATGTGATCTCCCACTGCTTGAACCTTAGAATTTTCTCTTAAATATGACTTGATGGATGGTGGATGATATCCATAAAGTGCCATAAATGGGGTCAATTTTGTTGGAATATGGAAGGAAGTGTTATACCACCATTTAACCAGAGTTAACTCCTTGAACCATTATGTTTGTGTATCAGATACAAAATAACAAAGATATCCTTCCAAACATTTATTCACTATCTCAGTTTTCCTGCCAAATTGAGGATGATAAGATGAGTTATGGGCTAATTGAGTACCAAGAAAATAAAATAATTATGTCCAAAAATTTCCAGTGAAAATGGGATCTATGTCACTTAAAATAATATTTTGGTTTCCATAGAGATTTTGAATCCATAAATGCAGTAGCAACTATACTTGTTTTAAAAGGATGAGATAATACACAAAAGTTTACAGTCTATCAACTACCACCATGATGACACTCTTTCCTTCGGACTTGGGTAAACCTGTCATAAAATCAATTGATACCTCCTCCCAACATTGACTTGGAATGGCTAAAGTTCGTAATAGAGCTAGGGTCTTAATTGTCTCAAATTTATTTTATTGGCAAACCAAACATTCTTCCACAAAATTCTAAATATAAAATTTAAGGCCATCCCAAAAAAATTCCTTCTTAACCCTGTGGTATGATTTTAAAAATCCTAAGTGCCCTCATAAAGGGGAGGTGTGTAATTCCATAAGAGTATTTTGTTTGAGTTGGGAATTCTTACATAGATATAAGTGATCTTTTTACCATAATGAGTCCTTTTTCTAGATAAATGTATCAGATGTATTGGGATCTTGTTGCAAATTTTGAATGAGAGTCCAAACCCCTTATTCATTCTTCCATTCCTCCCTTGCTTTAGTTATACAGTTAGGTTGGATAACAGAAATGGCATAGAGAAATGCTTCCACATCCTCATTCCTTCTTAAGAGTGCAACTGCAACAACATGTTGCTTCCGTTTTTTGTATATGATTTCAAAGTCATAACCCAACATCTTAGTGACCCATTTTTTCTACTCTTCTGAAGACAATATTTCTTCAAAAAATTATTTAAGACTATCATGATTTGTTTTTGCCTTGAAGTGTCTTCCCATTAGTAAGGGCACCATTGCTTCAAGGAAGGTAGTATTGCCAACATTTCCTTCTCATAAATAGGTTTGTAAATACTTTCCCTTGATTGGATTACTTTCAAAAGAAATGGGTTTTCCTTCTTTCATAAAACAACACTAATTCCATTTCTTAAGGCATCACAATCCAACATAAAGGTTTTTGTGAAGTTTGGAGTAGTTAAAACCGAATTTTGTCACATTACCTCTTTAAGATTTTCAAATGACTTAATTGCTTCTAGAGTCCAAAAAAATGCATCTTTCTTCAATAATGTTGTTAGACATGTTGTTATTTTCCCATAATTCTTAACAAACTTGCAATAATACCCTATCAACACACGAAATCCTCAAAGATGCTTTAGGGTTTTGGGGGATTTCCATTCCTTGATGGCTTTAATTTTGTTAGGATCTACCTTAACACCCTCATGAGATACAACATGACCCAAATATTCCACCTCATATACCCCAAAGAAACATTTGGATCTTTTTGCATATAATTATTTCTCCTCCAATAGTTTGAGCACCCTGTCAACATGTTGAACATGATCCTTCCAAGACTTATTGTAGATTAGTATATCATCAAAAAATACTAATACAAATTTTCTAAGGAAGGGTTTGAAAAAGGAATTCATCAAACATTGAAATTTGGAAGGTGCATTAGTAAGGCCAAAAGGCATGACCAAAAATTCATAATGACCTTCATGAGTTATGAATGTTGTTTGTCGAATGTCTTCAATATTCATTCTAATTTGATGATATCCTGAATGAAGATCCATATTGGTTAAGTAAATTTATCCATGTAATTCATTCGATAATTCATTAATGACAGGAATGGGAAATTTATCTTTAATAGTGAGCTTATTGAGCTACCTATAATCTAGAAACATACGCTATGATCCACCCTTCTTGTCTACCAATACGACTAGAGTGGAGAAGTAACTTTGGCTAGGTTGAATTATACATGCCTCTAGCATTTCTCCAACCATATGTTCAATTTCACTCTCTTGGGCATAAGGATATTTGTAAGGTCTGAGGTTTGAAGGAATGCTTCTTGGAATAAGGTGAATAACATGATCATGACCGCGAATAGGTGGGAGGCCTTTTGGAGACTCAAATACCTTAGAATGATTTTCCAATATTTTTTGGAGATATGGAGAAACAAACTATTGTGATGTTTGAACATCTAATGAGCATAATTGTGCAATTATGCCTCATTGTTCTTTCTTCAAAAGTTTTTTCATTCCATTAGAGCTTATTATCTTCCCTAGTTTCCCTGTGATGCCCCTTAATTTAATATACTTTCATTCCTAGGAGAATTTCAAGAAATGTTCTTGAAAATTAAAAGCTAGCATCCCCAAAGATTATAACCATTGGACTCCTAATACAACATTAGCACCACCCATTCGAATACAAAGCATTGGACTATTCAATACATATTACCACATGGTTAGATTGATATTATGACACTTCCCTAAGCAATTTATAGTTCCTCCATTTGCAACCATCACTTGACACTTCGGTGCTATATATAGAAATCAATTCAATTCCTTAGCTATCTTACAATGAATTAAATTATGGGTACTACCACAATCAATCAACACTATTACCTTTTTTCTCTTGATATATCCTTCTATATTGAGGGTTTGAGGAGTGATAATTCCTACCAATGCATTACAAGATATGGTTGGACTCATTTCTTCTTTCTTTGGGGTTGGTTTCTGGTGTATATCCTCTTCTTTTGATGTTTCTTGTTCCTTTTCTTCCTAATCTTCACAATCTATGTAGAAAAATTTCTTCTTGGCACACTTATGACCCTTAGTGTATTTTCTATCACAATTGTAACAAAGCCCTTTTGCTCTTTTTTTCTCCAGTTTTTGTGGTGTCAACCTTGTAGGTTGTGGGAGTATAGGAGAAGAAACACTTCCAACTTTATAGTTGTGAGTGGTAGACTTACTTGTTTCCATATTTTTTCTTTCAGTTTTTCTTGCTATTTTGAATGCCTTATCCAATTAATTATATTCCCAAATGAAAACCTCATGTTGGGTGTTATCCTTTAAATTCCCTATTAAGACATCAATCCTATTCTCCTTTAGAATATCATTTACCTTGTAATCAATCGGGTGGTAATGTTATGCATTGACTATGAAAACAAATAGAGGGAAGTATGATAAATTTGGGTGAGAGAAAGGGTGTGACCCTACGGAGAGTCATGTGAGATGCATGAAGGTTACAAAACATGAAGGGAAATGAAAGTACGCCCCTTGGAAGCCTGTAATAGCATGCATGTTGAAAGGAACACACAAGCGAAATAACATCACAAGCTAAGATGCAGAATAGTCCACAAGTTAAAGTGATGAGTTAATATAACACCACACATTCAATAAGATTCATACAAATGCAAATGAAATAGTCCATAAGCATAAGCTTAAGTTAAATAACATACATTGAAAATACAACAAGAATAGTCCTACTATATTCACAACATATGCATGAAAGTGTGTTGCTTCTGATTTGATTATTATAAGTGAAAGTTCCAATCATACATACACCATTGACAACCACTAACCCCAATAGTGGAACATTACAGTCAAGAACACCTGCTCCTCCAAAGAAGTATACTCGCTTTACACTACAGAAAAGCCAAAGCTCTTCACAATACTCCCAAGCTCTTTCTAAGCCTAAGCATAGCCAAAATCTTGGCTCCCAAAATATCTTTACATGAGTTATGAGGTTCTATTTATAATAAGAGGGGGTGACTCTTCAACTCCCCTTTGTGACCTTTGGACTACCCTCATGACTCTTCAACTTCTTTACAAAACAACACATTATAGTACATGATGACTCTTCATATTCCAATATTGGCACTTGGAATTCCACTTACAACATAATTACAAATGATATTACATTTTATACTCATACCCATATAGGACAAGATAAGGTAGAGACAACTTGACAACCTAACAAGACAAGACCCTACGATGCTTGAGTTTTGGAACACTCTAGCTTGGCAACTTCCACTTGATTCTTCTCGGTCACATATCGATGCAAAGCTTGGTACTGTAAAATGAAATCCCCAAACTACATGATGGTGTCAGGATGGAAGAAAACTCTAGCCTCCATAGCATCTAGGTACAATGATTTGGAACCAGTCTTAACTTCTTTCTCAATCAGGAGCAACATGGTTTTGATCTGGACGGACCACCGATGTTGTTCTGCATTTTTTTCTGTTCAACGCTAAATCATCCTTGGTGGCAACATGTCTCAGTTGCTCCAATTACTCTTCAATCTCCTGCTTGACTTGGTGTTTGTGTTTGGCTTTAGTGAGTGAGCTGATTGATGGGATTTTGTGGGTTCTCACCATGAAGTCCAATCAATTGTACAACCATACATATGAGGCCTGAATGCTTCCAATGAATGAGGCGAGCTTCTTGTTTTTCTAAATGAGCATTCACACTCTTTCTTTCTCCAACTATGCCTACAACTTCATCTTATTTACCAAAGTAAGTGGTGCTCCTTTATATCGCATTGTCCATTCTTACGTGGTGGTGATGGCAGTTTTCACATTCGTAAGAGTCTTACCTTATGTATGGTCATGAGATCCGCATAGAGGTTCCACATGGTCCCTTAAAGTGTTGATACCTCACCAAGTATCGTTGCTCTCATTCCCCCAAGTAGACCTGTGCAGGAGCTGCATTATGTGTTCCTGTACAGAGCTATTCTATCTCTTGCTAGGAAAAATGTAGCTTCTGTATCAATTTCTTACTCTCAGTTGTTAAATAATGAGTGTTTTATCTCGTCGCACCCACGAATGCCAAGTTGGCTTTCACAATGACATTTGGATTCCTGCTGGTGTCCACCACTATCACCCTTTCTCTATTCACTATAGGTGATTCATGACCATACAGAAAATTCTCTCTCCGCACTTGTACAATCCTCTTCTAAAGTTCATTATATGATGGATTATAAACATCCATTACCAGATCATCACTAAGAGGAACTATGTCCCCTTCCTCGCTTGGAGCTAACTCTATGGCTGGAGGTGGTGGAGATTGACGATGACCTATGGTGCAATGGGCATTAGGCCAAAATATTCATCCTGTAGTTTCAATTCCAAATCCATGTCCACAACTTCAATCATGTCTTCAATCTGTTGAGCAAGCTCGCGATCATGCATTTTTTCTCTCTTTCCCTCTGCTGCTGGTTGGTTTTGTTCTTGAATCAACGTTATGTATTTTTCCATTGCACCTTGCCTTTCTTCTTGTTCCTTCTTCTGCTTCTCTTCCTATTCTTTCCTCCTCATCTCTTGTTCTTCCTTCAGTTTTTTTTCTTCTTGCTTCGATCTAAGTTTTGCTTCCTATAGGCTTTGATTTTCTCTCTTCCTCTGCTCTTCTCTTTGTCTCCTCTGCTTCCTCTTTGCTTCCATTGCCAAAGTTGCATGCATGAAGATTGAATTCACTTTCGTATTGCATTTTTTCTCCCCCTCTATATTGTCCACAACCTTTCTCTTTCCCTTATCTTGTACTAGATTGATGCCTTCTTCTATTGTTGTTGGAATTGCTACCATGTTAGTGTTGACTCCTTTTCTATAAACAATTGAGTGTCACCGTATATTGGCAAGTTAACTAGTGCTTGCTCAACTGCTTCCCCAGTACCGCTTTCATTGGTCTCTCTTGAAGTAACTCTTTTTGGTTCCATTGTAACAATGACAGCTAGAGAGAAGTGCTTCACAAGTGTGGTACCTGTGGAACAAAAGGGACATTCATGGAAAGAAAATATTTGCTTCAAAAAATCAACTTTTAAAGCATGATCAAGCAAAAAATCAGGCAACTGATGGGAAGTATCATGCAATTTTCATTGGCAAGAGGGATTGGCTGCTTATGGAAATTTCACATTGCACAGTCCCAACAACTAGGGATGAGTCTTGTGGCTTGAGACTGCGCAATGCGTAGTCCCATCCGGAGCAGGGAAAGGGAGAGATTGCATATTGCGCAGTTTCAATGGCCAAGGTGATAAGATGTCCCCTAAAACTACACAGTGTGTAGTTGGATCCAACTTGTACTGCGCACTTTGCAGTTCTAGAGGCCAAGCATGTGGCTTGAGCCTTAGGATTGCACAGTGCCCAGCTGGGCAAGGCAAGATTTGGCCAAGGAAGTACATATCTGCCCAATGGAAGTGTGAAAAACAAGGAGAAGTGAATGATGATGTGAGATTGAGTGAAAAAATGACTAAGTGGGATTGAATCAATGTGGAACAAGTGCATAAACTAATAAAATAGAAGGAAAATTAAGTATGTGAGGAGAATCTCCGCAACAATGACCATCAGTGCAAAAACAAGAGAACCTATGCGACACTTATGAAAGTGTTGTAGCGGCTACAACCACCCTCCAAAATTTTTCCTTAGCTTTGTTTTGGAACCTCCCTACCAACGTTTCACAGCAACATGTCTTGCTTCGTGAAGTACACAAGCTCCAGTGATTTTATTGTTGAAAGACATCCTGTCGATCAAACCTTGATGCATTCCCCTCACAGGTTGTTCATTCAGACTTGGTCCAGTAGTAGGCCGAGCAACTCCTTCATGAATTTGTGTAAATATGGAGGGAAACTAGCCTTCCCTCCAGAAATTGTGCAATCCTGATTGGTAGCCTGTTGCACCCCAAAATTGTGCAATTCTGTTGAGCAAGCTTCACCCAAAAAATTGCGCAATCCTTCCCAGTTGGGCTGCTCAGCCCAGAATTTTTGCAAATCTAGGCAACAATCGGATGCTCTACCCAGAAATTGCGCAAATCTTCTGAGTAGCCAGCCCAGCTCCCAGCCAGAAATGCACATTTTCTCCCAGTAGTTGAGCAGCCTCTTACATGTGCAGCTGAGTTGGTCGGTTCCCTCCGGGACAGAGGAAAGTAGACTTGCATGCATGGGTTGCTTCTCCCAAGGCAGCATGCAAAGGAATCTCTTGTTCTAGGGGTCTATTTTTGGAAGTTGGAGGTTACATGCAAGGATCATTTCAGAAACCTCCCACCAAGTGTCACTTTCTCTAGATTTGTGGCATGCACATCACAACCTCAATTCTATCAAAACTCATCAACCGGATGCTCCAAAGCTCATTCCTCACATCAAACTTGCAGCTCTGGCATCCCACATCACATCTAGGAGTTGTCGACACATTCAGTGTAGTTGTATTGAGGTAAGCCCGTATTCCATGTCTTATGTTGCATTTATAATGCTTTTTGTGTTTCACTTTGTATGAACATTTTCTGCTTGATTTCAATGAGAACTTGATGTCAATTTGATACATACGAGTTTGTACTATCACTGTTTCAGTTTTCGTTAACATCTCATTATTGTTGCATGCATGAAACTTTTTTTCACGAACGATCATCAATTCGGCGACTCGCCTTACTCACATGCATGTTGTTCCATTTTCTGAATCTGTCATTCATTGTTTTCATGCACGATCATTCACTTATGCTTACACTTAGTATCACCATACATTCACATTCACATTCGCTTTCAGTTTCCCGTCAGTGAGTCTAGGCAGCATTGGCCTAGACTCCGCCTCACCAAGAAAACATTTCGCAATCCTGAGAGGGAAGTCTCTATCTTCCTCTTAGGAAATGTGAATTTCTGCCCAGTGATTGTCCTCCAGTCTTGTATTGTGAAATTATGAGGGACACTGACTACTGGCCCAAAAAATTGCATAATACAGTCACTGAACCTGTAACCATTGCCCGCTGACATTACACAATTCCAGTAGTCAGCAACCAGACTGGATTGTGCATTGCAGAGTTCCAGCAATTAGTCAACCTCCCAGTAGCCCAGAATATGCCTTGCACAGTCTTGGCAGTTAGTCTCCCAACCTCCCGGCGGCAATTGCGCGACCTTCAATATCAGTCACACAGGTATGTTGCAAATCAGTTCTCAAGTTCATTTTGGTTTTCAACTGATAAATTGCTTGCCATGAGTGTTTCCATGTCTCCAGGTATCATTTTTGTTGATCTACCTCTCAATAGCACAGGTACAATGGTTTCCAAGAGAGCAGAGTCGAAGGCACTATTTAGAGCACACTTAGGGATGTAGTTGATCAAGTGTCTATGAGCTTGCCTACTCACGAAGACATCAAGTTGTTTGTATACAAGGACATCAAGATATGACGAAAGAAACATCATAGTGAGAAGCATCATGAATAGAAGATGAAGGCATCATACTGGATGCAACGAATGCAGGAGGAAGGTTTTTGACAACACAGACATGGAACAAAGTTGCAAGCTCAAGCAGATCTACTGATGATGAAAGCAACTTTGGAGACTCAAGCTATGAGGTGACGACGCGATTGTGTGAAGACAGAGAATGGAACAAAGAAGGAGTTACATGTGCTGAAGCAACAACTCAAGGAAGAACATGAGCTGCACAGACAAGCAAATGAGTTGTAGCAGGGGGCACAACATGCACTCAGGGATGAAACTGCGCCTGTACAAGTTATAGATCCATCCCAACAACTAGCATGGAGTAGACATGGTGAGCAGTGTTGTTGATCGCATGCAAGGGATTCAACAACATGCATGTCATTGTGCGCACTCATGCGATCCAACCCATTCAACACACTCACCAAGGCGAAGACAAGAAGCAAGTCCAGCTGGAGTTGAGCATGTAGTTGACAGTTGATGCACATGACCTCCAACATGAACACACACTAGAAGATAAACACAAACACTATGCATCAGTGTGTTGTCAGTTCGGTTGCACCAGGAAGACCATGCTCATGCTAGCAGATGAGTTGGATGAAGGAGCCACACTAGTGCACCCGGATGCAATGGAGGTAAGAGTTCGCTTCAGCAAGGTGTCACCATGGGGTGCATGCACACCATCACGAATGACCAAGCTTGGCATCAACTCACCACCTTCACCATCATAAGCATGTCAAAGAGTTGGTCTCACCACAATAACCCGAGTGTCAGTGTTGTCTTGCATGGCTTGCTCAAGCCATTTTGTCTAACATGAGCACATGTGCATTATGATGTAACATTGTGTCAAGTGCAAGTTCAAGTGTCAATAGTTGGATGTAACAGTCATAGAGTAGATGAAGAGTCATGAGGATAGATGAACTGTCATAAACGGGAATGTCAAGGGTCACCCCACCCTTTGTTATAAATAGAACCTCATAACTTATTGTAAAGGATTTTGGTCAGCCAAGCTTCAATAAGAGTATCTTAGAGAAAGCTTGGACAGTATTGTAACGAGCCTCGGATTCTCCATTGTGCAAAGCTAGTACATCTCTTTGGAGGAGCAGGTGGTTGTTACTGTAACGTTCCACTATTGGAACCAGTGGTTGGACATGGATGTATTGTATGACTATAACTTACACTTCTTAATATAACAGAGCAACACGTTTCATGCATATGTTGTATTGTATTCTATGCTATCTGGTTTACTCTAAATGATATATGTATTGTTTGCTTACGCATGCAGGTGTGGAATATTCTATATAAGTATGTATGAATCTTTCTGAAATGTGTTGTTGGTTTAACCATCACTTTGGATTACTCGCTAGCTTGCTTTCCAGCTTGTGATGCATCTTCGATTGTGTGTTCCCTTCCAAGCCAAGTACAATTACAGGTTTCCAAGGGGTGCACTCATCTCAACCCCCATGTGTTAGAACCTCTCATGCACCTTCCTTGGCCCGCTATAGCTGTCACACCCTTTCTACCAACAGAGTTATCTTACTTGCCTCTGTGTGAAATCACGGTCAAGGCATTACCATGAGACTCACTGCTAGGACTCCTACACCAAACGGTCTGAGGTCTAATTGGGACTTCTTACCGGGGAGATCCCCTTACATGTTGGTGGGTCCAACACCATCAAAATTTTGGCACTAGAAGGAGGGCTAGATGACAAGTTGAGTCCTCACATATGTTTTGAATCTCTACATATCTATCATGACTAACTACTAAGTTTCTCTTCCGGAGTGTATGTCTTATGGAAACAATTTCATCATCTTGGAAATCTCTCAGGTAACTTGTCTCATAAAACATTTGATGGTGGAGGCTATGTAGCCTTGGTTAGGCATGCAGTCGGCGTTGTAGCCTCATGCGAAAGACATGGATTCTTTGAAGAATACATGAGTTGCGCATCGTTTTTCTACACGCTTTGATGGCACCCAATGCGCTAGTGTGCCACATTGCCTAAAGACTTCAACTTTAAACTTCCAAATAAAAAACTCTTTAAGAGGCTGATTTTTTTTTTTTTTTTTTTTTTTTTTTTTTTCAGGCTATCCTTTACAGTGGCTGCTAACTAGCTCAAGCTGGCTTCTTCTGCTGGTTTCACAGTGGCTTTGTTGGCTTCTTCTGTTGGTTTCACACTGACACTGGGCCAATAGATGCCTGAAATGAACTTCTGCTGGAGATGCTCATGCTGGTTGGCTGACGCTGGAATACATATCATGACTAGTACAGCAATAAGAACCAACAAAAAACTGCACATGATTGATCTCTTGGGATACAGGCGCACTAGGCACAGGCCCTCTATCCATCACCAGAATTCAAACTCATCCTACCAGGTTAGAAAACCAAATCTAAACTGCGCTAATTCATTTATAATGACAAAAAAGATCAAAGAAATGTTGTATGCAATGCTTTGGTATACCGATTGCTGTAGTTTTTTTACCATTTGAATGATGCTTGCAATCTCAATCAGTATCTAATCTGGGCGAGTTGTAATTAATACACTAATGGCATTGATAGATCAAATAGGATCAGCAAGGACTAGGGCAAGGGCATAGGACTTAGCGAATCTATGTATGCCAGCAATTGATGATGCAAGGAAGTGGGGTATCGGTTCCGGTCAAACTCCCATCCAAACCCTTACCTCCAGCTTATGCTGTGAGATCTCAGATCTCCGTGTTCCAGATATGATCTGCATGCTTTAGGCTCAGATTGCCACCAGCATAAGGGTGTGAGAGAGTCGATAAATGGAGTGGGCTGAGGAGGTCAAGGCAAGCGAGGATAAGACTGCAATCAAGATGTGGGCTATAGCAATTGTGGTCGTGGCAGCTGCAATGGTGACCATTTTAATCGAAATGGTTATAATAATGATAATGACAACAATGGATATTTGGGTTATGGTTCTGGTAGAGCCCTAAGCATTGGACAGGCCGTGGGCCGCCTCAGTTCCTCAGCGTGTTGGAGTGGAGCAATAACAAAAATTCTAGAAACAGAGGCAATTTTTTTATAATAATAAAAAATGATTTTCAGATTTTAAAAATCTAAAATCAATGATAAAATTTATTTTCTTTTTTAAAAAAAATCTAGACAATTTCAATACCAATCATTTGCTGGTCAATTGAATGGAGTTTTCCAGGACTTTTTTGAGTTGGAATACATCCACTGCAGCATTACTCGAGCTCTGATACCACAATAATGGTAGAAGTGTCCTCAGACATGTAATTTTATTAATCAAAAAAGCAATTACATTTGGAATTTTGCAAGAGTTTACACCAGAACAACCAAACACTCTTGCAATGAGCTATTTATAAGCTTAATGTCCTAACTACCTCTAATTATGGATCACTTATGCAATAACAAGTGTCCACTTTCAATAAAAGCTATTCAAACAATATTACTAACAATTCTCCTAAAATAGAGCCTAAGGTACGACAGATTTTTAGAGTCATATCTTTTACAACAATATACTAATTCTAAATGTCTCCATTAAATAATTAAATATTCTAGATTAATAATTATTTTATTCTAAGTTAATAACCTATGATAATATTTATTTTTGGATCATCTAACACTGCCTGAAAAATATATTCATTCTCTTGCTCATCTGGTCATAGAGATAGATCGTGCTTTCAATCACTTTAAGTATCAAACACTCAACAAAGAAATTATGGAATTACAAAAAGCACCCGATGAATCCATTGAACAATTTTACACACTATTTTGTAATCTTGCATACCGATTCTCGGAAGATGATATTGATTGGGAATTTCTTGATGGAAGATTTGAGTGTCTTCTTCACATATCCAAACCCTGCTCAACGCACTCTGGTGATGGAGCTCCGCAATCACAGGCAGACACATTTGCTGTCACGAGTGACTGTCCGCCTTCACCTCATCAAACAACTCCACCCCCGCGGAGTGATGTGGGAGATCATGCACACACGTCAGTTGAACTGTCACATCCTCCCACCCCACCTACTCTTGATATCTGCGCAGATTTGGCTTGTAAGTCTGTTGGTTGTCACATGGATTTGTTCCCTCAACCTCCATCCTTGCATTCTGTTGATCCTCTGGATTGTACTGTCTTGTGTTCTTCCATTTCGAACTCCTCGCCTGTTGTGAATGAGGATCAAGTTGTCGACGGATTTGGTGTTATGCAGCCAACCTGTACCATCATCCATGATGAGTGTGTGTGGGAATCTAAAGAAGAACCCACGATGAAGGATGACTCCCTTTTAGCCGCGCATCATTCGCTTCATCCTGACATCCCTTGTGATTCTGACACTGCTGATTTCCCCTGTGAAAACCCATTTCTAGATGTTTCTACTTCTGATCATTCACAGGACACGTTGGATGTCATTCTATCATCACAGTACGAAGAGGACACATCTTCCTCCGGAAATCCATCCAATCTGTCATCTGTCATTTCTAAAAACATAAAGTCTGAACATCTTTGCTTCTCATCTACCCCTTTGCCCGATTCATCAAATCATGAGGATGCCGAAAGACATCCTAAATTTGTTGATCTTGGCTGTCGTTATCTCTCTACTTCATATGATCATGATGTTGATTCAATCATTGTTAATATATCTAAGAAACTAGTCTACAATGATCTATATGTCAACGAAGTCGAAACCCTGTAGACTGTCAAGGCACTTCAACCTGAGCTGATGGTTATGTCAAACCCTCGCTGTCTTGAGGTTGGTTTCTCTTCTGATAAAGAAATTGTTGAAACACTCAAGGCTCCTCATCACTCTCTACTTTGCATTGAAGATCAACCAAACACCTAGATTTCACTTCCTCCACTTGAACTACATGATCCCATCGCTCATGCATTGGAGGAATCTCACGCAGCAAGCACACATGCACAACATAAGTGGTCTACCTTTCTCATGTTTGCTTTCATGTCATAGTCAAAAAATGCACACACTCAACATCTACATGCAGTGTAGCATAACACCATGGCAGCTCCTTAGAGTGCATGTCATGCACTTTCACTCATCTATGTTTCGTGGTTGTTTGTAAACTTGGAGTGTGTTTGTCTTCACTGTTATATCTTTCTTGTTTGCTGGTTCGCTTAGCTATCTTGTTCGTGAACCATGCCTTCACCAACATGGGTCAACCAATGCACCGTGGCTGCATTGGAAGTATCACTTCATGTGAAATGGCCTATGCACCTTTAGCTTAGGAGTAGGAGTAGTGTTTACTTTTAGTATGTTTGCTTGCATGCTTGTTTGCTTACTTGATTTGTTGGTTTGTTTGTTTGCTTGCTTGTTTACTTACTCACTTTGCTTTCACTTTTGCTTCTGATTCTACTTTACTTTGTTGTTTGTTTCCTTGTTTTGTTCATAGGTTAGTTTCGCATGAAACCATGTATGAATCTTGAAACAAGTTGGGTAAAGTACTAGAGGAATTGTACAACTATGAACATTTGGTTATCTGTCATCCACTCTCTGTATGAAGAACTTGTTACTTTTGACCCATGATACATCGAAGGAAAATATGTACTGTTCGAAGTGAACCTTGGTGAAAACACAACGATTGCACGCTAATTAGTGTCACCTACTCTAGTCAGTTGTTTTTGGGTTAACCCTTGTCTGCCCAGTCAAGTAGAGTAAGGTGAGGGGGAAAACCATAACAGGCACGTCAGAGGTATAACAAACTACTTCTCTATTGGAACAACCTCTTCTTCTCTCAATAAGTCGGGATCCCTCTTCCGATCTTGAAATGAATAACTGCTAAGCACAATTACGAAAATGAAAAAATGAAAAATGAATAATGCGAAAGAAGAGAAAGGCTTCCCGTGTAGAGATGTGATGCAAGTAACTCCGCTGGGGTACTGACCAAACTCACTGGCAGTGGAGCCATGCTTGTGTTCCTATGTGACTCCGCCGAGGTACTGTCCAGGCCTGTTCGCAGTGGAGCAACACCAGAGATGAAACTAAGACTCTGGCAACTATAATGCTTGTGCATCAATATACCCCTCAACCCCAATCGAAAAAATTGTGTTGAATTGGCTTGGAATGTGTGTCAATCGACTAAGAGCTTGGCAGATGCTACATCTTACAATCAAGCTAGTATGAAACCAAGATGAGATGAGAACTGAACAATACTTCCAGAGGTGTTATACTTTCTTTTCACAAAAAAGGACCATTCAAAGAGCTGGAGTTATACTAGTGTGTCACAAAGTGTTGTAGCGGCTACAACCACCCTCCAAAATTTTTCCTTAGCTTCATTTTGGAGCCTCCCTACCAATCTGTCACAGATGCATGTCTTACTTCGTCAAGTTCACAAGCTCTAGTGATTTTCTTGCATAAAGACAGCCTGTCAATCAAACCTTGATGCATTCCACTCATAGGTTGTTCATCCGGACTTGGTCCAGCAGCAAGCTGACAAACTCCTTTAATAATTTTCACAAATCTAGAGGAAAACCAACCTTCCCTCCAGAAATTGCACAATATTGACTGGCAACCTGTTGGGCCCCAGAATTGCGCAATTCTGCTAAGCAAGCTTCACCCAAAAAATTGCGCAATCCTGACTGGCGGCCTGTTGGGCCCCAGAATTGTGCAATTCTGCTAAGCAAGCTTCACCTATAAAATTGTGCAATCCTTCCCAGCTCGGCTGCTCAGCCCAGAATTTGTGTAAATTTTCGAAACAATCAACTTCTCTGCCTAGAAATTGGACAAATATTCTGAGCAACCTATAGGTTTTAACCCTGTACATAAATTACCCACATACGAATTCTAAAACACAGAAAATAAACAATGCGAGAGCATAACACATCAAACACATATACACAGAGATTTTCCCCTGGATCCCAAAACTAGGACTACCAGCTTGATTTTTCATTATGTTCGTCTCAATGTTACAATACATATATATACATGCCAAAGCATCCAATACCATGGACTGAAAACCATGTGCAAAAACCATGCACAAAACCATAGGTAGGTTCACCCCACCTAATATAAGGTCCAAAAAAAAAATTCCCCGGCCCCGTAGAGGGGGGCTAACCATCCCCCTCAAATGCCCCATACAGGGGGGGTTGTTGTCCCCCCACTGCGTAATCAGTGCAACGAAGGGGGGGCTTCACCCCCCCTCTAACCCCTCGGTTAACTAGGGTGGCTAGTATTGGAAAGAATATAACACAACCCAACACAGCTATCCTAGCTCCCGGCCAGAAATGCGCATTTTCTCCCAGCAATTGAACAGCCTCTTGCATGTGCAGCTGAGTTGACTAGTTCCCTCTGGGACCAAGGAAAACAGACTTGCATGCATGGGCTGCTTCTCCCAAGGCACCATGAAAAGGTATCCCTTGTTCTAGGGGTCTATTTTTGGAAGTTGGAGGTTACATGCAAGGATCATTTCAGAAACCTCCCACCAAGTGTCACTTTCCCTAGATTTGTGGTATGCATGTCACAACCTCGATTTTATCAAAACTCATCAATCGAACTCTACAGAGCTCATTCCTCACATCAACCTTGCAGCTCTGTCATCCCACATCGCATCTAGGAGAGTCGGCATATTCAGCTCAAATTTTTTGGGGTAAGTCCACTTTCCATATCTTGTGTTGCGTTTCTGGCGTTTTTTGTGTTTCACTTTATATTAACATTGTCTTCTTGATTTCAATGAGTGCTTGCTATCATTTTGATACATACTAGCTTATACTAGCATAGTTTCAATTTTTGTTAACATCTCACTGTTGTCGCATGCATGAAATTGTTTTTCACGAATGGTTGCCAATTCGGCAACTCACCTCACTCACATGCATGTTGTTCCATTTTCTGAATCTATAATTCACCGTTTGCATGCACGATCATTCACTTATGCTTACACTCAATATCGACATGCATTCGCATTCACCTTCACTTTTAGTTGCCCATCAGCAAGTCTTGGTTATCTTGGCCCAGACTCTGCATCACCAAGGTAGCATTACACAATCTTGAGAGAGAAGGCTCTATCTTCCTCTTAGGAAATGTGCATTTATGCCTAGTGACTGTCCTCCAGTTTTGCATTGCGCAATTCTGAGGGACAGTGACTGCTGGCCCAGAAAATTGTGCAATGCAGTCACTGAGCCTGCAACCATTGCCAGCTAAGATTGCGTATTGTGCAATTCCAACAATCAACAGCCAGAATGGACTATGCATTGTGCAGTTCCAGCAATCAGTTAGCCTCCCAGCAGCCTAGACTGTGCCTTGTGTAGTCTTGGAAGTCATTCTCCTGACCTCCCGACGACAATTGCGCAACCTTCATGATCAGTCACACAGGTATGTTGCAAGTCAGTTCTCAAGTTCATTTTGGTTTCTGATTAACATATTGCTTGCCATGACTGTTGCCATGTCTCCAGGTATTGCAGGTGTTCATCTGCCTCTCAGTAGCATAGGTATAATGGTTTCCAGGAGAGCAGAGTCGAAAGCACCATTCAGAGCACACTTGGGGATGCAGTCGATCAAGTGTCTATGAGCTTGCCTACTCACGAAGACATCAAGTTGTTCGTAGACAAGGACATCAATCTATGGCAGTTGCAACATCACAACGAGTAGCATCATGAACAACAGTTGAAGGCAGCATACTGGATGCAATTAATGCAACAGGAAGGTTGTTGACAACACATAGGTGGAACAAAGTTGCAAGCTCAAGCATATCCACTAATGATGAAAGCAACTTTCGAGACTCAGGCTATGAGGTGACGACGTGATCGTGCGAAGACAAAAAATGGAATAAAGAAGGAGTTGCATGTGTTGAAGCAGCAACTCAAGGAAGAACATGATCCGCACAAACAAGAAAATGAGTTGCAGCAGGAACAGGAATAGCAGGGGGCGCAACATGCACTCATGGATGAAACTACGCCCATACAAGTTATAGATCCAACCAAGTAGCTGGCACGGAGTAGACATGGTGAGAAGTGTTGTTGATCGCATGCAAGGGATTCTGTAGCATGCATGTCATTGCGTGCATGCATGTGATCCAACCCATTCATCACACTCACCAAGGTGAAGACAAGAAGCAAGTCCGACTAGAGCTGAGCATTTAGTTGACAATTGATGTGCATGACCACCAACACACATTGGAAGATCAGCACAGACACTATGCATTAGTGTGTTGCTGGTTCAGTTGCACCAAGAAGACCATGCGCATGCTAGCAAACGAGTTGGATGAAGGAGCCACACCAATGCACTCATATGCAACAGAGGCAAGAGTTCGCTTCAACAATATGTCACCATGGGGTGCATGTACACCATCACGGATGACCAAGCTTGGCCTCAACTCACCACCTTCACCATTACAAGCATGTCAAAGACTTGGTCTCACCACAACGAACTTCGTGTCAAGTGCAAGTTCAAGTGTCAATAGTTGGATGTAACAATCATAAAGTAGATGAAGAGTCATGAGGGTAGATGAACTGTAACAAATTGGAATGTCAAGGGTCACCCCTCCCTTTGCTATAAATAGAACCTCATAACTCATTGTAAGGGCTTTTGGTCAGCCAAGCTTTGATAAGAGTATCTTAGAGAAAGCTTGGACAATATTGTAACAAGCCTTGGCTTTTCCACTGCTCAGAGCTAGTACATCTCTTTAGAGGAGAAGGCAGTTGTGGCTATAACATTCCACTATTGGAACTAGTGGTTGAACATGGATGTATTGTATGCCTAGAACTTACACTTCTTAATATAACAGAGCCAACACGTTTCATGCATATGTTGTATTGTATTCTATGCTATCTAGTTTACTCTAAATGATATATGTATTGTTTGCTTACTCATGTATGGACTATTCTGTATAAGTATGTATGAATCTTTCTGAAATTTGTTGTTGGTTTAACCATCACTTTGGATTGCTCACTAACTTCCTTTCCATCTTGTGATGCATCTTTGCTCGTGTGTTCCCTTCCAAGCCAAGTACTATTATAGGTTTCCAAGGGGTGCACTCATCTCAACCCCCATGTGTTAGAACCTCTCATGCACCTTCCTTGGCTCACTGCGGCTGCCACACCCTTGCTACCAACAGAGTTATCTTACTCGCCTCTATGAAAAATCACGGTCAAGGCATTGCCATAAGACCCATTACTGGGACTCCTACACCAAACGGTCTGAGGTCTAATTGGGAATTCTTACCAGAGAGATCTTGTTACATGTTGGCGGGTCCAACAGCATCAACAGAAAAGAAAGATATAACTTGAAACAATACTTATACAAGCTAAAACAAGTTGAAATGCCAACAACCATGAAGAGAAAAAAGAAAAAAAACACTCACATAAGAGAAACGACAAAAAGCGACAGAAAAGGTGGCAAAAAGTGATAAAAGAAAAACTCACCCGAAAAAGTGACGATGACCCCACCGAAGGTTACTTGATCTATTTATGAATTCTAGAGCTTCATGATCAAATTCCGAAATGAGATGTAGAGGCATTAGTTAACTAGATTTGAGCAAATGAGGTTTTATGACGCACATGCCTAAAATCAAGGAAAATCTACATTTGGTGGAAAATTCTAAAAATAGCAATGTGTCTCCTTCAAGATACTAAAAATAGATCCCTATTTCCTAGGGATGCTTTTTCTCCCATTATTTTTTTGCTTTTCAGGGAAATTTTCCATGCACACTACCGGGAAAGACTACACAGTTCTAGGGAACTGGGAAACTTTCGGGCTCAGTGCACTACGTAGTTTATGAGCTTAGTAAGGGATTGCAGTGTTCATTGGCTCAGTGATGGGTTTTCTTCCATGACTACGCATTTTCTGAGCTCAAGGATGAATTCTAGTCAGGATTGCACAAATCCTATCATCAAGGCATCTTGCCCTCAAGGATTGCACAGTTTCTGGAGGTAAGCCTAGAACTGTTGTGAGACCAAGGTGGGAGATCAACTTATGATTTAGAAATATATGCTAAGTGTGAAAACATGTAAGAAAAAGCACAAATGAAAAATATAAGACTCAGTCGAAGCATGAAGACCTGGATTAGTGTAATATGAGCTCCTGTGGATAAGAAGGAAGGCACCAAAATCGAAGCATAAGAAAAAATGTGTAGGGTGGTTGTAGCTGCTACAACACTTTTGACACAATTGTAGAACTCCAGTTCTCTGTATGGATATTTTTCTATGAAAAATAGGTCTAACTCTTTTGGAAGTATTGTTGATTTCATTTATTATCACAACTTCTTCACTTAGCTTGAGTTAAAGATATGGTCCTTACCATTCTCTTCATCGGCAACACACATACTAAGTCGTCAAACTGAGTTGTTTCGATTGGGGATGAGGAGTATATAGATGCGCAATTAAAAGAGATTTTTAGAGTCTTAGTTTTCATCTTTGGTGTTTCTCTACTGCCAGCAAGCCCAGACAGTACCTGACAGAGTCACTTTAGGAACACAAGCATTGCTCCACTGCCAACGAGCCAGAAAAATACCCCGATGGAGTTGCTTGCTTCACCTCTTTGCACAGGAAGCCTTTCTATTCTTTCACCGTTTATTTCACCTTTCATATTTTTTCATTTTTATTTGTTCAAATAACTGTGCATAGGCACTTATTTATTTCATGGGGCGAAAGAGGGATCCCGACTTATTGAGAGCATAAGAGGTTGTCACTTCAGAGAAGGATATTTATGTATACCTCTGACATAATTTTTAAGGTTTTCCTCCCCTCCTTACTCTACTTGACTTATTTGAAAAGGGTTAACATAAAATAAAACACCGATTGGAGTAGGCAGTACTAGTTAAAAATGCAAGCATCGTGTTTTCACCATGACTCTCTCCTAAAGGAACGCATTTTCCATTGAAGTATCATCAACTAAAAGAAATGAAAGATTCACATAAAGAGAGGAATAGATAGATAACCAAACCTTGATAGAAGTACAACTTCCTCTTGGATTTCACAGAGCTTGTCTGAGAATCCAAACATGATCTCATGTAGAAACTAACCTATGTCTAAAAAGAAAACAAACAAAAGGAAAGAAGCTAAGTGAAAGAAAAAAAAGTAAATTAAATCAAAGGAAAAAGGAAAATAAAAGGAAAACTACTCCTACTCCTAACCTAAATAGAGCATAGGCCAAACTTATGTGAAATAATACTTCCAATGCAGCCACTAGTGCATTGGTTTTCCTATGTGGGCGAGGGAATGCATGTCAGGAAAGATATACAAGAAAATCAACAAACAAGAAATATAGGACAATACAAACCAAAATGTTTGAAGTTTGAATATACACGTAGAAAAGTAACAACAAAATGTGCATGAAAGGAATTTTTCAATTATATTATGGTGTCTCGACACACTGCGACTTACTTTTGCAATGTGAAGGCGAGCGAACGTGAAGAAAGAAGAAAATTTTCATTTTGCAACAATGCTTGCCATGTACAACTTCTCCAATGACTGAGCGATAAGATCATGTAATATAGATGGAGGATGTGACAATTGTAAGATAGATTGATTTTCAATATGTGCCATAGAGTGATGAGAAGCCTCAAAAGATTCAACACTATTCTAATCAGAAACAGAACTGACCTCAAGACTATGAGAACCTGACATAACCATCAGCTTGGGTTGAAGTACCTTGATACCTTGGGGAAGTTCCAACTCATTAGAAGGTAGGTTGTCACAGATTGGTGGCTGGAAAAGATTAGCAATGAAAATATATGAATCAATAAATAGGTCATGACAGACATGAGCAGAAAGTTCAAGATCACAGATGGAGGCATCTTCATGATCTGATGAATCACAAAGAGGGGAAGATGAAAAATGATAAATTTCACCCTCTAAGTTTTCAGAAAGATGAGATGAGAGATTAGGAAGATCAAGAGTAGAAGATTCATCCTCTCCATATTTGGATGAAAAATTGACATCCGACATGTTCTGTGAATGATCAGAGGTATATCATCATCAAAAACTAAATTTTCACAAGATTCAACATCAATGACAGAATCATAGGAAATGTCAGGATGATGAAGGAGAGGAGAGAATCATCCTTCATTGCAGATTATTGTTCACCTATGGGCTCTCCCACATAATCATTGTGAATGATATTACAAGTTGGCTGCTCAACACTAACTCCATCCAAGATGTTATAGGCCATTTTGTCACATTCGATCAGTGAGCCTCCTAATGGGATCAATCAACATCATATTCCCCCTTTTCACCATCTTACACAAAGCCCTAAGAATGTTCACTTCATCCCCCAAAATTTCAGCCCTAAACGACATCATCTGAGCCAGTTTGAGGACCAACACTCCCTATAAGCCTACTGGGGTGTGTTCACCAATAGGTTGCTCCACTGTGGCCTACATTGGTCACCAGCAGGTTGCTCCACTGTGGCCTTCATTGGTTACCAGTAGGTTGCTCCCCTTTGCACCTGCGCTGGTTCTCAAAATCCAGGAGAATGATCGGGATTTCAGAAGTGTCCCCTTCTAGGAGTTTCCATAAGTTGTTTCAACTACTCACCTTGGATAAAACATTCAGATCCTATCCTTCCCTACTTTGGAGTTTTCACCCCTTATCCTTTGATCCTATCCCTCCATCAAAGGTGGATCTCTTACCCTAGATTGGTAATTGGATAAGAACTCCCAATTTACCCTACTTGTCTATGTATTCCCAGCCTTCTATGTGGTTGGGGGTTGTCTTTTGGAGAGTGATTCTACCCTTATGTTGCTATAGTGAGTGGTTATCATCTCATGCATTTAGGGTGATTGGAGGTGCATATTGTGACAAGGAAAGGATAAGTCAACAACTCGGAGGAGCTCTTCTACAAGATCAACTGCTACTTATGGTTGTAATTTCCTTCCATTTATATTAATGCAAATAATTCATTTTTTCCCTATATGTGATGTTGTTATTTCACTTATTTCAATACCATGTTGATCTATTGAGTGAAGTACTTAGATGATATATCATGTATCTCGTAGTTTCTTGGCTTGTGTTATCTGACTATGCGGGTTCTGATTTTGGCATTCAGAGCTGGAATTTGAGCTTCCAATCTAAGAAGGAGTGAAGTGTGTGAAGGTTTCCAGGTAGGCCTCACTCTGTCATCTATTTACTTTAAGGAAAAGCATTATGTTCCTTGTCTCTCTATTGTTCTAGGTTAGCCACCGACCTAGGGGAGATACTTCTGTCTGCAATCATAAATATCATATAAAAAATTGGTGACCATACTAGGGAGAGGAGTATTCCCTTGGTGGTTTCCTTATCCATTGTGTTTGATTACCTCCTTAACATATCTTTGTCATATCATCCAACCAAGAATAGACCTAGGAAGTTATTTCTTTAAGCCTTTTTTTCAATTTTTGTGTCTGAATCCTCTTTCCCAAGGCCAATGCACCCCCTGTGCCTTTGATAGAGCATTGCACCTCACCCTGGCCCACTCTGCACCAGCATTGAAATGCACTAGTTCATTTTTTGCACTAGCATTGGCCCATGTTTTTGCATGAATTGTGCCTTGGTTATTCAACCTCTCTTTGGTCGGCCTACTTCTAGTTGAACTTCCTGAGTCTTTAAGGTCTTGTAGTCTCTTTAAAGCCTCATTTTGGTTTTCATTTGTGTTGTTTGCCTTTGGTAATATTTGGTTTTGATTTTTCTTTGTTCTTATCATTTGGTCATTTGCAAACTATTTTTGTTTTATTGTTGATCACTTAGATGATTTGTTGTTTTAGTCCTCATTCTGAAAAGTGAAATTGAATCATTAATTGAACATTCACATCTTAGTTTTTTTCATTTCGAAAATTAAGTGTGTTGAAAAGAAAAAATATTGCATTTTCATCTAGGGTTTTGTGTGTGAAATTGGAATTATCTAGTGTGAAATTGCATATTTTTGCTTTCATTTTTATGAATGTTAATCGCCTTTGAATGCCATCTCTTTTTATTTTTGGAATTTTCACCCAATTTCAATTTGATTCCTCTGTTAATGAAATTTGAGATTTTTTTTTATTTCATTAGAATCCTCTTGTGTAGAATTCTCTTGCATATATCACATTTTCACGGTTAGAGTTCTCATTTTCAGAGTTGGAAAGGAAATTGTGCACATATTACGTTTGCATAGTTTTCAGGGGAATCATGCATAGATTACAGTGCATGGTTTGGCATATTTTAATCCTTTGAATTGAATTGGAATAGTGAAATTGAAAGATCTTGTTAGGAAGCTCTTATTGGTTGCATATTTGATTGTTGCATTGTTGTTTGCACCTCTTCCCTACACTAGATAGCTTTCATTGAAATTGAAAAGAGTTATTTTGTCATATTAGTTGCATCATAGGCGTGTTCAAGTGACATCGAGTTTTGTGCCTTGAAACTGAAATCTAATTCAAGGTCAACTCTAAAATTCATCTCAGTCAACCTATGGAGCATTTGTAACATTAACGACACATATAGAGGTCTAGGCTAGAGACATGTACTAGTGTTGTTAAACGTAGGAGATGTTGTTATTTTTCAGCATTGTATTCCGAGGGTGAAATATCATTCCATGTACATAAGTGTATCAGATCGTTCTCCATGTGCATTCAAGTACATTGGATGACGCTCCACACATGAAACTTAGATGGGAACACTCTCATCGAATGGTTATGCATTAGACAACACTACTATAGACTGCACTCCCATATACCATTGATTATATTTTGGGAGTCCTCTACAGGTTGTTATTCATCCATAGATAACTGAGTCAGCTACCTTGTATAACGTGATACATCGAACACAACATTTGGGGAGATTTCCAGCATGTACGTTAAGTCCTTGGTTCGCCAAGGTGTATATTGTAGTTCATGATTTCTTGGTAAACCTTTATGACTAGTTACCCCTTTGTTTTGTCTGTGTTTCTAATTTCTAAAATCAATTAATTAACCATGGAATAACATCCTCCCTATGGAACAACTCCTTAGTGGATCTTAGGTTGATACTAATGACAACGGGTCCAAAGTGCACCAGTCAAGGGAATCCTAGTCCTTTTCCTTCTTTTAGAAATATTGGTGCTCCTTATATGGAAACGTTGTCGCTTCCCGGATTCAACATTGGTTTGTAAGTTTGGTTATTTTCGACCCCTATGGTTCTAAATGTCCAAACTGCTTCTCAACTAGGTTCTCCTCCAACTGAATAATATCAACCTCAATTTGATCTTAAAGTTGACCATTTTCCTTCTTCGCCTATTCGATCTTCTTCCTCTTCTTCCTCTTCATCTGGTGAAATCCTACAAGTTAGTAACCAGGTGGATAAGAACAAGAAGAAAAGGGAGATTAAGAAGAATAAAAATAAGCAGGGGGACAACCAATAAGCCATTTCTACTTATGCGACTGATGTTGAGAGACCTTCTAATCAGCCTCGTAAAGTTAAGTTCCCTTGCATGTTAAGTAAGGGTGACCACCTTCTTAGAGATTGTCCTGGTATTACCAAGGTATTGGAAGTGTGGTCCACAGGCTCACATCAGCCTTTTTCGTCAGCTTCTGGAGATCATGCTAGTGATAAACCATCCACTAGTGATAGTAACATCCATGGGAGAAAGGGTAAAGTCAAGTTTCCCTGTAAGTTATGTGAAGGGAATCATCCTATTCACCTTTTTCCTCATATGGATGAAACCTCAAAAGTGTTGGAAAACCTTACAACTTCTCAGCCTTGCCTTCCGGCTAGTTATCAAAATATTTCTCCCAATTCTCTACCAGTTGATGAAGTGATTGATCAAAATCTAAATCCGGTGTTGGCTTAGTGGGTCCTGACCCAGGTTCAGATTTATTTGCACCAAACAAATCCCTACACTACTAGCCCTTTTGGCATCAATCCATAGAGCGCAGACTGAAGTCTCACTCGAAGCAGTATGGGGGGATGCTGGAACCAAGTTTTCGCACCCAGAGATCAGTGTGATGTCTGTTTGTACCCTAAATATGCCTTCGCAAATATCGATAAGCCCTTATGGCTTATCGATGTAACTTCCCTTAATCGGCCTCTAGACCTCCACGAAGGTCTACGACTAGATTTTGTGGACCCTGTTAGTGTCAGTCTTTGCAGCCTTCCTCCAGTGATCAAACATGCTCTTACAAAGTGATTTTAAGGTGTCAAGGTCAAATGTTTTCATCTCAGTGAGTCTTCAAGCAAAATTTGGTCACTAGGCATTAGGTCTAGGGTTTGCTTTTACTCCTGTCAAAGTTGTCCAAATGTCAGTCCATGTCACCATTCAGATGAGTGTGTCATCATTCATAGTGTTGTCATTATCATGTCAAGTTCCACTGGGTCATTTTACACCTTGTTCATGCTTCAATTGCGCCTAGGTAAGGTCATTTCCCTCTCCTAGGGTTTTGAAGGCAATTTCTCTTGGATGATCAAATCATTAGAAAAACTTGTATCCAGATGTTCATACACCTTCCCCTATCCTTAATGTACCTTATTAAACACTTCCCATCACTGAGATCCCCCAAATTCCTCATTTTCGCACAAACCCTAGTTTCTTGCTACAACTTGAAAATTTTCTAGGTTGGGCCTGTGTTTAGCCCTTTTGGACCCCTTCCCCTCACTCAATATTTGAAAATCAACTTTCCCCTACTTCCTAACATCCCTCCCTACTTCCCAAAATTTTCTTAAGAATTTAGAAGCCCCTTATCCCCTTCATTTCGCTTCATTTCGACAAATCCCTTATTCTACACATCGGGATAGGTTTTACTCAAATGATGTTTCTGAGCAAGAAAAGATGAATTTTGGAAAAATGAGAGAGGTTTTTGTCCACAATAGGCCAAGGAAGAAAATATTTCTTCACTTTTTACACAGGTGTCATGGTTTTAGAGAAATGTCAAAAATACAATTGCCTCGGGAGAACTGATGCACCTCTGAAGTGACCTTGGAAAAATGAAGTTTTCTCCTAGCTTGGTTGGCCAAATGATAGCTAGACACAACTATATTTCCAATGAGCTATCATGAGCTCTATTTGGAGTTCATGAAGACCTTAAAAAGTTGACTGTAACAACACTATTCCTTTAGGCAGCCTCATTTGACACATTCTGACCAGTCTTGGGAGATTTGATTTTTTATAGGGAAAATGAACTCCAAATTGAAAAATTCTAGTTGGCTTGGAAAGTAGACTCAAATACCTTTCCAACGAGCTATCCTGCGCCCAATGTGGACACTGGGAAGGCCTCCAAAAGTCTCCTGTAAAAGCACTACGCAAGGCTCTATGCGCCGTACCTCAAACCCAATGCGCCGCGCCAGTGTATTTTTGCACTGAGAAATGCACCCCAATGCACCGCACCTTCCCTATGCACCACACCAGTTTCCCAATGCGTCGCGCCACCGAAAACTTCAAAAACTTGCTCCAAATCGCTCAAAATGCGTGGGTCTTCACTTGTACAAGTAAGATGGGCTTCCATCATTGCTTTTCATCCAAGGTTAGTGCTCGTGGTTGTCTTATGGTGTTTTTATCATCAAACCCTACCAAAGAAAATAGTATCAGGGTTTTGTGTTAATTATTTGGCTGCCAAGTTATCCCCTCACCTCAATCACTCCCTACTCCATTTTCCCTTGATTTTCCTATCCCTAAGTCACATCATTCCATCTTATTCCTATTTCCCCATCTCATTTGTAAAATTCCCAAAACCTCAAGTTTTCCAAACAGTCAAGTAATTGTCCATTGTTCCTATATTTGTCAAAATTCCAAAGGGCAAAACATCACTTGACAAGACCCCACTGTCCACACTGCCCTATTTCCCACAGTCCCTCCCACATTTGGCAATTGCACCAAATTCGCATTCTTCATCTCATTGAAAGCCAAACAGACTTTGAAACACCATGAAGGCAGACACCGATACATCATATGACCGAGACAACGACTCTACAACTGAAACTGCATACACCAGGAGGGTAGTAAGGAGGCGCAAAACACATGATCAGCTCCAAGTCTTGACCAAAGCTTATTTGACTGAGCATGGCACTTGATGGGGGACCTACAGCCCAAATTTCAAGAAATTTGGAGCAATTTTTGACATTTTGAAATTTTTTGCACTAAAAAACAGAGTTTTTCTCTCTATGCGTCGCGCCACGTGGCGCGCACTTTTGCTAGGGAGCTATAAATTGCAAAAATTTTACATCATTGGATTTGGCATGAAAAATCATGATTGTTGGTGCATGGCCAAGAAGTTTGGGCAAGTTTTGAGTCCTCATGAGGTCAAAAACAATCAAAAAATGACCTCTCTGCCCCTATTTTGACACACATGAAGCAGTCTTGGGAGATTGAAGTTTTGGAGGGGCAAATGACATCCAAATTCAGAAATTCCACTTGGGTTGGAAATTAGATAGACAGGGCTTTCCAAAAAGCACACTTGGGCTCAATTTGGACTTCAGAAAGTGCCTCAAAATCAGCTCCAAAGTGGCGCGATGCATACAGATTTTGGCGCGGTGCATAGAGGATTTTTGCTCAATTTTTCACCTTCCAACTCAGAAATTCGGCCAGTTTGACTAGTTTTGCTTTGTGATGTAATTTTTGATCTATCTTGATGTAATTGGACAAACATGATGTAATTTTGGCACTTATTTACTTGTTCTAAAGGATTCATTCACTAAAAAGTGAAAATTTAATGAATGAATCAGTTTCCTACCTTATAGAGTCAAGTTGTTTTGATTGCCTAGATTTTAGTGCTTTGTTTAGAATTGGTTGAAACAGCTCCTAGAATGATTAGCTCAACCCCTAGAGGCAATGGAATAGGTTTGGCTTGTCTATATTATGTAATTTATAAGTCATTTTCATGGTTGGACACTAGGGATTGCTTTGGCATATCATTGTACATTCTATCTCTGCATTTTTGGCTAAGGAAAGACCAAGATTTTGCAGCAATGTTTGGGATCCATGTGGCTTTATGTTTTGATGGTGTTCTTCTCTAAGTAATTGTAAGTTCATTAGCGTTATGTGTATCATTTTCCTGTCTCTTCTTCTGAATTTGAACAAATGAGTGATTAAGGTGGAATCCATTAACTGTTATGCTCTGCCTTTGAATTTGTTTAAATTTCCATGTTTTCATCTGTTTAAGGAGAATTCTTGAGACTCTCTTGCTCTCCTTAGCTCCTCAACAGTCTGATCTATCCATTCACTCAATTTTAAGCATCAAAACAATTGCCTTCCTTGCCCCAATCAAAACTTTGCAGAAACTGTGCCTCATCCCTGAGCCCAATTTTCCTTTCCCTGTTTCCAACACAAAACCCCCAAAAACTCAAATCAAACCCTTGTACTTTATACCTAGCCTAAAATTAGCTCTCATTTCAGTCATCTCAAGCCCCATAGATCATCGTTTGCTGAGATTGACCCGGAGAGAGCCCTCTCATGTCCTCGTAGGGCTAGCTACGAGGCTGAGTGTGGTTAGATGTGGACCTAGAACCTTGTCTTTTCAGCCTGAGGCAAATCTAGGCTCTAACAGACCCTGAACAAGTGACTATGTATTTAGACGCATCATAGATTACTCTTAACCTAATATTTACTCATATCTACTTAAGTGTTCGATAACTTTAACAGACAATGATATAATCTTCACGTAAACACTTAATATTAATTGCGTTCAGATAACAATATAGATTAAGTAAAATAATGCATCAATACATCATTATTTCATATAGTTATTATTATTCATAGTATAAGCTCATTCATACATAACAAAATTAAAGAGATAAACACAAGTATTTTTGCAACAATCTTTCTTTATTGACATTCAGTTAATGCCTACAGACTCAAGACTTCCCTGCTCACGCAGCTGCAGGGGTCCGTGCACTTGGTTGCAGACTCTACTCTATGCCTCTTCGCACTCAGCTGTAGAGCCTTTCTTCTACCTTCTGTGCTAACTTAGACTCCTTCTGTCGTACCCATAGACAACTTCTTCTTCTATTATGCCTTAGAATCTCTAAGACACAGTTATTTATACAATCACATGGTCTGTGGACCAAGGGTAGATCTTCACAAAGTTGAGTTAACTTACATAAAGAAGGGTAAAACCCTTTTTGACTCTTTAACTATCTACGCGCTTCATGACCACAATTTGCAGAGAATTTACATCAAAACTTGGGCTTCTACCCCAAAACTTGGGCTTTTGCCCCAAAATTGACCCAGGGGACCCCATCCCAACATCCAATCAATCCCACTCTCTCTGAACGTGAATCCCATGAGTTTTTTCTTGACCAACCACTGGGTGAGAAAATGGTTGACTCAATTCCACCTTCAGTTATCGTACCTTTCCTGTAGAGAGTGAACTTCATACTGCTCAAGTTCTTCTCATTTCTTGAGATTCCAATGAACTGGGGGGCAGTCCTCCTGTTCCAATGGCACAGGGAGGAAATCCTCCCATTACCACAACACAAGGGAGAAATTCTCCTATTCCCATGACACCCCCTCCAAGTAGCATGGTCACTTCCTTTGATTGGATTCTACTGGCAGGATATCGCCTTCCTCTTTACGTGCCCTTCTAGATCATGGTACATGCTTATAATGTGGTCGTACCTAGAATAATCATATATGAAGGTGCATCTGTTAGTATTTTGTCCTCAACTACTTGGAAAGGTTTAGGTTCTCCGCATATTGTGTCTATTACATAAAACTTGTTGGCTTTTAATAGAGGAACCAGTCAACTGTTAGGGATCCTTCCTAAGTTGCCTATTACTTTGGGAGGAAAGACTGTCTATATCGATGTGATGGTAGTCCAAGGCCCTTTGGATTTTAATTTACTCCTTGGGTGCGACTATTCACCAGAATTCATTTGTTGGTCCTAATTTGGCTCCCAATTAACCATCATCCCTAAATGGTCCTTATGTGCAAGTGGTATCCCCCTTGCCATAGGTTAATTATGTGGCAACCTATCCCATTCACATACCTACTAATGAAGATGAGCCTTTCATTGTCTGCTCAAATTCTTTTGACCTAGCTCTAGTAGACTATATGGTGAATCATTTACTAGGGGCATTGAAGTATGATCTATCCCTTGGATCCTTTGATATGTATCCCTTCTAGATCACTTTTCTCCCATCTGATGAGAACCTCTTCAAAGCTATCGCCTCTTGGAGACCATGCTTTGAGGTTGGATCAACGTTCCTTTCCTTGTGTCAATCTTCTTAAAAAATGAAACAAGGTTCCTGGAGCAAAGTTCCTTTTCTTGTGTCAAGCTCCCTAAAAATGAAACAAGGTTCCTCAAGCAAAGTTCCTTTTCTTATGTCAATCTCCTTAAAAAATGAAACAAGGTTCCTGGAGCAAATTTCCTTTTCTTGTTTCAAGCTCCTTAAAAAATGAAACAAGGTTCTCGGAGGATAGTTCTTTTAACATGTCAACCTCGTTAAAAACTGAAATAAGTTCCATGGGCAGAGTTCCTTTTCTTGTGCCAATCTCATTAAAATATGAAACAAGGTCTTGATCATAGTTCTTTTCCTGTGTCAAGGTTGTTAAAAAATGAATTAAATCCCCTTTGAATTAGAGACTTTGATTAGATCTTGTAAATTCCCAATCAAGTCTTTCACTTGATCTCATAAATGAACCTTCATTCCATCCACCTGTTAGTACCCATTAGTCTACTTAGGTGATGATATTAAGCTTGGGGGGCATGTACCTCAAATTTTGTCATTATGCTAGGGGCATGCAAATAGATTTCAAACATAGTTTCCCATGTTTCAAGCTTGCGTAAAAATGAAACCAATTTCAAACACAATTTCCCATGTTTGAAGCTTTTGTAAAAATAAAACCATTGTCATTTTATCCCATGTGATTGCCATTTTATCAACCCATTTTTTCCAGATGAGCCTTATTTTTCTCATTCAATCGTCACCATTTTCTTCGCCGATCATACGCTTTCCTGAGGAACACTGCAATGAGTGGTCTTATTATCCATCCTCTTGACCTTTGCATGTTTTAAGCAGTTCCATCATGACCTGAACCAGTTTCTACCCTTTATACCACTCAATCCTCGAGGAGGAGTCCTCTTTTAGCTCTTTTCAGACTCCCAAAATATGAAAAGATTGTCGAGCACTTTTCTTTTCAAACTCATAAAAGTAAATGAAAATACGTCTACTTAGTATAAGTTTAACCCTTTTCTAGACTGAGATAGTCTGTTTACGAAAAAGGAAAACCTTAGTTGAACATGGCTAAGAGGTTCTTGTAATTATTGTTTTCTACCTTTCTGGGCTTGAGAGACTATTTACAAAAAGAGACATCTAATTTTTCTTTTTTGCCTCTTTTTCAAACTCTCTAAACATGAAAAATATGTTGAGTTTTAGCATCGCTAGACTTGTTAAAACACCAAACAACGATGGAATTTTTGAACATGACAAGACCAAGCCACTCCTTCTCAGGGTTCATTAAATATACTCGAAGGGATTCATATAAAGGATGGACTTACAGATCAAGCATATGTTATCTTCCTCAAGCTTGTTAAAAAATAAATAGGTACTGACCAATATGATTGGGGAAATTGGGAAAACAAGGGATTACAATTTTCTAATGGCAGCGATTTGCTCTTGAACATGGCACTCTTCCACTTCATCTATGAGGTTGTTGGGTTGAATATTCTTATTGTCTTTTGGTTATCATATCGTTTTTAGAGCCTCCATTTCAGTTTTGGGTCAACACTGCCAACTCAATTCAGTGTCATGGTGTGTTCAAGAGGAGTCATTCAGTTGATCTCTGCTACAATACTCTTAAGCCTCCATTTCATGTCTTCCTTTCCTGATCCAGTTTCATGTCAGCATCATTCTGATCATTCTGTCTCAATCATGATACCTATTTCCTATCGTTGATGGGGGATACAACAAGGCCCTCTTGTGATGGGTCACTTATTGTTGACATTAGCACATCATCCAGGAAGTTGACTTAGAAACACACATTTGGTAACTTGGTGCTTGCATACATCAATGGAAAGTTTCCTCGCTCTTGATGACATGTTTACATCAATGGCCTTTTGACCAAAAGATTTTGTGTGGTGTTCGACATGAACTCATTCATTCACACCATACAGATTGTACTATAGTACCTTGAGAGCCGTTAACATCATCAGTGGTTTCTCTCACATCCGTTAATGGCTTACATCATCGGTCGGAAATCAGACGGTGTCTACCATGTTCGAATCTAGCTCATTAATTCACATGGTTAGACTCATACAATGATTGGTCATGTGAATGAGATAGAAGACCCCAAATCTAGTTTCATCCATCCGAGTTGCAATTTCAGGAGTTATACAAAGATCACAATGTATGACGGTCGTGATCATATAATCTTCCAGTAATGGGTCCACCAATTGCATCTGTGGACGCGTTATTTGATCATTGTACATGTTATCTTAGCTTATGAGCTGAGTATGGGTATGCCTCCCTCAAAAAACCAAGATGTCATGCTGTAAATGTATTGTAATAGATGAAGCTCGATGATTATCCTTGATCTCAACTTTTCACAAGGTAAAGCACTTCAGTCATCAATCATCATCTCTCAATTTACGCTTTAGGGGGCATTATGTATAGGCCATTTTGTCACATCCAATCAGTGAGCCTCCTAATGGGATCAATAAACATCCTAATCCCCCTTGTCACCATCTTGCACAAAGACCTAAGCATTTTCCCTTCATCCCCCATAACTTTAGCCCTAAACTACATCATAGAAGCCAATTTGAGGACCAATGCTCCCTGTAAGCCTACTGGGGTGCTTTCACAAACAGGTTGCTCCAATGTGGCCTACATTGGTCACCAACAGGTTTCTCCCCTTTTCACTTGTGTTGGTTCTAGAAATCTTGGAGAATGATTAGGATTGTTGGGTTGTGTTATATTCTTTCCACGACTAGCCCATGTAGTTAACTAGGAGGTTAGAGGGGGGGCATAGCCCCCCATTCGTTGTGTCGATCATGTAGAGGGGGGGCGTAGCCCCCCATTCGTTGCGCCGATCACGTAGAGGGGGGGTCATAGGGGGTTTGAGGGGTGTAGGTAACCCCACTCTATGGGGTCTGGGGCAGCGCCCCAGAAAATTTTGGTTTTGGACCCTATGTTAGGTTGGGCAGACTTACCTATGGTTTTGTGCATGATTTTCGCACATGGTTTTGGACGCGATGGTTTTCGTTCCATGGTATTGGATGCTTCGGCATGTATAAATATGTATTGTAACATTGAAAAAGCAAGCTGGTAGTCTCGATTTTGGAATCCAGGGGAAAATCTTTGTGTATGTGTGTTTTATTTGTTATGCTCTCACATTGTTTATTTTCCGTGTTTTTAGAATTCATATGCAAGTAATTTATGTACAGGGTTAAAACCTACATTTGGTATCAGAGTTGTTTTGGCTTCAAGGGGACACCTTTGTTGCTAAGGGGTTTCGCTTGAGCCTATGGTAGACCTTGTTCAGTGAGAGATCTATGAGATCAATTCTGGTGGTGAAAGAAGATGGCGAGAAGTGGAAAGATAGAGATCGAGAAATTTAATGGTCAGAGTTTTGAGTTGTGGAAACTCAAGATGGAGGATCTGTTGGTGGATAAAGAGCAGTTGATCGTGGTAGATCCGGGTACTAAACCAATGGGAGTGTCCAATGAAGAATGGAAGAAGTTAGATCGAAAGGAAAAGAGCACAATACGATTGTGTGTCTCAGATTCAGTATTGTTGAATGTTTCAGGGGAAGTTACGGCGAAGGCTTTGTGGGACAAGTTAGGGACTTTGTACCAATCTAAGTCTCTGGTGAATAAACTGTTCCTATGAAAAAAGTTGTATAACTTGAGGATGAAAGATGGAGACTCAGTGACAGAGCATCTGAACGCATTTAAAGTGTGGTAAGTTAGTTATCATCTGCTGATATTAAAATTTCTGATGAATATAAGTGCATCAATTTGTTATGTTCTCTACCAGATTCGTGGGATAGTCTAGTTATTGCAATAGGTAGCAATGCAACGACCTTGCAGTTTGATGAAATAGTCTCATCCTTGCTGACGAAGGAGATGAGATGGAAAAATATGGAGAGCCAGAATGGTGATGCCTTGTCTGTACGAGGACAGTCCCAGAGCAAAAACAAAAATAATTCATCGAGTGGGAGATCTAAATCTCTAGGAAAACCTGTAAAGGTGGTGTGTTGGAAATGCAGAAAGGAAGGGCACTACAAAATGGATTGTAAATATAAAGCTCCTAATAAAGGAAACAGATATGAGGATGCTCCTTCTGTAGAGGTGAAAACCACCTCAGATGAAGGTGGGGATGTGTACTTGGCTTCTTCAAGTACACATGTAGATCATGAGGCATGGTTGATTGACTCAGGTGCATCCTTTAACGTCACTCCCCATAGAGAGTGGTTTTGCAAGTATGAGAAATACGATGGTGGTGATGTCTTCTTAGGGGATGATAGGAAGGCTAGAATTGTTGGTCGGGGAAAAGTAAAGTTGAAGTTGTAAGGTGGAAGGGTTAGAAAACTTCTGGGTGTTCTGCATATTCTTGCATTGGCTACAAATCTAATTTATGTAAGCAAGCTAGATGATGCAGGTGTAAAAATAGATTTCGAGAAGGATACCTAAAATATGGTTTGAGGAGCATTGGTATTGATGCGGGGAGTTCGGACTGGAACTCCATACAAGCTTCAAGGTAGCACTGTTGTTGATGGGTGCAACAGTTTTGTGGTTCCTGAAAGTGGAGCAGAAAATCTAGTGGTCTCTGGAGAGAAGACCATGTTGTGGCATCAAAGGCTTGGACATATTGGAGAGAAGGGCCTTTGAATACTTCATGGTAAAGGTATGGTAGAAGGTATGAGTAATAACTCTCTGGATTTTGATTTCTGTGAAAATTGTGTATATGGGAAGTAGAATTGGGTGAGTTTCCCCTCTGGTGGTAAGAGGGCGAAACATATATTAGATCTTGTACATAGTGATGTGTTTGGACCTGTGAAGGTTCCATCACTGGGTAATTTTGTGTACTATGTATCTTTTATAGATGACTTCTCAAGGAATACATGGATATATTTCCTTAAGAAGAAATCTAAAGTCTTTGACAGGTTTAAAGAATTCAAGGCTCTGGTGGAAAACTAGACAGAGAAGAAGATAAAGGTGCTGAGGATAGATAACGGTGGAGATTTTTGCAGTAAGGAATTTGAAGAATTCTGTAAGAAGTGTGGTATAGCACGGTAGAATACTACTCCATATACACCTCAAAAAAATGGAGTTGCAGAAAGAATGAACAAGACGTTGATGGAAAGGGCAAGAAGCATGCTCAGTGGTGTCGGGTTAGGACAGGAATTCTGGGCAAAGGCAGTGGAGACAGCATGTTACCTGGTCAACAAATCACCTTCATCATCATTGGAGGATAAAAATCCCCAAGAGGTATGGACTGGTAAGAAACCCTCTCTTTCACATCTGAGGGTATTTGGATGTGATGCATATGTACATGTTTCAAAGGAGAAATGAACCAAGTTGGATAGTAAATCTAAAAAGTGCATCTTTATTGGGTATAAGGATGGTTTAAAGGGTTATAAGCTTTGGAACCTAGTAATAAGGAAGGTTGTGTATAGCTGATATGTGGTGTTCAGAGAGGTGAAAGATGTTATTAAACATGAAGTCCAACCAAAGGAACCTGAGAAGATAGAGTTTGAGCTAAAGGAGGAAGAATCAAACTCTACATCAGAGGAGGAATCAGAAGATGAAGAGCCACAATCTCCAGGTGTGAGAAGATCAATTCAAGAAAGAAGGCAGCCAGAAAGGTATAGTCCATCTTCTTTCTGTTCAAATTTTGCTTTATCTATTACTGATGATGATCCCAGAACTGTGAAGGAAGCAGTAGATTTAGAGGACGGAAAACTCTGGAAAGAGGCCATGGTTGATGAAATGGCATCTTTGCACAAAATGAGGCTTGGGATCTGGTGGAGTTGTCGGCTAGAAGGAAACCCATTGGCAGCAAATGGGTGTTCAAGAAGAAGACAAATGCAGAAGGAAAGGTGGAGAAATAAAAAGCTCGGTTGGTAGCAAAAGGTTATTCCCAGGTGCCAAGAATTTTGGTGATATTTTTTCTCCTATTGCCAAGGTAACTTCTATTAGATTACTTTTATCCGTTGTTGCTGCTTTTGATTTTGAGGTAGAACAGATGGATGTGAAGACAACATTTCTTCACAGGGATCTGGAAGAGGAGATATACATGAAGCAACCTGAATGCTTTGCGGTGAAGGGTAAGAAAGAACTAGTATGCAAGTTAAAGAAGTCTCTGTATGGGTTAAAACAGTCACCAAGGATGTGGTATCAGAAATTTGATACATTTATACAGGGACTTGGCTTCACCAGAAGCAAAGTAGATCACTGTGTGTATTTTAAATTAATTGGATCGTTTTATTTATTTGGTCTTGTATGTGGATGATATGTTTTTGGTTGGAAATGACAAAGAAATTATCCAGGATTTGAAGACCCAATTGTCCTCCAAATTCGACATGAAAGATCTTGGTGCTGCAAACTATATTTTGGGCATGGAAATTAAAAGATATCGGGCAAAGAGGAAGCTCTGGTTAAACCAAAGGAAGCATTTCGAGACAATATTACAGAGATTTAACATGCAATATAGTAAACCGGTAAAGGTTCCTATTCTTGTAGGTGTAAAGTTATATGTTGAACAGTGTCCGAAGACACAAGAAGAGGAAGAGGACATGTCTCATGTTCCATATGCAAGTGCAGTTGGTAGCCTGATGTATGCAATGGTCTGTACTAGACCAGACATTGCACATGCAGTGGGAGTATTGAGCAGGTTTATGTCAAAACCAGGAAAGGAGCATTAGACAACATTGAAGCGGGTTTTCAGGTATTTGCGTGGCACTAGTGATATCGTTTGTGCTACCAAGGAATACTAGGATTGGACAGAGTGTTTGATATTTGTGGCTTTGTTGATGCAGACTGGGCTGGAGTTCTGGATTAGAGAAGATCTACAAGTGGGTATGTGTTTAACCTATTTGGAGGTGCAGTCAGTTGGATGAGTAAGAAACAATCTGTCGTGGCACTATCAACTACAGAGGCAGAATACATGGCAGCCACTCATGCAAGCAAGGAAGTAGTTTGGTTGCAGATATTGTGTTCAAGTATGGGGTTAGTACAAGGAGCTATAAGGATAGACTGTGACAGCTGAAGTGCAATTTTCTTGGCAAACAACCCTACATATCATTCAAAGACAAATCACATTAATGTTCAGTATCACTTTGGGAGGGATATGATAGAAGACAAAAATGTGTTGCTAGTAAAGGTGGACACTTTGAAGAATACTGCAGATGCATTGACAAAATCTGTGAGCTCTGAGAATTTCTCTTGGTGTAGAGAAACAATGGGTGTTGCACGGCTAGATAAATGACTAAGATCTCTTGTGGCCCCGTGTGGAAAGAAAACAACAAGTGGGAGAATGTTGGGTTGTGTTATATTCTTTCCACGACTAGCCCACGTAGTTAACTGGGGGGTTAGAGGGGGGGTGGAGCCCACCATTCATTGTGTTGATCGCGTAGCGGGGGGGTCATAGGGGGTTTGAGATGTGCAGGTAACCCCACTCTATGGGGTCTAGGGCAGTGCCCCTGAAAATTTTGGTTTTGGACACTATGTTAGGTTGGGCGGACCTACCTATGGTTTTGTGCATGATTTTTGCACATGGTTTTGGACGCAATGGTTTTCGGTCCATGGTATTGGATGCTTCAGCATGTATAAATATGTATTGTAACATTGAAAGGAACATAATGAAAAATCAAGTTGGTAGTCCCAGTTTTTGGATCCAAGGGAAAATCTTTTTGTATATGTGTTTTATGTGTTATGGTCTCGCATTGTTTATTTTATGTGTTTTTAGAATTCGTATGCAGGTAATTTCTGTACGAGGTTAAAACCTACAAGGATTCTGGAAGCTTGCCCTTCTAGGAGTTTCCAGAATTTTTTTCGACTACTTACCTTGGATAAAAAATTCGGATCCTATCCTTCCTTACTTTGGAGTGTTCAACCCTTATCCTTTGATCCTATCCCTCCATCAAAGGTGGATCTTTTACCCTAGATTGGTAATTCGATATGAACTCCCAACTTACCCTACTTCTCTATATATTGCCAAACTTCTATGTGATTGGGGGTTGGATTTTGGAGAGTGATTCTACCCTTATGTTGCTGCAGTGATTGGTTATCAACTCATGAATTTAGGGTGATTGGAGGTTCATATTGTGACAAGGAAAGGACAAGTCAACAACTTGGAGGAGCTCTTCTACAAGATTAACTGCAACTTATGGTTGTAATCTCCTTCCATTTATATTAATGCAAATAATTCATTATTTTCCTATATGTGATGTTGTTATTTCACTTATTTCAATGTTGATCTATTGAATGAAGTACTTATATGATACTGCATAGAGCTCATAGTTTCTTGGCTTGTGTTATTTGACAGTGCAAGTTCTAATTTTGGCATTCAGAGCTAGAATTGGAGCTTCCAAGCTAAAGAAGGAGCGAAGCGTGCGAAGGATTCCATGTAGGACTCACTTCATCATCTATTTAATTTAAGGAAGAGCATTGTGTTCCTTGTCCCTCTGTTGTTCTAGGTTATCCACCAACCTAGGGGAGATACTTTGTCCACAATTGTAAATGTCGTATAACACAACACTTGATCCTCATGAAAATCACAAGAGATATTTGAAATAAGTGAACACAACAGATCACAATCCAGAGAATTAGAAGGACCAATGGATGGAGGACAAGGAGATAACACTTCATCACAATCATCAGATTGACAGTCCAAACCTATGCTAAAATTATGAGTATGTGATGTGGTAAAAGATGGTGGTATATCAACAAATGAATTTTCAACTTCTCCTACCTCATTCTATAGAACTAGAGTTGTTTGATGAGAGGAGTATGGAGGGTCACTTGGAACAAAAACCTTGTCCATCGTAGATTTAGAAGCTCTAACACTAAGGTATGTTAGGAGTGGCTCAAAATATTCTAACTCATGTGGATTTTCTGAAATGTGAATAAGATATTGAAATCTTCCAGTCAATAACTTCCAATCATCTTCATATTTCAGATATTCAAAACATAAATGCATAAAATTATTTTGAAAATGATGTAATGATTAATTAGATGTTTTTTTTCAATTCTAAATTTTTCTTTCCCTTACGTTTACGATCAAACATTTCAAAAGAACGAGATAGTTTTGTGACAAAATGCTCGAAAAAGTGTATGGAAGCATCAGTTAATGCATGACATTATTTCCTTATGCACCCTTCGAATGTGCGGATGAAAAACCTACAAGAAACATCCTTACAGTGGATGTTGTGCTCTGTTGAGAATTCAAGAAAACGAACAATATGCTCAAGCAAGGTTGACTCACCCTCACCATCAAATTTAAGGTTTTACAAGTCATCTACAATGCTCACAGGCACTTGCAGACTTACATCTCTAGAAAAACATGTCAAGATTGTTATTGTGGAATAATTCATTAAATGAGTGTAGAAATTCAAAATAGACTTCAAGGGTTCAGCTTGTCATCTATCCCTCCTTCTGGCACCATAAGTGTTGACAGTGTTGGACCCGCCAACATTCAGGGGATCTCCCCGATATGAAGTCCCAACTAGACCTCACACCATTTGGAGTAGGAGTCCCAGTAGTGGGTGGTAATGTTATGCCTTTACTATGAAAATGCGTAGAGGTAAGTATGATAACTTCAGGTGAGAGAAAGTGTGTGACCCCGCAGAGAGTCAAGTGCGATGTATAAAGGTTCCAACACACAAAGGGAAAAGGAAGTGCACCCCTTGGAAGCTTGTAATAGTACACAACTTGAAACGAACACATGAGCAGAATGATATCACAAGATAAGATGTAGAATAGTACACAAGTTAAAGTGATGAATTAATACAACAACATGCATTCAACAAGATTCATACAAATGAAAACGAACTAGTTCATAAGCATAAGTGTAAGTTAAATAACATACATTGAAAATACAACAAGAATAGTCCTACTATATTCACAAAATATGCATGAAAGCGTGTTGGCTCTTATTTTATTATTATATGTGAAAGTTCCATTCATACATACACCATTGATGACCACTATCCCCAATACTGGAACATTATAGTCAAGAACACCTGCTCCTCCAAAGAAGTATATTGTCTATATGCTACATAGAATCCAAGGCTCTTCACAATACTCGTAAGATCTTTTTAAGCCTAAGCCTAGCCAAAATATTTGCTCCCAAAAGCCCTTTACATGAGTTACGAAGTTCTATTTATAACAAGAGGGGGGTGACTCTTCAACGTCTTTACAAAATGACACATTACATTACATGATTTCTCTTCATATTCCAATATTAGCACTTGGAATTTCACTTATAACATAATTACAAATATTATTAAATTTTATAATCATACCCATATAGGACAAAATATGGTAGATAAAACTTGACATCCTAATAAGACAAGACACTATGATGCTTGAGTTTGGCAACACTCTAGCTCAGAAACTTCCACTTGATGCTTCTCTATCATGTATCGATGCTAAGCTTGGTATTGTGCAATGACATCCCCAAACTGCATGATGGTGTTAGGTTGGAAGCAGACTGTATCCTGTTGGGTGTGGAGCCTGATCATCTTATGTATTCAAAGGTATCTTTGCATTGGACCCCAATTCGAAATGGGGTGGCAACGCCGCCCGTAAAATATTCACTGCAGGGGTGGTCCAGTGGGGGGGGGGGGGGAGACTACGACCTTTTGGGAGCCTTTCGGGGGCAGCGCCCCTGAAGCTAAGAATAGATGTAAAATTTCCTTGTAAAAGTCTAGTAATTTCTAGTCAATCTGGGTCATTCATTAGGTGCATGATCTGACGGTAGAAGTTATGTTTAATTTAGGGTTTTTTGCACTAGAAGGCAACCCCTCGCTATATATGAGGGAATTATATTGCGTCTATGTATATCTATATTCTAAGTGAGGAAAAGAGAGGAGATTGAGAGCGAAGAGGGAGTTACAACGGATCTGTTGTAGGTTGTATCTCTTCAATTTGTTGGATAATATAATAAAAGAAGGACTGGTTGTTTCTCCGTGGACATAGCCCAAACTGGGTGAACCACGTATATCTGTGTCTCTCTTATTTTATGCGTTTTCTGTGTTTATATTTCTGCAATATGTTATGTGTTCAATTGCTCTGTAATATATAATTTTCTAATAACTGGTATCAGAGCCGAAGGTCTATTTGGCTGATAAACTCGTAGGAGAGAAGGGTTCCTGGTTCAAGTGGGAGCAATGGCGGAAGATGGTAGGTTTAGGGTCAAAAAATTCAATGACCAAAACTACCAGCTGAGGAAGATGCAGATGGAAGATTATTTGTATTAGAGAGATCTGTACCTACCATTGAGCGGAAAGACAAAGAAGTCGACGAGTATGACAGACACAGAATGGAATATTCTTGACAAAAAGGCACTTGGAACAATACGGTCGTGTCTAGCGGCCTCGGTAGCATTTAATATTTCAAAGGAAATGACAACAAAGGGTTTAATGTTGACATTGGCCAAACAATATGAAAAACCCTCGGCCTCAAATAAGGTATTTCTTATGAAGCATTATTTAATATGAAGATGTCAGAAGGTGGATCTATTGCAGACCATTTAAATGATTTTAATACAGTTACAAGTCAGTTAAGTTCTGTAGGGGTAACTTTTGATGATGAAGTTAGGGCTTTGTTATTTCTGTTCTCGTTGCCAAAAAGTTGGAATGGTTTAGTTATGGCCATTAGTAACTCCGTCTCTGGCTCTAGTACTTTAAAGTTTGATGATGTTGTCGGTGCAATCCTTAGCGAGGAAATGCGATGGAAAAGCTCCGGTGAGACATCAAGAAATTCTTTGACTGTAGAGACTAGGGGAAGAAAAATGGAAAGAGGAAAGAGCCCAGGATATCGCAGTAAGTCAAGAAAAGCCAAATCCAAGTCCAGATCGGGGATATTATGCTGGAAATGCCGGAAGAAAGGACAGCTGAAGAAAGACTACAAGTCTCGGAAGGGAAAAGAAGGAGACGCGCAGCAAGAAACTAATCATGAAGAGAATGTAACAGGTGATGTGTTGCAAGATGCTTTGGTTCTTTCATTAGAAAATATTATTGTTTTCTGGGTGGTAGATTCAGGGGCCTCATTCCATGCCACACCTAATAAGAAACATTTTCATAATTATGTTCAAGGAGATTTTGGACAGGTTCGATTGGGTGATGATAAACCCTGTAAAATCGTTGGAATGGGTACAGTTTTTGTAAAATAGCAGAATGGAAATCAATGGCTATTGAAGGAGGTAAGGCATGTTCCAGATCTGAAGAAAAATCTGATTTCAATAGGGCAGTTGGGAGGTGAAGGTTGCATAACTACTTTCACAGACAAAACCCGGAAGGTCACTAAAGGATCCCTGGTAATAGCGAAAGGAGGAAAGGTTGGTACATTGTATTTATGAAATGGTATTTCTAATTCTATTAATGATTTAACCTCTACAGGAGAAGATACGACATTGTGGCATCATAGGCTCGGGCACATGAGTGAGAAGGGGATGCAGATTCTTCACTCAAGAAATTTGTTGACAGGTTTGAAGTATGTTGATTTAAAATTCTGTGAGAATAGTGTTTATGGAAAACAGAATAGAGTCAGATTCCTTAGAGTTGGGAAAGAAAAGAAGAGCGAAAAATTAGAGCTTGTGCATACAAATGTATGGGGACCTACTCAGGTATCATCTCTTGGTGGCTCTCGTTATTATGTTACTTTTATTGATGATGCAACCAGAAAAACCTAGATTCATTGTATTCGAAATAAATCTGATGTATTTGATACTTTCAAGAAATGGAAAGCTTTGGTTGAAAATGAGACAGGAAAAAGGTTGAAGTGTCTCAAATCAGATAATGGAGGTGAATATTGCAGCAAAGAGTTTGATAGGTACTGTTCAGAGAATGGAATTCGTAGAGAGAAGACAGTTCCAGGAACACCACAAGAAAATGGCGTGTCAGAAAAGATGAACAGGACAATCATGGAGCGTGCAAGGTGCATGAGATTGCACGCAGGATTGCCTTTACAATTTTTGTAGATGTTTTAGATACTATTGTTTATCTAATAAACAAAGGACCTTCAAGTTCCTTGGATGGTGGTATTCGAGAGGAGGCATGGATAGGTAAAAAGGTAAACTACTCTTTTTTAAATACTTTTGGTTGTGAAGCCTTTGTCCACATTAACAAAGGAAATAGAACAAAGCTTGAAGCAAAATCAAAAAAATGTACCTTTATTGGATATGTTGTTAATGATTTTGGTTATCGCTTTTATGATTATGGAAAACATAAAATCATTAGGAGCAAAGATGTCATATTCAATGAAAAGGTTTTGTATAAGGATTAGCTGTAGGAAAAGAAACAAGAAAAAGAAAATAGAGAATACACAGTGCTTGACGAGATCACAGAAAAAGTGATGGTGCCTGAAAATCATAATGATCAACAACCAGAACAACAACCACAATATAAGCAAGCACTTCAAACACTTGAAAGTGGTGTTAGAAGATCTACCAGGATGAGTAAACCCCCTAAATGATACTCTCCTTCATTATATTATGTATTGTTGACTGATTCTGGTGAACCAGAATGTTATGAAGAAGTAGTGCAGGTAGAAACCAGGAAGAAGTGGGAGCAAGCCATGAAAGAAGAGATGGACTCCTTAGCACATAAATATACTTGGGACTTAGTCAGGTTGCCTGCAGGTAAAACAGCATTGCAGAATAAATGGGTTTACAAGTTGAAGGAAGAAGATGGAGGTAGAAAAAGGTATAAAGCTATACTTGTGGTGAAAGGGTTTGCACAGAAAAAGGGTATAGACTTTGATGAGATATTTTCTCCTGTTGTGAAAATGACTTCAATCAGTACTATTCTAATTCTAGTAGCAGCTAAAGATTTGCATCTTGAGAAGTTAGATGTAAAGATAGCCTTTCTCCATGGGGATTTAGAGGAAGAGATATATATGCAGCAGCCACAAGGATATGAGGTAAAAGGGAAGAAGAAACTAGTGTGCAGGTTGAAGAAGATCTTGTATGGCTTAAAACAGGCTCCAAAGCAGTGGTATCTAAAATTTGACAGGTTTATGTCTGAACAAGGTTATACTAGATGTCACTCTAATCATTGTGTTTATCTCAAAAGGAAAAATGATGGCAGCTATATTATATTGTTATTGTATGTAGATGACATGCTTGTTGCAGGTTCTAACATGCAAGAAATAAATGTGCTCAAAAGGAAATTGGAAAACTCATTTGCAATGAAGGATTTGGGTGCTGCAAAACAAATCCTTGGTATGAGAATAACTAGAGACAAGAAGAATTGCAAATTAACATTGTCTCAAAGTGAGTACATAGAAAAGGTGTTGAAAAGGTTTAATATGCAAAATGCAAAACTAGTTAGTATACCTTTGGCTAGCCATTTCAAATTAAGTAAGGAGGAGTGTCCCAAGACTCAAGAAGAAATGGCTCATATGTCTAAAGTTCCATATGCATCAACAGTTGGAAGCTTAATGTATGCAATGGTCTACACAAGGCCTGATATTGCACATGCAATGGGAGTTGTAAGTAGGTACATGAACAATCCAGGAAAAGAACATTGGATGGTGGTGAAGTGGATTCTCAGGTATTTGAGAGATACCACAAATCAAGCATTATGCTTTGGTGGTTCAAACATTGCTCTACAGGGATATGTTGATACAGATATGGCAGGTGACAGAGATAACAAGAGGAGCACTACAGGATATGTATTTACTATAGGTGGAATAGCTATCAGTTGGGTCTCAAAACTGCAAAGTTTTGTTTCACTCTCAACAACCGAAGCAGAGTATGTTGCTGCTACAGAGGCTAGTAAAGAAATGATTTGGTTACAAAGGTTTCTGGTTGAATTGGGTAAGAAGAAGGAGCTGGGCAGGTTATACAGTGATAGCCAGAGTGCCATACATCTTGCAAAGAACTCTACATTTCATTCCAAGACTAAGCATATACAACTCAAGTATTGTTTCATACGGTCAGCATTGGAAGATGGACAATTGAAGCTGGAAAAGATACACACTAGCCATAATCCTGCAGATATGTTAAAAAAAGTTGTAACCAGGGAGAAACTAAGAATTTGCTCAGTTTCAATTGGTCTTCATGTATGATGAAGAAGATGAGAAATATCTAGGTCCAAATTGGAGTCATGGTCCAACAAATGAAGCAGCTGTGGAGTTTCTATAATCAGTCTCCAAGTGGAAGATTGTTGGGTGTGGAGCCTGATTATCTTATGTATTCAAAGGTATCACCGCATTGGACCCCAGTTCGAAATGGGGCGGCCACGCCGCCCGTAAAATATTCGCTGCAAGGGGGCAACTGCGACCTTTTGGGAGCCCCCCCTGGCGGGGGGTTTCGGGATCAGCACCCCCGAAGCTAAGAATAGATATAAAATTGCCTTGTAAAAGTCTAGTAATTTCTATTCAATCTGGTCCGTTCATTAGGCAAATGATCTAACAGTAGAAGCTATGTTTAATTTAGGGTTTTTTTCCCTAGAAGGCAACCCCTCGCCATATATGAGGGAATTGTATTGCATCTATGTATATCTATATTCTAAGTGAGGAAAAGAAAGGAGATTAAGAGTGAAGAGGGAGTTACAGCGGATCTACTGTAGGTTGTATCTCTTCAATTTGTTGGATAATATAATAAAAGAAGGACTGGTTGTTTCTCTGTGGACATAACCCAAACTGGGTGAACCACGTATATCTATGTCTCTCTTATTTTATGCATTTTCTATGTTTATATTTCTGCAATATGTTATGTGTTCCATTGCTCTGTAATATATAATTTTCTAACATCGCCTCCATAGCATCCCGGTACAATGATTTGGAGCCAGCATATTCTTTCTCGAGCATGAGTAACATGGTTTTGATCTGGATGGGACCACCGATGTAGTTTTGCATCTTTTGTTTGTTCATCTCTAAATCCTCCTTCGTGGTAACATGTCTCAGTTGCTCCAAGTACTCTTCAATATCCTGCCCTGACTTGGTGTTTGTGGTTAGCTTCGGTGAGTGAGATAACTGTTGGGATTTTGTGGGTTCTCACCATGAAGTCCAAACTATTGTACAAATGTACATATGAGGCATGAATGTTTCCAATTAACGAGGAAAGTCTCTTGTTATTCTGAATGAACATTCAAACTCTTGCTTTCTCAAACTCTTCCTGCAACTTCATCTTCTTTACCAAAGTAAGTGGAGCCCCTTTGTATCGCATTTTCCATTCTTACATGACAGTGATGGCAATTTGCACATTCCTAAGAGTCTTGACAAATTCCTTGCTCTATTGTTGCAAGCTATGCAAGTAGACAACTACCTTATGTATGGTCATGAGCTCCTCATAAAGGTCCTGCATGGTCTCTTCAAGTGTTGATACCTCACCAAGTATCGTTGCTCTCATTTCCCCCAAGTCGACCTATGCGGGAGCTGCATTCTGTGTTGCACCGCAGAGCTATTATATCTCTTGCCAGGAAACCTATATATTTTGTATCAATTGATTACTCCCTACCATCAAATATTGAGTGTTTGATCTCGTCACACTCGTGAAGGCCAAGTTGTCTTTGGAAATGGCATTTGGATTCTTGTTGGTGTCCGCCACTATCATACTTTCTCTAATGAATGTAGGTGATGCATGACTATTCAGAAAATTCTCTCTTTGCGCTTGTACAATCCTATTCTGAAGTTGATTATATGACAAATTGTACACGTCAATTATTGGATCATCATCAAGAGGAACTATGTCCCCTTCCTTGCTAAGGGATAACTCTATGGCTGGAGGTGGTGGATACTGATGGTGACCTATGGTTCATTGGGCATCAGGTCAACATCTTCATCTTGCGGTTTCGATTCTAATTCCATGTCCTAAACTTAAATCAATTCTTCAATCTGTTGAGCAAGCTCTCGATCCTGCATATGTTCACTCTTCCCCTCTGCTACTGGCTAGTTTTGTTCTTAAATCGATATTGTTTCTTCTTCCATTGTGCCTTTCCTTTCTTCTTCTTCTTACTTCTTCTTCTCTTCCTATTCTTTGCTTCTCAACTCCTATTCTTCCTTCAGTTCTGTCTTTTATTACTTCGATCTCAATTATGCTTCCTGTAAGTTGTGCTTTTCTCTCTTCCTCCACTTTGCTCTCTATCTCCTCTTCTTCCTCTTTGCTTCTGCTGCCAAAGATGCATGCATGAAGATTCTATCTTCTTTCATCTTGAAGCTTTTCCCCCCTTCGTACGATTTGTAACCTTTCGCTTTCCCTAATCTTATACTGGATTGTTTCCTTCTTCTATTGTTGTTGGACTTGCTGCCATGTTAGCGTTGACTCCTTTTCTATAAGTGTACGCATTTATTGGCAAGTTAGCTAGTGCTTACTCAAATACTTCCCCAGTACTGCTTTAAGTGGTCTCTCTTGAAGCAACTCTCTTTGGTGCCATGGTAACAATGACTACTGGAGGGAAGTGCTTCACAAGTGTGGAACTCGTGGAACAAAAATGACAATCATGGTAAGCAAATATTAGCTACAAGAAATCGACTTTCAAGGCATGATCAAGTAGAAAACCAAGCATCTAATGGGAAGGATTGCGTCATTTTCATTGGAAAGAGGGATTGGATTCCTATGGGAACTACACATTCCCAACAGCTAGGGATGAAGCTTATGGCTTGAGGCTGTGCAATGTGTAGTCCCAGTCTGGGAAGAGGCTAGGACAGAATGCACATTGCACAGTCTCAGTGGCCAAGGTGCAGGCTGACCCCTAAAATTGCACAGTGCATAGTTGGAACCGGTATTTATTGTTCATTACGTAGTTCTAGATGCCAACCCTCTAGATTGAGCCTTAGGATTACGTAGTGCCAAGATGGGAAAGGAAAAATCCGTCCAAGGGAAGTACAAATCTGCCTAGTGGAAGTGTGAAAAATGAGAAAAAGTGAATGATGATGTGAACTTGAGTGCAAAACTGACTAAGTGTGAATGAATCAATGTGGATCACATGAAAAAATTGATCATATAGAAGGAAAGTGAAGTATGTGAGGAGATTTTTCACAATGGTGACCATCAATGCAAAAAACAAGAAAACCTATGCGACACTTGTGAAAGGAAAGAAGTATCTTGAAAAAACACTTCTACAAGCTAAAACAAGTTCAAACGCCAGCAACCATGAAGAGAAACAAGTGAAATAACACTCACACAAGCAAAACAACAAAAAGCGACAGAAAAGGCGGCTAAAGGTGATGAAAACAAAACTCACATGGAAAAGTGATGATGACCCCATTGAAGGTTCCTTGATATCTTTGGGAATGCTAGAGCTCTAGGATCTAATGCACAAATGAGCTCTAGAGGTGTCGGTTAACTAGATTTAAGAAAATGAGGTTTTATGACACACATGCCTAAAATCAAGGAAAAGTGACCCTTGGCAAAAACTTCTAAAAATATCAATGTGTCTTCTTCGGGATACTAAAAATAGATCCCTTTTTCCTAGGGATGTTTTTTCTCCCTTTATTTTCTTTCTTTTTTGGGTAAACTTTCCATGCACACTGTTAGGAAAGTATGCACAGTTCTGGGTAACTAGGAAACTTTAGAGCTCAATGCACTGCACAGTTTTTGAGCTTAGTGAGGGATTGTGCAGTTTCTGGGATCATTGCTGGGTTGCCTTCCATGACTATGCATTTTCTGAGATCAACTTCAATATTATGAAATTCCTATCACCAAGGCAACTTGCCCTCAAGGATTGCGCAGTTTCTGGAGGCAAGCTCAGAACTACTATGAGACCAAGTTGGGATATTAGCTTGTGACTTAGAAATATAAGCTAAGTGTGGAAACAGGAAAGCAGAAGCACAAATGAAAAATATAAGTCTCATTCAAAGCATGAATACTTGTATTAGTGCAAGATGATCTCCCATGGATAAGAAGGTCTCCAAAATCGAAGCATAAGCAAAATTTTGGAGTGGTTGTAACCGCTACAACACCATCGATACCACAAAAACTAATTTTGTTCTAAATATAAAGATGAAATGCGTACCTTTTGTGTGTGTGACACCCCATGTAAATCAAATAATTGCTCCATCTATAGTATCCATGTTATCAGATCCTTTTCATTGAACTTCCTTATATCTATCTTTGGAAGGTGGTGGGTCTTAAAACCCAACATTGGAGTCTCTAAAATAATAATTCATATTCCTTTTGTCCTCATCATGATTTTCATGGATTACCTTGTCACCACTTGGAAGCCGTTCTTGCAACAGCTTTTTCAACCCTTCCAAATTGGCATTCATTGTGTTCATGTCTACTTTAAAAACTCCTGTGTATGATTTTAAACCATCCTTCAAACCATTCAAGTTGCCTTTTATTTTTGCTTCTAAACCATCCATCTTAGTTGCAAGTTCATTTTTTGTTACTAGTTGCAAGAGAGAAATTTGTTGCACATGGTCTCGTAATTTTGATATATCGTGTTGTATTTCTTCCTCTTCTTCATCTGTCATAGTATAACTTTCTGGTTTCTTAACTAGTGTATCTATTTTTTTGTTTCAAGGCATTTTAGAATCAAAAAACGATATCTATGCTATATTATTCCCTTTTAATCACTTCAAACTATTTTTTCAAACAAAGTTATACAAAATTTGAGAAACAAATACACACTTTTTTCTTGCTTTTAGGAGCTCGATCTTGAAACTGTTGTATCTTTGTAATTCAACCTCCCAAGGTCTAAAATTCCATTGTACGATAGCCCTACCAGTATTATTTTCAATGCCACAAGTCAGATCTATATTTTATTCTTCAAGATAAAGTTATGCCAAATCACCCACGATGGCTTGATTATGGATTGGTTCAGTAGAGAAAACTTGTAAGGAATGTCACATGTCACTGTTTTATCCTTCGGCCCTGAAATTGTTACAAGAGAAACTATAGTTCATTTACCTTCAGTCACTTCTTATGAAATTAAAATTCGATGTTTGAAGAGAAAGTTATGACAATTTTCTCTAGGTCACATGTTTGAGACTGAATTCTAGAGCATGCAGAAATCCTAACTTCTTTGGAACATATCTCAAAAAACATAGTTAACAAAGATCTGAAATTTTTACACAAAATTTACCAAGATTTCGGCTCCACGTGGTCAAAATTTCTCGTAGAAAAAATGTTATAGCTAAAATTCCAAGATGGCTTTTTTGAAGCAGTGAAACCCTAGAATCCAAAACTTTGATACCAAATGTTATGCAACCAGATCACCAAACAGAAGAAAAGAAAAATAAACGACTTGAAAATTAGTCTCTTCGAGGGGGAAGCCTCCTTTACATCACATACATGAACAATTCTTGGATGATACAAATTACAAGACCTCCTTGGTATATATAGGAGTCTAAGGGGTCACAATATAATCAGAGCCTACATAAAAATAATAATATAAGGGCACAAAATTAACAATAGTGGGTTTCTATGGGGCACAAAAATAACAATATGTTGAAAAATGTAGCAAGAAATTCTTAATTTGATTTTTTCCTTGATTAAATTGAGAAAAATAAATTTTCCACATCAGAAAACTATTTGGATGATGTTAACTTGTGTGACATGGATTGTGTCACCCAATTTATTCTATAAATTCAAGTTGGAGAAGTTACAATTCATTTATGCATGTGTGATTGCTAATTTGTAACAATCAAGGTCAATTATCTCAGGTTGTTTTCAGTTAAACTAGTTCCAACTTTTGGAGGAACTAGTGGAAGGTCAGTTAAGCAGTGGGGCTTAAATCAAGCTCAATGATCATCATGTTAATTGATCAATCAGCCAAAAATAACTAGTGCATGCAGAGAATTTGAGTTACCCAGTTGAGGTGGAGAGTCAAAGATAGTGTAACATCAATTGTAGACTAGTCTTGAGTGTATAGGTGTTGCATGCTGTCAGATGATCAACCTAAAGGAATTGCACACTTCAATTGAGGGAATTTCCAAAATAATAGGGGTTGATTCCTCAAGGAAAAACACAAGGAAATAGGAGCTCAAGATGAGGAAAATTTTGACTAAGTCTGGGTTAGAGGCCTTCAGTGAGAAGAGAGACAGGTTGTGCACTTGTAGGGTGAGCTCAAGATGAGGAAAATTTTGACTAAGTCTGGGTTAGAGGCCTTCAGTGAGAAGAGAGACAGGTTGTGCACTTGTAGGGTGAGCTCAGTTGAGAAATGAAATTTTAATACATATCTATTAATTTGATTAATGCAAGCAGACATCGGGGTTTTTAGAAGATTTCTTTGCCCATATAAAAATACTTATTTCATGTGTGTTATTTCTTCTTGCATTTCTGATATCTATGTTCTAAATTGTGAATTAATGTCCGCAAAGTAGTAGTGTAGTTTTGTGTCTTGTGATTTTGATTAAAACTTCATGAGCATTTACAAATCTACAACCTAATTTCAACAGAGTTTGATTCACATTAGAGTAGGCAATTCAAAGTTGTTTCTCAAAGGTTCGAATTTTAAGATCAATGTAGCAGGATTTCTTCAAAGCTGAGAAGATGGCCTTCAATGGACTAAGGCTAGAGTATTCCTTGGAAGGCACCTCTAATTTTTTTGCATGGAGGTAGTATTGGATGAAAATGGATTGCTAGAATACATCATGGAAAATGTTGCAAAATCTCAAGAATTTGATACCCAGATCCTTGCTCAGTGGAATAAATATGTAGCCAAGGTGAGGAGAATAATCTTGGAGGGAGTACGGGATCATATTGTCTCAAATATCCATGGAAAAGAAACTATTTTTGCAATGTGGAAAGCACTAAAAGAATTGTTCAAGAATAGTAGTGACCACAGGAAGTTGGCGCTCAAGGATAAACTTCGAAGTATCAAGATGCAGAGGAATGACACAATTCTGCAGTATCTGAGCAAGTTTACACAGTGTCGTGATGAACTTTGCGGGGTCGGTTTTAATGTCCCTAAAGAAGACTTGGTAACCTTATCTCTTCTTGGCCTTCCCAAGAGCTGGCTTAGCTATCAAGATTCAGTGAATGAGATGGAGAAACTACCGAGTTGGGAACACTTATGGTTTAACTTGGTACAAGAGGAAATAAGGTGGAATGGTAGAGATGGGACTTCATCCAAGCGTGACGATGAAGAAAAAATTGCATTGGCTAGAAAGGAAAAGAACAGAAAAGGGAAGAAATCCCAATCCAAACCAGAATCCAGATAAGGGGGAAAGAAGAAATATTTGTCAAAATTTAAATGCTTCCATTGTCATGAATTTGGGCATTATGCCATGAAGTGTTCACAAAAGAAGGAAAGCAAGAAGACCTCAGGAGGAGCAACAGGTGAAGCTTTGGCTTCACAGTTCAAGCTTGAACGTACCCTCATTGCATGCATGGCCAACCCAATGATGGAGAGAGTGTGGTGCTTGGACTCAGGTGCAGCATTCCACATGACGGGCAATAAAGATTTTTTCAGTGACCTGGAGGAGAAATATTTTCAAATGCACATCGATATGGGGGGCGACGAAAGGTATAGAGCGACTAAGATTGGTATAGTCACCTTTTAGAGAGAGTCGGTCTCCCCCCTCAGGCTCAAGGATGTCATTTTTGTTTCGGGCTTAAATAAAAATCTTGTCTATGTTGCGATTTCGGAAGACCGTGGTTATGATGTGATCTTCAACAAAGGAAAGGAATTTCCTGAGAGATATAGCCATGGACAAGTGAAATAGATCGGGGCTCGTGTGAAGAACCTGTACAAGCTAGATGTGGAGGATTGTGTTGCATTGAGCACAAAGGTGGAGAAGGTGCATAGCCATGATGTCATTTAAATTTGGCATAGAATACTTGTCCATTTGCATCATGGTGCTTTGAATATCATGCAAGATATAACCACAAGTCTCCCCAAAGGAGAACTTTAGCAGTAGGATGTATGAAAAGGATGTACTTTGGGGAAGTACACAAAAGCCACATTCCATGATCATGACAACAAAGCACATGTAGTCCTTAAAAGGATCCACTCTGATGTCTATGGACCTTTCTCGATAGGCTCCACTACCAAGCACAAATATTTTGTCATTTTTATTGATGACTTCTCACGAAAGTGTTGGATCCTCTTCATGCGAAAGAAGGATGAGACATTGTCCAAGTTTGTAGAATTCAAGGCACTGGTTGAGAAAGAAACGAGAAAGAGGATGAAGGCTCTCAGGAGAAATAATGGAGGTGAGTACGTGTTGAATGAATTTAAAAATTTATGAGAAAAATAAGGCATTCGATGAGATTTGACAACACCCAACAACCCACAGTAGAATGGGGTGGCTGAGAGGAAGAATCATAGAAATGTGGGAGCAATGAGGGAGATGTTGCATGATCAAGGTCTACCTCTGCATTTGTGGGCCAAGGTATGCAACACAATAGTCTATTTGTAGAACTGGAGTCCTCATCAGATTCTGGGCATGATTACACTGGAGAAGGCTTTCTCAAGGAGAAATCTGGATGTGTCTCACTTCAAGACTTTTGGAGCCTTTGTTTACTACCATGTCTCCAAAGAATCAAGGAAGAAGCTAGAGACGACAACAAAATTGGGGTTAATTGTGGGTTACATAGAAACTCCCCACACCGACCATGTGTACTTGTTATCCCTTGGAATGGAAGTTGTGCGAAGGGATGTAAAACTTGACGAAGATAGATCCATGTGATTCTCTCTTGAGAGGGAGCTTCAAATCTCACCAGAAGAGGAGATTTTATCTCCAAAGAAGGAACTCAAGAGGTTGAGGAGTAGAGAGTGGAGACAACCACTCAAGTAGAACAATCCAGAGAAGGCAAGAAAATGACCAGGGAACCTCAGAGACTTATGCAAGATGCGAGGGAGAATGTGGGTGCTCCTTCAAATAAGCGCAAGCATAGAAGTTCACCAAATCGCTACAATGGCTACATGGCTCTAATGAATGAGCTTGTAGATATTGAGCCATCCTATTTTGAGGAAGAAATAGAGAAACCTGTGTGGGTTTATGCAATGGTGGAGGAATGCGAATACATTGTAAAAAATAGTGTTTGGGAAGTGGTCCCAAGACCAGCAGATAAATCAGTTGTGGGTTCGACATGGATCTTCAAGGTAAATCATGCAACATATGGAAACATAGAAAATTACAGGGCCATATTTGTGGCCAAGGGGTACTCTCAAGTTGAGGGGATTGACTATGAGGAGACCTTTTCTCTTATAGCAAGGTACTCATCCATTATATCAATTCTTGCTCTGGGTGCACAAATGAGGTGGAAGATCCACAAGGTGGATGTGAAAACAACATTCCTCAATGGAGTTATTAAGTAGGAGGTGTTATCGAGCAACCATAAGGCTTCAAGACTTTTGAAAGGGAGTCTCATGTGTGCAAACTCAAGCGAGCATTCTACGGTCTCAAGCAAGCACCCTATGCTTGGTACAACATGATCAATAGTTATCTCACTGGTTTGGACTTCTCCAAAAGTGAAGCAGATGCAAACCTATATCATATCTTGGTAGAAGTTAAATTGTTGATTATTGTCTTATACGTTGATGACTTGATTTTAACTGGGGATGAGCAGCTCATCAAATCTTGCAAGGAGGACCTTGCAAGAGAGTTTTAAATGAAGGAAATGGGTCTCATGCACTACTTCTTCAGATTGGAAGTATGGAAAGATGATGGGGAAATGTTTGTATCTCAGGGAAAGTATGCTAATGAGATACTTCAGAGGTTCTGCATGGACAGTTGCAAACTCATAGAGACACCTCTAGCAACCAACTGGAGGAAATAGGATACCACATCAGGTGAGGAAGTGGCTACTACCTTTTACCTACAGTTGGTGGGTTCACTGATGTGTCTTATGAACACACGACCAGATATGTGTTATGTATTCAACCAGATCAGCCAAGCTATGGTTAGGCCAACCAGATTATTTTAGAGGGAAGCTAAGCATGTTCTATGGTACCTCAGAGGCACTACCCAGTTTGGACTATGGTGTTGACGGACAGGGGGAGTGAAGATATGTGACTTCATAGATGTAGATTTGGCAGGGAGTCCATCAAACAAAAGAGTATATCAAGTGGAATATTCAATGTTGGGTCTGTAGTGGTTTCTTAGTACAACAAGAAGCAAATATCTATGGCACTCAGGTAAACAGAAGTTGAATACATGGTTGCCATTCAAGCAACATGTGAAGCAATCTATATGAGAAAGATACTTGTTGGATTGTTTGGTCATATGATGGATCCAACTGTGATCTACTATGATAATCAAAGTTGCATCAAGCTCTCTGAAAATACTATTTTTCATGATCGATCCAAGCATATAAATATTCAATATCACCATTTACAGGACTATGTCAAGAGGAAAATAATGTTGTTGCATCACATTCTGATTGAGGAACAAGATGCTAACATTTTGACAAGGGCCTTGTCAAGAGGGAATTTCGAGTTCCACAGGTGCAAGATAGGGGTGTTTGATAATCCCTTTCTTGCTGAGAGGGAGTGTTGAAAAATGCAGCAAGAAATTCTCAATTTGAGTTTTGCCTTGATTAAATTGAGAATATTTGAATTTCCACATCAGCAAACAACTTGGATGATGTTAACTTGTGTGACATGGCTTGTGTCACCCAGTTTACTTAGTCAATTTGATTTGGAGGAGTTTAAGTTCAATTCTACATGTGCAATTACGAATTTGTAGCAATCAAGATCAATTATCTCAGGTTGTTTTCATTTAAACTAGTTCCGACTTTTGGAGGAACTAGTAGAAGGCCAGTTAAGTAGTGGGACTTCAGTCAAACTTAGTGATCATCCATTTAACTGATCAATCGGCCCAAAATAGCTAGTGGATGCAGAGAATTTGAGTTTCCCAGTTGAGGTTGAGATTACAAGGCAGTGTAACATCAATTGTAGACTAGTCTTGATTGTACACGTGTTGCATGCAGTCAAATGATTAGCCTAAAGGAATTGCACAATTCAATTGAGGGAATTTCCAAAATAATAGGGATTAATTCCTCAAGGAACAACAAAAGGAAATAAGAGGTCAAGCCGAGAAAAAAATTGACTAATTCTGGGTCAGAGGCCTTCAGTGAGTAGAGAGATAGGTTGTGCACTTGCAGGGTGAGCTCAGTTCAACAAATAAATTGTGATACATCTCTATTTATTTGATTAATGCAAGTAGGCATTGGGGTTTTTAGCAAATTACTTTCCCCAAATAAAGATACTTTTTTCATGTGTGTTATTTCTTCTTGCATGTCTGAGATTTTTGTTCTAAATTTTGAATTAATGTCCAAAAAAAAGTAGTGTAGGTTTGTGTCTTGTGATTTTGATTAAAAATTCTTGAGAAGTTGAAAATATACAACCTAATTTCTACACAATATGGGGATTACATGCGCACAACAATAATAATAAGGGGGCTACACTATTATTATAAGTACCTAACACCAACCAATAATCTGGATGGCTGCGGAAACCAATTTCCCATTTGCAATCAAGGTTATGGAATATGATTGCTAGTGTAGAACCAATGTCCATTGCGTAAATTTGGGAAAACTAAAATTATCTCCACCCAGATCTGCAACACATGCATCAAGCCATTTTCAAACACAATTCCAACCACCTTCAGTATCATCAACACCTCAAACGTTCATTAGATGATCATGCACAAGCACCCACAAATGTTGACATCATAACCCATCACATAATTAACTCAATTGTTGATACCAATGCCAACACCATGTTACCAACACATCTAACTTAATGATTATGATTTTGTTGATAGGATTGTTTTGTTAATTTGGTGAAAATAACTCTTGCACTTTTGACAAGTATAATTGTTTTCATTGGGTGACTAAAATATAATGACAACAAATAAGTTATATGTTTATCTTCTTATAAATTAAAGGTCATATTTGGAATCCTCATCACTTATATTGTAGTGCAAGTTGTATTTGCTTCACTGAACATGTCATATTCTTTTATTGCATCCTTTAATGTTTTATGGTTCTTTGTTGATAAGTGTAAATCTACATGGTAAAAATATGCATCATAGCATTTGATTATGGTTCTTTGTTGATAAGTGTAAATCCACATGGTAAGAAGACATGTCATAGTAGTTGAAACCATCTATTATGCCTCCAAAATTTCTTCGAATGCTAAATTTCCACAAAATTTTACCATAAGATAATAAAAATGATAATTCCCCATGATTTTGCAGAATTTCATGCCTAAATCATTCACCAAAGTATAAACAATCAACCCATCAAAAATAAAACCTACAGAACTTATATTTTCTCTTATTTCAATTTAGCATACTTAAATTTTTAGTTTTTTATTTTGTTACTATGATTTATATCTTATTATAATTTAGTTGAATCTAATTTTATTTTATTATTTGGATATAGTTTATATATTAGATTTTATTTTTATTTAGATTTAGTTTCTAGATCTTGAATTTATTTGGTTATATAAATCTTTAGATTACCTTAATTTAATGTGTGATTTATGATTGGTTTAGTTTAATTTTATCTTTATTTTATTTTATTTTTGTTTGTTAGGTTATGTGAGTTTAGTAGATATGGTCTAGGAGCATCTACGCCATCAAAAATACATGGAGATCACACTCGTCCTAGGCCACACCAACTCTTAACAATGCTAAAGAATGCTTTAACATTTACACCACATAATGCTTTAATAGAGCTCCTGCCACTTTTTGCTCTACGCCCCATGGGAATTTTATTTCTTTTATTTTAATTTAGTATTTAATTTTATTATATTATTTTAATATTAATTTTGATTTGCTTTCGTTTTTTTTTTCTTTTTTATCTGAAATTATTCAAGATATATTATGATATCTGGGCATGTATCAAGTTTTCTTGATGCCCTCGTACATTGCTCCACATTCCATACTCTCCATGGCTCTTTTAGAAAATTATAATGGAAAACATAAAACATTATAAACTCTTTATATTTCTTTGCCACAATGCATGTGGAATAATGAATTAAAATTGTAAATCAATAATCAAGGTTAACCCACAAATTAATTCAATGGTTGTTGAGAGCTCTTTATTGAGATGACGATAGCTTGAGTTTTTAAAGGCTAAATTGAGCCAGCAATAGCTCATTGGAAAACTAGGAGTATGAGGAATATGTTGAAAGAATTGTTTTTGTTAAAATGATAATGGTTATGATTGGACATTTTTAAAGAAACCAGTGAATTTTTTGGTTTTTTTTTTTTTAAATGTATTATTATTTGGTTTATTCATTTTTCTTTATTATTATTATTATTAATGTACATGTAATGATTTGGAAAGTCAAAAGAAGCTGAAAAAGTGAAAAGAAAAAGAAAATGATTAGAAAATTAAGAAGAGGAACTTGCAAACAAATAATGAAACATATAAATAAATTCAAGTTGATAACAAAAATTGGGATAAGGTAGGAAAGAGAATGGAAATAAATCATGAGGAAAATAAGTAATAGAAAGAAGGATGATAAAGGAAAAGATTGGATGTTGAGATTTATTTGGAAAGAGATATTTTGAGAAATTAATGGACTATTCAATTTGAGGGAAATAAGAAGAATATATTTCTTATTATTTTCCTACTCTCTATTATTTATACAATTCTCTTCAGTGAAGAAAAGGTTGGAAATCACTGTACTCAATTGATATTTGCTATTAGAAGTTGTGGATAATTTTTAAGACCTTTAAGGAATTTTTTTTGTGTAAATGAAGTGTATCTTATATGTTTTTGTATATGCCATTCTTACTTTTTAGTTTTACGAAATCAAATTTGTTAAATCGTTTCATGCTATGAGTATTGGAGTGCGTATTTCTTTTCTTTAAACAAAATACACATGGTTCACTGATGTATTTAAGTTTTTGGATTGGTTATAAGACCTTAAATATATCTTTAATTTTAGATTTGATATTCATACTATTTATTTTTTATTTGCTTTAGTTAGTGAGATAGGTTAATTTATTTTCTGCGAATTATATTGCATGTAAATAATCACAAAAACTATAAATATATATATATATATATAGTTTTTAATCTCTCTCTTCATAGAACAAACTCAAACTCTTTAGGTAGATGATTGGGCCCAAATTTCAATTAGAAAAACTACTATCAGAAAGTTGCAAATCTCTCTTAAAACCTACAATTGGTAGTTTTTCCCCTCATCTCTGTTTGTTGAAGGAACTTCTTAGACATTGATAATTGTAAGTGTTGTATTACCTGGTGAAAATACTTGTTTATTTAGAATAGTTGGATAATAATAGTGTTAGGTTATATATTTTTCCCTTTTATTTAGTTTCATTGCATTGTTTATTATTGGAACTCAACCCTACTTACTAGTGAATGTCACCAACCCAAATGAATAAAGATCTAATTGCGGTCGTCATTGGGTGGTATTTCCTATGTTTCTAGGTGGAATTTTTTTGCCTATCAAAAATCAACACTGAAAGGAGGGTCAAAGTCGTGTAGAGCTATTCATTTTAATGCTTTTTATTGTTAAATGGATCCTTTCCAAGCCCCTATTTGGAGCTATATTTCTAGATGGGTATCATGTAACACTCCTTTAAAGATAGTTAATCTCTTGTTAAAAGTTAAATTTGATGGTGAAAGTGAAAAATATGCATTTGAGCATGCTTTTCCATTTATTCAAAATTGTGTTTATCATAATATTCTTCATGAAGGAATCATTTCCATTCTTACTTTCAAGGGTCAAGTTAAAATTGGTATGACACCCTGATCCAGGTGGATATTGGTGGCCACCCGCCTATTCCACTTGGACCACCAACAATGTTTCTTTCATTTTATTTAATTGTAGTACAATTTACTATTTTTGGCAGTTTTTTATGTCTTAAACTTCATAAGCCGTTTTGAGGCCCTAAGAGACATTTTTTGGGAAAGAAGGCAGACAGTTAGCCCAAGTTAAGGATTTTTAATCGAGAGTTGTTTTCGTTGGATAGATATTTATAATGAGGTATCATACTGTTGAAGCCCTGAAAATCGGGTCTACAACAAGGGGGATACCCACCCGGTCTGGACCTTGGTTAGCATCTCCTTTTCCGTTTGGTATAGTGGGTCCGACTGGGGATATGGGACCAGTTTCCCAATTCATGTATGTGTGTGTTGAGAATTGATATTTCCTTCCTAATAATTTCTAAGTAAAATGCTTTTATTCTAAGTCTAATTTAACAACATGCAATTGCATTCTAATGAACATAAATATCTAATTCTAAAACTAACCCGGGATTTAATCTTTCAATTATGCAATCTAAAATAAATTCTACAGCAATTGGTAATAAAGATCATTCAATTAATATAAGAAAAGAATTCAATAAAGATGAACTGTTTCGTATAAAAATTTAGCCGAACAATCATGAAAAACATATCGCATAATAAGTCACTCATATATTAAGCATAAATAAATGGCTATCACCGTACAGAAGTGCCAAATGATAACTCAAGCATTCAGGCATTCACATATAAATAACTGAACATGAATATCACCTTAACACATAAGCAAAAATTGTTAAGAGATAAAAGTACCATTTATAACGAGTTCTACTCATGAGCTCCAGCAATAATGATTTATCTCTTCTTAATTCAAAATCTACTAAGAGTACAGAAGTGCAATTTCAGTAGCAGATATTAAACACAGATGTCAATAAATCTTGTTCCATTCATTCATCAAAACCTCCTCGGAGGGTGCAAAAGTGCATGTTATGAGGACAAGTTTTTGATAAATTTCAAGACCCTTCTCTAAATTCATGAGAAGGGTTTAAATACTACTAGCTAAATCTAAAAATAGTTTATTACAAAAATATAGGAGGCGGTTTAAATGACCATCCTCATTTCAGGAAAAAATAAAGCAAAACTAAAACTAAAACTGAATCTAAAAGTAAAACTGGCAATTAACTATCTATGTATCTGATCTTTGTAGTCGCAAGCATCTAGCATTGGCTTGAGGAGAGTTGGTTGGCCGACCTCTGACTTTAGCTGTCCTGTAAAAATGGAATCGACAAGTGCTGGCGCCATCTTCTCGACAGAGTTAGTGATACATTTGAGAGTCATGCACTGACTATGTGGTTTAACCAAGTACTTCCAGTAAGAATCCCAATTTAACTTGGTTAACCTTTTGATGGACTTTGCTCTTTCTTGAGCCTTTTGTCTCCAGCTTGTTTGTAGATGCTGCACATTTGGTAGAAATCCTGGAGTGTTCTTTGATAAATACCACTAGTTTTTAGAGCTTGGGTTTTGCCTTTCGCCTTTAGCACTTTTTCCTACAATTTTACCAGGCTTACAGGCGACTGAGTGATTATAGGCTTTCCTTTTCAAGAGGTTTTTCTTGGCGATGGTACTAATCGCGCATCAAAATTTGCCTCCGTTTCTTGATCCAGGCTTCCCTGGTGCTATTTTTCGCCTCTTGCGCGCTTTTTGTTAGAGGATGTAAACCTTAAATTTTGTGGAAAGAATGACTCCATGAGTTCTTGGCTCTGAGTCTTAAACTATTGGTCTGTTATCTCAGTACTATCCAGTACCCATTTGACCATGTCTGTGTATGGAAGAATCTTAGGCCTCGCCGCTAATTGATGCAAGGACGAGCACATTAGTTCTATAATTGACGCCTCAGATGACCTGTGTGAGTCTACAGTAACTGTAACACTCATTACTCTAGGATTTTCTTCCTCGAGTAGACTGTGCATTCCTTCCCAAGTAGTAACATTGGCATCTCTATTACAGGCGTTATCTGTGTATAAGGGCGTCATTTCTTTGTCTTCAGAACTTGGAGCCTTTCCCTTCTTTCCCATAATATTCTGAATACTGCTATGTATACCTCTCTGCTTTTCGCTCCTGCAATTTACAAATGAGGAAAGAGTAAGGATAAGAAAAAGGTGAAGGGAAAGCTTTAAATGCCGAAATCATATAAAATATATCACCTTATGTGAAATGGCTCTTCGATCAAATCAAAACCATATTTCATTAATGCTACCAACTAACTCATTAAATTAACATTAACACGCATAACTGGACATCGGTTTATGGAAAATATTTTTTCGAACGATGAGCCCTGCAGATCTGCGATAAGGCAATTTTGCGATTTTCTTCGCAATATCGATGATCCGTTACGTGTGGCAATCATCTATTACCATATGTTTTCTGTGAAATGCAATTTGTGAGACGTGCCATCGCATATCGGTGGTTTGAGGTATTTCACTTTAAGTGATACTTGAAGCACATGAAAACTGCGATGCGATGAATTTCTTTTAATATGTGATCTCGCATCGTGATTTCGCAATCTTAGGATTCTGTTTGTAGGAAAGCATCTATTACCTTTTTGCGATGTGACGCTTTTTATTGAAAGAACGGTTTTGTTCGAACTTATCATAAAACTTAAGTCTTTTTAGATTTTCGGGTATTCTCCTAAGTTTATGATAGTAAGATTTATTCAAAAAGGGAATACAAGTCCTTATTTTTTTTTTTAATTTAATGGATAAGGGTCCCCACTTATTTAGTATTAGTGCAAGAACTAAATAAGAAGGGTGGTTGTTGCTGGCCACAACAATTGGTGATTCACTTGGAAGAACCAGTTATCTCTGCTTTTCTTTTGAATTTTCTAAACTTCCAAAACAGAAGATTTTTTAGGGTATCAAACTTTATTCTAGAAAGATAAAGTACACCATGATTTCAGCTGTTAAGGATAGTTTGTTTCTTCTATGTTAACTTTGTTTATATACTTCCTAGAGCTAGTCATTGTATTTACATCAGCCACTACTTAGTTTATAAAGGTAAAAACAAGGTCTTCTCTGTAAATCAGTTTTAAATATGCTCATTTGTCGTAGGTAGAGCCTCTACTGTTAGCAGGCGTTTATAGCCTCGACAAGGTTACCTGTTACCCAGCGATGATCCTGTATCCTACTTGGAGAAATATACGATTTTCAAAGGGAAATCCATATCCACACTTATTGCTTTTATTTTCTTTTTAATCCTTAAATAACAATGCCTTAGTTTGGTAGCCAAATTATGACAGTGCCACTCACTTGATTTATAACTTTGCTGAAAAAGCTGGCTCGTGATGAGACCCCTTGTCTTTTGATTGCAATAATCTAGAGTCATTTCCCTGTTATGATATGCAATTTTGGCAAAGTCAGCAAGCTATAATATCTATGATCATGATAAGTCGACTCGTGATGAGACCTCTTATTCTTTAAGTTAAAGCGTATTGCTGGATTACTCCTTGAAGCTCGTAATTCCCTAGGTGGGGAGGAAGTCATTGTTTCCTTAAGAATAGTTCTGGACAACAATGGTAGAGTTTTTGGAAAGAGCTTTTCTACAGAGAATCTTCGTTTTGTTATTGATACTTTTCATTTGACTGATATAAAACAAATTCCCACTAACTGTCATTTTTTATCAAAATTTACAAGGTTGAAACTAATATAATTTTCAAGCTTATAGCCCTTGACTGTATCTTTCAATAATAATGTCCAATTTTCTAACTCAGTCCTATTTATACAAGCGAAAAAACAAAATTTAAAAGAAATTCTAGTCTTTTTCGTGAATTCCAAATGTAACCATTTACAACTGGTTTTATTATCAAAATAAAGGAAAAACTAATTTACAAAAATAGAAGAATGATCTCCTATGGAAAGTATTTTTTGAGGATTTTCCCGTTAACAGGTAAAGATTCTCTTTTTTCTGTTAAATCCTGTAACATAAAGGTAGATGGACCTATGATTTCTGCTATTTGGAAAGGGCCAAGCCACATTCGTTGAATTTCGTATGTTTTCCCTTTTCCTCATGAGCCTTATCCCATTTTAAAACTATATCTCCAATCTATAAGTCCTTTCTAGATATCATGTTTGAATCGAAAGAAGCTTTTACTAATGCTTGGTGATTCGCATGAGTTATTTTAGCCTGTTCTCGTTGCTCTTCTAGCTTAAGGAATTGTAGCTGCCTTAGTTGTAAGGAATAAGTTGGTGTTTCATCAATAAATTGAACTAAGGCCAACGAGGGAATTGCTAGATGAGTTGGAAGGACCACTTCTTTCCCATAAACGAAATTAAAGGGAGAAGTGCCAATGGAGGCTTTCTGCATTATTTGGTCTGCCCATAGAGCATATGTTAAGGATTTGTGCCAATTCTTATGATTTTGATCAATGGTTCACTTAATTATTCTGATTAAGTTTTTATTTGTTGATTTAGCTAATCCATTCCCCTGTGGGTAATAATTGTCATAGTATTTAAGCTTAAAACCTCTTTTGAGTGCAAATTCAGTCATAGCATTGCCAGAAAAATACGATGCATTATCAAACATTAAAGCGGAGGGTAAACCAAACCTGGTGATTATGAACCGATCTATGAAATCAATGATGTGTTCAGCATTAGCTGTCTTGAGAGGAACTGCTTCTACCCATCTAGTAAAATAATCTGTAGCTATAAGGATATACCTATGCTATTTAGAAGAATGAGGAACGATCTCACCTATTATATCCAATCCCCATTGATCAAAAGGTTGATCGATATTGACTGGTTGCAAAGGCAATGATGGTTTATTTTGTCTCCCAGCAGCAACTTGAAAAACTTGACATTTCCTTACGTAGCTATGCGCATCTTTGAATAGTATAGGCCAATAGTACCTTGCGCGCAAAATTTTATGTGTTGTAGTATCTCCAACATAATGTCCACCTGCTGGTCCATCATGGAGTTCCTGCAACACCTTTTCAGCTTCAGATTTCTCGAGACATCTAAGGAGAACAGAATCATAACTCATCCTAAAAAGTACATCGTTTACGAGTTGATATTGCTTAGCCTTCAACCTCAAGGCTCTTTTCTTTGTATAATCTAGGTTTGAAGGAGCATATTCGTTCTTTAGATAAAATATGATATCAGCGTATAATGATTCAATACCGTTTAGGCTTACCTCATACATTTGTACTTCTGAAGACGGTATTTTGGAAATAAGCAAGGCTCCAGCCAGCATTTTACAAAAGCCTTGACCTTTTACAATATTTGCTGGTTTAATTTCAGCGTCGTATTCTTGTAAGGCCGTAACCCAATTTTCTCTCTTTTCACCCACATCTTTCTGTATTAAGAGATTTCTTACCGTTGGAAATGACACTATGATTTTTGTATGGGTTTTAAGTAGGAAGGGTCTGAAATGTTTGATCGCTCTGAAAACAGCGTAAGCTTGCTTCCCGACGTCAGAATAATTTAATTCGGCCCCTTATAGATTTGAACTAAAAAAGGAAATTGGGGCTTCCGCCTTATCTTGATTTTCTTGAGTGAGTATCACAGCATATGATCTATCAGAATAAAATGTATACAAAATGAAAGGATCAAAGAAATTTGGAGTGGCTAAAGATGGGGCGTTTACAATCGCTTTTTTAATTAGATTAAATGCTTCATATTCTTCTTGGCCCCATTTAAAGATTGAATTCTTTTTAATCATTGCTTGTAAGGGAGATACGATCCTTAAAAAGTCTGGAACACCTCTTTACAAAATTAATCTGGCCAAGGAAGGATTGCATAGCTTTCTTGTTGTGAGGCAAGGGTATTTCGGAAATCTCCTTGATTTTGTCGGGATCAATATGGATTCCAGATTTTGACACTATAAATCCAAGAAGTTTTCCTTCACTTAATGCAAAAAATGACTTTTTTGGATTAAGTGAAATTCCATACCTTTGGCAATGTTGGAAGATCTATTTCAAATCTCTGAGATGATTACCTCGTTTCTTGGAATATATAGTTATATCATCCAAGTAGATTACTACTGATTTTTTACTAATCCCTTAAATACGATGTTCATGGCCCTTTAAAATGTGGTGCCAACGTTGATCAGACCAAAAGGCATCTTTTGATATGCGTAAGTACCCCATTTGGTCCTAAACGTGGTCTTTAATTGATCATCAGGGTGGACCAAAACTTGGTTGTAGCCAGAAAAACCATCCAAAAAGGACATTAATTCTGATCCTGCAACTGCTTGTAATATTTGCTCCATGGGAGGCAAAGGAAAATTATCTTTTTGGCAGCCTTTGTTAAGATTTCGAAAGTCAATGCAAATTCTAATGTCTTAGTTTTTATTTCTAACGGTAACCATATTGGAAACCCATTTAGAATGTCGAACGGGAAAAATGATTTTGGATTTCAATAATTTATTGAGCTAAGGCTTAATCTGATTTTCCAAATTAGGGTAGATTTTTCTCAGCTTTTGTTGGACAGGTTTTTCATTGTTTATCATTGGGATAGTATGCTAAATGATAGAAGTGTCGTAAGTTTTAAGTTCATCATAGTTCCAGGAAAAGACACTTTTGTATTGTTTCAGGAGACGAACGTACGCTAATTTTTCTTTAGGGGCTAGGCCAAGACCTAAATTGATATTTTGTGGCTTGGTATCAATTCCTAGATTTTCTAATTCATAGTTCAGAGTTGAGCTTTGAAGTTTTGAATTGGTAGATCTTTTGAGTTGGTCTTTCAAATCATATAGGTCTTCCAATTTGACTACTGATTTTGGCATAGCATTATTAGTGCTATCTTGTTGCAATTGTTTTTCATGTTGGTCTTCATCTATAATCTGATTAGTGTAAGATCCTTCTGATGTGAGGAAGCTTACAATATCAGGATCATCATTGAAAATTCTCCAATTGGTAATGTTATCAAGAATTGAGGATCTAAAAATTAATTCAATTGAGAATCTATCCGAGCTATAGTCTTTTGAGGGGATGTGCTTGGAAGCTACGTTTGCCAAGAGGTTAGCACTAGCATTTTGGGGTCTGGGAATTGATGAAATATTGAAAGCTATAAAATGTTCAGTCGGATCTTGTACTAAAGATTAATAATGCTTTAAATGACCTGATAGACAATGTACAATATTTCATACCTATCTAATTACAATTTCAGAATCTCCAAAAACTTGTAAATACTTGATATCTAGTCCGATTGCTTTGTATAATCCTTGGATTAAAGCCTCGTATTCTGTAGTATTATTGGTGCAATCGAACTCGAGTCTACAAGTTAGCATGGTTTTGTTTCCCTCTAGGCTAACTAATATGCATCCTGCTCCTGCTCCATCGTTAGACTTAGAAACGTCAAAAAATGACTTCCAAAATAAAGATTTATTTATAGGACTATCTATGAAATTAACACATTTAGAAATATCTGTTTGAGAAAAGTTTTCTACTTGAGATAAACAAGAATGTTCTAAGTAAGGCGAAGTATGAGCATTGAAATCTCCTAAGAAAGAGTCAACAGAATAGTTGCCAGTTATATTATTGCTGTATGCTACAGGTTCATTTTCTCCTTCCAATTCTGTTACTATGTATTTTTGATGTCTTTCTCGCTCAACCTTTATTTTATTTGGTTTACCATTGTAAGGGAGCCACATATGCGATGAGTCGGGTGCAAAATATCCATGAAGCTTTTCAGACCAATCCCTACTAAGAATTAAGCTATAAAATTCTGGAATGTCTGTAACTAAAATATCAATAACTTGACATACCTTTGGATTAGATGACAACCTTATGGTAACCTTATTTAGTTCATTGATCACTTCAACCTGCAACTGGTCTAGCTGAACTATGCGTACTGCAGATTTTTGAGGTTGAACGTTCAGCTTTGCACAGGTTGGTTTAGGTAAGATATTAGATGAAGCTCCTAAATCAACTAAACAATTATGCAAATTTTTGTTGAAAACTTCATAAGTAAGAAGAAATGGAGAAGTATGAGATCTTGACCTTCTTCCAATTAGAGCGATATCGTTTGGATCAACTTTACTAGTCACATTAGTTGGAGGTCTTCCCATCTCCTGAGAAGCTTGCGAGATTACATCGACAGGCATAGGTGCAACTGGTATTGCGTGTAACTCTTTCAAAAGTAGCTTTTGTTGATGTTTTAACTTGCTCAATTCATAAAAAGTAATGTTAGCCCTAGTCTTCTTCATGTCTTCTACGATATTATACTCCATCTCATCAGAAAAAATCAATTTTTAGATGGAGTTGGTGAATCTATTTGGACTGGGCTTGTTTGAGTCGCTTTGGGTGATGTTTTCTTACCTGCGACTTTATCCTTAGACATTGAGCTTGCGCTCTTTGGCTTAGGAGTAGGTTGAGGAGGATCGAGTTGATTTCTACTTCTAGTACTGATTGGTGATGCCTCTTGATCCTCTTCATCTAAGAGGATGAAATCCCGCATTCCCTGTACTTCTACAACTTCTTCTTCATCAGTGGGCTCCTTGTTGGAAATTTCTTCTTCTTCTTCTTCTGATTCAGCATTTGTGATAGCATTGGGAGGTTTTCAATCAGTTGAATGATTTCTTCTATTAAGGCTTGTAAGGCTTTTTAGAAGAGGTCTCTGCTACTTGTTTCTAAATGTCAACCATTTCTTTAGACATGGTTTTCAAAACTTTCTGCAATCCTTCTAAATCGAATGGGTCTTTGGACTGTTTTTTCTTTGGTTCTTCTTTAAAAGTAACCTTCTTAGATTTTAGTTCGTCGACAACGTTTTTCTTTTCTAAGGCTATGATACATTTCTCTACCGCTATTGCTTCCTTCATATTGTTAGCTAAAGTTGTTTTGTTATCTCTATCAACAAAGATTGCTATGTTTGATGGTAGAGCAGATATGTACCATTCACTTCAAAATTCTTCGCTAGGCTTGGAGGTGGTAGGAATTTTGTTCAAAAGTTTATTGAAACACGAGTTAAAATCTTTGATAGGTTCCCTTGATTCAGCCCTAAGGTTAGACAGGTCATTGATCAGTGTCGTAGTAGACCTGTCATCACCGAATTTAGTCAAGAATTGTTCTTGGAAAATATCCCAACTAGTGATAGATCCGGATGGTAATGAGAAATACCATGATCTGGCTGCTCCTTACAAAGTGTAAGGAAAGAGCCAGATGACAGCGTCTTCATTAGTAACCCCATTGAGATTTATAAATAACATAAAGTTTTTTATGTGTTTTGCTGCTAGCATACCTGCTTCAGGATTAAACTTAGGCAACCATTTTTCAGGATGGGCCGGTAATTGACTCAAGGGCGTAGGCATTAAGACTGCCCCTAGGTTATGCCATGGAGTTTGGGCCATCGTTGAACTACTAACAGAGGAAAGCACAGAAGATGATCCTTGCGGTTGGGAGGATGAGGATATTATAGCTCCAAATGATTGAGAAGGAGATGTTGAAGTTCCAGTGGTCTGGTGGACAATAATTTGAAGTGGAGGAGTGGATGGTTGACTTCGCGGTGGAGAGGTTGATATGGATGATGATGAAAAAAGAGTCTCGCTATCAGACCCTTTAGGTGATTTCCTTGCTTTCTTCCTTGTAGGTAGAGGTAATTCAGTTGGTTCGATACCAAACTTTTCACTATGCAATCTGGTAAGGGGATGAGAAGGGTTATATTGTGAAGTCACACTACCTTGAGATTTTTCAAATTTTTGGGGTGATATAGAAAATCGTTGAAGTTTATGGATCAAAGATTCAACTTTAGGAGGTTCAATAGTCGATTTTTCTGAAATGTTCGGGTTTGTGGTAGTGGTTGTTGTTTTATCTACTTCTCGCTCAAGATTTAAAGATTCTAAATGCGATGGAGAAGTCAAGGGAGATGGTGAGGACGATTTACTCTCAGAATGGTATTTAGATTTAGATTTACTTGCCATTCACAGTTCGGGGCCCTCCTTCTAGCGTCAAATATGCTGAAGCCCCGAAAATCGAGTCTACAACAAGGGGGATACCCACCCGATCCAGACCTTGGTTAGCAGCTCCTTTTCCATTTGGTATAGTGGGTACAACTGGGGATATGGGACCAGTTTCCCAATTCATGTGTGTGTGTGTTGAGAATTGATATTTCCTTCCTAATAATTTCTAAGTAAAATGTTTTTATTCTAAGTCTAATTTAACAACATGCAATTGTATTCTAATGAACAGAAATATCTAATTCTAAAACTAACCCGGGATTTAATCTTTCAATTATGCGATCTAAAATAAATTCTATAGCAATTGGTAATAAAGATCATTCAATTACTATAAGAAAAGAATTCAATAAAGATGAACTATTTCGTATAAAAAGTTAGCTGAATAGTCATGAAAAACATATCGCATAATAAGTCACTCATATATTAAGCATAAATAAATGGCTATCACCATACAAAAGTGCCAAATGATAACTCAAGCATTCAAGCATTCACATATAAATAACTAAACATGAATATCACCTTAACACATAAGCAGAAATTGTTAAGAGATAAAAGTACCATTTATAACGAGTTCTACTCATGAGCTCCAACAATAATGATTTATCTCTTCTTAATTTAACATCTACTAAGAGTACAGAAGTGCAATTTCAGTAGTGGATATTAAACACAGATGTCGATAAATCTTGTTCCATTCATTCATCAAAACCTCCTCGGAGGGTGCAAAAGTGCATGTTCTGAGGACAAGTTTTGGATAAATTTTAGGACCCTTCTCTAAATGCATGAGAAGGGTTTAAATACTACTAGCTAAATCTAAAAATAGTTTATTACAAAAATATAGGAGGCATTTTAAATGACCGTCCTCATTTCAGGAAAAAATAACGCAAAACTAAAACTAAAACTGAATCTAAAAGTAAAACTGGCAATTAACTATTTATGTATCTGATCTTTGTAGTCACAAGCATCCAACATTGGCTTGAGGAGAGTTGGCTAGCTGACCTCCGACTTTAGCTGTCCTGCGAAAACGAAATCGGCAATTGCTAGTGCCATCTTCTCGGCAAAGTTAGTGATACATTTGAGAGTCATGCACTGACTATGTGGTTTAACCAAGTACTTCCAGTAAGAATCCCAATTTAACTTGGTTAACCTTTTGATGGACTCTGCTCTTTCTTGAGCCTTTTGTCTCCAACTTGTTTGTAGATGTTGCACATTTGGTAGAAATCCTAGAGTGTTCTCTGATAAATACCACTGGTTTTTATAGCTCAGGTTTTGCCTTTCGCCTTTAGCACTTTTTCCTACAATTTTTCCGGGTTTACAGGTGACTGAGTGATTATAGGCTTTCCTTTTCAAAAGATTTTGCCTAGAACTACCTTCATTTCTTGATCCGGGCTTCCCTGGTGCTATTTTTCGCCTCTTGCATGCTTTTTGTTAGAGGATTTAAACCTTAAATTTTGTGGAAAGAATGACTCCATGAGTTCTTGGCTCTGAGTCTTAAACTATTGGTCTGTTATCTCAATACTATCCAGTACCCATTTGACCATGTCTGTGTATGGAAGAATCTTGGGCCTCGCCGCTAACCGGTGCAAGAACGAGCACATTAGTTCTATAATTGACGCCTCAGATGACCTGCGTGAGTCTGCAGTAACTGTAACCCTCATTACTCTAGGATTTTCTTCCTCGAGTAGACTGTGCATGCCTTCCCTAGTAGTAAAGCTGGCATCTCTGTTACAGGTGTTTTCTGTGTATAAGGGTGTCATTTATTTGTCTTCAGAACTTGGAGCCTTTCCCTTCTTTCCCATAATATTTTGAATACTTCTATGTATACCTCTCTGCTTTTCGCTCCTGCAATTTACAAATGAGGAAAGAGTAAGGATAAGAAAAAGGTGACGGGAAAGCTTTAAATGCCGAAATCATATCAAATATATCACCTTACGTGAAATGGCTCTTCGATTAGATCAAAACCATATTTTGTTAATGATTGCCAACTAACTCATTAAATTAACATTAACGCGCATAACTGGGCATCGGTTTATGGAAAAGCTTTTTTCGAACAACGAGCCCTGCAGATCTGTGATAAGGTGATTTTGTGATTTTCTTCGCAATATCGTAGATCACAATATCATTGATCCGTTACGTGTGGAAATCATCTATTACCATATGTTTTCTATGAAATGTGATTTACGAGATGCATCATCGCATATCGGTGGTTTGAGGTATTTCACTTTAAGTGATACTTGAAGCACATGAAAACTGTGAGGCGATAAATTTCTTTTAATATGTGATCTCACATTATGATTTCGCAATCTTAGGATTGTGTTTGTAGGAAAGCATCTATTACCTTTTTTCGATGCGACGCTTTTTATTGAGAGAAAGGTTGTGTTCAAACTTATCATAAAACTTAAGTCTTTTTAGATTTTCGGGTATTCTCCTAAGTTTATGATAGTAAGATTTATTCAAAAAGGGAATACAAGTCCTAATTTGTTTTTTTTAATTTAAAGGATAAGGGTCCCCACTTATTTAGTATTAGTGAGAGAGCTAAATAAGAAGGGGGGTTGTTGTTGGCCACAACACATACATGTCAAATGAAGATTGTATGTCAAAGTTATGACCCTAGGAATTTGATGTACCAACTAACCTCAACTAGGCCCACAAACTTTTGGCGTTTCATCTCCTAGGGTTAGTTTTTAAGATATTTAGGGTTTTCCATTGCTTCTCAATAATAAAAAGGTCGTTGAGCCTCATTGTAAGACAATTCAAAAACCATGTAGTTGTCACATGTTTTCTCAAAGATAACCTACCATTGTCCAAGCTAGTATGTTTCCATTCCACATGTAAACAATTTTCAATATTTGTATTTTTGTAATCGAAGTTCAATTTTCTCTATAGCTCTATTTTTATGTTTAAACATGTATTTCATTTCATTCCTACATAAATTCGTATCACACCCTTTTAGCCTCTTCTATTCACACAATGGAACATTTTGTAAGTGAACTCTTACATGCTTTTCAAAATTACAATTACTATGAATTGTGATTGGAACTATAAAATTTGAGTAGGTATGAAGGTGAAGTCATGGAATATTTTCTTCTTAGATTTAAATTAATTTGTTTTAGTTTTCATCTTAATGATATACCTTGTGATGTTGATTTAATGGAACTTTTTTTATTTTATTTGTGCTCTCTTCCTTGTTTACAATTACAAAATATTTACAATGAACATAAAGATCATTCTTTTTTAAATATGCATGCTACAATAGATATTATGGCCTATTTTTTTGGGTTTACTAATAATATTGAGAATGTTGTTTAATCACACAGTCTAGAATAATTTAATACTCAGTTTTAGGAATATAAAGCTTTGCAATGAAATTAATCTTACTCCTGAAGTTTTTTCAAATAGTAATGCAATTGTTATTTGTTCTTCTTATGATGAAGGGAAATGAAGAATTAAAATTGGTAACTCAAATGTTAGACCTTAATAGTAATGATTGTTTAATAACATAGAGACATTTTATTATATCTTCTCTGACAACCATTTTTTATTATATCTTGAATTGTTTACTAATTGTAATTCATATAACAATATCTCTTTTCATTAAGTAGTTCCTTCACTTAAAAATCCATTTTTAGAAGATGAGGAAGCTATTATGGATTAGAGTAATTATGAATTTTTGTATCAAAATGATGAAATAATAAATGATCGTTCTATGAATATTTTTTTATAAATCATATGCATTTATATTTAGCTCATGTAATGATAATTATATTTATGACTTGTCTTATATTTTTCTCGGCAAAACTAAATCTATTAAGAGAAATCAATATGGTACAAACAGGAAAGGCACAAGACCGTCAGACCGGAAATGATAGATACATCAACCTCGGTCCCGGAAGAGAGATACAATCACAGAGCTACAAGAAAGACAAGAGACCGATGGACCGGAAATGATAAATTCGTCAACCTCGGTCTCGGAAGGAAGAATAACTCTGCTACACCTAAAGATTCGATAGCAAATACAAACTGTCAGGCTGTTACCCCAGCGGGACGGTGATTACACCACAATGTTTTTTCCCTTTCTTTTTGTTAACTTTTGTCCAGCCCTCAGGAGGAGTATGGGCAATAACAACTTGGAGACTGGAGTTCGCTAGCATTGGGGACTCCTTCTCTGAATCCGAGGAGGAAGTCTCATGGGGACGCTTCTGCGAGTTTGCTGAGACATGGGTGTGCTCCATAATGTTCGTGGGCTGAACCATCGTCTGCGTCATCTGATCTGGTTCTGACTGATTTTCCTCCTTTTCCATACTTGGAACCTTCTCCATACTAGGGGGGCTGGAGCTTCTGGTTGGCGGCGGTGGGCAGGGGGCCCAACGCTTAGGCTTAGTTTGAGCAAAGAGGCCCTTTTTTGCTCTTGCTGACAGTGAAGGGCAAGAGATATGTAGGTGCCCTGTTTGGTTACAATGACGGCATCTGAAGGCAGTGTTCGCATACTCTATATACTGGGTCCAGATAGCGTCCTTGATCTTGAGATTGATGTACTCTGGCAATCCCTTACTTAAATCAATCTCCACACAAACTCTGGCATATGTATAGAGACCCTGCCTCTCTCTCTCGTAGTCTCCCTTCCAAAAGCTACCCAGGGCATTGCCTATTTGCCTGTATACTTCTGTACGCCACAGGTGAACTGGGAGATTTGGAAGCCTGATCCATACCAGAGCCTTGGTGATGACTGCTGAAGCTGGGTCAAAGTCGGGAAACCAAGGAGTTAGGAAGAGACCAGCCGAACCCATGAACCAAGGGCCTTCGTCTAGGGCATTGTAGCAATGCTCTAGGTCATCGAACAACACTATGAAATACCCTTTAGCACAGAAATAAACCTTACAACGATCAGTCCAGTTATCTTTGATCCAGTCATAAAGATCCTGTGAGCGCGGCCAGAGCCCATTGAATCTACAGATGATGGCTTTTTCAGCAAATTTCTGGGTTTCGTCTTCAAGCTCAGGGTAGGAGACTTCAACTGATGGGATCTCCTCCATTTTGTCAACCAAAAAGGGCTTGGGTGAAGTCTGTATTGGTGGCTCTGACTTTTCAGCCTGCTTGCTATGGACTGCATCTTTGTACGAGAAAGCCTTAGCTGAGGAAGGCTCCCCCCCAGCTCCTCCTCTAAGACGGAGGGAAAGGATAATAGTTGCGTCTTTCTCAATGCCGTAAAAAGAAATAGGAAAGGGATCCTCAAGATGTTTACCTTGGTAAAGAAGCCGTTGGTCTGCCAAAGGGATTCCCAGTTTGAAGTCCAAAGCATGCTTGAGATGCCGCACTGGATCCGCCGGGCAAACCCATTGAAGCATAGTTTTCCCTGAAAGGAGCCTGATTTGGATCTGGAAAGCTGCTGATGATTCTGCAGGCCTTTTTCCCCAACTGATCTGAGGAGCGGGAAGGCCGATGCCTTGATAGAGTTTCAGTTCTGCTGTAGAGGGATCTGTGGATTCTCTGTACAAACACTGCGTCAGCGTGTAAGAGGACCCGATCTGCACCGCCGAGGGCTGAGGAATCCTTGAAAATCGTGGATCCAGATCCATGTTCCCTCCCCAAACCTGATCTTCGACCCTGTCATTTGAGATCAATCCTTGCTCGCGTGATCGGATCGTTTTCTTGCTAGGATGGGGCGTGGACATCAAGCACCTCTGTTCTCCATAGATGCAGACGGATCTGCCAGGCCTCTGCAATGCTTTTGCAGAGGGGAGCGCATTAGAGCAAGTCTGGGCGATGATCGGTTGTTTTAGAATGTGATCCCCTGGATGAGAGGCTGGTACTGCCGTGCGGTGTACGATCTGCGTCCAGAAGAATGGGTAGCCCGGCGAAATCTTGCTGTGTGCTGAATCCTGTTTGATCGTCTCCTCAGCGAATCCGTCCCAAAGCGAGAGGGAAGATTCAGTCATGGCATGACCAGCATGCAAGCCTCTGGCCGTTCGGGAGCATGGCAGACCTACGGGAGCTGCAGCTGCGCCGTCTGCTGAAACCCTAGTGCTGAAAATCGCCATCCGTTTAGTCTCCTTTATGAATTGTCTTATATTAAGGAAGAGAGAGGAATATTTTTTTATGAACTTCTGGATATTGATGCCATAGTTAGGCAATTCACCTTATCGTGATGGTTATATCATGTTTTCATGCCATTGATTCCAAAGAGGAATCTATAGTACAAGATGAGATGTGTCCTAGTATAGATAATGTTATAATGAATTCTCATCTTTTTTCTTCTAAATTTCAAAATAGTTTCAATTTTTTTAGCAAATATATCCATTCCTAAATATAATTGTAAACTTATAACTCAAAATCTTGATGATGTGGTTTTCTTGAAATTTCTCAACAACTATGTAACAATATTGACTTTGATTCCAATATCTCTATTGATACTTGTTTGGAAGAATTTTCTATGAATAAGTTTTCACTATCTTGTAATAATATTGTACTTCATGTAAATAAAAATGTAAATTTATTTTCAAACATTTTCAATTTATATGTTCTTTATATTTTATTAATCATTTCTAATATACATATGACTACAATATTTCAACTATTTAATATTTTATGTTGGTATTCTAATTATTTTAGTACTTATGGTTTACCTTATGTATTAATGGAAGAATATACTTTCCCATGGAAAAATCAGTAATTTCATTAATGGAAGAAATTACATTTTGTAGATGCATATGCATATTCTAATATTTCCATCGACCTAAAGCAGAAAACGATAAAATATCAAAAACAACTACCAAAAAGACATCTCGGTAGTAGCCCCAACATAGTCAGGGAGGAGTCCAAAAGAAAAAAAGTACCATACACAGTCATATAAGTATTATCTAGGTCCACGCAGGGAGATAATACCAAAAATAAGAACAAAGCCAATCATAATGGCCACAAAACAGTTCATAAACAGCAGAAAAAATATGTACAATATATGATGAAAAACTGTCCAAAAATTAGACCATTATGTCCATAAATGGGCTATGATAGTACTGGTAGCTAGCTCCATCAATATGCTTAATGATTAGCCAGATGCCCTGCTCTCGTTTTGCACCTTCTTTGGAAAGTCGGTCAGCCTCTGAGTTCCGCTCCCTATAGATGTGATTACATGAAAAGGAATCAAAATTGGAGATCAATCTTAATGCTTCGTCAAGTATGTGTCTTAATGAAAAAGACCAGCAATAGGAACGCTTATTTAACCAGTCTCAGACAATCTTAGAGTCACCAAATAGTTGTAGAGCATGGTTGTTCTTCTCTGTTGCAAATCAGATGATGAAATATGCTGTTGAAAGTTCAGCAAAATTATTTGTGCCCCCTCGCAATCCCATGGATAGCCTGAAGGAGTGCCTCGTGGATAGGTGAAGGATAGCCCCCCCCCCCACAACCATCCACTTGTGCGGCCCCGTCAAAAAATGCCCAGGGATGGATGGGATCAATCAGTTCAAGAGTGATGATGCGGGTTCGAGTTATGGGCGGGTCATCAGGGATGAGGTCAAAGTCTGCTTTGATCAAGGCTGCAATGATAGTCCACCTGGGAGGGGAGTTATGAAAAATGAGCTGATTACGGGCAATCCAGACAGCCCAACAGAACAATAAGGGGAGATTTCTCAATTTGGGGGGGGGTAACAAAGGAGTACCACTCGTTCCAGGTCTCGACCAGGGTGCCTGGATGCCAGGTATAAGAGGATGGTATGGCAGATGATACAAGGTTCCATAAGTGGCGAATGATCGGGCAGTTCAGGAAAATGTGGGAAGCAGATTCACCCTCCTTGTTGCAGAAATGACACCAGTGTGGGCCAAAGAAGGATCGCTTCATCAGGTTGTCCCCCGTTGGAATTCTATTTCGAAGGATGCACCACATTAAAAGTCTGGATCTAGGAGGCACCTTCAGTTTCCAGAGGTGTTTCCACCACTTGTGAAGTATGGGGGGCTTTCGAGATTCCGCCAGCACAATGTATCCCTCCTTTGGAGTGTATCTCCCTGATTTCGCCAGTGCCCAGATGATCTCGTCATCACCCCAGTCAATCTGATATGAGCCTCTAGGAGAGCTTGTATGTAGTTCCTCCAGTGCTGCTGCCAAGGTGGAGGAATGTTGAGTTGTATGTCGGATTTCCAAGCCTGATGAAGAAAAGTGGTGTTGAACTCATCAGCAATGTGTTCAAGGTGTGTGATATGATGCTCCCTTAGGTACAATAAGAGATCAGCTGGTAATCTGTGCATATTTCCGCAGCCAATCCACGGGTCAATACCAATGTGAACCTTGTTCTTGGATTTAATTCTCCAGGTGATGCCCACGCGAATGGGATCCAAAGCTTTTAGGACAGCCTTCCAGATAATCGAAATGCCCGAGTATAGCCTAGCCGGTCTTCTAATCCATTCCAGAACATGAGTAGGGGCGATATATTTCGAGTAGGTTACTCTTGTCCATAGGTTGTCCGAAGCAACCAACTGCCAACCAAGTTTAGCAGCCAGTGCTGAGGAAAAATCATCAAGCTTTTTGAGTCCCTAGCCGCCCCATTTTTTTGGAAGTATGAGGGCATCCCATTTAGCCCAAGCAAAAATTCTTCCCGGTTGATTACCCCTCCATAAAAATCTGCAGCAAATATTTTGAATTCTCGCCAGAATACCCCTGGGAATCCAGGCAAGTGACATCCAATAAACCGAGGTCGTTTCCAGAACACTCTTGATAAGAGTCAAACGACCTGCACGGGATAAAAATCTTAAGTACCAAGTACTTAGCCGCTTTTCCAACTTAGCTATGAGACAAGTTCAGTCTGCATTCTTATATCCAATCGGATTTAACTTATATCCCAAATATTTCAGCCCCTCCTATAGAGCAATCAATGTAAAGTTAAATCTGTGGAGCGCGTAATGAATTTCGTGCTGAGTGCAGGTTGCAACCATCAAAGTAGATTTTCCTTCATTGATGATCATACCAGTGGTCTTTTGAAATAAGGAAAATATATCTCTGATCGAAGTTATATCCCCCACACTTCCGTTGAGAAAAATCAGCATGTCATCCACGAAAAGTAGGTGAGTGAGCGTGCATTCATCTGTAATCTTAATGCCAGAAAGCATGCCTCTCCGATGCTCTTTTGTAATTAAACGTCCGAGGCCTTCCATGATCAAGAGGAAAACCAAAGGGGAGAGAGGACACCCCTATCGAAGGCCACGAGACGACGAGAAGAAAGGGGATTCACTCACGTTGACCAAAACACTGAAAGGTATGTTAGTAATACAACCCATGATCCATTTAATGAAAATGAAAGAGAAGCCAAGGTGGGTAAGAAGCATTCTCAAATATAACCAGTTCACCCGGTCGAATGCTTTAGATAAATCCACCTTCATTATCATACCTTTGCCCTTCCTGCTGTGTAGAGAGTGTAAAACCTCCTGTGCCATTCCAATCGCTTCATGAATTTGTCTATCCTTCAGGAACGCAAATTGTTCAGGAAAGATGTGCTTAGATAATATGGGCTTCAATCTGTTTGCAATAATCTTGGCAATAATCTTATAAAAACAGTTACACAGCGATATAGGGCGAAAATCTGCAAAGGTGGATGGATTTTCAACCTTCGGGATTAGAGCAATGAATGTGGATGAGATGGCAGCTTCCACTCGACCTGAAACCCTTGACTCCTCCACCACTCTAAGCAGATTCGGTCATATCAACTCAAAAAATGCCAAGTAAAATTCGATGGACCATCCATCAGGTCCAGGGCTTTTGTCCTTGCTGAAACACTTTAATGTATCCTCGAGCTCCCCCAAAGTAACCTCCTGAATCAATTCCTCCTCCTCGTCTTGATCCACATATCTATGGAAGAGTTGTGCAACCCTGATAATTTATGCTAAGTTAATCTTCCCTGGGTCACTGTAGGCCTGTTTAAAATGTGATTTTGCTAGAGAGGTGAGTTGGGGGAAAGTATGTGTTGTCCTACCCTGTTCATCTTCCATTTGCCAAGTAGTGTTGACTGCTTTCCGCCCATTTTCAAATTTATGAAAGAATTTAGTATTTGCATCGCCTTCCTGAATCCAAATGGCCCTGCTCCTCAATCTCCATTTGTCTTCTTTTTCTTGTAGGAACTTACCTCAGGCTGAGAAGAGGGATGTGATGTGATTCTTGTGCTCCTCAGATCTATATAGTCCTCCCTGCTCTTTTTCAAATACCTCCAATTCATTCTCAATCTGTTTCAACGAATGATCATCCTGCAGTGTTTTATGATGGGCCCAATTTTTAGACAACTTCTTCAGTTTTGTTAAGTTACTAATAAAACCAGTCGAAGTTATGCCTCCAACCCCTGGTGGGTTTGTTTTCCAAAATTCAGTGACCATGCTGATATAAGAAGCATCCTTAAGCCAGATGGAACTGAACTTAAAAGTACCCTTCGGCTTGTCTCTTCCTCGTCCTATTTCCATGTAAATTGGCAAGTGATCTGATAGCCCAGCAGTACCTACCCATTGTCTAATATTGTGGCCCATATCCATGACCTATTCCTTGACCAGAAATCGATCCAACCTCCTAGCAAGGCCACTTTCACCCACCCTATTATTCCTCCAAGTGGCCTGTAATTTTGCAACAGGGATGTCTATCAAGTGGTGAAGTTCCAAGATAGACAAGAAGTAGTCTGAGAGAGAGTCTGATTGATCACGCTGACCCTAAGATTCGATGAAGCCTATTGAAGAATTTAGGTCCCCACCAACAATCAGGTTTCCAGCGGAGAATTGTTCCGAATCAAGAAGGTGGTCCCAGAAAGCAGGGTGATTCAAGCAGGGACCATAAATATTGACAATTCTGAAAGGGGTCCCCAACTCAGCAGAGCGTACATCAACCCCAATAAAACCTATCCCACCCTAGCAGCTGATCTCTTTAATAGATCGAGTATTTATGCCCAAAGCAAGTCCTCCAGAACAATCGTGTGCATCCAATCATGTAAATCTCCAACCGGTAGAAAAAGTTCCAGGGTTCTTGCAATATCACAAGATTTTCCCAAGGTCTCCTAAAGGAAAATGATATCCAAAGAGTCGGTAGAGAGTAGCCGACGGAGTGCTAGTTTTTTGTCGGGCCTAGCAAGCCCTCTGCAATTATAGGATAGGATCTTCATGGAGGGGGTTCAGGCATGGTTGTTCCTGCTCTAAGAACCCCAGTGATAGTGGATCGCTCTCCCAAAGCAATGTCAACACCCGCTTGTGCTTGTGCAATTTTTAGATCAGAAGGATGGCCTTGGGAGGATTTGGTAGCTGGGGGGGTGGAGAATGTCCAGTCCAACCTGGTCCATAGTCGAAAGCCTCGAACAAGACCGGGTATTGTATCAAGAGGCCGAGGTCTCCAACAATTTTGTCAAGATCTGTGGAGGGGGGGTACAAAGTAGAACGAGGGGGGTGGGGGCAAAGGCGGTGAGGGGAGGGGTGATGGCACAAATGCTAGTAACAAGGGACTCTAGAGGGACATTAGTACCCAAACTCAATAACTATTCAGATATTGTATTATGAATATCAGAAAAGCATTGTGAGGAGGGTAAGTGAAAGGAAAGCATACCCGAAGAATAGGAATCTCCCGAGGCCGTCGCTGCCGAGACAGGAACAGGTGGAGGGGGGCGAAGTGGCGGTCAACCACGCTTCCTCAGAGTGTTCTTGGCCTGCTCCGCTGAACACTGACCAGGGCTCGATAAAGTGCCTATTCCCCCACAGTGAGGAGTAGAAATGTGATGAAATTCCTTAGAGGCTCGAGGCAATTCATCTCTAGCAGGGTCTCCATGTGACAGAGCATCTTGTACCGATGAAACCTGGGGAAAATTCCTCACTGATTGCCTGCTATTCCATTTGTTCAGCAGGAAATATTTGAATAGGTGCCCCACCTTGTGGCAGCGCCTACATCTGAAGGGAACCCCTTCATAGTCCAGCATTTGTCTCTAAGTCAAAACCCTCCATTGAATATTAATGTATTCCGGGAATCCTCCCGAGAGGTCCAAGTGGACTAAGATTCTGGAATAAGCCATTCTTCCTGTGGTGATATATGATTCATCATGTGTAAGGAACATGCCCATGGTGTCCCTAATCTGTCTGAATATCTGCTCCGTCTAGAAATGTACAGGAAGACCTGGGAGATGAACCCATACCGGACCAGTCCCTGCCTTTTCAGTCTCTGGGTCAAACATTGGAGTTCATCTTCGAAGGAGGACTGGTGCATGGTCAATGTGAAAAATAGTAGTGAGGACCCAATTAGTTTGGGCAATGCTTTTGAAGTGGAGAGCAAACAAACCCCTCACAAAGGTTTGGACACGAGGGGGTTCAGACAGGTGATGTCCCCAGACCTCCATCGTCCACTTCTGTAACTGCTCAACACTATAGTGTCTGCCCCTAACCCTTCCAACCAGAACCTTTTCAGCCGAGTCCATTGCCTCACTGAAAGGTGTGTCTTCAGCAAGTTTCAAGAAGAGCTCGTTGCTGCTCAAGGGGAGGTGCTTCTTCCTTTTAGATGGCCCTGTATGTTTCTTGTTCAGTGCTGCCGCCGACCTATCCTCCGGGTCGTCCACAAGTGCAGCCTTATCTTTCTCTGTCAAAGGTCCTTTATCCTTTAAATTGTCGAAGTACCCTGAGATGATGCCAATGTCTGTGAAATTGCCCTGTGGGGGGTTTCCTGGGTCTTGTGGCGCTGAAAGAACCGGTGCTCTGCTATTTGATGCAAGTAGGGACCCAACTGAGGGTTTATTCGGTGTATTCCCCACAGGAAGTAGACCAGAGCCTGGCCCAAGAATCTGTGTGTATGTCACACTGCCACTCCAAGCCTATGAAAAGGGTTCCCTAAGCGGTTGAGGACCCACGGATTCTTGAATCATTGTAGCTTCAGGAGCTACCGAAATAGAGGGTATGTGCTGATGAGAGAGTGGGGGTAGGGCTTCTACTTCTGTAGCTAGATCTTGCTCAAAAGTAAGAAAATCGTCCACTGTGGTTCCGGTCTGAGGCCATATCGGTAGTTGTTCCGAAGAAACCACGGAGAAAACGTTTGCCTCCATAATTGTCAAGTAACCAAGCTGACAGCTTCCAGAGGGAAAGTCGGTGGAGGTCCAAAAACCATCTAGGGGAAGCAAAGGTTAATTAAACCGGCTCATAAACCACCTGCGGATAAGGAGTAACCTGAAATAGCCGCGAAGGGGCCGGAAACCACGATGGTGTGTTGAATAAAAACTCTGCGGTGAGTAAAAACCTGTAAGCCAATTCCCAAAACCCTGTCCGCTAAAAGCAACCGGAACAAACGACTAAAAAACCATAGGTTACGGAGTTGGGTGAAGACCAACCCCTGTGCGCCCGTGAAAAGTAACGAAGGGATGGAAGAAACCCTGTCCCACCATGACTCTCAACCGAAAAAACTTATCCTGTGCTAAACCCTAATTCCACCATTCATGGAAGAATATACATTATCTAATCGAATTAATTTTCTTCAGATTGATGAAAATTTAAAATATGAGCATAAGAGGATCTATCAAGAAAGTAAAGCATTGCAATTTCGAACAATGATTTTGCCTCATCATCTTGCTTTGTCTTTCAAAATTAATGATACCATCAACTTTAATAATCTTCCACACGCTCCAGTACTTGAAATTGCTTCACATAATTTTTACCAATTATATTATTAATACATAAACCCTTCACAATCAGTAATAAATTTTAACTTAATTTTGATGACCGATTTGAAATTTGGTTGGAATATTCTTTTAGAAATTTTCATTGTATAATAATGTTAATGCTTTGATTAATGTAAATATTATAAATACCAACTTGTTTCTATAGGATACAATGTTGGGAAACACTATATATGATTCTCAACATATATCTAATCCATCTATATTTTGTCTACAACAACTTCCTGTTTATCAAAAAAAAAAATCAAGATAGAATTAAAACTTGGTTGGAGGAATCTTCCCAGGCAAAATTCCTTGTAAATGATATTGTTGTTATTTTTCACAAGATGGATACAAAGATAGGTAATTATATTCTTTTATCTCTTGATGTTAGACTACTCCAACTTCTACTAATAACTACTAATGTACATGTATTTTCAGACTCATAATTACTTGGATGACTACATTAGCATTATGACTTCACCTAATTCATTTTCAACCAGTATATCGTAGAATAGGTTTAGGAGTAAATTAGTTACTCTTTTTTTTAATAGTTCCAATATGTTTATGTTCTAATATATTTTTGTAAATATGAAAGTATTAACTATCCTGTTAAATCTTCATAATACATTTGAGATCTTTAAAAAGGAGAAGATGAATTGACTAAGTATTTTCTATTGATTTGCCATATATTTCCTTTAATTGATAAAATTTCTTTGATTCAGCCCTTTTAACATTTTTTATATCTTAATACTCTTTATTTTGACCAAGATCAACTAGAATTTGTTGAGTTGATACCATATTTTGATGTTAATAATGAAGTCAAATGTGATTCACAAGAAATTTCCTATCTTATTTCGCCACCCGCATTTCCTACTTATAAATATAAGATCTTTGAGATTTTTTATTCGGATTGTCCACAGTCTCCATTTTTTAGTCTACGTTTTGAGCTACTTGCTTGTTTAAATCCCTCTCGAAGAACTAGTCGTGGAAAGTGATCGTTGTTGATAATGTGCCACTTTAGTTCAAACCAATGGTTATGTTAAAATCTCATCATTCACCTTTATATATAAGATTAGAGGGAAAATAAAAGGAGGAAGACGAATCTCTACCTAAAGAACCAAGAAATATATCACCTTTATGAAGATTTGACAATCACTTAGGAAAATTTTGAGGGAAAATAATTCTCTTGTAATCAACATGGTCATTTAGAATAACCTTATTTTGTTTTAGTTATAGTAAATGAAGATTTTTTTTGAAGTTACACTTATGGGCCCCTTTTATGTTTGTCTCTTCAAAATGTATCTCAATCCTTCTTATTTGAAAATTTTGATGATATGAATTTATGCTCTTCGACTACTTGTGAATAGGAATCTTGGCATAGATAATATTTTGAGTTCCAATGTATTAAAAGAGTGTAAGAGAAACACTATTCAATTAGTAGAAGAAGTTGTTTCAGATATACATGATATTAAACATTTTTTATCTTGTTTATGAGAAAGTACAATTGATTTTACTAAGGTTGGTGATGTTAATATATTTCCTAGATCAAATATTTTAAATGAAGCATTAACAACTAATAATGATTTAGGAAAGGATATTTCTTTTGATTAGACTTCTAGCAGATAAACTCATCATTCATTGATTTCCAATAGCCATTATTATTTATATCGTAATTCTTCTCATGCATAGATAATTATACCTAATATTCTTTTGAGGAGCTAACTCCCAGTGATATGCAGTTTTCAAATGAGAAATATGAAGTGGTGGCTTTCTAGTCATTTCAACTCATGATAATTTGAAATATCCATTGCAAGATAATATAAAACATTGGCGTTGTGTCAATTCCTTTTTTTCTTATTTCATCAAGAAATGACATTCTTATTAGTATGAAGTGATGGATCAAGCTAAAGATGAACCATCATCAAGATGCTTTTAGGAAAGTTTTCTTTACCTTTTCATCTCTCTTATTTTTTTGTCATTTTTCTCACAATTACATTCATTAAACATTCTTGTTTAAGTCCTACCTTTGACTTCTCATTATTAGTTAAGAATTATAAGGACTTAGTTATGAAATGTTTTGTGTGATTATTTTTTAAAGTTGTGAAGCAAGAATAATTTTAAGAGAACAAATTGATATAATCGGATTGATGAAGATCTTAACATTGATATCATAACCTTGCATTTAGTTTAAAATTTATCTTAATGATTGATCAAAATTTTATTTTAGATTCATTTATCTTGATTGATTTTAATAAACAAGCCTTGAATATCTCATCCTCTCCTACATTGTTAAAAGAACTTTTATCTATCTCAATATTAATTTAAATGATACAACATATTTATATGCAAAATAATCAAAGGATTTAGTAGGGACAAGAGTTCAAATTTACTATTCATCATATGCCTTGGAATCTAGTTCCTCCTTTCTATTTTGATTTAGGATATTGTTTTACACATTTTTCCTTGCTTGGGATGTTGGTATATTGATGGTTTATTTTATTGGTTTAGGTTGTGCATTTTTGGTTTCATGATAGTCCTTTATTTTCTTTTTCTTTATGTTCCAATAAAAGGTTTGAAAAACTACACATATCATATAATGATTTCTACTTTATCTTTTTTGAAATGTTTAAGTATGATTTGGACCTAATTTTGGTAAAGACAAGTAATGTACATTTTATTGTGTTTTGCTTTGTTTTGGTTTCAAATTTTAAGTTTATTTTGTTTTCAAGTTTTTATATTGGGAAACTTTTCAAGGATACACAAATAATATCTATATTATGTTATGGGTTTTCATTTATCTGAAAACATCCACATTAGATTTCAGTTCTTTTGAATTGATTAGTGATTATAGAGGAACACTAAGACATGTTTCATAATTTAATGGTACTCTTTAAGTATAGAAAATAGGACATTGCAATATTTTATTTGAATCTCACCCCTCATCCCACCACATTAAAGAAATTCTTCACATTGATAGTTTAAGGGAAATTTTTGGGGCCAAAAATTTTAAAGTATTATACCTATTATTTAAAAATAAAATCATCTCGTATACCACCCTGCTTTCCTCACCCAATTGCATATTGCAATTGTCTGTAGATCAAATTTAAAGGGTGAAATTTAATACAAGGGAGTTAAAAACATTGGAAAGTGTGGGATGTAAACCCACTGGAGCTATGAATGCTCGTTGGCAATAGAGCCATGCTTGTATGGTATTGAAACACCTTCATTGGCGCTATGGATGCTTGCTTGCAACAAAGAGACATCATGAAAAAGAGGTAGGTTCTACACCTAATAAATGTTTGTTTATCATAAAACTCCATAGTTGTATCTTTTTTATTCAAGTGTATTAAAAAAGTATAAACTAAATTTATCTATTTTGGATTTGTTGTTTAAAGATAGAGTAAATATCAAGCACTTGAAAATTTTGAATTTATATTGTTAAATTTGTCTTAGATGGGACCTAAGAAGCTTTATACAATGTCTAAAAAGTTTATGCAACATCTCAACCGGTTTTTATAAACTTAAGCCCCTTTGCATTAATCATAGAGATAATACTTTTCCTAGTGTGTCATCGTTTTTTGAGGCCTCAACAACTCCTATATTTTTTTAGTAAAAATTAAGGGTCCCCCATTTCATTTTGAAAAACAATGCTTTCATTTGCAGTTACTTCTGTCTTGATTATTTAAGAACATGATTTGATGGTTTATTTTCTTAGATGTTTGGTTTTCAACACTTCTTATTATCAATTCCTTTGGCTTATATTTCGTGAGATGGGGGTTTTAGTGATATTATATTTTCAAAACAAAAATCATAAGTGAAATTGCACTCATTCATCTAGCTTAATGATTATCATTTCCATGATGGGAATGTTGTGTTATTTTGGTAAAAATAACTCTTGCACTTTTGATATTTATAATTATTTTCTCTGAATGACCAAAATATAATGACCACTACTAACATATATGCTTATGTTCATATAAATTAAATGTCATATTTGGAATCCTCATCACTTATATCATAGTGCAAGTTTTATTTTATCCATTGAACATGTCCTCTCATTTTATTACATTATTTAACGATGTATGGTTATTTGTTTCAAAGGGTAAGTCCACCTAGTAAAGAAGCATCATAGCAGTTGAAGCCATGTGTTATGTCTCCATGAGTTCTCAAACGTTAAATTTCCACAAATTTTTATCACAAGATGATACAAATGATAATTCTCCATGAGTTTACAAAAGTTTATGCCTAAATCATTCACCAAAGTATAAACAATTAGCTCATCAAATAAGACATACAAAACTATAAAGAAAGGCCATGACCACAAGCTTGTAGGAAAGATTCTATGGATTTTGTTTTAGTTTAATTATATTTAGTTTAATTTATTTTTTTATATTTTCTCTTTTTTTATTCCTGAAGAAAAAATCATAATTGTATTCAACCTAAAAATAGGGACAAATTTACATTCTGGAGATGCTCTAAAGCATTCAAATATATCATCCTTTCAACTGATGCACATTGATTAAAAGAAAACATAAAATGTGATGGGCCTAAGTGTGATAAAAATCCCTTTAAGTTCCCCTTTTTTCCTTTCTTTTTCTCCACCTTTCACTAGAATCCTTGATTGGGAGTGGTGGATACTATTGTCATTTAATTGCCAATTATCTGACGAGGTGCTTCTTTATCTAAGTTTGAAATATCAGATACATGAGCTCCCTTTGTGCCTCCTAAATCCTTATCCATGGGTAGTTCTCCATCCTGCTGCATTGGAACTATCATCTATGTTGATTCAATACCTCTCTGGATAACCTCCACTGATCCAGATCTATCCCCTTTGCCCCATTTGGTTGGCTACGAGGTTGAGTCAGTGTTTTTGGGTCTGGATGATTTCCTTCCATCTCTTCTTCTTCATCTTCATTGTTGTTTGTAAATTTCCATCCCATTTGCTGAGGGGCTTGTCTCTTTTTCTTTTTTGGTGCATTTTTTTCTTGTAGGAAAGAATGATGTAGATGTCCTATTTAAAAACATGTATGACATCTGAAAGTCGTATTCTCATATTCCAATACCTGATTCTACTAAAAGTTTTCATGTTTTATAAGAATATCAGGAAGAAATTTACTTAGGTCAATCTCTACACATATCCTGGAAAAAGTGAAGATACCTTTTGATGTTATGGCTTGGTATTTTTTTTGTACTTACCAAAAATATTTTTGATATTCTCCAATACCTGGTGGTGCTAGAAAGGAAGGGTGTAGAAAATCCTATAGATTCACAAGCTAATGCAATTTTCTAAAGCAAGAGACAAGAATCTACTTCTACTCTTTACAGCAAAAGCCCATAAACATCGAGCAAACAATAATCAATAGAGGAAGAGAATCAAAGGCACATAACACAATAAATATCCGGGAAAAGACACAGCTCAAAACCCCATTATCTGTTTTGTATTAATATAGGAAAATCAAGATGAAATTACAATGCTTGTTCTCTCTAGAACAATCCCAACACTCAGCAAATTCAATCTCCAACTCATAAGCAAGCTCAAGACAAAAGCTTAGCCTCTTCACAAGCTCTCCAAGTCTCTATTCCAATGTGTGTAATTCCTATGAAGGATAGCTTGTATTTAAAGGGATATAAAGCCTCTAAAAATATTGCAATCCCTGATTGCATGCACTATCAGTGCAACTCATAAAAATCTAAAATAAATAGTACATTGTCCCTACACTCTAGTCTCAACTGGGTCTTTCTTAGAATCGACATGCATGAGTTTCTGATGGTGGAATCTTCAGTTAACTAGAGTAGCACTAATTAGGTCACTAGTGTCCCAACTGACTGTTTACTCACTATTAGTTCCTAAAACTGATTGGAACTAATTTAACTGGACTTAACTCAATAAATTGAGTTAACTAACTACAACTCATTCATAACTCATCTTTAACTCCTATAAGTTAGGGAGAACATATACATGTCTTCTAAAAGACTTCCAATTCGAATTTCCTAAATTAATTAAGTTAATTAAACTTAATTAAGTATTTTCAAATTGCTATGAGAAAAAAATTCTATTTTAATTCACAGTTTAATTCAATGACAAATTAAATTGAAATTTCTTGTTGCCATTTCTCAACAAGGGGGAGGTTTGGCAAACTCCCACAAAATGGCATTGTTGTTACCACCATGTTTAATGCGTCAAACTCTAGGAACCATGGGGTAACAAAAAGCCTGGCTCTACCTTAGAACCATTATCCTTCATTTAGAACTTTTTCCTTGCTTTGTGTCCCAAAGTGTGCTATGAAAAAACCTTTGGAGAACAAATAGACGTCACATTTTGTTGTCCAATAAAAGTGCACCCATTCATATAGGTCTTCTAGTTTTGGCCAAAAACCATTAAACCTACATATTAATGTTGTGGTTTGTAGATATATTTTTATTTTTTCTCTTATTTCAGTTAGTTTAAACGTTTACTTTAAATATTTAATTCTTAGCTTTGTTACTAGTATTTAAATCTTATTACAGTTTGGTTGAATCTAATTTTATTTTATTATTTAAACACAATTTATATATTTTATTTTTTTTATTTAGATTTAGTTTCTAAATCTTTAATTTATTTAGTTATATAAATTTTCACAAACCTTATGGTTTTGAGAGTCAAAATAAGAAAAATCAATAAATTTAGTTTAATTTTACTGTAACTTTAGTTTTACTTAATTGATTGCTACAACTTTGACTTATTTCTTATCTTTATTTACTTTCATTTTATTTTTTTATTAAAACTATTAATTTTTAGTTAGTTTTATTTATTTTTAATAATTAATTTTAAATATTTTATCTTAAGACTAATTTGATGTGTGACCTATGATTAGATTAGTTTAGTTTAACTTGTTTTCTTTTATTTTAATTTACTTTAATTTAGATTTAATTTTAATTTTATTATATTTTTTTTTCAGGACGAAAAAGCATGATTGTATTTATATAAGAAATATAAACAAAGCATATATGGACATTCACATGGAATAGTATATGTCTCATATAGATCTGGCGAAACAAAATCAAGGAGGAAAACCCAAAAAAGGCAAGACATTGCCATGAAACCAGCAAAAAAACCATACTGTCAACCATCATCAAAATCTTCAAAAGATATAGGATAGGCGTAGATGGAGAATCCTGCAGCCACAGAAACGAAGAACAACATCATATGAAAACACAGCAGACTGATAGAGAAATATGACCAAAATGGAAATCGGGAGACCAGAGGAACTGCAAAGAAGAGTTAGAAGTCGGGAGGATAAAAATCCTGAATGGAAAAGATTTTCCCCTCATGAGCAACCTGCAAATACCAGAAACCTAGAACCGCCTAAAGGCCCTTTTTAGATAAAACATCTGCCTGTTGATTGAGTGCCCTGTTGATATGATGAATAGAGTCTCCCTCCATTCTATTCCATAAGAACCTGATCTTGTCTAACCATCCTACAAGCTGAGGTTTGAGAATGTTATTCTTTCCAAGGACATAATCCACCATAACCTTTGAATCTCCAAAAATGGAGACATCCTGTAGATTTAGAAAGAGACAGAAGCTTAGAAGGCCAGCTAGGGCCATCACCTCAACTTTACTGTTGGATCCCCTCCCCCCATTCCAGTGAATGAAAAAATGACTATTTTCATTTGCCAAAATGTGAACTCCACAGCCACATGATCCATTCTATTCAGCTCCATCGAAGAAAGCCCTTGGCAGAGAAGAAAGCTTCTGTGGGAGCTCAATACAATCCTGATTCAACTGCTTGGTAGGTCTCTGCGGGATTGTTTCATAGAGAGAAATAATGTTGGATAAAACTTTCCAGAAAAGGGGATAAATTGTCATTAAAGATAAAACTGTTGCGCCACTTCCAAATGCTCCAAATAGTGATAATGAAAACTAATCTCCATGACTCCTTTTGTTTACTGCACCATAGAAACGCTTCGATAATTGAAGCGTGGGACATATGCTGGATTCCATAACAGTCCTCCAATGATTTCCAAAGTTGCTGAGATTTATTGCAATTTAGAAAAAGGTGATAGTTGTTCTCCTCTGCTGACCTGCAAATAGGACAAAGTCCAGGACCCTGCCATCCGCGCTTCCTTAAGTTCTCCCAAGAAAGATTTCTATTATGGAAAGATAACCATGAGAAAAAGATCATTTTTGAAGGGCAACCAGATTTCCAAAAGATGAGTGGGAATGAAGGGCTAAGAGGAGACTGCTTTAGGCCACTCAAATTCTGATAAACATCTTTTACACGAATGGAGGTCATGCCTTTCGAATTTCTCCACATGAGACAGTCATATTCCGCCGAGCGAAAGATGCCACAATTTCTGAGACGAGTCCTGATATGGTCCCATTGAAGAGCAATGTCAACCGGCATCCCCAGACTTCCCGCTTCCTTCCAGAGGGGGATCGGACCCTGCCAACCTACGATTAGGCTTTCCCAATAAAAAATACCTTTCCTGTGAAGGAAAATCAATAAAGGTTCAGGTACATCGATCACCTCAGCGCCGCTCATAAACTGGTCTTTCCCAATGAGGATCTTTTTTCCAGATTGAAATCGCCAGATTAAGTTCTTCAGGAAATAACTTTCGATCTTACGGAGGCTTAACCATATTGAAGAGCCGAAAGAGGATCTGATCTTTCCTTTTCTGAACCAGAATGATAGGTCCTTCTTGCCCAAGTATTTCTTTCGTGATATGTTGCTCCAAGGCCCTTCTTCATAAATCCCTCTCCACAGGGTTTTACATAACAAAGCCTTTCCGAAATTCCTCAGATCTAAAAGACCCCAGCCTCCCCTGCTCTTCGGCAGAGAGATATTGGACAATTTTGAGAGGTGATATTTCCTTTTTCCCACTTGTCCGCCCCAAATAAAATTTGCAGTAAGCTTATTCATTGACTGTATTATGCTCTTTGGAAGGAAATATAAATGAGCCCAATAAACTGCAAGTTGGTTTAACACAGATTATGCCAGTATCACTCTTCCTGCTAGAGAAAGGCATCTATACTCCAAACATATATCCTCTTGTAGTATCTATCTGGAATCCATTGCCAGTCCGCCTTTGAATATCCATTTGCTTTTAACTGAAAGCCCAAATATTTAATTCCAAGACTGATAGGCTGCGCCTCAATTCCAAAGAGAGCCAATAACCAATCAACCTCATCCTGGCAGATATCATTGTGATAGATGACTTACTTTGTACTGTTTATCTGTAATCTTGTTGCCCTTTGAAAATTGTTAAGAATTTGATAGAAACATAACCATGTGAGTCTGCATAGAATTCCAAACATTATAATATCATCAACAAATAGATTATGAGAGATCGAAATGTTCCTGCAAATTTTCAGAAGATGACGCCTATTTTCCTTTATGGCCTTGTTGATATGGAGGTTGAGATAATTCATAGCCAATATGAATAAAAGCGGAGATAAGGGACAGCGTTGACGGAGTCCTCTGGAAGCAAGGAAAAAGGAAGATGGGATCCCGTTTATGATGATCGCATAATTCACCTTCTCTACACAGGCCATGATCCAATTTGTCATGCTAGCTCTTAAGCCAACCTTAGCAAGTAAGCACCTTATGAATCCCCAGTCGAGGCAGTCATACGCCTTGCGAAGGTCAATCTTGAGTATGATTGCATCCCTTTTTTTGGAATGAATAGCAAAAAGACCTTCCTATTTACTTGCAACCGCGTCCAGGATGTTTCTCCCTTGTAAAAAGCCGTGTTGATCTTTTGTTAAGAATTTAGACAGAGTTGCTTTAATTATTTCTACGATGATTTTCGCAATAATTTTGTAAGAAATATTACACAGTGAAATTGGTCGAAAGTCCATGAATGACTCTGCATTTTCTTTCTTTGGAATGAGCGCTATATTACTGGAGGAGGACTTCTGGTTGATACTGCCTGATATCATGGATCCTTCTACCATTCTTAATAGATCAGCTTTGATGAGATCGAAAAAGTGAATGAAGAACTCTATTGTCCAGCCGTCTGGCCCTGGACATTTGTCTCTTTTAAAAGATTTCATAGTTCTTAGCAACTCCTCCTTAGATACTAGCTAGAAAATTTGATCGTTTGTATCCTCATCGAACATCTGAGGAAACACTTCAATGCCCCACAGAATGTCCTGAAACCTGCATTCTTCAAATCTTTTGTATTGTTTTTCAAAAAAATTAACTGCCTCATTTGATATTTCCTGTTGATAATATAGGAAACCACCTCTTCCATCACTTATTTTCCATATGGAGTTCTTTTCACGCTTGGAATTTGCAAATTTGTGAAAAAAAATTGTATTCTTATCCCCTTCTTTTAGCCATATTGCCCTACTTTTCAACCTCCAAAAAGATTCCTCCTGATCTAATATTTTTATTTTCTTCTTTTGTAACTCCTTTATATGACACCTCATTTTGAAAGATAGATGATGAGCAGCCATGGCTTCCGAAGCTCTGTCCAATGCCTTTTGAATTTTCCAGAGATCATTTCTGTTGGATTGCCTTTTCTCGTATTGCCACTCTTTTACCACCTTTCACATGTGATCCATTTTGTCTCTGAATGTCATCAAAAGCGAAAAATGATTAGAGGACGCCATCTCACTCCATGCTTTTTTATAAGGTCGTTAAAAGCTGGATCTTTCAGGAATGATCTATTGAATTTGGAGTATCCTTTTCTGAAACCCTTTTTTAATAGTAATTTTGATTTACTTTCCTTTTTTAATTTTATCCAAAATTATTCAAGACCTATCAAGATATCCGGGCATTCGAATGCAAGCACACTTTTTGTGAACATCTCGGGTATCTGGATACGTTTGCAAGCACACATTTTGTGCGGATTGGGTTTTAACTAGATACGGTTTATTTAGTTTGTTTTATTTGCTTTATTAATTTTTTATTGATTTATTTATTGTCCAAATAACTGGATACATTTTAAATTTACTTTTCATATTATCTAGAATCCGAGTGATTTTCTATGATCAGAGGTTTTGATTTATTTATTGTCTTTTTTTTCTTTCTGAGAATTTTTTTTGGATTTTTTTTTTAATATAGTTTTGTAGTGTATATATTATATATAGTTTTGTATTGTATATATTATATTGGATTTTAAATTATATCTTTATCATTTTCAAGATAGCATTATTGTTTTTATATATAACTATAAAAAATAACAAGAAGACAAAAAATTATATATGGAGGGTAACAACTTCAACATTGGTGGAATGAATTAGAGAGCCTATATGCCAAGGTATTAAATTCACACTATATATGGTTGTAAGAGAACCAATCTAACCTATTTAAGACTTGTTTGATACCCTACAAAATGTGAGTCAAATGAGAGGCCACTATGACGACTTTGTCGTAGACCCAATCCACATCATGTTTTAATCCCCCAAAATGAGTAGGTGCTTGACATCTTTCTAGTTGGCCACATAAATAAGAGCCTAGAGTGCTGATAATTCAGCTCTCATGTTTGTGCCTCAGCCTATATTCGTTATGCAAGAAATGATGTTCATATAAGAATAACATAACACCAACTCTATAGATATGGGGTCTCCTTGGTTATCCCCATCAAAGAATCCCCAAGGAATTGAGTGATCTAAAGGGGAGATTCTTGGAACATGCAACATTTTACTTTTTATTTCAACTTTGAAAAAATTAACAGTGAACATAATAGACCCCATCACCACTTCAGCCGAAATATGTATATCTTGAAAAAGAGCCATATTTCTGACCCACCATATTGAGTGAATAAGCATAGCAGGAATGGATAGATATGCTGAAACTATAGAATCATTAACCCAGTTGTCAACACAATTAATCAGATAATCTTTGTCCCAGGTCACCATAGAAGTACAAAACGTAGACATCGCTAAATTCCAGACTTGTCCAGTGTATTGATAGCAGACAAATAAGTGATAGACAATTTCTTCATTTGATTTACAAAGGGGACACTGACTAGGATTGGTCCATCCCCTTTTGATACAATTGTCCCAAGTGAGGAGTTCGTTGGACAAGGCCAACCACACTGCTAACTTGCACTTGATGGACCCCTTGTGCTTCCACAGGTACCTCCACCACCACTCAGGTACCGTGTTCAATTGATTCTAAATGAGAGCCTAAAATTTGAGCTTAGTCGACAAAATTCCAGTTGAAGTATTTTCGACCATATCAGCTAATCATCATCATCAATGGAAATTCTAATCATTGTCAACACTAGAATCCCCATGAAATTTGTCCATTCCTCAGCCTCCAATTTGGCCAAACCCAAATCCTATGAAAATTTACATGCCCCCATTCCCCACTCACAATCATTCTGAGCTTTTGCATAGGCTAGGAAAAATATCCTAGACATGTGGAGGGATGAAATAGTATTATCAGATAATGAATAGTATTCCCCTACTCCAACCCATGGGTCCTGTCCAACTTTGGCTCTTTTTCCATCCCTAATTTTCCAAGAAATCTAGCTCGTGATAATAGGAAAGGCCTTTGAAAGGGAGCGTCATACAATTGAATTTGTCACCAATTTCTTGGTACACCTAATCCATTCAATCTCAGTTTTACCCCAAAAATATTTATCTTTGAGAACCTTTCCAAATAGGGTTTTGTTATTTAAAAGTCACCACAGACTTTTGGTGGAAAGGGTTTTGCTGAAAAGAGCTAGGTTTTCAATGCCTAGCCTCCTAAAGATTTGGGCTTGGCAATGGCTTCCCAACTTACTAAGGGGATACCATCTGAGGATTTTCTTCCCGACCACAAAAATTTAAAGCTTAGACTCCTAATCTTGTTCAAAACACCTTTTGGAATGTCCAATACACATGTATTGCTTCCAACACTGACTTAACAAGAACCATATGACCACCAATCGATAGTCCAACATGTATTGCTTCTAGACAACAATCGATAGTCCACATGTTTATTTTAGCCTCCAATTTCTTTATCATCCATGTCCAGTCAGGTTTCCTGTAGGAGTTTGGCTTTATAATAAATCCTAAGTACTTAAGGCCATCTTGTGCATCTTTGATTTGGAACAAAAAAATTTGCATTGGAAAGGATCCGAGTGTTGTTGAAATGTTTTTGTATGGGATTGTAGACTTTTCTGGATTGATCATACCTGTTACAAGCTTGAACGAATCGAGTAACCTTTTCATAGCTAAAATGATCATCATCGATCCTTTTAGAAAAATGAGAATATTGTCCACAAACTGTAAGTTTGTCAGAAGAAAATGGTCTGAAACTTGAACCTCTTTAAGCTTATGCCCAAGTTAATAGCCCTCTTGATTAAAACACTCATATCTTCGATCACCAATAGAAAGAGCAATGGGGATAATGGAAAGTCTTGTCTTAGGCCCTGGCCCTTAGATGCCTTAAAGAAACATGAAGGTCGACCATTTATTAATACTAAAAAATTGACTAATGAGATGTAGGAAGGGATCAAATTTACAGTCTTTCAACTCATACCCATTTGGATAATACACAATCTGATAAGGACCAACTTACATGATCGTAAGATTTTGAGAGATCAATTTTTATAGTAATAGCAGGAGAGCGTCAAAACTTGATAGAGTGGAGGGCATCCTGCACAAGGGTTACTGCATCATGGATTTGAGGGTGTTGAAGGAACCCGAACTATTCCTCTGATATATAAGAACTCAAAAGTGGCTTCAATTTCAAAGAAATAATTTTGGTGACAATTTTGTAAATAAATTTGCAACAAGCGACGAGCCTGGAATCATTGAAAGAAATTGCATCTTGTTTTTTTGGAGTTAGACAAACTAACGTGGAATTGAGAGATCCATGCATACATGATTTTCCATGTGATTCCGTAGAAACTTTGAGGATGTCATCTTTCTAAACCTAGTAAAATACTATGTAAAATTTGACTGCGAATCCATCTAATCCTGGGCATTTCCCTTTCTACAAAGAAGAAAGGGCACCCAAAACTTCAAATTCTAAGATTTATGTATCCAATTCTTCATTTAATTCATCGAATAAGCACGAGGGAATAAATTTAATACTTCCAATGTTTTTAGGATAGGGAACCCCTAAGTTTCATAAAATAGAGAGCTGAAGAAATTTACCCCCATGTTGGTCTTATCTTTGAAAGTTTTTGCAACATTCCTGCCATCATCTGTAATCTCCCAAATCATGTTGTAAGTCTTCTAGGCATTAGTGAAGGCATGAAAAAATTGTGTTGTTGTCACTCGCCTCTAGCCACATGGCCTTACTCTTTTGTCTCCATAACTCTTCTTCACGAGCTATAATTTCCCTTTTTGTAGCTTCTAGGGAATGGAGAGACGGGAGGGATTGTTGAGACAAAATCCCTGATGCATTTGAATAAAAAATATCAATGATATTTTTCTCAACCTCAATTAATCTTGCCTCTTGTTTTTCCTTCAAACATTTTCTCCACGACTTCATCTCCTTTTTTTAAATTTAAATTATTTGAGAATCGCAACATGTAAGGGACAGAAATATCGTCCCTCAAATGGCTCAAGGAATCCTCAACTAGTTTCACAAAGTATTTTTTCTTGAGCCAGGAAGCATTGAATTTAAAAGGGGCTAGAGGCTTGATGTCTTTTTGTTATCACCAAAATAGGGGTTACATTGTTCCCAGTCATGTTCTTAGATAAGTGTCAAGTCATCTTATGTTTTAATGGGTAGGTGATAGGTTAGGAGTCTTAAAGGTTTCATTTTTCATATCCAAATAAAGTCTAACATCCTTTTGCCATGTTTCATGAGTCTTACATTCTTTTTATAAACTCATAGCTTAAGCCATTTTGAAATTTTTTGGAATTAGCCCCAAAACCACGTTTTCGTAGCGCAGACAGTGTAAAATGTCTGTTTTGCGCTACGAAAACGCTGCTCTTTTTGTAGCGCTTTTCCCTGTGCGCTACGAAAGCACAGATTCATAGAATAGTCTTGTCAAACATCAATCCATTAATATTCTGTTAAAATTTTCATTATTAGGTGTCAGCTAGGAGTCAATCCTTAAGCATGCCGCCATCCAAACTCATCATTTCGAATTTAGGGCTCATTATGAAAGATAATTTCAAATTCGAAAGGGTTGGCTAGTCTCATCATTTTAGTTTGCATGCAAACCCTCAAACAGAACTATTTTCGAATAGTAAGCTTTGGTAATTTTTCACCAAGGTTTTCCTCATCCATAATTCAGGTGAGGCTGACCACCATTGGCAAGCGAGGCTGATTAACAGAATTTCAAGCGAGGCCGGTTTTGTTACAGGAATTCAGAAGGAAAGATGACAGAGGAGAAGAAACGTCACAGGTCTAGTCATTGTTTAAGAACAAAGCCTGAAAGCACCGAGGTCTTAGTCAGGCACAAATCAGTTGTAGAAGCCTTCAAGAAAGCAGGATGCTGGAAGTTTTGTAAGAAATTGCAGGGAGGACATACTAAGGTGACAAAGGAGTTTGCACTACATTTCACTGGCTCAAGCACAAAGATCTGAATGTTGAACTTGCAAATTTCTCCAGAGGTGTAGCTTTGGTGACAGAAATTCCTAGGTGGAAAGATACATGGTTCAAAAACTTCAAATTCGACATGAAACTGTGTAAGGTGTTTCTAAAGCCAGAGTTTGTAGAAATTGACTTAACCAAGGCAGTTCCCAGAGACTACATCAAGGATAGCCATGCCAACTTTCTCTTCAACATTCAACGTTATTTTATCTATGAAGGCAGATATCAAGAGGTTTATTCATATCATTTTAAACTCCTGTTACATTTTACTCGTATGATTTTTTTAGATTTTCCTTACTTCTTATTTCGAAGTGTAGCTAAGATGGCAGATAAAGTACAGTTGAAATCTCAAGGATGTGAATGTTTCATTATGGTATTATTAAACTGATAGTTCTACATGAACTCAAAAGGATCAACAAAGAATGGTCTTTGTTTTTGTTTCTATGTGACTTTGGAGCAGAAAATCAAGGTGTAGACATTAGCCCTAGGGTTAAAGGAATTCCATCAGCAGAAACCAGCAAGTTTGTAATGTCCAGGGCAAAAAGGTTTGTTAAGTTGAAACCTAGGAAGCAGGTGAAAGAACAAGTAAGCAAAACACCAGTAGTCATTCTTGAAACTCCTAAATCTACAAAGGAAAAGATATATGAGGTTAAAGGAATGACACAAGAATAGTCAACCAACAAACTAGTTCAAAGGAGATTGACTAGAAGTCAAATTGCAAAGGAGAAAGGTAAAACAGTGATCTCGGGAGAAGGTTCAAGCTTGAAGGGTGATTTAAATGATATTTTAAAAGCCATTGATATTGCAGAATCCCCTTTGGTATAGGCAGATGTGATAAAATTTGATCAAGGAAAGTCGAAGAAAATGAAACCCTCCAAGAAATTGGAATTTGAGGATGATGTTACAACATTTGTTTTCAAACCCAGAAAACCCTTAACCAGGCAGTCCAAGAAGATGAAAGAGTCCAATATTGAGTTGGGAAGAACAGAGAAAGCCTCCGCTGTTCAAGAAGAGTTGATAGACTTTCCATCTCCAAGACCTGAAGGTGACAAAAACACAGTTCCTGCCACTCAAACAGAAAAAGCCAGTTACGAGGTAATGGAAGAAAGGTTAAAAGCTGCTAACAATGAAATTGCTAGACTAAGAGTGAGAGCAAGAGGGCATACTGCTGAAAGCACAAATTTCAAAAGGATGAAGGCTCTCTGGGAAGTTGAAAAGGTTTCCAAACCAGAAATAGTAAACAATGAAACTCAGTACTACACCTGGACTGTTCCTGCAATCAAAGAAGCCAGATTTGTTAGGAGGATTAATAGTCAACTGAGAACTACAAATAGGAGACTGAAGAGACAAATTGAATACCTAGAAATACAATTAACCAAATCTGGAAAAGGGTCTACAACAATAATGAAACAGGGTGATGAAAAAGGGCAGTGAAGGATATATCTTAAAACAGTTTTGGCACATAAAAAGAGTTTTGGCATATAAAAGGAAGGACAGTTGTGAAGAAGAACATCTTATAAGGGTAAGTGGTTTTGATTTTTGGTTAATCATATCAGTCTTCATGGAATTTTGAAAAACTTCCAAACTACAAATTTTTGAAGGTCGTGTTGAAAAAGAGCATACGCAGCAGTTTCGTAGCGCGCTACGAAACTGCTGAAGATGATCATTTAGCACTTATGGATGCTTTCCGGAGGTAAGGTCTGATTAGTTCCAAATTCTGAAGTTGTTGGTAGACATGGGATCATATATGAAGTTTCAGATGGCAGTGGTGTAGAAAGCAAAGTTCAAAGAACTATTAAGTGATATAAAGGTTGTGCTACGAAAAGAGAGTATTTTCGTAGCACAATCATGTTTCATCCCTTCCTCCATATGTTCAAGTTCCCTTTTTTCACAGGTGGAAAATGATGTTTTAATGGATTATTAATGCATGCCACATGTACACCATAAAAACTGCTCGAAGATAAGCATAAAAGATTAAGGGCCTTAAAAGGAGGAACTTTGTCTCCTAGTTTTCAGGACAGTTAGGTCATGATTCAGCAGGTTTTGTAAAAACACTGTGGACATCATCAAGCTCGAAGACATGGGTTGGCAGCTGATTAAAAAATGTATTGAAGTCATAGATAAGGTTATTAAAAGCATGTTTTAGGAGTTTCACTCCTATTTGTATTAGGACTCTTAAAGATAGCTAGCTGTCAAGTTGTAATTAAATAATTTGTTTTATGAATAGATGGGTGTCAAAGTTAGGAATTCGAATTCCTCCAAATATGGATCATAGTATCCAAGGTTGTAAAACTATATATAAAGTTTGAGAATCAAATTCCTCAGGGTTGGTAATTCATTAGCAACAGAAAGTTGTGTTATTGTAGGAAATTGTGGTTTTTCATACTTAATACAGAAATCAATTTGACTACTCAAGATTCACAAGGAGTTTATGTGTCTGATGTTCTTATGGCCTTGTTCAATTACTTATTTGCAGTGGTATGAGCTTGTGATACTTAGAATTCATTGGAAAATGCTCTAACTTCCTTCACATGCTTGTAAAATGTGTTGATTCATTGTGTTACTGTTTTATTTATAAACCTAAACTCTAAGTGCCTTGACTTCCATGTTTTTTTGATCATGTTGTTTTGTTGAAGACTATCTTGACTCCATAGCTCAATAGTTTGCTAATCTTTGATTCAACTAGTCAACTAGTTATACATTTGTCCATTTTGTTCCTAGAGTTAGCCATCTAATCATTAATCAAAAATCTTAAACCTATTGAGAGAGCCCTCTCAGGTTGAGGAGGCTAAGCCTCAACCAAAATATTTGTTTGAAAGAGTTACTCAGAGTCTACTTGATCAGCAGCCTATCAAGGTTATATTTTGTGATAACACTTCCAATTTGAAACCAAGGAGAATAGGATCATGGTTGGATATACCACTATGCTCAACCTAGGATTCAGTGATCAAATGGTCCCATAGAATACTTTCCGAGACAAAGAAGCAATTTAGTCCTTTTGAGACTACGTCGCACCAATTTGCAAGTTTCTCCACATTGGGGATAGTTTAACAGGAAGCATATATACCAAGTGCATAGAGTCAAAAAAATGATGAAAGTAGTCTTCCATAGAATCCGCTCTCAGGTTTGGACCCCAACCTCCCTAATTGATGTAGTGATGTTTAGGTCTCCACCAATAATGGTGGGGGAATTGGTCAAGAAACTTGAAGAGAGGAGATTGTCCCAATAAGCATTGATTCAGAATAAGGCCCATAGATGTTGACAACATTACAAGATGCACCAAAACAATTTAAATCCAAAGTGACAAAGATAGCATTATTTTTTACTAATGAAGAAGTGGCAATAAGGGAGGTGTGCCATGCTAAAATCAGATCACCAGATAAGCCAACAATGTCCAATAAATAGAATTATCGTCACTTGAACCAAGAACCAAGATTCAAACATGCTTTTGCACCAAATGATATAGTCTCCCAAAGAAAAATGATGTACATATTCACTTTCTTCAGGGGATGCTTGAGGGTGAGTTGTTTAGGGGAGCCCAAAATCCCCTAATGTTCATAGAGAAAATAATCATCTAGAGGTCCCTACAAGGACTTTCTTCACTCGAAGGGTCTCAAGGATAGTTGTTTGTCTGCTAGATCTAACATCCTCCTTGGCTTTGGTTGAGGCTTTGGATAGGAGGGACTTTCATCCCACAGAAAAATTGGGTTTGGGGGGGAGGGGTTTGCTAGCTAGATGTCTCGTAGAGAAATATTCCTTGGTTGAATTCAAGTGTGATCTTAATTCATACTTCCACTTACCAATTTCTTTCGGCTTGTGAAGGGGTACAGATTGGGCCTCTTCTAAGAGAGATTTTAAAGGGGATATCGACCTTGGCACAGAGTTGAAGTAGGGAACAATGAGAGAGGGCAACTAGGTAATAGGAGGAGTAGTTATAGGAGACAGAGAATAATCAACCCTTAGGTCCTCGAGGACCGATTGGAAGGGAGGAGCCAAGGGAGAAATAGGAATAGATGAAATAATAATTAATGCAGGAACAAGAGCTTGACGGTGAATTGTTTAGGAGAGCCCCGAAATCCCCTAATGTTCATAGAGAAAATAATAATTTGGAGGTCCCTGTAGGGACTTTCTTTGCTCCAAGGGTCCCAAGGATAGTTGTTTGTCTACCAGATCTAACATCCTCCTTGGCTTTGGTTCGGGATTTGGATAAGAGGGAATTTTGTCCTATGTGAACAACTAGGTTGGGGGGGGATCACTAGCCAGATGCCCTACAGAGAAATATTCCTTATCCAAATTCAAGTGTGATCTTAATTCATACTTCAACTTATGTGCTTCTTTCAACTTGTGAAGGGGTGCAGATTAGGCCTCTTCTGAGAGAGATTTTAAAGGGGCTATCGACCTTGGCACAAAATCGAAGTATGGAACAATGGGAGAGAGTGACTAGGTAACATGAATGGTTAGCGGAGATAGAGAATCATCGACCCTCGTGTCCATGAGGACCAATTGAGAGGGAGAAGCCAAGGGAGGAATAGGAGTAGAGAAAAGAATAACTAATGCATGAACAAAAGTTGGAACATCCAAAGCAACTGGGGAATCCATATGCATACTTGGTAGGTCCAAAGTCATCTTTGTCAGTTTTGTCGAGGTTGCCTTATTCATATCCACTAGTGGAGCCTAGTTGGAATTTTTCCGCAACCAAATTTTCTTTGTTGGTCATGTCCTTTGCAGGTTCCGCTCACATTGGTTTGCAAGGTGTCCTACTTGGTGATATGCATAACATCTACATGGAACCCACAAATAATTTACAAGTTGAGTCCATTTCTTCCCCATGATATCAATCACAACCTCCTCCACCAAACCATCCCTTGTGTCTACCTTAACTTGTAATCAAGCACAATTTTGATGTAATTTGGATAGACACCCACCTTCTAAACGGATTACATGTCCTAATTGATTTCCAATCACTTCCAATACGTCCTAGGTCCAAAATGACAAGGATAAGATTGGAAAAATTGCCCAGAGCATTTGTCGCACCATCAACTGGAGGGTAGGATCGAATTTAATGGTCCATCTTTGTAGGTTCAAGCACAACTTCCCCCAAAACTAATATTTCTTCAATATTTCCATCACAACGCTTTTGGAATGTAGAATTACAAAAACCATCCCCGAACGAGGATGTGTAATTTCAAAAAATACCTCAAAGACTGCTCTCGATTTGATCTCACTTACCTCAACATATGTGTGCTTGGAGATTTCCCTATGGATCCTCCTATGATGACTCTTTCCAATAGAGTGGGAACTTCCTTGAGTCCTATATCCTCGCCAATCGTTAGAACAATAACTCTGTGGGATTTCAATTGATTGTTTTAGACCTATTTTCACTTAAAAGAAGAGACAAGAATAGTCTCGCCCCCTTTCTTCCTGTATTTTATAGAGGAGGGATGTGAACCATATGGAACACCATTAACCTTGATATCCGAGTTTCATTCAAGGTGGCGATCATAGGATATGTAGTTGCAGACCAATCCGATAGTCTACATGCATTTTTCCTTAACTCCTTAGTTATTGTGAAAATACTTGTTGAATACAGGTTTTCAGGTTCGCAATCCACTAAATTGATATATACCATCCCTTAAATATTGATAGAGGAAGCCCACATAATCATCGATGAGGAAATGGACACCTATCCTGACTGTCACCAAAGAGATAGATAGGAACCTGGTAGCCATAAAGGAAATATATGGCAATTGGTATGCCACAATGTTGTCAGTGCTTGAGGCCAGGAAGGAGGAAAGTCTCAAAAAAGAAGCAATAATAAACCTCGCACATAGATATTGTCGTTGATATGTTTCATAAAATACCGTGAACCTCAAACAACTGGCCACAATGAAAGTCACCACCTATATCCCTAAGCCAAACACCAGAGAGAGAAAAACACCTGAAAAAGAATCGAGGAGTTGAAGAGACATTGGAGTCAAGCAAGGTTGCCCTCTATCCCCCACTCTTTTTGGTTTATATATTGATAAATTGGAAGAGTGGCTAAATATGCAAGGTGGAGATGGTGTTCGGTTGGGGGAGTTAGTGATAAAGCTTCTTTTATATGCTATTGATAAATTGGAAGAGTGGCTAAATATGCAAGGTGGAGATGGTGTTCGGTTGGGGGAGTTAGTGATAAAGCTTATTTTATATGCTAATGATATTATATTGATTTCTAAATCGGACCATGGATTGCAAATGCACTTATATGCCCTTGAGCACTTTTGTAGAGCAGTGGGGATGCAATTCAATACTAGCAAGACCAAAATAATGGTTTTTTCCAATAATAGGAAGCAGAGCTAGCATACTTTCTTCTTTGAAGACAACATTCTTGAAGAAGTAAATGAGTACAAGTACCTTGGGATTGATTTAAACAACAAACTCAATTGGGAGGACTGCAGAAAGAATAGAATTTTAGGAGGGTGGAAAGCATTATATGCTCTTCAAAACAGATGTAGAGAAGTAGAGTTATGGGATTGGAAAACGATTAAAGTGCTTTTTGGACTCCTAGTTTGTCCAGTGATGCTATATGGGTGTGAATTGTGGGCTAGCAGCACTCCCGTCTCAAAATGGAAACAAATTGAGAAAATCCAAAAACGCTTGATCGTGAGCAAGTTCAAAATAAAAAGTTCGGTGCCTTATGAGATAATGTTGAGTGAAATAGGAGCAACTTCCATTGAAGCAATTGCTATGGTGCGGCTCATAAGATATCTAAAAAGAATTGAACAAATGAGAGTAGGTAGATGGCCTAATGTTATCTTCAATGAAGGCATGAGTGAAAGAAACAAAACATGGATGAAACAAAACTACACATGGATGCAAAAATGGAATATCTGCCTCAATGCCTGTCCCACAAATAGCAAGGAGCTAAAGGATTTTGTTATGGAGAAGTTTCGTAAAAAGGTATGGGAAAAGAGTTATGTATAAAGAAGAAATATTACATTGAGGAATTCAACCCTACATGTGATTTACAACAAAAAGAGTTCATTGGAGCTAGCATTTCATGGAAGGCAAAGGTTCTTATTGCTCAATTAAGGACCAACTCACATCAACTTCGGCATGAAACATGATGGTGGAAAAGCCCTAAAGAAGCTTGAGAAGAATGGGTGTGTACATTTTGCATGTCTGGGGCTGTGGAATCAGAAAAACATTTCATTTTGGAATGTGATGCATTCAAAGACATCAGAGAAAGTTATGAGAACATGTTAGCATCAGTTTCTTGGCATTGTCTTTTTAGCGAGGGGATTGTTGGAAGGTTAGGTCAGCTCATCATCAATTTGAATCGGAAAAGGACCGAATTGCAAAGAGCGAAAAACAAGGAACTAATGGTCTCATAGACTACTTTTAGTTTCGTGGACCTTAAAATATCATTTCATTAGATGTCACATGAAGGTTCATACCTTGCAAATCCCTAGTACAGATCAATCCCCCCTCTTTTAATTTATTTATTATTTGAATGACAAGGTTAACTTTATTTCTTGTTCGGATACTAAATGCATTTTAGATTTACCTTTCATATTATCTGGAATCCAAACGATTTTCTATGATCACAAGTTTTGATTTATTTATTGTCTAGATGTCAAATACATTTTAAAATGACGAGGTTTGGTTTGCTCCACATTTTATACCCTACATGGCTCTTATACCAATTATAATGGGAAACATAAAACATTATAAACTCTTTACATTTCCCTCCCACAATGCATGTGGAATAATGAACTAAAATTGTAAAATCAACGATGAAAATTAATTCACAAATTAAATCAAAGGTTGTTGAGCGCTCTCTTCCATTGACCATATCTTAAGTATCTAAAGGCCAAATTGAGTTAGAAAGAGCTTGTTGGAAAGCTAGAAGTATGAGGAATATGTTGGAAGAATTTTTTTTTGTTAGACTGACAATGTAAATGGCTAGAAAATTTGAAAGAAATCAATGAACTTTTGGCTTTTACTTTTTATGTTTCATTATTAGTTTTATTCATTTTTAATTTTCGTTTTGGTTTTATTAATGTATATGAAGGATTTGGAAAGCCAAAAGAAGTGGACAAAGTGAGAAGATAAAGGAAATCTTCAAACAAATAAGAAGAGGGATTTTCAAATAAATAATGAAACATACAAATAAAGTGATGTAGTTTACAAATTCAATTTTGTTATACAACAAGAACCTATAAAATGGGAGAAGATATGGAAATAAAATGGCAATAAATTAGAGAGAGAATAAGTAATAGAAAGAAGCAAATAAAGGAGAAGATTGGATGTTGAGCTTTATTTGCAAGAAAATCTTCTAGAAAATCTTCTTAGAAGTTAATAGATTTTATATTTATAAATCAATGCGAGGAAAATGGGAAGAATATATTTATTGTTATTTTTCTACTCTCTATTATTTATATAACTATTTTCAATAAGGAAAGGGTTGGAAATCATTGTACTCCATTAAAACCGATATTTGTTATTAGATGTTCGAATAATTTTTGAAGACCTAGAAGTTTTTAATGAATCCTTTTTGTGTGAATGGAGTGTATGTGATATGTTTTCATATATGCAATCTTACTTTTCGAGTTCCAAGAATTCAAATTTGTTCAATTTTCCTACTATCAATATTGGAGTGCTTATTTCCTTTCTTTAATTGAAATATGCATATGGATTACTAATCTATTTATGTTTTCATATTGAATCTGAGCCCTCAAATATATCCTCTATTTTAGATATGATATTCATGTTCTTTATTTCTTATTTACTTTCAGGGTGAGATGGGATAGTTAAATTATTTTCTACAAATTAGATTGCATGCAAATAATCCCCAAAAGTACTAAAAATATAGTTGTTAAGCTCTATCATCAAAGCACAAACTTTTTAGATGGTTGAACAAGCCCACATTTCGGTTAGAAAAACTATTATCAAATAGTTGCAAATCTCTTAAAGGCCTACAATTGGGTAGTTTTTTTCTTTCGTTTCTCTTGGTTGAAGGAGTTTCCTAGACATCAACAGTGGTAGGCATTGTATTAGCTAGTTAAAATTCTTGTTTATTTAGAATAGTTACATAATAAAAGTGTTAGGTTATATATTTTTCATTTTTAATTAGTTTTATTGCATTTTAGGTTAGTTTAGTATAGGAAATTTGGCCTGCATACTGATGTGTATCCTCAATCCAAACGAATAGAGACCTACTTGGGCCCTTGATCGAGTGGTACCTCCCCTATTTCTAGGAGGAATTTTTTTGCTTGTTAACACATCTCAAAGAAGAGAGAGAGAGAGAGAATACACTCTCTTCCCTTAGTCACATCTCATCACAAGAGTGAATGCAAGTGAGTGAATGGATAATGTTATGGAAAAACCCTTTCCTTCCTTCGTTTATATGAGAGGTAAGGGAGGCTAACAATATTATTTGGGCCTAAGTCCTTACAAGCAACCTACATGAACCCTTGTTGGTCACACCATTGAGATGTTCACTCTAAATCACAAATACCATGCTCCAATGGCAATGTCTTGTAGAATAATGGCTCCAAGGTGATGTAGCTACACAAGGCCAATCCACAACTCCACTGAAAGCCTCCATGGAATCCATGTTAAATTTCTAATACCAGCCAAACTTATTTTCTCGTGACAATTTAAGTTATCCTCAATTTATTATTTATTTACCCAAATAATAACTGAATCATCGAAAAATAAAATCATGGGTATCTTTAACTTCTAGAATTAAAAATATGCAACGAAAATAAATCAGAGAGATTGATTGCACATTGCAAAATTAATTAACCCACAAACAATTATGGGTCATTTCATTATCTGGAAAATCTAGGTTTTCGACCTAGAAAGATACAAGGAAAAATACAAGCTAAACCCTACAACTCAACTCCCTCAAAATGAATTAGGCCCAGGTAACTCAGCCTCAAGGAAATCAGCCTCCAAATGAAGTCAATCTGAAGAAATCGACCTCCAGTAACTCGATATGCACCCTACAACTAATGTGAACTGGAAAAACCCTAGCACTCTAGCAACTCGACCTCCTCCAGACAAGCATGATCTCCTTCACTAACTTAGCCCTACAATCTCCTCAAACTTGGCCCTCTGGGATAACCCACTCACACACTTGTGCTCTTTGTTGTGTCTTCACCTCCATCGCTAGCCTCCATTTTCATTGAGTCCAAATCCATAACCTTAATATCCCCTCTAGAAACATCTTGAATCTTCCTTATAGAAACATCTTGAAGATCAATAGTAGAGATTAATTGTAAGTCACCTAAATAATTAAATTATTTATCCTTGGAAAATAACCCAATAGTCAACAATAATTAATTGACTTTAAGTAGTGTACTTTTCTTAAGTTAAACTTAAAATAAAGACATAAATCACTAAAAGAGGCAAATAATGTCTTTCACAAGGTATGACACCAAGCAATTGTAGAAGACCTTCCAATGCTACTCACGTCAACACTCCATCTATCCTCCAAAGCAATGTGTTCCACTAGGTCAACTAACCCTTGCAAGAACACTATCAAAGTGTTGAAATGTGGCAACAAGAATATTCCAATTTTAATTTGTCCTTGAATTAAAATTTGAATTTAGTCTCACCAGTCGCTTTAAAAATAACTAATTAATTCATATTGGATTAATTAGTTGGAGAATTCAAGCTAGAAGTCTTTGTGAAGTCATGCAACAGTTATCCCTTAATTAAGGCGATAAGGATGAGTTATAATTGAGTTGTAATTAGTTAGCTCAATTAACTTAGTTATGTCCAGTTAAATTAGTTCCAAATAGTTTGAGGAACTAATTGTGAGTTCAGTCAGTTAATGTATGCATGCATCAAACTAGTGTACTCCAGATAACTAAAGATTCTTTCATAAATAACTCATGCATGTCTATTCAAAGAAAGACCCAATTGAGATTAAAGACAGGGACAATGTACTATCAGTTGCTAGAATTTTCCTATAAGGAAAACTCTTGCATGCAGAAGGAATTCATTCCTTGAGATTTGCGCAGTTTTACAGGGTGTAAGATCAGTGTGAGTGATCAGTGTTACACATGGTAATAGCTGGATCACCCAGGAAAAATTGTGCTAGGAAATAGGAGCTTGGAGGGCAGTGTGGAGGACTTAATGAGAAGTCTATTTTGCCTGTGAGCATCTGTGAGGATTGTACTGAGAGCTAGCTAGCTGTGAGAGCTAAATTTGTGTGTAATCCTGAGATATTTCCACTTGTATGATAATACAGATAGCAGGGTTTTTCGCTAATGCTTTCCCCAAAGTATTCTTCTGTGTTTCATGTGCATTGATTTTGCTTCTGGTCATATGTGTTCTGCTTGATCTTGCTCAAATCTATTAACCTTCCACAAGTTTGATTGTAGAAGTAGATTGAAGTATTTTGCTTTAGTTATATTGCATTATCAGGTTGATCTACAATGAGAATTTCTACATGGTATCAGAGAAAAGGTTATCGGAGCTGTGAACAGTATACGGAGAAGAGAATTCGAAGTTTGAAGTTCAGGATTGTAGGTACAAATTGAATTTATCTCATACTTCAGGTTGGTCAATCGCATTCTATGGCTTGAGACTTGAGTATGCCTTGGAAGGCAGCTCAAATTACATAACATGGAAAGATAGAATGGAAGTGGTATTAGAAGACAATGGTTTGAAGGATTTCATTGATCAAGAAATCCCCAAGCCAGCTGCAGCTAATGCACAAGAATTCGTTGAATGGAAGAAGTGTGTGGCAAAGGTGAGACGGATTCTTCTGGATGGAGTTCGAAATCAAATTGTCTCAAGTTTCCATGGGAAGGATACTCTATTTTCAATGTGGAAGACATTGAAGGACCTCTATCAGAACAGGTGGCGACCAAAGGAAACTGGAGCTCAAGGATAAGCTTCTAAAAATCAAGATGGAGAAGGGTGATACTATTTCTACATATCTGAACAAGCTCACCACCTGCAGAGATGAGCTTGGTAGTGTGGGAATAACTACTGTCGATGATGATATGGTGAGCCTTGCTCTCCTCGGTCTTCCAAAGAGCTAGAATAGCTACCAGGACTCTGTGAATGGAAGAGAGAAACTGTCATATTGGGAACCACTGTGGTCGGATCTCATGTAGGAGGAGCACTCGAGATGGTTTTTCATCAAAGAATGATGATGAAGAAAATCTGGCCTTAGCGAGTAAGGCAAGGAAAGGGAGAGGGAAGGCTTCCCATTCCAAATCGAATTCTTCTCATTGAGGGAAGAAGGGTGACAAATCTAAAGTGAGATGCTTTAATTGTCATGAGATGGGACATTATGCAACTAATTACCCATCGAAGAAGTCCAATAAGGGATCCACAAAAGGATTGGAAGGTGAGGCATTAGCCTCTCAGTTCGAAATGGACTTTACCCTCATCGCATGTATGGTTTCATCGATGGTGGGTTGTGTTTGGTATCTTGACAATGGAGCCTCATTCCACATGACTAGCGACAAAAGTTTATTCAGTATCTTGGAGGAGAAAGACCTCAAGATGAACATAGATATGGGTGTAGATGGAAAGTACAGTGTTTTAGGAGTGGGCACGGTTGCTTTTCAGAGGGAGCATGGAGCTCCTCTCACCTTAACAGATGTGAAGTATGTGCCTGGACTAAAGAAGAACTTGGTATCAGTTGTGATGTTGGAGGACAAAGGCTACGATGTTGTCTTTAGTAAAGGAAAGGTGTTCCTAAGACACATAGCCACGGGTCAGACCAAGAGCACTGGGATTCGAGTGAAGAATCTCTATAAACTAAAGGTAGATGATTGTGTTGCATTGAGTTCGAAAGCAGAATTGGTGCAAAACCAAGACACTGGTGAGTTATGGCACAGGCGGTTGGGCCATTTGCATCTTGGGGCCTTGAAAATAATGCAGAATATATCTACAGGACTTCCCAAAGGTAAACTTGAGCAAGTTGACACATGCAAAGGTTGTACCTTGGGAAAGTACGCCAAGTCTTCCTTTCATGATCGAGACAGTCGAGAAGAAGCGATCTTAGAGATTTGTGTGGACCATTCTCAACGGCATCCACAGCGAAGCAAAGGTATTATGTGATTTTCATTGATGATTATTGGTGGGCTCCAGTATTGTAGCAATAATGCTACAACTCCTGGAGCTTCCTATCTCTAATTTTATCAACCCGGTAGTTCGTACAAACTTGGAAGCGACGGTGCTGTATGCACAAGTCCTAGCTCTTGTCGCAGCTGTCACTTAGTCAGCTGGCACAAGTCCGCTAGGGCTCAAGCCAACTTCTATAGGCTCACAGAAGAAGCTTTATGAATGATGGACGAAAGCTAACTCAAAGGAGACTAGTCTAATTGCAGAAAGAAACTGAAAGCCAATAAAGCATGAAAACCCTAGTAAACCCTAATTTGACTAGCTAGACCCTTACAATGAAAAACTGTGAATGAAAACTACTACCACTAATGCCATTACTTGCAGTGAACTGAAATACATGCATCTAAGCTACTTGCATCTGAAAAGACATGTTTTTGTATTTTTTCATTAAGTGGTTGGATTTATTGTGATGATGCTTTTGATTAGGGTTTGGTTGTGCAGGAGCGGTTGGAATGGAAGGAAAGCATGGACAAGGTCAGGATGGCTAGGGGAGGTACCAGAGGGTCTCTAGCATCGATCCACAGAAGTCTACCACGTTCGGATGCTCAGCAACCGAGTTTGCAGGCTTCTACAGGAAGTCTGCAGGGGATCCTACAGGAAACTCAGGGATTTCTACAGGAAGTCTGTGCAATTCTACAGGATGTTTAGCCGTGGAAGTTTTGGGAGATGGTGAAGTGTTGGAGTGGTGTGGGAGGATAGGTGAGATGGATATGGAGCTGGTGATGGCTCAGGAGAAGAAAAATCAGATGGAGGAAGAGTGCATGCAGTGGGTTGATGGTTGGAAGGATGGGATCAACGAAAGTGTAAGTAAATGGAGCTAAGTGATTAATGGATGGGTAAATGAGTTGGACAGAGGCTGAGTAGGTGGATTGAGGAGAGATCAAGAAGAAGAAGAAGAAAGTGGAATGATATGGAGCAGCGTAAATGAAACAAATGACTTATGCACCAAAAACGAGAGTTCATTAACCTATGATAACTGTGCTATGAAACCTATGAACAGCAATGGAAAACCAAGAAATGAAACTCGTGCATGGAAGTGAAATGTAGAAGTATGGTTTACTGTCAAAAGTGCATGGATGGATCTTCAACGAAAATGTCGATGTTGCAGCTTGCATGGAAGTGAGAAGAACTGCGTTTCTTTTTGGTGGTTGGTTATGGACTGCACCCCAATCCCTAACAGAGATGGCAGTGAGCCTTAACAACCTTTTGCTGGAGCTCCAATAATTTATAACTATCCTCCTATCGAATCCAAGCAACTGAAACAAATTCACCATAAACTAATCCTATCTAAGCTCATGAAAAAGACTAAATTAACAGACTGTAAATTCAAATTGCATGTCAAAGTAAAAACTCAAAGTGCTGGAACGAAATGCAAACACATTACAACACCGAGGAGATCTATTGCTCTCAGGTTGGGCCCTAACCTGAGAGCTATAGCTCCCTTAAAAACTCAGAATGAGATCAAAATCTGCCTGCCTTTATTCATAAACGAAAGTCTGATGACATGCCAAAATTGGCTTATAAAAGGAACAAAAACCGAGCTGTAGCTCGTACTTCCAAATTACAAGAGCAATACAAAAGTTCAAAAAGCTTCTATCCAAGGCTACGGCCTCAGTATTTATGCAAAATGATCATCCAACAGGTGTCCTTGATTTGTGGAGCTCGGCTGTCCAACTGAAGTTTAAACTGTTGATCCTGTAGGACAGTCATAACTGTTGTTCCTGTAGAACAGTTATAACTGCTGTTCCTGTAGAACAGTTGGCTGCCTCTAAGCTCGGTGGGGAGATGGATTGGAGCTCGGAGCTATGGTGGGAATCACGAGGAAGGTCCCCAAGACTGTGGACATCCTCTCCTAAAAACCAGCAGTGCCACCTCCTTGTCTCCTTGTCTCCTTTTTCGTAATCTTTGCTCCCTTTTAATGCCAAAACCTGAAATCATCATGAATTAGTCACGTGGATAGAATGCCTACCCTTCTTCCTACAAACAACACGAATAAACCAAGAAATGAATGCATAAGCAATAAAAAATGAATGGTTTGAGCAGAGCAAGTAGGCCAAATGAGCCCAAATTGTACCAAAAATTGGGGCTCATCATCACCCCCCAGCTAAACTATTTGCTCATCCTTGAGCAACTTTGCCCTGGCTCCTCGTCTTTGGCCGAGAACTAGAGCCCGGAGCATGCTTTTCCCTTCCTGTGTTTGGTGGCCTTGCCTTTTCTACCGAGGGTGGCGCTTCTTCCTTTCCCGTTTTTGGCGGCCCTGCCTTCGCTGCCCCTGGTGGTGACGAAGGTGATGCCTCTTCCCCCTTTCCTATTCCCTTGAGCCGGGCTTCGGAAGGCGATTGGCCTATTTTTCGTGTCCAGGAAGTTATTTTTGGGCTCCCCTTCTCGGGGGTGGCTGATGTTTTAGAGGGGGTTCTTGCACTGGGTGAAGTAGGGACATCCCCTAAAGTGGTTTGGCGGCCGGGTGGAGGCTGTGGCTTGCTCGTGGTTATCCGCTTGCTTCTCCTGGCCTTAGATGGTAGAGGGGTCTCCCTCTCCCTCTTCTCCTTCGGCTTTAGAGGTGTACTGAGGGCGGCCAGCGCCGCTGCTGCCTCCTTTTCTAGAATACCAGCCTTCTCTTTCTTGCGTTTTGCTCTCTCAGAGCTCCTTGTAGAGGGCCCCTCCTTTTCAGATTTCGGGCTTCCTGTAGAAGACCCTGCTTTGCCCACTTCCGGGCCTCCTGTAGAAGATTCTTTCTTTCCCACTTTTGGGCTTCCTGTAGAAGGCCCTCTCTCTGTCTTCAGACTTCCTGTAGGAGGCTGTTTCTCAATGACTTTCGGGCTTCTTGTAGAAGCCCCTTTTTCCAATTTTGGGCTTCTGTAGAAGCCCTTGTCTCTGTCTTCGGGCTTCCTGTAGAAGCCTGTTTTTGCAATTTCGGGCTTCCTGTAGAAGCCTTTGTCTCCGTTTTTGGGCTTCCTATAGAAGCCTGTTCTCCAACGATTTTCGGGCTTCCTGTAGAAGCCTTGGTCTTTGCTTTTGGGCTTCCTGTAGAAGCCTGCTTCTCGATGATCTTCGGGCTTCCTGTAGAAGCCTGTTTTTGCTTTCCTGTAGACACAGGTGTCTCCACCTCTGCTTGCTTGCTTGCCTGAGTTTTGCTTTTTGCTTTGGTTGCAAGTGCTGTTGAGGTACTTGGGCTGACGTGGACCACCTCAGCTTTATCCATTCTGCTCTTCATCCTCTTTTCCCTTGCTGACAAGATAGGTGTGCCACCTTTTTCTTGGTCCTCCTTTTCCTCATGCTTCTTCCTTTGTTCCTTCTTCTGTACTGTTGTCGGGGTCTCTTGGCCTTCTTCTTCCTATTCCTCGACCACTGCTTCTTGTTCCTCACCGCTGGAGGAACCCGTTTCTTCGATCAACATCTTAATGTCCCCATCTTTTGTTAAATTCCGGAAGGATTCCCATGAGAGGGGGACCTTATATGAGTGCAATGCATCTTCCACAAGAAGCTTGATCAACCCATGGTGGGCTATCTGATCTGGGATACCCTCTTTCAGCTTTGTGGCATACTCCATTAGAGACTGCAGTAGGTAATAAGGGATGCTCAGTTTTTGTTCTACAGGAAGATCAATTCGGTGCCTCAATTCAGTGAGCAACCGGAAGTGATATGCATACACGATGCTGAAACGGCCTTCACAAGTAATATATTTTATGATTTGCAAACTGACTTCGTTCCAAGGTGGCAACAGGCTCGTTCTTCGCACCCCATTTTTGTCCTCAGAGAATTCTTCCTCAGGTGGAAAGAATTCTTTCTTTGCCTGCTGGCTCAGCTTCCGTTCTTCCTTATCCCACGGCAAACCCATAGGAAGTTCTGTGATCCGACTGATATGTTCCGGAGTAAGCTTGAGGCTTAGACCTCTGAAGTTCACTGTGGCTAGTGTCTGAGATTTAGGCTTCAGAGCCTGCAAAAATTCTTCGGCCACTTCATCATCGTAGCCCTGCAGCTTATCGCAAAAAGGCATCCATTGTGCTCTGGTGAAGAGCTCTACCACTGCCGGGTTTTCCCTTAGTTTAGTTGAATCAGTGGGTTCCCGTCTTATAAACCCACACGGCATGATGAACACAGTCGTTTTAATTAAAGGTGGCAAATGCAAAAGAGATTTGGTCTATTAAGACAGAGCATGCACATAATCCACAAAATTCAACACATTCTACTTATACTGACATCCTGTAGAACGACATCATAGGCACAGCAAACAATAATTCCACCAATATCTTTATGACCAGACTGTGGACGATGGTCTTGCCACTCTTACTAACCAGTTGCAGGAATAGTTCAGGCTTACCTCTTTAATTGGCCACCTTTTTCGTGAGGCACCCGCTTCCCTGTAGAAGACTGCGTTCCTGTAGGAGCAGTGCGCAATTCTCGGGGAGGACTGTAGTTGGCCCGCGTTCAAGGTGTGCTTTACCGGCGTTCTGGTAGCCAACAGTTCGGCGTATCAAAGTGCAGAGGAGATCAGAATAGCCACCCGAGTTTGAAGTGTTGGATGATAAATGCATGCGCATGATCTAGCCGATTAGATTTTAAATCGGCGCAATCCGTGGCGCGGGGGATGAGCTGTCCCCGCCGGACCGTTGGGCGACGTCATCCATCATTCGCCTGCGTATTCACTTGCTGCCGCATCCATTCCCACAGATTTGCCGCCACCTTTTCCTATTAAACTCATGCTTCTGACGAGAGTGTTCTCACGTGCGTGCCGTTCATTCTCTTTGTCGTGGCCGCCACCCAAACATCCAATTACACTTTAACTAGCCGACGTGGCCAGTCGACTGGCCATACGGCCGCTCAACCATTCAATTTTACGCTATGCAAACAATTTCGAAGTAAAATTCATGCGATTTGATGGAAGGAAGGGTTGAGACACTTACCTGCGTGGCTGCACACGATTTTTCCAATTCTTGGGCGATGGTGAGTGGATCTACCTGCTGCATGCGACTTACACAGACCCGAAGGCTCGTGGTTACAGGCTGCCAACGATGGAGTGGATGTTTTGCTTGCATGCGCCCGCGTTTCATTTCAGATGGCGGTGCTGTGAATGGTATCCACTCGAGCAGGTTGAACTGTTACAGGATTCCCGCGAGGTGTCTCGTAACAGTCCTTTCTCCTTGGGTGCATGCTGCACGACGGAGGTTCTGGCCTTTCAATCACGTTCCCGGAGCTCTTGATGCCTGCGGTATGAGATCCCAACATTTGTTTAACTTTGAAAATGGCTTTTCCCGCGAGAACTCATCGATCTTCTTTGTTGGTGCAGGGAACTTGGTCGCATGTCGACAAGGATGGTGGAGCAAGGTGACAGCAATGTGCAAGGGTGCCAACAGAGGCTTGCATGCATCCAACCCAATCCATAGTCGCTAAATCTCCTTTTAAGATGAATTCTGGCCGTCCAAAACTCCTACAGGAAGTTTCCTGTAGAACACAGAGCTCCCTGTAGAAAGTTCGGCCTTCCTATAGAAAGTCTGTACTTTCCTGTAGAAAATCCGCGCCTTCCTGTAGAAAGACTGCATCTTCCTGTAGAAAGACAGCATCTTCCTGTAGAAGATTCAAACCATGATAGAATTGCACATACCTTGAAAAAAACATGGGTACTCTTGGAGGAGGTGCTGGTGAGGTTCCTTGACAGCATGATAAGGACCCTTGGCTGTGAGTTGAAGGGCTTCCTCTCCTCCATAGAACATCTGCAACCTGCATGCAATTTTACCACATTTTGCTTATTGTGTTTTTTTCTCTTTTTTCTCTTTTTTTTTTTGAAAGATAATAGGGGCGCCTCAAAGAGGTTTTCACCCGTGCCATCTGCCCTGAGCGCCTCAGAGAGGTTTTCACTCAAGGATCTTTTTCACCTTTTCTCTTTTTTTTTTTTGAAAGACAATAGGGGCGCCTCAATGAGGTTTTCACCCCTACTACCTGCCTTGGGCGCCTCAGAGAGGTTTTCACCCAAGGATCTTTATTTTTTTTTCTTTTTTTTTTCTTTTTTTTTTTCTTTTTTCTCTTTTTTTTTTTTTTTTTTTTTTTTTTATCCTTCAGGGTATGCCAGAGGCAGAGGCAGAACCCTTCTCTATGACCAATACAGATTTCTCTATAGTTTTGATGAACTCTTGTCTTGAGAGAGGTCTCCTGTAGATCTTCAAACGATGCCCATTGACAAGCATGGGAATGGCTTCCTCATCAATGGTTCGAATGAGGACAGATCCATTGTCATGGCATTTCTCCACTGCATATGGTCCTAGCCATCTGGTTCTCAACTTCCCCTTGAAATCTTTGTATCTGGAGTCATACAACAAAGCCCAATCTCCCGGCTGAAATTGCTTGTCATGGAGATGTTGGTCATGCCACACCTTTCTCTGAAGTTGAACCACTTCTGAGTGAAGAAGGGCCTGCATTCGGTGCTCATCCAGGCCATTCAGCTGCAGTAGCCTTTCTTGTTGTGCATGGCTGAGATCTAGGTCCAGCTGAGCTGCCATCCTCAAAGTGTTGTATTCAAACTCAATGGACAGCAAAGCTCTCTTCCCATAGACCAGCTCATATGGTGTGAAGCCGGTGGTGGTCTTCCAAGTGGTGTTGTAAGCCCATGTGGCTTCAACCAGGCGATCTGCCCAGTCTTTTCTGCTGCTGTTCACCACTTTAGTCAAGATCCCTTCTAATGCTCTATTGGTGACTTCCACCTGCCCATTTGCTTGAGGGTGATAAGGGGTGGAAGTCCTATGCTTGATCTTGTGATGAGCTAGGAGATCTTCAACCAGGTTGGAGGTGAACTGGCTCCCTTGATCGGTGACCAGCTCTCTTGGATAGCCAAACTTATAGAAGATGTTCTCTCTTAGGAACTCGGCCACCTTTTCTTCTGTTGCTGCTTTGATTGCTTTGGTCTCTGCTCACTTTGTCAAATAGTCAGTACACACAATGATGTAAGTCCTTTGCCTCGAAGAGGGGTTGATTGGGCCCACAAAGTCCATGCCCCACTTCTCAAATGGCTCAAGAGTCACTTGAGGTTGGAGAGGCATCTCATCCCTTTGGGTCGGTTTCCCCATTCTTTGGAATTGGTCACACTGACTGACATATCTTCTGACATCTTGATGAAGTGTGGGCCAATAGTAGCCCGCCTGCAGGATCTTGAAGGCAGTTCTCTTTGCTGCAAAATGTTCTCCACAAGGCCCATCATGACAAGTGAGGAGGATATCAAAGACTTCCTCCTCCCTTACACAACGCCTTAAGATCTGATCGGGGCCAAGCTTGAACAGATTGCCCCCGATCCAAGTAAATGAGGCACTTTTTCTGATGATTCTGCTCTTCTCTCTGGAAGATAGGTGTGAAGGGAACTGTGCTGAAACAAGATAGTTTGCTATATCAGCAAACCATGGAGAGAGTACTGAAATAGCAAACAGATGTTCATCAGGCATCTGGTCATCCACTATTCCATCCTCATCTGCAAACAAATCCAATCTAGATAAAAAGTCAGCAACAACATTTTCTCTACCTGGTTTGTCAACAATGGTCAAATCAAACTGCTGCAATAAAAGTAACCATCTAATAATACGAGCATTCACATCTGGTTTATTAATTAAATATCTAATAACAGCATGGTCAGTATGCACAAAGGTCTGGTAACCAGTAATATAATGTCGGAACTTGTTCAGTGCATGGACCACAGCCAAGAATTCTTTCTCGGTTACAGTGTAATTCAGCTCAGCTTTGGACAAGTTTTTGCTAACAAAGTAAATGGCATATGGAAGTTTCTGCTCGACTTGTCCTAAAGCTGCACCTATGGCTTTGTTCGAGGCATCAGCGTGGATGTGGAAAGGTAGGGCCCAGTTTGGACCTCTCAGGATTGGGGCTGACACCAACTTGTCCTTCAATTCATTTAAAGCCCTCTGACAATCGTCAGTCCAATTAAACTCCACATCTTTTGCCAACAGGCCAAACAATGGCGAGGCTAGCTTGCTGAAATCTTTAATGAATCTCCGGTAGTATCCTGCTAATCCCAAGAAACTCCGGACATCCCTGACCTTTTGAGGAGGTGGAACCCTCTTGATGAGAGCAATTTTGTTAGGATCCACCTGCAATCCTTGGCAAGAAATGGTATGGCCTAGCACGGTCCCTTCAGTCATTAGGAATTCACATTTTTCAGGACTAAGGGACAAGTTCATCTCGGTGCATTTGGTTAGGACTTTTCCCAGGTTGGACAATGCTTCCTGGAAGTTGGCCCCATAAGGAGTAAAGTCATCCATATAGATTTCTACTGCATCATGGACCAGCTCCGAGAAGATGCTCAAAACAGCTCTCTGAAAGGTAGCAGGAGCATTGCATAGCCCAAAGGGAAGGACTCGATAGGCAAAGGTACCCCAAGGACAAGTGAAGGTGGTCTTATCTTGGTCTTCTGGGTTGATTTGGATTTGGTTGTACCCGCTAAACCCATCCAGGAAAGAGAAGAACTTCTTTCCTGCCAGTCCATCCAACACTTGATCTATGAAAGGTAGAGGGAAATGGTCCTTCTTGGTAGCTTTGTTCAGTTCTCGGTAGTCCACACAGATTCTCCATTTCCCATTTTTCTTGGGAACCAACACTAGAGGGGACACCCATTCACTATTTGAGATGGGGTAGATGAATCCGGCATCCAACAATTTTTGCAATTCTTCCTTGACAATGTCCTTAAGGGCTGGATTCATTCTCCTTTGAGGTTGCCTAACCGGTTTACAATCCTCTTTGATGTATATATGATGGGTACAGACCGAAGGATGGACTCCTTTCATCTCCTTATAGCTCCAAGCAAAAGCATCTAGGTGGTTGGCCAACAGACTACACAGCTCCTTTTCCTGGGAAGGAGATAGGGAGGAGCTGATCTTCAATGCTTTCTCAGGGCCGAAATCCACATTCTTGACTCTGGAAGTAACAGGGTTGGTTGTACAAAGATCCACTAAGGTGCTAGCTTGGGCATCCTCCACCAATTTCTCTAAGGGTAGTGCACTGGAAGGTGGATTCTGGATCAAGGTCTCGATCAAGTCATCCTCGGTTGGGGGGTCTCTTCTAGTGGTATCTAAGGTGCACAGAGGTGCTGAGTACACCTCGTCTTCCTCTCCTTTTTCCAACCAGAGTGGTAAGTCATGCTCTAAGGAGGGTTGGGCAGGAGGGTATAGGACTAGCTGCTTGGACATGGGACCATTTTTGATGGTCATGTTTCCTGCACGACAACTTATGTAAGCATCTGCAGTAGCTAACCAAGGCCTTCCCAAAATGAGAGGATATCCAGTAAGCTTGGCCTTTGGTTGCAGAACCAGGAAGTCTGCAGGGTATTCCCAAGAGTCAATAGAGACCAAGACATCCTCCACAATCCCTTCGGGAGTCACGGTGGAGCGATCTGCTAATTGCAGTACTGTCGAGGTCTTCCTCAAGGAACCCTGAAGATTAAGCTGGAGCATGGTATCCCTGGTCATCACATTAATGGCAGCCCCCAGATCAATCAAGGTGTGAGGTATAATGGTGCCATTGATGTGAACATCTACTACAGGGCTTCCAGGATCTAGGTACTTTGGGCAGATGACTTGTCCTAACATAAGGTCAGACAGTTGTCCTATGACATTGATAGTTGAGGCATCTTTCTTCCGTCTGCCTGGGTGTTTGAAACACTTCTCCTTAACCAGCTTGTTGTATATTGGCACATCCTTAATGGCTTGGAGAAGTGGTATTTTTACACACAACTGCTTGAGCTCACCCAGAAGCTCTTCCTCCTCTGGGTTGGGTTGTGTGGTGGCTGTTAGTCTCTCAGGAAAGGGTGGAATAACCTTCGGTTCACTTTCCTGTTTATCTTCTTCATCCTCTGGGGGAGGAGGTTGGCGATCTGGTAGAGTCTTTCTAGATCGAAGATTGATCTCCTGGATCTCCACAGCATAGGTAGGGCATGAGGTTTCCCCAGTGTATACCTGCTGGGCCTGTCTATTGTTGGGGTTCGGGTTCGGTTGAGCAGGCATTTGAGGTTGCCTTGGAGGAGCAGGAGGTAATGGCTGAGGTTGAACTGGTGGTGGAGGCAAGATGGCAGGAGGAGTGTTGTATTGGGGCCTCCACCCCGACTGAGATGCATTCCATTGAGGCTGTGGCTGGGCATGTGAGTGATATGAATGAGAAGTAGGTTGAGTGGGGTACTGAGGTGGATAAGACCATGGAGGAGGCATGGACCATGAAGGATGAGCAGGGGGACCCCAGGAAGGCATAGGAGTCGATTGGTTGGGGCTGTAATAAGCTTGAGATGCCCCTTGCATCCCCTGCTGATAAGGTCTAGATCCCTGTGGCCTCCTTTGGTTGAGGTAATAGAGAGGTTCTGTGGGAGCTTCTGTCCCTTGGTACATGGCTTTAAACCCAGGTAAGGTTGGACACTGATTTTTGGGATGGTCCTCCTCACAAACGAAACACACTTCAACCGAATGCAATGGACATTCGTTCTTAGGGTGCCTCCTTGTGCACCTAGGGCAGAAGACAGCCAAGGCTCTCTCAGCCTCTTCTTTCTTTTGCTGAATCCTGAATGTGTCAAGCTGCATGGCAATGGTTTGTCTCACCTCACTCTTAAGATCTTCTAATTGATTTTCAAGCTCATGTTTGGAGAAAGGGACACTAGTTGAGAGGTGGTTTCCTCTACCTCGTTTCCGAGCTGCCCTGGAGTGATTTCTAAACACAGTTTTGATGTCCTCATAAGGCAGTTGGTAAATGTCCCCCCCAGCTAACATGTGAAGGGTATCTAAGAGGTCTTCAGGGACTCCTCGGAGCAGGACCAACTTGAGGGATTCAGGGTCAAGTGTGCACCTGGCCCGCTTATAGCTTAGTTGGAACCTCTCCTCATAATCCTCTAAGGACTCATCATTTCCCATGGACATCCGAAAGATTTCCCCCTTTGTTTCCTTGGACCTACAGTAATCCCGGTACTTGGTGTTGAAAGCTTGCTGCATCTGAGCCCAAGTGGTGATGCTATTCCCAGGCAAGCCCATGAACCAGCGTAGTGCTGCATCCTTAAGAGTGGAAGGGAAAAGTTTCAACTTTTGCTCATCTTCAGTATAGTCATAGGTTCTACAAAGGACAGCAAACTCAAACAGGAAGGTATCCGGATCTTCAGTGGTCAGCCCATGGAAGTGAGGTAAAGCGGAGGGGCTAATGTTCTTCATTTTCATCTCTCCATTGGTCTCTCGGATGGGGAAGGCACCTTCTATTCTCTCATCTTCTCTTCTATTGTCAGCCATAGCTTCAGATGGAGTGGTCTCTAACTCTTCTTCTACTATAGGGTCTTTGGATATCTCAGGATGTTCACCTATAGGTTCTTCTGGGTCACTGTCACCAACAAAGAGAGAAGGGTGACTCAGTGATGTGGTAGGGGTGTTTGGTAGGAATTTGCCTGATCTATCTCGGTTCCTACGAGGCATGAAATGGAAAAGACTTTCTTTTTCTTTTGATTGCTTTTGCTTTGCTTTTCTTTTGGTACCTGCAAAACTGAGACAGATTGATCTACAACTAACTATGAAAGATGCAAAATTAAACTGAAAGCAGGAAAGAACTATTCTACTTTGCTCAAATGAAATTGCAGAAAGGAAATGCTAGTCTACGCTTGCAGAAAGGAAATGCTAATCTATGAAAGCAGGAAATGCTAATCTATGAAAGCAGGAAATGCTATGCTACTTTTGCAGAATGGAAATGAAGTAAACTACTTAGCAGAAGGCAAGAGTAAGGAAGTAGAAGAAAATCAACAATTACTAATACTCTGACGCTTCCCCGGCAACGGCGCCAAAAAGATGGTGGGCTCCAGTATTGTAGCAATAATGCTACAACTCCTGGAGCTTCCTATCTCTAATTTTATCAACCCGGTAGTTCGTACAAACTTGGAAGCGACGGTGCTATATGCACAAGTACTAGCTCTTGTCGCAGCTGTCACTTGGTCAGCTGGCACAAGTCCGCTAGGGCTCAAGCCAACTTCTATAGGCTCACAGAAGAAGCTTTATGAATGATGGACGAAAGCTAACTCAAAGGAGACTAGTCTAATTGCAGAAAGAAACTGAAAGCCAATAAAGCATGAAAACTCTAGTAAACCCTAATTTGACTAGCTAGACCCTTACAATGCAAAACTGTGAATGAAAACTACTACCACTAATGCCATTACTTGCAGTGAACTGAAATACATGCAACTAAGCTACTTGCATTTGAAAAAACATGTTTTTGTATTTTTTCATTAAGTGGTTGGATTTATTGTGATGATGCTTTTGATTAGGGTTTGGTTGTGCAGGAGTGGTTGGAATGGAAGGAAAGCATGGGCAAGGTCAGGATGGCTAGGGGAGGTACCAGAGGGTCTCTAGCATCGATCCACAGAAGTCTACCACGTTCGGATGCTCAGCAACCGAGTTTGCAAGCTTCTACAGGAAGTCTGCAGGGGATCCTACAGGAAACTCAGGGATTTCTACAGGAAGTCTGTGCAATTCTACAGGATGTTTAGCCGTGGAAGTTTTGGGAGATGGTGAAGTGTTTGAGTGGTGTGGAAGGATAGGTGAGATGGAGATGGAGCTGGTGATGGCTCAGGAGCAGAAAAATCAAATGGAAGAAGAGTGCATGCAGTGGGTTGATGGTTGGAAGGATGGGATCAACGAAAGTGTAAGTAAATGGAGCTAAGTGATTAATGGATGGGTAAATGAGTTGGACAGAGGCTGAGTAGGTGGATTGAGGAGAGATCAAGAAGAAGAAGAAGAAAGTGGAATGATATGGAGCAGCGTAAATGAAACAAATGACTTATGCACCAAAAACGAGAGTTCATTAACCTATGATAACTGTGCTATGAAACCTATGAACATCAATGGAAAACCAAGAAATGAAACTCGTGCATGGAAGTGAAATGTAGAAGTATGGTTTACTGTCAAAAGTGCATGGATGGATCTTCAACGAAAATGTCTATGTTGCAGCTTGCATGGAAGTGAGAAGAACTGCGTTTCTTTTTGGTGGTTGGTTATGGACTGCACCCCAATCCCTAACAGAGATGGCAGTGAGCCTTAACAACCTTTTGTTGGAGCTCTAATAATTTATAACTATCCTCCTATCGAATCTAAGCAACTGAAACAAATTCACCATAAACTAATCCTATCTAAGCTCATGAAAAAGACTAAATTAACAGACTGTAAATTCAAATTGCATGTCAAAGTAAAAACTCAAAGTGCTGGAACGAAATGCAAACACATTACAACACCGAGGAGATCTATTGCTCTCAGGTTGGGCCCTAACCTGAGAGCTATAGCTCCCTTAGAAACTCAGAATGAGATCAAAATCTGCCTGCCTTTATTCATAAACGAAAGTCTGATGACATGCCAAAATTGGCTTACAAAAGGAACAAAAACCGAGCTGTAGCTCGTACTTCCAAATTACAAGAGCAATACAAAAGTTCAAAAAGCTTCTATCCAAGGCTACGGCCTCAGTATTTATGCAAAATGATCATCCAACAGGTGTCCTTGATTTGTGGAGCTCGGCTGTCCAACTGAAGTTTAAACTGCTGATCCTGTAGGACAGTCATAACTGTTGTTCCTGTAGAACAGTTATAACTGCTGTTCCTGTAGAACAGTTGGCTGCCTCTAAGCTCGGTGGGGAGATGGATTGGAGCTCGGAGCTATGGTGGGAATCACGAGGAAGGTCCCCAAGACTGTGGACATCCTCTCCTAAAAACCAGCAGTGCCACCTCCTTGTCTCCTTGTCTCCTTTTTCGTAATCTTTGCTCCCTTTTAATGCCAAAACCTGAAATCATCATGAATTAGTCACGTGGATAGAATGCCTACCCTTCTTCCTACAAACAACACGAATAAACCAAGAAATGAATGCATAAGCAATAAAAAATGAATGGTTTGAGCAGAGCAAGTAGGCCAAATGAGCCCAAATTGTACCAAAAATTGGGGCTCATCAATTATTATCGTAAATGTTGGATTTATTTCATGCAGAAGAAGGATCAAACCTTCTCAAAGTTTTGTGAGTTCAAAGCTTTGGTTGAGAAAGAATCAGGGAAGAAGATCAAGGCCTTGAGAAGCGACAATGGTGGAGAATATGTCTCTCAAGAGTTTAAGGACTTCTATGCAGCGGAAGAGATTAAACGGGAGTTGACGACACCTCATAACCCAGAGCAGAATGGGGTGGCCGAGAGGAAGAACATAACGATTGTAGGGGTAGCACGGGCGATGTTGCATGACCAAGGCCTACCACTTCATTTGTGGGCTTAGGCATGCAACACAGTGGTCTATTTGCAAAATAGAAGCTTGCATCGCATACTTGGGATGAAAACACCAGAGGAAGCTTTCTCCGGTAAGAGACCAGATGTGGATCTCTTCAGGATCTTTGGCTCATTAGTATATTTCCATGTGACAAAGGATGCACGGAAGAAGCTTGAGCCGACAGCTGAGTTGGGAATACTTGTGGGGTACACTAATACACCCCACAACTATCAGGTGTACTTGCCTACTAGTCGGAGGACAGTGGTTCACAAAGATCTCATTTTTTTATGAGCAAAAGGCCATGCGAGTTTCCCTTGAGAGGGAGCTCCAACTACAGGCTGTGGAGGAACTGTTGGTTCCTAAGGAGGAGAAGCCTCAGACTAATGCGAAGCATCCGCATGCAGAGGTTCCAGGAGTGGAGACATCCACTCAAGCAGAGTCTTCCATAGATGGACAGAAGTGCACAAGAGAAGCTAACAGATTGTTGTCGGATGTGAGAGAGAATGTGGGAGAACCATCTTCTCAGCGTAGATAGAGGAGGTCACTTGAGAGGTACACTGGATACATGGCCCTTGTTGGGGAATGTGTTGAGTCCGAGCCATCTTCCTTTGAGGAAGCAGTGCAGCAGCCGATTTGGGTTGATGCTATGGTGGAGTATGACTCCATAGTTCGGAATAGTGTTTGGTATGTGGTTCCAAGACCAGAGAACAAGTCAATTGTGAGTTCTCGTTGGCTTTACAAGATAAAGAAAGCTGATGATGGTAGTGTGGAGAAGTATAAGTCAAGATTTGTTGCCCGTGGCTTTTCTCAGGTTGAAGGGATCGACTATGATGAGACTTTTGTTCCTATAGCAAGGTACTCATCTATTAGATCGATGTTGGCACTATCAGCACAGATGGGTTGGAAAATCCATCAGATGGATGTGAAGACTACATTCCTCAATGGCAAGATTGAGGAAGTGGTGTACATAGAGCAGCCGGAAGGTTTTGAGACCTTCGATCATGAGTCACATGTGTGCCAACTCAAAAGAGCTTTGTACGGGCTGAAACAAACACCTCATGCTTGGTACACCAGGATCGACAACTACTTCACTGGGTTGGGCTTCACAGAGATTGAAGCGGATGCGAACCTATACCACATCATGGTGAAAGGTAAGCAGTTGATCATTGTACTTTATGTTGATGATCTCATATTGATAGATGATGATCAGTTGATCATGTCTTGCAAGGAGGACCTTGCAAGAGAATTCGAGATGAAAAACATGGGTCTCATGCATTACTTCCTTGGCATGGAAGTATGGCAAAAGGATGGGGAGTTTTTTGTGTCTCAGGGCAAGTATGCCAATGAGATACTCAAGAAATTCCACATGGAGAAGTGCAAGCCCATGCAGACTCCTCTAGCAGGTAACTGGAGGAAGGAGGATGCTACTTCAGGAGAAGTAGTAGAAGCTACTATGTACAGGCAGCGTGTGGGTTCAGTGATGTACTTAGTGAACACACGACCAGATTTGTGCTATGCGGTGAATCAACTAGGTCAAGCTATGGTTCAGCCTACCAAGATGTTTTGAAAGGTGGCAAAGCATGTATTGAGATACCTCAAAGGCACATCTCAGTGTACAAACGGATAGAGGGAGTGAAACTACAGGGCTTCACTGATGCAGATTGGGTAAGGAGTCCATCATATCAGAAGAGCACATCAGGTGGAATTTTCAACCTTGGGTCGGCAATAATTTCTTGGTATAGCAGGAAACAGAGGTCGGTTGCACTCAGCACGACAAAGGCCGAATACATGGCTACAAGTCAGGTAGCATGTGAGGCCATCTCGATGCGGAAAATTTTAGTTGGTTTGTTTGATCAGAGGATGAATCCAACTGTGATCTATTGTGATAATCAGAGGTGTATCAAACTCTCTGAGAATCCAGTATTTCATGACAGGTCCAAGCACATCGACATGCGGTATCATCATCTCAAAGATTGTGTGGCGAGAAGGATCATGTTGTTGCAGTATATTTCAATCGAGGAGCAGACGCTGACATTTTGACTAAGGCATTGTCAAAGTGTAAATTCAAGTTCCTTAGAGACAAGATCGGGGTGGCAGATAATCCCTTTCTTGTTGAGAGAGAGTGTTGAAATGTGGCAACAAGAATATTCCAATTTTAATTTTTCCTTGAATTAAACTTTGAATTTAGTCTCACTAGCTGCTTGAAAAATAATTAATTAATTCATCTTGGATTAATTAGTTGGAGAAATTCAAACTAGAAACCTTTGTGAAGTCATGCAATAGGTATCCCTTAATTAAGGAGATAAGGATGAGTTATAATTGAGTTGTAATTAGTTAGCTCAGTTAACTGAGTTATGTCTAGTTAAATTAGTTCCAAACAGTTTGAGGAACTAATTGTGAGTTCAATCAGTTAATGCATGCATGCATCAAACTAGTGTACTCCAGATAACTAAAGATTCTCTCATAAATAACTCATGCATGTCTATTCAAAGAAAGACCCAGTTGAGATTAAAGACAGGGACAGTGTACCATCAGTTGCTAGAATTTTCCTATAAGGAAAACTCTTGCGTGCAAAAGAAATTCATTCCTTGAGATTTGCACAGTTTTACAGGGTGTAAGATCAGTGTGAGTGATCAGTGTTACACATGGTAACAATTGGATCACCCAGGAAAAACTGCGCTAGGAAATAGGAGCTTGGAGGGAAGTGTGGACTTAATGAGAAGTCTATTTTTCCTGTGAGCATCTGTGAGGATTGTATTGAGAGCTAGCTAATTGTGAGAGCTAAAGCTATGTGTAATCCTGAGATATTTCCACTTGTATGATAATACAGATAGCGGGGTTTTTCGTTGAGGCTTTCCTCAGAGTATTCTTCTGTGTTTCATGTGCATTGATTCTGCTTCTGGTTATATGTGTTCTGCTTGATCTTGCTCAAATCTATTAAGCTTCTGCAAGTTAGAATGTAGAAGTAGATTGAAGTATTTTGCTTTAGTTATATTGCATTATCAGGGTAATCTACAGTGAGAATTTCTACACAAAGCCCCAGACATCCCCAAGCCATCTCCATATCCTCCAAATAGGAAACCAAGTTGCCACATGTCAACTAAGGCTTGAATCCCTCCTCCATGATGCACAACATTCCATATCCCTTATAGGGTGCTTTCTAAACAATTGACTCCTCCATGAGGCCTCAATGAAGGGTGTCCACCAAACCACTAGGAGATCTCCATGACCAAGGGAAAGACATCATGCCTACAATCAATTTAGGACATACATCCATTAAACAAGCTATTCTACTATTCATATCCATCACAAACCATCTCTCATGCTACAATCCATCTCGAACCATCCATGGGATCAGCATACACCCTTTTTACCCTAAATCTCTCAAATCACCCTAGAAATAATATTTTGAAGTAACCTAAAAATCTCACTTCTAATCTCCATTGGCCAATGTTCTTGAACAATCCACTAATACATGAAATTTCTTTATGTCTTTAAGTGGCCACAATCTCTAGGTGTTAATGTTATTAACGTATTTATTTCCCCACAACCCAATTATCAAACAAAAATTATAGCGCATGATATAATTTCACCCTTGATATGACCCAAGGTACTTAGCTATGATCCCTTAACCCACACAATGGATGGGTTGACACTTGGGTCAACAAAGAGATGAAAAGAAAGGCAACTATGGTTTAATATTTCCTAACAAGAGCAATGAAGAGTGGTGATTTAATACCCCGACTTTCGGATTATCCTTCCTGAAACATAATTAAGGTCTTTACTTCTTTTATTTTTCTAAATTGAGGCCCATAAAACTCATTAGTTGAACCCTTGTATTTTTGTAGATGTTGCATTGATATTGGTGGTTCAAACCTTTTTCTCTTTCCAACAACAAGATGATGACTCATTGTGGGTGATTGTGTGTATTCCTCTTTTTCTTATTTTTTTGGCTAATATTAACTCTTTGTTTGGCAATTATATTCCCCAACTCTGTAGCAAAATGATCTTCAACATTTTTTTTTTGGCCACAAGCCTAGAAATAATATGGTACAACTGAAATTTGGAAACAAAAATGATATAACTCACTAATAATGAATATAGAGCATGGTCAGGGTTTGACTCAAACAAAGTTAAACACCATTAATATGAACAACGATGTTCAATAACTATATAGGCAGTCAATCAAAATAAGAGAGGAGAAGAATATCAACTCACTATAAAAATATATATTTGTGATGCAAGAGCTTTTGGGATAGCATAAGTACTTATTCATTAAGATTGAAAATGTATGACCCTCGATAATTATTGTTGATTATTGTTATTATTAACATTGTTATGTAATGTATAGTTATGTAAATTACAATTTACACTCCTTTTTTTCTTCAAAGATTTTATGGTTGTGGATTTTGGTATCTTTCTCCAATTCCATCATCCTTTTGATTAGGGGTTGTGATTCAAGGCTCATTTCTTTTGCAAATTTGTAAAGTGAAATTTGTAAAGTTTTTATCCAGTATTGTTGGTCACATTTAGAATTTGCCCATCAACATTTCCTTAAAACAGGAGATCTGGTTGCAACAACAAAAAAAGAAAAAACCATTAATTCTTTAAGACCAACTCGAGGCAGTCAAAGTGACCCTATTAGACCCAACTACAAAGATCACTGAAATAGAAAGCTAAAAACAACAGAAATAAGAATCAAAACCATTGAAAAATACTGAGCTCACCTACACAGCCAAGGTTGGACTGCATTTAATAAATATGAATAATGGCCAATACACTTGTTGTATGCATTGATAAAAAATAAGATGGGAAACCTTATTTATTTCAAAAGAGGTAAAAGGCGTAAGTCCATGCTTAAGTTACTTAAAAATAATAAGACTTTATTAAATAAAAGTGCTCTTAATTACAAATATCAATATATGATACCGTAAAGACCTAGGCTTAACGTATTATAGCAAAGTCGTGAACTTACATTCAAAATAGCTCAGTATACATGAATTCTGATGTCTAACAATGATACTGTGGTTTGGTAGACAACACAGTCGGAGCTACGAATGACCACATCTAAACATCCGTGTGGTGGCCTGATCCTGTGGTCCAAGTTGGACCTACACCCCTTTCAAAATTCTTCCAAATAGCCTTGTAAGTTGTTGGTTCCCTTGAAACGACAGACATGGGGTGTTTGGTGTTAGTTTCCATCGAACTCAGGTTTCTAAATATGGTTCTGAACACAGTTTGTGACACTGCAAAGGCTGAACTGAAGCCTGACAGGTACTACATAAATTCAAAGTCATTTTCTGATCATAAACTGCAGGTCAGGAAAGAGTCAAACAACATTTCCCTCAGCATCAACTTACTTTTTTTGTGTCCTCATTATAACCTTCACTAAACACTTGTATCCACCAACGATATGCAGCATAGCGAGATTACTTTGCAGTAAAATTAAGCTTTCAATTCTGTGTTTTCTCATTCTGGAGAACATTTGATACACTTGGTAGAGAATTCAAAAAACCAGATTCTGCAATTTCTCATTCTAGAGGATACCTGATACTTAATTGAGAAAACCACAATCAGCAATTTTTGCCAGTATATATTTAAGTACAAGAAGACAATTTTCCAAAATTATCTTAGGATGGGCCTTAAGAAAGTGGAGAAAACTGATGCAATGACTTGAGCTTGTTTTGATTTATGCAAGGCAGCAATTAGAAATAATAAGCGGAAGGAACGAGAAATGAGTGCATCAAATACAACTTGAACTTACAGTGGATCTGGCAGTGGGAAGTGTTGCTTCAGATTTAGCAAGTCAAGAATAAATATTGCAACAATTGTTTTGAATTGTGATAATTGCAAACAAGTCAAGTTCTCTTCAAAATAATAAATAATAAATTGCACATATGATACATTTCAAAAATTTGATTGCTAAAATGAGCAATCAAAGAGAGCCTACTCACGTAGATGCGTACAGTTTTTTAACAACTCCCTTTTTCAGCTTCACATAAGCATACCCTTTTTGGAAGGGTAAGGGTTCAATAGATCCATCTTCATGAAATAGTCCAAAGCAATAGCAGCTGCAATAAAAATAAGCATGCTCTCACCGAGCATAAAGCCCGTATCAAGAGCATGTGAGAATATAAAATTCACATTGAAGTCCACGGGGAGCTCTGCCTCGAATTGACTAAGACCTGTGTTTGGAAAAAAGAACTTTCTACATTACTTCCCAACATAACTTCAGAGACTCCCCATGAAATAAATATATAAAGATCTTCAATATTTTCATATCCATAATGTAATGCAATTTATTACCTCTTACAAGACCAAATGCTGCTACAACTCCAGATTTCAACTTAATGTTGTCCAGGTTTTGCCTCACTGTATATCGATAAGTTACCCCAAATAAAGCACCGCTAATAAAGATTATGCCTTCCTTAATTAGAAGCCCTTCAATGCTATTTGCTTGAACCAAAGCAATTGGAATGCTAGCTAATGTGCCAATGAAAGCTGACACAAAGGATGCCTTTATAGACTCAACGCGCTCTGCATTTTCATCGATATCTGCTTCTTCCCACTTACTTGAAAGATCACGTATACTACCTCCAGCTCTAGCTGTCACAAGAGCAAGCTCAGCTTTCCGCATCCTGGCCTCTGCTTCTGAAACCTCCCTCAAACCTTCTGCAATCTTCAAATGGGAGAATGCACATTAGACCCTATGGCCAATGTTACAAAATTCACTGACTTTGACATGGACTTGAGAATCAAACTCGGCTTTGCACAGCAAATGAGCCAAACTGACTAATTGGTGAATCACGCTCGCTGTCAGCGACTCTGACTGAGAAGTAATGTATCTGACTCAGCAAGTACTTGTGAGTCAAACTCGGCTGTCAAACATCACGCACTGAACTGCAGAGCACTTACAAGCTCCAGGCAGTATAAGTGCCATTGAATCTCTTTGTTTAGCGATCTAACAGTGCATATACTACCCCCAAGCTGTAGTAAATGCTCTGCAGCTCAGTGCTTATTGATTGCCAACTTGGCTTAACAGAGAAAACAAGATAAACTGACTTACCAGCAACTCATACTTGCTGCCAGCAAATTTGACTCGTGAGAACTTGCAGATCAAACTATGATCCGCAAGTGCTTGCTGAGAATTTAAAAAATATATATATATTATCCGAGTTTTTGCCAAGTCCAAGTCAAACTCTCAACTTCACCAAATTTTTTGCCAAGCCAAGTTTTGTCAATTTGCATTAGACACTGCAAGCCAGGACCCTAAAACTTGGAAACATTTTAAAAAGTTTCAGAAGGAAGCCCATGGTAGAAGAAATATATGCAAAGCTAAAACTCTTGTGCTCTGCCAACCTCCATAGCTCATCGAAGCCCTGGTACCTTGTATGATAAAATAGTTTAATGTGAATAGTCAAAGTTATATTGTATGTCAATGCAATGCCTCCAACAGAATAAAACTCATGGGGCACCAGATGGTAAATATCATTAAAGCATTAGATCCAGTCCATTGTGTTCATCTCATGCAAAAAGGATGAATTCTCCAGCATATTATTACAAAAACAGGTGACCATATAAACCTAGACATGAATGCTTCAAACTCAGCTATTTATATTTAATATTGTAGCTGTTTTCTCCAACTAAACTAAATGTCAGTATCGAGGGAATTAGCAAAGCTTTTAAGCAGTGCGTTTAGCGACCATGTCCGTTTTAAAGCTTGAAACATTTTAGCATGAATAGACGAACCCGAAGGGCCATTCCGGAAAGCATGGGATGATAGAAGACTTCTGTGTAAAGTTGCCCTGTCCATGACTTTTATAGAGCAGCATACAATTATATAATGCCACTCTTGTACCCGAGGTCACCAAGGTTTAACTGAGCTGCTGAAAAGTACTTCTTTGATTATCTTGTAGAGGGTTCAAATCTCATGGAGAACATGCTAACCTAAGCATCCAGGTTAGTTTCTGCAATCAAAATTGGCTGCTATAGTAACTATTCGGCATATATCTAGCGTAAATCAGTCAATGAGTCAGTGGACAGCACCGAAAACTTCATGGGCGCTACAAGCATGCGATTTATGCAACAAAAAAGTGAACAAGGCTAAAGAACACATACTCCTGCTGTTCCCTGTACAAGCTTGCAGCTTACTTTCAACAAATAATATCAGCAGATGAGAAAAATCTTATCAGAGTCGAAAACATAAAGAGCAAATGCTGGCTCATTCTGTGCAGGGCACGCACAACTAAAGGAAGGCCTCATAAATGAGATTAAGTGATAGAAATTGCAGCTTCTGTGGTAATCCAGAAGATGTTGGTATTGTTTTCTTGGAGGTGCTAGTTTGCTGAGGGAATTTGGACTTGGATACAAGGTATTTTTACAGTTACCTTCGTCACGAATCTACCGGTTGCCTTTCCTTCTCGGAGACCCCTCATTTCTGCCACATATCTGTCTGTAGTGTCCAGCAGGAAACAGGAAGGTCACTCTGCATTTCCTGTGGTGAAAGAGATGTGCCCAAACATTTGAAGAAAGGTTCAAAAGAAAAGGGTACTAAAATTGATAAATTCTCGGTTTTGGACTATGTGGCAATTCAATGTGATCTGATTGACTTAAGAAAAGACCCTGAAAAGCTAGATCTACAATCTAGATTTCTTGCACTTTGCCTTATATGCATACGGCCCTGCTTGTGAGCATGCCACTGCATTTTTCTTCCAGGGTATGCCAGTAGACTAGCCTGATCTGAGAGAAGTAGACTCAATTGGGACACTCCACAACCAAGGAGAAAGAAACAAAAAAACGGACAGAAGGTTGTTTTTTTTTAATGTATATTTTCATAGTGGTTAGTCAGGGTATAAAAGTGATTTCTGGAGAAAACTGTGCGATAAAGAGGTGAAACCTCCAACAGTTTGGGTGAATACTTTCAGCCATAACAGGGACAAAAAGAATACACATAGGTGAAGGGTAAGATTCACCTATGTTTATTGCTCCTACTCTTTACTTGTGTTTATTGCTTCTTGTCCTTGATGATGAATGAAGTGTCCACCCAAAACTTAGGCCCTTACACCTCTTTATCACACAGTTTTCTTCAAAAATTACTTCTACACCAAAAGGTTGTTTTGCTGTAAATGATCACTTGATTTACTCTTTGATAAAATGGCAAACACCTCCCTTTTCAGTAATAAAGTATCAGGTTGTTAAAAGACAAATATTAAAAAAAAATTACAAATCAATTAATGGTCAATATGGTCTTTAAACTTTTAAACTCATAAAAATATAGTTTAATTATTTTACCTTTTAATTTTTTGGGTATATTTTGGTATATTTTCAGATTAATTTAACAGAAATTTATTAAAATTACAAATTTAACTTGATTTCAAAATACTAAATCTATTAAAACATTAAAAACACAGTATAAACAATCAAAAATTACAATCTAATCCAAATGCAAAAAAAAATCTAAAACATAAAACATAGAACAAACCCCTGAAAAAAATACTCAAAACTAATAAAATAAATAAATATATAAAGTTTGACGACGCAAGGCATTATAAAGATGAACCAAAGAAAACCCGGAACAGTAAGTGAACACTAAGGTTGTGGGCATATTGGTAACGTCCCTTTTCTTGTTGGTTATGTTACAGGGTCGAAATCTAAAGGGTTACGGTCATTATGTCCGTGCAGAGGGTTTCATTTTGAAGGTTTTCATACGCCAAATCTGGTGTGAAAAGGGTTTCATTTTGCAGGTTCTCATATGCCAAATCTGGTGTGCTACTTAGGGCTGGGTCCTGCAAAGATACCTTTACCCTGCATTGTTTATGTACATTCTATCATCTTTATGATATTTTCCCAAACAGATTGCAGCCTCTCCGAAGCATCACGATGATAAAGCAGGTTACATAAATTCGAGAAAATGCATCTATTGAACTTCAAAGCGAAAAAGATTAAAAATAAAAATAAAAAAATCGAAGAAGCAAATTTATTACCGCGGAATCTGCACCTTCCAACCTCTGTATGTACGCCCTGAGCTCAGCAGCACCCTTCTCTCGTTTTTCAATTTCATCAAGGTCTTGTCTAGCACTATCCACTCTCTGCATTGCAAACCCTAAATCCTTAAGCAGGGCCTGATTCTCTTCAGACTTCAGAAGTTTGTCTACCTCTTCGTCGGCCAGGCCAGATAACAATGGGTTTTCTTCGTCGGCCAGGCCAGATAACAGTGGGTCCTCTGCATCGGGCACTGTTTCGTCATCCCCCTCCCGCGAACTGAACAACTTATGTTTCTTCTGCCTTGAATAACTAGTAGTTTTGCAAGAATCCCATATCACAAAATGCCTCAAATTGACTGTTCTGCTAATTTTGGCTGCTTTGTAGATGGGCAGATGGTCCAGAGACAGCCAATGGCTTTTACAGGTCAAATTTCTTCCTTCTGTCAGTGTGGAGGAAATGGGCAGCTGGGATGTAGATGAAATCAGTGCCCATCTTAGAGAATGCATGATACAGGTGAATCTAGTATGATTTCCAATTCTGATATGTTGATATGATTCCCAATTTCATGTCATATTGAAATAGAATGTTTAAAGCTTTGCATTCTGAGAAGTCTAAACAAACACACAAACAATTTTCCCATCACATGCAATAGAGATTATCCTATCCATATTTGACCGGTTAATTGCAGGTTTCTATTGCAGCTACAGACAGAACCCAATCAATCCATACACGCGTAGGTGAATTTTACCTTATCTCAACAAGCACATAGTGGCATCATATTTTTTTGAATGTATTTTATCTATAGTGCGAAATTTGTGATGTCATGAAATATATACATTTTTTTCCAACCGTCTAGTTTTCGATATCATAGGAATGTATTAGTGCTCTTTGACCTATTCAACAAAAGACTTGTAGCAGCTTTAACATGATGTGGCTGGTGCTTTTAGACCTGTTTTACAAAGACTTGTTCCAGGTTAGGTTAATATGGTGTGCCTATGTTTTCTATATCTTTTGAAATTGGGTTGATATACTGCAGAATTTAAAATTTGTGAATAGTTTTACTCACCTCATCTAAAAAATATATATAGTTTGAATTTGAATCAAAAGAGATTAAAATTTTTATAAAAATAAATTCAAAAAAATATATAGTTCATTTATACAATTTGAATGAAAAGAGATTAAAATTTTCATAAAAAAAATTTAATGAGTTAATAGAATCAAATCTATATAAAATTTTTAAACTTGTAAATAACTTCATTCTTGAGAAAAAAAAAAATTGAGTTGATATATTGCAGAATTTAAAATTTGTGAATAGTTTTACTCACCTCGTCCAAAAAACTATATGGTTCGTCTATTTAATTTGAATGTAAATGGCTTCATTCACCTGAGCCAAAAAAATAATTGGGTTGATATATTGCAGAATTTAAAATTTTTGAATAGTTTTACTCACCTCATCAAAAAAAATATATAGTTCATCTATTTAATTTCAATGAAAAGAGATAAAAAAAATATAAAAATAAATTTAATGAGCTAATAAAACCAAATCCATATAAGTTTTTTAAACTTGTAAATAACTTTATATTGCAGAATTTAAAATTTGTAAATAATTTTACTCACCTCATCCAAAAAAATAGTTCGCTTATTTAATTTGAATGAAAATAGATTAATTTTTTCATAAAAATAAATTTAATGAGCTAATAGAACCAAATCCATATAAGTTTTTTGAACTTGTAAATAGCTTCATTCACCTGAGCCAAAAAAAAATAATTCATTGTCAATTTAATTGGAATGAAAAGATATTAAAATTCTCAGTTTCACTCACCTGGGCTGAAAAAAAAAATAGCTCATTGTCGATTTCATTTGAATAAAAAATATTAAAATTCTCATAAAAATCAACTTAATGTTAATAGAATCAAATCAATATAATTTTTATATTTTGAATTCATAGTTTAACTAAGAATCTGATCATATCTTGAATTCATAATTTAAAGAAGAATCTGATTTATATCTTAGAATTGGGTTGAATTGGTTATTTGAAACTTCAACCATCAACTTAGTTTAAATAAGAAGAGATTAAATTTTTTATAAAAATAAATTTAATGAAATAAATAAAACCAAACTTATGCAAAGTTCACTAAATATCTATAAAAATATGTTTATAGATTTTGTTAATTCAAAAAAATATCCAATTATAATTTTATATTCAAATAAATTTATTATTTTTTTTATAAAACTTATTAAATGCCCAAAATAAATATTTAATTAAAATTCTATATTCAAATAAATTTATTAAACTGTAAAAATAAATGTGAAATGAAATTTAAGCATATAATCTTTTTTAGGTAAGAAAATGGAATATATTTTTTTACGTAAAAAGATGAATAGTATAAAAAAATATTAATATAAACCCTGATGAATAAAAGATTATTCTCTCTTCAACTATAAATAATATAATTATTAAAAAAAATAATATTATAACACCTATTTCTTAATTTATTTATATTTAAAAAATAAAAGGTAAAGAGTGAACTTATAATTAGTTATAATGCGTTTTTAATGTTTCCCTATATAAAATATTTATTTTTTATATTTTTTATATTTTTATATTAATTATTAATTATGAAGTAAAAAGGAGATTGATTTTTTTTAATTGAAATAGATAATGATTTTTAAGAAAATAATATAGTGATTATTTTATTAATGAAAAATATATTTAAGAAATTATATGAAAAGTTAATTTACAATAATAAAAGAATGGTTTTTTATTAATTAGAGTTTGGTTTTTTATTAATTAGAGTTTTTATATAATTGAAGGTTTTTTATTTGTTAAAATTTTTTTTGGTGAGGATATTTTTTTAATTTTATTAAACTTTAAAAACAAGGACAAAGTTACATTTTGGAGATGCAAAAAAGCATTTAAACAAATCAACTTTTCACTAATGCACCACTATAAGGATAAAACCAAAAATAAAAATAAAAAGTAACAAATATAATTTTCTGGGTTAAATATGATGAAAAAACATTTATTTTCACCCTTTTTTTGTTCCACCTTTCTCCAAACTTCATGATTAGAAGTGGAAGTAACTATTGCCATCTGATTTTTTTGTTGCTTGTGGAGGAACTTTTTTGTCCAAATCTGAACTTTTGGATATGTGTTTTCTTTGTCCTCCCTCCCTCTTTTCCTATGTGCATTTTCTCTTTCGTCTTTAAGAAGACAATGATCTCCTTTGTAGTCACCCCTAGATGTTTCTCTTGGTCCATTGTTGTTCTCTTTGCTTCCATTAGCTCTTTTTCTCTAGCCTATATGTATTTTCTCTTTCGTCTTCTTAAAGACGATGATCTCCTTTGTAGTCACCCCCTAGATGTTTCTCTTGGTCCATTGTTGTTCTCTTTGCTCCCATTAGCTTTTTTTTCTCTAGTTTTTCATTTTCCTTTGCCCACCCCTCAGCGTTGGACCTTGTGGCTTTTTCTTTTTTGCAGCCTTATCTTCCTCTTCTGTATTATTTGGAAACGGTCAACCCCTTAGCTTTGGACCTTCTTGTTATTTCTTTTTTGGAGCCTTATTTGCTTAAGGGCAGGAATTTTGTAGATGCTCTGTTTGGAAACATTGACAAATTTTGTAGATGTTCTGTTTGGAAACATTGTTTTTTCTTTTTTGGAGCTTTATTTGCTTAAGGGCAGGAATTTTGTAGATGCTCTGTTTGGAAACATTGACGAATTTTGTAAATTCTCTGTTTCGAAACATTTACGACATCTAAAAGTCATGTTCTCACAATCTAGCACCTGATACCACTCAAAATTTTCATGTTTTAATAGGATATGATCTGGAAGACCCTTGTTGAGGTCCATCTCAACACACATTTTGGCAAAAGTAAAAATTCTCTTTGATGTTGTATCCATGTTTGGTTTTGAACTTGCCAAGAATATTCTAATGGCCTCCAATAACAGAAGAATATCATAAGGGAATAGGAAATTTTGGTAACCTTACCTACACTGGCATCATTGTTACAACCATATTTATTTAAGACGCTTGGAAACCAAGGGGTTACAAAGAACCCAACTCTACTCCAGAACCAACCTTCATTGAGAGCTTTGTCCCTTTCTAATTGTGTATCAAAATGTACTATGAAAAACCTTTTAAACACAAATAGACGTCACACTTAGTTATCCCAAAAAAAAGCACCCAAGCAAATAATTCTTCTAGTATTAGCCAGAAACAATTAAATCAACATATTAATGTTGTGTTTTGTAGATCTACAAAATCAATTTTAAAATTTGGAGATTTAAACTCCATGATCGGTCTCTTGTACCTTTGCTCCACTATGTAAAGACAAAGGCAAAAATGGAGATGGTTCAGTTGGAGCGACATTCTTCCCACGTAAAGACAAAGATAAGGCAAAAAAGGAGGTTGTTCAGGTCGAGCGACATTCTTCCCTTTAAGTGCGTCCTTAAACGTATTATTCCTGAAATCTGCATTAGTGTTTCTGTGGGGGGTGAAACCCTTTCGCTCTTGAACTTCCACCCTGCAATCTCAGGTTTATGATAATGGTTGAATTACGGGCGATGCCATTTTTCTGCAACCAGGCGTCATCTTGTAAAAGCCTATTTTCATAAATCAAATTCTGAAAATTTGCCAGAAAGGGACCAGGCTATTTTGCACTTTCTGTTCAGATCTCTTACTGGAGTTGAATCCCGGATATAAAAAAGAAACGATTTTTCACTTAGGGACTTTGCAAAAATCTGGAAGGGCTTCATTTGATCATGATTTGCCTTGTATGAAGCAAGAGGAAACGAGGGCCCGATCAGAGAGAGAGACTGAATTTGAGGCTCGACCTTAAGACCGCATCTTTGAAACCATTGCGTATAAATCCACAAGAAAGAGCAAGGAAAGGAGCTGCTCTGACCAACACGAATCCTTTGTGCCCGCAATCACCACATGTCGGCCAGATCCTCCAAGAAATTGCAGTATTAACCATAGATCCCCGCTCGCAAGAGAGCACGTTGGAAATAAATGCACCATTCATTGCCCATCTTCCCACCCAGAACTTTTGTCTGCCAAATACAAGATTTTAATGACAACACTCATAAAAACACAGATCCAAATATGCAGAAGCGGAATCCTTTAGAGTTTTTACATGGTTCCAAAAGTATTCCGCTAGATCCGCAAGAAAAAATTTCAAATCCTTGACACAGACACAGATCCTTTGTACATGGATTGGTCTCCATAATTTTACAGAGAATGAGCCTAATTTTATTTTCCAGATCCGTAGATTGTGACAGAGGAAACACCCTGCATGAACGCCAAGAGCAGACTCGCACTCAGCAGTGGCGACCCTGCCGATCTTGTCAATACAAAAATGAGATGAAATGATATTCTAAGGTTTACCAGACAAAAATAGTCTAGGAGACCATTAGTTCCTGTTTTTTTGCTTTTTGCAACTCAATCATTTTCCAATTCAAATTGATAATGAGTTGGCCCAACCTTCCAACAATCCATCACTAAAAAGACAGTGCCAAGAAACTGATGCTAACATGTTCTCATAACTTTCTTTGATGTCTTTGAAGGCATCGCATTCCAAAATCAAATGCTTTTCCGATTCCACAACCCCTGATGTGCAAAATGTACACATCTGTTCTTCCCAAGCTTCTTTAGGCCTTTTCTACCCGGTTGTTTCACACCGAAATTGATGTGAGTTTGGCCCTTAATTGAGCAATAAGAACCTTTGCCCTCCAGGAAATGCTAACTCCAATGAACTCCTTTTGTTCTAGATCACACGTAGGGTTGAATTCCTCAATGTAATATTTCTTCTTTCTACCCAACTCTTTTCCCCATACCTTTTTATGAAATTTCTCCATAACAAAATCCTTTAGCTCCTTGCTATTTGTGGGAGAGGGATTCAGGTAGATATTCCATTTTTCATCCACGTGTAGTTTTGTTTCATCCATGTTTTCTTTCTTTCACTCATGTCTTCATTGATGATAACATTAGGCCATCTACCTACTCTTATTTGTTCAATTTTTTTTTAGATATCTTATGAGCGGCACAAATTGCTTCAATGGGAGTTGCTCTTGTTTCACTCAACATTATCTCACAAGACACTAAATTTTATTTTGAACTTGCTCAGAATCAAGAGTTTTTGAATTTTCTCAATTTGTTTCCATTTTGAAACGGGAGTGTTGCTAGCCCACAATTCACACCCGTATAACATCATTGGACAAATTAGGAGTCCAAAAAGCACTTTAATCGTTTTCCAATCCCATAACTCTATGACTCTACATATGTTTTGAAGAGCATATAATGCTTTCCACCCATAACCCTGCGACTCTACATATATTTTGAAGAGCATATAATGCTTTCCACCCTCCTAAAATCTTTTTCTTTCTGCAGTCCTCCCAATTGAATTTGTTGTTAAAATCAATTCCAAGCTACTTGTACTCATTTACTTCCTCAAGAATATTCTCTTCAAAAAAGAAAGTATGTTGGCACTGAAACCTAGAAGAACTCATTTTCTCATCCTTTCTGAAAAAAGGTCTTGTTTGATGTGTAAGATGTTATTTCTTTTTGTAAACTTCCCTTTTTTTATTAATATAATATGTGTAATGTGATATAGCAAAGTTATATGAAGCATGAACACCATCTCTAGAATACTCATCAAGAATGTTATTAGAGACTACTAAACATTGCTATTGTGATGGAGTACAAGTAATCAAATATAGATTAATCTTGATAATAGATTCCTAACATGGAAATTACAAAACATTGCATCTCAGGAGACCTAAGATTTCGAGACAGTTGTTAACTGATTTGTTGTCTTACAATTTCCTTAAAGCTGGAGTGTTTAAGTAAAGGATGAGTGGAACTACATAAGGTAATGAGGTCATTCTTTTGGTGTGTTGAAGGAGAATGACCCCAAGTTGAGAAGTGCCCCACGTTCGTCCTGTACCTAGTGGATGAATTGTCATTGTTGAATGAGGATATCCAACAGTTTGTCCACCCTTGCTTCTAAATTTGAAAAAACAGAGGAAAAAAAAATTGAGCTCCTAAATATTTTTTCACCTTAGGTGAAAGGGCACCATTCGCACAACCTACTACTTAGAAAAATGTTAAAGATGTTTTAGCTAATAAAATTTTGACTAATATTATTTATATAATTGGGCACTTATTTCTAATAAAAATCTATAAGATAACTAAAAATAATATAGTGTACTAATTGAGCATTTAAACTATTATAAATTTTATTTTAATAAATTTTATTAAATAATAAAAATAAATATTTTGATACAATTTATATTAAATATATATACAATTTAATTTAGGGATTATTATCCAAGGGTGATAGCAACATAGCAGCATAGTCCTTGTCTTTTTTTGGGGCCCGTGTATTGTCATTATTTGAGCAATGAGAACACTCTATTTTTGCAATCATTTCCGCAAGCTACACCTTCGCACTACTCACAATGAAAGCTTTCTCTGCACCTTTGCACTCAGTACAATGAAACCTCAACCTTGAGATATTCACACTTTGCAATCATTCTAGCATTTGCCCCGAACCAAAAAAATATAGGGAATTAAGCAGTTGGATTAAATTGAGGCGAGACAAACACTCACAAATATTATATCGAAGCAATTGCATATCTAGAAATTTAAGTCGCACAAAATTAATGTATCAATTTCACTTTAAGGTGCGAAGGAAGCTTTCATTGTGCTGAGTGCAGAGATGCAAAGGCAACTTTCATTGTGTAAAGTGTGAGGGAATCTTTCATTGTGCAAAGTGTGAAGGAATCACAATGAAAGCTTCATCTGCACCTCCACACTCCACACAATGAAATTAAATCAATCAAAAATAAAAGATTTAAACATATAACATCTTTTGAACTTTACAAAATTAAAACATGTAACTACAAAGTTTCAATAATCAAAATAATAAAAGTCATCTTACATTATGTGTTTTCATTGGATTTTTTTATTGACAAGTGCAAAAACAACTAGTGACAGATACTGATTGCGGTGCAGAGGACTACACACCCAATACTAAAAAAATAATTAAGCTTAGTTGTACTATTAACATCTATTCAGCGCTTAATAGCATTTATTCTAATGCATTATATAATGATTACTAGTTGTAAACATATCAAATTTGGCATTTATTCAGCGAATTGACCTGTAATCAACATATTATTTGAGTGCTTAATAGCATTTACTACTTGTAGACAATTTAAGATGATGTGCAGGGCTCCGCAGCTAGTAACTGTCATAGTAGATTGAAATGATGTGTGTACAGGGTGTGCAATGAAGGAATAGTGGTTCTACCAGGTGCATTCCTCTTCCGCATATCCTTTCAATGTTGTTCATCCCCACACATTTCAATAGATTACAATCATCTTCAAACCCACCTGTATAGAAGGTGATTTTCTAACTACTCATATGCCATGATCACAATATTTTCAAATCCTTATGTAGAGATTTAGCTTATCATAGAATCAATAGCTTACCAGACAATTGAAATCGACATTGCTAATGATAAATCTAAGTCTATTAATGTGTGTGAGGAAGAAGTGTTGTGTGGGAGAACAGGTGTGCAGAGCAAGGAATAGAAATGTTGTTCCATACATCTGCATACATTCCTACACACTACATATTAATAAATTATTAGCATTTTTGGCTTATTAAAGTTTGGGGCATGAAAAGTTAGGTTTGTGTGATTATTGTGTGTGAAATAAAGGTGGTTGATTAACGTATAAGGGTGGACTTTTTGATTTTTTTACAACCAATACTCATTACACAATGCTTTAAAGTAAATGCTACTGAGCATTGGAACATTCAACTGATTACGAGTCGATTTGCTCAATAAACACTAAAAAGACTCAAGAAATGTATGTCAAATAATGTGAAAATTGGCATCTTGCAGTGTGCAAAGTAATGACATATCGCCCAAAACAAGAAGGTGCGACAAGATGCTTATGTTGCTAAAATAAGTGATAGATGGAAGTACAACACAATAGCCATGTGAGACTTAGTTATTCATTTTTGGCGCAAATTCACAGTGTATCGTTTAGAGCTAACGGAGAATGCATCCTAACAGAATCCGTGACATGGTGAACTTTATGTCATTTAACCAAAGAAATAGTGTGGGTGTTTATCCAATTAACACATCACTGTTAGAGGGGCTAAATGCAAGCATGTTATCCATATTGTTTGTACATGCCAACAGCTAAAACAACTCATCATATACCTCTAACATCAAGGATTACTGAGAAAAGTAAATGTGTTTCTTTCTATAACGAAAAAATAGTGTTAATCCTTGCAAATAGAGCATTAATCCACATACTATAACTAAATATTGTATCACAAACTCTTTGTAATGACCACAAGTGGCATAGAAACTGTTGAAAGCATTTAGTACCAAAACGTGCGAGAAAGCACAAGTGTGCAGGGTGACCATACATGGAAAAACTGTATTGAGACAAAAATGTTAGCGGGGGTGCGGAACTTGCAGTGACCGATACTGACTGCGATGTAGACGAATCCACACCTAGTATTACAAAATTAATTAAGGCTTAGTCGTACTATTAACATCTATTCAACGAATCAATGCATAATTAGGACATTATTCAAGTGCTTAATAACTCATTTATTCTAATGCATTGTGCAATGATTACTAGTTGTAAACATATCAATAAGATCGTATACATTGATACTACAAAATAGTTTGTTCACATTTATTCAGAGAATTGACAGGTAGTTAGCACATCGTTCAAGTGCTTAATATCATTTACTTCTCATAAACAATTCAAGAAGATGCACAGGGCTTCGCAGCTAGTGTCTGTCATAGTATATTGAAACGATGTGAAAACCCCCAATTAACTTCCCATGGTATGGATTAGTGGATATAAAAAAATTAATTAACTTAACTTTATGATTAACAAAAGCTTTGTTGCCGATAAATGTAAGTTTATTCAACATTTATTCAGCAAATCGACATGTAATCACGACATCGTTCAAGTGCTTAATAGCATATTAAAACAATAATTAAGGCTTATTTCTATGATTAACAAAATCTCCCTTCCAGGTCAGCATAAGCTTTTATTTGGTGAATCGACGTGAATCGGGACATTGTTCCAATGCTTAATAGCATTTACTCTAACACATTGTTTAATGATTACTACTTGTAAACAAATCAAGAGGGTGGTATCCATCTATATTGTAAAATAGTCTTTTCGGCATTTATTCGGTGAATTGATGCATAATCAGGACATCATCTGAGTTCTTATTAGCATTTACTAGTTGTAAACAAATCAAGAATGTGTACATAGCTCCGCAGCTAATATCTCTCCTAGCAAATTAGAAGGATGTACAGAAGAGGGATATGTGTGAGAGAACATTTGTTCCCTCATTTCTATATCTTCACATATGTTGCCCCTCCATACATATCAACTACTAGCAATGTGATTAGAAGATATGAAAAAATTAATTAAGGCTTAATCCTATTATTAACATATATCTTTTAAGATATTAATGGCAAGTACTATCAAAATCATAAGTATTTGTACTAAAGTAATGGTGAAATCATCATATATTTAAAGCTTAAGTGAATGAAATCCTATCGAATTTTGCTAGTGGTTCTTGTTTGTACGTGCTAAAGAGTTTTCGCATTATAACATGTTCATTTTGTCTAAAGGTTGTCCAGGTTAGAATGAATGAGGGAACACAAGCCAACGAAATATGGATCCTTGTTCAAAATCCATAAATTAAATGGAAGATGAAACTTAAGTATTATTGTTTTAGTGTTGTAGAAAGCAACATGGCATAGTATACATCACTGAGTAAACCCACAATGTTTACGAGATCAAAGGCCGAAGTTCAGTACATAGAATGGAATGAAGTAGCGAGTTCAATTGACATCTCTTAGAAACTCATAACTTATAGATGTACTCTTTATGACAAGGGCATTTATGGTACTCTTTTTCTTATCCGCTTAGTTATTGTCTTGTTGTGAAAAAGGACAATGAAGAAGTTGAGAGACTTCTCCAATGCAATACAGAAAGAGGTAGTTGATTGTGATTGTATTTTATTCAATACTAAAAGCTAGCAACCATTAAAGGTAATATATTAGAGAATTGGGGGACAACAACTCCAGGATTTCTTGGAAGAAATGCATATGTTTAAATTAAAGGACTCAATTTGAGATTTGTGTTTACTTAGGTTATGTACATATGAACAGAGATTTCTGAAGCAATGTAATCATTATGATTGCTTCAAGAACACTGCCTTAGAATCCATATGGGTATATTTCTATCTATTATAGCGACTACTTAGAAATAATCACATTGAATGTAATAAAGCATCAATTGTAATTTGTCCAAATTTCACGAATTATGGCCTTTGTTCTAATTGCATGTAATCTAGTTACTATTTCCTAATTTTTGCTATTTGAATTTATGTCAATATTAAAATTTTCAATGATTATAAAAATATAATAATTATGAATTATTTGTGCTTTTTTCGTTGTAGTTGTTTCGATGTCTATTGAAATAAATGCAACTAGCGGGGCATGTAGATTGAGAATATTTGCAAATCAATCATGACAATCATCATAGCCATTGCTAGAGTCTCTAGAATTACTAATCATGTAATTATTTTTTTCCTATTTTAAAATTGTTTTACAACCTCTCAAAAATACAAAAATTAAATTAGGGAACTATTTTTTGGTTTATAGAAAGATGGGAATAATAAGTTTTTTCACCTAGAGTACAACAACCACTAAATCATTGGCGATATACATTGACGTAAGGTAAGTCTGATAAGGTGATATTCTATTTTTCGTTAGAGGGAATATCGAGAACTGCACAACAACCCTCTTCCTGATTCCTAGTTTGATAATGAGGTAAGGTTGAATGCTTCTATGCTTTGGTTTCATTTGATCAGTATTGTTGTATTTCCTTTTTTTAATTGGTTCATTTGACTATTCTATGTTATTATTTGGTGGTATAACGATTTGCATATTTCTATTCACGTTTGGGTTTTGAAGGTCCAGCTCGAGTAAGAGTTCCAGGAGACTAGCTTTATGGTTGTGTATCTTCATTCTAACTGGCTTCTTGGGTGTTCTGTTTCTTTTCTCTTGTAATCTGTGACTATTCAATTAGATAGCTTCTTTTGGGACTAAGTGTTGGTCCATTTCACTACATGACTGGATGGGTTGTTCTTCTCAGTTGGGTTGGTGTTTTGTTTAACATAAAATATTTTGTTGGTTTAGCTCGTTCATAGCATCCTTGTATTTGAGTATTTTTTATTTTTTTGCATAATACAATATGCCACATCACCAATCCAGAGTAAGGCATGGGGTCGGTGGAAGAGGGGAGTCAAGCCAATGTCACTTAGAGAGCCTTAGTTAGGGTGAGGCTATAGACTCCAACCTTTTTAATAGAATTGATTTTAATGACCCTACATCTGATTAAGAAAATTTTGGCAATCATCTTGGATATCTCAATATGCTTCTGGAACAACTTGTAAGAGACAGACATGCCGACTAGAATACGATTATCTCATTCATGAGTGATATTGAACGCAACCAATGGTAGATGCAGGGCAGATTAGCGAGTTTGCAAAGGGGTCAATGACGTCTACAAGAAAAACTAGACTTCTTTGAAGGAAGATTGGCTCACATGGAGAAATATGTACATTGTGTGTTTCAGCCTCCACTGTCACTTGGTTCAAGACCAGAGAATCATATTCGGTAACTACCCCTGATAATTAATGGCTCCTAGTTGCGTATTGATCCTAAAAGTTTTATGGTTCTATGTTCCTTTTCATTTTTATGTAGTGAAGAAATTTTTCACATTTTGTAATGTTTTTTTGCTTACCACCTATTTCCCAATAAATCTTGTAAGAGTGAGGCCCGTAAGATTTTGTCAAGTTGTTCTCGACAATGTAAACATTTGGCATAAATGAAAACCTATGATTCACAAATACTCATAACATTCTATATGTTGGCAAAAATTAATGCATATTAGGAGTTACATACATGCAACATAAACATGGAGATGCAATTCTCCCTAATTATATAATTGGAGGAACTTCTTACTTATGCGGTGGAAGAATCAAGGCATGTGACTATGTGTGGAGATAAAGTGATTGCTAAATTTGTTTTACCAATTATAGGATTTGAAAACCTAGCCAAAAAACTTTTTTGTAAACTCCATGCAATTTAAAACATGCAAAAAGAAACATAGTGTATGGATGAAAAGCATGGAGTTCCAAACCCAATTTTTAAATTGTAAAAAACCATTAAACAATGATTAATATTATGCCACAAAATCATTGTAATGACAACAGGTAACATAGAAACAATTGGTAGCACTGAGAACTACATGTGAAAAAGGACAAATGCTAGGCAGCAATTGTCTGGAGTAGAGCATATGGGAAAGAAGCGATATGGAAAATAGAAATGTATGGAACATGTATATGGAGAAAGAAATGTCGAAGATGTGTGGAAGTGGGAATGTGTGCGAATGAAACATTAAAATAAACATGTAAATAATGGACACAAATCTAACCAAAGTAAAACATTATCTAGTAACGAAGCAATTTATCAGAGTAAATGTTATTAAACACTCGAACAATGTCTTGAATATGCCTTGGCTCATCGAATAAATGCCAAAAAGACTTACATTTATAGAAAGCAGGGCTTTGGTTAATCATAACAATAAGCTTTAATTATATTTTTGTATGCACTAGTCTGCAGTGTGCGAAGTTGATTGAGTTTATGTGACACTTCGTCAAAACGTTGCCATGAAATAAGAAAATATGTGTATCAAATAATGTAAAAAAAAGTGTTTTGTAGTGTGCAGAAGAAGTATGCAGACAGGGAATATGTGTGGAGGTGTGGATGTGGGGGAATAAAACTTCTCGCCCACATAGCCCTCTTTCACACATTGTTTCAATCTTTGAATTGAGGCTTCTGTGATCCATATCAAGTTTTATGAGAAAAAATTTCGGCGTAAATCACATAATGATACATTTGTCGACGTGTTTCGAACCAACAAGTGTGGTTCATCATCAGGACAAGTTGAAGAATCAGATCATGGCTGCAAGTTAAATAGGGAGAGCAGAGCTTCCAACGACTAGGTTTGACTAGGAAATAGATATATCAAACAGCGTAACTAGACTGGACCAACGACTATATTTGACCATGAAACAGCTAAATTTGACTAGCCAACTAGACTGGACCAAGGGATGGGGACAAGGACTAATATTATATTTGATAAAATTATTTAATTATAAAAATATTATTAAATAAATAATTATTCAATGTATTAATAGTGTTTAATATCAATATTATTAATGTAAAGTTTTTTAATGTTTTGAATGCCATGATAAACTTATGAAATGTTATATATGAATGCTATTTTAAAACTTTTATGTTGGTCTCGTTTATTATTTAAGTAAAAGGTTAACCATATTTGTGTTAAAAAATAATAAATCTATGGAATAATAATAATAATAATAATAATAATAATAATAATAATCAAGTAAAATGTTAACATATTTATGTTAATATGTTAATAGTAATTTATTAATAGATCTAGGGATTATTAATATTAATAATAGTATGGATTTATTATTGCTTTTAATATTCCTAAATATATAACTATAATAATTTTATTATTATAAAAATTAATTATTATCTCATAAATTATATTATTATTATTATTATATTTTCATAATGGTATTATTCTTAATATTATTATTATTAATGGTTTGGGTAACTTATTAATAGAATTTATTAATTGAATATAAACTTACAACATTAAGTTATCTAATGTAAACTTGAACTTTCTGCTTAGATTAATAACCATCTATAATAGATTTTTTAACCCATTAAGTTAGTTATAAAAATGACCATCTAATAAATTTAAGGAAAAGCAAATGAGGGAGATTTCTAAAAGGACTAAAATCGAAGAAGAACTAAGGAGAAAGAAAAGAGGTTAGTTAAAAACTTTACTCATCAATAGTTAGGGATAGAGAAAGGAATTTTATGAGAAGACAATTAGTTCAAATCATTAATTGAGAAGGGGTGAAAGAAACCAGGCCACTGTAAGAATCAAAGAGACAAAAAAAAAAGGGAAACAACACTAAACTAGAAGGGGAGGGGGGAGAAATGACTAGGAAGAGAGGGCAGGGATCCAACAACTGCTGATTTTCTAGCCATCATCCCTATTGAGATTACTCGGTCTTTTTTCAATCTCAATGGCTTCCCTAAATTTCCGGTGATGAAACTGCGCAACCTTATCAATAACACGGGTCTCCTCAATATAAATGTGATGTTTAGTCTTCTCTGCATGCTCCACTGGTGCGGAAGACCGGGTCCTCCCATGTTTTAGGTTTGCTAAGTGCTCATTAATCCTCTTATTATTAGAGCGTCCAGTCTCACCAATGTAGGGGGTCCCACAGGAACAGGGAATAATATAAACACCTTTCATGTCCTTAGGGTCGATTGGATCCTTTACCAATCGAAGGAAATTACGAATGGTGTTAAGGGGTCTAAAGGATGAGGGAACATTATGCTTCCTAAGAATCCTTGCAATCTTATCAGTGGTCCCTTGGATAAAAGGTAGATGGACCCCTGAGACTCGATCTTTAGGGTCTTTCTTAACCAATGAATTCTTGTTGGCTTTAAGGAAAGCCCTCTGACCAAGGTGTCTACTATAACCGTTATTAACAAAGACCTTAAGGAGATGGGCTTTTTATAAATAATTATAAAAAATATTATTTATCTAATAATCTTTTTATAATTAAATAATTTTATCAAATATAATATTAGTCCTTGTCCCCATCCCTTGGTCTAGTCCAGTTGACTAGTCAAATTTAGCTGTTTCATGGTCAAATATAGTCGTTGGTCCAGTCTAGTTATCTTGTCTAATATAGTGTTTCCTAGTCAAACCTAGCCATTGGAAGATTTGCTCTCCCTATCTAACTTGCAACCATGATCTGATTCTTCAACTTGTCTCGACGATGAACCATACTCATTGGTTCGAAACGCGTCGACAAATGTATCATTATGTGAATTACGCCGAAATTTTTTCTCATAAAAATTGTTCCAATCTGCTAATAGTAAATACTATTAAGCACTTGAACAATGTCCTAACTACACATTCATTTACCGAACAAATGCTTAAAAGACTTATATGTAGGTTTTAACCCCATACAGAAATTACTTGCATACGAATTCTAAAACACATAAAATAAACAATGCGAGAGCATAACACATAAAACACATATACACAAAGATTTTCCCCTTGATCCCAAAACCGGGACTATGAGCTTGATTTTTCATTATGTTCCTTTCAATGTTATAATACATATCTATACATGCCGAAGCATCCAATACCATGGACCGAAAACCATTGCGTCCAAAAAACATGTGCGAAAATCATGCACAAAACCATAGTTTGGTTCGCCCAACCTAACATAGGGTCCAAAACCAAAATTTTCCAGGGAAGTGGGGTTACGGGTACACCTCAAACCCCCTGTGACCCCCCCCCTTCTAACCCTTGGTTAACTATAGGGGCTAGTCGTGGAAAGAATATAACACAACCCAACATTCTCCCACTTGTTGTTTTCTTTCCACAGGGGGGCACAAGAGAGCTTAGTCATTTTTCCAACCTTGAAATGCCCATTGTCTCTCTACACCAAGAGAACTTCTCAGAGCTCATAGATTTTGTCAATGCATCTGCAGTATTCTTCAAAGTGTCCACCTTTACCAGCAACACCTTTTTGTCTTCTATCATATCCCTCACAAAGTGATATTGAACATCAATGTGCTTTGTCTTTGAATGATATACAGGGTTGTTTGCCAAGAAAATTGCCCTTTGGCTATCACAGTCTATCCTTATAGCTCCTTGTACTAACCCCATATTTGAACACAATCTTTGCAGCCAAACTGCTTCCTTGCTTGCATGAGTGGTTGCCATGTATTCTACCTATGTAGTTGATAGTGCCACTACAGATTGTTTCTTACTCATCCAACTGACTGCACCTCCAAATAGGTAAACACATACCCACTTGTAGATCTTCTCTGATCCAGATCTCCAGCCTAGTCAGCATCAACAAAGCCATGAATATCCAACACTCTGTCCAATCCTAGTCTTCCTTGGTAGCACAAACCATAATCACTAGTGCCACGCAAATACTTGAAAACCCACTTTACTGTTGTCTAATGCTCCTTCCCTGGTTTTGACATAAACCTGCTCAATACTCCCACTGCATGTACAATTTCTGGTCTAGTACATACCATTGCATACATCAGGCTACCGACTGCACTTGCATATGGAACACAGGACATGTCCTCTTCCTCTTCTTGTGTCTTGGGACACTGTTCAGCAGATAACCTCACACCTATAGGAATAGGAACCTTCACCGGTTTACTATCCTGCATATTAAACCTTTGCAATATTATCTCGACATACTTCCTCTAGTTTAACCAAAGCTTCCTCTTTGCCCGATCTCTTTTAATTTTCCATGCCCAAAATATAGTTTGCAGCACCAAGATATTTCATGTTGAATTTGGAGGACAATTGGGTCTTCAAATCCTGGATAATTTCTTTGTCATTTCCAACCAGCAACATATCACCCACATACAAGACCAGCTAAATAACATGGTCACCAATTAATTTAAAATACACACAGTGATCTGCTTTACTTCTGGTGAAGCCAAGTCCCCGTATAAATGTAACAAATTTCTGATACCACATCCTTGGTGGTTGTTTTAACCCTTACAGAGACTTCTTTAACTTGCATACCAATTCTTTCTTACCCTTCGCCACAAAGACTTCTTAATCTTTCTTAATCGTACAATTAATCCTTAATTAAAATTTTAATATGTGGTGATTTGTTCCACAAGAGATTGGTTGAGTTTATTTCACATTTTTCCAAAAGGTTGTTGTCGAACTTTAAAATATGTGTGTCAAGTAACGTGAGAATTGACCTTTTTGCAATGTGTGAAGAAGTGTACAAAGGGGGAATGTGTGCAGAGGTGCCAAAGTAGAGGGATAAAGGTTCTCCTACACATATGGCTCTTCTGCAGATCCTTTATTCCACACACTAAAAATTTAAAATCTTTCTATTCTACAGAGTCAAGTTGCAAAACTAATTTTAAAACACTAATTTAAAATTAGTTTCAAAGAGATGAATTTAGTTAATCATAGCATTAATCCTTAGTTAATGTTTTAATATATGCTACTCTGCAATGCAGGAAGTTGATTGAGTTTGTGTGACATTTCACCAAAATGTTGTTGTAGAATAGGAAAATATGTGTGTCAAATACTGTGAAAGTTGATATTTTACAGCGTTTAGAAGAAGTGCATGGAGGGAGAGCTCATGCAGAGGTGTGAATGTGTGGGAATAAGGGTTCTCCCACACATATCCCTCTTTTGCACATCGTTTCAATATACTAGAATGGATATTAGCTACGAAGCCCTTTACACCTTCTTGATCTATTTAGAAACAATGAACATTACGTGATGCTTCGGAGTAAATGTTATTAAGCATTCGAATAATTCTCTGCTTACTCTAGGATTGAGCCTTAATTAATTTTTAATTATGCAGTGATCTGCACCGTGTGAGGTTAGTTGAGTTTATGTGACATTTCACCAAAACGTTGTTGCGGAATTTAAAAATATCTATGTCAAAAATGTGAAAAATGATATTTTGTGGTGTGTAAAGGCAGAATTCCTGTGCAAGTGCAGAAATGGGGGAACAAATGTTCTCGCACACATACGTCTCTTCTGTGCATCCTTTACTCCACACACTAAAAATTTAAAAGCTTTATTAAAATTAAAGGCTAAAAAAACTGAGATTAGTTTTAAAATGCTAGTTTTCAGCCTAGTGTGAATTGGTAGAAAATTAGAGTACCCATGTAGCTCCTACTTAAAACATCAATGCGTCAAAGAAATGTGTTGAAGGGAAATGCATGCAGAGATGAAGAATGTGCTTTGTTATTCCTCATACTAAAAATTTAAAATCTATCTACCATATCGAGTCAAGTTACGAGATCAGATCATGGAGATAGTTAATCATCTACCTTTATTACACATCTGACATACATGTAAACCGAATTTTTCATGCCCCAAACTTTAACAAGTCAAAATCACTAATTAATTCATTAATTTGTAGTATTGTGTGGAAGGGAAGTGTGTAGAAGAACTGTGTGGAGGGAGAACGTATGCGAAAATGCATAACATAGTGGAAGAAAGTTTGTTTTCCTTGCTCTGCACACCCATTCTCCCACACAACACTTCTTCCTCAAACGGATTAAAAACCCACTTCATTTAATATTGGATAATAAGTTTTCAATTAACAAATGTGAAATCACCAATGCACTTAGTATTGTGAATACCTAAATTTGTTGATTCTATTTTGATAATCAAACATTTGCTAGTAGCGAAACAAGTTGACAGAGCAAATGTTATTAAGCACTCGAATGATGACCTAATTATGCATTGATTTGTCAAATAAATGCCAAAAAGACTTACATTTATTGGAAATGGAGCTTTATTTAATCGTAGGATTAAGCCTTATGTTTTTTTTTTGGCAACAAAACATTATTTTGTGTTTTTGTATAAATTTCTTGTGATCTGTGTTTCAAATCTAACATCGGGTTTGAACTAACAAAGAAAATAACACTGCGCTAAACAAGAAATAACCCAATGCAATAAAATTAATGTTTAAATTTCATTGTATCATTACATAAATCTAAATAGAATTAGAATTAGGATATTAATAAAATAGTATGTTGATATTAATTTCTAATGTGTGCCAAATGTAGCAATCATGAAACACAATCCTATGAATTAGAATATATCGGTTTGGGAATTTAAGAAACACAGATATGGTTTATAGTAACTGATATCATAATAGTCTATTTTGATTGTGGATCAGGCAAATCAATACTAGCTAGATTGATAATGATCAGTGATAATTGAATACCATTAAAACCGATAGAAATCAAATGTCATTTCAAAACTTTGTCGTCAATTTGTGATTTAGATGACTTACGGCATTTGATGCACTATATGTAGGCCTATTTCCTCTAAACATGTTTCTAAAAGCTTAGGGATAGCGGTTTAGTTCATTTGTTCTTAAACTTACGAGCATTATCATGGTTTGATTTATCATATGTCTATTATTTTTTGAATTTCCTGAGTCTTATTATAGGCCCATTAGCATTAAACACATTTCTAAAAGCTCCAGACAAGTGGTTTGCTTAGTTTGTACTAAAACTGACAAGTGTTATTAGGGTTTGCTTTATCATATGTCTATTGTTTTTTGAATTCTCTAAGTATTGTTGGTATCATCATTGTCAGAAATATTTTTCTAGTGAAATGCCTTCTGAAATTGTTTTTGTTTTAATCCAAAATTACTTTAAATGGAAACTCTACCAGGATTTTGAAGATGATTTCCATATCCTTGGCCTTATTAATTTGGTGTTACACTAGACGCTATCATAGTAGTTCCAAAGAACTAGTAAGTCGAATGGGGGAGCACTATGTCACTTGATTTATGTTATTTTGTTAGAGAATATTGTGATTTAGTTGTTACTATTGCAATATTAATAGTGGTAAGTTGAATGGGGGAGAGGGGGAGGCACTATGTCACTTGATTTATGTTATTTTTTCAGAGAATACTATGGTTTGGTAAGTTGAATGGGGGGGCGGGGCACCGTGTCACTTGATTTATGTTATTTTGTCAGAGAATACTGTGGTTTAGTTGTTACTATTGCAATATTAACAGTGAGACAAATGGCCCAAGGAAGTAATGGAAAAATCATGCAAGAAGATTTATATTCATTTAGCCAAGATATCTTCATGCTTAGCCAATATATATTAATGTTGATGAATAGCATGTTCAAACTTCAACAAAGGCTTAGGCAACTAGAAGATGAATTGGAAGACATAAGAACACAATTAGAAGATCTCTTGCAAAACATGAATGGAATAAACGTGCCTTCATTCTTGCAACATAATCAATAGGAGCACCAACCATCGTTGATTAATAAAGAAATAGTTACCATTTTTTTCTACTTGCTCAATCAATTTTAAAATTCAGTATTTGCTAAAGGCTATTTATTGCAATTTTTTGGAGGTAGTAAACAAATACTTTTTCAAAACATATACAAGAATAGTCCAATAACCTTGCATCACTTATACATTGATCATGTTCATGGCACAAAATTTTTGTAAATTATGTCAAATTAGATAATAAGACTAATGTAAATGTTATGTGTGAAAGTATTTTATTTTATTTTCTAATCAATCTTTACAATTGCAAACATACAGATCATGTTCCCTTATTTAGGAAAAATTACATGCTAGCATTAACTTGTCTTATTGATTTGTTTAAGAAGTCATGTGCAATGGAAAAGTCTATGCAAACATAAACTATGTGTGAAGGAAAAACGTTTTCTAATATTGTTTTACTAATCATAGGATTTGCAAATTTGATAAATCAATAAAACAATGCAAGAAATCACATTTCCAAAAAGAACACAAGACATAGGACAATGAGTTAGATACACATTATATACTACAAATGTTAGAGTATATATAATATAAGTAAATAGCATAATACAAAACATGGAACTTAAACAAACAAATTCATTGAAATATGTCTTTATACAATGTTAATAGCTACATATCAAGTAACCACAGGATGAAATCAGATATCAACCATCCAACAGACCGTAAAATCTCTTTACCGCTGGTCAAATCCTTCGAGAAAAAAGTAGAAGGTGGAGTTAAGATTGGAAGTGTGGAGGTGCAGAGGTGCGAATGCCCCCCCACCCATTGCCACTAGCCAATAGTAATTAAGTCTTACTAGTTACTGGTAACAGGGATATCTGCACCTTCCGTAAAACATTTCTTGATTTTGATAACTCGAAAATAATACAGGTTCGTGAATTTAACCGCGTTATACCATCCCTAGAATACCATCATTAAATTGCTCGACAATGCAAATTAAGAGAATTGTACCATCATTAGATTGCTCGATAATGAAAATAAAGAGAATCGTCATTGTATACACAAAATCACGTTTTGATGGTTTATTGTAAATGTGCCATGGAACTCAAACCCAGACAACAAATCAATAACAATTGATTTGATCGCACAGTATTGCTGATAGAAAACTTATCGTAGATCAAAAAATACTTTTTCAAGTTCCATGCCTCTTAGAACACAATATGTTGTAGTCTTGTCATTTGCAAGTATCATACAATTTGATCGATGGAAATAAAATAAAATAAATGACAGTTTTCCCTACATGGTACAATAAACCATAGTTTCATCCATATTTCTAGCTATTGTAATTGGACAACTATATTTCGCACATACAATCTCAAAGGGATTTGTATATGTATTAGATGGTGTCAATAGTCCTTGCAAGTGCTACAAAATTGATATAGAAAACTGAGAGTTAGCAACTTGAAATCAAATCTCTCTCTCTCTCTCTCTCTCTCTCTCTCTCTCTCTCTCTCTCTCTCTCTCGCTATATATATATATATATATATATATATATATATATATATATATATATATATATATATATATATATATATATATATATATATATATATATATATATATATATAATAGAGTTTACTATGCATACTCCAATCACCAAATAAATCAGTTTTCTCAGACTTTCCACTTTCTTCTCTGATTTCAATGAACATATGAACATTGATTATGAAGTCCAGAAAACTCTTTCTTGCTTTTTACCTATATTTCTTAGCAAGATAAGTGGAAAGATGTTCTCTTGCAATTGTCTTTGGATTGAAAGATATATTGGAAGAAGTTTGTTATGTACTTGACCCTGTCACATATGTAGTGTTTATAAAATAGTACATGTAAATTGTATAAGAGGTGGTAACACCTGATATACACGTAACCCAAAATTTTCAGGCCCTAAATTTTTAGGCCAAAACTATTAATTAATTGATTAATATGTAGTGTGTGGGAATGTATGTCGAGGTACTGAACATTGCAACGGAATTTTTGTGTTCTTTGCTTCACACACCCATTCTCTCATACAACACTTCTTCCTCACACACATTAATAACCAAAAATCACTAATTAAATTATTAGTATGTAATGTTATGCAGAAGGGATGTATTCATACAACACTTTTTCCCCATATGCATTAAAAAGACACTCCAGTTAATATTTTATAATAACTATTTAATTCACAAATGTGAAATCACAAATGCACTTAGTATTCAGGAAGCTCAGATAAAACATTCCCACATCGACATATTAGTGGGGACAATTAATCACTTACCCTTATTTTGCACCTGATATATGTGTAACGCAAACTTTTCACGCCCCAAGCTATAATAAGCCAAAAATTCTAATTAATTGATTAATGTGTTGTGTGTAGAAATGTATGCAAAGATACAAAACATTGCAAAAAAAAAAATATGTTCCTTGCTCTGCATGCTCATTCTCCCGCTCAACATTTCTTCCTCACATGCATTAATAAGCAAAAAATGTTAATTAATTGAATAATATGTAATGTTATGTGAGAGGGAGGTGTGCAGTAGAAGTTTGCGGAAGGGGGGAAGCCTATATTCCTTATTCTGGACACCCGTTCTCCCACACAATGCTTCTTCCTCATACACATTACAAATACACTTCATTTAATATTGGATAATAACTATTTAGTTGACAAATGTCAAATCAAAAATGCACTTAGTATTTGAGAAGCTCAAATAAAATGAGCCCACATTAACACAGTAGTGGGGACAGTTAATCACCCACCCTTATTTCACGCCCGATATACACATAATAAAAAAAAATTCATGCCCCCAAATTTAATAAGGAAAAATTGTTAATAATTGATTAATATGTAGTGTGCGGGAATGTATGCAGAGGTATGAAACATTATAGAAGAAATTAGTATTCAAGAAATGTGAATACCAAGATTCATTGTTTCTACTTTGATACAATTTTTAAACAATCAAATCTATCACAACGGATCATCAACAAAGCAGTTTTTCCATAGCTCTTTTGCATCCCGATATCAAATAAAGAAAACATGTAAACCAAAATTTTCATGCCCAAATTTTAATAATCCAAAACTGTTAATTAATTGATTAATACATAGTGTTGTGCAGGAGGGAGGTGTGTAGAAGAAGTGTGTGGAAGGGGAATGTATGCCAAGGAATGGAACACTCTAGGAGAAAGTTTATGTTCCTTGCTCTGCACACCTATTCTCTCGCACAACGCTTCATCCTCACATGCATTAAACTTAACACTTCATTTAATATTGGATAATAAGTATTTAATCAAGGGCCATGTTATTTTACACTTTCTATTTCAAATCTCTTACTGGATCTGAATCCCAGACATAAAAAAGAAATGATTTTACACTTGGGGACTTTGCAAAAATTTAGAAGGGCTTCATTTGATTATGTTTTGGCTTGTATGAAGCAAGACGAAATGAGGGCTCGATCAGAGAAAGAGACTGAATTTGAGGCCCAAACCTTTAATTAAGAGACTATATCTTTGAAATCATTGCTTATAAATCCACAAGAAAGAGCAAGGAAAGGAACTTCTTTGAACAACACGAATCCTTTGTGCCTGCAATCACCACATATCGGCTAGATCCTCCAAGAAATTGTAGTATTTACCATAGATCTGTGCTTGCAAGAGCATGATCTAACACACTGGAAATAAAAGCACCGCCCATCGCCCATCTTCCCACCTAGAACTTTTGTCTTCCAAATACAACAAGATCTTAATGACACCACTCATAAAAACGCAGATCCAAATATGCAGAAGGCGAGTCCTTTAGATTTTTTACATGTGTTGTAGCAGCTACAACCACCCTCCAAAATTTTTCCTTAGCCTATTTTGGAGCCTCCCTACCAACCTTACACAACACTTTGTCTTGCTTTGCCAAGTACTCAAGCTTCAAGTGTTTTCCTCACATAAAGGCAGCCTGTCAATCACAGTTGATCCATTCCCCTCATAGGTTGCTCACCCGGACTTGGTCCAGCTGCAGGCTAAGCAACTTCCCCTTCAAAATTGTGCATTTCTAGAGGGAAACCAACCTTCCCTCCAGGAATTGCACAATCCTCTCTGAGAGTCTGCTGGGCTCCAAGATTGCGCAATCCTGCGAGCCAAACCTCCGAGTAGGATTTGCGCAAATTTTCCCAGCAGCAGGTTGTTCAGCCCAGGATTTGTGCAAATCTAGGCAACAGTCAGTTGCTCTGCGCAGAAATTGCGCAAATCTCCTGGGCAGACAACCTAGCTCCCAGCCAAAAATGCACATTTTTCTCCAGCAATTGAGCAGTCTCTTGCATGTGTAGCTGAGTTGACCGATTCCCTCCAGGACTGAACAAAACAAACTTTCATGCATGGGCTGTTTCTCCCAAGGCAGCATGGAAAGGCATCCCTTGTTTCAGGGATTTATGTTTAGCAGTTGGAGGTTACATGCAAGGAGCAATTTCGAAACGTCCCACCAAGTGTCACTTCCCCTAGATTCATGGCATGCGCGTCACAACCTTGATGTTATCAAAACTCATCAACCAGATGCTACAGAGCTCATTCCTCACATCAATCTTGCAGCTCTAACATCCCACATCACATCTAGGAGCAGTCAGCACATTCAACTCAGTTGTTTTGGGGTAAGCTCGCTTCCCATGCCTTGTGCTACATTTCTATCGCTTTTTGTGTTTTCGCTTGTAGGAGTATTGTTTTCTTGATTTGTTTGAAAACTTGTTGTCATTTACATATATACAAGCTTGTCCTAGCTCTGTTTCAATTTTCGTTGCTATCTCACTATTGTAGCATGCATGAAACTGTTTTTCACAGACGTTCACCCAACCAGTGAACTACCTCACCCACATGCATGGTGATCTACTTGTTGAATCTCTCATTCATGTTTTTCCTGCACTGTCAATCACTTCTACTATCACTTAGTGTCACCGTGTATTCACTGACTTACTTGCTTTCAATCACCCGTTGACGAGTTAGGCCAACCTTGGCCGGGGCTCTGCCTTCACCTGGGCTGCATTACAAAATCTGGGAAAGGGAGGCTCACTATCCTCTCCAAATTTGTGCATTCCTACACGAAACTGGCCTCCAGGATTGTTTTGCACATTTCTGGAGGACAGTGGTTGCTTGGCCCAAGAAATTGCGCAGGTCTATCCATAGGTCAGTAGTCCTTCCCAGCTGGAATTGCGCATTGCGCAATCCCAATAGTCAACAGCCAGACTGGACTGTGCATTGCACAGTTCCAGCAGTCAGCCAGTCTCCTAGTATCCCAGATTGTGCCTTGAGCAGTCTTGGCAGTTGGTCTCCCAACCTCCTGGCCAAAATTGCGCAACCTTCATGATCATTCACCTATGTATGTTGCAAGTCAGTTCTCATGCTCATTTTGGTTTTCAACTAACAGATTGCTTGATATGAGTGTTTCCATGTCTCCAAGTATCGTAGGCGTTCATCTGCCTATCCGAAGTATAGGTACAATGGTTTCTAGGAGAGCAGGGACAAAGACACCATTCAAAGCACACTTAGGGATGTAGTCAATCAAGTGTCTATGAGCTTACCTACTCATGAAGACACCCAATTGTCCGTAGACAAGGACATCAAGCGGAAAAATCACAATGAGCAACATCATGAACAACAGCTGAAGAAAACATACCAAATGAAACGAATGCAATATTAGGGTTGTTGACAACACAGAGGTGGAACAAGGTTGCAAGCTCAAGCAAGTCCATTGGTGATGAAAGCAACTTTGGAGACTCCAGCTATGGAGTGATGACACGACATGAAGATCACACTAAGGCATAAGATGTAACAAAGAAGGAGTTGTGTGTGCTGAAGCAACAACTCAGGAAGAAGATGAAGCTACGTAGATAGATGAGTGAGTTGTAGCAGGATCAGGAACAAAAGTGGGCGCAACATGTGCTCACGGATGAAACTACGCTCGAACAAGTTAAAGATCCATCCCAGCAGCTAACCCGGAGCAGACATGGTGAGCAGTGTGGTTGATCGCATGCAAGGGATTCGGCAGCATGCATGTCATTGTGCGCACGCATGCAATCCAACCCATTCAATACACTCACCAAGGCGAAGGCAAGAAGCAAATCCAACTAGAGCGAAATGGGTGCTTCGGCAAGTTGATGCGCATGACCACCAGTACACACTTGAAGATCAGCACTAACACTATGCATCAATGTGCTACTGGTTCAATTGCACCCAAGAAGACCATGTGCATGTTAGTAGACAAGTTGGATGAAGGGTCCGAACCAATGCACCAGTTGAAACAAAAGCAAGAGTTCGCTTCACCAAGATGTCACAATGAGGTGCATGCAAACCATCACGAATGACCAAGCTTGGCAGCTCACTAGCTTCATCATCACAAGCATGTCAAAGATTTGGTCTCACCACAGTGGACTGAGTGTCAGTGATGTCTTGCAAGGATTTCTCAAGCCATGTTGTCTCACATGAGTACATGTGCATTATAATGTTGAGTCATGTCAAGTGTAAGTCAAGTGTCAACAGTTGAATGTAACAGTCATAGAGTAGGTGAAGAGTCATGAGGGTAGTTGAACTGTCACAAAGGGGAATTTCAAGGGTAACCCCACCCTTCGTTATAAATAGTCCCTCATAACTCATTGTAAGGGCTTTTGGTCAGCCACGCTTCTACTAAGACTATCTTGAAGAAGGCTTGGACAGTATTGTGATGCGTCTTGGCTTCTCCACTGCACGGAGCTAGTACATCTCTTTGGAGGAGCAGGCGTATGTGGTTGTAACGTTCCACCGTTGGGGCTAGCAAGTTTACATGGATGTATTATATGATTGTGACTTACACTTCTTTATATAATAAGAGTCAGCACATTTTCATGCGTATGTTTTTATTGTAATTGGACTGCTCTGGTTGCTTTAATGATATGTGTTGTTTAACTTACGTACTTGTGTATGAACTTATTCACATGCAATTATATGAATATTGTTGTTAATGTGTTGCATATGTTGTTAATGCTGTCAACGTTCGTGTCGACTGCTCTATTGGACATCAGACAAACATTTCACTTGAACCTTGCTATAACAACCGTCACACTCGTCTTGGACTGATTCGTGAGTGTTGTACATGTTATCTTACCTTGTATGATGTGACTGTCGCATCCGAGTGGACTGCTCCACCAGAAGTTGTGCATGTCCTTTGTGTTGTGTGTTCCTAGCCAAGTTGGGACTGATCCCTTTCAACCTGGAAATCACCTTCACCTCCTTTCCCCTTCAAAGTGTTGGAACCTCTCATACACTTTCCTTGACTCACTGCATGAGTCACACCCTTGCTGCTGACAGAGTTATTCTACTTGCCTCTGTGCGACACCACGGTCAAGGCATTACCTTACAACCCACTATTGGGACTCTTACACCAAACAGTCTGAGGTCTAATTGGGACTTCTTACCGGGAAGATCCCCTTGACATGTTGGCAGGTCCAACACCATCAACATTTCTAGCGAGTGAGTGGAAAAGAGATTGAAAAGATTCCATCTCGGGGAATATTTTCAATCTCTTTTCTACTCACACGTATGATGGTGAAGGAAAAGTGGCCTAGCCTGAGCACTTACATAACTTTCTTTCCATGATTTATGTGGAAGATGAGTTTACTAACAAACAGGTTGGTTTGCTGCTTGCGTACACACTTCGCGAATCTCCATTTAGTTGGGTGCTTAACCTATCGGATGACATTGTGCACTCATGTGAGCACTTCTGTGATCTTACTGAAGACACGTTCTATCATTTTGATCCAGACCATCTTGACTGGAAACTATTACAGCAACAGAGGGCTCCGCATGAATCCGTTATTGATTTTTGGCAGCGCTTCCGTGACTTGTAGTTTCATTCTCTGAGGAGCTAGATGAAGTTTGCTTATCTTTGCGACCAGTTCGAGTATTGTCTTAAGAAATCTACCTGTCCCAAGAGAAAGTTTGAGATCAAGCCTCGCTCAACCTTCTTCATTGATGGAGTTGCGCAATCTCATGTGGGAGTGGGCACTGTCTTAACTGATTGTCTGCCTCCCTTTCATTCAACAACACCACCACTGCCCAATGATGTTGAGGATCATGCTTGTACACTTGTTAAACCTTCACACTCTCCCAACATCACTCTACTCAATTTTCGCACAGATTTGGTTGTGAGTCCTTCAATTTCTCATAGGCTTTCTTTTCTATGACCTCTGGATTCACACCCGAGTGTTCCTCCAGATGATGTTGCCTTGTGTTTATCCATTCCGAACTCTTAATTTGTTGTGAATGAGGAACAACCCACTAACAGAGTTGGTTTTGCACAACCAACATGCACTGTCATTCATGAAGAGTATGAGTGGGAGCTTGAGCGTCAACACTCGGTGAAGGATGACTCCCTTCCATCTGAGCCCCCTCCGTTATTTCCTAACATCGTTGGTGAACCTACCATCCATGATTTTGCATGTGTGTCTTCATCTACGGATGCACCATTATTGATCTTTCGTAGGACACACCATATGTTAGCCCATCATCCAACAACGAAGAGGACCAATGATTCATTGAAAATCCACTTGATCCTTCATCTGTCTTTTCCAGAAAAATAGAGGATGAGTTTGTTCGCTTTTCATCTACCCCTCTGTGTGATTCATCCAACCATGAGGATGCCGACCAAGATCCTGAATTTGTTGATCTTGGTTGTCATGATCTCTTCACCTCATCATCTGATTAGATGTTGATTCACTTATTGTTAATCCATCTAATCCACTGGTCTATGAAAATCCATCTGTCAACGAAGTCGAAACCCCACAGATTGTTGAGGCACTTAAGCCCGAGCTGATGGTTATGTCAGGCTCTTGCTGTCCTGAGGTTGGTTTCGCTTCTGATTAGGAAATCGTTCAAACACTCAAGGTTGCTCATCACTCATCTGTATGCACTCAAGATCAATATAACACTCAGATCTTACTTCCTCCACTCGAACTACATGATCCTGTTGCTCATGCATTGGAGGAGTCTTACCTTGCAAGCATTCGTGCGCAATGCAATTTATCTTTGTTTATTTCATTTGCTTATGCTTCAAAGTTGCACGTAGTGTCACACGGCACCATGATAAGTCCACGAACTTCCTGTCATGCACATGCACTCACTTATGTCCCATGGGCACTTTGAATCACGAAGTGTGGTTGTCTTCATTGTTATATCTTTTTTTCTTGCTGGTTCACACAACTAGGTTACTCGCAGACCAAGCCTTCACCAACATGGGTCTACCAATGTGTTGGTGGCTGCATTGGAAGTATCACTTCACGTGATTAGGCCCATGTACCATTAGTGTAGGAGTAGGAGTAGTGTTTTCTTTTAGTTGTTTGCTTGCATGCTTGTTTGCTTACATGCTTTGTTTTCTTATTTGTTTGCTTGCTTGTTTGTTTACTTGCTTCACTTTCATTTTTTCTTCTACTCTTGCTTTGCTTTGTTGATTGTTATTCATTCGCTTGTTTCGTTCATAGGTTAGTTCTACATGAAACCTTGTATGACTCTTGAAGCGAGCTAGGTAAAGTATAAGAGGGCTTGTATAGCTATCACTACTTGGTTATCTGTCATCTTGCCTTTGTATGATGAGCTTGTTACTTTTATTCCATGATACATCGAAGGAAAATACGTACTGTTCGAAGTGAACCTTAGTTTAACCACAACGCTTGCATGCTACCTAGTTTCACCTTCTCTAGTCAATTGTTTTTGGGTTAACCCTTGTCAGCGCAGTCAAGTAGAGTAAGGTGAGGGGGAAAACCTTAAAAGGCACGTCAGAGATATAATAAACTACTTCTTTGCTGGAACAACCTCTTCTACTCTCAATAAGTCAATATCCCTCTTCTGCCTCTGAAATGGATAAGTGTTATGCACAGTGAAAATGAAAAAAAAAAGTAAAAAAAATTCAAAATGAAAAATGAATGAGGCGAAAGAAGAGAAAGGCTTCTTGCGCAGGGAGGTGATGCAAGTAACTCCGCTGGGGTACTGAATAGGCTCGCTGGCAGCGGAGCCATGCTTGTGTTCCTGTGTGACACCACCGGGGTACTGTCCAGGCCTGCTAGCAGTGGATCAACACCAGAGATGAAACTAAGACTCTGACGACTATATTTCTTGTGCTCCTATATACCCCTCAACCCCAATCGAAACAACTGTGTTGCCTTGGCTTGGAATGTGTGTCAATCGACCAAGAGTCTAGCAGATGCTACATCTTACAATCAAGTTAGTGTGAAACCAAGATGAGATGAGAACTAAACAATACTTCCGGAGGTGTTAGACTTGCTTTTCACGAACAAGGTCTATACAGAGAGCTGGAGTTCTACCAGTGTGTCTCCAAGTGTTGTAGTGGCTACAACCACCCTCCAAAATTTTTCCTTGGCCTGTTTTGGAGACTCCCTACCAACCTTACACAACTCTTTGTCTTGCTTCGTCAAGTACTCAAGCTTCAAGTTTTTTCCTCGCACAAAGGCAGCCTGTCGATCACAGTTGATCCATTCCCCTCAGAGACTGCTCACTTGGACTTAGTCCAGCTACAGGATCAGCAGATTCCCCTTTAAAATTGCACATTTCTGGGGGGAAACCATCCTTCCCTCCAGGAATTGCATAATGCTCTCTAACAGCCTGCTAGGCTCGTAGGATTGCGCAATCCTATGAGCCAACCCTCCCAGAAGGGTTTGTGCAAATTTTCCCAACAGTAGGTTGTTCAGCCCAGGATTTGAGCAAATCTAGGTAGTAGTCAACTGCTCTACCCAGAAATTGTGCAAATCTCTTTGGAAGCCAACCCAGCTCCTAGCCAGAAATGCTCATTTTTCTCCAGCAGTCGAGCAGTCTCTTGCATGTGTAACTGAGTTGACCATTTCCCTTCGAGACTAAGCAAAACAGACTTGCATGCATAAGCTGCTTCTCCCAAGGCAACATTTAAAGGCATCCCTTGTTTCAAGGATCTATGTTTAGCAGTTGGAAGTTACATGCAAGGAGAAATTCCAAAACCTCCCACCAAGTGTTGCTTCCCCTAGATTCGTGGCATGCGCGTCATAACCTCGATGTTATCAAAACTCATCAACCAGACATTGTAGATATCATTCCTCACATCAACCTTGCAGCTCTAACATCCCACATCACATCTAGGAGCAGTCAGCACATTCAGCTCAACTGTTTTGAGGTAAGCCCGCTTCCCATGACTTGTGCTACATTTCTGTCCCTTTTTGTGTTTCCACTTGTAGGAGTATTGTTTACTTGATTTCTTTGAACGCTTGTTGTCATTTACATATATACTAGCTTTTCCTAGCTCTGTTTTAGTTTTCATTGCTATCTCACTGTTGTCGCATGCATGAAACTGTTTTACACGAACGTTCACCCAACCGACGAACTGCCTCACCCACATTCATGTTGATCTATTTGTTGAATCTCTCATTCATGTTTTGCATGCACTGTCAAAGACTTCTGCTATCACTTAGTGTCGCCATGCATTCACTGATGTACTTGCTCTCAGTCGCCCGTCGGCGAGTCGGGCCAACCTTGGCCCAGGCTCTGCCTTCACCAAAGTTGCATTGTGCAATATGGGAAAGGAAGGCTCACCTTCCTCTCCAGATTTTCACATTCTTGACTGACACTAGTCTCCAGGACTATTTTGTGCATTTCTGGAGGACAGTGACTACTTGGCCCAAGAAATTGCACAAATATGTCCCTAGGCCAGCAGCCCTTCCCAGCTGGAATTGTGCATTGTGTAATCCCAGCAGTCAACAGCCAAACTGGATTGTGCATTGCGCAGTTCCAGTAGTCAGCCAGTCTCCTAGTAGCCCAGACTATGCCTTGAGCAGTCTTGGCAGTCGGTCTCCCGACCTCCCAACATAAATTGCGCAACCTTCATGATCATTCACCTAGGTATGTTGCAAGTCAGTTCTCATGGTCATTTTGGTTTTCAACTGACAGATTGTTTTCTATGAGTGTTTCCATGTCTCCAAGTATCATAGGTGTTCATCTGCCTCTCAACAGTACAGGTACAATGGTTTCCAGGAGAGAAAGGATAAATACATCATTCAGAGCGCGCTTGGGGATGTAGTCGATCAAGTGTCTATGAGCTTGCTTACTCACGAAGACATCTAGCCGTTTGTAGAAAAGGACATCAAGTGGCAGCATCACAGTGAGCAGCATCATGGCCATCAGCTGAAGACAACATACCAAATGAAATGAATGCAAGAAGAGGGTTGTTGACAACACAGAAGCAGAAAAAGGTTGTAAGCTCAAACAGGTCCATTGATGATGAAAGAAACTTTGGAGACTCTGCTATGGAGTGACGGCACGACATGAATAACGCGTGAAGGCAAAATATGTAACAAAGAAGGAGTTGTGTGTGCTGAAGCAGTAACTCAGGAAGAACATGAAGCTGTGCAAACAAATGAATGAGTTGCAGGATCAGGAACAACAGTGGGTGCAACGTGCAGTCACAGATGAAACTGCGCCCGAACAAGTTAAAGATCCATCCCAACAGCTAACCTGGAGCAGACATAGTGAGCAATGTGGTTGATTGCATCCAAGGGATTCAGCAGCATGCATGTCATTATGCGTACGCATGTAATCCAACCCATTCAACACATTCACCAAGGCGAAGGCAAGAAGAAAGTCCAACTGGAGCCAAACAGGAACTTCGGCAAGTTGATGTGTATGACCACCAGTACACACTTGAAGATTAGCATGGACACTATGTATCAATGTGTTTCCAATTTAGTTGCACCCAAGAAGACCATGCACATGTTAGCAGACGAGTTGGATGAAGGGGCCGAACCAATGCACCGGTTGCAACGAAAGAAAGAGTTCTCTTCAGCAAGATGTCACGGTGAGGTGCATGCACACCATCACGGACGACCAATCTTGGCATTAGCTCACCAACTTCACCATCACAAGCATGTCAAAGAGTTGGTCTCACCACAGCAGACTGAGTGTCAGTGATGTCTTGCAAGGCTTGATCAAGCCATGTTGTCTCACATGAGTACATGTGCATTGTAATGTTGAGTCATGTCAAGTGTAATTCAAGTGTCAACAATTGGATGTAACAGTCATAGAGTAGGTGAAGAGTCATGAGGGTAGTTAAATTGTCACAAAGGGGAACGTCAAGGGCCACCCCACCCTTTGCTCTAAATAGTCCCTCATAACTCATTGTAAGAGATTTTGGTCAGCCAAGCTTCTACTAAGACTGTATTGAAGAAGGCTTGGATAGTACTGTGACGCACCTTGGCTTCTCCACTGCACGGAGCTAGTACATATCTTTGGAGGAGCAGGCGTATGTGGCTGTAATGTTCCACTGTTGGGGCTAGCAGGTTTACATGGATGTATTGTATGATTGATTGCTCTGGTTGCTTTTATGATATGAGTTGTTTGACTTATGTACTTGTGTATGAATTGATTCACATGCAGTTATATGAATCTTGTTGTTAATGTGTTGCATATGTTGTTAATGTTGTCATCGTTTGTGTCAACTACTTTGCCAGACATCACACAAACCTTTCACTTGAACCTTTCTATAACAATCATCACACTCGTCTCAGATTGATTTATGAGTGTTGTACGTGTTATCTTACCTTATATGATGTGATTGCCACATCTGAGTGGATTGCTCCACCGGAAGCTGTGCATGTCCTTTGTGTTGTGTCTTCCTAGTCAAGTTGGGACTGATCCCTTTCAACCTAGAACTCACCTTCACCTCTTTTTCCCTTTGAAGTGTTGGAACTTCTCATACACCTTCCTTGACTCACTGCATCAGTCACACCCTTGCTACTAACAAAGTTATTCTACTTGCCTCTGTGCGACACCGCGGTTAAGGCATTACCTTACGACCCATTATTGGGACTCCTACACCAAATAGTCTGAGGTCTAATTGGGACTTCTTATCGAGGAGATCCCCTTGACATGTTGACAGGTCCAGCACCATCAACAACATGGTTCCAAAAGTATTCCGCTAGATCATCAAGAAAAAATTTCAAATCCTTAACACAAACACAAATCCTTTGAGCATGGATTGGCCTCCATAATTTCACATAATTTCATAGATAAAGAACCTAATTTTATTCTCCAGATGTGTAGATCGTGACAGAGGAAACACCCTCCACGAACGCCAAGAGCAGACTCGCACTCAGTGGTGGCGACCCAGTAGATCCTACAAACACTAAAGGAAACCCTAGAAGAACTCATTTTCTACTCTTTTCCAAAAAAAGTATTTTTTTGAGAGTTGATATGTTGCAAATCGATTTCAAACACCAAAACTCTAGAGATACCCGAAACATACTCTAAAGTTACTTGAAGCATGAGCACCATCTCTAGAATACTTGTCCAAAATGTTGTGAGAGACTACTAAAAATTGTTATTGTGATGGAGTACAAGTAATCAAATAGGAAGTTTATAGATTAATCTTGATAATAGATTCCTAAAATGGAAGTTACAAAACATTGCATCTCTAGAAACCTAAGATTTCGATATAGTTGTTAACCACATTATTGTCTTACAATTTCCTCAAAGCTAGAGTGTTTAAGTAAAGGATGAGTGTAGTTATTTCGATATAGTTGTTAACTGCATTGTTTTCTTACAATTTCCTTATAGATAGAGTGTTTAAGTAAAGGAAGAGTGGAACTACATAAGATAATGAGGTTGTTTTTGGTGTGTTAAAGGAGAATGACTCTAGATTCTGACTGGTTGTGCATCTAGAGATCCCCAAGTTGAGAAGCGCCCCACGTTCGTCATGTACCTCTTGTTGAATGAGGATATCCAACGATTTCTCCACCCTTGCTTCTAAATTTCAAAAAAAATTGAAGGAGAAAAAAAGAATGCAACTCTTCAATGTTTCTTCTTTAGTGAAAGAGCACCCCTCCCACATCTACTACTTAGAAAAATGTTAGAGATGTTTTAGATTTTGACTAACATTATCTATATAATTTGGCACTTATTTCCAATAAAACACTATAAGATAAGTAAAAATAATATAGTGATATATGGTGGTTCCACTAATTGAGCATTTCAACTATTATAAATTCTACTTTTAATAAAATTGGTTAAATAATAAAAATAAATATTTTTGATGAAATATATATATATATAGATATATATATATATATATATATATATATATATATATATATATATATATATATATATATATATATATATATATATATATATATATATATATATATATATATATATATATATATATATAATTTAACTTAGGGATCATCAACCAAAAGTGATGTCCCTGCTTTTTTTTGTGAGACCCATATATTGTTGTTATTTGAGCAATGAGAAGACTCTATTTTTACAATCGTTTCTGCAAGCTACGCCTTCACACTGCTCATAATGAAATCTTTCTTCGCACCTTTGCACTCTACACAATGAAACCTAAACCTTGAGATATTCACACTTTGCAATCATTATAGCATTTGTCCTGAACCAAAGAAGATATAGGGAATTAAGTAGTTGGATTAAATGGGGGCGAGGAAAACACTCAAAAAAATTATATATGAAGCAAATTCATATCGATAAATTTAATTCACATAAAATTAATATATCAATTTCACTCTGAGGTGCGAAGGAAGTTTTCATTGTGCTAAGTGCAAAGATGTAGAGGAAGATTTCATTGTGTGAAGTGCGGGGCAACCTTTCATTGTGCAGAGTGTGAAGGAAGAAAAATGAAAGTTTCCTTTTCACCTCCACACTCCACACAATGAAATTAAATCAATCAAAAATAAAATATTTAAACATATAACATATTTTGAACTTTAAAAAATTAAAACATGTAACTGTAAAGTTTCAATAATCAAAATAATAAAACTCATCATATATTATGTGTTTTCATTAGATTTTTTTTTTTTACAAGTGCAAGAACAATCAATGAAGAATAATGATTGCAGTGGAAACAATTACACACCCAATACTAAAAAAATAACTAGGCATAGTTGTACTATTATAATATATTCAACACTTCTCCGCTTGGGGTAGCTCAATTGACAATGGTCGTGGAAATTAAGTCTCACTAAACCGGAAGTCTTAAGTTCAAATATTGTGCTACCCCCCCCTCCCCCCCCTGCCTGATCGAGTGAGAAGTTGGACATGATGAATATGTAGTCCTACTAAGCTTACAAAAAAAAACATCTATTCAACGCTTAATAGCATTTATTTTGACGCATTATATAATGATTACTACTTGTAAACATATCAAATTTGGCATTAATTCGATGAATTGACCTGTAATCAACATAATATTTGATTGATTAATAAAATTTACTACTTGTAGACAAATTAAGATGATGTGCAGGGCTCCGTGGCTAGTAGCTGTCATAATAGATTGAAATGATGTGCGTATAGAGGTGTGGAATGAGGGAATAGTGGTTCTACCAGGTGCGATCCTCTTCCGCATATCCTTTCAATGTTGTTCATCCCCACACACTTCGATAGATTACAATCATCTTCAAACCGACCTGTGCGGAAGGTGATTTTCTAACTACTTGTATACATATTCACATATCCTTTTGTAGATAATTAACTTATCATAGAACCAATAGCTTACCAGACAATTGAAATCAACATTGTTAATGATAAATCTAACTCTATTAATGTGTGTGAGTAAGAAGTGTTGTGTGGGAGAATAGGTGTGCAAAGCAAGGAATAGAAACTTTGTTCCATACATCTATGTACATTCCTTCACACTACATATTAATAAATTAGTTAGCATTTTTTGCTTATTAAAGTTTGGGGCATGAAAAGTTAGGGTTGTGTGATTATCGGGTGCAAAATAAGGGTGGTTGATTAACGTATAAGGGTGGGTTTCTTGATTTGATTACAACCACTTTAAAGTAAATTCTATTGAGCATTAGAAAAATCGACTAATTACGAGTTGATTCTATCAATAAACGCTAAAAGGAGTCAAGAAATGTATGTCAAATGATGTGAAAATTGGAATCTTGCAGTGTGCAAAGTAATGGGATATCATCCAAAACAAGGGGATGCGACAAGATGCTTATGTTGCTAAAATAAGTGACAGATTTTAGTACAACACACTAGCCATGTGAGACTTATTTATTCATTTTTGGCGCAAATTCACAGTGTATCATTTAGAGCTAGCGGAGAGCACGTCCTAATAGAATCTGTGACATGATGAACTTTGTCATTTAACCGAAGAAATAGTGTGGGTGTTTATCTTATTAACACATCACTGTTACAGGGGCTAAATGCAAGCATGTTATCCATATCTTTTGTACATTCCAACCAATAAAACAACTCACCATATACCGCTAAAATCAAGGATTATTGAGAAAAGTAAATGTTTCTCTTTCCATAACAAAACAATAGTGTTAATCCTTGCAAATAGAGCATTAATATGCGTACTTTAACTAAATATTTTATCAGAAAATATTTTTAATGACAACAAATGGCATACAAACTGTTGAAAGCATTTAGTACCAAAACATGCAAGAAAGCACACGTGTGCAAGGTGACCATACATGGCAAAACTATATCAAGACAAAAATGTTTGTGGGGGCGCAGGAACTTGCAGCAATAGATACTGATTGCGATGCAGACAAATCTATGCCTAGTATTACAAAATTAATTAAGGCTTAGTCGTACTATCAACATCTATTCAACGAATCGATGCATAATTAGGCCATTGTTCGAGTGCTTAATAACTCATTTATTCTGATGCATTGTGCAATGATTACTAGTGGGAAACATATCAATTAGATCATATCCATTGATACTACAAAATAGACTTTTCAACATTTATTCAGCAAATTGATGAGTAATGAGCACATCGTTCAAGTGATTAATATCATTTACTACTTGTAAACAATTCAAGAATATGCACAGGGCTTCGCAACCAGTATCTGTCATAACATATTGAAACGATATACAAACCCCCAATTAACTTCATGTGGTATGGATTAGTGGATATAAAAAATTAATTAAGACTTAAGTTTATGATTAATAAAAACTTTTTTGCCGACAACTGTAAGTTTATTCGACATTTATTTGGAAAATTATTCGACATTTATTTGGAAAATCAACATGTAATCACGACATCGTTCAAGTGCTTAATAGCATATTAAAATAATAATTAAGGCTTAATAATTTCTATGATTAACAAAAGCTCCCTTCTAGGTAGATGTAAGCATTTATTTAGTGAATCGACGCACAATCAGGACAGTGTTCCAATGCTTAATAGCATTTACTGTAACACATTGTGTAATGATTACTACTTGTAAACAAATCAATAAGGTCGTATCCATCCATATTATAAAATAGTATTTTTGGCAATTTTATGGTGAATCAATGTGTAATCAGGACATCATTCAAGTTCTTAATAACATTTACTAGTCATAAACAAATCAAGAAGGTGCACATGTCTTCGCAGCCAGTATATGTCCTAGCAAATTGGAAGGATGTGTGAAAGAGGGATATGTGTGAGAGAACATGTGCTCCCTAATTTCTATACCTTTACATACATTGCCCCTCCGTACATATCAACTACTAGCAATTCGATTAGAGGATACTAAAAAATTAATTAAGGCTTAATCCTATGATTAACAGATATCTTTTTAGATATTAATTGGCAAGTACTATCAAAATCATGAGTGTTTATACCAAAGTAATGGTGAAATCATCATATATTTAGAGCTTAAGTGAATGAAAGCCTATTGAATTTTGCTAGTGTTTCTTGTTTCTTGGTTCTTGTTTTGTACAGAGCTTTCACATTATAACGTGCTCATTTTGTCTAAAGGTTGTCTAGGTCATAATGAATTAGGGAACACAAGCCAACGAAATATGGACCCTTGTTCAAAATTCGTAAGTTAAATGGAAGATGAAGCTTAAGTATTATTGTTTTAGCATTGTAGAAAGCAACATGGCATAGTATACATCACTGAGTAAACTCATAATATTTACTAGGTCAAAGGCCAAAGTTCAGTACACAGAAAGGAATGAAGCATCAAGTTTAATTGAGATCTCTGAGAAACTCATAACTTATAGATGTACTATTTATGGCAAGAACATTTATGGTACTCTTTGTCTTATCTGCTCAGTTATTGTCTTGTTGTGAAAACGGACGATGAAGAAGTTGAGAGACCTCCCTTATGCAATACAAAAATAGTAGTTGATTGTGATTGTATTTTATTCAATATTAAAATCTAGCAACCATTAAAGGTGAGAAATTATAGAATGGGGCGACAAAAACTCTAGGATTTCTTGGAAGAAATAAAGTTGAGAGACCTCCCTTATGCAATACAAAAATAGTAGTTGATTGTGATTGTATTTTATTCAATATTAAAATCTAGCAACCATTAAAGGTGAGAAATTATAGAATGGGGTGACAACAACTCTAGGATTTCTTGGAAGAAATATGTATGTGTAAATTAAAGGACTCAATATGAGATTTGTGTTTACTTAGGTTATGTACATATGAATAGATATTTTTGAAGCAATGTAATCATGATTATTGCTTCAGGAACACTGCCTTAGAATCCATGTGGGTATATTTATATTTGTTATAGCAACTACTTAGACATAATCACATTGAATGTAATAAAGCATCATCTACAATTTGTCCAAATTTCATGAATTATGGCCTTTGTTCTAATTGCATGTAATCTAGTTACTATTTCCTATTTTTCACAATTCAAATTTATGTCAATATTAAAATTTTCAATGATTATAAAAATATAATAATTATGAATTAATTGTGTTTTTTTCATTGCAATTGTTTCGATATCTATTGAAATAAATGCAATTGGCGGGGCATGTAGATTGAGAATATTTGAAAATCAATCATGACAATCATCATATCCATTGCTAGAGTCTCTAAAGTTACTAATCTTGTAATTACTTTTTTTCCTATTTTAAAATTGTTTTGCAACCTCTGAGAAATACAAAAATTAAATTAGGGAAATATTTTTTGATAGAAAGATGGGGAAAATAATTTTTTTCACCTAGAGTACAACAACCACTAAATCATTGGCGATATACATTGACGTAGGGTAAGTCTAATAAGGTGTTATTTTGTTTTTTGTTAGAGGGAATGTCGAGAACTGTAAAATAACCCTCTTCGTGATTCCCAGTTTGATAACGAGGTAAGGTTGAACGCTTCTATTCTCTGGTTTCATTTGATCAGTGTTTTTGTATTTCTTTTTTTTAATTGGTTCGTTTGAGTATTCTCTATTATTATTGGGTGGTATAACGATTTGCATATTTCTATTCTTGTTTGGGTGTTGAAGGTCCATCCCGAATAAGAAGTTCTAGGAGACTAGATTTATGGTTGTGTATATTCATTCTAACTGGCTTCTTGTGTGTTCTGTTTCTTTTCTCTTGTAGTCTGTGACCATTCATTTAGATAGTTTCTTTTGGGACTAAGTGCTGGTTCATTTCACTGCATGACTAGATGGGTTGTTCTTCTCATCTGGGTTGGTGTTTTTTTTAACATAAAAAAATTTGTTAGTTAACCTCATCCATAGCATCCTTGTATTTGAATTTTTTTATTTTTTGGTGTAATACACGATGCCACATCACTGATCCAAAGTAAGGCATGGGATTGGTGATAGAGGGGAGTCAAGCCAATGTCATTTAGAGAGCCTTGGTCAGGGTGAGGCTATATCTCCAACCCCTGGCAATAGAACTGATTTTAATGACCCCACTTACGATTAAGAAAATTTTGGCAATCATCTTGGATATCTCCAGATGCTTCTAGAACAACTCGTAAGAGATAGACATGCTAACTAGGATATGATTATCTCATTCATGAATGATATTGAATGCAACCATTGTTAGATGTAGGGCATACTATTGAGTCTGCAAAGGGGTCAGTGTCGTCTACAGGAAAAACTAGACTGCTTTGAAGTAAGATTAGCTCACATGGATAAACATGTACACTGTGTGTTTCAACCTCAACTGTCACTTGGTTCGGGACCAGAGAATCCTATTTGGTAACTACCCTTGATAATTAATGGCTCCTTGTTGTGTATTGATCCTAAAAGTTTTATGGTTCTATGTTCCTTTTCATTTTTATGTAGTGAAGAATTGTTCACAATTTGTAATGTTTTTTTGCTAATTACCTATTGGCTAATAAATCTAGTAAGAGTGAGGCCGGTAAGATTTTGTCAAGTTGTTCTCGACAATGTAATCTTTTTGCATAAATGAAAACCTAAGATTCACAAAAACTCATAACATTTTATATGTTGGCAAAAATTAATGCATATTATGAGTTACATACATGCAACACAAACATAGAGAGGCAGTTCACCATAATTATATAATTGGAGGCACTTAGTACGTGTGCAGCGGAAGAATCAAGGCATGTGACTGTGTGGAGATAAGTTGATTGCTAAAATTGTTTTACCAATTATAAGATTTGAAAACCTGGCCACAAAACATTTTTGTAAACTCCTTGCAATTTGAAACATGCAAAAAGAAACATAGTGTATGGATGAAAAGCATGGAGTTCCAAACCCAATTTTAAAATTGTAAAAAACCATTAAACACTGATTAATATTATGCCATGAAATCATTGTAATGACAACAAATAACATAGAAACAGTTGGTAGCACTGAGTACTACATGTGAAAAAAGACAAATGCTAGAAAGAAATTGTCCGAAGTAGAGCATATGGGAAAGAAGCGATATGGAAAATAGAAACATATGGAACATGTATATGGAGAAAGAAATGCTGAAGATGTGCAGAAGTGGGAATGTGTGCGAATGAAAAAATAAAATAAACATGTAAATAATGGACACAAATCTAGCCAAAGTAAAACATTAGCTAGTAATGAAGCAATTTATCAAAGTAAATGTCATTAAACACTCGAACAATGTCTTGAATATGCCTTTTCTCATCGAATAAATGCCAAAAAGACTTACATTTATAGAAATTAGAGCTTTGGTTAATCATAATAATAAGCCTTAATTATATTTTCATATGCACTAGCCGCAGTGCGCGAAGTTGATTGAGTTTATGCGACACTTCGTCAAAATGTTGCCATGAAACAAGAAACAATGTGTATTAAATAATGTAAAAATTGTTGTTTTACAGTGTGCAGAAGAAGTATGCAGACAAGGAATATATGTGGAGGTGTGGATGTGGGGGAATAAAACTTCTCACCCACATAGCCCCCTTTCACACATTGTTTCAATCTACTAAGAGTAAATGCTATTAAGCACTTGAACAATGTCCTAACTACACATTTATTTACCGAGCAAATGCCAAAAAGACTTATATTTATTGGCAGGAGAGATTTTGTTAATTGTACAATTAATCCTTAATTAAAAGTTTAATATGCGGTGATCTATGCCATGAGAGGTTGGTTGAGTTTATTTCACATTTTTCCAAAAGGTTGTTGTCGAACGTTAAAATATGTGTGTCAAGTAACATGAGAATTGACCTTTTTGCGATGTGTGAAGAAGTGTACAAAGGGGGAATGTGTGCAGAGGTGCCAAAGTAGAGGGATAAAGGTTCTCCTACACATATTCCCCTTCTATAGATCATTTATTCCACACACTAAAAATTTAAAAGCTTTCTATTCTACAGAGTAAAGTTATGAAAATTTTAAAATGCTAATTTAAAATTAGTTTCAAAGTTATGAATTTAGTTAATCATAGAAATAATCCTTAATTAATGTTTTAATATATGCGGAAATGCAGAACATTGTGGAAGAAAGTTTGTTTTCCTTGCTCTACATGCCCATTCTCCCACACAACACTTCTTCTTCAAACGAATTAAAAACAAACTTCATTGAATATTGGACAATAAGTGTTCAATTCAGAAATGTGAAATCAGTAATGCACTTAGTATTCGAGAAATGTGAATACTGAAATTTGTTGATTCTATTTTGATAATAAAACATTTACTAGTAGCGAAACAAGTTGACAAAGTAAATTCTATTAAGTGCTCAAATGATATCTTAATTATGCATTGATTCGTCAAATAAATGCCAAAAAGAATTACATCTATTGGAAATGGAGCTTTATTTAATTGTAGGATTAAGCATTATGTTTTTAATGGTAAAAAAATATAATTTTGTGTTTTTGTATAAATTGCTTGAGATCTGTGTTTGAAATCGAACATCGGGTTTGAACTAACAAAGAAAATATCAATGCGCTAAACAAGCAATAACCCAATGCAATAAAATTAATGTTTAAATGGCATTGTATCATTACATAAATCTAAATAGAATTAGAATTAGGACATTAATAAAATAGTATGTTGATATTTATTTATAAAGTCTGCCAAATGCAACAATCATGAAACACAATCCTACGAATTAGACTATCTTGAGTGGGAATTTAAGAAAAACGGATATGGTTTTTAATAATTGATATCAGACTAATCTTTTCTGATTGCAGATCAGGCATATCAATACTAGCTGGATTGATAATGAACAGTGATAAATGAATACCATTAAAATTGATAGCAATCAAATTTCCTTTCAAAACTTTGTCGTCAAATTCTGATTTAGATGAGTTATAGCATTTGATGCACTATATGTATGCCTATTGCCTCTAAACTTGTTTCTAAAATCTCTAGGATAGAGGTTTGATTAATTTGTTCTTAAACTTACGAGCATTATCGAGGTTTGATTTATCATATGTCTATTATTTTTTGAATTTCCCGAATCTTGTTATAGGCCCATTAGCATTAAACTCATTTCTAAAAGCTCTAGGCAAGTGGTTTGCTTCATTTGTATTTAAAGTGAAAAGTGTTATTAGGGTTTTCTTTATCATATGTCTATTTTTTTTTAATTCTCTAAGTCTTGTTGGTATCATCGTTGTCAGAAATGTTTTTCTAGTGAAATTCTTTTTGAAAATGTTTTTTTTATTCCAAAATTACTTTAAATGGAAACTCTACTAGGATTTTGGACATGGTTTTGATATTCTTGGCCTTATTAATTTAGTGTTACACTAAACGCTATCATAGTAGTTCCACAACACTAGTAAGTCGAATGGGGGCGGGGAGGAACTATGTCACTTGATTTATGTTATTTTGCAAAGAATATTGTGATTTAGTTGTTACTATTGCAATATTAATAGTGGTAAGTCAAATGGGGGGGTGGCACTGTGTCACTTGATTTATGTTATTTTGTCAGAGAATACTGCAACTTATTTGTTACTATTGCAATATTAATAGTGAGACAAATGGCCCAAGGAAGTAATGGAAGAAGCACGCAAGAGAGTTATATTCATTCAACCAAGATATCTTCATGCTCAGCTAAGATATCTTAATGTTGATGAATAGCATGTTGGAACTTCAACAAAGGCTTAGCTGGCTAGAAGATGAACTAGAAGACATAAGAACACAATTAGAAGAGCACTTGCAAAACATGAATGGAATAAACATGCCTCCATTCTAGCAACATAATCAAGAGGAGCACCAACCATCGTTGATTAATAAGTAAATAGTTACCAAATTTTTCTACTTGCTCAATTAATTTTAACAATTGAGGATATGCTAAAGGCTATTTTTTGCAATTTTCTGGAGGTAGTAAAACAAATATTTTTTTCAAAACATGTAGAATAGTCTAATAACCTTGCATCACTTATACATTGATCATGTTCATGGGACATAATTTTTGTAAATTATGCCAAATTATATCATCAGACTAATGTTAATGTTATGTGTGAAAATATTTTCTTTCATTTTCTAATCAATATTTACAATTGCAAACATACAGATCTTGTTCCCTCCTTTAGGAAAAATTACATGCTAGCATTAACTTGTCTTATTTATTTGTTTAAGAAGTCATGTGTGATGGTAAAGTGTATGCAAACATAAACTATGTGCGAAGGAAAAAAGTTTTCAAATATTGTTTTACCAATCATGGGAATTGTAAATTTTATTAAGTCAAGAAAAAAATGCTAGAAATCACATTGCAAAAAAGCACACACGACATAGGACAATGAGCTAGCTACACATTACATACTACAAATGTTAGAGTTTTATAATATAAGTAAATGGCATAATACAAAACATGGAAATTAAACAAATAAATTCTTTGAAATACGTTTTTATATAATGTTAATGGCTACATATCAGGTAACCACAAGATGAAATCAAATATCAACCATCCAACGGACCGTAAAATCTCTCTAGCAACGGTTAAATCCTTCAAGCAAAAAGTAGAAGGTGGAGTTAAGATTGTAAGTGCGGAGGTGCAAAGGTGTGGATGCCCCCAACCACACTAGTACAAAATGGCTAATTAGTTACTAAAAAAAAAGACTAAATTTTGGAGATAAACGACCATTTTTTAGTCGGTGACCAATAGTGGCTAATTTACAGTGTCTTATAACGCGACTAGATTTTAGTCATATTTAGCTTACTTATTAATTAGTCATCTCAATTTTATCATCTAGTAGTATATTTAGTCATAAAATTTGTCATTAATTTAGTCATTGATTTAGTCATTAATTACCACAATTAATTACCAAATACACAACAAAATACACTACTACATGATCACTCGAAAAAAAAAATTAATGACCATTATAAAATACTTTAAATTAGCTACTAATAGTCATATATATGTAAATTTTAGTCATCATTTGAAGCCAATTAGTGACCAAAGAAATATGACTAAATTTCGGTCATGTTATAAGATACTGTAAATTAGCTACTAATAGTCATATATATGCAAATTTTAGTCATCATTTGTAATCGTGTTAGCCTCCTATACCAATAGGTTTCATTTTTCATGATTGGCAGGGGAAATTCCAAATATGTTCTACTTTGATGATGCAAAGATCCCATATTTCTGTGGAAGAACATGTCTGTACATAGTTTGGATAGTGTCCTACTTCTGGATGGGTGATCCAACAGCCTAATCTGGATCATGCCATGTTTAAATTGATGTTGTAGAATAGAGAAAGAGAATCTGTCCAAACTGTCTAATCTTGGCAGATTAGTAGATTAGGTAGAGAATAAAGGTTCCCAACTGCTTAATCTGGGACCTTGGAAGTGATAAGGGTAGTTGTAGATAGAAACTCAAAAGGAAAAGAAAAGAAAAAGAAAAAGAGCAACTGAGGGTTTGCAAGTCTAAATGCACCCTCCTTGAAGTAATAAAAAATGCTAGGCACTAAGATGGGTAGGTAGAAAGGGGTTGCAGAAGCTTGTTTTCATTTATATTGCTGGCCTTGACAGAAAGCATATATTGGCAAGAGAAGGTTCACCTGTTTCAACATTTTGGTAACAACACAGTGAAGCATGTCTAACTCCCCTAAAGGTCCAATGGGATTTCCTCATTAAGTACTAATATCACCTTTTGATTATGGCAACATCAAGCCAAGGTGTTGATTCCTATTACACAAGAAAGCCACATTTCCTGTGTAAAACCCTTGATCATTTTCATCTGTTTCTGCACCTAAGTTTACTCATTAAGCTTAGTATTCAGTTCCTCTCTCTCATCTCAAATCCATATTAACCCCTAATTTTACTATTTAGCTCCCCAATTTTCCCCTTTTCCCTATTATTATACCATTTTTGTGCAAAAAATCCCATAAATTATATATCCCCCCCCCTCAGGCAATATAGCCTTAATACTCTAAAAGGCAGGCGTGATAAAGTCGGGCGCTAATGAAAGTGTGCGTGCATAGGTTATTTTGGGGGATTAAATCAACATCTGGTTGATCTAATAGCCCTGGCGCACTTTACAAACCTGTATATAGTCTACCCGCCAGTCTCTAAAACCTCATAAAACCCACGAATTTGGTTTATCCAAAGTTTATCCCGGCGCCATTTTCCACAAATAATCATTGTTTATTAGACGGGCCCCGCCGTATCGCTCTGCCATGTCCGCGTCCCGTCATCCGTCGGATCCGGGCCCTCCCATCCGACGGTCCTCGGCGATTTCGGACTGCCCCCGATCGCCGTCCTTTAGCGCCCGAAAAGTGTCAGAGGATGACGTAGGGCCTGAGGCGCGTGTCAATTTCTTGTTGGATCGGGCAGCCTCCGACACAAACCGGGCCCGTACCAAAAGCGGTCCGATAAAACCGCTTACCGCTCTCCCTTTCCGCTCCACGCCATTGCCGCATCAGCGTTACGTCAGCTTCCATTCCGCCATTGTTCCGACCTGTCCACCACGTCCCTCGTCCACGTCGACCCAATCACCGGTTGACACGTCATCCCGCCGTACTCGACCCCACCAATGATGTCATGCTGACGTCATCCATCAAAAAGGCGCCAAAAACCAATTTTTCCATATTATCGCGCAAAAATCATATTTTTTCCCATTTTTTCACTAAACGGGCACTGTGTAACTTGCATGCCGTTTACGTCGTCCTCCACCAACCTCAAGAAATTCACCCCCGAGCTGCTGCTGCCGAGGATTTGCAGTTATCAACAACCCCCAAGCCGCGGAAAAATCAAGTATTTACCATTACCTCTGCGCACCTGATTTTCAAACACCTACTGTTAAAAGCTCAAATAACCATTGAATTCCCCTGCGACTGTAAATGTAAACCAAGGTCATTCAAAGGGAAATTCCTGGGCCTCAATCCATCCAATTCCCACACTCATTGTTGTCTCGCTAAACTCAGACTCCATAGCGAGTGTTTCTCGCCTTGCTGAAGAACCACAGCTACACAATTTTACCTCTCTAAGCAGCATTTTACCTCTGTTTCACCCATATTAGCCCTTTTTTCTCTGCAAATTACCTTAGCCATTGAAATTCACTGCTCTGTGTTACCTTTATTCAAAATTCAAGTACAATTCAACTCCAAGTAACAACTAAGCCATGGAGACCCCTGTGGCCTTGAACATTACTCCCCTGAGTGCCCCACAGAGGAACCTGGACTGGCTGGCCCTTGCTGACAGGGATCATCAAATTAAAGAGACAGTTGAGATAACTACCAAATATCACATACACACTGTTTGTGAGCTGAAGGATAAATACATGAGTGGTGCTGATGACATAGGTATCTGGGAGTCTAATTTGCCCATTTATTACCTACCTCAAGTCAATGTGTTCCCAGACCTCATCCATCAGTGTTGTGAACACTATGAACCCTCACAAAGAGCAGTTTTGAGTTCATCTGGGAATATTTTATTCCACATCACTCCACAATCCATAAATCAGATGCTGAACTTTAAACCAACTAAACCTCTGGTCCCCCTTTCTATGAATTTTCTGCTCCAAGAAGCTGCCAAGTTGCCCAGCTCAGAGGTCACAAAGATTGGTCAGTTGTTCATGAAACCAGAATATCAGCCCCGACAACCTTCTCCTTATCTACATGTCTGGTTCAATGATACAGGGAGACTGCTAGTGGACATGATATCCTGCATTCTGGGATTCAATACCAGTGAGTTTGTGGATGATACAACCTTGGTGATGTTATCCATGTTCACTCCAGGGCAGCCTCCTGCTCCCCAGTATGATTATGCCACATTCATTGCTGACAAGATTCATGAGCAATTCATGAATTTGGAGAGGGAAAGGGTATTCAAGTACACCTCCTATATATATCACTTAATGTTATATTTTCAGCCTGATAGTTTCCCTGTCTCCTTGAGAAAGCTGGATGCAAAAGGAAACAGGAGGTCAGTGGTATTTTGGTCATCAGTTTGTCACCATATCTCTTGCTCCCCATACAGCTATTGTGAGTTCATTGATCTGTTCATCTATCCGGCCTTGTCTCTGCTACAGATTTCTCCTCCTCCTAGACTCACCGACGATATGCAGAAGATCCTCCAGCTTTCAAAGAATTATAGCATTGGAGATTGGTACTTCTACCAAGACCACACAGTAATTAGAATATATGGCTGTGAGCTAGCCCCTTACAGACTGCCAAAGTATGTCCCCATGAGACTTTTTGCATTAGAGTATTTCCGACAATTTGGAAATGCAGACATGATTCATTTTCATAGCAGAAATAAGAAAGCACAGCTAAAAATCAAACACCAACTGGACCCATTCATTTTCAACAAAAGAGAAGAAGCATGGCAAGAAGCAGATAAAATTCTAAAGAGCTTCCAGATGCAAACAAGCTTCCTTTGGTCACCATATGACCCCAATCATTTTATAAGTCTTAGAAGAGTCATATACAGACTTGCCAGCTATGACCATGTCAGAATCCCACACATTGAAAAATATGCAAATCAGTTAGAATGGAAGGAGGGCACCCTAGTGGAGGCATGTTCTAGGGAAGAAATGGCACAAAAAGAAATGAAGCAGTTAGAAAAATCAGTTGACTTAGAATTTTTTGGACAGATTTGCTCCCAAGTACTCAAGCATCTTGGAGTAGCTGCTTCCTCTTCTACTACTCCCCAGCAATCTGCCCAAGCCACTACTCAAGCAGCAACTACAGCTAAAGGAAAAGAGATGCAACAAGAGGAGCCACTCTCTAATGTAGAGCAGCAAGCAGAACAACAAGAAGAGATGGCTGAGGCACCTTCAAATACAGAGCAACAAACTCAGGAAAAAGTCCCTCCTAGGCAGGAGGTAACAGTGGAAACCTCGGTGCTACAAACTCCAGCTAATGAGGAAAGAACAAGGAAGAGAGATAGGCAGGAGGAAACTCCTCTCACCACTTCAACAGATCAACAAGGTGAGAAAAGACAAAGGCTGAATCCCTTTTCTGAGGAGGAGATGCCTGAAAGACCCACTGATACCATGCTCCCTCCCAACATTGAAACATCAGCCAGTTCCTTTCAGCAGGAACAAGAAATACATCATGGAGGAGAAGTTAGTTCATCAAGACAGCAGACAAGGTCCGAATCTAGCATCAAGAAGCAGTTTATAGAGATTAAAGCAAGAAATGAGCCAATCAGAATCCAACTCTATAACCAGCTGCTCAAGATGGCGCCAACCAATCAAGAAAGGCTTATGTCGGCCTATGATATCCAAGAGGGAAAAATGACTCTTAGTCATTTTAGGCCCACCATGCTGCAGCCTCAGTCAGCTGTCGACTATATTAGGACCAACCTAGAGGTCTTTGCCAAGGACATCCATCCTATGGATCATATAGAACTGCACAAACAAACAGGGGAGATGGTTTATGCCACATTGGCTGATAAGACTCTATTGGCACATAGGTTGCAAAACTCCCTAAATAACACTGCTACTCAATTGGAGCTAGAGAAAGCTTCCTCTCAAGCCAAGGATAACAAAATCAAGTCCTTGGAAGAAATCATCATAGAGCTGGGCCATGATCCAAATGACCCTAAGGGAGTGCAAGCATTAATGAAGAAGAAAGATGAGGACATAGCAGCTTTGAAGAAGTTGGTTAAGCTACCACCAACCCTTCACCCTCAGACTGAAGATGTTGCCCAGCAAAGAAGAGATCAAGATGTGACGGCCATGCTGGTGGCTTTGCACAAAAGGCTAGTGGAAACAGAGGGTGCCTTGGAGGCGGCCCTAAAGCAAAAGGAAGGAGAACAGGTGTCTCAGCCCCCTCAGCAAGTTATAAATCTTGAGGATGCTCCTCAAGTAACAATTCCTCCCCAGGAAAGGACATCAGAAGCAGGCCCTTCAGCACCAGCACCAGATGTGGCAGCACCAGAGCAGGCACCCAGCCTTGACATGTAGAATATGAGGAAGGAACTGGAGGCTCTTGAGGCACAGATGGCAGAACTAAAGGTAGAAAAAGAAAAATTGGCTACACTGGAAGAGAAATATGATAAATCAAAGCAGAATGTGGCTGAAAGGACAAGAGAAATAAGAACCCTGGAAAAGAATATAAAGGAGCTGGAAAATGAATTAACCATGAACAAAACTATAGCTGATGTAAAGAAAATTCTATGGGCTAAAATTGGCCAATCCATTACAGACCAATGCCAGTCCATTGAAATAGTTCATGAACAAATGAATCTTCTGGGCAGAGCTCAAGCTGAAAATCAAAGAGCTAGGGCATCTTTGGGGAGTATGCCTGAAATAGCCAACAGAATGATAAATGTCCTTAACAATCGGACTGGCCTTCAGCTAGCAGGAATGGGCATTAGAGACAGGACTGATACTATTCTGCTGATAAAAAGGGTGCTTACCCTGAGAAGTTATGTTCAGACATTGGAGAGAAAGTGTCAGGAAATACAAGCAGAAGTGAATGAATTTATTGCAAAAATCACAGTTTTACATAACAGGGGCCTCCCCAGTTTGGTGACCAGTGTAGGAAGATTGTTATCACATGAACATTATGCCAAAAGGGTCAACAGCTTTGCAACAAATCAAATAACAGCATCTGCAAGCGCTCCAGAGGAAGCAGGGCCCCCATCTGGGCAGGATCTTTACAATAAGCTGGAAAATCTATTTTTTATTGAGCATGAGAACGGGCTCCTTTTTGCAGTTCCTCCCAATTATTACAAATACACTGAAGCTGATGAAATTCTAATCAAAATGTAGAGGCACCAATTGCCCACTGAAGAATGGTGGAGGAGTATGATAGAAACTTTACTTTGATAAATTAATTTTGGCCTAAAGTCAGCATTTTCAAATGACTCATGTATCAAATCTACTTAAAGCAATAGTGGAAGATAGCTAGATGAAAAAGGCAGTGTCTGGGTACAGCTGGATAATGCAATTAATGTGTCCAACGCAGCAACATCATGACAGGGCAGCATAAACGCAAGAATTCTCAAAATCAATGCAAAGGTGCTCAGCCGTCCCAGGACGCTCCAAAAGTCAAAAGATCTCTGACAGGAATGACTAGCTGTAATCAATCTGCTTTAATAGCAATAACTATTGTATCCACTATTTTTGAGAGTTGGTAGAGAAAGTTATGAGTCAATGACTCATTTTGAGATATTTTGTAAAGATAATTTTGTATATATACGCCCCGCTTAGCTTATTTGGGGGTTGTTGTTTATTTGTTCTGAAGAACTCGGCTGTATATTCTGAGAAGTATAATACAAGAAGCTGCTGGTTTTCTCAACTTGGCTATGCTTGGACGTGTTGTGATGGGATTGTTGGCTGTTGCAGAACTCTCGTGTTTTCTCATGATGCAATAAGTGTTTTCCTAACTGTCTCTATGTTTTATATGTTTACATAACTCATCTATGCTATATGTTTGATAATCTTAGTAGGAAGGAAAATGAATAGTTCAGGATTTGTCCAGTAAGACACCCTAAACTCAATCATTCCTGCTAACTATGTTTTCTTCAAGATTAGCTGTAACTATGGAATTCTTAAGTGCTCCTGTTTGCTCTAATTTTATGGTAGATTCTATTCGAGAATTCTCTTTTTCTCTTGAATAAGATTCATCCTTTCATGTTCTGTATCACCAAGAAAGAAATCTTTGTTGCCTTTCATGGTGTGATTCTATATTGTTCCTTCTTAAATCAAAGGTTTGTATCATGAATACCTATCTGGCTCTGCAGTAACACTCTTTTATCACAGGCACTAAGTAATAATCAATCATGGACTCCAACTGCCCAATGGAATAAACCCTCTTTGATCATTGCAAACCCTTCTTCAGACAACAGATGACAACCAAAATTCAAACAAAATTTTATACTTCATAACTAGCCTAAAATCCTAAAAACAAAGCTAAATGAAAAGAGAGAACCCTCTCTGATTGCAGGTAGGCTAGAACCTGTAATCCAGAGTTGGTTTGTGGTTACCTCGACCGTATTCCCTTGGGAGTCAAAGGGAACAACCTGAGTGTTAACAAATCGCAACTTTATCTTTTATCTTTTTTTAGTAGTTTCATATTCATTATATAAATAATTGATTTAGTAGTTTATATTCACTTCATTTACATTCATTAATAATCATTATAAATCACTAACATAGTCGTTGTATACTCAATTTATTGTGTTCATCAATAATCAATATAAATTACTAATTTAGTAGTTGTAGATTGATTTTATATGTTCATTATTAATCAATATAAATTAATTTGTATTATTTTGCGAATAAAATTTAAAAAATAAATGTCATACAATGTGCATGTTTGTCTAATATGAAAACGAAAAGTTACATATGTTAATTACAATACTAAATAAGATTAAGTACAACTATAAATAACTTCAACCACATAAATTATATTATATGAAATGCCAAGTATTACAATATGAGTTTCCAACTAAATATTGGTTGGACTACAATTTACATATGAAATATTGTTTTATCACTTCAAAACATTATCATTGTGTTGTCAAGGCATTGCAGGTGAATTCACCAACTCTAAAGGCTTGACCATCACTTTGTATGCAGGATATTGGCTTTAAGGGTATCACTAGACAAGTTCTCTTCTCTCTCTCTTTTTGCATTTGTCGCTCTAGTGTTATTATTCTCCTTTTTCTTCAATTCCTATTTGGGTATCGTGTGCAAGAAGGGTCATACTCTTGTTTTCTGCCATATTCCATAGCTCCAATAACTGCAATCAAACACAATAAAGATCAGCATATCACATATCTCAATCACAATGTCTATCATTACCAACTCTTACAAGGAAAAAGTGCATATTAAATAAGTAATAGTTTCGAATTCAAATACTGAATGTGACTAACCTGATAGCATCCAATTACCAAAAGCTAACAACACTTACAAGGAAAAAAACACATGTTAAATAAGTAATAGTTTTGAAGTGAGATATTGAATGTGACTAACTTGATAACATATAATTACCAAAAAATTTGAATAGCTTGGATGGAATACACATGAATGGAAATTATTTCCACTACAGCTTAATTCATGTACACATTCACCTTCTTTTCCAGAACAAAAATACCATACCCTAACAGAACCTTCACTCACAACAATAAAATATTCTTCACTTGTATCCTAGAAAACTAAGTGCACAGGCTTTGTATGCCTCTAAAATAATAAATATATTAAATATACTAATCATTTCCAAGTCTTTCTTTATCTAAATCCAATAAATGTTTACAACCACTGAAGATATTTCCAGAAAATATTTAAAAGATTAGAAGATATAGGAATCACATGTGGAAACTGCAGATACCTTAAGTAAACCAATTTCAGCAAAACTAAGAGAATCAACAAACTCAGAACCTTTATCCAATATTACTTAGAAGTTTAGTGTGGATAACAAAAAATTGAATGTGAATGAAATATAACACAAAACATACCTATAAAGAATGCAAATTGTGCTCAGTATTAACATCAAAATTGAAACGCCTATGGGGCTTTGGATTGACGGTGAATGGGTGTACTGTTAAGGCACTCCTTGTAATAGGTCACTGGTTCAAATCCCCCATAGGTACTTAGGTTAGTCTTAACTAGAAAAAAAAAAAACATCAAAATTGAAACAACATTTTCTGTAGTGGCTGCAAGAAGCCTTCCAACTCCTATTTGAATCGCACTTGACTCATACTACCCTGTGAAGTAAGTGAAATCAAGAATAAGTCTTTCATAATTTAATGTGTACAACATCTTATCTAGCATTGTGCATTCATCGTGATTAATTACACATCTAAAAAACTTATACTTTATAAATTGTCCACCTTAAACGTTCTTGTCCAAATGCATTGATTAACACAAGAATAACGCATTTCATTTTCTCCATCACAAGAGTAGAGAAAAACATTATTTTGATGGGAATCAAGAGACATAACAATTCCTAAATGACTAGTAAATGTTCTTAATGAATAGCTTGGTTGTAACAAATAACAATATGCTAGAATGATTTGACCTATCAAACACAAGATTTGGAAGCCAACACTCTGTAAGACAGAATGCCCATTGAGTAAATTTTTGGATGAAATCAAATTATAACGACAATCCTACACCCAAATCTATTATAAAAAAAATAAAAATAAAAAAAAAAAAAAAAAAAAAAAAAAAAAAACCAAATGCATGCATGTGCCAAGAAGGTACCAAAGCAACCCAATCAATGAAAGTGGTAGCAGGTGCTAGATGGCTATCATCTAGAAATTTGTGTACTTAGACAAAAGAAATGCTAATATTTGGAGGAAAACAAAATTATAAGCCCATTATGTCACAAAAATAAAGATAAAATGAAAAAACCAAGCATTATTTAGTGAAAGGATGAATTGTTCATCTTCAAAGTTTACGAGGACAACAGTATTAGAAAGTTGCAACAATATATCAATTATGCCGCTAAGATCTCAATAAAACCTATCATGCAGGTCCCTTGATCATTAGAAATATGCAAAAATATATCAAATGTGTTGCTAATATCTTAAGAAAACCTACCTCACAAGTCGCTCAATGGGCATTATTTGAGAGGGGATAATTGAACCATCTTTTAATTTTTAAAGGCAAAACAATACTTGACATCCAATTACCAAAAAATTTGGATAGCTTTGATGAAAGACACAGGAATGGAATTTATTTCCACTACAACTCAGTTCATGCACACATTCACCTTCTTTTTCATAACAAAAATACCATACCCTAACAAAATCTTCTCTTACAACCGCAAAATATTCTCCACTTGTGTCCTAACAAACTGAGTGCACTGGTTTTGTATGCCTTATAAATAATAAATATATTAAAGATACTTGTCATTTCCAAGCCTTTCTTTATCTAAATATGATGAATGTTTACAACCACTGAAGATATTTCCAGAACATATTTAAAAAATTAGAATATATAGGCTTCACATGTGGAAACTGCAAATACTTTATGTAAACCAATTTAATCAACAAACTCAAAATATTCATCCAATATTACTTAGAAGTTTGGTGTGCATAAAAAAATATTGAATGTGAATGCAAGATAACACAAAACCATTACATGTAAAGAATGAAAATTTTGCTTAGTATCAACATCAAAAATTGATACAAGATTTTTTGCAGTTGCTGCAAGAAGTCTGCCAAAACCTGTTTGAAATCGCACTTGAGTCATACCACCTTGGAGTAACAAGTCTACAGTGGCTACAAGAAGTCTACCAACTCCTACTTTCTGTAGTGCTGCAAGAAGTCTACCAACTCCTATTTGAAAATGCACTTGAATCATACTACCTTGTGAAGTAAGTGAAATCAAGAATCAGTGTTGCAGAATTTAATGTGTACAACATTTCATCTAGCATAGTGCATTCATCACTATTAATTACACAGAGCTAAACAACATATACTTTATAAATTGTCCACCTTAAAAGTTCTTGTGGAAATGGAATGATTAACACTACAATAACACATTTCATTTTCTCCATCACAAGAGCAGAGAAGATCATTGTTTGGATGGAAATCAAGAGACATAACGGTTCATAAATGACCAATAAATGTTCTCAATGAATAGCTTGGCTTTAACAAATAACAATATGTTATAATGATTTGGCATGTCTAATACAAAAAATGGTTTCAGGCTAATGGAAGAAAGATGAAAAATAGATGAAAACTAAACATAATTAATGGTATCTCACTTGAACCTTGACATATAGAACATTAAGTAAAGATGTTTGTAGAAATGTAGAAAATTAAGAGGAAATTATTCCAACATTAAAGACCAAAACGAGCATTCAAGATATTTGAGGGTTGACTAGCTGGTTTAGCCAATGCAATAAACAACCTTCATTCAGCATGCCCTCAAAATAATTTATTGTGCCTTCACCTTCCCTGAGGATTCACCAACTACGAGAAAATTACACTTGTTGTTGCATCTTCTGATTCTTGATCGCTTCCCCTTTCACTAGCCTTATCAATTATAATGTTATCAAAAGTATATGTTTGGGTGAAGTGAAGAAGTTGTGCACTGCAATTAGTGTTATTCTCAACTAGATCATTCGTATGACATTTTGGAGGACCTGAATCCAAAACACAGGTGTACAACCTTAGATGTGCACTTCTAATGATGAAACATTTTAAAAGTTTCTCACTTCAATTTGGAAAATATTATTGATGCAAAGCATATTCCAGACCTCAACCAAGACAAAAAATTGTTCCATAATGAAAATTTTGATAAGATTATCCAAAACTGCAGGTGTTCACTCCTGCAAAACAAGAAGTGAGATTCCAATTCAACATGTAGCAGCAATGGCAATGGAAAAAGTAGTATAGTTTCATAAGGGTACCTCAAATACTTCATGTCTTATGACTCCAGGTGTCAACAAGATCAATTCAAAAACAACTTCTTGAGAAAAAAACAAAGCAATAGTCAAGCAATCAGAAATAAATATGATCCATCTCTAGCTCAATTATGTCAATCATGTACTAGAGCCCAAGAAATGTCAGTGAAAGTGCCCAAGATTTTGTTCTTGCACCAAAAAAAAATTATGCCAAGGAGTTAGGACCAAAGTCCCATGCCAGAATCCCCATGCAACCATTAAAACATGCCAGCATGCCTAGAAGTGCTAGCACACAACCAAGTAATACGACACAAATGCCACTATTGGTGATCAAGTCTAACTAGGTCAACATCAAATCCATGCCAAAGCCATTGATCAACTTGGACTCAATCAAGACTTGCTATAGCAGAAGAAAAAAAGGAGTGAGGCACTAGTCAACCTCAGATACAATGCCCAAGTCCAACCTTTCATACAATGCCTAGGGCTAACCATTACGTTCCACCTTTAATGATTTCGTTACAACATTAATCAATGATCACTTGAATTGTATGAATATGTATCATATAACCATTGCACTCTTAACATTCTCTTTAGAAATTAGCTATAACATATTTTTCCTGGTATCTCTCATCACAAGGATTTGGCACACGTCTATTTCACAAATCTGTAGTCGTTGCTCAATTTTATTCCTTTGAACTAGCAATAGTACTATACAAATTTGAGCTATATCTTGTCACTAGGGGAATGCTCATTTTAGGATGTTCATGATTCTCTCTAGTTTACCCTCTAACACTCAACTTTCTAAATATTTCTACATTATCCTCTGATTTACTATTTATGTTGTGAAAAAATTATCTAATTAAGTTGTTTATTGAGATTACTACTGTTTGGTCAATTTAGTGTGATCTAAATTGCTATTTAAAATGTCAATCCGGGGTTCGTAAACTGACGAAGTGAAGTGTACTATATGTACTAGATAACCATTTCCTTAATCTTTTGTCGTTTTTGAGTTTTTTAGTTTGTTTTTGGATTTATCTTTCCCTAATGTGTGATGGCGAAAATGAAAGTGAAATATGAAGTATGGATGGTGATGGTGGTTTCTACAATGATTTTCTCAAACTTGAAAGTGCTCAAGAAGAAAGCTTTAAAACAACTAAACTGAAATCAATTCTTAAGAGAAAGTAAATGCATCAAACAATGAACTAATGACAATGGCCCAGTGTCCTTGCTGCTGAATGAAAAGAAAGTAAAAACTGAACTTAAAGCAACTCAAACTAAAAACAAAGCAACTAATTCACACTACTTAAACCCTTCAGATCCTTTACCCTTCAGCTCAATCTACCTTGTGGGAAGCAATCATGAACAAGTCAAGCAACATGATATCTAAATGGCAAGAAATTAAATTGCATAAAAGAAACTAGTCACACTACTTTAACTCTTCTGGTCCTTTACCCTTTAGCTCAATCTACCTTGTGGGAAGCAACCATGAATAAGTTTAAGCAATATGATAACTAAATCACACTACAATTAGTAATATTCTAATTTCTTGCTAATAGAGTCACTTCACTATAGAAAGAAACCATAAATTGATGAGCAGTATGATATCTAAATAACAAAAAAAATAAGTAAGCAAATCACAACTTGAAAAAGACAGTGCTGAAATTAAACTTCAAAAATGAAAGTTAGCAGGAAGGACAAGATGATCTCATATGTCAATAGTTATCAAAAAGATGAAAATTTGCCCGGGCTGCCTAAGAAAACCTGCAGAAAAGCACTGATCAGTTGACAGTTATAAGAAAACAGAGGCGAAAATATAAACAGCAGTGAGTTAAGAAACATCAAACAGTGTTTTATGTACAAGCTAATGATACAAGAACATAATAAAACCAAATGAAAACTTTACAAGGCTTCAGCGCGCAGGGACCCTCTGCCACTTCAGCCGGTCAACAAGTAGTCACACGAATAAACTCAGAAAAGTCTTCTCATATATTAAAACAACAACATATATAAACAGTGGGGTGATAACACAACAGTTCAGAATTTACATATCCAAAAAAAAGCTTCTTTACAACGTTCATCGACGCATTATTTATAATGAAAAGTGCTGAACTAACTAACTAGATTCTACGCTATTGACTGTGTTGTCAAAGACACGTAGATCCCTTCAGCCGAGATCTAGCGTAACTGTCATCATGTCTATTAAATCTCCGGAGTGGTAACTGTTGAATTCAAGTTACGGGAATGATCTCCAGGTGTGCCGGTGTCTTCGTGAGCTGAGGACTGTGCCACGTAAACGCTCACATGCTCAAAACAAATACGTGCCACAGCTGAACTCCTTGGTTGGCTTTGCCTTTGACCTTCGTTGACCGTGACCTTCTAGGGATGATTTCGCTGATTTGAAGGGACACGTTCCATGTATCCGTCACCTGGAGCTTGCCCATGTGGCTCGTTTCTTCATAGGACACCTGTAGCACAGCTTTTAACAAAATAGCTGTGGAATCCTGTGCTGGCTGCGGAAACCTGTGCTGTCAGTTTCCGCAGCTGCATGAACAAAAAACTAAACCAAACAACAGTCATAAGCATAGTCAGAAAACCATGTAAAAATCTCTTTTTAAACTACAATGCAATGATTTAACAGCTGGGTGGATGAAATAAGTGGAAAAGGAAGGCTGAGAGGGTGTATAGGAAGGTGCAGGTTTGAGGCTCAACAACTACATTATACATTGTTATTTCATTATGCACACAACATATGTGCTACTCTCTAACAATTCTCTAGCTCATTATATTACTATGTGAAGCTTTATTCCTTGCTTAAGCACTTTTAGCCACTTCTGCAAATCTAACAATTTTGAATAGGACTATGATCTTCTCAAATGCAAAGTTCCCTCTCTTCCTTCAAGGGCTCAATTGCTACTGAAGCTTGATCATATTACCGAAACTCAAAAAAGTCTCTGACAAGTATAATCATCTTTGGACCACAGTAACAATTTCTGAAGCACCAATGGTGATTTGCATTGAATGTCCACATGGATGATATCCAAGTACAGGAAGCACAAATTCAATCCTACTCTCCACACTTCACACAATCTTCAGTGGTAGGAAATCTCAAACCCAACAGTCATATCATTGTTAATGATGCCTTCATGAAGAAATTTATGAGCAATTTCCCAGTTTCTTGACAGAGTTCAATTGTCCATAATAATTGCTACATCTGTGAACACTGGATTTGATATGTTTGGTGAATGCACTACCTTCAATTTTCAAGTGAAAATCGACATCTTGCAGTTTGAATTCAAGATCAGCATTGAAGCATGGGATGGATGGTTGTAGAAGGTCAACCTTATTTGCAGTCAACCACTTCAGTGACACAAACAAGATTTCCTTTGCTTCATTCAAATAAAAAAAAACCACATTTGGTTGGTGGGAGTCTCATAGAAAATAGTGCACATAAAATTCTCTTTTTGACAACAAGGCTCAGTATACCCAGTGGAAACCATTGCACCATTGCAATGACTAGTCTACACAAGTTTAAATAAACAAGTCCCATGACATAATGTCTTATTTGGACAGCTAGGATACCAAATGCAATCAAATCCCAAAGTATGGGAGCCGATCACATCACTACATTTAAATCAATCTCAATTACTTCAATAAAAAATCTAGTGGGATGCATATTGTTTTCCGGAAAATAAAAAAGAACACATTTGTGCTAAGAGCGGTGGTAAAATACCACTGAGTAGCCAACACAAAAAAAGGAATACAACAATAGGTGCAATCTCGTGCTAAATAATGAAACACACAATTATGATAAGTTGCACAAGGACACCAACCACAACCAATCAAAACCAAGGATCACACTGCAATCAATGCCAATAAGAGAAAAAGTAGTCTAGTAAATGGTGTTCTTTCTAAAGTCAATGATGGACTTAGATGATGAGTGTCATGCATGCAAAACCCTTCTAGGACAAATTCAACCAAACTGTCCAACACATGACAAAGGAAAGCATGTTTTCATAAGCATGAATCTTCCAATATCTTAGTTCTCATTACAGTAAGAGGTGCATTCTACAACCCAATATACAGTAGATGTGTCTGATGGGAAATGCTAACATCATCATACATTTCCCATAAATCATTTTCAAAAAAAAAATAACAACTCTACTGAAAGGGCTAGTACCCAGAATTCCTCTTTCCTAATGGAAGTGATGCATCATTTGAGTCCCCTTTATAAAATAATAAGTAAACATTCCAAATCCATCTTACGTAGTGTTACAGCCTAGATTTACCTCAGGTTGAAAAGGTAGGATCCAGTGCCAACATCAAACCACGCTCAACCTCGTAGCTAGCCCTACGAGGACAGGAGAGGGCTCTCTCCGGGTCAATCTCAACAAAAGATGATATATGGGGCTTGAGATGATTGAAATAAAAACTAATTTTAGGCTAGGTATGAAGTGCAAGGATTTGATGTGATTTTTTTGGGGGTTTTGTTGGAATCAAGGGAAAGGCAGATTTTGGGGTGCGGGGATTAAGGCTCAGTTCTGCAGAGATCTTGATGGGGCAAGGCAGGCAATCATTTTGGCACTTAAATTTCAGTGAGATGGAAGGAAAAGACAGGTGAGGGGTTGAAGAGGCCAAGGGAAATCATGGATCCTCTTCAAACAACTGAAAACATCAAATAACTAAAGCAAGATTCAAGTAGAGCATTGCACTTTCAATGAATTCTACTTACACTCTTGTTTGTTTAGTTAAGAAGAAATAAGATGAATAATGGCATACATAAACAAAATCCACAATTACAAAGAGAAGCATTGTACCAATACTAATTGCCACATGAATCCCAAAGAGTGCTACAAATCCTGGTCTCAATTCCTTAGCCAAAATACTGAAAATGAATGTACAATGAAGCTCAAGGCTTTCTCAAGAGTCCAACCATACTACTGACTGAAAAATAACATAGTGAAGACAAACATAGCTCATCCTTGCCTCTAGGGGTCGAGCTCATGAGTTTAGGAGCTGATCCAACTGATTCTAAACTGAGAACTAGAAACTAGGCAAGATAACAACATGCCTCTAAAAACAAGGGAACTGATTCATTCAATTTCAAACAACCTCTAAACTGATGAATCTACCTTTACAAGTGAAAATTTTAACATATTTACACCATTATCCATCAATATACATCAAATTACATCACAAAGTTTCCATTAGGAAAGTAAAAAAGTCAAACTAGGTAAAGTTGGGTGAAAAATAGAGCAAAACTTGGTCAAACTGGCAATTTTTCCTCTGTGTCGCGCCTGATTCTCTATGCATAGCACCTGTTTGGACCCACTTTTGGAGGCCTTCCCGGTGTCCAAATGAGCTCCAGGTGTGCTTGCTGGAAATATCTGCCTATCTACTTTCCAACCCAAGTGTAATTTTTCAATTTTGCCTCCATTTTCCCCTCCAAAAGTCCATTCTCCCAACACTGCTTCCTGTGTGTCAAAATAGGGGCAGTGAGGTCATTTTTTTAGTGTTTTTTGACCTTTTGAGGGCTCAAAACCTACCCAAATTTCTTGACCATAGGTAGGAAAGCATAACATTTCATGAAAAATCCAGAAACGCAATTTTTTTGTGATTTGGAGCCCTCTAGCAAAACCGAGCGCCACGTGGCGCGGCGCATAGGGAGGAAAACTTTGTTTTTTGTGCCAAAAATTTACAAAAATGCAAAAATTGCTCCAAATTTCTTGAAATTTGGGCTGAGTCTTCTCTATCAAGTGTTGTGATGGGCCAAAGAATCCTCAGCCAAGATTTGAAGTCCTTCATCCTCTTTTTTCCTCCTTGACGCTCTCTTCAACTTTGCTTTCAAATTTCTGATTCTCGCTTGGCACACCAAGTTCCAAGACAAGTAATGGTATGAAAAGCTTCTAAGCATATTCTTCTCATTTATTGCCTTCTCTAGCTTCCTCTCCAAGTGTATATTGACTCTTTTAAGCCATGACTCCCTATCGACATTGATCTCTTGCTCCAGGGAAGTAAACTCCATCCTCCTCCTTCGGGCACTTTGGCGGTTTTGCCAAATGTTCTGTAACTCCATCACCACCTGCTGATCCTCAAGCTGTTTTTTCCTCTGTTCCAAATATTGTATAGTCCACTGGGCTTTTTCCAAGTTGGTCGACAAGGCATCAATGTCTGCCTGCTGCTCTCTGATGATCTCTCTAAGGTTTGCACTTTGTGGGCCCATGTCAGTATCATCACCCTCAATGAGGATGAAATCAGTCTCTCGCTCACCTGATGGTCCTTCCTCCTGTAGATGCCTCTTGCCTCGGTCCTGAACCTGCTATGCTAATGGAGGAAGTGAGGCCCCAGGGTGGAGATAACACTCGCTTCGCTGCTGAAAACAACCGTCTAGTGCCTCTCTAATAGGAGATGAACACCAGCACACTAGCGGTCTCATGGCCCTGCTGATAAGAAGGTCCACCTGTCTCATGCCCAACCTTTGAAGGTCCCTGTGAAGCTCTGAAAAACTCACGAGAGATGAAGTCATCCCAAGTGATGCCCTGTAAACCAAGCTGATGAACGACCACAATTTTGATGAGAGCAAAATGATGAAGACTGTTGAACTGCTGCTGAGGGGTCTTGTGCTGCACAAGAGTGGTCATCTTCTCTATGTTTTGGCATATGAAATAAGGAATGCTCATCATCTGCAACTGAGTGAAATGCATCGGCAGCCTGATGTGATAAGCATACAAGTAGGAGAACCAGCCCTCACAGGTGAAATACTTCATGATGAGCTTCATTAAAGGGGCATACTCATCCTTGAGAAACCGAAAAGGAAACACTCTCTTGAGCTGTCTCAAAAAACCAGGTTTGATGTACGGTTCATAGTGTTGCCGGTCAATTTTCTGCCTCTTGTTCCATGGTTCTCCAATGTTTGGTATGCCGATTGCCAATGAAATGGTTTCTGGTGTTAATGTAAAAGTAACACCAGTGAGAGTGGCTTGATCACCATGCAAATGCAACACAAATAAACGGTCCAACTCATGATGAAACTAAATATTAGCAACCTTCTTGCAAAATTCATAACATGACTGATGCTGGAAACAAAAGATGGCAAGAGGGCAGGCCTGGAACTCGGAAAGAGTGGTAGGTTCTTCTCTGATATGTCTGCCACCTCTATGACGCCTCCTAGGTGCATGTCCCTCCGTGGGTGAATCACTTTGGGTCTCCTCTTCATAATCATATGCAGGATCAGATGCCATAACTGCTGGTAGACAAATTGCCTTAAAGAAATAAGTGTTGATGTGTCAAATTGTGGTGGACTATTTTGGTGATGTGCTTGACCTTTGCCACCGAGGGAAAACAGTGAAACAAGGGACTGTTAGGAGAGGGGAAAAATAGTGGTAAATTTGGGACTGTTGGGATAGACTTAGTTAGGGAAATATGGGATATTATGGGAGTTTTTGTATAGGATTAGGGTTTGGGGTTTGCATTTGGAAATTTGGGAAAGGGAACTTGGGATAGGGAATTAATGAACTTGGGGGGGAGGGGAACTTAGGGAATAATGAAATCAAAGGACAAATGAGATGAGGGAGTGAACTTGGTGACAAAACAGTGAATTGAAACCCTAACAGCAAGTTTCTTTGAGGTATTTTAAAAGGTAGGGTTTGATTGTTTTACACAAGCACCATGAAACACACACCATCAACAACCATTAATCTTGGATGAAAAACCATGAATGAAGTTCAACCTACTTGTATCGATGCATTTTGGGCGATTTTGGAGCAAATTTGGTCATTTTCGGGCTTCCTAGCTATATGCACCGCGCAGCAAGCCCTATGCATCGCGCCCTTGTTAAAATGAACTGAGTGCTAAGGCCTAGTGTGCCACGCTGGCAATATGCGCCGCGCCTCCTGCCCAGTGCGCCGCGCCGGTAATCTTATAGCGATTTTCACCCAATTTCTCATTTGCTCGCCAAATTTTCTCTATCTTGCTTCTCTTTTGCAAATGAGCTTATCACATGAAGGAATAGCTTATAAACAAAGAGCTTTTGAAATTTTGGCTCATGAAACCCACTTTTATAATGTTTTGGATTTGACTTTATCTTTAAACTCTGTTTTTGGACTTTTTCACTGCTTTTTCACTTTGTGATGAATTTAATGACCTGAGCTTGCTTGTTTTTGCAGGTGTTGGAGCTTCTGGGCTAAGGAAAGAAACCAGGGTGCAGATGAAGAAATTTAAAATGAGGAAAACAAAAATTTTCATGATTTTGTACAATAAATGTTGAATACTCTATTTTTTCCTCAAAACAGAGTTTTGAGGAAAAACACATTTTCGAACACTTGATGATGCAATTTATTGATATTGAACCCTCCTCATAGCCTGCTGGAAATTATTGGACACTTCGACACATTTTTTGACGAAACCCTAATCAAACCCTAGACCTAACTGACCATGAAACCCTAAAGACAATCTTTGGAATTTTCAAGATAAAAAGGAGACTATATATGTTTTTTTTTAATGAACAAATATGTGCTAGCAGGTAGATAACATGATGGAAACTGGAGGAATGCCACTACCGTCAGATGATCTATGTGCCTAATGGAATGAAAATGACTGGGCAAGACACCTAATATGAAATGCAACAAGAGGATTTGATCTCTGACGGAGCGATGAAAATACCGACTCTAACACGTAGGGTCTAGCAAAATTCAAGAGGAATCAAATCCCTCAAGATACAAACCTTTATTCAATTCTTTTCACCTCGATTTATTTTATCACTCATGGTTTTTTATAGATTTAGGGTTAGGAAAAATTTTATGGTTACATAAATAAGTCCAGGGACAACCAATCTCGCTAACATAGAGGAAGAAAAACAATGCTTGTTCCACTCATAATTTTGACTACATAAACATTCTCTGTAATCCACCGTGGAATCATGGATAATGGATGTTTAAATATTATGATTTATATGGCCACTTTCAAGTGAATCAACCTACTAACAACACTCCACTTGCAATCGTACACCATTGGTTTTTTGAATCCATGTAAGGAATTATTGATGACAACAATGCATATTTTAGTGTAACATTAAGGCATTCAAGGATAAAGTCCCCTATGATGTGACCCCACTAGATATCCATGATTTGTTGCATGGAAAACTCTTTGTGTCAAAGCACCCAGGAAGGTACAGGTTGTGACCTCTACGCATTATCCTAAACATTGTGAATCAACTCTACAAAGATCCCAAGGTAATCTCAAATGTTAAAGTATCTTTAATTTCTACTAAACAATGATGCAAGTTAAGCTGTCATTTGCAAAAGTTCAACTTGTTTATTATCTTCACATAAGTCACATAAAGACCATGGCACATACCCAATTTTCCTTTGTCACGTAATCTATGTAGTAGAAGCAACATAATGTGACTTTAGATGAATACACTAACAAGAACCCTATCAATGTTCTTCTAGAATAACAGGTTCAACATTCAATTGATATATCCCTAGAGCTCCATTTCCAAATTGACCAATATATTCAAAAATCATCATACAAAACACAAATATCAAGTGTCCAATCTAGGCACAGATATAGAAAGGATACATCATCTTGAGAAATTCACCCTATAGAAGCCCCATTGTGCTCATGGCACAAAAAGACAATACATGGTTCCTTTGCATGATCATTGCACCTTGAAGAAAAGCAAAGTAAAGAATTGTTATTCCACTGCACACGTTACCTTTAGGGTTTTTCGAGAAGCACAAATTACTTCACCAAAATTAATCTAAAGTTTGGGTATCATTAGGCTCTAGTTGACCTTCAGATGTTTGGAAAACTACATTCACAGAAAATGATGGTTTATATGAATAGCTGGAAACGAATTTCATCATGGGTTACCTCAATGAAAAACTTAAGCAAAACATGGGATGATCACCTTCAACATATTGTGCAAATCTCATAAACTCCGTGACAATTCAAACTCCACCAATTTGGAAAAATGTTTCTTCTCAATAAAGGGAATTCACTACCTTGGATACATTGTTGAGGAAACAAGAGTTCGCATCAACCCAAAGAAGATATAGATCAATCAAAACCTACCCCAACCAACATTCTTAAGCCACACAATTTTCTTGGCATGGGCAAACTTCTACGATAAATTCATCTTGGTTTCCTTTCGTGTCACCTTTTCCAAACCAAATTTTGAGTAGCATCAAACATAGTTCTCAAGTGGAATCAAATATAATAGTAAGAATTAGAAGAACTCAAAGACAAATTGTGCTCCATGCCCAATTTTATACCAACTTGATCTACAATAGCCATTTGAACCCCAAATAATTGCTTCTAAGTATGCAATGAGAACAATTTTAATATAGTTTAGTCTTCCCATTACACAGCACTCAAAAACCTTCAATGATGTTGCCCACAATTGTAAATATTATGATTGTGATTCTATTTATTTCTATAGTGTATCACCAAATGGAAGGATTGCATATTGGGTAAGGAGACAATTCTTCACTCTAACGAATCATTCAAAAGCATACTCCAAGTTCCATAACACATCCCTGATAATAGGCCTATCAATACCTTTCTCAGCCAAACACTTCTCTGTTGTCTCTCCAAACTTTCACAAGGAGTCATGATTTATTGTATCCACAAGATGAGGATCAATGATATGTTCAAGAATTCCTCTTTTCTACCAATGCATTTCCCACTCTACAATGTTGACTTTCTCTCTTGGAAGAGCAGGATTTATTGTAGGCCTTGCAAATAAAACCTCCATGACCACCACACCAAAAGAATAGTCATCAAACTTCTCAGTGAGTTGCTGCCTTCGAAAATAGTCGAGATCGAGGTATCCAAAACTTCCTTTCACAACAGTGCTCACATGTGTCTGGACTCTGCTCTAATGTATGTCTAGTTTTGACAAACCAAAACTTTCCACCTTAGCAAGAAGATTATCATCTAGCAAAATATTTGTTGTCTTCACATCATGGTGAATAATCCCATGTGCTTCCCCAGTATGAAGGTAGTGGAGGCCTCTTGCCACGCCTATACATATTTCAAGCCTTTGTTTCTATGATAGAGATGGAATATTTGTCCCATACAAATGACTCCTCAGAGGTCCATTCGTCATGTATTCATAAACCAAAATCATTTCACAGTGTTCCTCATAGTATCCAATTAGAGAAACAATATGGTGGTGTCGAACTTTAGACAACATAGCAATTTATGTTTATAATTTTGTGATACTTTGCACATATATGGGATTATCTCATTGAACCGTGGTAAGATACCACCCAGTAACCAACACAAAAAAGGAATACAACAACATGTGAAATTTTGTGCTGAAGAATCAATCACACAATTATGATAAGTTGCACAAGGCCAACAACCACAACCAAGCAAAACCAAGGATCACACTACAATCAATGCCAACAATAGAAAAAGTAGTCTAGTAAGTGGTCTTCATTCTAAAGTCAGGAATGGACTCAAATGATGCATCCAAAACCATTCTAGCACAGATTCAACCAAATTTTCCAACACAAGACAAAGGAAAGCATGTTGTCATAAGCATGAGTCTTCCAATGTCTTAGTTCTCATTACAGCAAGAGGTGCATTCTACAACCCAATATATAGTAGATGTGTCTGATGGGAAATGATAACATCATCATACATTTCCCATAAATCATTTTCAAAAATAAAAATAAAATAATAACAACTCTACTGAAAGGGCTAGTAACCATAATTACTCTTTCCTAATGGAAGCGATGCATCATTTGAGTCCCCTTTATAAACTAATAAATAAACATTGCAAATCCATCTTACACGGGGTCTAGCAAAAGTCAAGAGGAATAAAATCCCTCAAGATATAAACCTTTATTCAAGCTTTTTCACCTTGAGTTATTTGATCACCCGTGGTGTTTGATAGATTTAGGGTTAGGAACAATTTTATGGTTACATAAACAATTCTAGGGAAAAACCAATCTCGTTAACATAGTGGAAGAAAAACAATGCTTGTTCCACTCATAATTTTGACTACATAAACATGCTCCGCAATCCACCATGGAATCATGGATAATGGATGTTTAAATATTATGATTTATATGGCCACTTTCAAGTGACTCAACCTAGTGACAACACTCCACCTACAATCATACACCACTAGTTTGTTGAATCCATGTAAGGAAATATTGATGACAACAATGCATATTGTAGTGTAAAATTAAGGCATTCAAGTATAAAGTCCCCTATGATGTGACCCCACTATATATCTATGATTTGTTGCATGGAAGACTATTTGTGTCAAAGCACCCTGGAAGGTAAAAGTTGTGACCTCAAAGAATCATCCTAAACATTATGAATAAACTCTACAGAGATCCCAAGGTAATCTCAAATGTTGAAGTATCTTTAATTTCTACTAAATAATGATGCAAGTTACGCTGTCATTTGCAAAAGTTCAACTTGTTGATTATCTTCCCATAAGTCACACAAAGACCATGTCACAGAACCAACTACCCTTTGTCACGTAATCTATGCAGTAGAAGCAACACAATCTGAATTTAGAGGAATACACTAACAAGGACCCTATCAGTGTTCCTCTAGAATAACAGGTTCCACATTCAATTGATAAATCCCTAGAGCTCCATTTCCAAATTGACCAATATATTGCAAATGCATCATAGAAAACATGAATATCAAGTACCAAATCTAGACACAGATATAGAAAGGATACATCATCTTGAGCAGTTCACCCTATAGAAGCCCCATTGTGCTCATGGCACAAAAAGACAATACATGGTTCCTTTGCATGATCATTTCACCTTGAATAAATTTAAAGTAAAGAATTGTTATTCCACTACACACATTACCTTTAGGGTTTTCCGAGAAGAAAAAATTACTTCACCAAAATTGATCTAAAGTTTGGGTATCATTAGGCTCTGGTTGACCTTCAGATGTTTGGAAAACTACATTCAAGCAAAACGATGGTCTTTATGAATATCTGGAAACGACATTCATCATGGGTTACCTCAATGAAAATCTTCAACAAAACATGGGATGAGCACCTTCAACATATTGTTCAAATCTCATAAACTCTGCAACAACTCAAACTCCACCAATTTGGAAAAAAAACCTTCTCAATAAAGGGAATTCACTACCTTGGATACATTGTTGAGGAAACAAGAGTTCGCATCAATCCAAAGAAGATATAGATCAATCAAAACCTACCCCAACCAACATTCTTAAGCCACACAATTTTCTTGGCATGGGCAAACTTCTACGATGAATTCTTCTTGGTTTCCTTTCGTGTCACCTTTTCCAAACCAAATTTTGAGTAGCATCAAACATAGTTCTCAAGTGGAATCAAATATAATAGTAAGAGTTAGAATAAATCAAAGACAAATTGTTCTCCATGCCCAATTTTATACCAACCTGATCTACCATATCCATTTGAAACCCAAATAATTGCTTCTAAGCATGCAATGGGAACAATTTTAATCTAGTTTAGTCTCCCCATTACACAGCACTCAAGAACCTTCAATGATGTTACCCACAATTGTTAATCTTATGATTGTGATTCTATTGATTTCTATAGTCTATCACCAAATGGAAGGATTGCATACTGTGTAAGGAGACAATTCTTCACTCTAACAAATCATTCAAAGGCATACCCCAAGTTCCATATCACATCCCCGATAATAGGCCTATCAATACCTTGCTCAACCAAACACTTCCTTGATGTCTCTCCAAACTTTCGCAAGGAGCCACGATTTATTGTATCCACAAGATGAGGATCAATGATATGTTCAAGCATTCCTCTTTTCTACAAATGCACTTCCCACTTTGCAATGTTGACTTTCTCTCTTGGAAGAGTAGGATTTATAGTAGGCCTTGCAAAGAAAACTTCCATGAGCACCACACCAAAAGAATAGTCATCAAACTTCTCAGTGAGTTGCTACCTTCGATAATAGTCGAGATTGAGGTATCCAAAACTTCCTTTCATAACAGTGCTCACATGTGTTTGGTCTAATGTATGTCTAGTTTTGACAGACCAAAAATTGCCACCTTAGCAAGAAGATTCTCATCCAGCAAAATATTTGTTGTCTTCACATCATGGTGAATGATCCTTGTGCTTCCCCGATATGAAGGTAATGGAGGCCTCTTGCCACCCCTATACATATTTCAAGCCTTTGTTTCTATGATAGAGATGGAATATTTGTCCCATGCAAATGAATCCTCAGAGGTCCATTCGTCATGTATTCATAAACCAAAATCATTTCATAGTCTCCCTCATAGTATCCAATCAAAGAAACAAGATGGCAGTGTCTAACTTTAGACAACACAACAATTTTTGTTTCGAATTTTGTGAGACCTTGCACATATCTAGGATTATTTCATTGAACCGTGGTAAGATACCACCCAGTAACCAACACAAAAAAGGAATATAACAACATGTGAAATTTTGTGCTAAATAATCAATCACACAATTATGATAAGTTTCACAAGGCCAACAACCACAACCAAGAAAAACCAAGGATCACACTACAATCAATGCCAACAATAGCAAAAGTAGTCTAGTAAATGGTCTTCATTCTAAAGTCAGGAATGGGCTCATATGATGAGTGTCATGCATCCAAAACCCTTCTAGCATAGATTCAACCAAATTGTCCAACACAAGACAAAGGAAAGCATGTTATCATAAGCATGAATCTCCCAATGTCTTAGTTCTCATTACAGCAAGAGGTGAATTTTACAACCCAATATATAGTATATGTATCTCATGGCAATGCTAACACCATCATACATTACCCATAAATCATTTCCAAAAATAAAAAAAAAAAAAAACTCTACTGAAAGGGCTAGTACCTAGAATTCCTCTTTCCTAATAGAAGTGATGCATCATTTGAGTCCCCTTTATAAACTAATAAGCATTCCAGATCCATCTTACGAAGGGTCTAGAAAAATTCGAGAGGAATCAAATCCCTCAAGATACAAACCTTTATTTAATTTTTTTCACATCGAGTTATTTGATCACTCATGGTGTTTGATAGATTTCGGGTTAGGAACAATTTTATTGGTTACATAAACAAGTCCAGGGACAACCAATCTCACTAACATCGAGGTAGAAAAACTATGCTTGTTCCACTCATAATTTTCACTACATAAACATTCTCTGAAATCCACCATGGAATTATGGATAATGGATGTTTAAAGATTATGATTTATATGGCCACTTTCAAGTGACTCAACCTAGTGACAACATTGCAACTACAATTGTACACCATTGTTTGGTTGAACTCGTGTAAGGAACTATTGATGACATAGTAACCTATTTTAGTGTAACATCAAGGCATGCAAGGATAAAGTCCCCCTATGATGTGACCCACTAGATATCTATGATTTTTTGCATGGAAAACTCTTCATGTCAAAGCACCATGGAAGGTACAAGTTGTGATCTCAAAGCATCATCCTAAACATTGTGAGTCAACTCTACAAATATCCCAAGGTAATCTCAAATGTTGAAGTATCTTTAATTTATGCTAAATAAATATGCAAGTTAAGTTGTCATTTGCAAAAGTTCAACTTGTTTATTGTCTTCCCACAAGTCACATGAAGACTCATGGCATAGACCCAACTGTCCTTTGTCACGTAATATATGAAATAGAAGCAGCATAATGTGACTTTAGAGGATTACATTAACAAGGACCATATTAATGTTCTTCAATAATAACAGGTCCCACATTTAGTTGATATATCCCTAGAGCTCCATTGCCAAATTGACCAATATATTGCAAATGCATCATAGAAAACACGAATATCAAGTGCCAAATCTAGGCACATATACAAAAGGGATGCATCATCTTGAGCATTTCACCCTATAGAAGCCCCATTGTGCTCATGGTAGAGAAAGAAAATGCATGGTTCCTTTGCATGATCATTGCACCTTGAAGAAAATTAAAGTAAAGAACTATTATTCCATTGCACACATTACCTTTGGGGTTTGTCGAGAAGCATAATGTACTTCACCAAAATTGATCTAAAATTTGGGTATCATTAAGCTATGATTGACCCTCATATGTTTGGAAAACTACAATCAAGGAAAATGATGGTTTATATGAATAGTTGGAAATGACATTCATATCCGGTTACCTCAATGACAATATTCAACAAAACATGGGAAGCGCACCTTCAACATATTGTGCAAATCTCATAAACTTTGTGGCAACTCAAACTCCACCAATTTGGAAAAATGTTTCTTCTCAATAAAGGGAATTCGCTACCTTGGATACATTGTTGATGAAACAAGAGTTCGCATCAACCCATAGAAGATATATATCAATCATAACCTACCCCAACCAACATTCTTAAGCCATAAATTTTTCTTGGCATGGTAAAACCTCTACAATAAATTCACCTTGATCGCCTTTCGTGTCACCTTTTCCAAACCAAATTTTGGGTAGCATCAAACATGGTTCTCAAATGGAATTAAATATAACAATAAACATTTGAAGAAATCAAAGAGAAATTGTGCTCCACGCCCAATTTTATACCTGCCTAATTTACAACAGCCATTTGAAACCCAAATATTTGCTTCTAAGCATGCATTGGGAACAATTCTTATCTAGTTTAGTAACCCCATTACATAGCACTCAAAAACCTTTAATGATGTTACCCACAATTGTTAATCTTATGACTGTGATTCTATTGACTTCTACAGTCTATCACCAAATGGAAGGATTGCATACTGGGCAAGGAGACAATTCTTCACTCTAACAGATCATTCAAAGGCATACTCCAAGTTCCATAGCACATCCCCCATAACAGGCCTATCAATATCTTGCTTTTCCAAACACTTATTTGTTGTCTCTCCAAACTTTCGCAAGGAGCCATGATTTATTGTATCCACAAGATGAGATCAATAATCTGGTCAAGCATTCCTCTTTTCTGCTAGTGCATTTCCCACTTTGCAATGTTGACTTTCTCTCTTGGAAGAGCAGGATTTATCGCAAGCCTTGCATAGAAAACCTCCATGAGAACCACACCAAAAGAATAGACAACAAAATTCTCAGTGAGTTGTTGCCTTCAAAAATACTTGAGATCAAGGTATCCAAAACTTCTTTTCACAGTAGTGCTCACGTGTGTCTGGTCTAATGCATGTCTAGTTTTTGACAGACCAAAACTTGCCACCTTAGCAAGAAGATTCTCATCCAGCTAAATATTTGTTGCCTTCACATCATGGTAAATAATCCCCTATGTTGCCCAATATGAAGGTAATGGAGGCCTCTTTCCACCCCTATACATATTTCAAGCCTATGTTTCTAGGATAGAGATGGAAGATCTGTCCCATGCAAATGAATCCTCAGAGGCCCACTAGCCATGTATTCATAAAACAAAATAATCTGACAACGTTCCTCGTAGTATCCAATCAGAGAAACAAGATGGTGGTGTTGAAATTTATACAACATATCAATTTCTATTTGGAATCCTATGAGACCTTGCTCAAGTCTGGGATAATCTCGTTGAACTGCAACTTTGGTCCCATCTTCTAGTTCACCTTTATAAACTTCACAAAAACTTCCCATGTCGAGTATAAAATGTTCATCAAAGTTGTTAGTTGATTATTGTATCTTTGCAAATGTAATGAACTGGACCACACTTGAAGGTGCAGATGAAACATAGCTACCAGTACCACTCTTGTGGGAACCTGGGGAAACTTTGTTGGCCATAGTTTCTGAATTCCCACCATGCAAAGGAAGAGGCAACTAGGTTGGAGGGGATTTCTTTCACTTCGATTTTGGGTGGATATACATGCAATACCTTGTTTCTAGTAGTCTTAGTGCAGAAAAAGCTCCAACAATTGATCCAATAATAGGTCCCATCTTCCCATTTTTTCTTTTGGAGTTCATAGGACTATTTCCATGAACAGGATAGGGCTCGTCCAAACTTCCAACAAGACTGCTTATCTTCATTATTTCCAACCCATTTAGTATAACATTAACATTTGTATTATCATATAGAGGACTTGTCAGACCAACTTGGATCTAGACTAGCTTTTCCCCAATTGAAGTGTTGGAAACAAAGTCTCGATAAATAGACACATCCAACCTCCTTGCCTTGCTATACATATCAAAGTCATCTAATGCAAGTTGGCCATTGATATAGGCACCACAAATCAAGAGATATATATCTAAACTACCAATATCACATAAATACATCTGAACAAAATATGTGAGAATAGATTCTACACTAAAAGTCCAAGAAATGTTGAAATTTTGGGTTTACAATACTAGATGCACTCATAGTCATTTCCTGTGTTGTTGCATAGACCATGTTAGGATAAATAGCGTCACTAACAAGTGCATTGTATTTGATAAAGCTAGGATTAATAGAAGAACTCTTAGTAGTAGTTTTTATCTTCAAATACTTCTGAACAATCTCCCAAACTCTTCACAAATTATCATTCCTAGAATCGATCTTAGTTCCTCCCATATTAATCATATAGATTGTCTTCAGATCTATGCTAGAGAGTGCATATCCATCCACAAGAGTTTGAGTAGATAGAGCCCTCGTTAGTATCAATCCATCATGGGCAGAGACAACCTCAATGTTATTGACAAATGCCAGAGACCTTTTCATTTTCCAACATTCTTCCATCTTGTAGTAATATGGAAGCACTAAAACTAGGTGTGGAGATCCATGAAGAAATAATTATAAATGAGTTTTTGTATGATGTGTTCATATAAAATGCCCTCATAAACATGCATGAAAAATGTTGAAGTATATGGAAGTCACATGAATTGTTTAACAAAATGCATCAACAAAATGTTGTGTCACAGACAACCATGCTTGCAAGATATGCACAGAATCAACTCATTGATGAAGCCCTAAAGTTGTTTAAGTAAATTCCTCAACGGAATGTGGTCTCATGGAATGCCATGATTGCAGGATTTACACAAAATGAGCGTCGTAAGGAAGCTCTGAAGCTATTTTTTGTAATGAAATTGATGGGCATAAGAGCTAATTCAAAAAAAATGTTAGTCTTCTTTCAACTTGTGTTAGCTTGGAGCAGGGTATGGAAATCCATCAAGAAATAATTCAAAGTGGATTTCAATTTCGATGTTGTGGTGGTGATTGCACTTTTTGATATGTATTATAGGCAAGTCACGGTAATTATTTGGAAAAATGCATCATAGAGACCTCATGTCTTGGAATGCGATGATTACAGGTTATAAACAGAATGGGCTTGTACAAGAAGCCCTAGAACTCTTTAAGGAAATGCATGATGTGAATGTAGGCTCATGGAATGCATTAATAACATGATTTGCATAGAATGGGCGTGGTGCAAAAGCCTTGGATATTTTTCAACAAATGAAATCGGCAAGTATGAAGCCAGACTCAACAAAATTTGTTAATATTCTTCTAGTATGTGTCAATTTAGAAGCTTTGGAATAGGGTATGGAGATCCACGAAAAAATAAGTAGAAATGGATTCATGTTTGATGTCATGGGGGTGCATTCCTTGATAGAAATGTATGCAAAAAGTGGGTGCATTCATAAGGAAGTTGAATTATTTGAGAAAATGCCTCAACTAGATATAGTCTCATGGAATGAAGTGATTGCAAGATACACAACGCATGGCTAGGGAAAGGAGGCACTAAAACTCTTTGAAAAAATGAACCATTATGGGATGAACCCGAATCATGTGACCTTAGTGTTTTATCTACATGAAACCATGAAAGTTTAGTTGATGAAGGCTGTAAATATTTTTACTACATGAGAGAATATTATCAAATCACACTTGCAATGGAGCACTATATATATGTGTGTGTGTGTGTGTGTGTGTGTGTGTGTGTATTTGACCTTCTTGGCTAAGCTAGCTTTTTGTATGAAGCAAAAGACTTTATCAATAAAATGTTAATAAAACCTGATGCAATTGTCTGGAGTTGTTTGCTCGGTTCATGTAAACTAAATAATAATATGAACCTAGCAGAATGCATGGAAAAATGTATTTCTGATCTAGACCCTAACAATTTGGCCCCTTACGTACTTCTCTCAATTATTTATGTTGAAACTGGCAGGTGGATTAACATTGAAAGTGTAAAAAAAATTATGAAAGAAAGAGGCCTAAAAAATACTCCTCGATGCAGTTGGATTAAGATCAATAGACAAATACATGTTTTCCTTACAACAAATAGATCACATGCACAAATAGAGGAAATCTACTCACTTTTATCTTGGGAGATGTAGGTGTGGGTGTCTTCTTTACAGGAGGTTTGTACTAAATTCTATGAAGGAGGAGAAAGAGAATTTTTTTTGCTACAGCAGTGAGAAGCTTTCCATTTCATTTGGTTTTTTAAATAGATCTCCTAGAACAACCATTCTAATTGTCAAGAACCTCTGAGGATGTGGTGATTGTCACTCTGCACCCAAGTTCATTTCCAAGATTGTTTCCCGCAAAATCATTGTGAGGTTACCATCATTTCAAGGATGGATATTGTTCATGTGGAAATTATTCGTGATGTTAAGTGGAGCAAGATATAATCATAAACTTGAATTATATCCTTGTATGAATAAATTAACTATACAAGGTAATGTTTGGATATCTGGTGTGTGATGTTGTTCTTTGATTGGCAGAATTAGTATGTGGATTAATTGTGGAAAGTCATTGCCTACTTCTACTAAAGGCACATATCTTCCTAACCATTTAGTAGGATGATGATTATTTAGAATCCATATTTATCGATCTCTAAAATCTATTCTAGACAAGAGGCTTGAGCATAATGTGAAACTCTCAAGCCATACCAATAAATAGTAATATGAACATGGAACAAAGCCTGAACAAGGGATATGCAAAGAGAGAATTGGGATTCCTAGTACACCTAAAGTTTCTGTTGAAGCTTTAGCTTTTCCAGATTAAAATCAAATCAAATTTTCCATTACATTTCTTCTATTTCCATATGGCCTGCATCTGACTCTTTGAAGTGATTATATGAGCTAAATGAACCATGTTACTATAATGATTCAATCACTCGATCTCTCCATCCAAGTGATGGCGATTTTTGTGTTTACATATATAATTGCTTCTACATGCGAATGAGAATGTCACAAGTCATAGGAGTCAACGGGTCTAGTGAGGAGGAGCGCTCGAAGCCACTGACTATGAAAGGGTGATTGGGGTTCCATACTGAAGAGGAGGTGCATACCTCTAGACTACAATCACATCGACGAGAGGCCAAGAGAGTCGACTGTGAGAAGGAGAGTGAGGGGACCGAAGTAACGAGGAGACGAGGTCGAGCATTAATAGTGTGAGGGACCAGTGTGTATTTCGAGTCAAACCGGTGGGAGTGTTATTGTAAACTGTGATATGGATCGGTTCCCATTCCTCTTTCAAAGCCTGTTGTGAGTTTGATATATGGAGTTAGTTGTGGTATGGAAGGCGAGGCCAGTTGGGAGGAGTCGACTATGGAGAGGTGTCGAGACCAACAGCCCAAATGGGGTGCTAAGGTTGCAGGATTTCAGGCCAACCGTGCTTTGGTATTAATTATGCAGGTATAACGTATGGAAGGGCAGAGTATGGGCAATGACGCTTGGTGGTAAGGGGTTGAGTGTGGTATATGTTGGTATAGTTTGAGTGGGCGGAAGTAATTGGGTTGTATGAGAAACCACTGGGGCATCGCAGGTGTACAGGAGTAACCAAACGCATACAAAAACATTCAAACACATACAAGGTGTAGAGAATAAAGCAATGGAAGAGGTGCCAGTTCTGTAAAATAGGAAGAACAGGAGGGAGTTACAAGGGCAGAAAAGCTAAAATGGAGCTGGCTTTGATGCCATGTCAGGGTAGGAGGTAACTCCTCAAATGTATTATTATGTATTGCATTAATACTGATCATGAATATATACATAGAGGGAGAGATTCTTGGGCTTCATCTCCCAGTGTCTCTTCATTTCCTATTCTCCTTTTTTCTATTTACACTATTTTACACAAATTCCCTAGTCCCAAAGATTAGGTGTCAACACAATCAATCACAAAATAATTCCTTAAATAGAAAACTCACTAACCATTTGAATTTCCTTTAATAGAAGTAACAAATGCACAAGTTTAATCATTGTTTTGGTGAGCACGAATTGGTGAGACCAAGCAATAATAAGCACAAGTTTGTGCATGGAGCTTGTAAGAGCAAGAGTGTGCAAGAGAGGCTTATGCACAGGTTGGTAGAGGGATGAAAACATCAACAGTCTTACAAGGGTTTCAAGCTTAGATCAAGCAAAGGGTTTTTCCCAATTGGGTTCCCCACTAAAAAGAAAATTATCTCTTGAATTGTGTGACCATGTTTTATTTCTTTTCCTAATTCCGCTACAAATTGAGTAGAGAAATTTTGTGTTTGTAAGAAAAGAAAGTGTTCTTTTAGATTGTTCTTATTAGCAAATCAAAATTTCATGGAAATTCGACATGGTATTAAAGCTCTTGGAACAAATTTAAGATCATCACAAGTGCATCACACAAGGAAAGGAAGGTCTGAGGAAGCTAAGTCCCTTAGATATTGGTTTGAAGTGAAAGGAGGCCGAGATAGTATTTCTTCTTGGGTGTTTCAAGAAAGCTAAGATTGGGCAGGTAGTGGTTGTGTGACAAGGTTGAAGTCTGGAATGTTTTTTGTGCAATATTAGTGGGCATATTATCTTCAGAACATTCTGAAATAACTTTGTGTCTCTTGGAAATAGATCGATCTCATGTAACAGAGATTTGGTAGGGTCATAAGGCCTCAAAAGAAGTTTCTACAGGGGTCGAGTAGAACCCAATAACAACGCAAGTGGAAAGGGTGATAGAAGAAGGCTTCATGCAAGTGTTGAAGGAACTAGCAGGCCAAGAGGAGGGTTGTAGCAGCTGCTATAACAGCCCTAACCAGGGCCAAAGGTTGTTGACACTTGTACAAGAACAGGTCCAAAAGAATTGAGAAATAAGTTGGTCCCTCAAGTATGATATTCCTCCTTTCAAGTATCATGTTGATGCTAGGTTCATAGAGGCCATGTTTGGACAGAAGTGGGTAGATCGTGTACAGGTTGGAAGAGTGTTAGAGGGCTACCAGAAGAAGCCCTAAGTTCAATCCTTGTGAAGGACTACAAGACTAATAGGATAGGTTGAACTATTTGAGCACTAAGTAAAACTTCTTGTGAAAGACTACAAGATTGTTAATGGGCAAGTTTTTTAGAGAGCTCTTAGGGGAAGCAATATGTCTTACCCGGGGTTGAGAGAAGATCAATATATAGAGGGAGCATTGAACTTCATAGCTTGGAAAGGGAGAACCATGATAGTGTTGGAAGATAACGAGGTGGGAGAGTACATCAAGTAGGCTATAGTACCACCTCAAGACCCCCAACAATTGGCCCAACATGATAAGAATGATATCAAGGAAATGAGGATCATTCTAGAAGGGATCAAAGATCAAATAGTGCCTCATATCCATGAGAAGAAGACATTGTATGAGATGTACAATATAATCATGAAGTTGTATCAAAGTACCAGTGATACCAGGAATATTACTCTTAAGGAGAATTTGAGGAGTATCCGGATGAGCCCATTGTCCCATATTTGACAAGGTTCACTCAGGTACGAGATGAACTAGGTGGGGTGGGCGAGGTTGTATCTGATCATGATCTTGTGGGTTTTTCCTTACTTGGACTTCACAAGTCGTCGAAAGGGTTCCAGGATGTTGTTAGTGGGAGAGAGAACTTCTTAAAGATGGAAAGGTTTTCAACTAAATGCATACAAGAAGAGATCCGAAGAGGAAACATAGAAGGGAGATCAGTTATGACAAAGGATGAGGAGAACTGTGCTTTGGTAGGAAAGGCTAGCAAGGTTAAGGGCAAGAAGGGCCAAGGAGAGGTTGGGTTCAATGATAAGGGAAAGAAGAAGGATCTACGTAATATCAAGTGCTTTCATTTCCATTAGTTTGGACATTATGCTTTTAAGTGCGCTGGTAAGAAGAAAGGGTTCGAGAAGGATCATGTTGTTGCATCATCGAAGGTACATGACTTTTCTACACATTTCAAGAAGGATATCTCATTAGTGGCTTGCATGGAAAGCTCAGTAGATAACAATATGTGGTATCTTGATTCAGGAGATTCCTTCCACATGACCAGGAATAGGAAGAGTTTCAGCCACCTGAAGGAGAAGGACATACAGGTTCAGATTGAGCTAGGAGATGATGGTCAGTATGCAGCTAGAGGAGTTGGTACTATCATCTTTCATAGGGAGTCAGGTAATTCCCTTCACCTCAAAGATGTTCTTTATGTTCGAGGATTGAGGTAGAATTTTTTTTTGGTAGCCACCCTTGAGGACAAGGGATATGATGTCATCTTCAACAAAGGTAAGGTGTACCTCCATCACTTAGATTTTGGATGTAAGAAGAAGATAGGTTTGAGGTTGAAGAATCTCTACAATTTGTAGGTAGATACAGGTGCAGCCTTGAGAAACAAAGCAGGTAGCGCATAGAGCAGAGAAGTGATGGTTGAGCAAGAGCAGGATAGAGCCCTCAAGATGGAGTCTCGGCCAATATCTCAGTTTCAGTCCAAGCTAGTTGGAAATTAGGCTGACCATCAGGATGATGATGATGAGGACCCTATCCCAGGGTGAGGGGAGGCCGCCACTCAATCAGAGACTTCCAGTATTGGGAGAGTTTGAGCCAGGTGGGCAGAGTATTTGGTTAAGGGAGATCTAAAGAGATTTGAGCCTCCCAAAATCAATAAGAAGCCACAAGGATATACACAATACATGGAATTTATGGCTAAATTGGTGGACTCGTAGAGCATGGTGGGAAAGAACGGGTATTCAAAGAAGGTTCCATAGAAGAAAACAGTGAATTCTTCTATTTCAGAGGGAAAATTTGCAGCAACAGAGAACTTGGAAGAGTTGAAGATAGATCCGGGTGGACGAGATTCTTCCAGGAACAACTTCCTCTCTAAGAGGGAGTGTTGAAAATATTAGTGAGAAGAGTGTGTTTGGTCAATTTAGAGTGTCCTAAATTGCTATATTAATTTTCAATCCGGGAGTCGTAAATTGTTGAAGTGGGTGCACTATATGTGCAAGATAACCTATTTCTTACTTTTTGTCGTTTTTTATTTTTATTTTGTCTTTGGGGGTTTTTATCTTAGTTTATCTCCTACTTGTGAAATGGAAATTCTAAATGGATATAAATATTCAAGGCAATTATGTCCTTTGAAATGATTTCCAAAACTTCAAACTTCAGAAGATCTTAGAACATGCAATGATGAAATTAATTCCTAAAAGAAAATGAAAATGTGCCACTATTCTAATTAAACAAACAGTGAACTATTGATCATGAAACCATTATCCCTGCTGCTGTCTGGATACAAAAGAAATGAATTAAGCTACTGTACTCAAACAAATCCAAAAATTGCAAGTAAATTAAAGCTAAAATCAAATTATATCAGTTCATATTCTGACCTCTCGCCAGTTAATCTCGCTATGGCTTTCGGAGGTAATCATCAACAACCTGAGCAATCTGATATCTAATTTGCAGAAAAATAAACTAATATCAAATTACACACTCATACTTCAATCCCTCACCATTAGTCTCGCTATGGCTTTCGAGGTAACTAATAATGACATGAGCAATTTAATATCTAATTTGTAGAGAAATAAACTAATATCAAATTACACACTCATACTTCAATCCCTCACCATTAGTCTCGCTATGGCTTTCGGAGGTAACTAATAATGACATAAGCAATTTAATATCTAATTTGCAGAGAAATAAACTAATATCAAATTACACACTCATACTTCAATCCCTCACCATTAGTCTCGCTATGGCTTTCGTAGATAACTGATAATGGCATGAACAATTTAATATCTAATCTAACTAATAAAACCAATGAACAATCTTGAAATAAACAAAACAGTGTTGGAATTAAAAGCTAAGAAAAATAAATCAGCAGAAAGACAAGATTGATTCCATGTCATTAGTCAGTGTGGAAACTATATGCAAATGCCCGGGCTGCCTACTGTAATCTGGAACAAATACACTGATTAGCGTTAACAACAATCTAAAGCATGTAGAATTATGGACAAAAATGAAATGTTAATACCATAAGAAATGCAATATATACAAGTGAATAACTATGGCATAATGAACATAGAGAAACATAGCATGAAACTATACAGCAATAAACAAAACCTCGGCGTGTGCAGGGGCCCTCTGCACAACCTTGGGCAACAGCTATCAACCACGAATTATGCTCAGAAACAGAGTCTTCTCATATATTTAGAACACAGTCATAACAACGAAACAATGTCACGGCACATTGGGCTCATTAACAGTCAACAATACATTCCAAAAGATTAACTATTATGCGTATGGAAATGCATATTTATAACAGAAGGTTACATAACTAATTTCATAAAAATTGCGCTGACAGAGGACACGTGAACGACAATGTCCATGGATCTAGCATCATGGTTGTCGTGATGATTAAATCTATTGAGGGTGGCTATTGGATTCGCCTTATGGAGCAGTCCACAGGTGTTGATATGTCCCCAGAGATCTAGGAACAGCCACGCAAGTCTTCACATGCTTAGAAACAGAGTCTTGTTGCTGTAGGACTCCTATATTTGACCACTGCTTGACCACCTTTGACCACGGCCTTCTTTGATGAATTCTACTAAGCCAATAGGACTCGGTCCATGTCCACGTAATTTTCAACTTGCTCATGTGGCTCGATTTGCCTGAAGACACCTGCAATATAGAGTTTAACAAAAAGGTTGTGGAAAGTTGAACTAGCTGCGGAAAGTGACAAGATTCCGCAGCTTATGAGCAAAAATCTAGTTCAAAAAACAAACACAAGACATAGTTAGAAAACCACTTTATGTGCTCTTTTAAACTCAAGATGCAATGATGTTGATAGCTTAGGAGGTCCAGGTAAATGGAAAGAGACTAGGAAAGTGTATAGGAAAGATGCAAGTTTGGGGCTCAATATACCCCCACTATGAAGGTGTTGCATGTCCCCATGCAACCAAAATTTTGACCATCCTTTCTTCAATCCATATGCTCTGACACCTCTGCCAGCACATCCAGCCCTCTTTTCCTCTTCCTTGGTTGACAAGTGTTGTATTCAACCTCTTGCATTTCTTCTTCAATTTCCTGTTCTCTTTCTGCCACAGTCCCAAATGTAACATAGTGTTGTCATGAATGATCTTGTCCAATCTGCTTTGTTCCTTTAGTGCTTCATTTTCTTGTTTAATGTGTCTTTTTAAAACCTCCAATTCAAAGACTTCTTGTTTCAACGATTGGACTAGATATTCTTGTGCTGTGTGAGGCTGAGTGGATGATGTGCTTGGACCTACAGCTGTCTTCTCTAAGGATTCTATATAATCATACATCTCCTGCTGATTCGGGTCTACCTCGGGTGTAGTTTTCCTTGGGCTGACCCCAAAATACTGTTAAGAGGGAATGATTTCAAAATTTTGCCGAGAGGGACTCATGTCAACATCTGATTGTGAAATGGAAGTATGGTGTGGGCTACGGTCAGGAGAGGTTGTTGGAGGCTTTTCTGGGGTTTCCCCCCCCAAATCAATAAAGTGGGGCCCTTTGGTTTTTAATGTCTTTAATTTCCCTTTAAGCCTAGAGCTTCTTCTTACATGTTGTGGACTAGTATCTTCCTCCATACTCTGCTTTCCTTTTCGTTTCTTCTTGGCTGCAGCCACTTGTTCTCGAAGATAAGCTAATCTTTCGGATAGTGTTTGGTGGTATTATTTTTGAGAAGGCTCTAAAGTTTGATATACAGCTTCTATGTTTCGTTTCCCTTTTGATTTTCCTTGGTTTCTATCCTTGGTTCTTTCCAGCCTCTCTTCTTGATTAACCTTTTTGGTTTTGCTAATAGGAGGGTCTTGAATTATTACACTTGTCTCCTTCCTCCTACTCCTTCTTCTTGTACTACTCTCAGGTACCTTGAGTGGCTCTTGAAAGTAGTTCCTCACCAAAAACCATTCCCAGGTGTCCCTTTTTTTCTTCAACTGGTCTTCAATTAGAATTCTCACAAGCCCATGATGATACAAATGGGGTTCTACGTCTTCTATATTCTTTTGGACTGTTGTACACATCTTTTTCAAGCTCAGCGATAAAAAGTAGGGCAGATTGAGGGTTTGGTTTTCTAAAAATTTCATCAACAACCGAGTATGATACATATACATTGACCCGAAACGGCCTTCACAAGTAATGAACTTTTGAATAATTAACAATAAACTGGCCCACTCCTCTTTTAAAGCATGGACAAGAATTCCTCTTTTGAATATAGTTACATCCATACCTGGATTACGTAGTATGACTCTCCAAGCCTTCTCGTCAAAGCTCTTGTTCTTGAACCAGCGTTCACCTTCCTGCGGAAGTTTTGTAACAACTGCTATGGATGCCTCGGTGATTGTAAATTTAAGGTCCCCAATCTCCACCTCCTGGCCGTTAAAATACCTTGCAAAGGTATTTGTAATTTCATTATTGTAGCCTTTGAATTTTTGTATAAACCATAGCCATCTTGCCTTCTTCAGTATGTATTTCACTTGCGGGTATCCTTCCAAAAACTTGGGCCCTTCTGGTTCTGCCCTCAACAACAGACCCATCCCTCCTTCTGTTCTTAAAATTTGTCTGCGTGAGGAGGGTTTAGCGGAAGTGAGACAGCTGGGTTATAGGAGTGAACAGAGTTTATGGAGACAACCAATGACTGTGAGCGGAAAACAAAGGACAGGCAGCGGAAGTGAATTCATAAAATGGGGTGAAGGCTTATGTGAGCAAGGTGGAAATGCAGCCATGATGTCAATAGAATAGTAGGGAGAGTACAGTGCATCTGGCATAACTTTAAATTGGGTGGCTGCAGAGTAGACACAAACACGTTTATGAAACGACTGCGGATTTTGTGCGGCTGAGAAGAGTCGTAGTCAAATTGACCACGTCCTCATGATTACAGGTGGAGTGTTAAAATGCAGCCAACACAAATTAAATCCGAAGGCTAATCGTAAGACAGTTTGGAAAATAAATACATGGTTCGTGGAGGAATGTTGTGGAATGATTATGGAGGCTATCATGCCAATCATTACATATAGTGGAGCTTATAGTTTAATAACTATGCAAAAATGTGCTTTGATTGCTATTTGAAATAAATTTCTACTCATACCTTGGAATTATTGCCATTTGTTGTCCATTAACCCTTGATCAACTCCTCCTTATTGATGCCTTTAGGTGCCCCATGTCTTCATAATATGTCTTCGGTCATTTAATTTCATGATTATGTAACTAATCATCTTGACTGTCAATTTTTTTTTTTTAAACAAAGTGGTGGCTGTGGAAACTGGTTTCAGCTATGGAAACTGACACAACAATCATTTTACTAAATGAAGATGGATAAATGATGACTGAATGAATGAAAATGGTCATGAAAGAAACTTTTATTGGTAGAATGAAATGAAGTGAATGAAATGGAGTGGAATGTAATGAAGTAGAGTGGAATGAAAATGAAATGGAGTGAAATGAGAATGAAGTGGAGTGGAAAAAAAAAAATGGAAAATATAGGGTGTCAGAGGATTCTGATTTTCACCTTGTATTTTCTGTATAAGACTGCCAATCTATGATTGGTTTTCAGGCTTATACAATTTTATTTTTTTTAACAAAAAGGAACAAAGGCTAGGTTGGTGGAGAAGAACGATTCTTCTTCACCAGCCTTATTGCAGAACTATCTTGAACCATTTTGACAAATTCCTCTTTTGAGAGTGGCTTATGATAGACCTTTAATCTGTGGCCATTCACAATAAGAGGAGTTTGAAATTCATCAATGGTTTTGATTCTTACCACTCCATTGCTAAAGACTTTGTCAATCTCATATGGCCCAAGCCAATGAGTCTAGAATTTACCTTTGAAGTCTTTAAATTTGGAATCAAATAGCAATGCCCAGTCTCCTTCTTGAAACTTTTTCTCTTTAATGTATTTATCATGCCACTTAGCTCTTTGATACTGAACTAGATCAGTTCTTAGGATTGCTTCTTGTCTGATCTCATCTAGCTCATTCAACTGCTCCATTCTATGCTTTTGGGCTTCTGATAGATCCATCCCCAACTGAACTGCCATCTTAAAAGTTTTGACTTGAAACTCAATGGGGAGCAGGACTTCTTTCCCATAAACAAGTTCATAGGGAGAATGTCCTATTATATTCCTCCATGTAGTTTTGTAGGCCCATAAGGCTTTAGGAAGCCTTTCTGCCCAATATCTTCTATGTAGATGAACAATTTTGGTGATGATGCCTTCAATAACTTTGTTTGTAGACTCCACTTATCCATTTGCTTGCGGATGGTAAGGAGTAGATTTTCTGTGCTTAATTTTGTATTCTTCCATCACCTTCTCCACCAGGTTGGATGTGAATTGACTTCCCTGATCTGTCACAATTTCTCTTGGAACACCAAAGCGAGTAAAAATATCCTCATAAAGAAAATTAACAACTGAATTTTCAGTAGCAAAAAATAATGCTTTAGCTTCTATCCATTTAGTGACATAATCAGTACATACCAATATATACTTCTTTTGTTTAGATGGTGGAGTAATAGGTCCAATGAAATCTAAAGCCCATTTTTCAAAGGGTTCGATGAGTACCTGCGGTTGTATTGGCATTTCATTTGAAAGGGTCGGTTTCCCTACACTTTGGCAACTGTCACACCTTTCGACATATTCTTTTGTATCTTTGAAGAGGGAAGGCCAATGATATCCTAAAGAGAGGATTTTATAGGCTGTCCTTTTATTAGCAAAGTGTCTGCCACATGGCTCATCATGACATGCCTTGAGGATGTCAGGCATTTCATCTTCTCTAACACATCTTCTGATCACAAGATCTGGCCTTGTTTTAAACAATTCGTTAGAAATCCTTGAATATTTTGAACTCTCCTAAATAATATTTCTTCTTTCACTAGGAAATAGATGTGGAGGTAGTTTCCCTGTAACCAAATAGTTAGCAATATCTGCATACCAAGGGGTCTTAGTAGTTACTGCAAATAATATTCATCCAGAAACTTATCCTCTACAAGAGAATCTTCTTTAGTATTCTGGATCCTAGACAAGAAATCAACTAACTGTATTTTGTTTCCCTGGTCTATCCAACACAATAATATTGAATTCTTGTAAAAGTAAGAGCAACCTTGTAACTCTACCATTAGTAACAGGTTTATTCATTAGATATCTAATCGCAGAATGATCAGTATGAATAAAAGTTTCATAGCTTATTATATAATGTTTAAACTTATTGATTGCATGAATAACAGCTAAGAACTCTTTTTCAGTTACAGTATAGTTCAACTCAGTGGGAGTCAAATTTTTACTGGTATAATAAATGGCATAAGGAACTAGATCTTTTTGTCCCAACACAGCTCCTAGAGCTGTATCTGAAGCATCTGTAGAAATATGGAAAGGAAGTTTCCAATTTGGTCCTCTCAAGATAGGTTCTTCAGATATTCTTGTCTTCAAAGTTTCAAATGCTAATTGACAATTAGGATCCCATTTGAATTCACAGTCTTTTGTAAGAAATTTGAAGAGTGGAGATGCTATTTTAGTGAATTTCTCTATAAATCTTCTATAATACCCAGTAAATCCCAGAAAACTTCTAACATCTTTTTGACAATTTTGAATAGGAAACTTGGAGATGACTTCAACTTTTGATCTATCGACTTTAATCCCATCCCCTGAAATGTGATGTCCCAAAACCATACGTTCAGTAAACATCATAAAGCATTTTCCGTGACTTAATAAAAGGTTTGCTTTTTTACATCTTATAAGGACTTTTTCCAAATTCTCTAATGCCTCTTCAAACGAATTACCATAAACTATAAAATCATCCATATAAACCTCTACACAATCATGGATTAGATTAGAAAAAATTCCATGTACTGCTCTTTGGAATGTTGCAGGTGCATTACATAATCCAAAAGGAAGCACTCGATAAGCAAAAGTTCCCCATGGACAAGTAAATGTGGTCTTATCTTGATCTTCAGGTGCTACCTGAATTTGATTATAGCCACTAAAACCATCCAAAAATGAAAAGTACTTTTTGCCTGCTAGTGTATCTAATACTTGATCGATAAAGGGCAAAGGAAAGTGATCCTTCAAATTTGCTTTGTTCAATTCCCTGTAATCAATGCATACTCTCCATTTACCATTCTTTTTAGGTACTATAACCAAAGGAGAAACCCATCGGCTATCTGAAATTGGATAAATGAAGTTTACATTGAGTAGTTTTTGGAGTTCTTATTTCACTATCTCCCTAAGGTTTGGATTCATCCTTCTCTGAGGTTGTCTAATTGGTCTATTGTTTTCCTCAATGTAGATGTGATGAATGCAAGTCTTAGGGTCAATACCTTTCATATCAGTATACTCCCATGCAAATGTAGTAGAATGTTTTTGCAAGATTTTGGTTAGCTCTTCCGGTTGTGATTTTTCCAAATTTTGATTGATATTCAATGTTTTACCTGGAAAAATATCAATGGCAGAACTACTGAACTCTTCCATAGAGTAAAGAGACATTTGTCTAGATGATAGATACTCAATGTTAGAATCTAACTGAAATTGTGTGTGATCATATTCTGAAGATGTTTCAAAATTTTCTAATGTGTTTAGAATTTGACTATCTTCACTAATTTCAGAAATGGTAAAGATAGGTTTTATAGTGTCCTCATCATCGACCCATTAATTATCTCCTACTTCTGTAATTGCTTTTGCTGGAGGATAAAATTGAATTTCTTTGTCGAACTACCATCAGAAATATGCATATCCCCAGATCTACAACTAATGAAAGCATCAGTTGTGGCTAGCCAAGGTCTTCCTAAGATGAGTGGATGCCCTCCTAAATTACTCTTGGGATTCAAAATCATGAAATCTACTGGATATTCCCAAGAATCTAGGGAGACTGAAATATCTTCTAATACACCATCTGGTTTGATTATTGATCTATCTGCAAGTTGCAGTAAGGTAGGTGTAAAAACAAGATTAGGAAGTTTAAGTTTTTCCATAGTCTGTCTACTCATAATGTTGATAGCAGCCCCTAAGTCAATCAAGGTATTTGGAATTTCTATTCCATTTATATGTGTCTTGAGAATTGGACTACCTGGATCTACATATTTCTGCATGGTAATTTTCCCATCATGATATCTGCAATTTTTCCTACCAGGTGGATTCTTCTTGTATCTCTTGGTTTCCTTCCTGGTCTTTTGAGACTCAACTCCTTTATTCTTTTTGCTAGAATAGGAATCTCTCTAATGGCTTGTAGCAAGGGAATCTTGATACAGACATTCTTTAATTCATCTAGGAAATCATATTCAGGCAACAAGATTTGTTTTTCCACCCCTTTGTCAATTTGTAATCTTTCAGGGAAAGGAGGTGTGGATGAAGATGCAGGTTGCTCAACTATAGGAGCTGCGGGGGTTGACTCTTTTTCTTTTTATTTTTGAGTGTTTGGGTTTTGAAGAGATGCTTCAGAACCTTTATTGGCTTTAAGAGAATCTTCCTCAGAAATACTTTGCTTTTGAGCATCTATAGAAGGTTTTTCTAAAACTCTACCAGATCTGAGTTGTACACCATTGAAAGGAACAATCATATAGGTAGGAAATTGTTGTCCTTCTACCATGTAAGCATTCTGAAGATTTTTATTATTGGGATTTGGCAATGGCTGGGATGGTAGTTGATTTGTCTTTTGTTGGAATGGAAGCAAGAGTTGAGAATTTGGATTTTTTTGAGAAGGTTGTTGTTGTTGTGGAAGTGGCAATGAAAGTTCTGGATTTTGATTTGGAAGTTGTGGAGCTTTTTGATTTTGAAAAGATGGAGGATATTGATAAAATTGAGCAAATCTCCCATAAGGATTTTGCATACCTTGTACCCATGATTGATATGGATTTTGAGGTTGGGACCAAGGTTATTGCCAAGGATTCCAATTTGGTGGTGGTTGAAAGTTCATAGGGTTATTAAACCCTTGATTTTATTGCCCCTGCCAAGGTCTCCTTGAAACAAAACAGAGAGATTCCACTGAATTTGGATCTTCTTGAAAGACAGCTTTGAGCCCAGGAATTGAAGGAAAATCCTTGGTCTCATGGCTTTCTGAGCAAATCATACATGTTTCTACAACTTTTGCATCCAAGGGGCATTCCCTTAGAGAATGCTTCTTCCTACATTTTGGACAAAGATGGCCAAAGCTTCAGCTTCTAATTTCTGCTTGTTTTGTATTTTAAGGGTGTCTAGTTGTTCACTAAGGCTCCCTAAAATATCAGTTTTGAACTCATCAAGCATATTGCCAATCTCTGCCCTACTTACTGATCCAGTTGCAGATTTGTTTGCTCTAATAAGAGAAGGATCTCTAGGCCCTTTTCCAGTTTTAGATTTTCCCCTCGAGAGATGGACACATAGTTCTGCTATGTCATGAAGTGGAAGTTGAGAAATATCTCCCTTTCCCATCATGTTTAAAATATCTATCCATTCATCTCTAATGGCTTTTAATAGAAGGGCTTTCAAGGTCTCCTCATCTAAGTTACTCATTTTTTCTCTTTTTAGGTTGTATTGAAATCTTTCAAGTAAATCCTCCAAGTTTTCATCTTCTTTTTGCACCATTTTGAATACCTCATCCTTATGGTTGGTGGGCGTGCAATAGTCCAAGTATCTATCCAAAAATGTTTGTTTCATATCATTCCAAGTCCTAATAGATTGAGTGACTAATCCCATGAACCATTTCAAAGCAGCTCCCTTCAATGTTGAAGGAAATAATTTGAGTTTTTGAGAGTCTTCCATATAGTCATAAGTTCGGCACACGACTTCAAACTCAAATAGAAATGTTTCACGATCCTCACTTCGCAACCCATAAAATTTTGGGAGGACAGATGGTGAGATGTTTTTCATTGCTGTATGAGATTCCTCATCAACTATAGGATATCCAAATGAGTTATCTCCATCCCTATTTCCCCCATTGTTGCCTCTACCTCCTCCATTGTTTCCTCCTCCTCTACCTCTACCTCCTCCTCCTAATCCGTTTACTACTTCCTCTGTCATGATAGTTTCCCCAGAGTTTTCAGAGTCCTCTGGTTCTTCTACTATTGACGAACGAGGAGGAATTTCTCCCTCTTCTTCTTCAGGTGATTCTACTTCTTTGATTACAATATGTTCCCCTGTAGAAGTAAAGAAAGGTTCTTTTCCTAAGTCAGATTTGATGGATAGTGTGGGAGAGTCTCCTAATTCAGCTGCTGCCCCTTGAATTCCAGGAATCCTAAGGCTGGGAGTGTGAGTTGAAGATGATGGAGGTGTATCTTGTCTATGCCTTGAAGTAGATGGAGTTGTAAAAATCAAACTCTTGGCCCTACCTATAAACCTTCCCCTAGAATCTCTTGCTCTATGCATGTCATTTTTTATTTTTTTATCTTCAAGTCGGGCTAATAATTCTCTTTTTGATCTTCTGGATCACACTAGGTGCAAGAAGAGAGCATACTCAAGAAATTATTGAACCAATAATTCTCTTTTCTGATCCTCCAGATCACACTAGGTGCAAGAGGAGAGAATACTTTGAGAAGTTATCAATTTTTCCCTTCTTTAAATTTTTTCTCTTTTTTTTTTTTTTTTTAAGAAATTGGCTACCTAGTTACACTTCCCCGGCAATGGCGCCAAAATGTTTGGTCAATTTAGAGTGTCCTAAATTGCTATATTAATTTTCAATCCGGGAGTCGTAAACTGTTGAAGTGTGGTGCACTATATGTGCAAGATAACCTATTTCTTACTTTTTGTCGTTTTTTATTTTTATTTTGTTTTTGGGGGTTTTTATCTTAGTTTATCTCCTACTTGTGAAATGGAAATTCTAAATGGATATAAATATTCAAGGCAATTATGTCCTTTGAAATGATTTCCAAAACTTCAAACTTCAGAAGATCTTAGAACATGCAATGATGAAATTAATTCCTAAAAGAAAATGAAAATGTGCCACTATTCTAATTAAACAAACAGTGAACTATTGATCATGAAACCATTATCCCTGCTGCTGTCTGAATACAAAAGAAATGAATTAAGCTATTGTACTCAAAGAAATCCAAAAATTGCAAGTAAAGTAAAGCTAAAATCAAATTATATCAGTTCATATTCTAACCCCTTGGCAGTTAGTCTCGCTATGGCTTTCGGAGGTAATCATCAACAACCTGAGCAATCTGATATCTAATTTGCAGAAAAATAAACTAATATCAAATTACACACTCATACTTCAATCCCTCACCATTAGTCTCGCTATGGCTTTCAGAGGTAACTGATACTGACATGAGCAATTTAATATCTAATTTGCAGAGAAATAAATTAATATCAAATTACACACTCATACTTCAATCCCTCACCATTAGTCTCGCTATGGCTTTCGGAGGTAACTGATAATGACATGAGCAATCTAATATCCAATTTGCAGAGAAATAAACTAATATCAAATTACACACTCATACTTCAATCCCTCACCATTAGTCTCGCTATGGCTTTCAGAGGTAACTAATAATGACATGAGCAATTTAATATCTAATCTAACTAATAAAGCCAATGAACAATCTTGAAATAAATAAAACAGTGCTGGAATTAAAAGCTAAGAAAAATAAATCAGCAGAAAGACAAGATTGATTCCATGTCATTAGTCATTGTGGAAACTATATGCAAATGCTCGGGCTGCCTACTGTAATCTGGAACAAATACACTGATTAGCGTTAACAGCAATGTAAACTTGCAGAATTATGGACAAAAATGAAACGTTAATACCATAAGAAATGCAATATATACAAGTGAATAACTATGGCATAATGAACGTAGAGAAACACAGCATGAAACTGTACAGCAATGAACAAAACCTCGGCGTGTGCAGGGGCCCTCTGTACAACCTCGGGCAACAGCTATCAACCACGAATTATGCTCAGAAACAGAGTCTTCTCATATATTTAGAACGCAGTCATAACAACAAAAAATGTCAGAACATAGTGGGCTCGTTAATAGTCAACAATGCATTCCAAAAGACTAACTATTATGCGTATGGAAACACATTATTTATAACAGAAGGCTACATAACTAATTTCATAAAAATTGCGCTGACAGAGGACACGTGAACGACAATGTCCATGGATCTAGCATCATGGCTACTGTGATGATTAAATCTATTAAGGGTGGCTGCTGGGTTTGCCTTATGGAGCAATCCACAGGTGTTGATATGTCCCCAGAGATCTAGGAACGGCCACACAAGTCTTCACGTGCTTAGAACGGAGTCATGTTGTTGTAGGTCTCCTATATTTGACCACCGCTTGACCACCTTTGACCACGGCTTTCTTTGATGAATTCGACTGAGCCAATAGGACTCGGTCCATGTCCACGTCATTTTCAACTTGCCCATGTGGCTCGATTTTCCTGAAGACACCTGCAATATAGAGTTTAACAAAAAGGCTGCGGAAAGTGACAAGATTCCGCATCTTATGAGCAAAAATCTAGTTCAAATAACAAACACAAGACATAGTTAGAAAACTAGTTTATGTGCTCTTTTAAACTCAATATGCAATGATGTTGATAGCTTAGGAGGTCCAAGTAAATGGAAAGAGTCTAGGAAAGTGTATAGGAAAGATGCCAGTTTGGGGCTCAACAAAGTGTTCATTGATTTGTGCCTTAATCATAGGATCCAAAACAAGTTCCTTATTGTGCATGACTCGAGTTCCTAAAATGGTGTTAATGTTCAATGTGGAGGGTCTATTGGTGGTAGGACACCATCTATTCATGTGGATGAATTTATGGCTATACAACATGAATGCCAATAGCCAGTAGCTTCAGCTAGTGGAGACCTACAGAAACTTGTGCAAACACTACCACCTAAGACTGAGAGCAGTGTTGATAAAAATACTAAATCTAGATAACTAAAGTCTCACCTTGAAGATGACTAATAGGAAATCAATATTAATTTGGAAGTTGTCTTTTAATCAGAAGACTTGTTGAATCACAAACAATTTTCCTTTTGATTCAAACCAAGATGAATCAAACCATCCCCCCTTCCTCACTCTTTCAAATAGCATAGTTGGATCCTTTTAATAAAATTAGTTTGGATAGTACCCCATTTCACTAGGACTACTATTGTTTTTTGTGAATTCAAACAATCCCCCTCCCTCTCTTTCAAGAAGCACAGTCAGATCCTTCAGTTCCCCTGGACTGGTATCATTTTTTATAGTCCAAACCATCCGCTCCCCCTCTTTCATGTAGCACAGTTAGATCCTTCGAAGAAAAGCAATTTCACGAGTGCCCCAGTTCACCGGGACTACTATCAGTGACATAATAAAGAGATATAAAGTGATGATTATAAATTTTTAAGGTGCTAGTGAGGACCTTCCAAGCCGCAATTGGAATATGGGTACCTAAGATAAGCATGAATTTATTCTTAAGACCTGAGATTTGTCAGGGAAAATTTAAAAAAAAAAAAACAAAAACAAATATATGACACCTTAGATACTAGAAAATTGTAACAATATTGAACTGAGGTCTCCAGACCTAATGAGTACCACTCTTAATGGCTTGCATTCAAGGTAAGGGAAAATGAAACATGTAGGAATGAACACATAATAATACCACTAATTTGAAACCTTCACTTAGTAATTTTCAAAAACATGAACATTTATCTTATAAAGTTATTTTTGAAACAAAATTTTAAAATGAAACAACAAATAAACAAACAAATGGCTTACCAAGGATCCAGAAGACTTAAAGCATCCAGATCTACTATAGCTACTATATCAAAAGTGTTGTCCAAATTTCTGAAACTAAAGTTGATCTTCCCTCCAGATCATTTGAGGATTTGAAAATGGAACATCAAGTTGTTGCCCCACAAAGGAATGAAAGGACATTAATTCTGTTGGTAAATTATACCCACCAACATTGTTGGGTGCAGGTGTAATCAGAGGAGGATGAACATGAGAATTCCAGTGGTTAGAATCCATATTGCATACAAAATCATCAATGCTCCAATGAAATCTTGAATGAAATTTAAAAACTTCAGCAAAAACACCATGAATGCTCAGCATCCCTAACACCCCATTTTCAGGAATCCTCTATCTTACAAACCCACTTTAGAAACAAGCTCAATTTTGCAGAAACGAGATCAGAGTTTGTGTCACAAACAAAAGATCCATAAATTGAAAATCCAATTCAAAGAGGAGCCTAATTGGGAATAAATCGAACCAAAATTAGCATCCCGAAAGAGGATTTCCTCGTCATGCTGCTTCAATCTGAAATAAAAGAAGATTGGTGGCAAGAATGGCATAATTGCAAAAAAAGTAAAGAATCACATAAATGTCCTCGACAAGATTTTGTTCCTCCTCCTAAACCACAATGAAGAGAAGGATAAGGGTTTATCCATTAATCCCCTTTTTTTGTTATAAGAATTTGATTGTGTTTGTGTTTTAAGTGCATGGGAATGAACATTGCAATGCAATATTGTAATCATCTACTATTTCTAATTTTCCAATGTAATCAAGTGGACTAGAGATTAGTTTCAAACCTAGGATGTGTTGAGAATAGAGGTCAATCTCTAGAGAAGACCACAATTGTGAATAAATTTTGTTTTTATTTGACACGCATCTTGGAACACTAATTTTGGATCACAGAGAATACTTTGTCAAATGACATAAAAAATTACAAATTATTCATTAATAAGGCAATATCAGAGAGTGGAACATATTTATCCAACAATTTTATTAGACACAAGTAGAAAAATAAACATTAAATGATAATAGAGTATAGCTTGTTAAAGGACATGAATGATTTCAAAACTGTGCCCTTGACTAAAATTTGCCAAGGTCAATAGTTACCTAATAATTGAGGACAACTTGTTGAAGGACAACGATGCTTTCAAAACCACATCTTGGATGTGAATGCCTTCATGGCTACATCTTGCACTAAAATTCACTAAGCTCAACCTCTACCTAACACTTTTACATGTCCACAGAATTGAAAGGGTGCTTTTACATCATATTTCAAACATCTTGTATAGAAATACATAGAAAATTTTAGTGGGTTAAATAAAAACAGAATAATAAATTTCCCACTCACCATGATTGGGGAAAAATATTCAACGATCATTTGGGACAACATAAAAAGAGAGCATTTGCAAGATCAAAAATTTCTCTGCATATTAATGAAAACCACTCCTGCAAAACTCCTAGACTAGTTGCAAACTCTACAGGAATTCCTCCCTGTAAAACATCGAATTCTACATAAGCAAGTGGCTCAAATGAATCCACAAGAAGTTGATATTTATGAACTACAATTTCATGTTGTTCATCGTGATCTTCTTATGGTTCTAGAAGCATATCCATTACTAGATACCTATTAGACATGAAATCAAGAAGGGATTTATATTCAAGTAACCAAAAATGAGAATCATGCAATGATAAATGTTGAATAATATTGTTTAAATCTAATCAGTATGCACTTAGAATCGATATAAAATCTTCCATATCATCTTTGAAAAGCTTGGGAATGGCATGAAGGCCCTTCTAAATGAAGAGGAATGGAGTCCAGCCAAAAGGGCAATCCTCACATGTGTTTCCTTAAATTTCGTTGCACCAAAAGCTGGACTCGCCTAAGGGATCACTGTAGCAACCTCCACTGACAAAATCTCAATGCAAAGCACCCTCAACTTATCCCGCAGGAAGGGGCTAGTCTACTTTCACTCTTCTGGGAAGAGGCTGGTAATGGGTTCAACAAGCTTGAGGATTTTATCGGAGAGAGGAGGCTTCAACCCATATGGGATCATAATGTGATGGAAATTTCAGTTTTTTGGATTTGGTTTCCATATAAAAATAGTTTGGAGTGTCATATTGGGCTCCAAATGGAATGTACAAAAGTGATCTTTGGTATTTATCTGTGGCTTCATGTCTCAAAGTGAGAATGGGATAGTTTTTATAGTATAAATCAAAATCTAATATGTACCAGAATGGTAATCTCATGCTTTTAAAGATGAAATAAAAGTTGGGAATGACTCACTAGGTTTTGAATATATCAAGAAGAGGAAAGTTGCTTCAGGAAGATAGATATTTCTAACAACAACAAGAATAGATGCCTCTGAGTTTTTGGATGATAACGGTTTCAAGCTCTGGAAAACCCTACAGAGTTGCATTATTTCCCTACAGGGCTCTAGAAGTTTAGTTATTTGGCACTAAACATAGCCTTTATAAGTTGGTCGATAGAATTAAGACTCTCTCGGTGTCAATCACGTGACCTGAACTTTGGATCAAATTGAATATAACAAACACACACGTATATTTCTTGGACCAAACTCCATCACTGATTTCCAAGGCCAAAAACTGTGCTCCTTTGCATAGGGTTCACTGTAATTGTCTGTTCCGATGGTAATTTGACTCAGATGGTAGTTTAGAAAAAAGGTGAAAAATGCTTACCTACAGTCATGATGCGGAGAAGAGAGATACCTGAGCCTAACAAACAAATATATCTCACTATCTAGGTCCAGATGCTAAAGTACAGTATGAACAAATCTGGTCCTCAGGATCCTCGACCAGAATCACTTCTTGTCCATGAAGATTTGATGGTGGCATTCGATATTGGATCTGTCGCAATCAATGGACTGAAGATTCGATGGTAGCATTCAATATTGGGTCTACCACCATCAATGGACTGAAGATTCGATGGTGGCATTCGATATTGGGTCCGCTAGTAGTAAAACCATAATTCACAACTCTCTCAGATGTCATTTTCCTGCATTATGAAAAGTTTGTTGTTGGGATGTCATTTTCCCACACTATGAAAAGTTTGTGGTTGGGAGGGGTATTGTAAAGAAAAATTAAAGTTTAAATTTTAAAAAGTGTTAAAATTTTCCAATGCTAAAAAAATAGATACAATATTTTATTTGCACTTACATATTTTAGTTGTATTTGAGAAACTAATAGGCTTTTACGTGTTCTTGGTTGAGATATTAAGTGGTATTTATTATAATAATAAAAATAAAAATAATTTAATCTTAATGTTATGTTTTTGTGTAATGATTTTGTTATTAAAGTTTATGGAGGCAAAATGTGAGATGTTGGAAGGAAACGAGTGCTTTTAACCTAGTTGTATTGAAAACGTTTAGGTGTTCTTGCATATTAAGTGGGTAAAAATAAAATAGAGTATATTGTAAATGGATTTAATAGTTAAAAACAAGTGTTAGTTTATTAAAATTCATATGTAAAATTTGGAAGGAGTAGAATACACATCTTTCTTTAGGTTAAATATATTCAAATTTTTGTGCGAATGGGGTTGTAAGACCCTATGTTTTCATCTTGAGAAAATGGAGTTCTCTCCTAGTCATTCACATAGTTTAGTTTGTTATAAGCAAAGTAGGTGTTTTTCCTTAAGATGTGAAAATTTCATTTTAAGTAATGTGATAATGTGGTTTCAATGAGGCATTAAAATAGGGAATGAGCATGCATATTTGAGATGCTAGTGTTAGGTTCTGCTTCAGGTATGAGTGCACGTCTAAGAAGCCTCTAACAAAGGTTGAGCAATTTGAATAGTTAGACATGTTGGAGGGTTGTAGTCTCAATTAGAGGTTTAGAAAAGTAATTTAAGCACCATGAGAAGTTGTGAATCAAACTTAAGACATTTGACAAGATGCACGAAGGAAACTTGGTAGTGGTACTAAGTGAACATTCCTTGATCAAAGTTCATACCCTCTCCTTAGCACTACCACTTTGCAAGACGAAGAAGAAATGTGAAATATATGTGTAGCAAACTAAATAAGTTGGCAAGGTTTTTGCAACATATATAGGTGGTCATGTTGTGTTGCAAAAGGAGGTTTTGGCCAACTCCCCTCTTCAATAATTTGTCAACCTTTGAATTTAATTCCCTGTGAATGTGACCAAATGGTATGACTCTAAAGATTCCAATAAGATCCATAACTTTAATCATCCTTTGATCCAATAAAGAAGTGTATAAGGAAGTATAACCTTTCATCCAATCTATAACAACATTTGAATCCCCTATGACTTGTAAGTTTAGATTGTTGAAGTGACACAATTAAAATGACTAACATAAACGACTAATTCATATTATTGTAGTTCTTGTTAGGTAGTCATATTTTTGTTCCTAGACTAAATTAGTCATTCATGTTAGTCATTTTTAGTAGTATTACTTATTAGCTAGTCGTATATTTTAACTCAGGACTAAATTAGTCATTTATGTTATTCGTTTTTAGTCGGGTCTCTTAATATTGCTAATTTTTTGTAGTATTTCACTTGGAAAAGTTGTGGTGACTAACTTTTTTAGTCACTTAGTCACTAATTTCACCATTTTCTACTAGTGCCATCGCCACTATCCAATGGTAATTCAGTCTTACTAGTTACTGGAAATAGGGATATTTGCACCTTCTGTAGAACCATTTTTTATTTTGATAACTCGAAAATAATATAGGATCATGAAGTTGACCACGTTATACCATCTCTAGAATACCATCATTAAATTTCTTGGCAATGCAACTTAAGAGAATTGTACCATCATTAGATTGATCGACAATGCAAATAAAGAGAATTGTCATTGTATACAAAAAATCACATTTTGATGGTTTATTGTAAATGTGTCATGGATCTTGAACCTGGATAAAAAATCAATAACAACTAATTTGATTGCATAGTATTGCTAATAAAAAAACTTATCGTAGATCAGGAAACACTTTTTCGAGTTCCATGCCTCTTAGAACAAAATATGTTGTAGTCTTGTCATTTTCATGTATCATACAATTTAATCGATGGAAAAAAAAAAAAAAAACAAAAAAAAAAAAATATAGTTTTCCATATAAATGGTACAATAAACAATAGTTTCATCCATAGTCTCGCAGTTGTAATTGGACTACTGCATTTCACACATACAGTCTCAAAGGGATTCGTATATGCACTAGTTGTTGTCAATAGTCCTTGCAAGTGCTACAAAATTGATATAGAAAACTGAGAGTTAGCAACCTGAAATCAAATCTCTCTCTCTCTCTCTCTCTCTCTCTCTCTCTCTCTCTCTCTATATATATATATATATATATATATAATAGAGTTTATTATACATACTCCAATCACCAAATAAATCATTTTTCTCAAACTTTCCGCTTTCTTCTCTGATTTCAATGAACATTGATTGTGAAGTCTAGAAAACTCTGCCTTGTTTTTTACCTATATTTTTTAGAAAGATGAGTGGAAAGATGTTTTCTTGCAATTATCTTTGGATTGAAAGATATATTGGAAGAAGTTTGTCATGTACTTGAACCTATCACGTATTCAATGTTTATAAAATAGTACATGTAAATTGCATAAGAGGTGGTAACACATGTTATACACATAACCCAAAATTTTCAGGCCCTAAATTTTAATAAGCCAAAACCATTAATTGATTGATTAATATGTAATGTGTGAGAATGTATGTAGAGGTACTGAACATTGCAAAAGAATTTTTTTATTCCTTGCTTCACACACCCATTCTCTCACACAACACTTCTTCCTCACTTGCATTAATAACCAAAAATCACTAATTAATTCATTAATATGTAGCATTATGCAGAAGGGATGTGTACAGACGGGGAATGTATGTAGAGGTACAAACGTTGCGACACCCATTCTCACTCTCAACACTTTTTCCTCATACGCATTAAAAATACACTCCATTTAATATTGGATAATAACTATTTAATTGACAAGTGTGAAATCACAAATGCACCTAGTATTTAGGAAGCTCTAATAAAACAATCCCACATCGGCATAGTAGTGGGGACAATTAATCACTAACCATTATTTCACACCCGATATATGTGTAACCCAAACTTTTCATGCCCCAAGCTTTAATAAGCCAAAATTGCTAATTAATTGATTAATATGTAGTGTGTAGAAATCTATGCAAAGATAAAGAACATTGCAAAAGAAATTTTGTGTCCCTTGCTCTGCATACTCATTCTCCCGCTCAACGTTTCTTTCTCACATGCATTTATAATAAGAAAAAATGTTATGCTCTTAACCTGCAAGACCATACCAGAATACAGAATATGCGAAGAGATATACCCAGAAAATAGAATAGTGAGAAACAACATCAAGTATTTTATTATTCAGAAAGCAATGTTCACTTGCCTCTTTGAGGGGGCAACCTCCAATAGAGCAGAGCTCGATTACAAAATAAGACACGATGCTCCTCGCATGGAGTCTCTATCCTTTATATATGACTCATACATGCAATACCATGGATCAATACCATGGTTCTTATTAATACCATCTATATAATACAATGGCCCATTTGCAATTAACTGTGGTCCCGTCTTTAAGTGCGGGTTAACCGCTTACAATTATTAATATGGGCTTTATTGACTCTTTACTTAACTATAACTAGGACTCGATCCTACTACATAAATAAGGGGGTTAGGGTGGGACCCTAACATGCCCTCCCCCTTAAGAATAGCCTTGTCCTCAAGGCTGAAGCTGCAGAAACTACTGAAGAATAATGGTTGGTTCCCAGGTTGCATCTTCCGGAGAGGTGTCTTTCCACTTGACGAGGACTTCCTTGATCATGCAGCCACACAGGTGCCGTTCTCGTGTGTCTAGTACCTGTTCAGGTTGGAGCCGGATTAACCCTTCTTCATCCAATTCAGATAAACTGGTTTGAATTCTGCAATTGTTCTTAATCACTTTCTTGAGGCATGAGATATGGAAAATTGGATGGATTTTTGCAGTGGGTGGCAAAGCTAGCTTGTAGGCCACTTCTCAAATGCGCTGAAGTACTTGATACGGTCCATAGAATTTTGGAGATAGTTTCTGACAACCCTTGTCTTTCAGTGATGTTTGCTTATATGGTTGCATCCTCAAAAATACATGATCCCCTTCTTGAAATTGGCGCTCTGAGCGATGCTGATCTACCTGTTGCTTCATGCGGTTTTGAGCTTGATGAAGATTCTCTCTAAGATGGGCGAGCATGGTTGTGCGGTTTTGTAGGAGTTGATACACTGCTTGTACCTTTGAGCACCCCTTGATATAAGACATAGGGGAAGGAGGGAGTTGACCATAAACTGCTTCATAGGGAGTCACTTTGGTGGTGGCATGATAGTTGGTGTTATACCACCATTCAGCTAGAGGTAACCACTGTACCCAAAGATTTTGCTTTTCTGAAGTGAAACACCTAAGGTAGGTTTCCAGACATTTGTTGACGGCTTCAGTTTGACCATCCGTTTGTGGATGATAGGAAGTACTGAGTTTTATTTGGGTGCCTTGTAGCCTGAAGAGTTCCTGCCAAAAATTACTGGTGAAGATCGGATCACGATCAGACACAATAGAAGTGCGAACACCATGCAATTTGAATATCTAATCCATGAAAGATTGAGTGACCAAAGTTGGTGTAAAAGGGTGGGGTAGGGCACAAAAATGAGCATACTTAGAAAGTCGGTCCACAACCACCATGATGACTGACTTGTTTCCTGACTTTGGAAGACCTGTAATGAAATCCATAGAAACCTCCGTCCATATTGATGCTGGGATGGGAAATGGTTGTAATGTGCCTGGTGCTTTGACTGTCTCCCCTTTCTGGCACTGACAGATATCACATTCTGCTACAAAAGGATGTCCTTTTTCATGCCTGTCCAAAATAATGATCTTCTAGTGCGAGCATACGTCTTCTGAAAGCCTGAATGTCCTGCAGTGGGGGATGAGTGCAATTCCACCAAAATGCGGCTTTTAAGGGTGGATGTTGGTGATATTACTACTCTGTCCTTGTAGCGAAAAATCTCATCCTGCCACGAGTAGCCCTTGGTGGAATTTGGATCCGCTTGCAATTGAGTAATGAGTTGGGAGAGCCAAGGATTTGAAAACCATTCCCTGCGAGCCTCTTCAATCCATTCTGGAATGGGAAGGGAAATTGCGAGCATGGTACTTTCCTCCTCAAATTGGCGAGATAATGCATCTGCTACAATATTTTTGCGCCCTTTCTTGTAAATGATCTCATAATCATATCCCAGCATTTTGGCAAGCCATTTATTTTGTTGTGGGGAGGATAGGCGTTGCTCCAAAAAATATTTAAGACTGTGATGGTCTGTGCGGATTTGGAAACGTCACCCCAATAAGTAAGGTCACCAGGTATCTACGGCATGTAAGATGGCCATCATTTACTTCTCATAGGTAGATTGTCCCAGATTCTTCCCACTTAGTTGTTGGCTTGTGAAGGCCAAGGGTTGACCTTCCTGCATTAAGACCACCCGAATACCTGTACCCGAAGTATCATATTCAATGAAAAAAGATTTGGTGAAGTCGGGTAGTGCTAAGACTGGAGTGGAACACATGGCATTTTTGAGAGCTATAAATGCCTATTGTGCTTCCTCATTCCAGAAGAATGAGTTTTTCTTGAGGAGTTGAGTGAGGGGTTGCGCAATGCGACCATAATTGCGGACAAATTTGTGATAGTAGCTTGTGACACCCAAAAATCCTCTCAGGCTCTTCATGGTCTTAGGTTGAGGCCAATCCTACATGGCCTAGATCTTTTTGGGGTCCACCTTGACACCTTCACGCCCCACAATTTGGCCCAGATACTCAACTTCTTCCATGCCAAAAGAACACTTGGACATCTTAACAAATAATTTATGCTTGCGGAGTAGTTGCAAGAGTAGATCTACATGGTGAAGATGTGCGGCCCAAGTGCAACTGTAGATGAGGATGTCATCGAAGAAAACAAGGACAAATTTCCTAAGATATGGTTTGAGAAGGTGGTTCATAAGGCTCTGAAAAGTAGATGGGGCATTACAAAGACCAAATGGCATGACCAGGAACTCATAATGGCCTTCATGAGTTCTGAAAGTAGTCTTTGGAATGTCGACTTCCTTCATGTGAATTTGGTGGTAGCTTGAGCGAAGATCCAGCTTAGTGAAGAATTGAGCCCCATTGAGTTCATCCAACAAATCATCAACAACCGGGATGGGAAATTTATCTTTGACTGTCAACTTATTGAGGGCCCTGAAGTCTGGACACATACGCCATTCCCCATCTTTCTTGAGCACCATGACCACCAGTGATGAATAAGGACTAATGCTGGGATGAATGACGCCTGCTTCCAAAAGTTCCTTGATTATTTTTTCTATTTCATTCTTTTGGGTGAATGGATATATGTATGGGCACACATTGGGTGGTTGGGCCCCTAGAACCAAGGTGATGCTATGATCATGTTCCCCTCTTGAGGGTGGAAGCTCATGAGGCTTGTCAAAGATTGGCAAATGGTTATTTAAAATCTGTTGCATCTCAGGATTAATCGGTAGAGAATTGGGTTCGATGGCCTGGATGGCATTAAATTGATCTATAACTCCATGATGACCCTTTATTAACAATTTTTCCATCCTATGTGAGCTGATCATAGAGGGAGCTCCCGCGTGGAGTCCGCGGAGGGTATGTGTGGAGTTGTTCTACTTAAAGCTCATATATAACTCCTGGAAATCCATTGTGATTAGCCCAAGAGTGCGAAGCCATTCAGCACCGAGGACAATGTTACACCCTCCCATGTGTATGGCAAGCATGTGGGTCTTCAAATGATAATCCCCCATTTGAAGTTTGACATTTTCACAGCAGCCTTCACATTTTATTATTCCCCCATCCGCAATTTGGACTTGGAAGTTAGAAACTACTCGTACAAAACAATGCACTGCTTCCGTGACTCTTTGATGGATGAAATTATGTTTACTTCCACTATCAATAAAAACTACTACTGGGCAATGCTTAATAAAACCTCTGATTGTGAGAGTTTGAGGCGAAGAAATCCCTGCCAAAGCATGCAGCGAAATAACTGGTTCGTCAGGGACATTGTCCTTTTTGTTGTCCTCTTCTGCCTCCTCAGGTTCCTTAAGTGGTGGGGCTTCCTCCGATGAGTTGTAATCAGTGGCATCAATTTGAAAGAATTTGGGCTCCTTGCATTTATGACCTGGGGATTATTTTTCATCACAGTAGTAGCATAATCCTTGCTTTCTTCTTTCGGCCATTTCTGCAAGTGACACCTTTTGAACCTTAAGTGTTTGATTCGTGCTGTGAGACTATGGGGGACAACCCTTGGCGGTGAAATTTGGGCGAATGGACTGGGCCGCTAATGCACGTTCCATGTTACGAGCTACCTTGCAAGCCTTCGACCATGTGGGAGGGTGATGCAATCGAACGTGGGCTTGTATGGCCTCTTTAAGACCGTTGATAAAACATTCAGTGTAGAACGCATCTGGGAGACCCCTAGTACGGAAAGCTAAGGCTTCAAAAGCTGTAACATATTCATCCATTGTGCCAGTCTGTCAGAGCTTAGTGAGACGACCCAAAAAAGCAGAGTCATGGTCAAAGCGCTCTGTAAGAGCTTTTTTGAAGGCATCCCAAGTTAAAAAACTTCCATTGCAACGTTGATGCCATTGCCACCATTGCCATCTTTCATTGTCCAAGTACATGCTCCCCACCATAAGTTGATTCTCATTATCTAAGATTTAATTCAGATTGAAATACTGCTCCATTTGTGCTACCCATGCTGCCAGGTGAGAACCATCAAATTTATGCATATCCAGCTTGGGAGATCGCGGACGGGATTGTTGGTGGGTGCCCCAGAGGTGAAGAGAGTGGCTAGACTCACCCTCACTGTGTTCATTGCCAATATACGCCTCCTCGCGGGCTTTTGCCTTGCCCTTAGAGAGTGCGTTAGTTAGTTTTTCGAGCTGATCTTGGATGTCTTTCAAGGATTGTTCCAATTTTTCGATCTTCTCATTGGCCAAAGCTTGAGCTCCAGTTTCTACCATGCACCGATCCGATGTACTTGAAATTTGGGACCGCACGAATTTTTTTTTACTAACAATTGAATGGTACCACCTTGCTCAGCTCGTCGTCCTGATTCTTATGGGCTAGATCACCAATAAGCGCCCTGGGGGGTCTCAGAGACTTTTTTTCTAAAAACTCCTAACGGAGTTTTACTCCTTGCTTAGTAATACTGCAGTAGCCAAATCCCCAAAATGTCAATGCTGCCAAAGTCCTGTGAAAATCATGCCTCGATATAGGAACCCCACACAACTACTCAGATCTGGTGGATCTGAGAGATATGAATGGCTGATCGGATAGCTCTGAGCGGCGGAATAGATTGTTGCTGCGAATCTGATGGATCTAATAGATCGAAATGCCTATTCTGTTAACTTGGAACTGCGGAACTGATGTCTGCTGCTACTGCAACCTCACTTGCGAGATCTGATCTAGAAGAAATTATGCGTGATCCTCAGATAGAAAAGGGAACTATGGTCTCAAGGAGTGTCAGGTGCTACAGATCGCAAAATACATAAGGGTTTGACAGTAGTACTCGGCCCAATGTTTCAGGGCTCTAACTAAGGAGGATCAGCCATACCCTTAGCCGTACAACCCGACTACCCTATTGTACGGGCGAGTAATCTCTCCGAGTGCTATTCTCGGTGTACTGTAGCAACAAGACGACCGATGGTTTATCTATGTCGAGGTTTCAAAGGAGCTAGGGGGCTTCCGATATACCCAGAGGGTACTTAGAAGACAGTCCATGCGTGGTTCTGTCTAATGCGCTACTACTTAAAGGGGTACCCACAAGGGTTACAAGGGAGTCCAACAAGCATGACCACCTCTTGTATTTCCTGCGTGCATGCCTCCCCAAATCCGCAGGTTTATGTGCACAAGGACAGATCCCGTGGTTTAAAGACGCCGAAACACGTCTCTAGCCGAAAAAAAATTGCTAAGAAATGGAGATCCCACCAGCCCTGGAAAGAGCTCTGATACCACTTGTTATGCTCTTAACCTGCAAGATGATACCAGAATACAAAATATGCGAATAAATATACCCAGAACATAGAATAATGAGAAACAATAGCAAGTATTTTATTATTCAGAAAGCAATGTTCACTTGCCTCTTCGAGGGGGCAACCTCCAATAGAGCAAAGCTCGATTACAAAATAAGACACGATGCTCCTCGCAGGGAGTCTCTATCCTTTATATATGACTCATACATGCAATACCATGGATAAATACCATGGTTCTTATTAATACCATCTATCTAATACCATGGCCCATTTGCAATTAACTGTGGTCCCATCATTAAGTGCGGGTTAACCGTTTACAATTATTAATATGGGCTTTATTGACTCTTTACATAACTATAACTAGGACTCGATCCTACTACATAAATAAGGGGGTTAGGGTGGGACCCTAACAAAAAAAAATTAATTAATTGAATAATATGTAATGTTATGTGAGAGGGAGGTCTGTGGTAGAAGTGTGCGGAAGGGAGGAAGCTTATGTTCCTTATTCTAGACACTCATTCTCCCACACAATGCTTCTTCCTCATACGCATTATAAATACACTTCATTTAATATTGGATAATAACTATTTAATTGAAAAATGTCAAATCACAAATGCACTTAGTATTTGAGAAGCTCAAATAAAATGAGCCCACATTAACATAGTAGTGGGGAAAGTTAATCACCCACACTTATTTCACACCTGATATACATATAATCAAAAAATTTCATACCCCAAACTTTAATAAGGAAAAATGGCTAATTAATTGATTAATATATAGTGTGCGGGAATGTATGCAAAGGTATGAAACATTGCGGTAGAAATTAGTATTCAAGAAATGTGAATACCAAGATTCATTTTTTCTAATTTGATATCATTTTCAAACTATCAAAGACATCACATTAGATCATCAACAAAGCCATTTTTCCATAGCTCCTTTGCATCCCGATATCAAATAAAGTGAACATGTAAACCAAAATTTTCAATCCCAAACTTTAATAAGCCAAAACTGTTAATTAATTGATTAATACGTAGTGTTGTGCAGGAGGGAGGTGTGTGGAAGAAGTGTGTGGGAGGGTAATGTATGCGAAGGTATGGAACATTCCAAGAGAAAGTTTATGTTACTTTCTCTGCACACTCATTCTCTCGCACAACACTTCTTCCTCACACACATTAAAATTAACACTTCATTTAATATTGGATAATAATTATTTAATTTACAAATGTGAGATCACAAATGCACATAGTATTCGGGAATCGTGAATACCAAGATTCATTGTTTTCACTGTGATATAGTTTAAATTAAACGATTAAAGCCTTCAAACATAGTTTTGAAAACCACACTACAGATCATTAGCACAACAATGTTGCCACCTCCTTTGCATCTCGATATCAAATAAAATTATCCCACACCAACATAACACTATATACACATAAATCAAAATTTTCATGCCCCAAAATTTACTAAGCCAAAATTGCTATTTAATTTTGTTGAGAGGTATGCGGAAGAAGTGTGCAAAGGGAAATGTATGCGGAAAGGACACCCATTCTCCCACACAACACTTCTTTCTCACACACATTAAAATGACACTTCATTTAATATTCGATGCTAAGTTTCTGCTTAAAGTTAAATGGATTCCATGTCTAAGAAAAAAAATCTCTATCCACTATTGTTCTCCAGCACATACTCCCTCTTCTATGCACCCTTCATTCCACACACACTAACAACTCCATACACTTGTTCTCCCACATAACTCAATATGTAAAAGTTTAAAATGAAATAAGAAGTAAATGCACTAGGGTTCCTTGTGTTAGTTTCAATGTACATGTTTCTCCTTTCACACCTTCACAGACATTCCCCTCCGCAAAAATATTTTAATTAAATATATTAAATTTGTAACTTTACCATCGCTTGCACCTTTGCTCTCTGCAAAATTAAAGATTCCTCCGCATATTTGTTCAGCACCCCCCACCCCCTCTCCTACCCTGACCCCCAACCCTTGCTTATGTAAGAAACCTGCAACCCCGTTAGATCTGGCATCATTGGGTAGACAAATAACAATGCTAGTGTCATAACACTCAGTGACATAAATGGAAACTTACATAGTATTTTTTTTTAAACGATTTTTCAAGCATTGACAAATAGTGAAAGAAATCACCCTCCACTAGAGGAATTATGTTACAACAAGGCTCACTAAGACAATGGAAAATTAGAAATAAGATTTCTAGAAATTAGAAAATTATTTTTGAATTCATGGGAAAATAGGAAATTCAACATTTTCCCAAAACTTTGGTTAAAGTTACAAAAACTTGACAAACTAATTGAGAATCAACGGAATTTGACCGTGAGGCAAGTTCTATAGTCCCGACAAGGAAGAGACTAATAAAGTCATATACACCTATACATATAACTCAAAATTGTCTTACAATGTCTATATAGTCTCTACCTCCATATAAACATAATACCCGTACACATATTTACATAATATAAAATGCAATATCCATCTAGATTCATCGTGATGTCCATTACAATCCTTTCTTTTTATTGAATAAATTATTACAGCATAAGGAATTCCCTTTGAGAAGAACTCCCCTAAATGCCACTATGCACTGTTTGGCACCATCGATATTTTTGTTATACAATTCAAATGTTATCTGTCGTCGGTTGATTCTAGAGATTTGGCTCTAGCCCCTCAATTATGCCACTCTTGAATTTATGTGGCACGGGTCTCCCTATTTTGTGGAAACCGTGTATCTTCCACCTTACCTGTGTGTTCCATGCAAGATTCATGCATATTTGGTCTCCTTATACCTTGTATTTCCATTTTTGTTTGGGAGCAGGGCAGCCTCTAGTGTCATTCTAGAGTTTTTCTAAACACCATCATTTGGAAACTCTGGGTCTCCCTATTTTGTGGTAACCATGTATCGTCCACCTTACTTGTGTGTCCCACGCAAGATTCATGCATATTTGGTCTCATTCTATCTTGTATTGCCATTTTGTTTGGTAGCAGGCCGACCTCCAGTGTCGTTCTAGGGTTTTTCCAAATGCCATCATTTGGCAGTACTGTTGTAGTTCCTTGATGGTCTCGAATGCAGATAGGTGAAATCTTACCCCTTCGTGCACAAATAAGAACTAATAATTTTACTTAATGGTTTGGTGTTCTCGAAGTTTAATTTGTTTTTTTTTTTTTTTTTTTTGTGCAGGATCCCCGAATGACGGGGGAAATGAAGAAGCAATAATCCAAAAAGTCATAGAGGAGATAGTGGAGAAAAAAGAAGAGGTGGAGCCGAAGAAACCAGAAGAAAATGGCTCACAAAACTTTGGATAAAGAGGAAGATAAATAATAAAGGAATGTGCCGAAGATAAATGAAAATGTGGTGCCCAATGATGACTATGTTTTCACCAAAGAAGATGATGAGAAAATCTTGGAATGTTTCAGCAAAGAGGATCTTGTAGAGGTCCTCAAATCAGCGCTTAAAATGGATGGAGATATAGCGAAATATGTTGAAAATTTGAGTGCAAAGACTCGGCCAAGAGAATTTTTTTTTAGGGTTAGCAAGGGATAGGAAGTTAGAAATCATAAGGTATGTTTTCTCTACTTATGACAAGATTGAGAAGGCTGACATCGTGATGGACAAGAGCAATGACAAGGATCTATGTGCATTGAACGCCAATTGAAGATCTATGTGCCCATGATTGATAATGTTGGCTTTAATAAGCTGAAATGGTCCATTGGGTGTAAGTTGGATAGAGGGATTGAGCTTAAAGAAATGTACATATTTTCTCTGTTGGATGAACCACTAAAGAGGGATTGATATTAATTAGTAGGAATTTGCAGATGCATGTTTAAGTTGAATGAACTGTGAGTGATGGATCTTTTTAACTTCAAAACAACTAATAATTTCTATATTTTTGTGAAGGCACAACTAGGATTCCAGATTAGATGACGAGAATTTCGATGAGGCGATGTTTTTGGAACCGTTTTTGGAATCAATCTTTGCTTTTTGTTGTAGCTGAACCCTTTGAGGATTTTTTTCTATTGAGCATGGAAAATAGAGGTCCCAAGGGGGCCAAGACAATTGGTGGGGCTAAATTTTCACTTAATTCAATCAAAAAACGTCCAGATCATAGACTCAAGATCCCCTTGTGGCTGGAATTGGGTGAAGAGAAAATGGAATTCAAGGGAAGGCTTCATATTCACCTGTGTTTTGATGGTAGCTACCATGTTCTAGACGAGGCTGCCCATGTGACCAACGATTTGTGTCCCACGTGCAAAGAACTATGGCATCCCTGTGTTTAAGTCCTAGAGGTTGGTATTCTGGGTGCCAAGAATCTATTTCCCACAAAGATCAAGGATGGAAAAGGCACCATTGATCCATTTTGTGTCACAAAATATGGTCATTCGAACTCATACCATTGTGGACAACCTAAACCCTACATGGAATGAACATTATACTTGGGAGGTTTATGATCCCTGCATAGTCTTCACATTGGGGGTATTTGACAATGAATTAGTAGGATCGATTGTTCCTAGATCAAAGGCCACCCATATGACCAACGATCTACATCCCACATGCAAAGAGTTATGCATCCCTTTGTTAGAGTCCTAGAGGTTGGTATTATGGGTGCTAATAATTTGTTTCCCACAAAGAACACCATTCATCCAATATGTGTCGTGAAATATGGTTGCAAGTGGATTCAAATCCGTACCATTATGGACAACCTAAACCCTAAATGGAATGAATAATATACTTGGGAGGTTTATGATCCATGCAGTCTTCACGTAATTGGGAGTATTTGACAATGAATTAGTAGGATCCATTGTTCCTAGATAAAAAAACAAAGGTATGACATGAATGGGAAAGGTTCGAATCTATGTCTCTATTCTGAAGATCTCGAGTGCACACACAGTTACCCCTTGTTGGTGTTAGTACCTAATGGACTTCGACAAAATACATCAATGAAATAGAGTCTCATGGAATACAATGATTTCAGGGTACACCCACATGGGTTAAGCTGAAGATGTTGTGAAGCTCTTTCGCCAAATTTTGTTTCTGCAACATGTGGAACCCAATATGGTCACTTTCACAAGTTTTCTCCCTGCATTTGCCTAGTTAGAAGCTCTACAACTAGGTAAAGAGTTCCACTCTTATAGAATATAGAGAGGATTTGTCACCGATGTGTTTTTATTGAATTCCCTTATAGACATGTATGCCAAATGTGGGAGTTTATAAGATACATAACACTCATTTGACAAAATGCCCAGGAAATATTTGGGCTCATGGAATTCAATGATTGCATGTTTTTCTCGGAATGGACAATGCCATCAGGCACTCAACATCCCCCATCAAATGGATATTGCAAGCATGAAACCAAACCTTTTCACTGTTGTAACCAATATTCTCCCTGTACCCGATCACTTAGAGGCTCTTGAATCTGACAAAAAAAATCATGACTTTGTAATTAGAAATGGTTTGCAGTCCTCTGTCATGGTGTATAATGCACTTGCAAACATGTATGAAAATATAGGATCCTAGAGATTGCACGTCAAATATTTTATGCAATATCTATCAAAGAAGTGATCTCATGGAACGCTATAATTGACGATTATTCCCATAGTGGGTTTTTTAATGAGGCCTTGAACCTTTATCGTCAATTGAATAGATGTGGTGTTTTACCTGATTCAGTCACCATGACAAACATTCTTCCAATCTCTATTCATTTAGGAGATCTGCAACATGGCAAAGAGATCCAAAATTACATCATAAAAAGTAGATTTAATTTAGATATTTATGTGGACAATTCCCTTTTAGGCATGTATGTCAAATGTGGTAATTTGCAGGCAACACTATATGTATTTGATAGGACATCTAGATGAGATTTGTTGTCATGTAGTGGCATTATTGCAGGATATCGAATGCAGGAGGATGGAATGGAAGCTCTCACACTTTTCTACGAAATGGGACAAGAAAGCGTGAATCCAGATCATGTTGCCTTCACTAGTGTCCTTTCTGCGTGCATCCATATAGGCATGATGGATGAGGTCTAGTTGCATTTTAATCGAATGAGAAGACATTATTGCATAGCACCCATGGTGGACCATTATGCATGCATGGTTGATATGCTTGGGTGTGCTAGGAAGCTCAATGAGGCATTCAATCTTATTGAAACAATTCCATTAAAGCCAGATGCTGGTGTATTTGGGGCTTTGCTTGGTGCCTACAGAATTCACTGTAATGTAGAGATAGGAGAATGGATCGCAAATCAACCTTTTGATTTAGAACCTAAAAATGTAGGATATTATGTACTATTATCAAATTTATATGCGGATGTTGGCAGATGGGATGGAGTAGAAAATATTAGAACACTAATCAAAGCTAGGGGACTAAAAAAGTGGTCAGGATGCAATGCATTTCGCACAATAGACAAACCACATCTGCAAGTATCGAAAATCTATACAATACTAGAAAGGTTGGATGAGGAGATGAAGAAATTTGGTTATGTCCCCAATACAAGTTTTGTGCTTCATCATGTTCACTAAAGTAGAGAAAGTATACATATTTGTGGCCATGAGGCAATAAGGTGTACATATTTGTGCCCAACACTTTACCAAGTTTCTTTTGCTGAAAAGAAAATTAATAATTCTACGTAACAAGGGAAAGGAAACCAAGCTACAGACACGCAGGTCACTCAAATCAACTCAATTTCTCACAAGCACAACCAATTTCTCACTACAGAGAACTCCAACTAACTCAACCATCCATAAATAAAACATGAAATTTTCATCCACCACCCTACAAAGCACAATTTAGATCTTTCTTTTCTCTTCTCGATAGTCCCTTGAGAATATTTGTATCTTGTAGTGTTCTTCAGTGTAGCCTGGACAAATACTTTCTACCAATGTTCCACCAAGTCTCCAAGATGCACCCCCCAATTTTTTGGGAATGTCGCAGAGTAAATAGAGAGTCTAGTGCTCTTGATTAAACATCCATCCCAAACAAATGATAGAATCCAAGAAAAATGCTGCAATATGACCAATTTTGGAATCTTGAAAACTATCAAGTCTTTTGAATTCTAAATGGTATATGAGACCATAATTTCTCCATACGAAGTCCAATGAGGTTAGAATTTCTCTCAAACATATTGAAATAATTAATGGCAATGTAAAAATTTAAGTAAACGTTGAATCCTAATTTCTCTTCCCTCTTAAAATAAAAGGATAAAAAAGGGAAGAAAAGGTGAATGCCAACTTTTACTTTATAAATTTTATATTACCTATAATTTGTAGGGAGGGTGGTTCAAAACAATAGGCTCTGGTAAAAAGGGAGTGTTGTAGCATCTCATTTTTTGAAGGGGGAGTTCCCCTGCTGTGTTATATTGCATCACCTCCAAAACAATACATGGGAAAATGTCCCCCCTAGAGTACCTACGTCTAGGGAGCTTGGCAAGTAACACCGCATTCTACAGATTTCCTTCTGGTGATAACTTGGAAAATCAATGCCTTGGCTCTAAGACATCCAGTGAGAAGCAATTAACAAGGAATGGGTAGGTTCCTAAAGAGGCCTGATGCTATGCTTCTCTACAACCATATTTGATCCCATATCCACAAATTTCTCTTCCCCTAATGGGAGTTGAGAATTTTAAATTTTTAGTTCTCAAACAGGAAGAATGCAACACGTAGAGTTTGGGCATTGCTTACAGATCAAAATGGTGAAAGAGATGACGAGGAATGCTTCAAAAGTCATCAACTTCTATGTTCCTCTACAACCATACATATTTGATCCATAAATTATTCTTCGATATTAGATTTGGTCATTTTCAAATTTTGTATAACAGTTCCCAAACAACAAGAAGGAAAAATTTGAAAAGTGCCTTGTACCTGAGAATTGTGAGAGAGATGACTCAAAGGAATGGAAATGACTCCCATGAGAATGGAGGGTAGGGAACAAATTCCCATAAGGGAGGATGGCCCATACATTTTCCCTTCTTGATTGTCCCCAACCCCATGCCTCCCCAACCATGTACTTCACATGCATTCAATGATTGGCTTCCTGGTTGAAGGTGGTGGATGAGCTTTATTTAATGCACGTGAAGAAATGGTTGGAGATATTTGGAGGAAACTCTACAATAAAGAATTACTTTTCCTTGGGCACCTTTTCTTCTCCCTCTAGTGGTTTCATTGTCCCTCTCATACTCTTCTGCAACCATCTTGAATCTTTATTTTATTATTCAACACGAATATTTACATATCTTTGTGTGTCTTGTGATGGGTTTATCAATTGGTCCATATAAATAATATTTACCTAATTACATGTTTAGTCATTCGGTAGTCAACCCTTGACCTTGAGCTCTACACTAAGAATCCATTTAAGCATTTCTACATCATTTGCAAAAAGGATCATTTATTTCATCTCACGTGACTTGACTCCCATCTGTACAGCCACTTATTTATGTATATTCCAATATAATACATCCCAAGCCACTTATTTATGTATAATCCAATATAATACATCCAAAGCCACTTATTTATGTATAATCCCTCTAGTGGTTTCATTGTCCCTCTCATACTCTTCTGCAACCATCTTGAATCTTTATTTTATTATTCAACACGAATATTTACATATCTTTGTGTGTCTTGTGATGGGTTTATCAATTGGTCCATATAAATAATATTTACCTAATTACATGTTTAGTCATTCGGTAGTCAACCCTTGACCTTGAGCTCTACACTAAGAATCCATTTAAGCATTTCTACATCATTTGCAAAAAGGATCATTTATTTCATCTCACGTGACTTGACTCCCATCTGTACAGCCACTTATTTATGTATATTCCAATATAATACATCCCAAGCCACTTATTTATGTATAATCCAATATAATACATCCAAAGCCACTTATTTATGTATAATCCAATGTAATACATTCCAAGGGTTAAAATCAAGGTGTTCCATGGTATAAATCTTTGTTGCTAGAAAAAGGTCCATACACGTCAGATAGATCCTTCTTGGTATGATATTTTTTGCCTTTTTTCCAACAAAATATTAAGGCACTTTTTTAGTTGTAATATTTTCTTATTTTAAAAACAAAGTTAGAATGATTCTTTCAAGTCCATCTCCAAAAAAGAGTAAAGAGTAAAATAAAAATAAGAAATGGTTTTGATATTGTCGGTGCCCTACCTTCTTTAACTACTTACAATGCCAATGATTTGGGTGTGTAGGGTCTCGAAGTCTCACAGTATTCTGGTGGGTAAGAAAAGGGAGGTTGTAAAAATAGTAGAAATTGGCTTCATAAAGGAATTTCCAAATTCTATTAAGAAATATAAACATGACATGAGTGTTTTAACTACATTTTCCACCCACATTTGCTTTTGTGTTTTTCAAAATTCAATAATGCTTGGCAAGATTTAGAGTAATTGGTTGACCTAAAACCCATGGTGTTTGGGTTTTTGTAACCACCTCCTCCCACATTTGCCCACTTTCACTAGTCTTCACAAGGTAAACATGAGCTGAGGGTCACTATGATAAGACTCAACCTCCTATGTGACCTTAATGAAATGGAGTCAATGGATTAAGACTTTAATAACCTCCCTCAAGTGCCATAGGACCTCCAGGAGCAACCCAAACCCTCCAGGTGTCCAACCCCTAAGTTAAGTATATATTTCACTAACCTAAAGCCCCAGTAGGTCCCTTGCTAAGGACTCCAATCGAATTTAACCCTCCAGTCACTCCCATAGGCTTGCTTCCCAACGATTGTGGACTTTTTCAGTTAGTTCTATGCCAACAACCCTGAATTTTGAGCCACTTTTTCAGGGCTAAGACTCAAACCCTGCCTAGAACTCAGTGAAACTTCCATAAATGATGAATTACATAGAAACAAATCTTATAAAACAAAACTTCAACCAGGACTTGAGCTTACCCTTCCCAATCGGGATTGACATTTCGTCAAACACATGGTAAACATGCAATCTAAAGGTCATGAATGCATATTTGAAATAGAGGGATCTAAAACCTATATGAGGTTTAACAAGAAGGATTTATTTCTTCTCATAATAGCCTCCATAACACCAATTAGGTCATGCATTCATTAGCCATACATTCATTGAATGAAATGTCATAAGAGCCATACTTAGATCTGTTATATAACCATGCTTACAACCACATATAACGAGATAGATAAAAATGATAGAACAACCATTAAAGCCACATAATAACAAGTACACTTACTCATCAAAAGCAAGATAAAATTAGCTCTTCTTAACCATATACAATATCCAACCAAGTTAGGGACTTCCACATACCACTCGATCATAGATTGGGTTGAACCAAATATTTCTTTCATCTAATCACCCCTGTGCCATATTCCAAGTATGAATGAGGGATCTCATGGGATAAAACAATCCATAAAAAACCAAGGGAATCCAAAGGTTAAACAAATTCCACCCCACCATATCGTGATCTCACCTAAACCATCTCTGAGATCACAAAACCAAACCGAGCTTGGATGCCTCATAATTTCTTCACCATCCCTTGAGGAATTTTCCTATATCCACCTACCTGTTGAAGTCTTCATGGAGGAAACCATCTCCACCCCAACCCTTGGGATTTTCCTAAGACCACCTCACCCAGATCCAAAACCTTCTAGCAATCCAAAGTTCAATCGAGAAAGAATCCTGTCACACCATGAATATCTGGAAATGGCAAGGAAAAGCTAAAAACCACTATCAAAACCTGACAAAATCTATGCCACTGACAACAATGAAACCAAATACACACATGCACATACCATGCATGCCAAAATTGTCTAGGAAATCATACATGCAACCTGTTACCTTCAAGTATTCCTACTGAAGCTACTTGATCCAACCTTTCCTCGCTTGATCCTTGCTTTCCTTTGCTTTCCTTGCCCTTCCTTTTCCTTCCTTTTCTTTCTTGCTTTCCTTCTCTTGGTGCTCTTCTCCTCTCTGAAAACCAATTCTAAAAATGAATTGACAAAAGACTACAAATTGATGCTCTGATGTCTTTTTGTTCTTGATGCCTCTAATTTCTTCATTTTTCCTTAATTTTCCTTCAATTTCCTCCTCACATGAAATCTATGACCTTTACCCTTCCTTTTCTTTTATTTTCCTTTATTTTCATAAATAAAATGCCAATAATACAGTTTTTCCTTTTCAAAGTTCTTCATTTTTCCTTAATTTTCCTTCAATTTCCTCCTCACATGAAATCTATGACCTTTACCCTTCCTTTTCTTTTATTTTCCTTTATTTTCATAAATAAAATGCCAATAATGCAGTTTTTCCTTTTCAAAGACTTTGTCATTGCCTTTTTCAATTTCCCCTTAGCCATAATACACAACAAGTGATGCTCACTACGATATTTTTCCCAACATTCAGCTTGGAATAAGTGCCCCTTGACCTTGGTCTTATTTTTCCTTTATTAATTTTTATTACATGAACTTTTAACCCGAGGTTGTCACAGACCCCTCCCCCTTAGGGGAACAATGTCCTCAATGTTCTATTACACCTACAACCAGCAAAAATGTTGAAAACAAAAACATACTACCCATGGAGCTTTATAGCCCATCTCGTTGCAGTATTTAAAATAAATTATCTTCTCAAAAGCAAAACCATCGTGACAAAAGGACAACCATACTGCTTATTGGAGCTTTATAACACAGCTCATGGAGGTATTTACATCCATGTACATATATACATATACCAAAACTACTTTGCCTCAATGGAAAAACAATGAAGGATACATAGCTCACATCTAATCAACCATATCCCATGTAGCTTCATCGGTCCCAAAATGCTTCCACCACACTTTAACTTGCTCAATTGCTCTGTTCTGGAGCATGATTTGTTTCCGTTGCAATATGCATTGAGGTTCCGACTGGAATCCTTCTTCTGGTTCCACCTACAATACAGACCAATCAGTAACATGATCAACACCCTTTACATATCTTTTAAGAAATGAAACATGTAAAACATCATGGAATTTCATTGTCGAGGCAGTGCAAGTTTGTGGGCTACTAGTCCAATCCTCTCAAAGATCTTGAAATGTTTGCAATACCAAGTTGCCAACTTGGCACATGACCCAATCCTCAAGGATCTCTTCTTAGGCTTGATGTGCAAATACACATGCTCCCTAACCTGAAACTCCTTAAATGCCCTGTACAGGTCTGCATAACTTTTCTGCCTGTCCTGTGTTGCCTTTAGATTCTTCTTTATAACTTGCATCTCTTGTTCCATTTTTGCCAACATATCTGGTCCAATAAGTACCATGTTCACTAGATCACTCCAACTAATGGGAGTATCACAACTCCGACCATAGAGTGCCTCAAATGGACTCATCCTTAGTGAATCCTAATACCAACTGTTGTAAGCAAACTCAATCAATGAAAGGTACTCCTCCCATCTCCACTGCTAGTACATGACGTACATCCTCAACATATCTTCCAAAATCTTGTTGATCCTCTCTATCTGTCCATCTATCTGCAGATGATAAGTTGTACTGAAGGAAAACTTTGTACCCAAACTTGCAAACAACTCCTTCCAAAACTTGGAAGTGAACTTAACATCCCTGCCCGACACAATCTTCTTTGGAACACCATGCAATCTCACGATCTCCCTAATGAATACTTGTGCCACCTCACTAGTTGAATAAGTGTTCTTCATTGGAATGAAGCGAGCTACGTTGATCAACCTATTGACCACAACCATGATAGATTCATGTGATGTCCTCAAAATGCCTGTAATGAAATCCATGGAAATGACCTCCCATTTCCATTCTAGAATCAAAATAGGCTGAAGCAACCTGCCTGGATGCTTACGCTTTTCTTTAACTTGCTAACAATCCAAACATCTAGCCACAAACTCTACCTCTTCCTTCTTCAAATTCGGCCAATAGTAGAACTTCTTCATTTCTATCAACATCTTCTAATATCATGGGTGTCCTGAATATGACTTAACATGAAACTCCCTCAAGATAAGCTTCGTGAGCCCACTATCATCTGACACATAGATCATATCCCTGAATCTCACCAAACCATCTGTCGTGAGATGATAATCCACATCCTAATCACATGTACCCTGATGTAACATGTTCCTAAGCTCCATGTACTTGTCATCCTACTGACTTTCCTATAATATTTGATCTTGTAAATCTATCCCATAAGAGCTCATTGTTGCAACATGGTTCATATGCACTCGCCTACTGAGAGCATCTGCAACCTTGTTCTCCTTACCCTCAATGTATCTGATCTCAAAGTCAAACTTGTTGATTGTGGCCAACCACCTAGCCTGCCTGACATTCAGATTCGGTTATTCAAACAGATATCTCAACCCACTGTGATCGCTCATTAATACAAACCTCATGCCAAGAAGATAATGAGTCCACATCTTCAAGGTATGAATAATAGCTACCAAGTCAAGATCATGAGTCACATAGTTATGCTCATGCTCATTCAGATTCCTGGACTCATAACACACTACATGTCCCTCCTGCATCAATACCCCACCAATTCCTCTCTTGCATGCATCTGTACACACCAAAAACTCTTTGATTGGATTTGCAACTTAAGGATTGGAGCATTTTTCAACAACTGCTTCAACTGGTCAAAACTAGTCACACACTCCTTTGTCCATTCAAATTTATTACCTTTCATTTGCAATGATGTAATAAGATATGTAATGTGTGATAAGTTCCTAATGAACTTCCTGTAGTAACCTACTAGCCCCATGAATGATCTTACCTCATCCACATTCTTAGGAGTCACCCACTTCATGATAACATGTATCTCTTCTAGATTCACTACTATGCCTTCTTGGAGACAACATGTCCCAAACAATGTACCTATGTCTCAAAGAAGTTTCACTTGTTAATATTAGGATACAACTGATGCTCTCATAGCAATCTCAATAATGTTGCTAAGTGTTCGACATACTCTTCCTTATTCTTAGAATATATCAATATATCATCAATGAATACAATAACAAACTTGTCAAGAAAGGGACGCAACACACTATTGATCAAGCACATAAAAGTAGTCGAAGCATTAGTCAAACAGAATGTAACTACAACAAACTCATAATGCACATACTTGGTCCTAAAATTAGTATTGTAGAGGTCCTCTTCTTTGATGTGTACTTGATGGTATCCTGATCTCAAATCAATCTTTGAGAACATTGTTTCTCCCTTCAACTGATCAAACAAATCATAAATCCTCGAAAACAGATACTTTTTCTTGATGGTTACCTTGTTCAACTGCCTATAATCAATGAAAAACCTGAGGGTACCATCCTTCTTCTTCAAGAACAACACTGGTGCACCCCAAGGTAATACACTTGGCCTAATGTATCCCTTATCAAGTATTTCCTTCAAATTCAAATTCAACTCTACTAAATCTGGTGTGCTCATCTTGTAAGGTGCTTTTGATTCTAGTGTTTCTCATGGTACCAACTCAATAGAAAATTCCACTTCCCTATTGGGAGGAAACTTTGGAATCTCTACTAGAAACACATCCTCAAACTATAGCAATACAGGGTATCTCTTGAATATTTATACATCCTCAACATCCTTACCCTTGTCACTAGAAATATGGACTGCAAACATTACACATCCTTTCCTCCAATTGTGCTTAGCCTGCATAGTGGTGACGATCATCACTGATGCAGGCTTCTTCTTTCCTTGCAAAATTATATTTTCCCCATTTTCATCCAGACACTCAATAGCCTTTTTATAAAAATCTACTTTGGTCCTGTCAATATACAACCAATCCATACCCAAAAGCATACTATATTATCCCAATGGCAGTACGTTCAAATGTGTTATTGTAGGCATACCACTCAGCTCAAATGCACAAGCTCTTACCCAATGATGAACTCTCTTCTTAGTACCTATAGCTAATTGTACCAACCAATACTCTGCATGCACTTCTTTTCTCAAACCACACTTATCCATCAGGTTAGGATTAGCATAACTATAATTAAATCTAGGGTCAATCAAAATAGAAACAACTTGACCATAAATCATACTTTCCATCTCAATAATGGATGACTGGTGATCTTCTTGCTTGTTGTCCACAACTGCATAAATCCAACGAATGTTATGACCAACATTCCCAACTATCTGCGCCTCCTAAGCATTATAGATCTGAGGCCTACCACCCTGGTACAATGGACAATTCTTCTTGAAATGATATTTGCCACATATCCAACACTGCAATGGTCCCCTACCATCACCTCTAGTCTGTTGCTCTCCAGGTTGTGACCCATGTTCCTTCTCAACTGCATTGAAATTCTTGTGAGAAACATTTTCTTTCTCACCTACATCATGAGGTCTTTCCTTCTTTGATGGCCACTTTCCTTTAACTTTCTCATTTCCTTTCAAATCATGCTTATGCTCAGCTTTGCTATTTGACTGCTCATAACAATGCTTCAACTTCTGAATGGCCTCCTCCAACTATTTAAGCTCATAAAACTCAATCTAGTCTCTATATACTACTGGGAATCCACTGACAAATCTATGAATCTTAGCCTTCTCATCCTTGAGGTAAGGTACATACCTCAACAACTCCAGGAACCTGCTAGTGTACTCATCATATTTCATACAACCCATATGCAACTCATAAAATTCCGTAGCTCTATCATCATTGTACCTCTTTGATAGGTAATTATTCTTAAAGAGTCTCTCAAAATCCTCCCAAATCAACTCTTCTTCCCAAATTCCATTAACGGTCTACACATCTTGCCACTAAATATATTTTTTCCATTTAAGACTAAAGGTGGTTATTTTGGCTTTCATGTTCTTTGAATAGCTATGAAATCTGAAGAATTTATTCATCCTAAGGAACTACGCCTCTACATCTTCTGACTTCTTCATCTCTCCATCGAATGTAGGAGGCTTGACTTTCTTGAACTCCTCTGGCAAGTACTCACTCCTCCTATAAGGATGATGATGATGAGGATTGTGATGATAATGTCTCTTGGATGAGGAACTAGAATGATTCCCATACATACCTATCCTCCTGTCAGGTGTATCTAATGATTTTCCTCCTCTGACTGTATCCCCTTTATCCAACTTGTATCCGGACCGAGACTTGCTTTTCCTGAGCCCTCGCAAGTATTTTTTGAGCCTCAACCAACCTGTCATTGTCTTATTTAAAACTTCTTATCTCTACCCTCAAACTCCGCAATGTATCTACTATACCAAGAGAATACACATCTCCTTGGTGTCAAATTGGTCTATAGGGAGAGTCACATGAACTGTAGTCTACCATTTTGCTTGTCATCTCTAATTTTCTTCTTCTTGCAAGTAGGCCATGTCAGATCAACCAAGTAGATACCAAAATAAAAACCATACCTCATTGATGTTCATGGGAGGCTTATCTCATCTGAAAAATCAGTCCACATTAGCATGATACATGTATAATCATAATCACATCAATATAACAACATCATGCATGACCATACCAACTATGTACCATGACCCCATGCATGAAAACCATAACCATGACAACATCATATTTTACCCAAAGAGAGTGCAACCTACTCTAATACCACCCTGAAACTACCTCCTCCCACATTTACCCACTTTCATCGATCTGCCTAGGGTAAACATGAGTTGAGGGTCACTATGATAAGACTCAAGCTCTTATATGACCTTAAGTAAATGGATTCAACAACTTAAGACTTTACTGACCTCCCTCGGGTGCCATAGGACCTCCAAGAGAAGCCCAACTCCTCTAGGTGTCCAATCCCTAAGTTAATTATTTGTTGCACTAACCTAGAGCCTCAGTCACTCCCTTGCCAAGGCCTCCAAGTGACTGGAACCCTCCAGTCACTCCCATAGGCTTGCTTCCCAGCAACTATGGACTTTTTCAGTCAGTTCAATGCTAGTGACCCTAAATTCTAAGCCATCTTTTCAAGGCTAAGACTCAGGTCCCTACCCAAAACTCGGTGAAACTTCTAGAAATGATGAATGACATAGAAACAAAGCTTATAAACCAAAACTTGAACCAGTACTTAACCTTACCCTTCCCAACTGGGACTGACATTCTGTCAAACACATGGTAAACATGCAACCTATATGTCATGAATTCATATTTGAAACATAGGGCTATGAAACTTATATGAGGTTTAACAAGAAGGATTTATGCCTTCTCACAGTAGATGCGTTGAAAATAGCAACAAGAAATGCTAAAAAATAGAATTGCTAAAAATAGCACTGTTATAAATAGCAGTTCAATCAGTGTTGATCTTAGCAACAATGGATGGAAAAATGGAAGTGCTAAAAATAGTATTCTATAAATAGAATTTCGAGATACCTTCCTATTTTAGTCAGTCCCTAAACTAAAATAGTGAAGTAAAATTCGAATTTGATCTTAGCAGTTGTTTGTAAAATAATTAATTAATTCATCTTGAGTTAATTAGTTAAGGAAAATCAAACATGAAGTCTATGTGGAGACATGCAACAGTTTCTCCATTAATTGAGGAATTTATCCATCAGTTAAAGAGATAAGGATGAGTTGTAATATTGAGTTGTAATTAATTGGCTCAGTTAACTAAGTCAAGTCCAGTTAGATTAATTCAAACAGTTTGTTGAATTAATGTAAGTTCAGTTAGTTAATGCTTGCATGCATGTAACTACTGCACTTCAGATAACTGAGTATTCTCTCATAAATAACTCATGCATGTCAGTTCAGACATAGACCCAGTTGAGATCAGATGGAGGGGTAGTGTACTATCAGTTGCTAGAATATTCCATTGTGAATATTCCTTGCATGCAAAAGGAATTCTTTCCTTGAGAATTGCGCAGTTACTTCTTCAGGTTTAGTGAGTGTGATGAGGCCAATTCACACATGTGGCTTCACTGGACCCCAAGAAAAACTGTGCAAGGAAATAGGAGGCTTGGAGGGCTTGAGGAGGACATATACAATGTCTATTCAGTGTATGAGCTATATTATTTGATTGCAGAGAGAGCAAGATAGCTTGAGAGCTAATTCTTTTTGTAACTTGAACAAGATTTCCACTTGTATGATAATACAGAGTTGGGGTTTTAGGCTGAGGCTTTCCCCGGGTTATTTATTTTGTGTTATGTGTGATTGATTTCTCATTCTCAGTTATATGTGTTCTCTTGATCTTTCTCAATTCGATTAAGCTTCCACAAAGTTTGTTGTAGAAGTAGATCTTGTATTTTGCTTTAGTCTATTGCATAATTTGTTGATCTACAGTGGGAATTTCTACATGGTATCAGAGCAAAGGTGATCAAGGCGAAGAACAGTATACAAGAAGGATAAGTTCGAAGTTTGTGGTTCCTAAATATAGAAATCGAGTTCTTATCACATCTCTATTTCACCTATGGCGTTCAGTGGTTTAAGACTTGAGTATGCCCTTGATGGCAACTCAACTTATATAGCCTGGAAGGATCGCACGGAGGCAGTATTAGAGGATAACAGTCTAAAGGACTTCATTGATCAAGAAGTCCCCAAGCCGACTGATGCTACTTAACTGGTGGAATGAAAGAAATGTGTGGCTAGAGCAAGGAGAATCCTCCTAGAGGGAGTTCGAAACCACATTGTCTCGAGCCTCCATGGGAAGGAGACACCATTTTCGATGTGGAAAACATTGAAAGATTTTTATCAAAACAGCAGCGATCAGAGGACGCTGGCACTGAAAGACAAGATTCGTAAGAACAAGCTCAGCACCCGCAGGGATGAACTTGGAAGTGTAGGGATCATGACCGTTGATGATGACATAGTGAGTCTTGCACTCCTCAGTCTTCCTAAGAGCTGGGATAGCTACCAAGACTAGGTTAATGGAAGAGAAGAACTACCAGAATGAAAACAACTTTGGTCGGATATGATGCAGGAGGAAATAAGAAGAAGCACTAGAGATGGTTCCTCATCGAAGCAAGATGATGAGGAAAATATAGCCTTAGCGAGTAAAGGGAAAGGGAAGGCATCCCATCCCAAATCCGATTCTTCCCATGGTGGGAAGAAGATTGAAAAATCGAAATTGTGATGCTTTCATTGTCATGAAGTGGGCCATTATGATACGAATTGTCCACAGAAGAAATCCCAAGAAGGGTTCCTCAAAGGGATCTGATGGTGAGGCACTAGCCTCACAGTTTGAGTTGGATTTCTCGCTTATCACATGCATGGTTTCATCCATGGTGGGATGTGTGTGGTACCTAGACAGTGGAGCTTCATTCCACATGTCAAGTGACAAGAATATTTTTAGTACCTTGGAGGAGAAGGATCTCCATATGCGGATCGATATGGCTGATGATGGAAAGTACCATGTTTCAGATGAAGGTATGATTGTGTTTCAGAGGGAGCATGGAGCTCCCCTCACCCTAACTGATGTAAAGTATGTACCAAGTCTGAAGAAGAATCTTGTGTATGTCGCTATGCTAGAAGATAAAGGCTATGATGTAGTCTTTAGTCAAGGAAAGGTATTCTTGAGGCATATCGGTATTGGACAGACAAATCGAATAGGGATTTGAGTCAAGAATCTCTACAAGCTGGAGCTAGACGACTGTGCTGCTTTGAGTTCCAAAGCTGAGATGGTGTAGAGCCAAGATGTTGGCGAGCTATGGTGTAGAAAACTGGGCCACTTGCACCATGGAGCCCTAAAGATCATGCAGCAAATTTATACCAGATTACCCAAGGGAAATATTGAGAAGATGACTACATGCAAAGGTTGTACCTTAGGTAAGTATGCAAAATCTTCCTTTCCAAATCGAAACAGTAGAGCTGGAGCAATCCTAGAGCGAGTTCACTCAAATGTTTGTGGACCATTCTCTACAGCCTCCACCGCTAAACAAAGGTACTATGTTATTTTTATTAATGATTTTTCTCGTAGATGTTGGATCTACTTTATGCAAATGAAGGATCATACCTTCTTGAGGTTTTGTGAGTTTAAAGCCTTGGCAGAGAAAGAATCTGGAAAGAAAATAAAAACCCTGCGTAGCGACAATGGTGGAGAGTATGTCTCCCAACAATTTAAAGACTTTTATGTTGCAGAAGGAATTAAATGGGAGTTGATGACACCCCATAACCCACAGAAAAATTGGGTGGTCGAAAGGAAGAACAGAACGATTGTGGGAGTTGTTCGAGCGATGTTGCATGACCAAAGCCTACCACTGCATTTATGCACTGAGGCATGCAATACAGCAGTATACTTGCAGAACAGAAGCCCGCACCGTATACTGGGAATGAAGACACCTATGGAGGCCTATTCTGGGAAGCGACCTAATGTAAGTAACTTCTAAATCTTTGGATCATCAGCTTACTGTCATGTGACCAAAGATGCTAGGAAGAAGCTAGGCCCAACAGCTGAATTGGGAATACTTGTGGGGTACATAGATACACCCCACAACTATCGAGTGTACCTACCTTCCACTTAGAGGACTGTGGTACACAGGGATCTGAAGTTTGACGAGTAGAAAGCCATGCGCTTATCACTTGAGAGGGAGCTTGAGTTACATGCAGATGAGGAACTTTCAGTTCCTAAGGAGGAGGAACCTCAGAATGATGCAGAGTAGCCGCATGCAGAGGATCTGGGAGTGGAGACATCCACTCATGCTGATACTTCCAGAAATGGGCGGAAACACTCAAGGGAAGTTTACAGGTTGATGTTGGATGCGCGGGACAATGTGGGACAGCCATCTTCTTAGCGCAGATAGAGGAGGTCGCCCGAGCGGTACACTGGGTACATGGCCCTACTTGGGAAGTTTGTAGATACCGAACCTTCTTCATTCGAGGAGGTAGTGCAGCAACCAGTCTGGGTTGATGCAATGGTAGAGGAGTACGACTCTATCATTTGGAACAATGTGTGGGATGTTGTCCCAAGGCCTCAGGGAAAGTCAGTAGTGAGTTCCAAATGGCTTTACAAGGTAAAGCAGGCAGTTGATGGTAGTGTTGAGAAACATAAGGCAAGGTTTGTTGCCTGGGGTCTCTCACAGGTCAAGGGGATCAACTACGATGAGAATTTTGCTCCCGTAGCAAGGTACTCATCAATTAGATTGATGTTGGCACTATCAGCTCAGATGGGGTGGAAGATCCACCAGATGGATGTGAAGACAACATTCCTCAATGGGAAGATTGAGGAGGAGGTGTACATTGAGCAGCTAGAGGGTTTCGAGACCTTCAATCGTGAGTCGCATGTGTGCAGACTCAAGAGGGCTCTATATGGGCTGAAGCAAGCACCTCGTGCTTGGTACACCAGGATCAATAGCTATTTCACCGTTTGGGCTTCACCAAGAGTGAAGCAGATGTGAACCTTTACCACATCATGGTAGAAGGTAAACCATTGATCATTGTTCTTTATGTCGATGATTTTATTTTGACAGGTGATGATCAGCTGATACAGTCTTGCAAGGAGGACCTTGCAAGAGAGTTCGAGATGAAGGACATGGGCCTTATGCACTACTTTCTAGGCATGGAGGTATGGCAGAAAGATGGTGAAGTATTTGTGTCTCAAGGAAAGTATGCCAATGAGATACCCAGGCGCTTCCACATGGAGAAGTGCAAGCCCATGCAGACTCCTCTAGCTGGGAACTGAAGGAAGGAGGATGCTACTTCAGGTGAGGTAGTAGTTGCTACTATTTATCGGTAGCTGGTGGGTTCACTTATGTATCTGGTGAACACACGACCCGCCTTATGCTTTGCAGTGAACCCGCTGAGTCAAGCTATGGTTCAACCTACCAAGCTGTTTTGGAAGGCAGCGGAGCATGCGCTGAGATACCTCAGAGGCACATCTCAGTTCGGATTGTCGTACAGACGGACAGAGGGAGTGAAGCTTTAGGGCTTCACATATGCGAATTGGACAGGAAGTCCATCAGACCAAAAGAGAACTTCTGGAGGAATCTTCAACCTTGGTTTCGCTGCAGTTTCTTGGTACAGCAAGAAATAGAGATCAGTTGCACTTAGCTCAACAGAAGTTGAATACATGGTTGCTAGTTAGGCTGCTATTTAGGTTGCATGTGAGGCCATTTGGATGCGGAAGATTCTAGTGGGATTGTTTGGTTAGATGATGGATCCTACAGTGATCTACTACGATAACCAGAGTTGTATCAAACTCTCGGAGAATCCAGTTTTTCATGACAGGTCCAAGCACATTGATATCCGGTATCACCATCTTCGAGACTATGTGGGCAAGAGGATCATGTTGTTGCTGTATGTTTCGACCAAGGAACAAGATGCAGATATTTTGACTAAGGCATTGTCAAAATGGAAGTTCGAGTTCCACAGAGACAGGATTGGGGTTACTAATAATCCCTTTCTTGTTGAGAGGGAGTGTTGAAAATAGCAACAAGAAAAGCTAAAAATAGAATTGCTAAAAATAGCACTGCTATAAATAGCAGTTCAGCCAGTGTTGATCTTCGCAACAATGGATGGAAAAATGGAAGTGCTAAAAATAGCATTCTATAAATATCATTTCGGGATACCTTCCTATTTTAGTCAGTCCCTAAACTAAAATAGTGAAATAAAATTTGAATTTGATCTTAGCAGTTGTTTGTAAGATAATTAATTAATTCATCTTGAGTTAATTAGTTAAGGAAAATCAAACATGAAGTCTATGTGGGGACATGCAACAGTTTCTCCATTAATTGAGGAATTTATCCATCAGTTAAAGAGATAAGGATGAGTCGTAATTAGTTAGCTCAGTTAACTGAGCCAAGTCCAGTTAGATTAATTCAAATAGTTTGTTGAATTAATGTAAGTTCATTTAGTTAATGCTTGCATGCATGTAACTACTACACTTCAAATAACTAAGTATTCTCTCATAAATAATTCATGCATGTCAGTTTAGACAGAGACCCAGTTGAGATCAGATGGAGGGGCAGTGTACTATCAGTTGCTAGAATATTCCATTGTTAATATTCATTGCATGTGGAAGGAATTCTTTCCTTGAGGATTGCGCAGTTACTTCTTCAGGTTTAGTGAGTGTGATGAGGCCAATTCACACATGTGGCTTCACTGGACCCCAAGAAAAACTGCGCAAGGAAATAGGAGAGTTGGAGGGCTTGAGGAGGACATATACAGTGTCTATTCAGTCTGTGAGCTATATTGTTTGATTGTAGAGAGAGCAGGATAGCTTGAGAGATGATTATTTTTGTAACTTGAACAAGATTTCCACTTGTATGATAATACAAAGTTGGGGTTTTAGGTTGAGGCTTTCCCTGGGTTATTTCTTTTTTGTTATGTGTGATTGATTTCTCATTCTCAGTTATATGTGTTCTCTTGATCTTTCTCAATTCCATTAAGCTTCCGCAAAGTTTGTTGTAGAAGTAGATCGTGTTTTTCTTTAGTCTATTGCATAATCTATTTATCTACAGTGGGAATTTTTACATAATGAAATGTGATAAGAGCCATACTTAGATTTGTCATATAACCATGCTTATAACCAGCATATAACCATATAGATAACAACGATAGAACCCATTAAAGCCACATAATAACAAGTACACTTACTCATCAAAAGTGAAAGAAACTTAGCTCTTATTAACCATATGAAAAAGTCAACCAAGCAAGGGACTTCCACGTACCACTCGACCATAGATTGTGTCGAACCAAATATTTCTTTCAACAAATCACCCCCATGCCATATTCCAAGCATGAATGCGGGATATCATGGGATAAACCAATTTAGAAACAACCAAGGGAATCCAGAGGTTAAACCACCTCCACCCTCACCATATCGTGATCTCACCTAAACCGACTCCGAGATCTCAAAACCAAACCGAGCTTGGATGACTAAGAATTCCTTCACCATCCCTTGAGGAATTTTTCTGTCTCCACCCATTTGTTAAGGGCTTCCCGGAGAAAACAATATCCACCCCCAACCCTTGGGATTTCCCTGAGACCACCTCACCGAAATCCAAAACCTTCCGACAATCTAAAACTCAACCGAGAAAGAATCCCATCACACCATGGCTATCTAGAAATGGAAAGGCAAGGTTAAAAACCACTGTCAAAACCTGGAAAAATCCATGTCACCAACAAAAAAGAAACCAAATACACACATGCACATACCATGCATGCCAAAACTAGCTAGGAAATCATGCATGCAACCTGTTACCTACAAGTATTTTCGCTGAAGCTACTTGATCCAACCTTTCCCCACTTGATCGTTACTTTCCTTGTCGTTTCTTGTCCTTCATTTTCTTGCTTTCTTTCCTTCTCCTCTTGGTGTTCTTCTCCTCTCTGAAAACCAATTCTGAAAATGAATTGACAAAATACTACACACTGATACTCTGATGTCTTTTTATTATTGATACCTCTAATTTCTTCAGTTTTCCTTAATTTTCCTTCAATTTCCTCCTCACATGCAACTTATGACCTTTCACCTTCCTTTTCTCCTATGTTCCTTTATTTTCATAAATAAAATTCCAATAATACATTTTTTCCTTTTCAAAGCCTTTTCCATTGCATTTGCCAATTTCCGCTTAACCACAACACAACAAGTTACGCCCACTAGGATATTTTTCCCAACATTCAGCCTGGAATAAGTATCCCTTGACCTTGGTCTTATTTTGTCTTTATTAACTTTTATTACATGAACTTTTAACCTGGGGTTGTCACATTTCCTTTGGGAAGTTCTTTGTAGACATTTGAAGTCTATTATGGAGATCTCTAGAGGTATTTTTCCCTATCTTACTGGTGGATTTAACAAAAAATCTCCTTATAAGAAAGTAAATTTATGGCCACTTCGGGATAACCTTATTGTAGATGAGAATGTTGATATTGAACCCCAACTAACACAAAGAAAAGCAAAAAAGTGACATTCACATAGCCATAAATCGATTTCCCTCACTATCATATCGAGTTTAATAACATCTTTCAATTCAATTTGTTCAAGTGTTAAATGAATTAGTTGTGATCTATAGTGTAAGTTGACATCTCAACTATTTTGTGCACAAATTCTTAGCATAGAAAGTGTATTAGAATAAGGCCATGCTTGGCCTGTATTTATTTGTGCCCATCACTTCCATATCAGGTTTAATAACATCTTTCAATTCAATTTGTCTCAAGTGTTCAATGAATCAGCTAACTTAAAAACTTTTTTAAAAAAGTGAGATAGTGAGATATGACCCCTTTCTGTTTTTTTTAATGGTAGAAATTTGGGTTCAGAGAGAAAACTTGAGAAGCATATGTCATTCTCATATTTCTCTGGTAACTTAAAAATGGTTCACAAGAATTTGGGTGAGGGAAACAACAACCTTTTGATATGCAACAAAAGCTTCATAACTACAGTAGTGTGAGCACATTGATGGAGATAGAAAGTGCCATTACATAAGAAGTGGGGAAGACTTACAGTCTCAATATACAGGAGTATGTTTAGCTTCCAGTGGATTGCAACATTTGGCCTAAGATCAGGAGTGCAAAAGAGAGGTAGATTCTAGCTTGATCCCACACAATCAAACTAAGGCCATGGTTTCCTGTGAAACGCTCCACTCAAAAGAGGCACTCGATTCTAGTGTTGCTTCAGATGCTTTAATGGTTGTTCATACTGATGGTGAATATTTGAAAAATCCAATAGACCACATCAAAGATAAATTATTGAAGGTTTATGTTGAGGGACTAGACTTGTGTGATGAGCTAAATTGTGCAGCCAATGAAGTAGTTGAGGTTCCATACAGTGAAGCAAATTTTTGGTTTCATAGTGGTTGTGCAGATAAATATTTATCTAAGGTTCCTGGTATTTCAATAACTTTAAAATAATGAACCAGAAGCTTCAGTAGTTGGGAAGTTGTGAAGGATCAAGTACCGTATATATGCTCAATTGGTAGATAGCCATATGTGAATCTAGAAAATGGTAAACCAGAAAGTTTTCTATTGGAATATAAAAGAGAATTTTCCACAATCAGAAGGCTTGATAACCTGTGAAGGAATTGTGTGTTTCCTTCGTATTATTTTTTTTGAAATGGTTTTGCAGAAATGGTCTTGATACTATCAGTGCTCTGCCTTCTTTAACTACTTACGATTCCAATGATTTGTGTGATCAGTTGAACTTTGTAGTCAATGAAGTAGTTGAGGTTCCATACAATGAAGCATATTTTTGGTTTCAAATTGGTTGCACAGACAAATATTTATCCAAGGTTCCTGGTAATTCAATAACCTTAAAAGAATGCACCAGAAGCTTCTGCAGTTATGAAGGATCAAGCACCTTATATATGCTTAGTTTGTATACAACCATACGCTAATCTAGCAAATGCTACAAATTTGCAGGGTCAAGCATATTTCCTAGATAGAACATTGTCTAAGGATTCTTCCAGTAGGGTAGATCTAGAAAGAAAATAGAATGTTTGAAGAAGTCGACGAAAATTCTATTAGCAATTATGGATTTGGTAGTAAAAAGCATAAAGTTGGTTTAGAAGATTTCCTTGAAGGTCATAAACAGAAGAAAGGAAGACCATGCTCCCTTGTGAAAAGAAAGGGGAAACTATGCAATGGTTCTGAATGTAGGTGCTTCCTGCTACTCCAGGAAAATCAAAGGATTTATCTTTAGACCAGGTTAAGTGAATTGTTCGATCGGTTTTGTCCTGGATGCATGGTGACCCCAAACAAAAAAGTTTTCTATTGGAATAGAAAATAGAATTGTGTTGTTTGTTGTTGCATGAGGTTTTGAGGTTCCAGGTTTAAAAATTTGTTTTTGTTTTGGAATTGGCTTATTGTTGTCATTTTGTATACTTTGAAGGTAGGAGATAGCTGAAGTTGAGTTGGAAGAACATTTTTTGATAGTTGTGAAGAGAAATTACTTTATCTTAAAATGATGAAATATTACTCTTATGTCCTGGATTGTTCTTTTTCAACTTCGATAAATGTTTTGTTAGAAATAATGGTTTGTTGTTATATTTAAATATTTATTTTATAGTGAATTCCAAATCCACGAAGGGATTTTCTATCCCATCCGCACTACTTTGCGGGCATTTTCAGTTCCAAGACCAGATAAGATATTTGTATTATCTTGGGCATTTTCAACTCCAAGACAAGAAAAGATAATTGTATTACTATTCGACAAAGACCATAAAAGTAGCTTAGTGGGACTAAAAATTATGGTGCGTGCAATGATGACATTACAAGTGGTTGATAAGATGCACAAACTTTCACAAAGCCTTAGAAAAAAAAAAAATCAACTGCATAGTGTGAGCATGTTGACAATGCATGGAAACCAAAGTCCTTGATCCTTGGCCCAAATTGATATTTTTAAACCCACTGCAAAGTCTCTCTCTCTCTCTCTCTCTCTCTCTCTCTATATATATATATATATATATATGGTGAGCATCATGGCATGAAACATGGAGATGTATACCAAGAAATTCTGAAAACTTCCTAAGAAGAATACAAATTAACAAAAAGACAAGTAGTTGTGATCATGTGACAACTAGAGATAAAAAAAAAAAAAAAAACAAAACAAAACAAAACAAAAAAACCTTTAAATTAACATGGATGCAAAATACCTACATAGATATTCCTATTTGATATACAATATATAATTAGATAAGCCAATTCACATCGTTTGAGGAAGATATAAACCATAATGCTTCAATTTTCAAAAGAGAGAAATGGTATTAAGCAATTGAAATAAACATAGATATAGCTGTTGTAGAATTAATTGGGCGGAAATTTAAGCTCACACACAATCAATGAGATTGATATAATTTCCATGGGTTCTATAGCAATCTCCATGTGTTTGGGGAAATTCAGCTTGGTCTCTCTACATCATGCCTCTTGGGAAGTAAGTCTCATAAGTTGATAGGATAAATTATAAAGAGAATGTAGCCATTGCCCTATCAAATGATCCAAGTGCAAAGTCAAACACACTTGAAAGTATTCAAAAATACATAAACATGAGAGTGCCACAGCTATTCCATTTCATTTCTCACCTTGGGGTGGATTTTACCTCATTTGTTTTTGTATGGGCTTCTCATGATGGATGCAATCTCTAGTCACTTTCACTTAGATGGATATGTGACATCATTGTGATCTCAAGTTCAAGTTTGCTAAATTGACATGTTTAACTTCTAAAATATAGTCAATTTGTTGGGTCCTTAAGTGAATATACTCTGAATAATCTATCTATACTGATTTTAGGCTATAAAAAACAATTTCTTTATCCAAACAATTCTCCAAAACTAACCTTCTTTTTAAATAAAATAATTCATATTTATAATTTAAATATTCAATTAAATCGCATAACATATCACATATTCTTTCATCAATGCTACTCTTCCCTATGCTACCGTATTACGACATTTCCTTTGCAACATGTGGTACAATTGCTAATTATATTTTTTTCTCTTTCTTAATTGTGATATAGTCTTTATTACAACAATACATACACATATTTTAATATAAAATGTAATCTCCACATTTAATGTGGATCAAATTTATCACAATATCCATTACAATCCATAAGTGATGACGTCCTTTGTTGATTCAACGCACAATATCCATTACAATCCATAAGTGATGACCTCTTTTGTTGATTCAACGCATCATTGTATTTTTTTATTTTTTAAAATTTGAAATATATATTTTCTTTAAAGATATTTTTTTTCAATAATAAACTTTATTCTAATTTTATTTTCCAAAAGAAAAGGATCACATAAACTATTTCAAGATGGATATTTTAAAGTATAATTCAACTTGTTATTTTTTTTATTTTTTATGATATTATTTTTTTTTTCAATAATAAACTTTATTCTAATTTTATTTTCCACATAAATTAGAGAGAAAAGAAAAGAATCACATAAAATATTTCAAGATGGATATTTTAAAGTAATAAAAATATTTTAAGATAGCATAGCATATTTTAGTGTTGATTATTTAATTAGTATTTACATATATATTTAAATTTTAATATTTATCTAGAAACTAATTAACTATTATATCATGTTAGTAAAATGATAATTATTTTTCCCGATAAGGTGTACAAGTGAGTGTGTCTCTCTCTTCGGGATGAGTGTCGATGTACCGCCTAGTTGATTTCCATGAAGCAGTGGATGCAGGTAGTTAATGTGGAGGCCATAGGTATGTGTGCCATTAATTGTTTTAAGATTTGCTTCTAGAGGAGGGATGTTTGTTGGAGGTGGTGTCGGGGGTTTGAGGGCATGGGTTTTACCTCGTCCTCTAGTTCTCAGAGCTCCTTTCACGCTCCTTTCGTGCTCCTTTATGCTCACATGGATGATGGTCGATAGTTGTGTAGTTACACTGGGAAGTGGAGGCACTGTGTTGGTTAGCAATCCTTGCTTGGTGAGTCATTCTCTCTACGCCTCAATGAATTATAATTTTCTTTGGTTCTGGAGGTCAACAGTCTGGTTTATGGGATATGGATTTATCACCTTTGTTATAATTGTTCCTTTTCTGGTTGTATTTGTTCAATTATTGTATCAACACTTGTCGTTGTGTTTATATGTCCACTCAACGACTTATATTGTTATGGGGCTTCAGTTTGGAGGTCTTGTCTTAGTCTCTTGGCATGGTGTTATGTGGTTTTCGTGATATTTTTTGTATCAAGTGTTGTATGTGGAGAATTGGGTTGTCACTTTAGATGTGTAGTATGTTTCTTAGTCTTCTAGGATGGGGTCCTGTTGAATGGTACATTTGTGATGAATTTCTTGTCTTCAGAACTAGTCATCAATGCCTCACTCCCTGTCCTTCAAATTCCTTCATTAGGTGTTATTCCTTCTATGGTTATTCCTTTTATCTAGTGTCCCAGGTTTTTATGGCTCCTCACCAACGTATGCCCAACCGTCGAGGTGGTGACTCTTTTGCTAGATTCAGGAGGTCTCATCCCTTACGACCCTTCTCTTATCACTCATTTGCCTCTGCTTTTGATTTGGTCTCGTTGGAGGTTTGTCGTGAAATCTTGTACTTGGAGGATTTGGAAAGTAGTGACCATCCAAATGGTTCATATTATAAATTGGTTGGTGTGGGTGTTAAGTGGTTCCCAAATTTGGGTCACTTTCATAAGAGGAGACTTTATTTTCTCAATTCTCTAGCTCTAAATCATCAAACCTCCACCTTCTTACATCTTATGTTCAGGGAGAAGAAGATAGAGAATTTTATTGTTTTCTCCTCCTTGGAGGACCTCAAGCGTATGGTTCGAAATTTACGTTTCTATCTCAACAATGTAGACTCTCATTTGGTAAAGGTTGAGTCTTGTTTAGTTTCAGATTTTGGTTCCATCGAATTCACTAATCCCCCTACTCATAGTGGGCACACACCCATTCTCTTTTTGTCGGATCATGACTCATCTGAAGCGGACAAATGAAGGTTGCAACTTTCAGGTTCACTTTCTAGTGAATGCAATTACAAGTTTGGTGGGTGTTTTGGTTACTTCAGGCTTTGGTTTTGGTCCATGTGACTACGTATGGTGTTGGCAATATTGATCTCGTTGGGGGAATCTCTATCGGAATTTCATCTTTAATTCTCTCTAGATACCGAGTGCATGTCAGTCAGGCACTCTAGCCACTTCTGGTCTCAGCATTGACATTACGAAAATGTGTAAGGCGTTGGCAACATTGCCCATGATTTTGGGTTTTTTTCTGCTAATATGTTTTTATGGTTCTCAAGAATTTCTTTGTTCGAGCTTGCACAAGTACTGTGGGATTCTATTTTGGCAAATGTATGTACTTATGTTCTGTTTTAGGTTCTGGCAAGAAATGCTTGTGGTTTGTTGTTGTTTCTCCCAACATAGTGTTTCGCTGATGATCATGGTTAGATTTCTTGGGATAGTGTTTTTTTTCACTAATTTTGACCGAGTTTGGGTCTATCTCTCTAATGTAATCAATGGTGTACTCCTCTTTTCGTTAATGAAAAGCAATGATGCTTATTTACAAAAAAAGATGATAATTATTTTATAGATGTTTAATTAATTAAACTAATATTGATCCATCTTAACTTTGGATCTAACAAATGCCTAGAGAGAACAAATATTTTGTGGTGCTAACCTTTTCTAGAGTGAAATGAGATTTGATCCCTCTCAACATTTTGTAGATTCTGCGTTAAAATAAATCTAGTGTGGTTTAATTATTAATTATTAACTATTAATTATTTATTTTATTTTTTATTTTTTATGTAATTTGGCATAATCAAAATGTTTTAATTAAAATTAAATTTAAAATTATTTTATTTTATTGTTATTTTATTTTTAATTTTATTCTTGTGTAATTTCACTGAGTAAAAATGTTTACACAACATAGCAAGATAACACAAGACAAGACATCTCTTCCACACTGGCTAGAGAGTGCCTTTCAACATAATAATTAATCAAAATAGTATAAAAATAATTAGTACAAATTTACTTTCATTATAACCCAAAATCAAATCCTTACAATTACAAACTTGATTTCTCGATTAATTACATCAATTTTTTAAGACTTCTTTTATTGAAAAGAAAAAAACAGACATCCATCATTAATTATATTAGAGAGGAGTTACATAGTCTTATTTTTGTGTATTATGAACCCAACAACATCTTCCAACATTACAAATATGTATCCATGATCTAGAAAGGCATTGAGGTCACACAAGAACCAGAATATCAAAAAAATTATCAGTCACTAAGTAGATAAAACAAATGGACCAACATGGTCCAACGTGATATATCTCATAGAGCCAACGACAAAGAAAACCACAGTCAAATGGAAAGAAATCAAAAAATACAAAAGGCTTGACACAAAGCCAGCTAATGGAAAAACAAAGTGATAAGGGAGGAGGAAATCAAAACTCAAAGGATCTCGCCCCACACACAATACCATCAACCAGATGTTTGAAGTGCATCAACCTTGGGAGGAGAGAAACTCTATGCTTAGAGAGGGCGTCAGCCTCAAAGTTCTGCTCTCGATAAACATGTTGGAAGGAGATCTCAACGAATGAGGGAAGCAGGGACTTAATTTTCTTCGTCCCATTATATAAAGATGGAACCTCAAGAGCATTTCTCCCCTGAATCCATTGGATGATGGATTTTGAATCACCAACAACTAAAATATTCTTTGTAACTAACCAAACAACACATTGGATCACCCCAAAAGGACCAACATTTTAGCCCCACAATTGGAACTAGGACCTCCATACCAGAAGCACTGAAAGGTTTTGGTAGGGTTTAACTTAATAATAACACCGCAACCACACTGGCTTATGGATGAAGCCCCATCAAAGTATCTAATAGGATATGAACCTTCCAGACCAATTAAGGACACAGAGCATTGGCAGGGTGAAGGATGCCAAGGGCCAATCCCTTGGAAGTATGCAACTATATTGAGACTGGAGCCCAACACTTATGGGGATTTATTCTCGAAAATGCATCTGTTCTGAGCCATATATCCCTAAGTGTATACAACAGAACAACCCTATAAGCCCTTTGTCTTGTGGCCTAAAAAATCCCAAGTGGCAACCATATAAACACAATTCAAGAATAGGTGAACATTGTCTTCAAAAGCCAACCTACAAAGTGGACATCTCCCAAGACCTTGAAAGACCCTCTTTATCATATTTTCCCAAGTTAGAATATGATTAGGTGAAGCATTTGTCAAGTTTGAGTGGAACATCCCACTTCCACATGAGAGTTGTCCAATCTACAAAGGGGCCAGGTTGGTTATTCATAGAGATATGAGAATATAGTTCTTTTGTAGAAATGTACCCTGCAACAACATGTCCACCCCACAACAGCCTATCATATTTCTGAGATAGTGATATTCCAGCCTTGCATAAAATATTTCTATAGAGTTCCCATTCGACCTCAAATTCCTCTGAGAGGCCAATCTCCTAGAAGTGTGGCCAGGTAGTTGAAGAAAATGGAGAGGGTCTGTCAGTGCTAACACTGACAGTGTACACAAACCCAATAGATTAAGGGAATGAATAACATTGGCTAGAAGGATATGATTTCCATGCATTCCCTTAATTACATCCAAGCCAATAAGAACCTTTTGTCTGTTGCCAACCAGATTCTTCACCATCCACATCTCAAGGACATCTACTTGTTGAGAGAAAGGAGACATTTTTTTATCTATAAACCACCTTGGATATCCTAATGGTTGACCCTAATCTAGGTGGATGATAATTACCATAGTTAAAAATTATTTTTCTACCAATATTTGTAAAATCATGGATTATATTTGTAATATGCATGATAAAAAACCAAAATAAATCATAATAGTGAAGTAATAATCTAATCACGAGATGATTCAGTTTTTACCATCATATTTACCCATGGATTTTGTAAACCATGGTAATTACACATGATATTTTGAAATGGAAAAGGGGATGAATCTCATTGGAAAGACACTTGTAAGAAAATATAAATACAAGAATTCACTTAGAGCAATGTACGCTTTTTCTCATAATGTAGTCTCATGGTATATTATCAATTCAATAAATATTTGAGTTTGTTTCTATTGTTTTTCTATAGTACCTCTCTTAATGATGGTGCCATATTCTCAGTTATTTTTATAATTTGTTTTCAAATATTTCTCTCACGCATTGTGACATTCCTTTGTCACTTGTGAAGTTGCATTTTTAAACAACTTGGATCACACCAACATTAATGCATCATATTTCATGAGAACTTTGTAGTTAAGCGCGCTTGGGCCAGAGTAGTACTAGGATGGGTGACTTGCTGGAAATTTTTAGTTTTTATTTTTTTGTCACTCTCTAAGTCTCATTCCTCCAATGATCCAGATTAGACCCACCAAAATAACTCTACAAATTAAAGAAACTACAACGAAATGATGCTCGATTATGCAACCATCTTTCTTTCTTTTTAATGCTTTAAACATAACAATAAAACACACCAATTAGATTCTTTAACTATGACATTAAAACACCAATTGGATTCTTTAACTATGAAATTAAACTTAACTACAATAGAAAAGACACACACATTGGACACAAAATTTACCCCTAAAACCAAATACAAGAAAATAAGCAAGAAATGAAGGCTTGTACCGTTGTCTTCTTGTCCTGTGTAGATTGCAATATAGATAACAAAGTTCTCCAAATTTATTGCAAAGCTATGATATAGTATGGTCTTCTACAATGCGCTACAATATGTTCATGTCTCTCTACTCTATTAATATCTCATCCACACTCTTCCTCATGTTATGGAATAGTCAATGACTAATGAAAATGTCAACCCTTTTCCCTCCTCCTGCCAGGTTTTCAATAGCTATAATTAGGATTTGGTTTAGGGGTTTAAAACCCTATTGGAACCTCCATGATGCTTCGAAAAGTCTCAAGTGGCGACCATTTCAACTCACCATAATTCAAATATGAGTTAGTAACATGTGGGAATATTTGGAATGTTACCTTGATAGGGGCATAAATACAAACTCCCTTTTGTGTAAATGAACTATTTTTGAAAAGTTATTGGCCCATAGAATGCAAAAATGTTCTAAGACCTAGGTCTTTAGCATTTTAGACCCTAAAATTCCACTTCTCTGGCCCTCAAATGAAGGATTTTCCATTTTGGTCAATTAGTATGATTTTTAGGTTCCAACCCAAGCTAGTTCTAAATGCAATATTCCCTTCCCTAAAGCATCAAGAAGTGATATGGTAACTATGAAGGTCCATTTCAGACCATTTTCTCTCTCCATTCCAACATTAACATTTTGGATGCCACACATATTGGTATGATAGTAGTTCTTTTTATTGATTGATTGTTAAGAGTTCTAGATGGAAAAAATTTGGATCGATACCCACTATCAGGACTAATTGTCGCTAGATTGATGATTGGTCATGGTGACACTTGAGCACTTGTTTGAGGACTTCATATCAACATGTTTTTCTGATTTTATAGTTGTACAAACCTCATCACTCTTTTTTATTGATGGACCATAGCAACACTCTCTTGACACTTTTTCATGGTTGTGAATCTTGTTCATTTTTTAAATATGTGTGGGGGAAAGGGGGAGATGCTTTTATGATGGTAAGCCCATCTTGTCCCTTTGGTGCTTGCACCATTTGTCAAACCTTTTGATCTTCTTTCCCAAAAAGCACATGATTAGATCTTGTTTTCTCTTGATTAACCTTCACCTCTTACCTTAATTGCATATTTGTCAAATCACCTTCGTCTTTAGTAGGACTCTTGGTTTGCATGATTGAGGCATTTGTTGATCTTCAATAATTTCCTTAATAGAAGCTTTGATGTGCGTTCTTCAACTTCAGTATGCTTCTAGATCCATCAAACCCTAAAGTGTCATCCAACCTTTGTTGTTGAAACCCCTATATAATTTCCAACTTAAATCTCAAGACAATCTACACGACACCAGTAGATAGTCCACCTCTCTAGATCTTGGCGGAAAACCTCTTCTAGATAGAATGACATTTCTCATGCCAGCTACAACTCTTCCAACCAGTGCTCTATCTAGAGCTTCTTCTCTTTATCCTCAGATGGTTGGAGAGTTGCATATTTGATGACAAATACTTCAAAGGAGGGTTGTAGCTCCTAGCAAGAGGGCCATCGAGTCGTAAGGCTCTTTTCCTTGTACCCTCTTCCAAAAGCACTATATTTTTCTTTTTATTCACACTCATAGTTTATATCTTATAGGTTGGTTATGCTTTCGGTTTTATACAAATATCCTTATCAATCCCACTTTGTATCGTCACTTTTGTACTAAGAAAACCCATTGACCTATTTTTGGTCATTAGTTTGACATTAATAAACTTTTCTCTGTTTTCTTTTGCTGAAGCAAGAGTCGGTCCTTCTATTCATTTAAAGCTAAAAATAGGTTACATAAAATACAACAAAGTCAGAGGAGAAGAGTGCCATAGAGCAACTATCACCCTGAGCAATGGGTACTGAGCCCACCCAACACAACACACCGCCTAAACCTTTCGAACCAACATCCGAGCTCAAAAGGAAGAGGATTAAAGATGGAAAGGAGACAAGAGACCTCGAAAAGACAAAAAAACGGACCCGACAAAGAAATAAAGACCGTATTAACAAAAAATCAAGTCCGCCAGGAGGTAACCATCGAGCAAGTAGTCCGCACAAGCTTCTCCGAACCCATCCTTGAGGAGAAACTAGCAAGGAAGATAACCCAAATCTGCCAACTTGCACAAAGAACCATAGTCGTTGATCTGCTTCTATTATATCCGACGGCTATAAAGAATATCGGGCGGAAAAGAAGAATGAGGCTTACCCGCCCGATAAAGGCGGTATTCTCTCTCCTTCGTGAGCCACGTGTTGATCGGTTAGTGGCATCGGGCGCAATCCTATAAAACTGCTTTGGGTTTTGAGGGCTCCCGAAAACCACTTTAACTGTAGCCACACTCTTTTTACCATGGTTTGCTTTACCCCCTGCCAACCAACCAGCTGCAAGACCCACTTGAGTAAATTTCCACTCAGCATTGATAAGAATGTTGCTATTTTTCCTGACTGCTCGCTCTTTGCCCAAGCTCCCTGCAATCCTAGTGCTATCAGTCCCCACTCGTCTGAGAGTTCTAGGTTTGTGGAGTTTTGTGCCACAATTCCGGTCAAAGGAAAGAATATTCTTTTCATTTGAATCCCTGGTCTGTTTCGTCATGTAGAATGACATCCACTCTTTCCCTGAATCTACAACCTGTCAGGATCCCCTGTTCTGATAGAGCTCACGGTCCTCATTCGCCTGTCTGAGACACACATCCTTCAATCTGCCCTGGGGGACCTCTGTCCAATTATATTTATTGTTGTTTTTAGCACAGAGTGCTCCTTCATTGGCTAAAATGTCTACTAATTTATTGGTTGTTTGGCGCACATGCATGAATCATAGGGTTCTCATGTTCTGCAGATGGGATTGGATCCTGTGATAAACTTGAAGAAGCCTCCAATGACTCGAAACCTTTTCCGGAGCAGAGCCATAGCTGATTTTCTTGACCGATTTGATAACCAACTCAGAGTCCGCCTCTATTATAATGTTATGAAGATTTGAGTCTCTTAGGATTTCTAAGCAATGCTCAAGGGCCATGAGCTCCGCCATATTGTTAGTGGCTTTCCCCAAATTACTATGGAAAATGATTTCTATACATCCCTTCTCGTCCCTTATCACTCCACCATAACCAGCCATGCCCGGGTTTCCTTTTGAGGCCCCATCAATGTTGCATTTCCTAAAACCTTGAGGGGGAGGATACCAGAAGTCTTTTTCAGGAGAAATTTGATTTGACTTTTTGATATTGCCCTGAGGAATGAGCCCCTGCAGACCCAGCTTTAGTAATATCTGAACATCAATATCTGAAGGGTTATTCTCAGGGGGCTTTTTGATGAGGGTTCCTATCGTCTCCTTGATCTGTTTTAAAATCAGTTCCATGATGCACTAGGAAGAACCTTTCCTGTTATTGAAAATTCTATTGTTGTGTTCTTTCCAGACATCCCAGATAAGGAAGCCTAGAGCTAAAGCCCATGCTTTGTTGACTGTATCATAATCAGAGAAACTTTTCCTCCATTTCTTTAAGGTGTTGGTTATGCTACCCATGTCCCTGTCTGTTTGTCTGAATATTGAAGCAATCCCATTCCACAATGTGGAAGTAAATGGACAAAGGTTGAGAAGATGCTCCATAGTTTCTTCTTGTGATTCACATAGCTAGCACTTGGAAGGACCAGAAACCCCTCTTTTCCGTAGGTTGTCCCAGGTGAGAATTTTCTTATGCTGCACTAGCCACATGAATAGTTTGATCTTCATCCAGCCTTGGTTCTGCCATAGGTCCTTCCAAACCCGATCAAGGATTGTGAAGTCAAGTCCAAGGGTTATACGTTTAGCTTCTTTAAGGTTAAAGGTGCCTTCATTGTTATGACCCCATCTCAGCTGGTCAGAATCTGTTGATACCAGGATCTTCCTTTGTTCCAGGATGTCTGTTAGAGCTTCTGCCTATGCCTTCAAGGGGGAGGTATCCCTATAAACCAGTTTCTTCCATATCCTCCATTTTCCTCCACTGTTTGCCTGATCCCAAAAATCATTTACTTTGAGTAACCCTTTGTTGTCTGTATCATTCTTGAGATATGCAAATTCTTCTTTTAACAGCTTAGGTTCCTGTTGCCACTTATCTTCCCAAAACCAAGCAAGGTTTCCATCTCTAATTTCCCAGAAACTATGTTTCTGAACAATGTTCCTATTCTCCCAAGCTTTGTTCCAGATGTGGGAGCCTTTGATAATCCCAGACATTCTAATGTGATCCCTGTCTTGCCAATTGTTTGCATATTTCTACTTCCAAATTTGTGCCCAAGGGGAAGCTGAGTCTTTTAGCCATCTCCACCATAATTTTGCCCCCAAAACTTTGTTTAGTACCTCAGGATCATCCAGTCCCAAACCTCCATGTGTCTTAGGTTTGCATATCTTTTCCCAGGCTACCAAGGCCCATTTTTTCTTCTCTTCACCTTTACCCCAAAGAAAATCTCTTTGGATATTTCTGCAAAGTTGCAAGACTCCTTTAGGAGCTGGAAGGGCTGAAAACATAAAGATGGGGACAGTTTGAAGGACAGCTTTTGTGAGCACTAGCCTTCCTGCTAAGTTCAAAGACCTGCTTGTCCATTTCCGAGTTTTGTCCTGTAGCTTATTAATCACAGGCTCCCAGATTGTCTTGCTCAGAGGTTTGTCTGTTAGTGGTACTCCCAAATATTTGGAGGGTAGCATTTCTCTTTGAAAGCCTAGAATTCTGGATATATTTCTTTGAATAGCAATATTAGTGTTGAAAAAGAAAATCTTTGATTTGGAGAGGCTTACCTCTGTGCCTGCCACCATTGCAAAGTCTTTCAAGATTTGTTTGTAGGCTAGAGCTTCCTTGACTGTAGGTATGCCCTGTAGCATAGTGTCATCCACAAATTGTTGATGGGTTAAAGCATTACCATTCCCGGTTAATCTGAGACCCTGGATTTTGCCTTCTGCTTTGGCCGCCTTGATAGCTAGGCCTAGTCCTTCCATCATGAGTATGAAGAGGAAGGGAGAGAGGGGATCTCCTTGCCTGAGACCTCTCGAGGGATTAAAGGTCTTGGATGGTGAACCATTTAACAGGATTGAAAAACTAGAGGTAGTAACAAGGGCCATTACCCATCTTACCCAGTTATGGTCAAATCCGTAAGCTAAAAGAACTTTCCTTATGTAGGCCCAATTTAGCTTATCATAAGCTTTTTCTAGGTCAAGTTGCATAATCATTCCTGCCTGCCTATTGCTTGTAAGAGAGTGAACCACCTCATGAGCTTGAATGATATTGTTGAGAATTTGTCTGCCTTCCACATACCCAGTTTGCTCCTCAGAAACAAGAGTTGGTAGAAGGGGTTTAAGCCTGTTGGCAATTATTTTGGAGATAATTTTATACACCACATTGCATAATGCTATTGGTTTGAATCTGTCTGGTGTCATAGCATTATCCTGTTTTGGAATTAAGGATAAGAAATATGTGTTGAGCGCCTTCAAAACAGTTCTATTTTTCCTGGAGTCCTCCACCACATCAAGTATGTCCTACTTGATTATGCCCCAACATGCTTTAAAGAAGTCAACATTGAAACCATCCGGACCTGGCGCCTTTCCATTTTGCATATCTTTGATGACTTCGCTGACCTCCTCTTCATTCACAGGCCTGTTTAGATTATAGTTATCATTTCTTGTCACAAGCTTAGGAATGTGCTTAGTGAAGTCATTGATGAATTGTGATCTGTCTAAGAGAGGTTCCTCTGCTATGCCTTGGAAATGTTGAACTAGCGCAGCTTCTATATCTCTGTGGGTATTGAGTTGATTTCCATGTGAATCCTTGATTTTTGAGATCCTGTTATGGGACCTGTGCTCCATGGTTGATTTGTGAAAAAACCTAGTGTTCCTTTCCCCTTCTTTTAACCATTGTACTCTCGATTTCTGTTTCCAGAATATCTCCTCCTGTTTGCATAATTCCTCCCATTCCTGTTGATGGTTGTTGGCTTGTTCCTTTCTTCCTTCATTGAAGCCATCCGTGATGAGGATCTGATTAATTTCCTGTAGCTTCCTTTCAACTACTTTTTTGGCTTCAAAAATGTTGCCAAACTCATTCTTATTCCAATCTTTAAGCCTGATTTTGACATGTTTCAATCTTTTATGCAAGAGGAACATTTTCGTACCCTGAACCTGTATATCCTCTTTCCACCATTTTTCTATATTGTTGCTAAATTCTGGATGGGTGAGCCAGATATTTTCAAACCTGAAAGGTCTATTTCTTGGAGTACCTATAAAGGACGCTTCAAGTTGTACAGGCCAATGATCCGAACCACCAAAAGGGAGTATCATCGCTGACATTTCCAGGCCTGTGAGAATAAGGTCCTCAAAGAGAATGAATCTGTCAAGCTTTGATGCCACTTGAGACTCTCCTCCCCTTTTGTTATTCCAGGTAAAGATGCCATTACTTGTCTTTGTATCTACTAACCTCATATTGTTTATAAAATTCTGAAATGCTATGGACTCTCTTCCAAGTAATCTGGTTCCACCTTTTTTTTCCGACAGGGACCTGATCATGTTAAAGTCCCCACCCAGAATCCATGGGACACCTGAATGTCTGTCTCTTAAATCCTCCAGTGAAGTAAGCATTCTAAGCTTGTCTTCAGGCTTCTGAGGGCCATAAACATTTGTGATTAAATAGACTTCCTTGTCCCCCAAAGGTTGAATAACCACTGATAAGTAGTTCCTAGATGCCTCAGCATCCAGGATACCTAGTTTCTGAGGGTTCCAAAGTGTGAGAATACCCCCAGTTGTTTTGTCTGCTTTTACTTCTAGATATTCATACCTACTTAGCCATTTGTTGTGTATTTCCCTTATTTTTTCTACCGAACATTTAGTTTCCTGGATGAAAATCATATTTGGTTTTTCCTCTTTCATTCTGTTGCTAAGATTCCTTTGTTTCCTTTTACTTCCTAGACCCCTAATATTCCATGTTGTGAGCTTCATTAAGACAGATTTGTAAATGAGTAACTAGTAAGGTCTTTCATCTTACCTGAATCTATCATCAGTTTTCCACATTCAATCAGCAGCTCATTCTGTTTTTTCCTACCCCTTTTCCTGCCTGGGTTCCGAGGGGCTAGTCCTGATGTTGCCTTCAGAGTTTTCACCCCTTCGTTATCCTAATTATCATGGTTTCTTTTGACTCTCGACCCTTTTGCCTGAGTTCTCCACAGAAACAATTGTTGCACTCTATTGAACTCCTCTTGTGGTAGCGAATCCATTCCTTTGGTGTTTCCCTGCTCCAGGAATTTTTCCAGATCTAGATGCTCCCTATCAAGAATATCCTGCAGTTCATGATCCTCTGTTTCCACCTCGCTCGAGGTCATCTCTTGGTCCCTATCGAGGTCCATGGTATTCAACAAATCCTCCTTTTGCTGGTTATTGTCATGTGTATCCTCCATGCTTTCTTCCTTTTCCTTCTCCCCAGGGCTGCCCTCCAGAGCTTGATTTGCATTATCTAGTTCCTTTTCTTCTTCTAGTACCTTGTACCTATTCTGATTTATCTACTTTTCCTCATTGATTTTTTTTAGACTTTTTCCCTCCTTTACCTCTATTTCCCACTTTGTTAAAGCCATCAGTTTCTTTCCCTGAGGTGGCTTTAGTTTTGCTCTTTGTTTTGTTTAAGGGGCAGTCCCTGAATAGATGCCCATGTTCATGGCATCTGCGGCATCTAAAAGGAACATGCTCATAATCCACTGTTTGTACCCATTCTTCATCAAAAACTTCCAGGATTACTTCATCTGGTAGAGCTCCCGAGAGATCCATCTCTACGCAAATGCGGGCAAAGGATGTATACTTTCCCCACCTAGTGGCCTCTGATATTTTTACAAAGTGCCCTAGTTTGTTTCCTATTGCTGTTAATGATTCTGGCTACCAATAATCCAATGGTAAGGAGTAGAGCCTTACCCAAACCGGGACCGAGGTGAAAGTCTCGCGCTCCGGGACAAAATTCATCACCCAAGGCCACATATAGAGGCCTGCCGCAGCATAGAAGTAGGGCCCTCCTTCAAACACCCTGTCTTTATCCTCAATGTTAGTGAAGACTACAGTGAAGAAACCCTTTGAACCTAGGTGTAGGTCTATATCCCCTTTAGGTTTCCAGTGATTCCTTATCCAAGCCTATAAAGCTTTCTCCGTTGGCCATAACCCCATAAATTTACAAATAACTGCGTAAGTCGCCATGTGTTCCCTATGCGCCTGCAGCGCTGGATCACTTAACACCACCCTGGGTGTGATAGTAGTCCTAGGCTTACACGGTCCAGTTCGATTTCTGGTGTCTGCTTTCTGGTTTTCTCCTTCTGTTCTTTTTTCTCTTCTGACTTCTTCCCACTCATTTTCTTGTTCCTGTGTACCTCTGTTATTCTGATTCCCTCCTCCTAAAATACCTGTTTCAGCCTCCAGAGGTTTCTTGCTTCGATTGGAGACTGCTTGACTGTAGGAGGGAGTGGAACTCCCCCCCCTACTCCCCTCCATGGTGCCCAACACTTAACTTCTGCTGCAAACCCTAGCTCTGCAAATCCCGACTATCCCCTCGGTTTATCGAAACTAGAATAAACTTATCTTTCTCATCTTTTATGTCAAATTTTGAAAATTGTTCTTCGACAATTTGCCTCCCTCCTCTAGCCATTTGTGCATATGCTTGTTCAAACTTGTCTTTGCTTCACCAAGGATGAAGAGGTTTGTGTGAAGGTATTTTGTAGGAACATTTTGAAGTAAGATTCTATGGTTAAACTTGTGTTTCCTTCATGGTTCCAAAGTGGTTTGTGTGGTGGCAATTTGGATGCCATAATTTTGCAAGAATCTCCAATGAAAGCTTGTTGGTGCCTTGTTGTGGTCAATGTTTTATCAATGAATTGTATTCCCTACCCAATTAAAGATGACGCAAGGATTCTTGTAATGTCGATTTGGCCTTTATTCCTATTTACCACATATATCTCAAGTGTATATTAAGGGGGGATGTTGGGATGTAATATTTACTTTGTCAAATATGTAATGACATCGTAGTAACTACATGTGGTCTCTACACATGGTCTCAAAGTTGTCATTTATGCCAACTTTCCTTATTCATGTACCTAAGTCAATCTTAAGAGGGGATGTTGGCATTCTATTGGTTAAGCTTGACTTGTCTTATAACTTGTTAAGAGTCAACTCTATGGTTCTCGTGGGTTACATTCATACACCCTATGTGGTCAATTTGTGACCACACTTGGTTTTGGCTAAGGCCTATATCAATACGCCAATAGTCCTATACATGAGGTCATTAACTCATTTGTAGCCATTCTCATACATCATCAAACTAATATGTAAGATCATATCTTAAGGGGTTACCTCATTAACTGATTTGTAGCCATTCTCATACATCATCAAACTAATATGTAAGATCATATCTTAAGGGGTACTTGTGGGCTACATTCATACACCCTATGTGGTCAATTTGTTACCACAACTAGTGTTAGATCAGGTCTACATCAATATAACGGTACTCCTAAATATGAGGGCATTGACTCATTTGAGGGCATTGACACATCATCAAACTAATCTGTAAGAACATATCTCATGGTAAGTGACACTTCTTATACCCTTACATATCTCATGTACTGATTTATCTTTCTATGAAGTTTGCTAACTATTGAAATGGGTTTATGATGTTAATCACACGTAAATGATATCCAGTAACATTTTTAACATATTGGCTTCCAAAATTGCTTCCATGGTGCAGAGGTGATTTTCCCCATTTGAAATCCCAGAGAATGTTAATAGTTCAGATCGATTAGATAAACCCCTTTCTTCTCTTGCATAGTTAACCATCTTATTTCTTGCATCCTTGCTTGTCTTCTTCTCAAGTCTTCTATCAGGATTACAAGTTTCAGTCTGCTCAATGTTTTGAGGCAGACCATCAAAGTGAACTTTTTGCCTCCTCTTTTTGTCCTCTCACTTCAGATGCGGAGGTTACTAGAAGCTCATTATTTTCAAGAGATTTTGGATTCTATCTCAAATTTTGGCTTGCTAAGTGCGCTTGGGAACCATAGTGAAGAGCGGACTAATTAGTAAAAATGAATACAACAGTAGCAACAAGTTTACAACAACAAAATAAGAGAGACATTGATATGACTGTAAGCGGAATATTATGATGACCAGCACAATAACTCCGTATACATTAGGAGAACTCTCAAATAACCCACGTACAGAAATATATCAAAATCATTAGTTCATGTATACAATAATAACATATTGACCTCCTGACTTATTTTCTATGTAGGCTCAATACCAAGCCAACCTACTATTTACATACTACATTTGACAACACAAATACACCCACTAGGCTCGTAATAAAAGCAATTCAAATAGTGTTAGCTTCATTAAAATATACATCTTTTATGTGAGTACACGAAGTGGGTGACTCTTCCTATTCCATAATTAGAGACTAACTAAAAGTCTAAACTAAACTTAAGTCATAATAAGATGACTTTATTAGATATATACTCTAATGCCCTCCCTCAATGGTCATATCACACAATCGCTTGTCACGAAACATAACAAGCTTATTTGAACGATTACAAACTTATCTGGGCCAACCAAGTTGTAGAAAGAATCTGCAGCTCACCTCTGAGTAGCACAACTGAACATCAACAAAGTATGGTTATCATATCTATGCATCACATACCTCTTTTTAATGTTACCATGACACAATAACTCTACCAACAAACCTTGTATCTTCCATGGTTTATACAAATTCATCAACCATCCGATCATCCACTGACTCATTAGCCAAGTTGGAAACAATTACGGCTGAAAAATTCGGCCTACCTACCATCAACGAGGAATCTCATTTTTCCTCGAATAAATGTCCTTAACCTACATCTTGGTAGCATAAGATATGAATGCTGAAAAAATCAGGCCTTCTGAACCTACAATGACCTATAAGGAGCCCAACTTGTCCAATGTACCTCTAGCTGGCTGCTGAACTTCATCATTTTTCACGTAAATTTTCTGATTCCACCAGCAAAATTGAACTCCTGTAGCCGATAATATTATGTCTTGCTTTGTGTAGAAACAATTAAAGTTTTCTTCAACTCATCATTTTTAGCAACATAATGAACTGATGAATTTACTACTACAGTAAATAAACAAAAGTAAACATGTTCCTGCTGCTTACCTTTCCTTGTAGGTCTCCATCTTGGTCATTCTTCTCTCGGTTGAGGAAGCCCCTCCAACCACACATCTTCCAAAGGGTTGCTGTACCACTTTCATCTGTATTTCTCAGTCCTCTCAAAATCAGGGGTTTTTGCTCCTTGATTTGGGGTTATTTTTGCCTCTTTTTCAGTATGTGCAACTTTTACATCTACTGCTAATGGCTCCCCTTTTCCTACAATTTTATACCTCGCAAGATTGCTGACTTTCCAACCAGCCATCACAATCGATTTCAGTCCTCGTTTGAACTGAAAATTCTTGAGTTCTCATCCACAACCACATCTCTACTAACATTTATATTGTTAGAATTGATATCCAACAATTTATAGGCCTTAAATTGTTCATTATAACCAGCAAACATCAGTTCTCTCTGGCTTTCATCTAATTTTGATCTATTCTCAATTAAAATAAACCAATGTGACCAGACTCGGAATCGACAATAAATCGGCAAGGCAAAAGAGCGAAGAGTTTTAATCGGATCAGGAAAAAATCAGTGAATTCAATAAATAAAGATATACACATATTGAATTAAACAAACAAACAAACAAAAAAACATTTTTCATTGATATTCAACAAAGCCATGTCCAGACTCCAAACAATGCATAATATCAATAGATGTCCCAAATATCATGAATGAATAAGTATCTCATAAATGTTATGAGTCCAACATGATACAAAGTACTAAGTCCGAATTCCTAACCAGTGACTACATAGAACCAGAACCATCTGCTTCTAAAAGTTTATAAAGTACTGCATACGAATCAATAAAAATGCAATAACTGAAATCTCTTGATTGCTGCTGAAATGATAAGATAATGGTTTGCTACAGAAATCTCTGACAGAGCACACGCTGAAGCCACACTGGAGCACACTGCACACTATGACAATGTTACCTTCTTGATGTATGAGTTGCGGGCTTGAGTAGTGAGAAGTAAGTTACAGACCGACGTTTAATTTTTAATGTAACTAAACCACACAGCGAAAAATGCGGGATCCCTAAAAGTTAAAACCTGTGCTCGCTGAGTTGAGGGCTGAAAATCGCCTCAGTGCCTAAATCGCAATTAATTGGTGAGTCGCGAGTCAAACTCGGTCAACGCGAGTTTGACTCGCCTAGAGTTGAATCGGATCGTTTGAGGGAAAAGCAGAGTTTGACTCGCGATTAATCGCGAGTGATCGGAGATTCATGTTTCACTGAAATAAACACATATGCTATGGAACGAAAATCTAAAGGACCAACCTGTGATTTTCTCCTGGACCAAGCCTCCTCTATATTGATGTAAATTATTGCCTTTGTGAGAATTATCTTGAACATGTGCATTGCAATGTGTACTACTTCTCAAAAATTATTCGATGTCATCCTACACTGCAGTCTGCAACATGGATCTTGCCATCTCAACAATTTTATTCCATCCTTCCTTGTGGAATACCTTCTTTCTTACAAAAATCACTAGATTAATTCAAGCAATATTTGTCCCCATTGTCAAATTAGAGGAGCTTCATTCTCCTTTCAGACTTCTTTTCCACTACATCAGATTTATTCTTCAAGAAATAAACCCACATATTCCTAGAGAACTCATCTATTAAAAGAAAGAAACATCATGCACTTAAAATTGTTGGTGTTTGCATAGATCCATAAATGTTGCAATGTACCAAATCCAAAACTCACTTAGCCCTCCAAGCTTGTGTTGTCTGCCTGTTTCATGTGCCTCACGAATGTCTTCCTCCCTTCTTGTACATCTGGAAAACCAAGCACCGTTTTGAACTTCATTAGTAAAAAGAGACATTGAAAAATGGCATACCCATATACCTGTGATGCAACAACGAATTGTTGTCGTCACTGTTGTTGCCTTCACTACTAGTCACCAGAGTATGTGACTTGGATACATCTCAAATTTGTGAAGGCCATGTTCCTCTACACTCAATGCAAGAATTTTTCCTGTCTTCTTTTCCACCACAAAACAATTATCCCCTCCTCAAAAGATTACATCTAGATGTGGACTTTAACTGGTTATTTCACTTACAGAAAGGATATTCTTTTTCAGGTTGGGAATATAAAGAAACATTCTTTAACATGAATGTCTTACCTCCTAATTCAATCTACATAATGCCTCATCCTTCAATATGAAGTGTTATTTCATCACCCAGAATAACTGAATCTAACCTAGACCTGTCTTCAACTAATCAACGAAAAAAATCAGATCTAATAGTCAATTTTTTTAAAACTCCAAAATCAAAATACCATGTAACTAACTTACCTTTTGTTTTACAAGCTACAGATACTACAAATTCTTTTTCTTCCCGTTGTTTACCAGCCTTTTGCTAAATTTTAACATGGTATGCTCCAAAGCATAGATCATTTTTCTGCATTCCATCTTCAGATGTCCTACTTTGCCACAGTAATATCACTTCAAATTCATAATTCTGGGTTTATTTTTACCTGAATCTGTGCCTGTAGATGCCCTTTGGCCACTGCTTGTTCCTCTTCCTTACTTCTGTGTGCCTTTCTCTTTTGCTGGCTGCTTCCAAATTGTTTTTTTCCACCTTTCCTTTTGTAACAACTGACATGAAAACCTCTGAAAACTCGTGTCAGTAGATTCATAAGCTATGTTAAGAGTCTCTACAAAGTTCTCAAACAATGGAGGAAGATTTTTTAGGGTAGTTACAAACTTACAACCATATCCACTGCATTAAATTCTCTACCTATGGTCAATCTTTGAACCCTAATATCTCTCAAGTTTCAACTTTAGTAAATGCTCTAAAATTGATTCTCCTTCTTCCATTTGCAATGGAAACAATGTGTTTTTAAGATAAAAAGCCTGGCCTTTATCTGAAGTTCCATGCATCTCCCATAGCCACTTCCATACTATGCATACATCTTTCACATCCCACACTTGTGAAAGCATTAATCTGTCACTATCATCTTGATAAGCCTGAGTGTTTCTCATGTTGGAATTTCCTTGCATCTCTAGGTCTGGTCTATGACTTAGCTAAGCACATAAACACACTAGAGATGCCCAACTTTAAAAACTTTGCACAGCGGAATATAACAGCAATGAGATCAATAACAGTACACAGTATTTATGGCCCAAAACACGTTCCTTATTAGTCCTTCAATAAGAAAACCTAAGGGCTCTCGTACAAGGGATCATTGCCCTTTACAAACCCCAATACAATGCTATAATACAAGTCTGCCCTTTGACTGATACAACTAGGGCTAAGGCCAATTCCTTTAGGTCCTCATCTGCCCAACATACAATAAACCTACAGCTAACAAATCACAGTTGTAGCACTACTTAAGGCTTAACCAGCCCACCATAAATCATCAAACATCAAATGCTCACCTGGGCATGATCCCTTAGTCCATGTTCCCTGGCTTGTTGCTGTCCTCTGCAACCAGCCCTCCTGCGGTCACCTTGCCGCTGCTTCAGATAACCTTACAGCCCAGAATACCTTGTTGTCACACCTTTGTCTTGCCTCCAGCGCACTCAGCAACCTTCTTGACCCTGTAAAACCCTCTTTAGCAACCCCTTTCCTTGCGTTCAAGGTCATTGAACCTACTTCAACAGCCCCAACCTGCTTCCTGACAGACTGTGACCTAAATACAGGCCCTTGGCCCTATATGCCACACCTCAGCCCTATCTGACCTAAATACAGAATGTAGCCTTCTGCGGCCCTCTGCAGCCTGCCAGCATCCATCCACAAAACTCGGCTTCTTGCTAGCTGACAGAATTCGGCCTCTTCTTTCCTTGGCTGCAGCCTCCTTAGGCTTGCCAAAACACAGAAACTCGACCTCTTCCTTCCTTGTTGCGGCTCCTCTAAGGCTGTCTAGGCTATGTCTCTTCTAGCCTCCTCACACAAGTGAAGTCCTTCTCACTTAATGATGCTAAGCCCTCTCCATTGGCTTATATTTATACTTGTTGAGGGGGTGTGAAACCCAAGGGTCATGTCCCTTGGCCTTGCTGGCTGACCTAAGCCTACATGTTTCATAATTAGATTAAATCCATTTTCTTGGGTTTTAAGCCCACTCTTTTCTTTGGGTGCCTTGCCCACAAGCTCTCTTTTTGTGGGTTTTCTTCACTGGGAAATTCCTTCTGAACTACACAAATTTCAACACTCCCTCTTAGTGAGGAAGGTATTTCCACCACTACCTAGAAGTGGCCCTTGCCTCCAAATCTAATCCACAACCACGTCCTTCTGAAAGACTTGGATCTTCAACGATACCATCCTTGTAGAAATCTCCAACTCCATGACTTTTCTTGCATGGCAATCACTGTCCTCGCATGTGCCACGTCTTCTTTTTGCATGATCATGACTTTCCTTGCAAGGTGCATGACTATTCTTGCATGTACCATGACTTTCCTTACATGCATCATAATTGTCCTCGTATGGGCTACGATTTTCCTTGGACCACCATGACTATCCTCGCATGATTTGTGACTTTCCTGCATGGCCTAGAAGACTCCACTCTCTCACTTGAACCCTAAAGTTTAGACTTCCAATGGGTGGTTGACTCTCCTTCGTAGTCTCCCTCTGAAGTCAGACTCCCTCTGAGCCTACACAGCCTCCTCTTGGATCAGTCTGCTTTCCCTCTCAGAAAGTGTTGCAGCTGAACTTGTGTCCTTTCAAGATCAGTCTCGGGTTGCAAATGAACATGGTGCCTAGTCCACTAGACCACCGCAACTCAACTCTACAAGTGTTATCATCCTCTTGGGTCAAACACCTCATATGCACATGGCTCCACTGCTAGATGTGCAACTCTGCAACCCAAAGGAGATACTAACTCACGATCAACTTGTGATCCACATAGAGCTACCTCATTCATGCCAAAGCTCTCCTTGCCAAGGCACCTGAACTGTCTCAACATACTTTGACAAGTTAATGGAATTCCATCAACAATGTCAACAATCCACCACTCAGCATGTTTTTGTGCATTGATTTCTACAACCAATCGACCAAAACTCCCACCCTATCTCATCACCCAACCAGTCAAGACCACATATCCATGTTCTCAGTTGAACCTTCTGCTCCATGTCTAGACCAACTCACTGTTGCTTCCTACAACAGTCTCACAGCTCCCTCTTAGAGTTGATTCCTATGCACACTCTAATCCAACTGCCCTTCAAAGTTGCTTTGATACCGTGTTGGAATTTCCTTGCATATCTAAGTCAAGTCTATGACTTATCTAGGCACATAAACACACTAGAGATGCCCAACCTTAAAACAGCTTTGCACAGTGAAATATAACAACAATGAGATCAATAACAGTACATAGTATTTATTGCCCAAAACACATTCCTATTAGTCCTTCAATAAGAAAACCCAAGGGCTCTCATACCAGGGATCATGGCGCTTTACAAACCCTAGTACAATGCTATAATACAAGTCAATCCTTTGACCGATACAACTAGGGCTAAGGCCAATTCCTTTAGGTCCTCATTTTCCCAACATACAATACACCTACAACTATCAAATCACACAGTTGTAGAAATACTTAGGGCTTAACCAGCCCACAATAACTCATCAAACATTAAATGCATACATGGGTATGATCCTTTAGCCTACGGTCCTTGGCTTGTTGTTGTCCCTTGCAACCAACCCTCCTGTTGTCACCTTGTTGCTACTTCAGACAACCTTATAGCCCTGAATACCTTGTTGTCACGCCTCTGTCTTACCTCCAGCATGCTCAAGAACCTTCTTGACCCTATACAACTCTATTTAGCAACCCCTTTTCTTGTTGTCAAGGTCACTAAACCTACTTCAACGGCATTGGCCAACTTCCTGAGTCCTGACAAACTATGGCCTAAATACAGGCCCTCGCCCTTGTCTACCACACCTTGACCTTGTCCTACAGTCCCTCGGCCCTATCTGGAACAAAATGCGGCCTTCTGCAGCCCTCTACGACCTGCCTGCGGCCCTATCTGGAACAAAATGCAGCCTTTTGTAGCACTCTACGGCCTGTCTGCGGCCCCTCACTTCAGACTTCATACTCCATAGAACTCAACCTCTTCCTTGCTTGGTTGTGGCCTCCTTAGGCTTGCCAAAACCTAGAAACTCAACCTCTTCCTTGTTGCAACTCCTCTAAGGTTGTCTAGGCTATGTCTCTTCTATCCTTCTCATACAAGTGAAGTCCTCACTTGATGATGTTAAGCCTCTCCATTGGCTTATATTTATACTTGTCCAAGGGGTGTGAAACCCCAAGGGTCATGTCCCTTGGCCTTGTTGGTCGACTTGAACCTACATGTTTTATAGTTTGATTAAATTCATTTTCTTGGGTTCTAAGCCCACTCCTTTCGGTGAAAACCCCAAACTTTGGGTGCCTTGCCCACAAGCTCTTTTTTTGTGGGTTTTCTCCACTCGGAAATACCTCCTGAGCTACCCAAATTTCAACATCTCAGTTCTTATAGTCATATTCTCATGCTCCATGACTACTTGGTTCAAATGTGATTCAAATAGCTTTGCCTCATTTGGTTCTTTTACAACTTCATCGATCACTACTCACAATAGAAACATACTAGGATATGGTACTAAAAAATGGTGACCATCTAAGTCACATGACATGATGACATGGGACTCGGAGGACATGAAAATGAGTATCCAACACATGAGATGGAAACCCTTGGAACAAGAAATATAGAAAAAGATTCAATTTAGAAAATAAAAACACTAAGTACAATTCATCTCTAAACCAAAATTACATCAATAAAGAGGCTCTAAATGGCCTCTAGAGTCCAAAAACATCATGCTACAACGAATAACTAGTACTACATATCATCAAAAGTGTTTCATATACTGGGATCCTCATCATCTATATCACCCTCTAAGCATTAAAATAAGATAGAAAAAGCTTAACATGTCAAATCCATATTTTGCTTGAGTGATGAGTACATTTTTACAAGGATCATGACAAAGGAGTTCAACAATCACTTCCACCAACATCGAGGTATATAGAAGGCTTGGTGCTCTTCATTAAATGCTATTTCCATACACTCATACATAACAGAATCAAATGGAAATGTTGCAATCCCCCAATCCTGAAAATTGTCAAGTCTGTTGGATTTTGACTGGGATCTAAAATTCTACTTTCTCCATATGAAATCCGATGAGGTTGGAACCACTCTCAAACATCCTAAAACAATTAATGGTAATGTTAAAAATTTAAATAAAAGGATGAAAATGAAATGAAAAAAGAATGTCACTTAACATTACCATTAATTACATAGCATTAGTAGGGCCTAGACAAATCCAATTCCTAGCACTTGGAGTCCCTTCTAACACAGCTTAATCGCCCTTAGCTGCACTCCAAAACCTCTGAGAGCTCCAAACCTGCGACTGAATTGCATGACAAGGCAAAAAAAATGATTTTAACAAGCTGCGAGCTGCTTTTTTACCAGCCACGTGTCCAACTTTCAGGACACAAGTAGGGCTCATGTCGTACATGAGTCACACACATGTTGTGTCTGACAAGTGAAATATGTGACAGGGTGGGGGGGGGTAAGGACGTGTCCTGTTTGTTAGGTGACCATTCATTATTTCTATGTGTTGAAATTATGCCCATAAAATTATGATTGGGCTCTAGCATAGATGTAGAAACTGTAATCATCTTCGCCAATAAAGAGATAATTCCAAAGCACCGAAATAAAACTTCAACTTAGAATTTAATAACTCCAAGTTTTTCCACCACCAAAAATTATGTGCCACAGATTGTTTTTAATTTCTCTATACCAGAAAATAAAAACAATGTTACCTTTCTCGATTTCTATGCCTGCAGGTGACAACTTTTGCACTCAAATTTTCGGTTTTTATTACAGGCTACCTATTGTGTACCTGTTTTAATCTTCCTACGAGCCACCTTCTCCATGGAGCCTGCTCTGATTATTTTTGTTTACTTATTCACCTTAATTCCTAATTTAGGCCATGTTAACAATTTACATCTCTCAAATATTAAATAAACACAAATTGAGCTAACTTTGGATATGGTTGATTCCTCTTAGTCTTCTTTGACTCCCCTTCCACCGTTCATGTGCCAATCAATCCCTTGGACACGATCCCATGTTGACATGCTACCATAGTCCTTGAATCTTGCTTCTACGATCTTCACCTACCATAGTCCTTGAATCTTGCTTCTACGATCTTCACCTTGTCCTAAATGCCCACTCTTACATTGACTCTGGGACTACGTTAGTAAAAATTCATCAACAGTAACACAAAGTTTACACCAGCAAAATGAGAGAAACGATTCAAATAGCATTAGCTTCACTTTTGAAAACACGTCTTTTAGATGAGTACATCATATTTTGTATTAGAGACTAATTAAAAGTTTAAGCTAAACTAAAGTAAAAAATAAGTTGACTTTGTTCCAAAGTGTACTTTCTAACTAAAAAGTACTCCATATGGTCATTAGACACATGTAGCAAGAAAGAAGTGAGTGCTCCAAGTGATTTAATGCATATATTACACTGTCTATTGGATAAACTACCATAATCATGCTAAAGAACTTTCCCAGGACAAGAGCTAGGTGAGATTTGTACTGCCTTCAGGCTCACATTGCAGGGGTCGACATATTCTTTGGACTTTGGGTACCTAAAAGTGGACCTGAAATCTTATTGGAGTATCATGGTCTTAAGGTTATTAGCACAAACTTAATGCAACATGCTTGGCATCACCTGCTACAGGAAATATAGTAATGCCTCCAATGATAGAGCCTTGGAGAGTCCATACTATGCATGACTGGTGATGTTAGTGCTATAGATTTGACACCAAACAATCCTCAGATACTACATGACTAACGTGGAGGCACAGTCCATCCCCATCACTGTCCTACAAATTGAATTTCCAATTGCTTTGTCCATAGAAAAAAATAATTCAATCTCAGCCATAATGCTACAGGTCAGTGAAAGGTGCAAATAAAATTCAGAATGCCCCCAAAATGAGGGCTATTTAAGGAGTGCTTGCACTGTGCAGAGATTGTTGTATCAAAGCCATGAATCAAGTATAAAGGCCAATATGAAAAGATCATCAATATATCCCAAACCATTAAGCTAAGACAATAAATGAATATTTATTATTTACAGCATCTAGTGATAAAAGATAACACAAATGTAAATGTGTCTCATAGATAAGAAAAATTTATTATGTCCAACAAATGACCACCAAATTAAGTCAATGGAATTAAAAGGTACATCCTGTGTAAGTACAATGTAGGAGTGTAAAGGCAATTCCTAAATAAATACTAAAAGCTGACAGATAAACATTGAATGTATACCACAGAGGTAAATATCTAGCCACATCTTGGTGTTGAACAGAGAAGAGAAAGAATGTCAAGTTCTGTTAGAGAATATGCATGACATTTAATGGAAAGTATTGTAAAGAGAATATGCATTCCATCACCACATCCATGAATTAAAGAGCAACACTAAGCCATTCATCGAGATTGAAAAGATCAGTCCGTGACAGCACAAAGAGTGCTGATAGCTAACTTTAGTCAAGGACTCTAGCTAGGAAATATAATGAGAAAATCTATTCTCCATTACCTGTCTCTGGATTAAAAGTCTCTATATATCATATAAAGGAAGAAGCATATATAGGAAGAATTCAAATCAAGTCCATGTCTTTTTAACAATAACATTTGAATAAATTCCTGACACCTGCTTTCCTGTTCTTCCTTTGGTTCTTTCCATCTTCTGTTTGACACCTTAACTTAAGTGAGCTAGTTCATTTGAGCCAAAACCTCCTCCTCTCCATTGATGTTCAATGTCAAGTAGTCCTGCAATTTTGGTTCTCCCTTCCAGATTGAAGTTAACTATGTAGTATTATCACTTTCTCCTGGTGCTTATTTTCCACTTGCCCCTTATATAGCATTCATGTATGTGGATCTTTAGCTCCTTCTTATCTGCCAGGCAGCTTTCTACTACTACCTCCCAATTGTTACCAAATCTTACACTGCAGGTACCATACTACCAAGTATTCTTTCTCCTTTTTAGGCAGCCAACATATCAGAATTTTACAGCATTTGACATAGCTTCAACTTTTGACAACTGCCCTCCAATAAATTTTAGACTTGTAATGATGGAACTCGGGAGATATAGCAAGTGATTGAACAGCTTGCCATCTTGACCAAAGATGACAATTGTACATATTTACAAACTTTATGTACCCTTCAAAAAAATGCAATTACACAAACATCGGGCCACCTCTAATTGCTGCAACAAGCTAGGACATATAATTGCACTGGCCCTTATATTACAAATCATGAACAATTAACACTTTTGGCCCAAGAAAGGTATAATCAAATAGGCTAATGTTATTCATGGACAATACAAAAGATGACACTTACCATAACTTTTGGCTATGGTGTCATAGAATTGATCTCAAGTTATCTGTTCTTAATACAAAAGATGACACTTACCATAGTTTTTGGCTATGGTGGCATGACAATTATGGTAATGATATTCATCTTAAGATACATTGAGGAAACATGTCGAGTAAGTCACCCAAAAAATTACATAGAATTCATCTCAAGTTATCTGCTCTTAGATATGTGTAATGTAAGATCAACCAATGAAAATGCAAAGAATGACTTTTATCGATGCAAACGTTAAGAATATGGACACTTTGAACAAGCCAGAGAGATGACAAGGATGCCTCTTGTTCTGGCGACACACCAGATGGAAATTAAATTATTATAAAAGCAAATTTGCTCAGAAGCAATTGACTAGAGTATTAGAACAGCCAGAACATGCAATTGCACTGTTCATTATATTTCAAATCAACACAACCTTCATAGTAAACCCTAATCATCAAAACATGGATTTTACTCTTCCTGAGGCATTTCCTGCATATGATGAAAGTTGTACGAGTGAAACTGAAGCTTTAAAGTAAATATTGCATCAGATTCATGTGTGGAGCTTCTAATGAATATTTGATAATGGATAGGGGTATCCATAGATCAAGGCATGCATTGTGGCATTATTTTGATACTGCATAAAGGAAAGATAGGAGACCCATTTGGCTATGCCTGATGTAAATTCGTTATTCTTTACCGAGAACAAACAGAAGCATTATATTCATACTGTTCACCATACATCTGGGAAACAATCAACAAATGCACATACCAATAAGATAAGAATAACCCTGGCTGCATTTTGAAGGGAATTGCAATAAAAGAGGAAAAACAATCATTATGGATGCTCAATAACACAATGATTCTTTTTGTTATAAGCAGACATTTCAACTACCTATTCTAAAAAGAAATAATAGACATTTCTCCGTGAAGAAAACATAGACTAGATTTACTGAGAAAGCAAACTAGAGTTGATGTTGGTAGGACATCAATTGTTAAACTGAAAATTCAGGCGGTTAAACTAGCTCAAGTATCTTAGAAAAGTAACTCCAAAGTTTACCGGTTTCATCTTTAAATTGAGATAATAAAAAATCAAAATCTTTCAATTGAAAGAAACAAATAAAAACTCCATAACTATGGCTTCTAAGATTGGAATACCAGGTGAATAAATAAGTGAAGAGACGGCAAACAAAGCTAAACATGTAATCCAACAATTGAAGGAAATCCCGCATTTATCTCTAAAGCTTTGATATCACTGAGCATAACAAAACATGGAATTGGATTACAACAGATAATACCTCATTTAGATATTTATTATGTAGGCATATGCCAAGAAAGCAATGACAATGAATTTTCTGAATGATAATTGACAGGAGTAGGAAGGCCAGAGACGCCTGTCCTCTTAAAACACAAGCAGCATACCCCGGTAGCTTAGAAAACCATGAGACAAGGTAAAAACAAACGATGCCATCCAATCAAATCCTCTCAAGGTACCAAGTGATCTCCTTCGAGCTTGTCTTCTTCTGCAAGCCACTGATCAGATTGTGGAGTAAACCCTAAGTCTTCACACTCAAGCTGGTGATCAAAATTTTCTGCTTACACAGTTTTTCCTTGAAGAGTTCTTCAAACGCCATGGCAATGGAGGCTGATACAACTTCACAAATCCCTATTTACTGGAGTTTCTGGAGTTGCCGGAGTTGCCGGAGTCAACTCAAACCTAGTTTTACTTTTATTTTTCATTCTGAATAGGTTATGCAGTTTCTTCAAGTCCACAAAGGAGTTGCTTTGGCCTAAAGATAACATTCTATCATCATGTGATTGTTCTAACCTGCCCTTCAAAATTGTTTCATCAGATCCTACCTTCTTGCTTCCTTTATTAAGAAACATTTCGTGCCTGATATTTCTTTCGATTTCTCGGTTCCCATTTTCTGTTGGCCACTCTGGCACAACACTATTCCCTGCTCGCCTACTACTCGATTGCAGAGCACTTATCAGAGCCTTCATCGCACGGCTTGGAGAATTTTTATTCACTAGCAGAATTTCTCCTACCTCTGCCGGCGTCATATAACCCCCTGCCTGAAAAGCCTCTTCAACATGAGGGAAAAGCTTATGATCTTTGATACCCAAATAATTATTTGCCAAGATTTTGAAAGCAGAAAAGTTGCAGTGAGGAAAGTAAATATGCATGTCCATTCTCCCAGGCCTCAAAAGACCGGGATCCAATCTATTTTTATTATTTGTAGTAAACACTATAATTTTCTCCTCGCCACAGCTTGACCAAAGCCCATCAATAAAATTCAACATCCCAGATAGTGTAACTCTGCCACTCTCATGTCCATCACAATCATCATCATCATTTCCCTTCTGTCTCTCGTCTTCATCGCTCACACAGCTGTGCCTCGACAGATCCAAAGAACAATCAATATCCTCAATTACAATAATAGATTTATTGCTTGTCTGCATCAAAAGCATCCTCAGCTCCGAATTATCATTCACCTTGGTCAATTCCAGGTCATAGATATTGTAATGCAAGTAATTAGCCATGGCTGCAATCATGCTGGATTTCCCTGTACCAGGAGGCCCATAGAGCAAATAACCGCGCTTCCAAGCACGGCCCAATCGGTGATAGTAATTCTTGCCGCGAACAAAAGCATCAAGATCCATCTTAATCTTATTCTTCAGGTCTGCTTCCATTGCAATGGTATCGAAAGTTGCAGGATGCTTGAAAGCCACAGAAGTCCAATCAGGTTGCTTGTAAGCCATAGAAGTCCATTTCTGCCTCCCAAATTTCTGGCTGTTTGTATAGAGCTTGAGCTCTTTCTTCCTGTGATCAACTTCCTCTGCAACAGCCTGAACATGCTCCAAATAAGGTCTCAGGACACCAGCCTTGTCCCTTTTGTGTATTTTCAAAATAAAACTCTTGGTTGCATCACCCTCCCCATTCTTTTCCTTCACCTCATGTATCCACCATAACCTAGCACCCAAGAACACGTCCTCCACACTTTGACCTGCCTCTAATGAAACAAATATATCATTGGAATTCCTAGCACTATACAAATTAGCATAATGAGTATCCACAGCACCTCCCAGGGTACTGACATATGTACTAACCTTATTATACAATCCATTCTCCTGGAACCCATCAGAGCCATAGTGCTGAGGAATCCTGAAAAACTTGTAAGCTTTCCATCTCTCCTGCCATGATTCCAGCCATCTCCTCAACATTTCCAGCAGCTGGGGAGGGACCAAGTTCCGAAAGACTACTATGATCCCCATTAAGGACCAAAAATGGGTAAGGGAATCCATTGGAAAATTCAAATCTGAAACAGACAATAAAGAATCCAGCTTTCTAACAGATTTGCCTAAGCTCCTGCAATTTTATAAAAAAGAATATCATATACACAATTCAATCAATCTTGCAGCAATTGCTTTCTGATTTTCTTGTTTTTCTCTTTTTCAAAATGAGTATTGTCCGACATCGATCCTTTCAATCTTTATATTGAAACTATGTTCAGAACACCGAAAAGAAAAAAGGGCATTGAGGAATTCAGCTTGTGTACGCATTGTGGGTCGAATAGCCTCGTTATTCGCTGTGAAGAATTTGGTAAAGATCCTGGCGGATCCATGTGTAGGTGTGGAACGTGTCCTGGGACCGCGTTATACGTGTATAGTTGCAGAGTCAAAGGACGCGCAGACCCGCTCAACCCTGCGATAATCAATAAAATCAACCCTTCCAACCAAGTTTATCGCGTGTGCTAAGTCCCTGAAGCCGGCGGTTGGGTGATGTCAGTTTCGACGGCGCTTCCTCGGGAAATATGTGCATGCGAGGTGACCAATCAGATTCGTCGACCTTTTCCAGATAAAGGAAGTTTCCTCTACACTGGATCCTCCAAAGTTTCTCGCGTTCTGTTACTAAACACAGGGACAATGCGTAACTTTAGATAAACACAGTAGTTTTTTTAAATACAGGATTAGAAGTTTCTATTTAATAAATAATAAAAAATATATCTGGGGTAAAATTTCAATATATAATTTTTAATATATATTAAATTATTCAATTTATTTAAATTTAGAAATAAAATAGGTATAAGCGAAAGAATATAGAATTTTTTAAATTATATATAATATTTGTGTATAGATAATTGATGAGGAATGATATTGAATTATGGGAGTTATTTATATGTGAGATTTTTTAGAGTGTTTGATAGATTTTTTTGGTTATATGTGGGGAAAAATTTTGTGGTGAAATTTTGATTTGTGTTGATTCATGTGTTAAATTTGTATGATACCAATAAATTTTAATAGATTCTAGACAAATTAAATCAGAAAATAAATTTAAAAACTTTTTAAAAATTTTCACTTATAGACAACGTCATTCATATATATTTAATGTTTATATACACAATAAAAATAGCATATATATGTAAAAGTATAATTTAATGTTTAATTGATATATATATATATATATACCTGTAATTTAATTAATAGATGGAATAGTTTTTTTAATATTTTTTGAGTTAATTTAGTTTAAATTTTGGTAAAAAAAAAAATTAAAAATCATAAATTTAATTTATTTAATCTACAAAATAAAATACTCAAAATTATATTGTGAAATTCCTTAAAAAAAATGATTTTGTCTATTAAATTGTGTATATATATAATTTGTTGAATTGAGGCTTCTGTGATCCATATCAATTTTATGAGAAAGAATTTTTCGGCGTAAATCACATGAAAATGTATTTGTCAACATGTTTTGAACCAATGAGTGTGGTTCATGGTCGACAAGTTGAAAAATCAGATGAGTGTGGTTCATCGTCAACAAGTTGAAAAATCTGATCATGACGCTTTTCGAACCAACGAGTGTGGTTCATCGTCAGGACAAGTTGAAGAATCACATCATGGCTACATGTTAAATAGGGATAGCAAATCTTCCAACAGCTAGGTTTGACTGGAAAACGACTATATTAAACTAGATTGGACAAACGGCTATAATAGACCAGTTTTGACTAGTTAAATTATTTAATAATATAATTAGATAAATAGTTATCTTAGGATGGATGTCATTATATTTTACAATGTTTTGAATTTTAATAAAGTTTAAAAATATTATTTTAATACTTTCTAGTTTGAATTTTGTGTTATTTTAAGTAACATGTTAATCAAATTTGAGTTAAAATAAATCTAGGGATATAAAGAATCAAATGTTAACAAATATTAATAGATCTAGGGAAAATAACCATTAATAATGTATGGATTTAATATTAACTAAAATAATAATATTAATCATTATTATATTATTATTATTAGTATAATATTATAATAACATTATAATTCTTATTACTAGTGGTTTGGGTGACTAATTAATATAAATTTATTAGTAAAGTTATCTAATGTGAGCATAAACTTATTACATAAATTTAAATAATTATCAATTACTAGATAATTTTAACCCATTTAGATAGTCCTGAAAAGGACCATCTTATAAATGAAAAGAAAAGAGAATGAGGTAGATCTCCAAAGAGGATAAAAACTCAATTAAGAATGGATAAACAAAACAAGTTAGGTAGAAGCTTCACTATGGAAAAAAAAGAACGAGTCAATAGGATGGAGGGGGAGGAAGGGGAAGAAACGACTAAGAAGAGAGGGCACGGATCCAACAACTACTGATCTTCCAACCGTCATGCCTATTGAGATTGCTTGGTATTTTTTCAATCTCAATGGCTTCTCTAAATTTTTGGTGATGGAACTGCGCAACCTTAGCAATAACTTTACCTCCTCAATACAAACATGATTTTTAGTCTCCTCTGCATGCTCCGCTAGTGCAAAAGACTTAGTTCTCCCATGCTTTAGGTCTGCTGCGTGCTCATTAATTCTTTGATTAATAGAACGACCAGTCTCACCAATGTAGAGGGTTCCACAGGAACAAGGAATAATATAGACACCCCTCATGTCCTTAGGGTTGATTGGGTCCTTAAAGCCTACAAGAATTCGGTAGTTAAAAAAGAACCTAAAGATCGAGTCCCAGGGGTCCATCTACCTTTTATCTAAGGGACCACTGATAGGATTGCTAGGATTCTTAAGAAGCATAATGTTCCCTCGACCTTTAGACCCCTTAACACCATTCGTAATTCCCTTCGATCAGTGAAGGATCCAGTCAACCCTAAGGACATGAAGGGTGTCTATATTATTCCTTGTTCCTGTGGAACACCCTGCATTGGTGAGACTGGTCGTTCTATTAATCAAAGTATTAATGAGCACATAGCAGACCTAAAGCATGGGAGAACCAAGTCTTCTACACTAGCGGAGCATGCGGAGAAGACTGAACATCATGTTTGTATTTAGGAGGCCCAAGTTATTGCTAAGGTTGCGCAGTTCCATCACAAAAAAATTTAGAGAAGCCATTGAGACTGAAAAAAGACCAAGCAATCTCAATAGGGATGACGGTTAGAAGATCAGTAGTTGTTGGATCCCTGCCCTCTCTTCCTAGTCGTTTCTTCCCCTTACTCCCCCTCCATCCCTATTGACTTGTTCTTTTTTTTCCATAGTGAAGCTTCTACCTAACTTGTTTTGTTTATCCATTCTTAATTGAGTTTTTGATCCCCTTTGGAGATCTACCTCATTCTCTTTTCCTTTTATTTATAAGATAGTCCTTTCCAGAACTATCTAAATGGGTTAAAATTATCTAGTAATTGATAATTATTTAAATTTATGTAATAAGTTTATGCTCACATTAGATATTAATTAGTCACCCAAACCATTAGTAATAAGAATTGTAATGTTATTATAATATAATAATAATAATAATAATATAATGATTAATATTATTATTTTAGTTAATATTAAATCCATACATTACTAATGGTTATATTCCCTAGATCTATTAATATTTGTTAACATTTTACTCATTATGATTCTTTATATCCCTAGATTTATTTTAACTCAAATTTGATTAACATGTTACTTAAAATAACACAAAATTCAAACCAGAAAGTATTAAAATAATATTTCTAAACTTTATTAAAATTCAAAACATTATAAAATATAATGACATACACCCTAAGATAATTATTTATCTAATTATATTATTAAATAATTTAACTAGTCAAAACTAGCCTTTTTTTGAGTCTATTATCGTGGTTTGTCCAATCTAGTCTAATATAGTTGTTTTCTAGTCAAACCTAACCGTTGGAAGATTTGCTATCCCTATTTAACATGTAACCATGATCTGATTCTTCAACTTGTCTTGACGATGAACCACACTCATTCTGATTTATGCAGAAAAATTATTTCTCATAAAATATATATAATTTATTTCATTGTAATTTAATTTTTTAATATTATTTAAAATAATAATAAAAACTTTAAATTTAATATCATAGGTTTATTTATTTAATTTAAATTATATTAAATTAAAATATTTATAATAATAATAAATGCATTTAAGAAAGTAGTTGCTAGGCACATGGAAGACACGTATATCATTTTAAAAAAAAGCAGCCATGGCGTGGATATGAAAAAGGTGTTGGAAGCAAAGATGTAGGTGAACATTTGTGCAAAACAAGAGACTCATGAACATCTAGAATGAATGAATGGTGTTGAAAGATGCATCAATCTCAAATAGTACAATTGGTTATGGTACCAGATAAGCTTGTCCTATATGCCCCTCAATCAATAATGAATGGTATTGAAATACCAAGACTTTTAATGGTTTTTAAATGGATTAATTATTATTATGTTTAATATATTTATGCAGAATTTAAGGCTGTATTGGTTTAGATGTATATAAAATATTAATGGTTTAAGATATTAAAATTAAATTTTCTTTTATGTAAGGTTTTTTAAATTTTAAGCCATTCACCGAATTTATTATATTTGGAATAAGATTTTCACAAAATAATAATTTTAAAAAATAATATTTTTTTTTTACTATTTCTATTTATTAAAAAGATTATAAAATATTTTACTCTATTTAATCTTTGTTTTATTTTTGTAAATACTTGTTTCTTTACCTTTGTTTTTTTAAATGAATAAAAAATTTAGTATTTGTTTTATCTTTTTGAATCTATTAAAATTTTGTGTAATTTAATCTTGCTTTATCTTTGTAAATACTTGTTTGTTCATTTATTTTTTTAAATGAATAAAGATTTTAGTATTTTGTTTTATCTTTCTACATGTATAAATATGCAATATTTGCTTATTCATGTTTATTTTTTTTAAATAAACAAATATTTTTATTTTAGGGTATTGTTTTAAGTTATTTATGTGAAAGGTGAAAGTTAAAGTGAAAAAAATTGATCCTCCGTGTTGAAGGATGGATGTAAGTTAGGGGTGGATGAGAAAGTATGTTAGGTGACTAAGTTTGATAAAAAGTTTTGTTGTTTTTATTGATGTAATGAAAACAATAAATAAACAAAAGTATGGATTGTATGGTTTAGAATATAGATAATGTGAAAATAAATTAGTTAGATAACTAGAGTGAGACATATATATTTTATTAATTAGGTTTATTTGGATGGTTGAGAAGAATAATTGTTATTATTATTATTGTATGATTTTGAATTCTATAAAATATACTTTATTTTTTATATATATATTATTATTGTATGACTTTGAACTCTATAAAATATGCTTTATCATATATATATGGGGCATAGTTTAACGAATAGATGAAATAGTTTTTTTGGGGAAATATGATAATAAAATTTCCAGCAATATTGTGATTTCTTGGTGCTTAAAATACATTTTTGAATGCATAAATAGATTTAGCACCATGAAAAGCCCTGAGCAACTAGAACTTTACAAATTAAACAATTCAAATTTATGGTTCTTAAAGAAAAACTATTTGTTCAAATTCCCCTAGTTATGATCATATTTAGAAAAAAGATAAACCTTAAACCCCCAAATATTTACTAATAATTACATATCAAGCGAATCTAAAATATATATAATATTTTTCAAAATATAATTATATAATAAAATATATATATATATATATATAAACTTAAAAAAAAAACCAAGACTATATTTAGTATTGATATTTAAATATAATTTTTTTTATATATGTAAATATTTTTTTTATCATATGAATATAATATTTTTTTAATATATTTATATCTTAAATACACCTGAATCATACTTTATAACAATGCGATAATTGATTTACGAAATTGCCCACTAGCCTCTTATTAGTTATTAGTTAATAAGGTGCCTTCATACCCTTTTTAGAAAAAAACACGTCAAATAGATTTAACGTTAATGACCTACATAAGTTTTGGAAAATGTTATTAGAGATGGCATAGCCAAATGTTATACATCTTTCCGATCTGAAATTCAGTTGAGTCTTTGTCAACTATTTTCACTGTTTCAAACTTGCAATAATTCAATAATAAGCCGTAACGATTAAATAATAAAAATATTTTTATAAAAAGTTAAAAAAACAAAAAAAAGTTAAATGATATTTTTGAATAGTATATGATGATGGTGGTGGTTAACATCCACTGAGACCAAATTTTGGTCTAACGACCTAAAAACAAATTATTTAGTTTGATTTAAGATTTTATCTTTATGCTCAAAAAGCTTGGAGAGAAGTCTCCCGAGCTCACTATAATTTTGACACCAAACATTGGTCTATTGGACCTAAAGAAACGAATTATTTAATTTGATTTAAGATTTTATTTTTATGCTCAAAAAGCTTGGAGAGAAGTCTCCCGAGCTCACTATAATTTTGACACCCTAAAAGACTAGGAAGGTCAGTATTGCAACAAAGATTATGAAACATATAAAATAATTATAATACGAATATGTTTACCCTATTTTAATTTGTAATTGGATGTTTTTTGTTTTTACATGTTATTAAAAATTATATGATTTCATTGGAATAAATTAATTTTAAAAAATAATTATAATAAAAATATGTTTGGTACATTTTCATTTATAATTTTTATTTTTAAATGTTATTAAAAAGTATATGATTTTATTAGAGTTTGCATTAGTGATGACCACAAAAGATATTGGTTTTCTTGTAAATATTATTTAGGTTGAAAGCCCCATATCATTTTGGACTAAGACCTTAAATTTGTTTTATTGGTTAAGAACTTATTTTCCTTTGACATGACGAAAAAGGTGTTTTTTCTTAACCGAGAAGGATCTGTATCATCACAGGATTAACATGTCATTTTCTAGGAATCAAATTTGGGTGGAGAGGGAGTTAATGTCATGTCTTAAGCACTGGGCTTACCCTTACTTGATTAAAGAAAAAAGTTAACAACCTAAGACCTAAATGCATATAGTTAGAATAATAATAGGAATAAAAGTTCATCCCTCCAAAACAATCTGTCGAATGATTTTCCATGGGGTGGTTTCCCTTTAATAACAATATTATTGACAAATCAACTTATATTTACAAATAACAACTAATAATTATTATCTACATTATTAATTGACAACATAATTATTAACTCAAATGAACATAGTTGGGGTGGTAGGGAGGTATTGCTTTTGTCCTCTCCATCAAAGTTCCAATTCTTAGAAGTAATTTGTATAGAAAAAATTTGTGGATATAGCTAATATCAATCTTCAATACAATGAACCAAAAGCATAACTTGATACTTTGAACCAAAAGAAAAAAATTATTAAAAAAAATAGATAATCTATGCTTTTTAACTAAACGAAAAAATAATAAAAAAATGACTAAATTCAAATATGTAAAATAATGGTTAGTAAATAATGTCAAATATGTAAAAAATGGTTAGTAAATAATGTCATACTTAGTGGCATGACAAAAAAATTATCAAAAAATAGATAACCTAATACTTTTTAATCAATTTTTTTTAATTAATAAATTCAAATATGTAAAAAAAATAAAAAATTACAAGGATATTTGAAATTGGTTTTGTGTCCTAACCAAAGTAGATAACTTAATACTTTGGACTTAGGTGGTTGACCAAAGTAGCAAACTTGATAAGGTACATGCAATAATACTTTGGACTTAGGTGGTTGACCAAAGTAGCAAACTTGATAAGGTACATGCAAATAATTTAAAAAATAGATAACCTAATACTCTTTAACCAAAAAAAATTATTAAAAACATAAATAAATTTAATAGGTAAAAAAAAAAATTACAAGGATATTTGGAATTGGTTTTGTGCCCTGACCAAAGTGGATAGCTTGATACTTTGGACTAAAGTGGGTTGACCAAAGTAGCAAACTTGATAGGGTGCATGTAAGTCTTTGATGAGGTACATGTGCACTGATAGGTTTGAATTTGGTGCTCACCCCCTCCTACCATTGACAAAATCAATAATCTTTTTATTGAAATGAAAGAGGCCTTAAAGTTCAAACCTAACCGTGTCTCTTCATAATGAAAGTCACTGCCCACTGGCACGCTAAGACACACGTTGTGTAAAGGGACTTCCAAATGGAGTGGTGTGGTTGAGGACTTGGATTTTAAGTTATTGGTAACAACAATATTTTATTTTCTCTTGGAAGTTGTTTTCAGAGATAGGTATGGTGGGTAATTTTAAGTCTTCTAGACTTTTTCTTGAAAAAAATAAACACACTCATTATTAAAAATTCATACCTCATTATTAAAAGTTGATATTTTAAATATGTGTCATAGTTTTAGTATGATGAGTAAAAGTCTAATTTCAAAAATAATAATTATAAATTATTTTGGTTGAGTTTATTAGATAAGAAAAAGTCCAATGTGGAAATTAATAATTATAAATTATATTTTCAATTTTATTAATATGTGTTTAATAAATAATATTGGTTTTATTAATGGGTTTTAAGCTTGGAATGGATAATGTAAAGCTAATCATAAATCCAAAACAGAATATTCCATATTAAAAAAAAAAAAGGAAAAACCTGGTGTCTTTGACTTTCAATATATGCCGGGTATTTACTAAGGACGGCAGCTTTCCAATGTGGGTCATATATTCGAATGGACCGGCTTTAAAAATAATTACATATTTTCATCCAAATATACGCAATACAACTATTATTAAATAAATGTTATCGAAGATAGAAAATAAAAATAAAAAATATTGTTATCCAAGAAACAAAGAATCATTGGAGTTAAATTCAAAGATAAACACGTGGTTTGATAACACAAATTTTGAAATAAATAATAAAAAATATTAGAAAACCCTACTCAAGCATAAAGGCTTGATAGTTTTTACATTACCATTGGAATCATATTCACATTAAGGTGACATTCTTTGTCAATTTAGTGGGATCCACTTTTTTTTTTTTAAATTAAAACTCATAAATGTAAGATTTCTTTTTCCAATGTGGTATTACTCTCATGCCCATTTCTCTCTACCAAGTCCTCTTAGTGATGTATTGAAATTATTATATGAAATTAGAAAACTGATAATAAATAAATATTAAATTATTATAATTATTTTAATTTTGGATTTACTAAATAGTAATTTTTTTATTTTTTTTTTACTCTTAAAAAATTAAACTTTAAAATATTTGATTTTTATCATATATATATATATATATATATATATTCTTTCTTACATAAAAATATTATTGGTAATACCATGGGTCCTCAAAACTTATAGTAAAAATTATCAACACTAAATTGATTATTTCACTGTAATTTTATTTTAATTCTTAATTTTATTTTATTTTTAATTTTTTAAATTTATTTCCATGTTTATGTAATTTACTAAGTCAAAATGTTTAGAGGAAAAGATATGACATTCTAATATCCCTTCCACACTAAGCTAGAAAATTCTATCACTCTATATCTATCTTAACTCTAGCTTTACCAAGGGTCAAAAAAAATAAAAATCTTTTCACTTTAAAAAATATTTCAACGTGAAGAGATTTAATCTCTTTACAACTAATAGATTCAAAATTCCTAATTTAATTATTAATTATAATTAATTATAAATATAATTATTAATTTTATTTTTATATAATTGACATAATAAAAAAATATTTATAAAATAAAATACTTCTCAACCATTGAAATTAAGATTATTATTAAAAAAATCATATTTAATTATGGCATTATAAAAATAAAATTATAATCTATTTGCATCATTGTGAACAATATTATAAGCTTTTTAAACAAAAAGTTAAGTTCTTGTTTTGGTTTTATACATTTTCACCTTTTAATGGCTTACATTAAGTGAAATTATAATCTATTTGCATCATTGTGAACAATATTATAAGCTTTTAAACAAAAAGTTAAGTTCTTGTTTTGGTTTTATACATTTTCACTTTTAGAGTTCTTGTTTTGGTTTTATACATTTTCACTTTTAGTGGCTTACATTAAGTGAAATTATAATTTAGTTGCATAATTGTGAACAATATTATAAGCTTTTTAAACCAAAAAAAAAAAGTTAAGTTCTTGTTTTGGTTTTATACATTTTCACTTTTAGCGGCTTACATTAACATTTCACTTTTACTCAAGTTATTGTTTTGGTTTTATATATTTTTACTTTTAGTGGCTTACATTAACATTTCAGTTTTACTCAAGTTATTATTTTGGTTTTATATATTTTCACTTTTAATGGCTTACATTAACATTTCAATTTTTACTCTGTGTAGCTAAGAAGGTATCATTAGCACAAGGAGGTTTATAAAGTATAGATACAATTCCTTTGGTTAATATTAATATTACAGTTAGGAATAGTGATATCACATTAATTTAGGCTTTCATATTATATATTTTGAATGCTAAAGATATTAGTGCATGTAGATTGGAGATTATATTCATTGACAAATATGTGAGGCATTTTTTTATTAGATTATTAAATTTTAATTTTAAAGATGTGTGTTATGGTGGATGAGTGGATATTATTGAGTTAATTAGTTGGTTGTGTGAGAGTTGGTTAAACAATGACTTGAATCTATTATTGTTTTACAGATATTTTAATTTTGATAATATGCAAGTTTTATATATGAATCTAATTCAAGGTATAAATGATTTTTTTTGTGTTTAACAACAACGTAGTCGATGATGGTTAACTCTGAATTTTGTAGAGCTAGTTAAGAGCTTTTCAATGCTCTAAAGAATGCCCACATTAAAATTCATGTGGGAGAGCTATGGCCTCAAGATTTTGACATTCCAAGTAAGCTTTTTGGATCTCACCTAACCTTCACCACCTAGCTCCCAAGGTTAAGGTTTATGTTTAGAATGTTTTTCACAATAAGGTTTTTGTGGCCCACCTTTGTTTCATCACCTCAACTCTGAGGCTTAAGGAGTTTTCTTAGAGTTTTGTTGGAAAATGTAACATAAAAAGTTTTTCACCTCCACTTGAAGGGATTTTTTAGAAATGAACCTAATAAATAAATCTATTCTCATATATGGTTAATCATTCTAACCATTGTATTTTTTTTCATCATTCCTTCAATAACATAAGTTGGTTTTCATTGTATCTTAGGTTCATTATCAAATTAATCCAAATATGTGGTATGATTGCGGTACGCTCTTGGTCATTTTTCTATGCATGCCTTATGCGACTTTAGGATACAAGAAGTTGGACCTCAAGCTAATGAAGGCTTTGGATGATCATCCTTGCTTAACAAGATAGCCTTATATGATGAATGAAGTAAAAGACAATAAAGCAAGAGATTTTATCAAGTTGTTGCTATGGAAATCCTTCAACCAATAAACGAAAGAGATGATGGATCAATTTTTCCAAGACCTTTGGCAACTCCAAACAAAGATATATGCATCTTTGTCTCATGGTCATTTTAGAGGAATGACATCATTCAAGGTACAAGTTAATTCTTATATCCCTATGCTTGAAGAAAATATAGATCTAAAATATCTGGAGAGAAGATTACACTAGGTAGTGTGTTATTTCTATACTCATAATTTTTCCAACGATGAGAAGATTACTTTCACACTCATGAAGTCCCTTCCCCTATCAACACTAGTGTAATTCTCACTTTGACAAAATTTTTAAGATGGTTTTAGAGAATATACAATGACTTTGGAGCATATACATGAGATAAAAACCCACCTAGGGGGGATTTCTTCAATGTCCTCAAAGAGGAGTGATATCATTTTGGAAATTGTAACAACCTAGTGTGCAAGATGGACAACCTTATATGAAGTTAACTACCAAACAATGTTGGAGTACACGAGTGACTTCCATACCTTGCATGAAGAAATTGGGTTTCAATGAATCTAAATAACACATTATTCTCAAATACCACAATGACCTATTTAGATAAATCCAAAGAAAATGAAGCTTCTAAACATCTCTTATGAGGAGCGGATTACCTTTATGCCATCAAGATTAAGGAAAAAAATTACCAAAAGGGTAAAAATGAGTTCAAGGCCATAAAATAGGCACAACAAAGAAGGATAAATGTAGCCCTATCTCTTATAACAAAGGATCAAGAAAATATAACTAACCCCATGTTGGCTCTTTCTGGAGGCCTAGGTTTTGTAGGTGTCCAACAAAGGAGACCCTTCAAATCAACTTTTGATTCCTTATAGCTTACAAGGAAGCCTCCACAATCTATCAAACTAGCAATTGCATGGTTAAGAAAATATCACCTCAAAAACACATTTGCACAAAAAACAAGAAGAAATAGCATGCAAGGAACATTGCATGACCAAATGTACATTTTTGTACCACTGTACAAATATGTTGTATAGCTTATTGTAGTCTAGAATATTGGCAAATTTTTATCCCAAATAGGGCAAAGACTTACCCAAAGTGACAGAAAAAAAATTTAAAGGTATAAATTGAAGTTGTGGGATGATTAATTATCCATTTTATGCTATTATACATTCAAATAATGACTCTAACTATCATTGCACAATTATATATTACGATAACATAAGTAGATATAATCCATTGAATGTAATTAGACATTACCATCAAATAAGCATAACCATCATCATACCATTATAGTACATAAAACATAAAGAAAAAGGTAATTCTCATTACTTCAACAAAAATAACAATCTATTGCAATGCATACCCATAACAAGGATGTGGGTAGTTCACAAAACCAACAACAACTAATCTGCAATAGTATGAACACTAACAATAAGAATAACCATTACCGATAGCCCAAATGGACAACTATACAATAAGTGGTGATTATTTTTTACCCTATAAAAACGCTAGCCTAATTGGCTACATAAATGCATTTCATAAATGCCTCCACTACTTAGCCAAATTAGGCTACAAAACAAGGTTTACTTTCCTTTCTCTACACATCTATCCCATGGCTCTATATAGCACATCAAAAACTATCCATGTGCCATGATATCCTTCTTTATACCAATCCCAAAAATGAGGGGGGCAACAAACCTTGAACACACCTATTGATTCACTCTCAAGTCAACTCCATAATTCTACCACCACCTTCTCTTCTTCTTACCACTCAAACGAAGGCACAACTCAATACCAAGGTGAGAGTGTAGACCCAAAATTGTCTAAAGGTATCAATATACTCACTCCCTTTTTCCACTGACACAATTAAGGCACCAAGAATAAAAGCTTGGGCTTTCTCATTATCTAGTTCTACTAGGTTACTTTTTCACAATTACTTACCACTTTGTATTTGCAAAAGGTTCTAGTTGTTGCAACTCTAAATAAGCATATTGTATAGCAAGTCAAAATTCTCTAAGAGCATTCATATCAACCAAGGTTGTTGTAATGAGTCTAAATTAATTAATTAATTAATTATTTATTTATTAGTCATATGCTCTTTTATTGTCCATTTGTAGGGTTACAATCCTTTCATTCTCTCGTATATATATATATATATATATATATATATATATATATATATATATATATATATATATATATATATATATATATATATATATATATATACATATATATATATATATATACATATATATATATATATACATATATACATATATATATATATATATATATATATTGATTGTAAACCCAGTAGCCCGCCTGACACGTAACTATCAGTAAACCTCTAGGGGGCTATGATATGTCCTCCTCACCATAGCCCGGTTCACAACATGGGAGATTTGAACCTGGGTCTTTCGAGTTTCAATGATTTCACAATTCTCAGCTTAACCAATTGAGTTGCCCCCCACCCCGAGACCTCTTGTATATATATTGATCATCAAACTATTTATAAAGTATATTGTTTATTTGGAATAGATGTCTTCCAAAATTGGTATTAGTAACCCAGCATATTTTCCCATGGTAATTGAGCCCATGGTTTTAGTAACCCAGCATATTTTCCCATGGTATTTGTAAGGTGGGAATCAAGTAAAAATAAAAATAAAAAAATATAAATATGTCTTTATAGGAGAATAAGTTTTATAAGTGTTCACATAAAAGTGAATAATGTGAAAAGTGAATAAGTTTTAGGTTTTATAAGTATTCCCAATCCACCCATCTATGTGCGTGTGTGTGTGTGTATGTGTGATTGTCACTATATTCTACGTCCAACCTCTCTTCATTTTAGTAGCCATTAATCATGAATATGAGAAACAACAATAGGAAACATGGTGGAGCTCTTGAAGGAAATGAGTCAACAAAAAAATTAGAGGTCACCGAGCTTGAAACAAAATTTATAAGGATTTGTGCAAATCTATTACAAGAATACAACAACAAAAAGATATGAAAAACTACTTGCATTCAAGGATGAATATGAAGCCTAAAAAAATGCAAGCAATGGAATGAGTAGCCCCAACTCATCTTCACAACCACAACGCTCATCAAATACAAGTTCATTCAATAACGTTATAGACAAGGTAAAAGTAGATATATTGAAGTTTGATGGAGAGTACAATTGATTGGGCACGAGATGGATTAATAAAGTTGAAAACGATTTTGCTATGTACTGTATATGTGATGAGAATGAAAAAATCTACATTCCATCAATGTACCTCGAAAAGAAACTTATGACTACTTCCTATGGTGGGACTTTGAATGTTGAGGAGGACTGGTGAGAGATTGGGACACCTTCAATAAGAAATTTTTTAGATTTAAATATATAGAAGAATAGTTCACTCACTCGCAACAAATATGTGTAGTTGATGCATCTTTTAATGAGCTTCATGTATTAGCCACTCACATCAATGACATATCTGATAAGCCTTCTACAAATTTCCATAACTAGGTTGAAACCAAACATATAGAATGAAATTAAAGTACTAGATATCAAAGATGATGAATCAATCCATCAAAAAACCAAACTCATTGAAGCGAAACAAATGTTTCATAAACAAACTCCTTATTACCAATTGGAAAAAATAAGTTCGGAGTATATTCCTCCTCACTAAAGGATTTCTTCACTGAATGTAAAGAAGGACAAGAGTTGATATTTTAGATGTAATCCTTGTAATTGGACTCATGGACATATATGCAAGGACAAAAAATCTTTCTTGTGTGAAAAAAATAACAACAACAATAGTGACAATGATGAAGAGGTTGAGGACATATCTTCTTAAGCATATATAGACTCTAATGAATCCAACATCTAGAAATTCAACGATACTCCTACACTCTATGTTGCCATAATGATGGGTATTTTTCAACCCCTAACTTTGAAAGTCTATGGCTTCATCAAGAAAAATAATTTGGTAGTGCTTATAAATAATGGAACTTCACATTAGATACAAGGATAGCAAAGTAATTAAACATATTTATTTACCCTATCTCTAAATTTCAAGTCTCAATTCCTCAGAACAAGACTACTTATTGTGATGGAAAATAATATAAGGTGGATTATCTATTAATGACTACAAATTATAGTCTCCAATTATGCTATGGCAATTGGAGATGTAAACATTGTCTTGGGAGCCTAATGATTATCCATGTTTATTATAGTTGGGTTAAATTTACAAGAAAAAATTACAATATTTTTTTAAAATGGAAGAAAACACAAGTTTATTGGAATCATCTATCCCTCTCCCCAAATAATCTCATAGAATAGAATGGAAAACATTATTAAGAATGGATCCCAAGCCTATTATTTACATTGTTATTCAATGGAGTGTATAAAGACTAACATTCAGAAATATGTGGCAGAACATGACACCTATCAATGGCAAAAGTTTGAACTTCAATCGCTCCTCCAAGTATTTTTCAACCCCTTCACATTCCAAATAAAAAATGGTGTGGAATATCTATGGACTTTATCACTGACCTTCCTACCTCTAAAGTGAAAGATATTATATTTGTAATAATAGATGAATTAACCGAATATTCCCACTTCATTGAAACATCATCAAAGGCTAAAGCTAGTCAACTCGTTAATAGTTATGTTAAAAGTATCTTTAAGCTCCATCCATTCTCCAAGGTTATCATTAGCAATAGGGGTCCCAAGTGTGCCAATGACTTGGAAGGAATTTTTCTAGCAAGTTGGAACATCATTAACCATGAGTATCGCATACCATCCTTAAACATATGGTCATACTAAAGTGGTTAATAAATACCTTGAAGGGTTCCTAAGGAATTTTGTGAATGATCTTCAAACACAATGGATTAATTGGTTACATCTTGTAGAATGTTGGTACAATAGTACATATCATACCTCAATGAAAATGATCAATTTTGAGGCCTTGTATGGTTACCCTCCTTCATCAATAAAAGAATATGTCATCAATTCCAAGGTTCTTGCCATGAAGGACTATCTAGCTACTTCTAATGAGGTCTTATATATGTATTATGAAAAATCATCTCGAACAAGCAAAGGAATCAAATCAAACAACAAGCTAACAAATCAAGAATTCATAGTGAATTTTTGGTAGGAGATTGGTTGTTTATTTGACTAGATCCTTATGAGAAAAGCTCTCTCCAAAATTAAAAGAAACATAAAATCACATCTAAGTTGTATGTCCCTTATCAAATTTGGAAGAAAGTTAGTCAATTTTCTTGTGCACTTGATATTTTAAATAGGAGAAATTGCATGAATTTTTTCATGTTTCTTGTTTGAAGAAAAATTTAGGCCCTACAATTCAAATACAAATAGAATTACCTATTTTACAGGAGGAAAGGAAGTTGATATTCATTCCTAAAGGCATATTAGCAGTTTGAACTAAGGTCCTTCATTCCATACACCTCAATGAATATCTTATCAAATGGAAGAATCTTCCTAGAGATGCAATTTTATGGGAGAATAAGGAGTTTGGATCCAAGCATACATTTTTACCCATGCTTCATGGTCAAAGCATAAGGGGATGAATTGTATTGAGTATAAATAAATAAATTAATTGCTTATTATTCATGGTTATTGATGAATGCAACAACTTTATGGTTCTTGAATGTGGAGCAAAAATTCTTGTAGTCTTTGGTGAAAAGATTATGTTATGGCATCAAAGGCTTGGACATATTAGAGAGAAGGGTCTTCAAATACTACATGGTAATGGTATGGTAGAAGGTGTGTCTTCTTTGAATTTTGATTTCTGTGAACATTGTGTATATGGAAAAAAAAATTGGATGAGTTTCTCCTCTAGTGTAACGAGGGCACAAGGGATATTAGAGATTGTGCACAGTGATGTGTTTGAGCCTATGTCAGTTCCATTAATGGGAAAATATTATATGTAATATGTCTCATTTATAGATGACTTCTTGAGGAATACATGGATATATTTCATTTCAAAGAAATATGAATTCTTTAACAAGTTTAAATAATTTAAGTCTCTGGTGGAAAACTAGACAAAGAAGAAGATTAAGGTGTTGAGAATAGATATAATGGTGGAGAGTTCTGCAAGAAGGAATTCAAAGAGTTTTGTAAGAAGTGTGGTATAGAACGATAGAATATTATTCCATACACACCTCAAAAAAATGGAGTTGCAGAAAGAATGAACAAGACGTTGATGGAAAATGCAAGACGCATGCTTAGTGGTGCTGGATTAGGTCAGGAATTTTGAGCAGAAGCAGTGGATATTGCATGTTACATGTTTAACAAATCACCTTCATTAGCGTTGGAAGATAAGACTCCACATGATCTATGGACTGATAAGAGACCTTCTCTCTCACATCTTAGGGTATTTGGCTATGATACATATGTACATGTTACAAAGGAGAAAATAACCAAGTTGGATAGTAAATCTAAAAGGTGCATCTTTATTGGGTATAAGGATGATTTAAAAGGTTATAAGATTTGGAACCTAAAAACAAGGAAGGTTGTGTACATATGAGATGTGTTGTTTAGAGAGGTGAAAGATGTTATTAAACATGAAGTCCCACCAAAGGAAATAGGAATCATAGAAGATAAAGCCTAAAATGAAAGAGGAAGAATTAGACTCTACAAATGAACAGGAATCCGAAGAGGAAGAATTGAAAATTCTAGTTTTGAGAAAATCAGTTCGAAAGAGAAGGAAGCTAGAGAGGTATAGTCCATCCACTTTCTGCTCATAATTTTCTTTGTCTATTATTAATGATGATTCCATAATTGTTAGGGAGGCAGTGGATTCAGAGGATGGAAAACTCTAGAAAGAGGCCATGGTTGAAGAAATGGCATCTTCGGAAAAAAAATAAGGCTTTGGATCTGGTGGTGTTGCCACTTGGAAGAAAACCCATTGAAAACAAATTGGTGTTTAAGTAGAAGATGAATGCATAAGGCAAAGTGGAGAATTACAAAGTTCGATTAGTAGCGAAAGGTTATTCCCAGGTGTTGGGAATTGACTTTGGTGATATTTTTTCTCTTGATGCCAATTTACCTTCTATTAGATTAATTTTATCTATTGCTACTGCTTTGGTTTTGAGGTAGAACAAATGGATGTGAAGACAAAAAATTTTCACGGGGATTTGGAAGAAGAATGTACATGAAGCAACCAGAAGGCCTTTTTGTGAAGGGTACGAATGAACTAGTATGCATGTTAAAAAGCGTCTCTATATGGGTTAAAGCAGTCACCAAGAATGTGGTATTAAAAAATTGATACATATATATGGGGACTTGACTTCACAAGGAGAAAATTTTATCATTGTGTGTATTTTAAAATAGTAGGTGATTGTGTTATTTATTTGGTCTTGTATGTGGATGATATGTTTCTAGTTGGAAATGACAAAGAAGTTATCCGGGATTTTAAGACCCATTTTTCCTCCAAATTCAACATGAAGGATCTTGGTGCTGCAAACTATATTTTGGGCATGGAAATTAAATGAGATCGGACAAAGAGGAAGTTTTAATTAAACCAAAGGAAGTGTGTTGAGAAAATATTGCAGAGGTTTAATATGCAGGATAACAAACTGGTGAAAGTTCCTATTCCTGTAGGTGTAAATTTATTTGTTGAATAGTGTCCCAAGACACAGGAAGATGTCTTGTGTTCCATATGCAAGTGCAGTTGGTAGCCTAATGTATGTACTGGTCTATACTAGACTAGACATTGAACTTGTAGTGGGAATTCAACAAGCTTATGTCAAAACCAAGGAAGGAGCATTGGACAACAGTGAAACAGGTTTTCAGTATTTATGTGGCACTAGTAATTATGGTTTGTGCTACCAAGGAAGACCGAGATTGGACAAAGTGTTGGACATATGTGGCTTTGTTGATGCAAATTGGGTTGAAGATCTAGATCAAAGAAGATTTACAAGTGGGTACAAGTTTAACCTATTGGAGGAGCAGTCAGTTGGATGAGCAAGAGATAATATGTAGTGGCATTTTCAACTACAGAGTCTGAATACATGACAACTACTCATCCAAACAAGTAATCAGTTTGGTTATAGAGATTGTGTTCAAGTATGGGGTTGTTACAACAAGCTATAAGGATAGACTATGATAACCAAAGTGTAATTTTCTTGGAAAAGAACTGTGTTTTCGTTCAAAGAAACAACATATTGATGTTCAATATCACTTTGTGAGGGATATGGTTGAAGAAAAAAGGGTGTTGCTGGTAAAGGTGGGCACTTTCAAGAATGTTGCAGATGCATTGACAAATTCTCTAAGCACTGAGAAGTTTCCTTGCTGTATAGAAATAATGGGCATTGCAACTCAGGACCAATGATTGTGCACTCCTGATTCCCCTTGTGTGGAAAGAAAACAACAAGTGGGAGAATGTTGGGTATGTGTTATATTCTTTCCACGACTAGCCCCAGACATTGTTACATTGTGTCGGGAACAACGGGGGGATCACGGGCATCTTTCCAGGAAATATATTTTTTATGCGGACCCAATAATAGCTAGGCAGAACCAAGGATGGGGGCTGAACCTAAGGATGGTGGATGAACTTACCCATGGTTTTGTGTGCATGGTTTTGGTTATGATGGTTTTTTCCTGTGGTATTTTGTAGATCTAGTCAAGGGAACTATGATTATGTTATAATCTAAGGTTAATGGATTGGGGTTTGTAACAACCTTGAATTAAACAAGCATTAATTCAATCAATTCATATGATATCAACACCCAATTATTCAACTAATTAACATAGAATTTCCAAAAAGATGAGCATAGACGACTTACCTGTGGCGATAATATTCCTTACTTATGATTTCGGAGTTGAACGCTATTTGAATCCTGCTAACCGCAACAAAGTTTTGGGAACGACTCTCCACCCAATCGTAGGCTCAGCTGCACATAATCTTTCTACAGTTAGCCATCCCCGAGCCCTCAATCAACGTACTATTGTCAAGGAATCTTTTGTCTCACAACACTTTTCCCCCAAGAGAATGGATGAAGGAATGATGAATCTCATCTTCTTCATTGTCTATTAAATAGACCAAACAATGGAAAGAGGACTGCATGCACACATTCCATGTGTCAACATGTAACTTTTATTTTTTTATTTTAAGTTTTACTTCATTTAATATTTCTTTTAATTTAATTCTTTCTTATTTTATTCATTTTTACTTTTTGATAACTTTACTTATTTTTATTATTTTTATAGTTCTCTTACTTTAACCCTTTCTTATTTTATTTTACTTTTTGTTAACTTTACTTATCTTTACGATTTTTATAGTTAACTTATTTATATATTTATTTAGAACTCTAGTATTGTTAATTACTATTGTTATTTATTTATTATTATTATATTTTGTTCATTGCTTATCATTTATTTTCTTATATTTTAATATTATATTATATTGTTTATTATTATTATTAGGGGATATTACAGGGTTTATGAATCTTCAACATGTATATAATGTTTTGTAACATTGAAAGGAATATAATGAAAATCAATTTGGTTTTTCCCGATTTTGGGTTTGGAGAAAATGTTTGTGTATATTTTATATTCTTGCTATTGTATATTTTCTATTTCTTAAAAATTCATTTGCAGTTCATTCTTGTATAGGGTTAAAACTTACATCACCATGAGAAGTTTGATTCTTCTCGTCGCTTGTTAGATCTGGAGTTAATATAGATCTACATTGGTTCTTAATAATATTATTTGGATTTATATAAATTTATCCTCTTTATATAAAAAAATATTCTTATTTTTAATTTTATTAAAACCTTGATATAATACATATAATTACATATATATACACTGACATTTCTCTTTGAAATTTCTTATAATTTTTTAAATTTATTTTTTTAATGTGACATGCATAACATTAATTTTATATTTTAGAAAAAGAGTTTGTTGTAAGTATTTAGTTTTTATATGTTTAATAATTAAATTTAAATATGAAGTTATGAAATACAATGGTTATGATTATGAATCATTATTTTAATTTATATGGTAAATCAAATATTAATGTATAGCAACTATAGATATTTTATATGTTTATTAATTATATGTTCTGAAATATTATGGATACAAATTTGAATGATTATTATTTAAATTTATTTTAATGTGATATTCATATCATTATTTTTTCCCAAAAAAAATGTTTATAATTTTATTAATGAAAACAAAATTACAATATAACAAATTGAATTGAATTAACTTATTATTTTTATTACTTTTTTAATTGGGGTGACATTATGTTTTATTATTATTATTTTTTGATCAATGCTTCATCTAACATGCTTCTAATAAATATAATAAGTCTATTCAGTTCAATTTGTAATATTGTAACTTTGTTTTTATTAATAAAAAATGCATTGCTAAATGTTTGTAATTTTTTTCATAAAATAAATACGATATAATTAATTGAATTGAACCGACTTATTATTTTTATTACTTTTTAATTGAGTCGACGTTATCTTTTATTATTATAATTTTTTGATCTAATACTATATTTAATATGCCACTACAACATCTCCCCCAAAGTGGGTTATAGAGTACCTCTTGGCACAAAGAATATATCTTTGTGGTAGATGATTATGTACTTACTATTGATGGTCATGGTCATTGATGAGTATCAACTACCAAGTTTGAGTGTTACTTTGTTGTATGTACCTCAACTAACCCAAATTGGCAAGAATGTTGATTTCTAACTTGATTGGTTTAATGTAAAAGATATGAACAATAAGTTTTTCCTTTTTGCTAAGGGTATCATAACCATAAGGGTCGATTGTATAACTTCTACAACATTCCTAAGAAGGATCTAGGACCAACTATAGTCATAGCTGAGACTGATAACTCGAGTAGAATTTGGCATGAAACGCTTGGGAATTTGAATTTTTAAAGTATGAAACTAATGGTGAAGTATAATATGGTTGCTGAAATACCTAGGCTTAATTTCCCTAATAGTATATGTGAAGGGTATGCACTTAGAAAGCATCACCATGCAACATTTGAAATAGAAAAAGGTGTGAAGAGCTAAGCTATAGTCAAAACTTGTCCATAATGACTGATGTACCATTAACAAACCATCACTACTATGTGTGTGGTATGTTTTAACTTCCATTAATGACTTTCCATATGGTGCATGGTATGTTTTAACTTTCATTAATGACTTTCCACATATACTTTTGGTAATATTTCTTGAAAACTAAGGATTGTGTCTTTGAAAATTTCATGAAATTTAGCGCATTGATTGAAATGTGGTCAACTTGTCAAATGCTTAAGAACTAATAATAGAGCCAAATATGTGGGCCATTGAGGGGCATTCATCACTGGATTGTGCATCTTCGTAGAGATTTGTAAGTTACATCATTTGAACAATTTTTGTTGAGGGAACATATTCCCCTAAGGTTAGGGTTGAGAACCTTAGCAGAGCAAATAATAGAAACTCTAGAAGCCAACCCAACAACACATGTACAAAATGAATTGTCAATCTACTAGATCAGAGACCTACTTGGAGGTTTGATAGTTGTAGTATACCTTTTTGCCATTTCTTCGTTTAATGCCCCTGATCTTTAGGCCTACAACCAACATAGGTGGTGAACAACAAGATGAAGAAGAATCAAAGCATACATGTTGATCCATAAAATACCATGGATATTCCACTAGACAACTCATCACAACAAATCTACTAAAATATATTAGAAAATTTGAAAATCTACACTATGAGGGTTTATTCCTCCTTAGATTTATGGATATGTTAATTATTGTTTATTGTGTATGATTGCAACTTATAATTATGCAAAAAATAGAGAAAGGTGAAAACTCAAAAACGACCATTGACACAAGATATATCCAGGGAAATCCTTTCAAGAGAAAACCCATTTGGAAGGTGAGGTCACTCTATTGTCTTACTCTAAATAGAAAATGGATGCAAGTACAAAGAAGTAAGGCCAATTACCCATGGGCTACTATAGTGCACAAATCCTCTCTATGTTGTCTCTCCCTATCCCTCTTAGCTACTTCGCTCGTTTATGGAACAAATTGCACTTGAAAAGAATGGAACCCCTTTTCCTCCTAGTGGCCTGATTATAACACAATTTGATAGGCCACTAATGGTTAAGTTTGACTCCTTCAACTCTTGACTAGAGTTACAATATGGACTCTTCTAGAGTTCATTGGGTGTGGAGACTCATTATCTTCCTAATTTAGAGGTCTTGTTTCAACTGCGTTTGGATCCCAATCCCTAACAAGGGGGTGTGGGGTGGATTTTCCCCCACTATTGTTGCCATCCCCATTAGCGGGGGTTCCGAAAGTAATTTTTTTAGAAAACTTGTCTTGTAAAATATTGTAATTTTGTAGTCAATATGGATCATTTATTAGGTGAAAGATTTGACAGTAGAAGTTATGTTAATTTAGTGTTTTTTCCCCTAGAAGGCAACCCTCGGTTTATATGAGGGAGTTGTATTGTGGTTGTGTATTATTCTATGAGAGAAAAATAGAGAAGAATGTCTGAGAGTGAAGAGTAAATTACAATGAATTTGTTGTAGGTTGTATGCCTTTAATTTGTTGATAATATAAAAGGAAGGACTGGTTGTTTCTCTGTGGATGTAGCCTAGATTGGGTGAACCACATATATTTGTGTATATCTTGTTTTATGTTTTTTTGTGTTTGTATTTCCATAATATTTTATGTGTTCCATTTCTTTGTTATTTATTTTATAATAGAGTCTTCTTCATCATGATCATATGGCTAGACCCTTTTCCATGAATAATGGGGGTTGATGTGACATCTTTTGAAATTATGGTGGTCAAACAAGAAGGGAAATTTCCAAGTGGCATAACTTTTGCATACAGACTCAAATTGAGGCGATTATTGCATCATTGGAAAGGTATTTGTGTGTTGTATTATACATAGGGGGGTTAATATGGGGTACAAAGGGAGGTACCCAAGGGTATAATTTACTAATGGGATGGGCCATAGTAATAAATAAGGTGGTTAACTCGTATCATGTAAGGGACCACAAGTAGTTAGCAATAATGTAATAAGCCCATGGTATTGAGGGAACCATGGTAATGACCCATTGTATTGTATGTATGAGGCCTATATAGAGGCTGGAGACTCCCCATTGAGGGATGTCAAGGATTATTGTATGAATAGGCATATGGCTTGTGGAGTGTTCTCCTTCCTTAAGGAGTAAATGTGTGGTGTTGCCCTACCTTAAGGGTTTGATTAAAAGAGAATCATTTCTATCTTATTATTTCTGGGTATATTTGTATTATCTAATATTTTTGGATCATATCTATAACAAGTGGTATTAGAGCACTTTCTTGGGCAAAGTGGAGAATTTTTTTATTTTTTTTTGGCAGGAATTTTTTGGGTGGCTAGTTTGCGGATTAAATCTATACATTCTGGTGAAAAATCTACCGAATATAATTGCAGATATGACTTGTTGGTGAAAAGTACCCAATTTGAAAAAAAAAATCAACCGAATCGGAGTCTGGATGAGGGAGATATTGCTGATTTAAAAATCAATTGGGTTGCAGACATTTTTCATGGTGGCGATTTTGTGGAGCAGATCTATACGTTCTGGTGCAAAATCTGTAGAATCTAATTGCAGATCTAGATTGTTTGTGAAAAAATACCCAAGTTCAAAAAAAAAATCAGTCGAATCGGAGTTCGGATGAGGGAGATATCGCTGATTTAAAATCAGCGCTTTTTTCAGAATTTTTTTGTGACGGCGGGAGAGTTGCAGCACAGATCTGAAATTCCAGTGCCTAGATTGGGATTTCTACCACATGGGAAGATGCAGAATGGTTGTTCTATTTCTGAAAATAGTTCATAATAGGAATTCTAAGCAATATTGATGGAATTGTGGCCATTTCAAATTTTCACCAAGTAAGTGATTTGTTTTACAAACCTTCTTCATGGCTTATAACAGTAAGTTTTTTAAAGGACAATCTGATTGGACTTCTATTGAAAATTTTATAGCATATCATAAGTTGGACCATCCAGAGTGTTGGAAGGACAAAATAGGGTCTTATTTGAGAAATGACGCCGCTATGTGGTGACAATCACTTCACAATGAGTTTCTGAAGTTATGTAGCGCTGATGTAATAGAAGAACTACTTTTGGATGAATGGTTTCATACTAGAAAGGAAAAAACCAGAAAACCTAGTAAAGATTTTATTTTTACAGGAAAGATGGAAACCAAGAAACCTAAAGGTTATTTTCCGCTAGTATCTCCTTATCGCAGGTTCATGGATTGATTCAGAAGGAGAAGATCATTGTGTCTATAAATCCTAGTTGCAAGCAAAATCTTATAAGTGTTCATTTGGAAAAAATATTTCAAGTTCCAGCAAAACACATTGAAACCGCACAGATTGATATTGAGGATGTTCAAGTTTATAAAGATTTGAAGATTTCTATAGACTGTCAGGCCAGGGTAACTCCAGCTATTGATGAACGCAAGACAACTTGATATTTCACATTAGATAACAATTATTTATATACAAAAGAGACGGATCAGTTCATCTTCTAGATGACTGTCCGGCTTCACCTCATCCGTTTTGGATTAGGTGTCAACATTCCCCCCCTTAATCTGAAGGGATGTTGGTGAGTCCAAGCATCGTTCTGAATCTTTCAAGCTTTTCTCTTCCAAGCGCTTTGGTGAAGATGTCTGCAATTTGTTCGTTTGTGGAACAATGACGGAGATGGATTGTTTTGGCCTCAACATGATGTCGGATCAGATGATATTTAGTATTGATGTGCTTAGTACGATCATGGAACTTTGGATTTTTGGCCAACTTTATTGCAGATGTGTTATCAATCATGAGTGGAGTAGATTGTATTTGTTTTACTTGCAAATCTTCAAGAATTTTCCTGAGCCACACAATTTCTTTCGTTGCTTCAGCTGCTGCCACGTATTCTGCTTCTGTTGTGGAATCCGCTGGTACTGATTGTTTGCGTGATCTCCAGGAGACAGCTCCTGATCCAAGACTCATAGCATATCCTGAAGTAGATACCCCAGTTTCTTTGTCTCCATCGAAGTCTGAATCAGAGTATCCAATCAAGTTGAAGTCATCCACCTGTGTATACTTGATTCCAAGGTCTTGAGTTCCCTTCAAGTACCTTAGAACTCTTTTTGCAGCAGACCAATGTCCCTCACAAGGCTTTTGCATAAACCTGGAGAGGATTCCAACAGCAAATGAAATGTCTGGTCTGGTAGTAGTGAGGTAGATGAGACTTCCTACAAGCTGTCTATACCTTGTTGCATCCTCAAATTCCTTTCCTTCAGTAGATGTGAGCTTCAAGTTTTGTTCCATTGGAGTAGAAAGGGGATTGCACTCTGTCATGCCAAATCTGTATAACAAATCTCCAATGTATTTCTTTTGAGAAAGAAATATGGACTTTGGATGTTGGGTTACTTCAATGCCAAGATAGTAATGAACATAGCCCAAATCAGTCATTTCAAAAAAATTTCCTAATTCTTTCTTTATGGATGCAATATAGCTTTCATTGTTCCCTGTCATTAAAAGATCATCTACATATACCACAAGATATACAACTGTTTTGCCAACTTTCTTGACAAATAAAGTTGCATCATCAAGATCAAAATGTTTGAAGTTGAGTTTCAGAAGATGCTCAGTTAGTTTTTCATACCAGGCTCGTGGTGCTTGTTTGAGGCCATACAAGGACTTCACAAGTTTGCATACTTTGTGTTCATGTCCTTTCACAGCAAATCCTTCAAGCTGGGACATAAAAACATTCTCTTTTAGATCTCCATTCAAGAATGCAGTTTTTACATCCATTTGATGGACTTTCCAACCGTTCTGAGCAGCTAGTGCAAAGAGTGTCCGGATGGTGGCCCATTTTGCTGTGGGAGCAAAAGTTTCCTCGTAATCGACCCCTTCTTTCTGTGAAAAACCTTTTGCCACAAGCCTAGCTTTGTGCTTGTCAAGTGAGCCATCAGCTTTGTACTTGTTCTTGTAGACCCACTTGCAGCCAATTGGTTTGGTTCCAAATGGAGGATCAACCAGCTTCCAAGTGCCATTCTTTATGAGGGCATCATACTCCTTTCTCATTGCTTCTTTCCATTCATCATGAGAAGCAGCTTCTTTGAAGGAAGTTGGTTCAAAATCTGTAGACAAGTTCAATTCACAATCATAAGTAACATCCATATCAACAGGTGAATTAGAGTTATCTACATCACCTCCATCTTGTCGGTTTGAATTTCGGGTTCCTGTTTTTCCAATTTCATCCGGATGAACACTTTCAAGTGTCTTTGTCAGCCACTTTGGGGGACCTTTCTGAGATGGTCCAGGCTGTTCTGTTGATTGAGTTGGGTCTGAATCAAGATTGAGTCTCCCAATTCTATCAATTACATCACTTAAAGCATCATCCGTTGTTGGAGTGTCATGCAGGGGAGATTGTTCTTCAGAAGAAGATTCCACATGTTGATCTAGTATAGGAATCCCCCCTTCAAGATGTGGAATCTGATTATCAAACTCTTGAAATGATTTCTGTTTTGTGAATCTATCCAAGCGATCAAGTTGCCGCTCAACAACATTGTCAGATTTGGATGATTCAAGAAAAATGACATCTCTAGATAAAACAAACTTTTTATTTACTTCATCATAAAGGCGGTATGCTTTAGATGTGTTTGAATACCCCAGGAAGATACACTTACGACTTCTTGCATCAAGTTTGTTTCTATGTACCTTTGGTATTAAAGCATAACAGGTGGAACCAAATATCCTGAGATGTTTTACCGAAGGAACATGTCCATACCACAATTCATAAGGAGTCTTGTTTCTTATAGCACTAGATGGACATCTATTCTTTATATATGCAGCACATAGAACAGCATCAGCCCAAAACATTGTCTTTACATTTTTGAAGAAAAGCATAGATCGTACCATATTCAAAATTGTTCTGTTCATTCTTTCAGCTACACCATTCTGTTGAGGATTATAAGGCACAGTTGTTTGATGTTTAATCCCATGTTGGCGAAGATAGTGTTCAAATTCATTTGATGTATATTCTTTTCCATTATCAGTGCGAATAGACCCAATATGAGATTGTGCATCATTTTCAATCCACTTATGAAAATTCTTAAATGTTTGAAAAGCATCAGATTTGTTCTTCAATAAGTAAACCCAACACATTCTGGTGTAATCATCAATAAATGTCATGATATATTTATTTCCATTTGCAGAAGGAACAGGCATTGGACCACATAAATCTGAATGAATAAGTTCAAGCTTCCTATGTGCTCTTGAATGTGAATCATGAAAAGACTGTTTGCTATGCTTTCCTAGAATGCAAGCATCACATTGTTTATGTTTTCTAGGAATTGTAGGCAAACCAGCAACACCATTTTTCTTCAACAAGCGGAGACTATCATAGTTTAAATGCCCAAATCTAGCATGCCATAATAAACTTGATGGAAGTGTACATTCTTCATGATGAGAAATATATGAGAAATGCTGTGCATGAGCAGAGGTTCCTTGCAGTTTAAGGAGTCTTTCTTCTTCTATACCCCTCATGACAAGTGAGTGGTCAGATGCCTTTCTTACCTCAAGCTTGCCATCAAACATGTGAATGGAGTGACCTTGCTGGCGGATGTGAACCAGGGACAGCAAGTTTCTCTTCAGCTGTGGGAGATATAGAACATGATCCAGAAGAAAGTCTGGAAGACCAGGCAGTTTAAGCCTGATTGTGCCAAGCCCTGATGGCTTGATTTTTGACTGATCTGCAAAGTATACTGCTCCATCAACATTGTTAGTGAAATCTTCAAAGAAATCTCTTCTATGAGTCATATGACAGGTTGCTCCTGAATCAAGCAACCAGTCATTTTTCGAAGAAGCAAGTGAAGCATTAAACAAATCTTCATTTACTCCAATATTACATTGTGCCTCAATATAGTGTGCAGATTCGGGTGCTTTACCTTTGTCTGAGTCATCAGTTTTACCTTTCTGCTGATTTCTTCTCTGCTCAACTTTGTCCCATGGTAGCTTGCATGTAGAGGCATCATGTGATCCATTTCGTTTGCAGCGAATGCAATGCAGATCTGCCTTTTCTGCTTGAGGATGTCTGCCCCCCCTGCCTCTGAAGTATCTTCCTCTTCCTCTTCGTCCACCTCTTCCTCTTGTAGAATCTTGAGCAGGCTGCTTTTCTTTATGAGCAAGGCAAACAGTCTCTTCAGAAGATTCAGGGACTGTTTTCTTTCCAAAGGCTTTCTCTCTTTCAGCAAACTTTTTCACAAGAGTGTCAAAGGTTATATCTTTAAGATTTCCATTTGCTTGTAAAGACTCAAGATAGTTAGAGTAGGTAGGATAGAGTGCTTTGAGAAAGGCAATAAGAGAGATATCCAGCTCAACCTTAGTGGATTTAATGTCATGCACTATAGATTTTATTTCAGAAGCAAGAGTAAGAGGATCATTATTTTTCAGTTCAAGAGTGAAGAGTTTAATCATGAGCTGAACAACTTCAAGTGCAGAATGTGTATCATAGAGTTCTTTCAGCTTTTGTAAAGCTTCAAAGGCAGTGGAATAGGATGAAATATGACGACTTACTTCCTCATTTACAGATGCTGCGATCAATGCAAAGGCTTTGCTGTTCTTGTTTTCCCAAATGGCGAGTTCTTTGTCTGATGTGGGCTGCACAGGGTCTTTGTCTTCTTCTCCAACACACACTCCTTTCCACAGCTCATTGTAGATGAGGGTGTGTTTCACCATCCGAGACCATTCAGAATAGTTCTCCTTGCCAGTGAGAACTATTCCGACCATTGAAATGATTGAATGCATTCTGTGAAGAAGAGAAAAAAAAAAATCTCTGCCAAAAAACACTTCTGTTGAGAGAAAAAAATCCTTATATGATTGCCTTATGCAACAGTATATATATAACAAGGGTGCTCAATACACTGTTCACTGCTCAAAGACTGGTCACATATATGACTGTATTACTGTTTTAAAAAAAATAAGGATTCTCACTGCTTTTCCATATATCAATATCTGAGAAAAAAATAGCGCTCATATATATGACTGGTTACATATATCACTCCTGAACAAAAGATGGCGCATATATATATATCACTGCTTAGACACTCATATGAAAATCACTGTAAAAAAAAGGAGGGCGCTCATATACATATTACTTTTCACACATATTTCAATGTATATCACTGTTCTAGCCATAAAAAGGGCGCTCACATATCAATCTCGGCCTTGTCATTTACACAGGTGTCGGCCTTGTCTTCACGCCAACACAGTTCTGTCTTTAAATAAGGAAAACGCAGTCCACGGCTTCAAATAAAAAATGCAGTCACAGTCAATTAACAAGCAAGCACCGCGAGCTCTTCAAAGTTCCATCACAGATTACAAAAAAATATTTAATTCAGGTACCACACCAGCTATATTTGACAGAAATGTCACCGCCCTCGGGTTTCCATTCTCAATACCAACAGCCCAATAAAAAAAACAACAATACCAACACGGTTTTGCACAGTTTTACACTTGGGCGCACCCACATCATGGGTTCCAGTCTTCGGCAACGCAGTCATCACAGCTATACCATGTCACCATGTCGGCTAATCGAACTCACACCATGCTTTCAAATAGTTACGTTAACAACCATCCATCTGGTGAGGAACAGGCATTAAACGATGCCAATGTTTATGAAATGATGCCAAAACTTTACCGCAGGCTTATAAAAACTATACGCAGGCTTATAAACTATACCATGTCAGAGCAGGTTTATAAAATGATGCCAATATTCAAAACTATACCGCAATTTTTTTTGAAAAACGATACCACTGTTTTGAATACCACTGTTTTATCCAAAAACGATGCCGCAGTTCTGTATAGTCTTCAAACACAGCTTTTTTTTTATAACCTTCAAACGCAGTCTCCACCGTTCAGAACGTCAGGCACCACAGACTTCATTTGCTTTCCACGCTCACCGCACCAGGTCAGAACGCGCCAGGGCAGTCAGAGGCAGTGGATTCAGGCAAAGGGAATCACGTCAGAGAGCGCCAGGGCAGTCAGAGGCAGTGGATTCAGGCAAAGGGAATCACGTCAGAGGGGCAGCGGATTCAGAGGCAGAGCTGCTCTTAAGAGAGGAGTTACAACTAATTTAAGAAACCTGAGCTCTGATACCATGTCAGGCCAGGGTAACTCCAGCTATTGATGAACGCAAGACAACTTGATATTTCACATTAGATAACAATTATTTATATACAAAAGAGACGGATCAGTTCATCTTCTAGATGACTGTCCGGCTTCACCTCATCCGTTTTGGATTAGGTGTCAACATAGACAAGTATGTATTGCATTCTGATTTTTATGCTTCAGATATGGCTAATGAGGATGTTGTTTTGGGATACCCTTGGATGGAATCGGTAGGTATTATAAATATTAATGTGCAGAAGAAATTCCTGAAGCTCTGGTATACAAAGAAGAAAATTACATTACATGATATTTCCATCAATAAACAGGTAGAGTCTAAGGAGGTTGAAGCAGAAGATGTTCCAGGGACTGACATATCAGATGATGAGCCATTTATGGTCGACAACCAAACACAAAAATCAAACCTGGTAACAGAAAAATAGGTAGAGTCCAAGGAGGCTGAAGCAGAAAATGTTACATCGGATGAGGACTCAATGGTTGAAGTAATATTGGAAGATAAGAAACAATAGCAGGCACCACAACATGTACCAGATACCAATCAAGCTCCATTAGGTGGTGAATTAAAGAAAGATACACTGTTGGTTAACACTTCAGCATATCACCACCCACATCACCCCGTAAGAAAACAACCAACAAGATGGCAAAGAATTAACCATAGGGACAACAACCCCTGCATGACAGATAGAGAGGGGAAATGATCCACCTACTACGCATCAACACAGAAGATCCTCCAGCATCAACCTCCATCTCAAGCGAGCGAGGCACCAGCTAGATCGAGAGCTCACCTTTCTCTGGGATGGCTAGATGCATGTGCATGGTACCAGTGGAATACTCTTTTGAGTAGATCTGTTATGCTCTTAACCTGCAAGACGATACCGGAATACAGAATATGCGAAGAAATATACCTAGAACATAGAATAGTGAGAAACAACAGCAAGTATTTTATTATTCAGAAAGCAATGTTCACTTGCCTCTTCGAGGGGGCAACCTCCAATAGAGCAGATCTCGATTACAAAATAAGACACGATGCTCCTTGCAGGGAGTCTCTATCCTTTATATATGACTCATACATGCAATACCATGGATCAATACCATGGTTCTTTTTAATACCATCTATCTAATACCATGGCCCATTTGCAACTAACTTTGGTCCCGTCATTAATTGCGGGTTAACCACTTACAATTATTAATATGGGCTTTATTGACTCCTTACTTAACTATAAATATGACTCGATCCTACTACATAAATAAGGGGGTTAGGGTGGGACCCTAACATGCCCTCCCCCTTAAGAATAGCCTTGTCCTCAAGGCTGAAGCTACGGAAACTGCTGAAGAATAGTGGCTGGTTCCCAGGTTGCATCTTTCGGAGAGGTGTCTTTCCACTTGACGAGGACTTCCCTGATCATGCGGCCACGCAGGTGTCGTTCTCGTGTGTCTAGGACCTGTTTAGGTTGGAGCCAGATTGACCCTTCTTCATCCAATTCAGGTAGACTGGTTTCAATTCTACAATTGTTCCCAATCACTTTCTTGAGGCATGAGACATGGAAAACTGGATGGATTTTTGCAGTGGGTGGCAAAGCTAGCTTGTAGGCCACTTCTCCAATGCGCTGAAGTACTTGATATGGTCCGTAGAATTTTGGAGATAGTTTATGACAACCCTTTTCTTTGAGTGAAGTTTGCTTATATGGTTGCAGCCTCAAAAATACCTGATCCCCTTCTTGAAATTGGCGCTCTGAGCGATGCTGATCTACTTGTTGCTTCATGCAGTTTTGAGCTTGATGAAGATTCTCTCTAAGATGGGCGAGCATGGTTTTGCGGTTTTGTAGGAGTTGATCCACTGCTTGTACCTTGGAGCACCCCTTGATATAAGAAGTAGGGGAAGGAGGGATTTGACCATAAAATGGTTCATAGGGAGTCACTTTGGTGGTGGCATGATAGTTGGTGTTATACCACTATTCAGCTAGAGGCAACCACTGTACCCATAGATGTTGCTTTTCTGAAGTGAAACACCTAAGGTAGGTTTCCAGACATTTGTTGACGGCTTCAGCTTGACCATCCATTTGTGGATGATAGGAAGTACTGAGTTTTAGTTGGGTGCCTTGTACCCTGAAGAGTTCCTGCCAAAAATTACTGGTGAAGATCGGGTCACGATCAGACACAATAGAAGTGGGCATGCCATGCAATTTGAAGATCTGATCCATGAAAGATTGAGAGACCAAAGTCGGTGTAAACGGGTGGGGTAGGGTGCAAAAATGAGCATACTTAGAAAGTCGGTCCACAACCACCATGATGACTGACTTGTTTCCTGACTTTCGAAGACCTGTAATGAAATCCATAGAAACCTCTGTCCATATAGATGCCGGGATGGGCAACGATTGTAGTGTGCCTAGTGCTTTGACTATCTCCCCTTTGTGGCGTTGACAGATATCACATTCCGCTACAAAAGTAAGGATGTCCTTTTTCATGCCTGTCCAAAAAAATGATCTTCTAGTGCGAGCATATGTCTTCTGAAAGCCTGAATGTCCTGCAATGGGGGATGAGTGAAATTCTGCCAAAATGCGGCTTTTGAGGGTGGATGTTGGTGATATTACGACTCTGTCCTTGTAGCGAAGAATCTCATCTTGCCACGAGTAGCCCTTGGTGGAATTTGGATCCGCCTGCAATTGAGTAATGAGTTGGGAGAGCCAGGGATGTGAAAACCATTCCCTGCGAGCCTCTTCAATCCATTCTGGAATGGCAAGGGAAATTGCGAGCAGGGTACTTTCCTCCTCAAATTGGCGAGATAATGCATCTGCTACACTATTTTCGAGCCCTTTCTTGTAAATGATCTCATAATCATATCCCAGCATTTTGGCGAGCCATTTATTTTGTTGTGGGGAGGATAGGCATTGCTCCAAAAAATATTTAAGACTGTAATGGTCTATGCGGATTTGGAAACGTTGCCCCAGTAAGTAAGGTCGCCAGGTATCTACTACATATAAGATGGCCATCATTTCCTTCTCATAGGTAGATTGTCCCAAATTCCTCCCACTTAGTTGTTGGCTTGTGAAGGCCAAGGGTTGACCTTCCTGCATTAAGACTTCCCCAATACCTGTACCCGAAGCATTACATTCAATGACAAAAGATTTGGTGAAATCAGGTAGTGCTAAGACTGGAGTGGAACACATGGCATTTTTGAGAGCTGTAAATGCTTGTTGTGCATCATCATTCCAGAAGAATGAATTTTTCTTGAGGAGTTGAGTGAGGGGCTTCGCAATGCGACCATAATTGCGGAAAAATTTGCGATAATAGCTTGTGAGACCCAAAAATCCTCTCAGGCTCTTCAAGGTCTTAGGTTGAGGCCAATCCTGCATTGCCTGGATCTTTTTGGGGTCCACCTTGACACCTTCACGCCCCACAATGTGGCCCAAATACTCAACTTCTTCCATGCCAAAAGAACATTTGGACATCTTAACAAATAATTTATGCTTGCAGAGCAGTTGCAAGAGCAGATCTACATGCTAAAGATGTGCGGCCCAAGTGCAACTATAGATGAGGATGTCATCGAAGAAGACAAGGACAAATTTCCTGAGATATGGTTTGAGAAGGTGGTTCATAAGGCTCTGAAAAGTAGATGGGTCATTACAAAGACCGAATGGCATGACCAGGAACTCATAATGGCCTTCATGAGTTCTGAAAGCAGTCTTTGGAATCTCATCTTCCTTCATGCGAATTTGGTGGTAGCCTGAGCGAAGATCCAACTTAGTGAAGAATTGAGCCCCATTGGGTTCATCCAGCAAATCATCAACAACCGGGATGGGAAATGTATCTTTGACTGTCAACTTATTGAGGGCCCTGAAGTCTGGACACATCCACCATTCCCCATCTTTCTTGAGCACCATGACCACCGGTGATGAATAAGGACTAATGTTGGGACGAATGACACCTGCTTCCAAAAGTTCCTTGATTATTTTTTCTATTTCATTCTTTTGGGTGAACGGATATCTGTATGGGCGCACATTTGGTGGTTGGGCCCCTGGAACCAAGGTGATGCTATGATCATGTTCCCCTTGCGAGGGTGGAAGCTCATGAGGCTTGTCAAAGACTGGCAGATGGTTATTTAAAATCTGTTGCATCTCAAGATGAATCGGCAGAGAATTGGGTTCGACGGCCTGGATGGCATTAAATTGAGCTATAACTCCATGATGGCCCCTTTTTAGCAATTTTTCCATCCTATGTGAGCTGACGATAGAGGGAGCTCGCACCTGGAGTCCACGGAGGGTATGTGTGGAATTATTCTGCTTAAAGCTCATATATAACTCCTGGAAATCCATTGTGATTGGCCCAAGAGTGCGAAGCCATTCAGCACCGAGGACAATGTCGCACCCTCCCATGTGTATGGCAAACATGTGGGTCTTCAACTAATAATCCCCCATTTGAAGTTTGACATTTTCACAGTGGCCTTCACATTTCATTGTTCCCCCATCCGCAATTTGGACTTGGAAGTTAGAAACTGCTCGTACAAAACAATGCACTGCTTCTGCAACTTTTTGATGGATGAAATTATGTGTACTTCCACTATCAATCAAGACTACTACTGGGCGATGTTTAATAAAACCTCTGATTTGGAGAGTTTGAGGTGAAGAAATCCCTGCCAAAGCATGCAGCGAAATAACTGGTTCATCATGGACATTGTCCTTCTGGTTGTCCTCTTCTACCTCCTCCGGTTCCTCAAGTGGTGGGGCTTCCTCCGATGAGCTGTAATCAGTGGCATCAATTTGAAAAAATTTAGGCTCCTTGCATTTATGACCTGGGGAGTATTTTTCTTCACAGTAGTAACATAATCCTTGTTTTCTTCTTTCAGCTATTTCTGCAGGTGACACCTTTTGAACCTTAAGTGTTTGAGTCGTACTGTGAGCTTGTGGGGGGCGACCCTTGGTGGTGAAATGTGGGTGAATGGACTGGGCTGCTAACGCACGTTCCATGTTACGAGCTACCTTGCAAGCCTCCGACCATGTGGGAGGGTGGTGTAGTCGGATGTGGGCTTGTATGGCCTTTTTAAGACCGCTGATAAAACATTCCGTGTAGAACACATATGAGAGATCCCTAGTGCGGAAAGCTAAGGCTTCAAAGTCTGTAATATATTCATCCACTGTGCCAGTCTTTCGGAGCTTAGTGAGACGACCCAAAAAAAGAAGATTCCTTGTTAAAGCGCTCTGTAAGAGCTTTTTTGAAGGTGGCCCAAGTCAGAAAACTTCCATTACAACGTTGATGCCATTCCCACCATTGCCATCTTTCATTGTCCAAGTACATGCTCCCTACCATAAGCTGAGTCTCATTATCTAAGATGTTATTCAGATTGAAATACTGCTCCATTTGTGCTATCCATGTGGCCGGGTGAGAACCATCAAATTTATGCATATCCAACTTGGGAGGTCGCGGACGGGATTGTTGGTGGGTGCCCCAGAGGTGTAGAGAGTGGCTAGACTCACCCTCACTGTGTCCATTGCCAATATATGCCTCCTCGTAGGCTTCCTCCTTGCCCTTAAAGAGTGTGTTAGTTAGTCTGTCAAGCTAAGCTTGGAGGGCTTGCAAGGATTGTTCAAGTTTATCGATCTTCTCATTGGCCATAGCTTGCGCTCTAGTTTCTACCATGCACCAATCCGATGTACTTGAAATTTGGGACTGCCTGAATTTTTTTCACTCACACTTGAATGGTACACCTTGCTCAGCTCGTCGTCTTGATTCTTATGGGTTAGATCACCAATAAGTGCCCCGAGGGGTCTCAGACTTTTTTTTTGAAAACTCCTAACGGAGTTTTACTCCTTGCTTAGGAATACTGCAGTAGACGAATCCCCGAAATGTCAATGCTGCCAAAAGTCCTGTGAAAATCACGCCCCCGGTATAGGAACCCCACACAACTACTCAGATCTGTTGGATCTGAGAGATCTGAATGGCTGATCGGATAGCTCTGAGCGGCGACACCAATTGCTGCTGTGGATTTGATGGATCAGAAAGGCTGGTCTGCTAACTCGGAACTGCGGGACTGATGTCTGCTGCTGCTGCAACCCCACTTGTGAGATCTGATCTGGCAGATATTATGCATGATCCTGAGATAGAAAAGGGAACTATGGTCTCGAGGAGTGTCAGGTTCTACAGATCGCAATATACATAAGGGTCTGACAGTAGTACTCGGCCTAATGTTTCAGGGCTCTAACTAAGGAGGATCAACTGTGCCCTTAGCCGTACAACCCGACTACCCTATCATACGGGCGAGTAATCTCTCCAAGTGTTGTTCTCGGTGTACTGTAGTAGCAAGACGACTGACGGTTTATCTATGGCGAGGTTTCAAAGGAGCTAGGGGGCTTCTGATATACCCAGAGGGTACTTGGAAGACAGTCCGTGCGCGGTTCTGTCTAATGCGCTACTACTCGAAGGGGTACCCACAAGGGTTACAAGGGAGTCCAACAAGTGTGACCACCTCTTGTATTTCCTGTGTGCATGCCTCCCCAAATCTGCAGGTTTATGTGCTCAATGATAGATCCTGTGGTTTAAAGACGCTGGAACACGTCTCTAGCCAATTTTTTTTTTGCTAAGAAATGGAGATTCGACCGGCCCTGGAAAGAGCTCTGATACCACTTGTTATGCTCTTAACCTGCAAGATGATACCGGAATACAGAATATGCGAAGAAATTTACCCAGAACATAGAATAGTGAGAAACAACAACAAGTATTTTATTATTCAGAAAGCAATGTTCACTTGCCTCTTCGAGGGGGCAACCTCCAATAGAGCAGAGCTCGATTACAAAATAAGACACGATGCTCCTCGTAGGGAGTCTCTATCCTTTATATATGACTCATACATGCAATACCATGGATCAATACCATGGTTCTTATTAATACCATCTATCTAATACCATGGCCCATTTGCAACTAACTGTGGTCCCGTCATTAATTGCAGGTTAACCACTTACAATTATTAATATGAGCTTTATTGACTCCTTATTTAACTATAACCATGACTTGATCCTACTACATAAATAAGGGGGTTATGGTGGGACCCTAACAAGATCTTATTATTTGTGTTCTTCTCATGTTTCGGGGACGAAACATGTTAAGGGGGGTGGAATGTAGTATACCTAGGGGGGATAATATGGGGTAAAAAGGGAGGTACCCAAGGGAATAATGTAATAATGGGATGAGCCACAGTAATAAATAAGGTGGTTAACCCATATCATGTAAGGGACCACAAGTAGTTAGCAATAATGTAATAAGCCCATGGTATTAGATAGATGGTATTGAGGGAACCATGGTAATGACCCATGGTATTGTATGTATGAGGCTTAGATAGATGGTATTGAGGGAACCATGGTAATGACCCATGGTATTGTATGTATGAGGCCTATATATAGGTTAGAGACTCCCCATTGAGGGATGCCAAAGGATTATTGTACGAACATGCATATGGCTTGTGGAGTGTTCTCCTTCCCTAAGGAGTGAATGTATGGTGTTGCCCTACCTTAAGGGTTTGATTAATAGATAAGCATTTCTATCTATTTCTATCTTTCTATTTCTGGGTATATTTGTATTATCTTTTATTTTTGGATTAGATCTATAACATGTGTTGAATAGGAAAAATAGGTTTTGTACTCAAGCAAAAAAAAAATAACCCCAAAAAATGTCATTTAATGCCTCAAACAACTTTTGGAAGGTTCCAAACCCCAATTTCACAAATTGGGTCATGATGGTAAAAATGGTCCTATGAGTTGATTTCTCCATTTTTTCCACTCTAAAAGCATAAATATGGATGAAAAACAATATAATGATCCAATCTGGATCACACCTCCCGATTTTGAGAGGATTTTTGTCCCCAAAATCTTCTACTAAATGAGGTAAGGAAAAATTTCCTCCACTTTCTCTTAGGTTTACCATTTAGCCTAACATGGAAGTTGTCCTTTCAACCAATCTACCAAATGCCATGATGCCACTATCTTGTAGTTTTGGACCTCTTCTGCAAAACTATATCTTATGTCAACTCTACATGAGCATTTGGTGCCAAATCCTCTGCATAAGGTATGACCTGTTCCTCTTGTTAATTTTGTAGCTTAGGGACAAACTCCCTCCTTTGGACAATCTTCCTCATCAAGAAAGACCTCTCCTAGTCCTTGGAAGAATTTAATTTGGTTAAGGAAAATTGTATGTTTAGGGAGGAAACCCACATGTGCACAAAAGTACAGGTCGACTTTAAAGAGAAATTGGACACCCTTGGAAGCATATAAATACAAGTCAAGTTAACCTCATTTGGATATCATCATCGATCATATTCTTCTCTATTCGTTGGATTGGTTTGTACAAGTCTAAAATTGGTTTGTAAAAGTCCAAAATTGTAGGGTCTGAGCTCACACGTGCGAAAAGAAGATTTTTTTCTTGAGCCACAAGGTTGGTTTGAGTGAGATTAGATCATTATATTGTTTGTCATCCATCTTGATGCATTTGGATTGGAAAAAGTGGAGGAATTAGCTCATAGGAGCATTTTTACTGGTGAGACCCAATTTGGACAAACAGGGTCTGAAACCTTTCGGGAGCATTTTGAGGAATCAAACAATGTTTTTTGGGGGTAAAATTTTTCCACCCTAGTGCAACACTAGTTTATATTGTTCTACACAAAGATATTTCCAACGGTACAAGAAGCGCGTCAATCGAAGTTTGTATGCAAAATTTATGCCACTAAGAAGTTGACCTTTATGTTTTCACACATATATTTGGAGAGGATGCCACGTCATCCCCCATTATTCATGGAAAAGAGGTTAGCCACATGTTTTTTATGTAGAAGACTCTAAAAGAGTCTATATTTCAACTCTATTTAAGAGTTGGTGTAGTCAAAATTAACCACTAGTAGGTTACCGGGCTGTGTTATAACTGGGCTAACAAGAGGAAGAGGCATTCCATTCTTTCGAGAGCATTTTGTTCCATAGCTAAGCAAATATAGACAAGAGAAATATGAGGTAGAGCAAACAGAGAGGATCTGTGCACTGTAACATCCCACGGGCCACAGGCATTACTTCTTTGTACCTGCAACCATATTTCAGATAAAGAAAAAGAGCGAAATGAACTCATCTTCCAGTTGGGTTTTCTATCAAAAGGTTTTCCCACAAAGCATATCTTGTGTCTTATGTATGTGTGTGAGATTATTTTTTCATTTTCTACTTTTCTACATAATTTTCATTCGCATGCATGCACTAATTATAGTTAAACCTGCAAATCTTAAAGTTCAATAAAATTGTAATAATGTAGATTCTCATATTTGTAATAAAATATTATCAGATTTGTTGTGACGAACTGTCCAGTGGACTATCCACGACAGTTTACAGATCATGGTTCATGGAAATCTCAGCTGAATCTGCTCGCTTGATAGGGTATTCCCTGCGGCTGGAGAACTTCAACCACACACATTGTCAATGGGTTCATGCGACTGTGATTTTGACCTAAATTTTGTTGACCCTTGACAATAGACTTCAGAGATTTTGATTTTGGTCAGATTTGTCTACAGGGCTCATCTATTGGATATTGTATGGTTGGCTTTGGGATTGACTTTTCCTCGTGATTGATTAATTGGAACATTGTACTCTCTTTTCTGAACATTTTATGACAATCTAATAAAAAGAATAATTTGAAAGGGTTTTCCCCGTCGTGGGTATTTCCCTAATCTTTGACCAAATCCTTGTGTCTCTTATTTCTATTGATTGTCTTCTACTTTCTATTGCATTTATTGTTCTATCTACAATTGTTATTGATCATTGGGAGATTAAATTGTGTTGAAAGATTACTAATTAAAGAAAATAATTGTGGAAAAATAGCACCTCTTCTTGATCCAACATGGAAGGATCATAGAGTTTCATATTCTCTACATTCACAACTAAGTAAATCTACATGTATGGGGGTAGGCTGAGTTTATAGGAATTATCTCCAACCTTTTCTAATATCCTAAAGGGACCATATCACAAAGCCTTGATTTTCTTACCAAGACCTTGTAGCTTCTCCTTGTTCAACGATAATCATACTCTATCTCCCACCTTGAACGAATTTTTTGTTCTATGTTGGTCATACTTGGCCTTGTATTTTTTCTGTGACTAATGCAGTGTTTCATGTACCTGTATGTGGATCTGCCTAATCTTCTAAAAAAAAATTGTTGTCATTAATCCATCCTTATAATATCCTCCATCACTTCTCCTTATTTCCCATATGGAATATCCAAAGGCAAAGGTGGAAAATATCCAAACAAGTTTCAAATGGGGACTTACTAGTAGAAGCGTGGACTACTCTATTATAAACATATTTTATATATACCAAATTTTCATCCTAGGTATTAGGATGCTTCTGATAATAGCCCCTCAAAATTTGCGCCAAAATCCCTCTAACTACTTCTATTTGCCCCATCTATTTGTGGATGGAATCTTGTATATCTCTACAAATTCATGTCCATATTCTCTCACAATTTATTCTAGAATGCACTATGAAACCTTGTGTTGATATATGAAATGATGCTCCTTGGTATCCCAAAGTGCACCCAGAGCTTTTCAAAGAACAAGTTTGTTGCTTCTTCCTTGTTGATGATCGTTTTATAGGGCATAAGAGCACACATCTTGCTAAACTTTTCAACTATTATGAACATGTAGTCATGCCCAATCGTTGTTGTTGATAAACCTCGAAAAAATCCATGGAAATGCTTTCCCAAGGAGGAGTGGGTATATTTAAGGGATGATATAGACCATGTTTCATGTTACTAGGCTTAATGTTACAATAAAGCATGCATCCTCTTATGAACCTAACTACCTATTCTTGCATCTTTGACTAATACACATACCTTTCCAAGTTAGCCATTGTCTTCCCTATACCAAATTGCAATGTAATCTTGAAGGTGTGAGCCTCTCTAATCATCGATAGTCGGTCACTTTTAGGAACACATATTTATCTAGCCTGCAAAATAACATGTCTTAGAGATGGTAATCAATTGTATTGTCACCATCATGCACATGAATTTTGTTGTGGAACTGTTGAAACACCTCCTTGAAGTCATAATCCTATGAATATGCCTCTTTATATGCATCATGGGTCAATGGATTCATGTTCATAACAGTTCCTAAAGATTTTATCTTAAATGTGGGTGGCCTTGTAAGCATGTCACCTAACTTGTTTGTGCTACCCTTCTTGTAATTGATCATGAGTTGAAACTATTGTGTAAAGCCCATCCACTTATAATGCCTAGTTTTTTGTAGCTTACTCTAGGCTTGCATATACTGCAACAACTAATGATTTATGTGGATTACTGTCTCCTCCCCCATTAAATAATGCTTCCACTTCTTCATAGTTTTCACGAGGGCATAGAGATCCTTGTCATAGGTAGGGTAGTTAAGAATCTCCCCATGAAATACTTCAGAATGGTAACATACATGCCTTCCTCCTTGCATCAAGACCACTCCCATAGTATACCCACTCACATATGTCTCCACTAAAAAGGGTTGATGCAAGTTTTTTAATGCCAAAACTAGTGCGTGATTGATCTTCTTATTTAACTCCTCAAAGGCTCTCTACTGACCCTTCCCCACTGGAAAATATACCCACATGTTGTCATGGTGTGGAGTGGTGCTACTACTATTGAAAATGAGGCTATGAATTTCCTCAGATGTTGTGCTACCCCAATGTAACTCTTGACCTTAGAAACATTATTATGCACTAACCATTTCATAATGGCATCCATCTTGGAAGGATCTATCATTAGCTCTCCTTCACCTATCACATACCCTAGATACACCAAATACTTCTTTTCTAACTCACACTTCTTGAGATTTTATGGAATTTGGTGCTTCTTTAATGTCTCCAAAACCTGCATCAAATGTGAGATTTTCTCCTCTTAGGTAGCATTGTATACTCGTATATCATCCAAATAGACAATAGCAACTGAATCTGTAAAAGGGCATAATATATCATTAATTAACATCATAAACATAGTTGATGCATTGCATAGGCCAAATGGCATGACTAACTACAAACCTTTCCTGATTTGAAGGTGGTCTTCTAGGTATCTTCTTCTCTAATTCGAACCTGGTGACATATAAACTTTAAGTAGAGCTTGGTGAAATATTTCGCTTCTGGAAACTGATCCAATATATTATCTATTTAGAGTAGGGGGTACCTATTCTTGAGAATAATTTTGTTCAACAACCTATAATCTATACACATTCACCAAGTCTCATCCGTCTTTGGCATAATGATGATGGGTGACCCACATGGTGATGTACTCAGTCAAATGACTCCATGTTCCAATATATCTTTAATTTTTGGAAACTCGGTGACAAATTCAAACCATGGGACTAGATTCCTATTTTTGAAAGGACCAATTTTGACTATTGAAGCGCTCAATTTGGACAAGGGAAAGTTTATTTTTGAAGAAAATCCCACATGTGCACAAAAGGCTAGGTCAACCCAAAAGATAAATTGGACAAATTCAAGTCAAGTGACCCTCATTTGGACATCATCATGGTCATTCTTCTTTCTTTGGGTTGGCTCGCACAGGTCTGAGGCAGTTTGTGGAGATTAGTTCATATAGGTCCGAAATTGCAGTGTTTGAAGCTCGCACGTGAGATTTAGGTTTTTGTTTTCCAACCGCAGGGATGACACAAGAATTTTTCGTTGTAACTGTAGGCATGCCGGATCATGAGTGTGATTGGAGGGTTTCAGCCATACGCTCGTACACTCTTTGCGTGCGGTTGGAAATTAGTGTTTGTTTTTTCAGTTGACCACAGTGGACCGCAGAATTTGATAGTTGACCACAGACAATGAAAGTTGACCACAAGCTTTTGAATCAGGGTTTTGATTATTAACATTGTTGGGTTCATCTCTTGGATGTTTTTTAATTGATTTTGTTGAATAGTTTTGTGGTTGAAGACATGGATCATTTTACTCTCTCTTTACTTAAACATTTAATGACAATCTAATAATAATAAGAATTTGAAAGGGTTTTCCTTGTAGTGGGTTTTGCCCTGGTTTCCAACCAATCCTGGTGTCTCTATGTGTGAATGTTTTTCTTCTATTTTTCCTTTATGTTCTGTTGCATTGATGATGATATTTTTCTTTCTATATAATTGCATACATTTTTTAATAATGATAAGATGTTGTGGGGTGAATTTAATACATAAATGAAGAAATGTAATTATCTAAGCAAAGAAAAATCAAGCCCTAAGAAAAATAACATGGTATCAGAGTTAGGCTAAATATAAGTCATTGAATATCACCCCTGAGAACACACCTTTGATGGAAACAAGAGAATATGAAGGAGACCTAAAATAATGTGATGGTTTGAAGGAAACCCTAGGCAATTAGGTTATTAGTGTTTGATGGATATTATGAACTTACGGTTTGGAAGAAACCCTGGTTTATGACAAAGATCTGGGAATTGCAACCCTAGCATGATCATTGTGAAGATGTTCTAGTACTTGTGACAGTAATGACTCTTGAAGGTTTGTTCAAGAGGGAGATGATCACTTCTCATTGAGAGATAACTACCTTTTAGACATATGTTATTTCTTTATGAAACTATTATTGTTGATTTTATTATTGATTCATGCATGAATATTTGAGTAAATTTATACTTTGAACCTCTAGATGAGATGTGAAAAGTGGATCCTTCTTGAGGATCATCTGAGATGCAAGAAAATAAAGCTAGTGCGGGAAGAGAAGAGCTAGTGGAAAGTTGACAATGTGCCACAGTTGCCAATAACAAATAACTGTTACTAGTAGCAAAGGTATATGAATACTACAAGGTATGTAAGCTACAATATCGAATGGATAGGTAAGCCCTGGGGTATGACAAGAATATCACCTTCATGCATACATATGAAAGTAAGTTTGATTTATGGTACATATTATATAATGATGCACTTGATACTTGGAAAGTTTTTACATTTTAGACATGTTGGATTTCCTCAAGCAGGCTAGATACATTATATGGTATCTTGATACTATTTTTAATGATGTTAATCTTGGTAAGGTATTTTTAAGCTTAGTAAATTTGACAAGTGGTAGAACTGGATGCCCTGACTTGATGTTATGATTATGATCCTTGAAGTATGAAGATACTCTTATATGACACTAACCCTTGATGAATATTTGATGACATGATGATTACTTGTTATGATATATGTCAGAGAACTTGATATCGTTTATGATCTAACAATTTTTTTGTAGAATGACAATATTATGATAGACAGGTTGATGTCGTAAATGATAATGATTGGAGAAGCTTCTCATTCATAGGGATAAACTATTCATAAGATTTTAACTCCTATTATTATTTAAGAATATGCTTGATTGTTGAAGGAAGGATTTGGACATGAATAACCGTATGATGTTGTTGAAGAAATTTGGCGAGTTCTAATTTGAGCAGAGAAAGTTTCTCTTAGTAAAATCCACTACCGCTGGGAGAAAGGATTAAGGATGTGGTTATAAGCCTCCCAACCGCATGGAAGAAGGCCTATGGGTGCATCTGAGCTTGTAAGTCACAAAAAGGTAAAGGAGTGCACTAGTAATATGACAAATTACAAGATATGGAGCATATAATGGAGAGTTCTATTAGCAGAAAGCATTGTATGCCTTGAAGTAAGCTCCCCAATCCTGGCGTGTACACATTGACAGTTACATGATGAAGCCTGGAAGAAGTTCTGATCTGAACCTCTAAGTTGGTCCAATATATTCCTGTGATTTTGATTTTGATTTTATAAATTGATGATCTATTCTTGACAAGTAGTGGGCCTCTGATGATCAAGTGTAAGAGGGAGTTAACCTCGGAGTTCAAGATGAAAGATTGTGAGATATACTTTTGGAGATATGATTATGCATGGAAACATTAATGATTAGGCTGGAAATAGAAAGAGCACATATGAGTGCTTCTTTATCTTGGGATCTACAATGATGTCATGGATGAGCAGGAAATATATGTTTGTAGCTTTAAGCATGACTGAGGTTGAGTACATTGTTGCTAGCATGACTATATGTGGGGCAATTTTGTTAAGAAATCTCTTTGGAGAGATGTTTGAGCAGGTTCTAGATATGATGGTGATATATTATGACAAGTAGAGAGGAATTCGATTGGAAGAGAATCCAGTATGTAGTTGGGACAAAGATATCTTCATAGATTGAGATGGTGTTGTTGTATGAGACAAGAATAGACTTGTGGTTGCTACTTCCGTGAGAGGGTGAATGAATACGGTATCCTTTGTGATATGTATTTTCTCTAACACAATATTTTATTTTTTATGTCCTGCATGAACAAGAAAAACAACGAATTTTGCTCTTGGTGATGTTTGAGGAAACTCTTCAGTGAGTTGGTTAAGTTGGTACTAGATGTGAGCACGTTGATATGTTTTTGATCTATAGAGAGAAGCATGGATTGATGGATGTGACTCTCCAGATAAGTGCCTAGGATGATCAAGGACATTGAGCCTTTTCTTCCCCCCTGTCTGAGCTCCCAGGGTGAGGAATTGAGATGTAGGGCTCTTAGGGTTGAGGGATCTTTGGGCAATAGGGTATCGCCCTTATCTCTTACCCATAGGGTGAAAAATGTTTCTCCCTTATTTGGTCTTTGCATAGCATACCCCAGTTTGCATATGTCTTTCCCACCCATCTGGCCAATGGGTGTTGGGTGCTTGAGTTAGGCATGATCCTTACTATTTATGGTAAGTGACATCCCGCTCAAGCTAGAGATGTAGGTGTTATACCACTAACTCTTTAGGGTCATGTTGGGAAGATCAAAAGATAATAGGATAGGTGTGATCCTTACCTCATAAGGTAAGTGGAATTCCTCCTATTGTTTGTGGTTTTCCAAGTTGTAGCATTGGCTCACCGCTAGCAGAGTTTCCTGGATCATGACATTGGCTCCCCGTTGTTAGAGTTTCCTAGGTCGCAAGTTTGGCTCCCAGCTAGGTAGAGTTTCTTGGGTTGTAGCATTGGCTCCTTGCTAGTAGAGTTTCCCAGGTCGTAGCATTGGCTCCCTGCTGGCAAAGATTCTAGGGTTGTAGCATTGGCTCCTCACTGGTAGAGTTTCCTAGGTCATTGCATTGGCTCCCTGCTAGCAGAGTTTCCTGTGTCGTACCTTTGCCTCCCCACTGGCAGAGATTCCCATGTAGTAACATTGGCTTCTCACTGGCAGTGATTTTGGGTGGTAGAAGTGTCTCCCCAATGAATAGAGGTGGTAGATTGAGCTCTCTTCTAATGTCAAATTATTCTTCTTTTATATTTGAAAATGTTCAACACATAAGCAGAGATAAGCAAGAGATAAGCAGGGATAAGAAGATATGAACCGAGATGAGTAGTGACGACATTTAATGACAAGATACTTGAGATGGGACATGATATGATGATAAGATTAGGATTTCTCCTGAGATGAGAGGGACTGTTAATTTTTTGCAGCTCAATGATAAATTCCAAAGATGGGACTAGTTTCCTCTTTTCAAGAGGACTAATTTTAACCATTGAAGCACTCAATTTGGAAAAGGGAAAGTGTATTTTTGAAGAAAATCCCACATGTGCACAAAAGGCTAGGTCGAACCAAAAGAGAAATTGGACATCCTTAGATGGTTATAAATACAAGTCAAGTGATCCTAATTTGAACATCATCATGAATATTCTGCTTTCTTTGGTTTGGCTTGCATAGGTTTGAGGTGGTTGTTTGGTCAATTTAGTGTCCTAAATTGCTCTACATAAATTATCAATCCGGGTATTGTAAACTGATGAAGTGTAGTACATTGTTTGTGCTAGCTAACCCTTCTTACTTCATTGTTTCTATGCTTTATGTTGTTTTGGGGGTTTTTTGGTCTTTTAATTCCTAATGATTTACAATGTAAATTATCAAAACTAAATCTAACTTTCTTAAAGACTGCTCAAAATATACAAATAAAAACAGAGCTAAGAAAGAAATGAAAACAAAGCTAAGAAAGATATAGAAACAAAGCTAAGAAAGAAATGAAAACAAAGTTTCTATTCTTATTTTACCATTATTTCCAAATCATGAATTAAAACTGAAAGTGAAATTTGCAATTGATGTCTAACTAATTACATAAATAAAACTAAATGAAATACTTGGTTACTATGCCTCTCAATTTTGGGAGAAAGTCTCCTTGGGATGGCATTTAAGTAATTCTGTACTTCATTGCAGAAATAACTCATTGCATAGATGAAATGTTCAACCACTTAGTTAAGGATGAATTATTAACTTGAAGGGTTTTCCATAAACATTCATTAACACCATGAGTCAGTAAACTAAAAATGAAATGGCAAAGACAGTAAATGGCACTGATCAGTTTAATTGAGAATTTAAACTAGCAAAACAGTGAATGAAGTAAACTATCCAACAATGTATCCTTATCATTCTTCAATCCTACTCTCATCCTGAAACAAGGTTAGTTTGTAATTGAAGAAACAAGATTACACTATTGAATTCTATCTTCTAAACTGCTGATAAAAACTAAAAAGAAATCAAGCTAATGGAAACTACTCTAAATTATAAACACTATTAGTAAGAAAATGATAGAAATTGCATTATAAACACTGTTAGTAAGAAAATGATTATAAACATTGTTTTAGAAAGAAAATGATAAATTTATAGTTAACAAGAAGAAGAAAAATAAATAAAATGAAACCTTCTTCAGTGCAGGGGTCCTTTGCAACTGATTAGGCTACGCTTACTCAATCAACTCCAAGAAAATTCCTTTAGATGTTCATAAAAACATGCAGTCTTATCATATTAAAACACAGACACAAAATGCCCAAAAATTACAGAGTCTAGAACTTTGATTTCACATTAAAACTATTACTAACTTCTTCGGTCCTTTACATAGGTATTTATAAGAAAAATCATATAATTGTTTGTCGAGAAAAGCATGCTACAACCAAACACGTAGAAGACAGATATGCAAAATTTCTTCCTCTGCTACTAGAGAAATAAATCCAGGACATGGTGGCTGTTGGATTCGTTTATACAGGTGGCTGTTGGAGTCTATAGGTACAGGTAGTTGCTCCGGATAACACTTCCCATCAAACCACGAAACAAAGTCTTGTTACCCTCAGTCTCTTTGTGTTTGACTTATCCATTAACCGTAGTCTTATGCCATCTTCTTTGTCGACCTGGGCTGAATGAATATGACAGGGTCCATGTCATGATGATTTCAAAGCTACCCATGTGGCTATTTTCTCCTTTTGACACCTGGAACTTGTTAGAGCATGGAGGTACCTGTGGAACAACCGGTTAGTTGCAGAATAGGCTGTGTTTCGTAGCTAATATACACAAATTTATTCAAATAACAAAACATAAAAAGTATAACATGTAAATCACTAAATGTCCTCCTCAATGCAGTATATACCAATTATTAGTGATGGGAATGCATCTTTCTTATGGAAAAACAAAGAAAAGGAATGAGAAGAGTTGTTAGGGAAAGAGTAATTTTGAGGGTCAACATACCCCCACTGAAAAATAATTGCATGTCCCCATGCAATTTTGAAAAATGTGAACTTCTTTTTCTTATTGCATCTATTCTGACACTTCTGCCAGCACATCCAACTTCATTTTCTTACCTGTCCTTGCACTGACTTCCAGCCTGGGCTTCTTCATAAGAAGTCTATATTTGAGGTTGATAAGTGTTCTGCTCAAATTCCTATTTTTCCTCTTCAGCTTCCTATTTTTCTTTTACCATAATCCTAGGTGCAACATTGTGTTGTCATGAATGGCTTTATCCAGCTTGTTCTATTCCCTCAACGTTTCATTTTCTTTTTGAATATGCCTGTTCAAAATCTCTAACTCAAAGATTTCTTGTTTGAGAGAGCTAGTTAGAGATTCTTGTGGATTGACAAGCTGCTCTAGATTCATTGAGCATCTTGGATCCATGGAGGTATCCTTCCTCTCTAATGACTCTATGTAGTCATAGATTTGTTGTTGTACTGGATCTATGCTAGGAGAAGCTCTGCTTGGGCTGCCTTCAAAATTCTGTGGAGGAGAGTTTTGTGGACTGTGTTAATGTGGAATACTGTCAGGAGATTGAACTGGGGTTTCTTCCTCTAAGTTTATGAATTGGGCTCCTTTTTATGTTACCTTCCTTACCTTACCTTGGAGTCTAGAGCTCCTTCTCAGGTTTTGGAATCTTATGGTTTCTTTTCTTGTGTCCTTCTTCATTTTCCCTATCTCCTTCTTTTTCTTGATTTGCTCCCTAATCTTGGTCAGTCTTTCGGAGAGTAACTATTCATCTTCTTGTGGTGATGAAGGTTCAGGAATGTCTTCATTGATTTCTTCAGCTCTCTCTTTCATTTTTCCTTTTTGTTTAGTTTGCTTTCTAACCTCTGGTTTAGAAGCTGTCTCTGCATCATTCTTTTGTGAGGAGGTTCCAGATTTGTTTTGAATGTTAATGTTGATCTTTCTCCTCCTACTTTTCTTAACATGACTCTCCTTAGGTGACTCTAGAGCATCCTGGAAAAAATTTCTTACCAAGAAATCTTCCCAGGTATCCCCTATACTTTTCAAATGGAATTGAACTATTATTTTCACTAATCCATGATGATACATAGTTGTTTCTATGGATTCAATTTTCTTTTGGACATTTGTAGCCATCCTTCTTAGACTATTTAGAAGGAAGAAGGGAAGGTTAATGGTTCCATTTTCTAAAAAATTAATTAATAAGCATATATGGTAAACATACATAAACCCAAATCTTCCTTCACGTGTAATGAATTTTTGCGATATCAACATCATATTACCCCATTTGTTCTTGAGTGCTGAAATTGGAATTCCCTTCTTAAATACTATAACATCCATACTTGGGTTTCTAAGGATCACTTTCCCAGATTCATCATGAAATTCCTTATTTTTAAACCATCTTTCTCCTTGTCTCGGTAGCTCTGTTGCTTCTGCTACGAAGGATTTTGTGACTGCAAATTTAATATCTCCTATCTCCACTTCTGTGCCCTCAAATGACCTTGCAAAAGACTTGGTAATTTCCTTGTGGTAGCCGTCAAATTTCTCAATAAAATTTAACCATCCGGCATTTTGTAGCATCCCTCTAAGCTGTGGATATCCCTCCATATACTTTACCCCTACGGGCTCTGTCCTGACAATAAGCCCCATATCTCTTGTTTTTGGTGAACCTTCAAAATTACTCTTATTGTCTATAAAATGAGTGTTATTCAAGAAATGGAATGACTATGTGTATGGAAATGGAATGACTACGTATATATGAAAATGGAAAGACTGTGTGTATATGAAAAATAAACTTAAGGGTTTGCGTGTAATAAATAGACAGTAAGGGTTTAGAGAGTCGTAGATAGGTAGGTCACATTGTCATCTTGACTGTTAACAGGTGGAGTTGTGGAGGACCGTTTTGAGTACAAGTTATGGAGTTTGAAGCGAAGATTTGTTATGAAAGAATCATTGAGACTGTTTGTCATTAAAGATGGAAGATATGGTGGAGATATAGTGGCGGTCAAATCAAATGATGGTTGATTAAGGAGACATGTGATTATACTATTAGCCACCTTCTTTACACTGCCATGATTGAAAAGTTCCAAACCTTACCTGGAATCAGTTGCTATCCAAAAACATCATTCGTTCCTCAAAAAACGAGTCTCCTTTAAGCTCTTTTCATCTGACTCGTAAAATATGAAAAGATTGCAGAGCAATTGACCTCTCCAGCTCATTAAAGCGATCGAAAGTGCCATCCCTCCTCTATATTTTAATCTTTTTGGACCTGAGGGATCATTACACAAAAAGATCGAGCGTTTGTCTTGTTCGTCTCATTAAAACTATCGAAAAGTCATCCCTTTCGTATTATTTTATACTTTTTCGGACTTAAGGGATTATATTACGAAAAAGGACTACTGGAGTTGCCTTTCCGTCTCTTTTTAGACTCTCTAAAATTGAAAGGGACTGAGTTATCTTTATCGTTAAACTCGTTAAAACAATAGCGACAAATTTGTCCATGCATACAAGAGCGAGTTTCACTATCTCTAGGCTCATTAAAACATAGCGACAGGTTTGCTTGAAAGGAAAATTATAGAAGAAGCATATGTTATCCTCCTCATGCTTGACAAAAATAAAGAGGTACTGGTCAGCAATGACTGGGGAAAAAGGGAAGAAAACTTGAATAAATTCATTGGTAGCAGGTCGCTCTTGAACATGACACTTTCACTCCATCAGCATGATTGAGTCGGGTTGGGTTATTTCGTTCACCGGTCATATCACCATTGGTCCGTCGTACCATCCATTTTGGGGTTAATGCTACCAATCCATTTCAGTGTCGCTGATATGTTCAAGAGAAGTCACTCAGAGAATTCACCAACCCAGCTAACGCCTCATCCGTTGCAATACCTTAACGCTCCATTCTTTCATGTCCGCCACCCTGAACTATGTATCATCAGATTGTTTTCACCTCCACAAAATCATTTGCTCCGTTCTGTGTCGTAGATGTGGGATTCATTAAGGCCCTCCTACGACTGGTCACTTCTTGTCAACATCAGTTCATTATCCAAGAAGTTGACTTAGGAACAATCCTTTCAGTACTTTGAAGCTCGCATGCCTCAATGGCAAGTTTCTCACTTCTGCTGACAGGTTTACATCAATGGCCTTCGACCAAAAGATTTTTCTTTATGTTCGACATCGACTCATGTAATCACACCATGTGAATTGTACTATAGTACCTTGAGGGTCATTAGCATTATCAGTGATTCCTCTCGCACCTGTTAACAGCTTACATCATTGGGTTGTAATTAGGCGATGTCTTTCCATGTTCGACATCAGAACATCTTTTCACTTGGATCGACTTGTACTTCGGGCAAAGATTGAATGAGTTTGAAGACCCTGGATCTAGTTTCATCCATCCGAGCTGCGATATATTCAGGAAAATAAAGACATCAAATGTACATCATTGTTGTATAGATAATCATCCAAACTAAGGGATGATGGCTCTACCAGAATCATCAGTTTGCCATACAGATGGTTGTCTATCCTATGTACATGAAAATGAATTTATAAAGCTGAGCATGGGAATGCCCACCTCAGCTAGATCATATTACGAAGATAATGTATTGTATTGTATTTTATTATAGGTCACCTTCCAGTTTGAAAAACCTCGGATCCTCATAATAAAGCATTTCACCCGACATCTGAAGATTTATGACCTCATGCTTTACGGGGCAACTGTTATAGACATATTTGGGCACTGCAACCCCAATCACATATGTCCATAAACCAAGGGATTATAAACCCCTAAAAGTGTTGTTTCAAACCCTAAAGGAACAAGGTCAGCTGATTACATCATTTCCCAGAAGTTCTCCTTGAAAAACTACTCAGAACTAGACCATACAGACTGCTCCATGCCGAGGGTGTGATGCATCTCACCTGTTACACACAGGGGGTGCGATGCATACTGAAAATCCCTTCTGTAGGGTGCGATGAGTGAGAGCAGACAAATGGCAGAAGCAGGTTTCTAGGTGGAAACTCAAAGAATCTTCTAGAAACTTCTCATATGACACTTGCCTCTTTGAATTTGCCTAGGGATGAGTAAGAGATCATGAAATCTCCAAGTGGAACCAAGAACTATTAGTGAAATGACACTAATCAAAATCCCAGAAGCTGACTCACTCTCCTGCAAACATCTATATATGGATCCCTCATCCCAGAGATCCAAAGGCTGGAATTTTGTAATTTGTAAGGAAGTGCTGTTGGTTTCTCTTTGAAGACATTGTATTGTTGGGTGATCTTTCTTTGTATGAGGTGAAGAGGGCTTTCATGCTGGGAGGATGATGCTGGATCAGACAAGTAGGTTGTAATACTCTCTTCTACTACTTCTATCAATAAAGCTATTTGAGTTTTCCTCCATATGCTTGTATATCTCTGAATATTATATTTGTATATGCATTTATATGGTTAATGTACATCTGATCCTACATTGTTTATATTTATAGATCTCTATGCTTTGATGGTATTTTGCTGCCTTGACTCTACAGGTGTTCTTTGAAGCGGGACAAGTGAGAAAGGAGTGGTGAAAGCTCTATCAAGGCAGAGAGGAAATAAGCAAGGAGACTAGCGAAAGACTGAGGTTGGTACTCTCTACTTCTCTCTCATCTATCTCTCATAAGGGAAAACACAAGTAACTTTAGTTTGTTTGTTTCTAAGATAGGTACCTGTCTTAGTGGGACTAGTAGCTCTGAATGGACACTAGTTTTCCCGATAACAACATGGCAACTCGACTGGGGGGAGAATAGTTTGTTTGTTTTGTTATTGTTGTTTGCTTTATAAACCACAGACGGAGCCTGAAGTTAAGCCAGCTAGCCTTCGAACTGATTTTTGTATGCAACTGCAAAGTAGATCAACGCTGCTTCAGTCAATCTCCGGGTTGGTTTATGAACTGAACATCTGACTTGCAAAAATCCTAAGTGCCCTGGTGGTAGCTCAAATAACCTCATTAGATCAGTCCCTATACTTTGTGTTTATTGACAATCATTAGCTCAGCCTAAATCCTGAACTTAGCTACAAATTGTGAGTGAAAAGCAAGCTCAGTCTCGTCCCTAGACCATCACACTATCTCTCATTGGCAATCTGGATGCATTGCACCTCCCGTGTGTTGCAGGTGAGATGCATCCCTGTTTCCCTGTGTAACAAGTGCGATGATTGAGTAAGACTGTTTCTGCCTCCAGATTTTGGTTTTATCTTCATTGTCTTTAGCTTTATTCAGTAGTTTTACTGCCTATGATTAGTATATCACTGTTGAAACCTTCTTCCTTTGCATTATTTAGCCTCCATTGATAAAGAATTGAATGTTTTTTAATGTATTTTTCATCATTTGCAGTTCTCTTTTGCAAACAGTAGCTTAATCAAACTGTTGACTTTTTATTTGAAAGTGTTGCAAGTGTCGTTTTCAGTCAAGAAAAAGAGTGTCGTAAAGTCTTCCTCTTTTAGATAGTCGTTTACACTTTTTCCCTTGTATTTGATTTGAATTAATAGTATTTCAAGTGTTGATAGGCTCATTAAAACATAGCGACAAGTTTGCCCGAAGGGCAAATTATAGAACAAGCATATGTTATCCTTCTCAAGCTTGACAAAAATAAAGAGGTACTGGTCAGCAATGTCTAGGGAAAAAGGGAAGAAAACTTGAATAACTTCATTGGTAGCAGGTCGCTCTTGAACATGACACTTTCACTCCATCACCATGATTGAGTTGGGTTGGGTTATTCCGTTCACCAGTCATATCACCATTGGTTCATCGTACCATCCATTTTGGGGTTAACGCTACCAATCCATTTCAATGTCGTCGATATGTTCAAGAGAAGTCGCTCAGAGAATTCACCAACCCAGCTAATGCCTCATCCGCTGCAATACCTTAACGCTCCATTCTTTCATGACTGCCACCCTGAACCCTGTATCATCAGATCGTTTTCACCTCCACAAAATCATTTGCTTTGTTCCATGTTGTAGATGTGGGATTCATTAAGGCCCTCCTACGACGGGTCACTTCTTGTCGACATCAGCTCATTATCCAAGAAGTTGACTTAGGAACAACACTTTCAGTACTTTGAAGCTTGCATGCCTCAATGGCAAGTTTCTCACTTCCGGCAACAGGTCATTACACATCAAATGTCCATAAACCAAGGGCTTCTAAAATTGAAAAGGACCGAGTTATCTTTGGCATTAAACTCATTAAAACAATAGTGACAAACTTGTCCATGTAGACAAGAGCGAGTTTCACTGTCACTAGGCTTGTTAAAATATAGCGACAGGTTTGCCCGAAGGGAAAATTATAGAACAAGCATATGTTATCCTCCTCAAGCTTGACAAAAATAAAGAGGTACTGGTTATCAATGACTGGGGAAAAAGGGAAGAAAACTTGAATAACTTCATTGGTAGCAGGTTTCTCTTGAACATGACACTTTCACTCAATCAACATGATTGAGTCAGGTTGGGTTATTCCGTTCACCGTGTTAACGCTTGAAATTTCACCTCAGACTGAGAAAGGTAAACCTCAAGGCAACATCAAACCACTTAGCCTCGTAGCTAGCCCTACGGGGCTGGAGAGGGCTCTCTCCGGTCTATCTCGGTGAAATCTTCAATGGATGAGATGACCAATAGGGTAACACTGATTTTAGGCTAGTAAACTGATCAAAAAGGTTGATTTGGGGTTTTTAGGGTTTTTGGTGGCAAATTGAGGGGATGGCAATTTTGGGTGCGGGGATTGGACACAGTTTCTGCATGGGGTTCTTTGGGGCGAGGTAGGAGACAGTATTGATGCCTTTGATTGAGGTGGATGGTTAGGAATGACAGGTGAGGAGCTAAGGAGAGCAAACAATAACTTTGAATTCTCCTTAAACAGTAGAAAACATTGAAATTAAACAAACTTAAACGCAGAGCATGACAGTCATGAATTCTTACTTTAACACTTCGTTTGCTTAATGTGCAGAAGGAAAAGAAAGGAAATGATTCACATAACACACTTACAGGTACGTAGAGAAACACACCATCAATACATGTAACCACAAGAATCCCAAAAAAGACTGCAAAACCCTGGTCTTCCTTAGCCAAAAATTGCAGAGATACAGTGAATAATACAATGATAGCTTCTCCCTCAAGAGTCCAACCATGAAAATGAGCAAGAAAGTACATAATATAGATCATCTAACCTCTTTCCCTGCCTCCATGGGTCGAGCTCACTATCCTAGGAGCTGTTTCAACCACTTCTAAACTAAGCACTACAAACTAGGCAGTCAAAACAACTTGCCTCTATAAGCTAGGAAACCAATTCATTCATTTAATTTTCACATTTTTCATGAATGAATCTTCTAGAAGAGTTACATAAGAGTAAAAGTGTCAATAAAGTACATTAATTACATCAAATAGGATAATAATCCACCCCAAAAAGTCAAACAGGGTCAAACTGCGTTTTTCTGAGCTGTACACTGAAATCTGGAGAAGTTTGCCTGACGGGTCACGCGCCTCTGCCTGACGGGTCGCGCGCCTTTGGGACCACATTTGGGGCACTTCCAGGTGGCCAAATTGAGAAAGAGTAGGCTTGTTGGAAAGGTCTGTGAGTCTACTTTCCAACCCAACTGGAATTTCTGAATTTGGTGGTCATTTTCCCCTCCAAAATTGCAATCTCCCAAGACTGCTTTCTGCAACTCAAAAATTTGGCAGAAAGTCAATTTTTGCTTGTTTTTTGACTTTCTGGAGGCCCAAAACTTCATAAAATCTCAAGTCCATTGATGAGCATATGTAACTTCTCATGACAAGTCTGGAAATGCTGAGTTTTTGCAAAATGGAGTTGCCGGGATGAAGGGTCGCGCGGGGGGTGAGACCCGTTAATGGACAAAAACCTGTAAATTGCCTGAAAAATCAAAATTGACCCAAAATTTTCAAAATTTCTTGGGATTTGTGCTGTGGCTGGGCTATTTAGTGCCTTGGTCCTTCAGTGAAGCCTCAACCAAGATATGGAGGGGATCGGGCCTCTTTCTCCTTTTTTGTGCCTTGGCCAACCGCCTTTGGAACATTTTCATCTTTGCCTTGCACACATGCATCCTTGCCCAATAATGGTTCTTCATGTTCCTCAGCAATTTCTTCTCTTGGTTGGCCTTAACCAACAGCCTCTCCAAGTGTGCATTTACCCGGATGAGCATGGACTCTCAGTCAGCGGGCAATAGATCACCGGGTCTTCTCCGATTCAAAATGCGGTCACTACGAATCCTCCACAGCTCATCAAGTGCTTGCTCATCCTCCAACTGTTTGTTGCGCTGCTCGAGGTATGTGATGGTCCATTGTGCCCCCTCTAATCTCCTCTGCAAGGCATCATTTTCAGCTCTAAGGTGCTGAATGATCTCCTTTGACTCTCGGCTAGGAGAACTGACATCAAGATCAATAAACTCTATATCTGGAACACCTGATTGTCCCTTATCAATCTTGGGCTGTTTGCCCCTCCCTGGTACCTGTGCTGCTGAAGAAAGCGAGGCCCCTTCCACCTGATGTGGAGATAACACTCGCTGAGCCGATGAAGAAGGCGAGACCCCTTCCACATGCTGTGGAGAAAGTACTCGCCGAGCTGCTGCAAATAAGGCCCTCTGGCCTCTCTGATAAGTAACCAAAGGTGAGGAGCTGACATGTCTAGTGACGGGGATGTCATGCTGCTGTGATGGTCCTCCCTCCTCATGAATAACCTCAGGATGTGGCGGTGATGGTGCTGTGAAAAACTCAAGAGAGATGAACTCCTCCCATGAGATGCCCTGCTAAGCCAACTGATGTAATACCACTAGCTGAATCAAACCATAATGGTAAAGGCTCCTGTACTGCTGTGCCGGGCTCTTCCTCTGCATCATGGACACCATCTTCTCAATGTTCTGATAGAAGAAAACAGGGATGTTCATCATCCGTACCCGGGTGAAGTGCATCAAGAGGCGAATATGGTATGAATATACCTGTGAAAATCTGCCCTCACAGGTAAAATAGTGCATGATGAGCCTCATCATGGGAGCATACTCACTCCTGAGAAATCTGAAGGGAAACACTCCTGTCAAGTGTCTCATGAGTGCTGGTCTAACGAAAGGCTCAAAATGAACACTGTCCAGCACCTTGCGCTTATTCCATACCTCTCCAACATTAGGTATCCCTGTGGCCTGTGCAATCACCTCAGGTGTCAATGTGAAGTCCACCCCGGCAAGGTTGACATGTCCATCATGCAAGTGTAAAACAAACAGGCGAGCCAACACTCTGTGGTGCTGAATCCGAGAGATCCTCTCACAAAACTCATAGCAAGACATGTACTGGAAACATGAGACTGCCATAGGACAAGCTTGTAAATCTGTCAAAGAGGTGGGCTCCTCTTGCCTATGATGACCACCCTTACCACCCTTATGAGGCCTCCTCTGTATCTCAATCTCTGAAGCTGATGCCTGGTCATCACTCTGCTCATAGGTTTCGGTTTCTGACATTGTTTAAGGAGCAGAGTGGCCAAAATGTACTGCTGTTTCTGCTTTGTAAAATGTTGATTTGTATGTTGTTTCAAGGGGGACAAGGAGCATGAAGGGAATGTTAGGGGAAGGACACTTTTAAAGGGAAAATGGGAATAAACATATAAAATAGGGATTTAAGGGAAAAAAACATTGCATATGCATCATTATATACATTGTTTACATGGGTAATGAAAGATAGGGTTAGGGCTTAATTTTTCATTTTTTAGGGAAGAGGGGTAGGGTTTGGATTTTTCTTTACAAATTTAAAAGGGAAATTTATATAGAAGGATAAGGAAAATGACATGGGAAATGGGGAAAATGATTACAAGGGGAATACCTTTCAAACAGCATAAAACCCTAGGCAAATTTTACAAATTTAAAATGCAGCAACATGGAGCTTTTATCTTGCACATGGAGATCCTTTAAAAATGCCATTAAGATTCCCATTGACCATAACAAGCAACCATTCTTAAGTTTGGAGAGCCTACCTTGGCAATTTGGCGATTTCTGAGGGTCCTTGGATAAATTTGCAATCGGTTTGGTAAGGAGGGCGCTGACGGGTCGCGCACCTCACCCAACGGGTCGCGTGCCTCTGACGGGTCGCGCGCCTGTCCAGCTCCCAAATTCGCTCAAACTTTCACTCAATCGCTCTTGCAAACAACTTGGATGCACAATGAGGGTCGATGGAGGGAGATTGGGCCTTTATAGCTTTGATTTGAAATAATTTCATGCTCAAACCCACTTTATAATGTTTCTCTTTGACACTTTAATTTTCCTCTTTGGAACTTTATAAAATTGACCATTTTGGTTTCCTTTATCCTGAAATTGACTCATTTAATGCTTTTCTTTGATTCTTTTTGCAGGGATATCATCTGAGGGATCTTGGCAAGGGAACCAGGGTTACATGCTGTCCTTGGAAGCTTTTTGAAATTCATCACTTTTTACAAAAAGTTGAAAAATGACCTTGGCTTTAAAAACAGAGTTTTTAAATCCAAGGTAAAGATTAACTATACAAGATTGAAACTTGCGAAGAAACACCTTTGAAATCATCCCTCTGGCTTGCTGGGCACTTATTGACCTTCAGAGACATGACCTTGTAAACCATCTTGACCAAAACCCTAGACCTAGGAATTTGACCTCAAGACAAGACAAGACAAGCTTTGAAAGTGACTAAAGACTGAAATGACCTGATCCAGCAATGCCAAGAGGGGGACAAAGACACCAACTCCTCCATCAGGGTTATGGCATGCCTAATGGGATGCAAAAATTGACACTGATGAGACACCTACTTATGCAAATGCAAAGAGCTTTGATCACTGATGGAGGGCGACAAGACCGACTCTAACATTGGCTCCAATGGGGATGGTAGCTCCTTGGAGGTACCAAGAACCTTAGACCTCTGGGAGAGCAGACCAGTGCCTTATCATCATTGGGCAATGGAGTCAATATTTATACATGTGACCCAAAGTTGGACAACTTTATTGACTTTGACAATTGACTGAAATTTAAATTAACTTTGACACAAACCGACTCACTTTATGCAGAAAAAAGACTGATTAAAACAACTTGAAAAACTCACACCAACTAATCACCATCTTCAGAAATATAGCCTTCACCGCGGGCCCCTGACTAAAGATGGAAGATCAGTTCACACTTGCTGCAGAATGAAAGTAAAATGGTAATTACAATGAGAGTGATTAGAGCAGAAAATGCTCAAGCATGATACCTTTTGAGCAGCCGGCCATTCACTGACCCAACGAGACATTCATCACCGTTCATTTCTTTGAGAAGAAAAGCATTTGGACCACGGTATGCTGCAATTTTGTAGGGACCTTTCCACAAGTTGTCGAATTTTCCATGTTTCCCTTTGTCTTCGTTTCGGGCATCCCATCTCAAAACAACATCATCTATCTGAAAATCATCTGGTTTGGCCTTTTTGTCATAGATTTTCTTTATGCGCTCCTGCAACTTAAGGGAATTTTGATGAACCTCCTCTCGTGTCTGCTGTAAATGAATCATTTGACTAATCTGGCGTTGCATAGGATCCTCCTCGCCACCAGCTTCTTGAAACAACTTTGCTACTGGAACACTAAGTGAAGTAGGAAACACTGCATCTACCCCATAAACCAGTTCAAAGGGTGACATACCAATTGACTTATTTTGACTTACCCGATCAGCCCATAATGCATTTACTAACTTTTTGTGCCAGCTCTTCTTATTTATTTCCAGCAATTTCTTTATGATGTTCACTAGAGATTTGTTCGAAGATTCGGCCAGCCCATTACCTTGCGGATGGTAGGCGGTCGAATGCCCCAAGCTGACGTTATATTTGTAGCAAAAATCAACCATTTTCTTCGACTTAAAGGCTCCTGCATTATCTGTAATCAACTTATGTGGACAGCCGAAACGTGACAATATGTTATTTTCAAGAAAAGAAATAATTACCGAGTCCGTGGCTTGCCGAGTGGGAATGGCTTCAATCCATTTCGTGAAGTAATCTGTGGCGGTCAAGATCCATCGATGCTGCCCGGAAGATGCTGGATGGATTTCGCCAATAAAATCCAAGCCCCATTGCTGAAATGGTGTGCTGATTTCAATGGGCTTGAGAGGCAACGACTGTAATTTCTGCTTTCCTTGAAAAATTTGACATTCATGACAACTCTTAACTGCTTTATAGACATCAGAAAATAAAGAAGGCCAATAGAAACCAACTCTCAAGATCTTATTAGCCGTGGTCTTCCAAAACAAGTGACCCCCACAGTCACCTTTATGAAAATCCTCTACTGCTGTCTTAGCTTCATCTTCGACTAAACAATTCAGCAATATGCCACCGGGGTCTTTCCTCGTATGCGAGCATATCGGAATGCTGTCCTAGATATCTTAAAACTGTTTTCAGAACATACTTTGACATGTGTACCCCGGATTCAAAATGGTGTTGCGGATGCATTGGCAAAGGCAGCGAGTAATCTGAAAATACCCATGAATTCCAGCAATAAGTTTGAAATATATGTGAAGCATCGTCCTACAGTTCCAGATAATCAAAGGTGTTGGCAAGTTTTCCAAGATGACGAAGAAATCAAAGATTTTCTGCAAATTGAGGGTAAATTCGAAGACATCTCAATAGACATGGAAGCTGAAGGAGTAAATTAGATGGATGTGTTGCAGCTCAAGGACAATTACATTCCTAAAGGATTAATTCCTTTAGAAGAATTATTCGATCAAGATGATGTGGCCCGCAAACCAACTTTGAGGCCAACGGAAGAAGGTGTCGAAGATGTGAATCTCGGGACAGCCGAAAATCCAAAGATGGTGAAGCTCTCGAAAGCATTGTCGCCCAAGGAAAAGAAAGAGTATATCAGATTGTTGTCTTCGTTTTCTAATGTTTTTGCATGGGACTATTCAGATTTGAAAACGTATGACACAAGTATCATTCAGCATACCATTCCCATAAAGCCAAATCAAAAGCCTTTCCGACAAAAGTTGAGAAGAATTAATCCTAAGTTGCTGCCATTGATCGAGAAGGAAGTCAACAGGTTATATAAGTTTGGAATCATAGTGCCAATCCGATTTTCTGATTGGATTTCCAACTTGGTGCCCGTGAGAAAGAAGACCGGTGAGATTCGCTTGTGTATAGACTTCAGAAATCTGAACAAGGTGTCATTAAAAGACAATTATCCACTGCCCAAAATGGATCATATATTGTAGCGGGTAGTTGGGGCATCAAGGATGTCATTGCTTGATGGTTATTCCGGGTATAATCAGATTTTGGTACATGAAGATGACCGTGACAAGACAACATTTACTACTCCATGGGGGACATTTCATTATGCCAAGATGCCGTTTGGATTGAAGAATGCTGGCGCCACGTTTCAGCGGGCAATGGACATGGCCTTTGCTAATGAGAAGGATGTCTTTTTGGTCGTTTATCTTGATGATCTGACCGTGTTTTCTAAATCTGATGAAGAGGATTTGTTTCATTTGACTAAGGTGTTTCAAAAGTGCAGAAAGTATGGTATCTCGTTGAATCCTAAGAAGAGCCTTTTTGCTATGAGCGAAGGCAAGTTGCTGGGCCATATTATTTCTAAAGATGGCATTCGTATAGATCTTGCACGGGCGGAAGCAATTCAGCAGTTAGAGCAGCCCCGAAGCAAAAAAGAAATTCAGTCCTTCAATGGCAAATTGAATTTTCTGCGTCGCTTTATTCCCAATCTTGCCGAACATCTTAGAGAGATAACCAACATGCTCAAGAAGGATAGCGAGCTCAAATGGACCGAAGAGGCGTTAAAGTCTTTCAAATTGATAAAATTAATTTTATCTTCAGCCCCAACTTTGATCAGTCCAGATTATACACAAGATTTTATTTTATTTTCATTTGCTTCTGAGCATACGTTGGCAGCCGTGTTGATGCAAAAGAGAGATGGAGTTGAGAGGCCCATAGCTTTTTTCAGCCGCATCATAAGGGACGGAGCGTTGAATTATAATAACCAACTCGGAGTCGCCATATACCGCTATCTTCTTTACCTTCAACTTCCGAAGGATTTTCAGACCAGCAATGAGAGCCTCATATTCCGCCTCATTATTTGAACAATCAAATGCCAATTTATATGAACATACCCGTACCTTGCTTGGAACTTGGTTTTGAACTGAAAATGGGCTTCGAATCCACACACCTATACCAGCACCATCGCTGCCCACTGCACCATCAAAATCCATGGTCCAAAGACCATCTTCATCGTCTTCTAAGTGCTGAAAATGTGATGTCGATGCATTCTTTGTTTGCTGCCCATTTATTTCAGCTGTTGGCTTTATGACAACAGACCTTTCTTCACTTTCCTTTCTCAAAACTTCTTTGAAATTTGCTGAAATGTTTGGTATATCTTCTGCTTGAACTAACTAACTATCTATCTCATTGAAATTATCCGCAAACAAAACAAAAGATTCTAAATCTGTTTGTACATAATTTACAGGATGATTGACGGGCTTTTCCTTACTAGTGATCATGTATTTCATCTTTTGCTCCCGATATAACTTCCTCGTCTGACCAAAAACTGGAATTGTAGCATAGGAAAAATCGAGCTGAAGTGTACCTTTGAGCTTGGCTCCCCATGATCTCGAAAGCAACATGCCAAATCGCGGAGGAATATCCGCCACCACCACGTCCATCAAAACATTCTTTGCTGGGATTTGATCTAGACTCACCACCAAGTCCTTGATCAAACCAATACATTTCACCTAGCTGGAATCAAACGAATACAAATCATGATACTTCCTGGTGATGTCAAGTCCCAGCTTCTCCATAATCGCTTTGGGCATCAAATTATGTGAAGCTCCCGAATCAAACATGGCATTGTGTAGCACGTACTCATGTAGTCGCAAACTGATATAGAACAGAGGAACATCACTCTCGGGAGACTCACCATCTAAAGCGGGCCCAAAAATCAGCTCAGGCTGATCATCTTCTACATTCACCGTGTCTAGCATTGGGTCGAAATTCAGCAACTTGGAAATTTGGCCTCGGTAAGTGCTATTCTTCATGATTTCCGTCAAGGGAATAGATACCTTCAACTTTGCAATCTCATTCTCCAAACTGAAAGCTGAAACCTTCTCACCTTCTTTGGCCAGATTATCTCTTTTTTCACCTCTATCTCTTGGTGCATTTGATGGCTGGTCTATTTTGCTTGCTGATAATGATTGGCCTGCTGGAGGATCGATTATTTCTTTCCCTTTTTTTTGCGGGACAGCAGAACCATTCTTTGTCGAAGCTTCTGTTCTCTTCTGGATGGGATTTATGGGAACAACTCGGTTTCTCAATTGCCTTTGCTGACCTTGCTGCGCTGATAAAGCATGCAAATACCCTCTTTGATACTCTTCAGATTCTTCTTGAAGTGCTGCATCATTTGACAGAATATAATGCTCATCTTGGGGAATGATGGAAGTACTCACCAACTCTTCCTCTTCTGTAATATAAGTGGGCATATCATCAGGAGTGAAGAAATGATTTTCCTCTCCAACATTATCACCTTCATCCTCTGATTCTTGGCTAACAAAATTCTGTTGAAAAGGAGGTTTCATTTGCTGTTGAACTGCTGCCTCTTGTGCCTTTGTTTCACGCTGCTTGATTCTATATTGTGGCTGCTGTGCACCTCGGAAATTAGGATTACGGATCTGCGGTTCCGGCTTGTCAATACGAACATTTTCAAATGCCCTTTTAAGCTTTTCAACTTCACGAAGAATGTGATCTGATGTGGATGCTTCTTCTTTGATTGTGACTCGCTTTTCTACCTTCATTCTCGCCCTTTTATCATTTAAGTTTGCCTCAACGCTAACAGCAATTTTCTGCATATCCTCCAAGGTAGGTGGATCTCTGTCTCTCAATGAGTAGGCCATCTCCGGATCAAAACCATCCGGGAACTTAAGAAGTGCTGATTTTCTAGATGGCCTCAAATCATCAGGAACAACATTATAAACTGTATTGAATCTGATTATGTAATCTTGAACAGACTCACCCGGATTACGCTTGAGGTTGTTGTATTCGGCGTTAATCTGAAGCGGATCCTTTCTAATTTTCCATCGATCTAAAAACTGATTCTGAAGTGCTTCCAAGGTGGCAATGCTGTTAGCTGTCAACCCTCTGAACCACTTTCTAACTTCTCCCCCAAATGTTTGCACGAACAATCGCATGGTAACATCTTCTTCATTGATCTCATATAGATCGAATAAAGTTGTCATTTTGTCAATATGTTGTTGAGCAGAAATACTTTGTGGAGTGCCATCAAACATAGGGATTTTACTTTGATAATCGGCTGGCATATCATGAAGATTTTGGGGAAGAGCAAGTGGAGCAAACCGGGCAGCCATTGCTTTAGGAGGGGGAGTAGGATGAGTATGAGGAGGAGGAGCTGTGATAGCAGGGACTATAATAAGAGGAGCTGTAGTTTGTGGAGTTGGAGGAGTCGGAGGGGTAGGAGAAGTAGGAGGGGTATGGGGTGTAGAAGGAGAATCGACTGTGGATTCGGGATAGGTGATTATAGGCGAAATTGAAACATAAGGAGGATAAGATTCTTCGTGAGTCGTGATAGTGGATCCAATATGATCAGAGATATTCTCAACAAAATCAGCAAGGGTAGTAACTTGAATACGTTTCTGGAGATGTCTCAAGATGAAATTTTCGACCAATTTGTTATGTCTCTCAAATTCAACAGCAGCTGCAAAATCAGGGTCAAGGACTAGAGAATCGAGCGCACTTTCAGACTTGGCTTTAAATAGAGACAACTCAAAGCTTTCGTCAAAATCAATATCTTCGAGATAATCAAAAATAGCTGGGCATGAATGAGTTTTGAAAATGGGTCTAGGATCTGTAGCCAGCTTGTTTTTCTCAAAAAGACTAGGAAAGAAAAACCATTCAGCCTGTGAAAACTCTCAACCTATCATCAACGGCTCAGAGTTAACAATTATACTGGGATAAAGTGTCAATGAAGCGCTATGTTCACAAGCTCACGGAGATTGACTGAAGCAGCGTTTATCTACTAACGCTGATGTAAAACAAGAGCGTTTTCGAAGGCTACCTGGCATAACTTCAGGCTCCGTCTAAGACTTATGAAATAACACGTCAATGAGCAAACGATTAGTTTGTTCTCCCCAGTATGGTCGCCAATATGTTAACGCTTGAAATTTCACCTCAGGCTGAGAAAGGTAAACCTCAAGGCAACATCAAACCACTTAGCCTCGTAGCTAGCCCTACGGGGTTGGAGAGGGCTCTCTCCGATCTATCTTGGTGCAATCTTCAATGGATGAGATGACCAATAGGGTAACACTGATTTTAGGCTAGTAAACTGATCAAAAAGGTTGATTTGGGGTTTTTAGGGTTTTTGGTGGCAAATTGAGGGGATGGCAATTTTGGGTGCGGGGATTGGACACAGTTTCTACAGGGGGTTCTTTGGGGCGAGGTAGGAGACAGTATTGATGCCTTTGATTGAGGTGGATGGTCAGGAATGACAGGTGAGGAGCTAAGGAGAGCAAACAATAACTTTGAATTCTCCTTAAACAATAGAAAACATTGAAATTAAACAAACTTAAAAGCAGAGCATGACAGTCATGAATTCTTACTTTAACACTTCGTTTGCTTAATGTGAAGAAGGAAAAGAAAGGAAATGATTCACATAACACACTTACAGGTACATAGAGAAACACACCATCAATACATGTAACCACAAGAGTCCCAAAAAAGACTGCAAAACCCTGGTCTTCCTTAGCCAAAAATTGCAGAGATACAGTGAATAATACAATGATAGCTTCTCCCTCAAGAGTCCAACCATGAAAATGAGCAAGAAAGTACATAATATAGATCATCTAACCTCTTTCCCTGCCTCCATGGGTCGAGCTCACTATCCTAGGAGCTGTTTCAACCACTTCTAAACTAAGCACTACAAACTAGGCAGTCAAAACAACTTGCCTCTATAAGCTAGGAAACCAATTCATTCATTTAATTTTCACCTTTTTCATGAATGAATCTTCTAGAAGAGGTACATAAGAGTAAAAGTGTCAATAAAGTACATTAATTACATCAAATAGGATAATAATCCACCCCAAAAAGTCAAACAGGGTCAAACTGCGTTTTTCTGAGCTGTACACTGAAATCTGGAGAAGTTTGCCTGACGGGTCGCGCGCCTTTGGGACCACATTTGGGGCACTTCCAGGTGGCCAAATTGAGCAAGAGTAGGCTTGTTGGAAATTTCTGTGAGTCTAATTTCCAACCCAACTGGAATTTCTGAATTTGGTGGTCATTTGCCCCTCCAAAATTGCAATCTCCCAAGACTGCTTTCTGCAACTCAAAAATGTGGCAGAAAGTCAATTTTTGCTTGTTTTTTGACTTTCTGGAGGCCCAAAACTTCATAAAATCTCAAGTCCATTGATGAGCATATGTAACTTCTCATGAAAAGTCTGGAAATGCTGAGTTTTTGCAAAATGGAGTTGCTGGGATGAAGGGTCGCGCGGGGGGTGAGACCCGTTAATGGACAAAAACCTGTAAATTGCCTGAAAAATCAAAATTGACCCAAAATTTTCAAAATTTCTTGGGATTTGTGCTGTGGCTGGGCTATTTAGTGCCTTGGTCCTTTAGTGAAGCCTCAGCCAAGATATGGAGGGGATCGAGCCTCTTTCTCCTTTTTTGTGCCTTGGCCAACCGCCTTTGGAACATTTTCATCTTTGCCTTGCACACATGCATCCTTGCCCAACAATGGTTCTTCATGTTCCTCAGCAATTTCTTCTCTTGGTTGGCCTTAGCCAACAGCCTCTCCAAGTGTGCATTTACCCGGATGAGCATGGACTCTCGGTCAGCGGGCAATAGATCACCGGGTCTTCTCTGGTTCAAAATGCGGTCACTACGAATCCTCCACAGCTCATCAAGTGCTTGCTCATCCTCCAACTGTTTGTTGCGCTGCTCGAGGTATGTGATGGTCCATTGTGCCCCCTCTAATCTCCTCTGCAAGGCATCATTTTCAGCTCTAAGGTGCTGAATGATCTCCTTTGACTCTCGACTAGGAGAACTGACATCAAGATCAATAAACTCTATATCCGGAACACCTGATGGTCCCTCATCAATCTTGGGCTGTTTGCCCCTCCCTGGTACCTGTGCTGCTGAAGAAAGCGAGGCCCCTTCCACCTGATGTGGAGATAACACTCGCTGAGCCGATGAAGAAGGCGAGACCCCTTCCACATGCTGTGGAGAAAGTACTCGCCGAGCTGCTGCAAATAAGGCCCTCTGGCCTCTCTGATAAGTAAACAAAGGTGAGGAGCTGACATGTCTAGTGACGGGGATGTCATGCTGCTGTGATGGTCCTCCCTCCTCATGAATAACCTCAGGATGTGGCGGTGATGGTGCTGTGAAAAACTCACGAGAGATGAACTCCTCCCATGAGATGCCCTGCTGAGCCAACTGATGTAATACCACTAGTTGAATCAAACCATAATGGTAAAGGCTCCTGTACTGCTGTGCCGAGCTCTTCCTCTGCATCATGGACACCATCTTCTCAATGTTATGATAGAAGAAAACAGGGATGTTCATCATCCGTACCCGGGTGAAGTGCATCAAGAGGCGAATATGGTATGAATATACCTGTGAAAATCTGCCCTCACAGGTAAAATAGTGCATGATGAGCCTCATCATGGGAGCATACTCACTCCTGATAAATCTGAAGGGAAACACTCCTGTCAAGTGTCTCATGAGTGCTGGTCTAACGAAAGGCTCAAAATGAACATTGTCCAGCACCTTGCGCTTATTCCATACCTCTCCAACATTAGGTATCCCTGTGGCCTGTGCAATCACCTCAGGTGTCAATGTGAAGTCCACCCCGGCAAGGTTGACATGTCCATCATGCAAGTGTAAAACAAACAGGCGAGCCAACACTCTGTGGTGCTGAATCCGAGAGATCCTCTCACAAAACTCATAGCAAGAAATGTACTGGAAACATGAGACTGCCATAGGACAAGCTTGTAAATCTGTCAAAGAGGTGGGCTCCTCTCGCCTATGATGACCACCCTTACCACCCTTATGAGGCCTCCTCTGTATCTCAATCTCTGAAGCTGATGCTGTTGAAAATAATACTGAGAGGGGGGGGTGAATCAGTATTATCTAATTCATTTAATAAATCTTCCTTATTTGTTCTTTGAATTATTTTTGCATGTCAGTACCATAAAATAATGAGCATGAACAAAGAAAAACAGATAGTCACACCAAAGAACACAAGATGTAAGGTGGAAACCCAATGTGGGTGAAAACCACCTGCTGCAATATGTCTCTATCTTCTTTCAAATTAGAAACTTCTTTTACAATGGTTTTGTACTGGTGCAGTCCTTTACCAGTACGCAGGCTGCAACCTGCAGAGAGCTACAACTCTCTCTCTCTCTCGTTTTCCAGTCTCTCCTGGAAGGGAGCTACAACCCCCTACTTATTTTCATAAAGCATCAAATGATCATCAAGTACATAAAAGTTACAGTCCACTGCAGTTATCAGATCAGCAATAACAGAACTAACCCAGAACACCTCATCAACAGAAAAATTCAATCAACAGAACATCTTAAGACAGATACGCAGTTTTCCCTTCTGTGGCCTGCGTCGCTACGCAGTTCACCTTCTGCTTTCCTGCGTATACCCGCAGAGATCCTTCTGCCGTGCTGCGTGCCCACGCACTGTTCCTTCAACCGCACTGCGTACTATTGCTGCAGGTACGCACCCAGAGACATTATCGCGCCGCGTACTGTTACTGTAGGTACGCACCCAAAAATACTATCGCGCCGCGTACTTTTACTATGTGTACGCACCTGAACCTTAGTCGCTCTGCGTACCCACGCAGCTCTCCTTCTGCTCTGCGTACCCACGCAGGTCTCCTGTTTCTGCTCTGCGTACCCACACAGATCTCCTGTTTCTGCTTTGCGTACCCACGCAGCTCTTCTGTTGAACACCTGCGTACTTCTGATTAGGGCCGAAAAGGCAGTCCACCAGAGTGGCACAGTTGCTGATCATGCGCTCGAGAGATCACCCTTCACAGATTCGCCTTCAACTTCCCTTTCATATAGATCAAGCTTTTAAGACCATAACCCAATATTTCAGATCTAAAGATATTCAATTGCAAAGATGCTTAGCCAAGTGATCTCCTTTGCTTTATATAGGCAAGCTCCTCCTAAAATCATGGAACAATACCACGAGCCAAAACCGTAATAACACAAATACCGTCGGCTAAATACCAAGAGTAAATCATAAGAAACCCCACGTGTGCTTTTCTCTGCCTTGAAATGTGTGCACTGGGGGTACACACCTCCTGAACGGCTGGCCTGCGTATCTGGACGCGGTCCCTGCATGGTGTACCTGCGGGTACGCACCTTCTGAACTGATTTCCTGCGTACTTCTTAATTTTCAACATATTGAGAGCCTTGCCACGGGAGTTGCCATCAAGTACAACATCTGTAACATATAGCCATACCAGAAACATAATGCCAACAATCTCCCCCTTTGGACTTGATGGCAACCTCACAATCTTCAGCTTCATTCTCCCCCTTTGACATCAAGGGCAAAGGGGTATGCTCCCCCTAAGAACATGCTCCCCCTGAATATGAACTAGATCCACCATGAAAGAGATAGAGACATATTGCAGCTATTTCCAAGATCTCCTTCTGACCATCCTCCATAATGCCAACAATGCATTATATGCTCCCCCTGAACCTGTACCATCAATCAGAAAAGGTTCAACAATAAGATGATGCATCAACAACCCCCAGCTTTTGCCTGAGGTATTCAAAAGTGTCCCTGGGCAATGGTTTGGTGAGAATATCAGCAACTTGTTCCTTAGAAGGAACATACTCCAACTTGACTTTCTGTTCAAGTACTTGTTCCCGGAGAAAATGGTACTTGATTGGTATGTGCTTGGTTTTTGAATGCATAACAGGATTCTTTGAGATGCTGATTGCACTTGTGTTATCACATAAGATGGGGATTGGTGGTGTACAAGTGATTTGAAAATCCTGCAAAGTCTGCATCATCCAAAGGAGTTGGGTGCAACAAGATGCAACAGCAACATATTCTGCTTCAGCTGTAGACAAGGCAATTGAACTCTGTTTCTTGCTGAACCAAGATACCAGTCTGGAACCCATAAAGAACGCACCACCACTTGTGCTTTTCCTGTCATCCACGCTTCCGGCCCAATCTGCATCTGTATAAGCATGGAGTGTAAGATCTGTATCTCTAGGATACCATAAGCCATAATTTTGAGTCCCTTGAAGATATTTGAAAATTCTCACTGCCTGAAGATGAGTCTCCTTCGGATTTGCCTGAAATCTTCCAACTATTCCAACTGCATGCATGATGTCCGGTCGGGTACCTGTCAAATAAAGTAAACTTCCAATCATAGATCTGTAGGTTGGTTGATGTACTGCTGCAGATTCATCATTTGCATTGAGGCTACATCCTGTGACCATGGGTGTACATACTGGTTTTGCATCTTCCATACCATATTTCTTCAAAATCTGTTTGAGATACTTGGTTTGAGATAAAAAGATTCCTCCTTCTTTTTGTTGGATTTGCAAACCAAGGAAATATGTCAGTTCTCCTAGCAAGGACATTTCAAATTCTTTCTGCATGACCAAGGCAAAGCTTTGACTCATAGCTTCTTCATTGCTCCGAAAAATAATGTCATCTACATACACAACAAGTATTAGCAATTTGTCATTTTCAACTTTTATATAAAGATTGCTATCTGCTGATCCTTTTGAAAAACCTTGTTGATGAAGATATTTGTCCAAACGGTAGTACCAAGCCCTTGGAGCTTGTTTGAGACCATAGAGAGCCTTTTTCAATCTGAATACAAGATTTGGATCATTTCCAAGAATGAACCCATCTGGCTGTTCAATGTATACTTCTTCTTCCAAGTCTCCATTTAGAAAAGCTAATTTCACGTCCATTTGAAATACTTTGAAGTTTTGAAAACTTGAGAGAGAAAGGAACATTCGGATGGCCTCAAGTCTTGCAACATGAGCAAAGGTTTCTTCAAAGTCTATTCCTTCTTGCTGCGCATACCCTTTACAAACAAGTCTGGCCTTGTTTCTAATTACTTCTCCATTTTCATTCAATTTGTTTTTGAAGACCCATTTTGTTCCGATAACATTCTTATCCTTTGGTCTAGGAACCAGCTCCCAAGTGTTGTTCTTTTCGATTTGCTCAAGTTCTTCATCCATTGCTTTCACCCAACATTCATCTTTGCATGCCTCTTTCACATTTTGTGGTTCAGTGGAGGAGAGTAATGCCAAATAGCTTGAGGCTTCTGCAACTATTCTTCTTGTTTGTACACCTGCTTCTTTCTGCCCCACAATCTGAGATTCTGGATGATTCTTCTGAACATATCTGGATGGGGTTTTCTCTTCTATTCTTGTCTGCTCCTCTGGTTCTTCTTGAGGTTCTTCTTCTTCATCATTCTATATTTGAGGGTAGCCTTCATCTTCTCCGTTGTTTTCATGATGAACTTGTCTAGGAATGTATCCCTTCTCATCAACCACTACATCAATGCTGTCAACAATTCTGCCAAGTCTTTTATTGTAGCATTTGTATGCTTTGCTATGTGGAGAGTAACCAAGAAGAATGCATTCATCTGCTCTAGGTTCAAGTTTTCCAAGTTGCTCATCAGTATTCTTGATATAGCATTTGCTCCCAAAGATTTTGAAGTGCTTTACCGAAGGAGTCTTACCACTCCAGAGCTCATGAGGAGTTTGAGTGCTGTTCACCCTGACATTTGTTTTGTTGAGAATAACAACCGCAGCATGTGCAGCTTCACCCCAGAAAGTTGCGGGAGTTCCTGATTCATCAAGCATAGCACGTGCCATTTGTTGGACTGTTCTGTTCATTCTTTCCACAACTCCATTTTGCTGAGGAGTTCTAGTTGTAGAGAATTCTCTTCTTATCCCATGTTCTTCACAGAAATCGAAAAATTCATTTGAGGTAAACTCCCCACCTCTGTCGGATCTGAGGCACTTAATTATGTGACCTGATTCATTTTCAACCAAAGCTTTGAAGGATTTGAATTTTTCGAATGCTTCATCTTTGTGCTTCATAAGTCCTAGCCAGACAAACCTGGAGAAATCGTCAATGAATAATATCAAGTATTCTTCTCCTCTAGGTGTTCTTTTCCTGAATGGACGGCATGTATCTGTATGTACTAGCTCAAGAGGCATGCTAGCTGATCCTTCCTTCTCTAGAAAGTTAGTTCTGGTTTGTTTTCCAAACTGACATGATTTGCATATGGTGTTGTCAGGAATTTTGATATCTGGAAGATCGCGAACTGCCTGATATTTGCATGCTTTCCTTATTTGTGAAAAACTTAGATGCCCCAACCTCCGATGCCATAGCCAGTGCTCATCATCCTTGCTCAGATAGCATTGTTGTTGTCCTTCTTCAAATATGTACAGATTATTTGGAGTTCTTTTGCCTTTGATCACTGTTTTACCTGTATCAAGATCACGAACAAGACATCCATTTGATCTGAATATAACCTCGGTTCTTTGATCACACATCTGGCTGACACTTAGAAGATTATGCTTCAATCCATCAACATACAAAACATTTCCAGCCTTGACCTTTTCTTTTAACTGAGCAATGCCCTTTCCTTTTATAGTTGCAGGAGTATCATTTTCAAAAGAGACTTTCTTTCCCTTTTCTAGAGCAGAATAAGACTCAAGTTTTTCTTTATCACCTGTCATATGCTTCGAACATCCATTGTCAATGTACCATAGATTTTCCTGTCCTTCGGCATAAAATGCTATCCCACATCTTTCTGTTTGAGGTTCCTTTATTCTCCATGTTTTGGTGCTTGAGGCTTGTTCCTTTTTCTGCTAAAACCTGCTCCTGCATTCAGAGTCTTCATGACCAAAGTTATTGCAAATAGAACATTCAGCTTCATTTTCAAGAACTGAAAAGTTGTTATAGGTCCTTTTTGTAATCCCTGTCATACTTCTTTGTTTTTGAGCTTCCCTAGTCATGATCGTTTTATATGCAACACATTGAGCTGCTTTGTGACCAAAGTTATGGCAAGAAAAGCATTGTCCATTGAAGAAACTTCTGCGGTTATCGAATCTACCAGCCAACTGATTGTAATTTCTATTTTCATCTATTCTTGAACCAAATTGAGAAGATTTTACCTGTGGTTGGTTGTAGCTTTTGTTCACCCTTAAGATGGATTGCCCCTGATAGTTTCTGTTTGTAATTCGTCCCTGCTTTACCTGATGATCTTCATTGTTCTTTTGCTCATTTCTTCTTGCTGCATCAAGATAACTTTTTGAGGTGGATGCTTGAGAAGTTTCTCCATTATAGCCCAGACCTGTCTTGTTTAGTGGAGACTGCTGCACATTGATAATCTCATCCAAAGTTTCAGATCCTTTGACAAACTTGAGATTAATAGCTTTTGTTTTCTCAATCTCTTTTCTAAGACCAACAATTTCACCTTCTAATTTTTCAAGATGTTTTTCCTTTTCATCAATTTGAAATTGTAGAGTATCAATGATCATGTTCTTTTCTTCTATACATCTCTTGAGTCTAGTAATTTCATCATAAAGTTTATCCACATCTATAGCATCCATATAATCATCATCTTCAAATGCCATTAACAACTTATATTCATTACCTTGTTCATCTTCATCACTGTTTGATAGACCATCACTATCTTCATGAGTGTAGTAGCTTTTCTTATTTGCGTTCTGTTTCTTGTTCCATCTAGCAGGTTCCTTTCCTTTATCCTTATAAGGACATTTTGCAGCATAATGACCTACTCTTCCACAAGCAAAGCATTTAAAAGGTAACTTACCTCTAAACCTTCCAGAACCCCTTTGAAGATTTCTGACAAAATTTGATTCTTCTTCCTCTTCTTCCGGGACGTGGCTTGCTTCATAATAATCTCCTTTGCCTGATGCTTTGAAAGCAGCTTCTCTTCTGTCTGATGGACCTCCCTTTCTCATTTCATAAGCAGTTAGAATTCCATGTAGCTGAGACATAGTAAGAATTCGAAGATTTTCCTTTTCTTCTATTGCAGATACTTTAGATTCAAACTTGGGGGACAATGACCTTGGAACCTTTTCAACCACAATAGCCTCTTTTATTTCTTCACCCAAATTATTCATACAATTAACAACCTCATCTACCCGAAGAAAATAGTTAGCCACACTTTCATCATTATACATTTTGAGAGTCTCATACTGAATTCTGAGAGTTTGAAGTTTAGCACGCTTTACCTGTTCGTCTCCTTCATAGCTCGTGACAATTTTGTCCCATATCTCTTTTGCGGATTTATAGTGCATTACCTTCATGAATTCTGATTGAGATATACATCCTAATAGGGTACTCACTGCTTTCGCATTTGTTTCATACTTCTTTTTCTCGGCTGCATCTGTAGGAGTAGCTGAAGGAAAAGCATAGCCTGTCTCTACGATGTCCCAAACTTCTGTACCAAGAGATTGAAGATAGGCAGTAACTCTTACCTTCCAATAATTGAAGTTTGTCCCATCAAAAACCGGTGGCCTGATTGATGCTTCTCTCTCGTAGTTGCTCATGATGAACGATCTACCTTCAAGCGATCAAGCTTCTCTGAAGGACCTTCTCTGATACCAATTGTTGAAAATAATACTGAGAGGGGGGGGTGAATCAGTATTATCTAATTCCTTTAATAAATCTTCCTTATTTGTTCTTTGAATTATTTTTGCATGTCAGTACCATAAAATAATGAGCATGAACAAAGAAAAACAGATAGTCACACCAAAGAACACAAGATGTAAGGTGGAAACCCAATGTGGGTGAAAACCACCTGCTGCAATATGTCTCTATCTTCTTTCAAATTAGAAACTTCTTTTACAATGGTTTTGTACTGGTGCAGTCCTTTACCAGTACGCAGGCTGCAACCTGCAGAGAGCTACAACTCTCTCTCTCTCTCGTTTTCCAGTCTCTCCTGGAAGGGAGCTACAACCCCCTACTTCTTTTCATAAAGCATCAAATGATCATCAAGTACATAAAAGTTACAGTCCACTGCAGTTATCAGATCAGCAATAACATAACTAACCCAGAACACCTCATCAACAGAAAAATTCAATCAACAGAACATCTTAAGATAGATACGCAGTTTTCCCTTCTGTGGCCTGTGTCGCTACGCAGTTCACCTTCTGCTTTCCTGCGTATACCCGCAGAGATCCTTCTGCCGCGCTGCGTGGCCACGCACTGTTCCTTCAACCGCACTGCATACTATTGCTGCAGGTACACACCCAGAGACATTATCGCGCCGCGTACTGTTACTGTAGGTACGCACCCAGAAATACTATCGCGTCGCGTACTTTTACTATGCGTACGCACCTGAACCTTAGTCGCTCTGCGTACCCACGCAGATCTCCTTCTTCTGCTTTGCGTACCCACGCAGGTCTCCTGTTTCTGCTCTGCGTACCCACGCAGACCTCCTGTTTCTGCTCTGCGTACCCACGCAGCTCTTCTGTTAAACACCTGCGTACTTCTGATTAGGACCGAAAAGGCAGTCCACCAGAGTGGCACAGTTGCTGATCATGCGCTCGAGAGATCACCCTTCACAGATTTTCCTTCAACTTCCCTTTCATATAGATCAAGCTTTTAAGACCATAACCCAATATTTCAGATCTAAAGATATTCAATTGCAAAGATGCTTAGCCAAGTGATCTCCTTTGCTTTATATAGGCAAGCTCCTCCTAAAATCATGGAACAATACCACGAGCCAAAACCGTAATAACACAAATACCGTCGGCTAAATACCAAGAGTAAATCATAAGAAACCCCACGTGTGCTTTTCTCTGCCTTGAAATGTGTGCACTAGGGGTACGCACCTCCTGAACGGCTGGCCTGCGTATCTGGACGCGGTCCCTGCATGGTGTACCTACGGGTACGCACCTTCTGAACTGATTTCCTGCGTACTTCTTAATTTTCAACATATTGAGAGCCTTGCCACGGGAGTTGCCATCAAGTACAACATCTGTAACATATAGCCATACCAGAAACATAATGCCAACAGATGCCTGGTCATCACTCTGTTCATAGGTTTTGGTTTCTGACATTGTTTAAGGAGCAGAGTGGCCAAAATGTACTGCTGTTTCTGCTTTGTAAAATGCTGATTTGTATGATGTTTCAAGGGGGACAAGGAGCATGAAGGGAATGTTAGGGGAAGGACACTTTTAAAGGGAAAATGGGAATAAACATATAAAACAGGGATTTAAGGGAAAAAACATTGCAAAAATCATTGCATATGCATCATTATATACATTGTTTACATGGGTAATGAGAGATAGGGTTAGGGCTTAATTTTTCATTTTTTAGGGAAGAGGGGTAGGGTTTGGATTTTTATTTACAAATTTAAAAGGGAAATTTATATAGAAGGATAAGGAAAATGACATGGGAAATGGGGAAAATGATTACAAGGGGAATACCTTTCAAACAGCAAAAAACCCTAGGAAAATTTTACAAATTTAAAATGCAGCAACATGGAGCTTTTATCTTGCACATGGAGATCCTTTAAAAATGCCATTAAGATTCCCATTGACCATAACAAGCAACCATTCTTAAGTTTGGAGAGCCTACCTTGGCAATTTGGTGATTTCGGAGGGTCCTTGGATAAATTTGCAATCGGTTTGGTAAGGAGGGCGCTGACAGGTCGCGCACCTCACCCAACGGGTCGCGCGCCTGTCCAGCTCCCAAATTCGCTCAAACTTTCACTCAATCGATCTTGCAAACAACTTGGATGCACAATGAGGGTCGATGGAGGGAGATTGGGCCTTTATAGCTTTGATTTGAAATAATTTCATGCTCAAACCCACTTTATAATGTTTCTCTTTGACACTTTAATTTTTCTCTTTGACACTTTATAAAATTGACCATTTTGGTTTCCTTTATCCTGAAATTGACTCATTTAATGCTTTTCTTTGATGCTTTTTGCAGGGATATCATCTGAGGGATCTTGGCAAGGGAACCAGGGTTACATGCTGTCCTTGGAAGCTTTTTGAAATTTCATCACTTTTTACAAAAATTTGAAAAATGACCTTGGCTTTAAAAACAGAGTTTTTAAATCCAAGGTAAAGATTAACTGTACAAGATTGAAATTTGCGAAGAAACACCTTTGAAATCATCCCTCTGGCTTGCTGGGCACTTATTGACCTTCAGAGACATGACCTTGTAAACCATCTTGACTAAAACCCTAGACCTAGGAATTTGACCTCAAGACAAGACAAGACAAGCTTTGAAAGTGACTAAAGACTGAAATGACCTGATCCAGCAATGCCAAGAGGGGGACAAAGACACCAGCTCCTCCATCAGGGTTATGGCATGCCTAATGGGATGCAAAAAATGACACTGATGAGACACCTACTTATGCAAATGCAAAGAGCTTTGATCACTGATGGAGGGCGACAAGACCGACTCTAACACACCAGTCATATCACCATTGGTCCGTCGTACCATCCAATTTGGGGTTAACGCTACCAATCCATTTCAGTTTCGTCGATATGTTCAAGAGAAGTTGCTCAGAGAATTCACCAACCCAGCTAACGCCTCATCCGCTGCAATACCTTAACACTCCATTCTTTCATGACCACCACCCTGAACCGTGTATCATCAGATCATTTTCACCTCCACAAAATCATTTGCTCCGTTCCGTGTCTAGATGTGGGATTCATTAAGGCCCTCCTACGACGGGTCACTTCTTGTCGACATCAACTCATTATCCAAGAAGTTGACTTAGGAACAATCCTTTCAGTACTTTGAAGCTTGCATGCCTCAATGGCAAGTTTCTCACTTCCGACGACAGGTTTACATTAATGGCCTTCGACCAAAATATTTTACGTGGTGTTCAACATCGACTTATGTATTCACACCACGTGAATTGTACTGCAGTACCTTGAGGGTCATTATCATTATCTTTGATTCCTCTCGCGCCTGTTAACAACTTACATCATTGGCTGGTAATCAGGCGATGTCTTTCCATATTCGACATCAGAACATCTTTTCACATGGATCGATTGTACTTTGGGCGAAGATTGAACAAGTTTGAAGACCCTAGATCTAGTTTCATCCATTCGGGCTGCGATATATTTAGGAAAATAAAGACATCAAATGTACCTCATTGCTATACAGATAATCATCCAAACTAAGGGATGATGGCTCTACCAGAATCATCAATCTTCCAGACAGACGGTTGTCTGTCCTATGTACATGAAAATGAATTTATAAAGTTGAGCATGGGAATGCCTGCTTCAGCTAGATCATGAAAATATTATGAAGACAATGTATTGCATTGTATCTTATTACAGGTCAACTTCCAGTTTGAAAACCCTCGGATCCTCATAATAAATCATTTGACCCAACATCAGAAGATTTACGACTATAAGAAGAAATTTCAGCATAAATCACATTCAGAAAATCATTGTCGACACGTTTCAAACTTTAGGGGGAAACTGTTATAGACATATTTGGGAACTACAACCCTAATCACATATGTCCATAAAGTAAGGGCTTCTAAACCCCTAAAAGTGTTGTTTCATACCCTAAAGGAACAAGGTCAGCTGATTACGTCATTTCCCAGAAGTTCTCCCTGAAAAACTACTCAGAACTGGTCAAAACTGGACCACACAGACTGCTCCATGCTGAGGGTGCGATGCATCTCACTTGTTACACATGGGGGGTGTGATGCATACTGAAAAGCCCTTCTTTAGGGTGCGATGAGTGAGAGTAGACAAATGGCAGAAGCAGTTTGCTAGGTGGAAACTCAAAGAATATTTTAGAAACTGCTCATATGACACTTGCCTCTCAGAATTCGCCCAGGGATGAGTAAGAGATCATGAAATCTCCAAGTGGAACCAAGAACTATCAGTGAAATGACACTAATAAAAATCCCAGAAGCTGACTCACTCTCCTACAAACATCTATATATGGATCCCTCATCCCAGAGATCTAGAGGCTGGAATTTTGTAATTTGTAAGGAAGTGCTGTTGGTTTCTCTTTGAAGAGCTCAGGGATAGCTCCTACCTGGTCCATACGGCGCCGAAAATAGTCCACAGAATCTCCCGGAATTAGCTGATGAAAATCGAGGGGGAAAACACCTTCAAAGCTTCAAAAATCCCAAATTTGAATGAAATGGTAAAAATGAGAGGTAAAAACTACTTTTATGTTACTATTCACGTAATTCAAGTAAAATTTTAGTGTTTAGCTCATTTTTCAAGCATGTATTTACATTTCTAATCAATTTGATGGAGTAATTGAATAGGCAGTACGATCATCAGAAGAACATAGTGTTAATGGTGAAATCAACATCTCTAACTATCATCACGAGCAGTTTTACGCGAAGTTCAAGCTCATTAAAAAAATAAACCTAGTAATGAGCACATATTCCCCCAGAGTTCAAGCTCATCAAACTAGATCCGGGGTCTTCAAACTCGTTCAATATTTTCCCAAAGTACAAGTCGATCCATGTGAAAATATGTTTTGATGTTGAACATGGAAAGAACCAATAATAGCTGATCATCCTTCAGTTTTTGATGAAGGCAGAGTGGTCCACCTAGTTGACTAGCTTTCATTCCCTCTTTCAAACACAGCTATTAGTTTCATTCCCTTTTGGTTTAAAGAACGCAAGGGAAAATTTTCAGAGGGCTATGAACTATTCCTTCCATGACATCAAGAACAATTTTCAACCATATCTGGACGATCTACTGGCTCATTCGCAAAAGCGGATTGATCATCCGCAACATTTGAGAGCTATATTTCTACGTTGCCGACACTATAAGATATGACTCAATCCGCACAAATGTGTGTTTGTGTCAGTTCTGGTCGTTTACTTGGCTTCATGGTTTCTAAGGATGGAATTCGACTCGACCTGTGCAAGGTTCAGGCAATCATCGATATGCCTCCACCTTCAAATTTGCTTCAGATTCAGAAACTCCAAGGGAAAGCAAACTTTCTGAGGAGGTTCATTCCAAATTATGCTGAACTTTCTAAAGGTTATACACGTCTTTTGAAAAAATAAGTACCCTTCAACTGGGATTAGGTTGCGCAAGCTTCCTTTGATGCTCTAAAGGAATTCCTAATAAAAGCATCATTAATGTACGCTCCTGACTATCAAAAAGACTTTAACCTGTATCTAGCTGCAACAGATACAACCATCGCAATGGTTTTAGTTCAAGAAGAAAATGGAATTGAAAATCCTATCTATTATTTAAGATGAAATTTAAATGATACAGAAATAAAGTACTCCTATGTTGGAAAGTTGGCTCTTGCAGCTGTTCAAGCAGTACAGAGATTTCAACACTATATCCTCTTTCGCAAAACTACCATTTTGTCAGATTGCAATCCTATGACTTACATTCTGTCACGTCAGTTACTTAGGGGAAAATACTCGAAATGGATAGCTATTTTGCAAGAGTTTGATTTGGAATTCGTAAAATCCAAATCAAAGAAATCTCTAGTTTTCGCGGAGTTACTAAGCGACTTCCCATCGTCGTCCAACGATTTAACATCCAAAGCATCAATCATGGATGACTCTCTATTTCTGATATCGTCGAGCGATCCATGGTATGGAGATATAATCATCTATCTCCAAACCCAAACATATAGGCCTAATACCTCTCACTCAGAACAACGACGTATTCGATACCAAGCAAAAGACTACATGATCGTCGGTGATAGACTTTACCGTCGTGATATCGATACAGTTCTACGAAGGTGCCTCACCCGAGGCCCAAAAAATCTTGAATGATTGTCATTCAGGCACGTGTGGGGGGCCATCAATTTGGTTACACTACGACACAAAATATTTTAAGAGCAGGTTAAATTCTTAGATTAAGATGGCCAAAACAGGTGAATATACAATGAATATGTTTTATAACATGCCATTAGGAGACAATATTGAGCTTGTTAAGTGTTATAGACATATTTGGGCACTGGAACCCCAATCACACATGTCCATAAACCAAAGGCTTCTAAACCCCTAAAAGTGTTGTTTCATACCCTAAAGGAACAAGGTTAGCTGATTACATCATTTCCCAGAAGTTCTCCCTGAAAAACTACTCAGAACTGGTCAAAACTGGACCATACAAACTGTTCCATGATGAGGGTGCGATGAATCTCACCTGTTACACACGGGGGGTGCAATGCATACTAAAAAGCCCTTATGTAGTGTGCGATGAGTGAGAGCAGACAAATGGAAAAAGCAGTTTGCTAGGTGGAAACTCAAAGAATCTTCTAGAAACTTCTCATATGACGCTTGCCTCTCTGAATTCGCCCAGGGATGAGTAAGAGATCATGAAATCTCCAAGTGGAACCAAGAACTATTAGTGAAATGACACTAATCAAAATCCCAGAAGCTGAGTCACTCTCCTGCAAACATCTATATTTGGATCCCTCATCCCAGAGATCCAAAGGCTGGAATTTTGTAATTAGTAAGGAAGTGCTGTTGGTTTCTCTTTGAAGACATTGTATTCTTGAGTGATCTTGCTTTATATGAGGTTAAGAGGGCTTTCATGCTGGGAGGATGATGCTGGATCAGATAGCTTGGTTGTAATCCTCTCTTCTACTACTTCTATCAATAAAGCTATTTGAGTTTTCCTCCATATGCTTGTATATCTCTGAATCTTGTATTTGTATATGCATTTATATGGTTAATGTACATTTGATCCTACATTGTTTATATAGATCTCTATGCTTTGATGGTATTTTGCTGCCTTGAATCTATAGGTGTTCTTTGAAGCGGGACAAGTGAGAAAGGAGTGGCAAAAGCTCTATCAAGGGAGAGAGGAAACAAGCAAGGAGACTAGCGAAAGACTGAGGTTGGTACTCTCTGTGTCTCTCTCATCTATCTCTCATAAAGGAAAACAAAAGTAACTTTAGTTTGTTTGTTTCTAATATAGCTACCTGTCTTAGTGGGACTAGCAGCTTTGAATGGACACTAGTTTTCCTGATAACATTAAGGTGTGGAATTTAATATGGAATGGTAAAATTTCATGTGGCTAATAGGGTCACATGGATGGAGGATGTATAAAGGGAAACACTAGGAAAATTACCATCTGTCATGACATGCATATATTCCCAACAAATATGAAACAAATTCTCCAAAATAATAAAGTAAAGGGTGGAGATATTGGATTAAGTTTGGTGAGTGCTTAGCCTTCAAGTAAAAAATCATCAACATCTTATGGAAGATCAGTTCAACATTTGTATGTTGGAATTCCTAGTTGAAGAGGAACTTTTTTAGGAATGTAACAAAGATGAGAAAGTGTTTTTGGTTGGAAAGAGGGGCTATAATGAAGGAAACAATGGTATCTATTTAAATTTGAATTAAATGAGGATATCAGAAACTGTAGGCCCATGTTGATTTTGATTTTTCCTTTCTTATTTGGTTGGATGATCAGAGGACTGATCCACTCAGCCTTTTTTAAAGGAGGTAGTTGATGGAATCATCAGTTGATAATGTCTCTTCTTAATAGGGTTTTCTCTTGGCTTCAATTCTATTCTCATCTATCCCAGTGAACTTGCAATTTGTTTCATTTTTATCAATTCGTTAGGAAACAAATTTCATATTCGTACATCAACTCCACCACCTAGGTGATAGTTTATTCATACCAATAATGTCCATGATGGCCATTTTCAAGTTTTCATCCTAGCCTATATAAAACTTCCTTGTCTTTAGAGATTCTTTGAAGTATGGTTTACTAGGACCAGGGTCTCTTCCTTTTCACTCCCTTTCTATGATGATTTCCTTGATTTTCATATTCCTAAGCTCCTCCTCATCCATAGGGTCTTCTTGGTACCTATTTTTTTAGTAAACTGGTATGGAATACTCAATTGTGTCAACTCCTTATGTCACATGTAGAGAAATCTTGGCCTTTGACTACTCTACCAAGTTTCCTCCCCACTAAAAGAAAATGCTTGATCTACTACAAAAGGCCAATAAGATTTGGATCCTTAGACACAAATTTGAAAGTCACATAGAATTGTGTCAACACCATATCCTAGTCTCTTATCTATCTGCTCTTTTCCTCCTATACATACTAGCTTTGGGACATAGAGTTCAAGGTGTCGACAAACTAATGAACCGACTCCTACCTAGGGTATCCTTCACCTGTCCATGTCTTTTTACAAAATCATACATCTTTTATGCCTTTATACCTATTTTCTAATTCCATCTCCTAAGGGGGATTAAATGGAAGATTCATACACTGTACTACCTACATTCAATTGAAAATGTTCACTTTTTTCATTGCCCACTAGCACATTGGTCTTCCTTTCATCACAGCTTCCATTGCCTGCAGTCTATGTTTTCATGGCACCACTTCATATATGTACATTATGAATTCAAGTACTGAATTAATCCATCAAACCGTGGTAGGTCATGCACCTTATTTGCAATCCACCACATCGATCTTTGTACATACGTGCACCTTCACGATGACATCTCATGTACAAAAATATGCCATCTTTCCAAAGCCTCTTTATAATCTATGTAAAAGGAATAGCTACTCCTCCATCTTAGCTCCCCATCTATAGTAGGGTTCACATAAACCTCCTTCTAGGTAGTGATTTTGTAGATATTTTCCAAGATAGAATTCTTTACATAATCACTTTACAACTCTTGGCCTTCGACTACTGTACCAAGGTTCCTCCCCACTAAAAGAAAATGCCTGATCTGCTGCAAAAGTCTAGTAAGATTTGGATCCTTTGACACAAATTGGAAATTCATGTAGAATTGTCTTAACACCATATCCTAGTCTCTTATCTATTTGATCTTTTCCTCATATAGATACTAGCTTTGGGACACAAAATTCAAGGTGTGGACAAATTGATGAACCCACTCTTACCTAGGGTATCCATTTTCTGTCCATGTCTTTTTACAAAACCATACATCTTCTTGGGGATATTCCATGCCTTTAAACCTATTTTTTAATTCCATCTCTTGAGGGGGATTAAATGGAATATTCATACATTGTACTACCTACATCCAATTGGAAAAATTCTCTTTTTGCATCGCCCACCAACACATTGGTGTTCCTTTCATCACAACTTCCAATGCCTGCAATCTATGTTTTTGTGTGACCACTTCATATATGTACATTATGAAATCTAGTATTGAATTAATCCCATCAAACTGTGGTAGGTCATGCACCTTATTTCCTATCCACCACATCGATCTTTGTACATATGTGCACCTTCACGATCATGTCTCATGTAAAAAAATATGCCATCTTTCTAAAGCCTCTTTATAATTTGTGTAAAAGGAATAGCTACTCGTCCATCTTAGCTCCTCATCTATAGTAGGGTTCACATAATCCTCCTTCTAGGTAGTGATTTTGTAGATATTTTCCAAGATAGAGTTATTTACATCATCACTTTACAACTCTTGGCCTTCAACTGCTATACCAAGGTTCCTCCCCATTAAAATAAAATTTCCAATCTATTGCAAAAGGCCAGTAAGATTTGGATCCTTTGACACAAATTGGAAAGTCACGTAGAGTTTTTTCAACAACATATCCTAGTCTCTTAGTTGTCTTCCCTTTTTCCTCCTATACATACTAGCTTTGGGACATAGAATTCAAGGTGTGGACAAATTGATGAACCCACTCTTACCTAGGGTATCCTTTGTCTGTCCATATCTTTTTACAAAACCATACATCTTCCTGGGGGTCTTCTATGCCTTTGTACCTATTTCCTAATTCCATCTCCTAAGGGGGATTAAATGGAAGAGTCATACACTGTACTACATACATCCAATTGAAAAATTTATCTTTTTGCATCACCCACGAACAAATTGGTGTTCCTTTCATCACAGCTTCCATTGCCTGCAATCTATGTTTTCGTGGGACCACTTCATATATGTATATTATGAAATCTAGTACTCAATTAATCCCATCAAACTATGGTAGGTCATGCACCTTATTTCCTATCCACCACATCGATCTTTGTTCAAACGCACACCTTCACAATGACGTATCATGTACAACAATCTGCCATGTTTCCAAAGCCTCTTTATAATATGTGTAAAGGGAATGACTACTCCTCCATCTTAGCTCCCAATCTATAGGAGGGTTCACATAATCCTCCTTCTAAGTAGTGATTTTGTAGATATTTTCCAAGATATAATTCTTTACATCATCACTTTACTACTCTTGGCCTTCAACTATTGTACCAAGGTTCCTCCCCACTAAAATAAAATACCCGATCTTCTGCAAAAATCCAGTAACATTTGGGTCCTTTCACACAAATTGGAAAGTCATATAGAATTATTTCAACACCATATCCTAGTCTCTTATATGTCTGCTCTTTTCCTCCTATACATACTAGATTTGGGACACAGAATTCAAGGTGTGGACAAACTGATGAACCCACTCTTACAAAGGGTATCCTTTGTCTGACAATGTCTTTTTACAAAACCATACATATTCTTGGGGATCTTCTATGCCTTTATACCCATTTGCTAATTCCATCTCCTGAGGGGTATTAAATGGAAGAGTCATACATTGTATGACCTACATCCAATTGGAAAATTTATCTTTTTGCATCACCCACCAGTACACATTGGTGTTCCTTTCATCACAACTTCCATTGCCTACAATCTATGTTTTCTTGGGACCACTTCATATATGTACATTATGAACTCTGGTACTGAATTAATCCCGTCAAACTGTGGTAGTTCATGCACATTATTTCCTATCCACCGCATTGATCTTTGTACATACATGCACCTTCATGATGACATCTCAAGCATAAAAATCTTCCATCTTTCCATAGCCTCTTTATAATATGTGTAAAAGGAATAACTACTCCTCCATCTTAGCTCCCCATTTGTAGTAGGGTTCACATAATCCTCCTTCTAGGATTGATTTTGTAGATATTTTCCAATATATAATTCTTTACATCATCATTAATAGGCTTAGTGAACCTATAAATCTTCAGTCAGATATAAGGGTGCCACAACGCATAGTTCCACTGTCTCAAATGATATCTTTCTCTATTTCAAATTGAAGATAATATTGTTGTCAAAAGCCGAGTATATCCTAAGCAAAGAAGGATAGGGGTCCTTCTCTTCCATGATCTCGATGACTTCAAAATCATCTGTCATCTTTACTCCATCAATATTTAATCCAACATCCTCTACTTTTCCCACATAATAGTTTTTATACAAATTTTCCAATCTTAGCTAGATGGGTGACCATACTAAGCATAGTTTACCCATAAGCTCCCATGTCTTCTTTGGCATAATGTTAACATCAAACCTAAGATATGACATAAAATATTTTATCACATAGCCTACAATGTCCATATCCATATTAAACTCCCTACCTTTTGTCCTCTTATTTACCTAACTAACATGTCTCTCAGGCAAAGGTGCAGCCATAGGATTGTCCTCACCTTCTAAATCTCTATTAACCTTTTCAACATCACAATTAATCTCCTAAACATTTGAGGGTCATGTAAGATCTTTACACATCATTTCAAGAAGTTACTTACTTAGTCTTCAGGCTGACGCTCATGCTCCTTGAATATGTGCACATCCTTTTGACTATCAGATACATTCCTTAGGAACTCTACAACATCATGTAGGAATTCCTTATGTAAAACAACCTAAACCTTAGGTGGCATGGGGGCAACTTTCTTAACCTTTCCTTCTAGAATCCTCTCTACATCTAAACCTGTCTTTGCACTTACTTGCATCACTACATGCACACATGAATCCTCAATCTACCTTCTCCTGGGTTCTATATAAATCATGTTACATCCTCTTTTCTTTTCCTCCTGCTTGGATACTAGATCTAGACAATTATTTATATCATTCTCTATATAGTGACCATGATAAGATCAGTGCAAGTTCAACAGGCTACCCCAACAACATAAAGTAACATAACAAAAGATAAACAAATATGTACGTATATAGATATTTTCTACATGCCTAACCCACAAATAAATGCCCAATCCTAGCTTGGATGGTTTTTCCATTGCCCATAATTATGGAAGTATCTAGGGAACTCTCACCCAAATGAAAAAAGAGTTATGATGAAAATATCAATACCAAAATTTAAGCGTAAGAAAAGATTATACTAATGTGCACAAGGAGCCTAAAGCGATTAACAACGCTATGAAAATTCAGCATAATGATCCTCTATGTGCACAGGAACCAAAAGGATAAGACCCCATATCTCATCATATCAAGTTAAAACTAAAAAATAAACAAATAATAACCAAGTATATACTAGACTTTAAAGTAACAAGTAACATGAACCCAATCCCACTTGGATAACTTTTCATTGCTCGGGATCATTAAAGTATCTAGGGAACCCTCATCCTAAATGATAGAACGCTTATGATGAAATTATCAATACCATTTAAGATTTCACCATATTTGAGGAAAATGTTGCTCAAATCACTTCTACGAGAATATCACATAAAATAGTGTGCCAAGAAAAGCATTTTGTACAAAAATGTTTCCATAAATTAAGGGAAATTGTAGAAAATAATTTTCATATGCTAATAAATTGATTGCTTCAAGGATTTTCTTAGAGAATTCATTAGATTTTGTGATACAAATATTTTACTTGATGGGTGTATTTCACATATTGAGCAAATTCATGACATGTGTGTTGGTTTCCAAAGCAATGCAAGGGCTATTTATGGTGGATAGAGCCTTGCAAATTTAATTTTTTCTATTGATGAAATATCTGTTATTTGGTCAAAGTTTTGACAGTGTTAAGGAGATGTACTTCCAAAATTATCTCATATCTTCCTAGTTTTGTTTATTTTCTTGATATTTTTACATGCTGGATATATGATTTGGAGAAAATAAATTGGTAATTTGTTTCAAGCCTGGCACCTACATTTTCCTCTTAAGACTATCATCCAGTGTTTTAGTAGGGTATTTCATGATGAGTCCCATCTTTTCCATTCAACAAAGATTCTTTGTTGGTAATCAGTAGATGCACTCTTGTTGGGTTACTTTTACATTGAAATTTAAATCAGATTCAATATGAGCTATGATTGTAACTTACAATGTGGACTTAGAAGTAGATGAAAATGTTGTTTGTCTTTGAGGTTTTTGTTTTAGGAAACCCTAACAAATTATAAACTGCGACAGTCATCTCAAGCTTTTCATTCTCTTTTTTATTGTGTATAGAGATTTGGTAGTTGAATTCTGATAATTTTTCAGAAAGTGATTCAATATGGGCCGAGTTAATCAATATTTAATGTTATGATTTTGGTGCAGACCTCTAAAGATTAAGAAACTTGGTTAGAGTTGAATAAAAAAGCTAGACAGAAGGAACAACTGAAGATTGAGGAAGAAAAGAAAATGCGTGAGAAAGTTAAAAGAGATGTTGAATGGTATTCATTATTAGATCTACTCTTTCCTTTTATGTTGATTGCTACTTGAGAACATACTTTTATAAATTGTATGGAGTTTCTTTCTTGAAGACTGGATGAACAAGTATTTACAACCTTTTTCTTAGGACAATCCTAGCAACAAGCTTGTAGAAGGTGTCTCTTATATCATTTCATTTGTTGTGTATTACAAGTTCTTTTTTTTAGTCTATTGGAACCCATCCTATGTCAATTTATATTTTTCACGTAATTACAATTTTGTATGTTTTGTATGATTGTTCAAGCATCCTGGTTTTTCATGTTAGTCTGGAAGTGACATGCTTATAAGTGGTTTGCTATGAATTTGAAAGTGGATGATATACTGGGAAATACTATCAAAAATACAAATTTAACCGATATTGGAGTTTGGATCTATTCAAACTCAGAAATAACAAATTTAGATTATTATAGAACTCTTGGTGGCCTTTGAAAAAAAACAAAAAATCAGATCTATTCAAACTTCTATTCAATGAGGTACACTTCTTGCTTTGTAGGGACTTGTTTCTTAGCAACCGATCTTGTTGATTTTATGAGGCAGTATACGCGGGAAAAACATCTAGATATATGGGTAAAAACTTCTAATTCTTGGTTGTCTGAAACATATATCACCAACAATTACATCTCCAAAGCAATACAAGAAGCATTTTTGAAAGGACATCTCTACATACTTTTTGATGGTTGCAAATCAATGGTCTCCTCTAGCTATAATCCCTTGTCTATTGGAGATTGACAAAAACGAAGTCTGTTCTTCAATTTTGACAAAAGAAGATAGTAGGGATAAAGCTTCTTAGTACCTTACACCATGCAAACCATTATGTAGTTTGCAAAGCCAACATAATGACGTTATTCATCATGTACATTTTGAAAAATTCAATTGAAAAGGTTGATGGGAATCATAGAAGTTTCTTGTCCCTAGGATTGGTCCAATTGATTATTTCCTTTCTATTAGATATTTGTATTCTTATTTCTGTAATTCCCAATAAGATTTAGGGCTGTTGATATTGTAGGAAGTCTAAATTTTGTGTAGATCATAATGATATAGTTCATATGTCTTATAGGTTTGCATGTCACACATCAATTGTTCATATAATGCTCTGTTTGGGTAATAATAGGCTCATACATTTGCTTTGAAATATATTTTCTCATATTTGATTTTCCATTTTAGGTAAGATTATCAATAATTTTATCTCCTTGGGTGAGAGCATGTATCTATCAGTGTTTTAGAGATGAATACAATATTTTTTTTTTCTTTTCAAATTTCAATACATGAAGTTTAGTTTACATTGGTTATAAAGCCAACAGTTATTGCTATGATGTTTTTCTATGCAGTGAAGTTTCCTAATGATGATATCCTAATGATTATGACGGTATTACATTTGGCAGACTGAGCATTTTCTACCAGAGGTATATGCTCTTGATATTTAATTTACGTGAATAGGTCAAGGGTTCCTTGATTTGAAGGGTTTGGAGGAGCTCATTTTAATTTCCTCATGTGGATCTAGATATGAGCTAAAGTTTTATGTGCCCATCTTCTTTTCTTTTCCTTTTTAATTCTACTGATAATATATTTTGGTTGAATATTGTCTTTCATTTGCTAGTCCAATTGTATTTAATGCTTTAATATTGAATTTGTTTTATGCCATGAATAAATAATTTTGGTTGATTTTAAAATGCCTCCTTGACTTATTTTTTCCAACCAACTAAAGTTAGTGTATTAACATTTTTTTATGAACTCAAAAGGTTTCTAAATTCATCATTGCAGGTGATATGATTTTGTTTGTCCTTGATGAGAAGTATCAAGGCATTTTCTTTCATGTTTCTATCCTTTCAATGATTGCTACATAGAATGTAAGTTTTGATATCTTGTCTTTCTCCATTAAGGTAGATTGGGATTTTGGTCTTTATACTCACTTTTGTGTCCATGTTTTGTAGTGATGCGCTAGAACTATGCATGGTTCTCAGTTAGAGACAATAATATCAAGAAACAATGTGATCTTTAAACATGCTATTTCATTAATGGGAACATCTCCTCTCATATTTCATTAGATTGGTGGCACTATGGATAGTCAGCAATTGACCAATCCCAACATTGGCCAATGATACTACCATCTCTATTTAATGTACTTTAAACATGTTCAAATTAGTATATTTCATTGTTGGTTATTTTTTTCTTGTCATCTTTTTTTTGGCCATTCTAATCCTATTCTCTATGGATCTTTTTTTTTTATTTTTATTTTTATTTCCTAGATCCATTATATAAAGTTAGAGGGGGGATGAAGTGTATTTTTGTATTGTGTAGTTCTTTTTGCTTTGAGGTTCTTGCATTGAAAACCTTTTGCTAGTTGAAATACTTGTGGGAGGACATAGTTATCTTTGAGAGGTAGAGTTCTTTCCTTGTATCCATGCAATTGCATCTTTGGATGCTCATGCTTGGTGTGGATATGGAAGTGTCTGAATTCCTCTTGGATATTTTGTTGGTGTAACAGATATTAGCCAAAAATTGTGCTTACAATTTTAACATATATTTATTGGTTACATTTCAGTATCATTGTTATTGATCATTGTATTTTGACATCTTGAATTAATTAATTACAAAAGAACTCCCAATTAGTTCTCTAGACCCCAGAGCCAATAGGATTCAAGCATGTAGCTCATTAATCATAATTGCATCATATATACTCACTGTTTTTTACTTTTTGGCATGCAAATCAGTGTTTTAGAGGAAATTTTTTATGCTGTCACAACATATTTACATGATTCACAAGGTGAGAAATCAATCTTTGTTGTAATTGCAAATTTTCGGTTTATAGGCCATTTATAAGTTATAAATGTATTCCAAGTTTCACTTTAGTTGAGTATTCAACTAAACATATTGAGTATCTTTTACATAACTATTTTTCCCTCCACCCACTTTTCATAACTTCCATAACCATTAGGTAGGGACTTGCAACTTTGATGTTATTTTGCTTGTTTAGTAAAATATTTGCCAAGACTTTACAAAGTTTTAGAATTTATTGAAAGTTTTAGAATTTAGAATTTATAAAGTTTCAAGGTCTAATTTTTTAAAGTCTAATTCTTTAAAGGGTTCTAGCTCAATGGAAAAGCACTTTCTTTACAAGTAGGATGTTGGTGGTTCGATTCCATCGTGCCCTAATATTCATATGGAATAACGACAATCAGTTTTTGGTGACATAGGCTCTTTTGACCATCATCAATGAGCTTATGGTGACCTTGTTCATAATGAAACTTGAATGTCACCAGAACACCTATACTTTTGGCGATGTGGCATTTGGTGACATTCAATTGTTGGTGACAGAGGCTCTTTTGACTATCACCAATGAACTTATGGTGTCATTTTTAGACCCTCACCAAAATATGAAATGTTGACTGTTAATAAACATCACCATATATATGCATCAATAATGATGGCTAGGAAAGGTCCATCACAATAAGTTGTTGTTCATATGAAATGGTGATGGTAACTATCCATCATTATAATCATTATTTGTGATGGACCTTAAATGTCACCACAATTCTTATACTTTTGGCGACGCCACCTTTGGTGAAGTTCAGTTTTTTTGTGACGATGGCTAAGGACCATCACCATTGCTCATATTAATTGGTGACAATCACTATTTGTCATTATAAATCATTATTGGTGACAAGCCTTAAATTTCACCACAACACCTATGCCTTTGGCGATGCCACCTTTGGTGACGTTCATTTTTTGGTGACAGAGGCTCGTTTGACTGTCACCAATGAGCTTATGGTGAAATTTTTCCATCCTCACCAATGACCTTTTTTGTTGTAGTGTCTGCTCTCTAAGGATGGTGTGTCCTTATTAACTTCAGAAATGGCTTAGTGATGCTCAAGGTGGCTGGATCTTTTGCTTTGTGGGTGTAAAAAAAAATGATTCTGGATTATGTTGTAACTATACAAGCTACTACAAGAGGAGTATCCTTCTTGTAGCAATCACTTAATTCCTCTTCGAGACCTCATATCGAAAATTGGATTGAAGGCAATTCATAGGAGGTGGTGTAGGTAGTGGAAAAGTGGAAGGCAAAGCATTTTCTAGTTTTTTTCTTTGTGTAGGGTAGAGTGGAATTTGAAGATGAATTTTGGCTAGATGGAGTGGATGAGTGATGAAGGGGTGCTAATGGACCTCTCCCAACAATTTATAAAGAAAATATGACCTTTGGACCCATTTTGTCCAATCTAATCTACCTCCTGTAGCAATTCAGGTTGCTCTTGTAGCAAAACAGGGCCTCTTGTAGCAACTTAGGACAGTCTTGTAACACTTCAACAAGGAGGAAAAACATGGTCCAATTGCTGGCTAACTGATGGAGAGAGGTAGGGAGGTGAATGAAGAGGGTGAAAATGCAATGGATGGCTGGAAAAATGGAGGAACAAATTTGTAGAATCTATTATGTAGTCATGGTTCTTTTAACTGTCTCGAGTCCTGCAAAAGAGAGATGTTAGCAAAATTGGTGTAACAACTCCTTCATTGTGTGTGTGTGCTTTTTTTGAGACATGTAGGTTTCCCCTACAGAGGTTTTCAACTTGCATGTAATGCCCCACTTAAATCTTATCCTACAAATTGTGTTAATATTTACATTATCTGAAAATATTGAGGAATATTGGTCTAAAATAAATTTATGATTTTCATTATTCAAATTCCCCACTTACCTTCTCAATTTGAATATTGTGTAGGATATGGTCTCCTTCCATTAATTCAAAATATATTTATTCATTCACACACCCCAAGGTACCCTCACATTTAATAAGGAGAAGACAAAGTCCTCTCCATCTTATCATCAATATATATTTATTCATTTCACATTCCCCAATGTACCCTCACATTTAATTGGGAGAAGACATAGTCCTCTCCATCTTATCATCAATATATATATTTATTCATTTCACATTCCCCAATGTACCCTCACATTTACTAAGGAGGAGACATGGTCCTCCCCATGTAATTACACTTCACATTCCCAATTGTACTTCCCCATTAAATTCTCAATTTTAAATTCATATCACAATTCCAAATGTACTCTAGCTTGGAAGAGAAGTCAACCAAGGATGGGTGAGAGTTAATGACATTAATGAGAGGTGGTTGAGGAAAGAGGGTATAAAAGGGAAGGGGGAAGGAAGAAGAGGGGAGTTGGAGTTTTGCTTAGGATTGTGGGGGTTGGTTGTGATTGTTTGGCCTTGTTATGATTTTTGGGAGACCTTGGAAACCTGTGGAGGTTTCTTGGGTTTGAGAGGAGGAAAGTATCATTATCTAGTTTTGCACATTCTTCTTGAGGACACACTATATCTGGTTGGACTTGGGCACGGAGGGCTAGGGAACCTGTGGAGGTTTCATGGGCTAGGAATTTATTTCCTAGTTGGCTGGGAGGTAAATCCGGTTGGGTCAGTCAGAAGGAGCGTTCAGCTGGAGCTATCAGACAAAGGTATCATCATCAACCGCCGGAACAGGTATTTTTCCATGGACTACTCTTGTTAAGTTGATGGAATGCTCACCTTAATTTATGTTGCTTATGATAAAATGATTAAATGTTAAATGTTTAAAGCTATGTGAAAAGGTCAGCAAGCTCCTTTTTTATTTATAAATTAACAGAAAAATAGATATGTTAGTGTATAACGAAATAAAGGCTCTAATAATAGGATTCAGGTCCTTACATTGCATGCCTGCCCTAGGCACCTTAGAGGAGGTTTTCACCTGGGGATATTTTCATCTTTTTATTTTATTTTGTTTTATTTTTGCTCTTGGGATGCCTTAGGGAGGTATTCAACCCTAGAGTTGGAATTAAATGCCTTAAAGAGGTTTTCACCTGGGCCCTTTTTTTAATTTTATAATCTATGTGAATTGAAGACAATGAGCCTCCCAATCACATTCAATTATCTGTTGATTGAACTAATAAAATCTTCCTTGGATAGAGGTATTTTATACAACTTCAACCTATAACCATTGACAAGTAAGGGAATCCCTTGCTCATCAATTGTTCTGATCTAGATAGACCCATTCTCATGACATTTATCTACTAGGTAGGGACCCAACCATCTTGTCATTAATTTCCCCTTGAAATCCTTGAATATGGAATCATACAACAAGGCCCAATCACCTTCCTGCTGTAATCTCTACTGAATTCAACCAAACCATTAAGTTGGAGAAATCTCATCTGTTGTGTTGTAGTGAAGTCCAAGTCTCATTGGCTTCCATCCTTAAGGTGTTGTATTCAAATTCAATAGACAATAGGGCCTTCTTCCCATAAACTAGTTCAAATGGAGTGAATCTAGTGGTGGTCTTCCAAGTGGTGTTGCAGGCCGAAGTGGCTTCTACAAGTCTGTCTGCCTAATATTTTCTGCTGCTTCTAAAAACCTTGGTCATAATGTTCTCCAATGCTATGTTTATAATCTCCAATTTCCCATTTTCCTGAGGGTGATAGGTAGTGGATGTCCTGTGATTGATGTGATGTTGCCTCATGAGATCTTGAATCATATTTGATGTAAATTGTGCTCCTTGATCAATGAATAGATCCCTTGGAAAAAAAAACTTGTAGAAGATGTTCTCTCTCATAAATTTATCCACCTTTTTCTTAATTGTTGCTTTAATTTCCTTTGTTTCAGCCCATTTCAATAGGTAATCAATGGACATAATGATATACTTCCTCTGTCCTGATGGGGGATCAATGGGCCCAATGAAATACATGCCCCACTTCTCAAATGACTCTAGAGTCACTTAAGGTTGTAAGGTAACTTCATCCTTAGTTGTGGGCTTACCCATCCTATGGCACTGATCACACCTAGTGATGTACCCTCTTGCATCTTGATGTAAAGCGGGCCAGTAGTAACCTGCTTGTAGAACTTTGAAGGTTTTCCTGTTAGCAGCAAAGAGTCCCCCACAAGGTCTATTATGGCATGCTGAGAGGATGTCAAAGACCTCCTCTTCCCTCACACATCTCCTCAGGATCTGATCTCGCCCCAATCTGAAAATATTTCCCCCAATCTAAGTGGATGGGGCACTCTTTCTAACAATCTTGCTCTTCTCCTTGGAGTATAGGTTAGGAGGAAACCTCCCAACAACCAAGTAGTTGTTTGTATTAGAAAACCAAGAAGAAAGCACTAAGATGGCGAAGAGATGTTCATCTGGAAGTTGACCATCTACCATTTCTTCCTTTTCTATAGGCAAGGTTAGTCTTTACAAAAAATCTACAACCACATTCTCTTTCCCTGTTTTATTAATAATAGTCAAATCAAATTGCTGCAATAAAAACAACCATCTAATTATCCTAGCATTGATATTGGGTTTATTCATTAAATACTTAATGATGGCATGATTATTGTGAACAAAAGTTTGATAACGAGTGATATAATGCCTAAACTTGTTCAAAGAATGTACCACAACCAAGAATTCATTTTCAGTGATTGTATAATTCAACTCAGTTTTAGAAAGGTTCATACTAATAAATAGATAACATAAGGACATTTATCTTCCACTTGTCATCAGGCATCCCCTACAGATTTATTAGATGCATCTGTGTGTATATGGAAAGGTAATGCCCAATTGGGACCTCTAAGGATGGGTGCAATAGTCAGCTTGTCTTTTAGTACCTCGAAGGCTCCTTGAAAGTTTATTTTCGAACAAAAATTTGAATCTTTAGCGAGTATTCCAAACAAGGGTGAAGCCAGTTTACTAAATTATTTTATGAACCTTCTATAATACCTATCTAATCCAAGGAAACTCTTGACATCTTTTCTTGTTAAGGTATATGGACCCTTTTGATGATGGAACTTTTGTTTGGGTCAACATGTATCCCTTCCTTGGTTATAGAATGGTCAAGGACAGTCCTTGCATCCATAAAAAATCACATTTCTCATGACTTAATGAAATATTCATTTTAATGCATTTCTTTAAGGCTTTGAACATATTAGAAAGAGCTTCCTAGAAGTCACATCCATAAGGGGTGAAATCATCCCTGTATATCTCAACAAAGTCATGAACAACTTCAACAAAGGTACTTATAACTTTCCTCTGGAAAGTAGCTAGGGGATCACACAGACCAAACAGAAGGAATCTATAGGAAAAGGTACCCTAAGGACATGTGTATGTGGTCTTATCTTGGTATTTAGGGCTGATCTATATTTAGTTATATCCACTAAATCCATCTAGGAAGGAGAAAAATTTCTTCCTTGCAAGGCCACCTAGGGCTTGATCAATGAAGGGTAAAGGAAAATGGTCCTTCTTTGTGGCCTTATTAAGTTTCTAGTAGTCAACTGATCCAGGAGGATCTTATCAGTCCAGTGTATCTAGAGAGTTCAGGTCATCTTAAGCTTTGCCAGTGTTCTTCATTGTCTAGTGTTGTCCTCAGTTCTTCCGGTGTTGGTTACTTCGTCATGGTAGATGTGGTCCAAATTGTCAATCAATGGTGTTTGATGATTGATTGTCACATGGTGACAATATCATTTGTAATAAGCCTAAACCTAGCACTAAAACTATGGTGTAAAACCCTAATGCTAGAACCTAGTGGCTAAACCTATGCACTAAAAACCATATGAAAATAACCCACTTCGAACTTTATTGTAAAATCTATGCAATACAAATACAACACCACAGTCTCTAACCATGTGGGTTTGGAGACCCGAACAGGACCACATATGTGAACACCGCTCACAGTTAGCCTTCACCGCAGTGGAAATCAGCTTAACTGTAGGTCTCAACCACGGCAGAGATTCAACATGTGAACAGTTAGCTCACAGTTTGGAAGCTGCAGTCTTGAAGCCTTAACCACAATGGAACCGCCATAGTCGGAGTTCACAATTGTCACATGCATAGTTGGAAATGCCGCATTGTTAGCCGGAACCACCATAGGGTGACCACAGAGGTGGAAGCCTTGGTTAGACCGCGACAGTCGCATGCTCACTGTCCCATTTCTCCATACCGATATTTAACCGTTAGCGGGTTCGGGGTTATCCAAGGTCTTGTTTGGGTTTTATTTGTTAGTTTTATGCTATATTAATATAACCACCATGAACCCTATCCTAAGGTGTCAGCTAGTCATAAGACCGAGCCCCTAAGAATTCAAAAAAAACCATTCATGCCCATCCGAGGCCTTGAATGCACCTGCAACATTATAAATACATGATTTTTCTCATGTAAAAGGCATTAGAGTGATTTTGAATCTTGTAAGCAGATGTTGAGCCAGAGAGGCAATTATTGATTTAAGTGTATCTTGGCTGCCCGGAGGTGGAATTGGGAACCGAGACAAGTGTTGGAAAGCTAGGAGAGATAGATTTCTGTTGACAAATACCAGAAGTGTCTGCATGCAAATTCAGTTTGGAGTTTTTGCTGTGTAAAAGACCTCTTTAAATCAATCCTAATAAAGTGGATGCCCATATTGAAAGCGGACTCGAAGACGTAGTCCATCAGGATGAACTCCGTAATAAATGTTTGTTGTCTTCTGTCTCTGTTCTTACTGCAAATTAATGCTTAAATATGTTTCTTAAGTTATTTATTCAATATTAAATCAACTGCTTTCCTTTAGTCTTCCACATTCAGTACTTAAGGTTAATAATCAATTCACTGTTGGAAATTAATCACTTATACTTCAGTTTTAGTTTATGATCGATTTCAGATCATATAATTTGGTATCAAAGCAAGTTGTGTTTTGTAGAATTTTTGCCAGTGAATTTTATCCAGATCTAACAGTTTAGGAGTTTGATCCAGAGATTGGAAAGCGAAAAATCGCTCATAAGTCAACCATGATAGGATCTGATGCAAGTGAAACTCATGAAGAGAAGATGAGCGAGTAACAATTTCAGAAAGTGTTTTTAAGCATGCAACAGTTTTTGGATAATTCTACGAAGATAAGAAGACGAGAGATGTAGCTTCTTCTTCAAAGACATCAAAGGAGGACAAGGGTAAAGGCAAGGCTGATAAACCTCCTTATCCTCAATCATCTCCATCATCATATTCTTCTTCTTATTCTTCCAGTTCAGATTCTGAAACAGAAAAGAAACCTAAGAAAACATCTCTTTTGAAACATGATGTAAAATTTGAGCTATCTATTTGTGGAGTACTAAAGAAGGTATGTTTTTGGTAATTATTTCAGCATATTTTCATTAGAACTTACAAACCTTTTGCATCATGAACTAGGAAAATGATAAGGGATTGTAATAAAACTTGTGAGATTAATGTGCAAAACGAAAACACTGACCATTGTCATTTTCTTATGCAGGAGGAAGGAAAAATGAAAAGCTGTCGTTCCAAAGGAGAGGACAAGGATGGGTTAACTGCTGTCCCTTTGACGGAGAACCGTATCCAAACAAGGCAAAAAAAATCAAAGCGAATCAGCCCTGGAAAGGAAGTGGAGATATTGGCTTGGTGCAAGAAAGAAAAGAGATAACTAAGGACTAACGGTTCGGCGAATCCCTCAGGATCCCTTGATCCTGAGGGATCGCTGCTTTAACTATTTTTTGCACCTAGACATCTCCGCCTTCACCATTATAAAAGAGGCAGCACTGTTAGCTCGAGGGATTTTTCGAGTCCTTATGTTTTATGTAATTTCTCTTAAGATTGAAACTTTGATCATCGAGTCTCATTGAGAGCTGATCTACTATAATTCCGTCTTATGCGTTAATACAAACTCGGTTGCTATTTCATCTCTGAGTCTGGAATAACTTCAAGCGGTGTACCCATGGAGGCTAAGGGCCCGACCCTGGAGGACACTTGCTCTTGTACTATTACGTTTGGTTTATGCGTGGTTTGCTTATCAGCGTTATTTGGTAATTTGATGTGTTTTGTTAGTTTACATCACATGCTCTGTTATGTTTAATTTACTGAGGTTTCTAAAGACAAAACTCTTGCATTAACTCTGCAACGTATCACTATTCTTTTAAGTGTTGATATAATAATGTCGGTCTTGACAAAATATTGTTGCTGTTCAATTACATAGCCTCTGTGCTGTGCACTTATTCATTGATATTACGAATTCATCTTAGCGATTATGTCTCTGCGATTGTTGAGTTTATAGACATTGCTATTCCATTTTTAAATGCAGTCATACTCTTTCTAACTGAGATTGATAGCTGGATCAGATTACTATTAAGGTGTGCCTTGTGTATGTATGTGAGGTTTTAAAGCGTTGTTCTATAATTCATCATTAATCAGTGCTGTTCCATTTTGGTGTGTTGTTCAATTCATCCTTAAGAGTGAAGGATTGCCATTTGATTCCTGTAGGTCACGATTCGTGCATTTAATCTTGTAGACTAAGGTGTTACTGCTTCTTAGACTTAGTTGTTGTTACAGTTTCCTGTTTTCTGTTCCATTTCATATTTGTTGTTCTATTCCTTAATTGCTGTCCCATTTCTTATCTTCCGTTCCATTTCTTGTCATTTGTTATTTTGGTGTGAATAACGATCCAAGGCTATAGTGAGCACTGATATTTACTGTCTGGCTCCCAGGTCCATGATCTGTTCTCTGATTTCTTTTAGTTCCATAAGTTTACAAAGGGATGAGTCACTGCTACTGAACCCTTGACTGATAAATTGCTTAGTTTTCTGAGTGTGTGGTTTAATCTTTTGAAGTAGTTTGCTGTAAACAAGCATCCGTTTAATCTTGTATTTTGAGCATTGTACTACTAGCATTACTCTGGAAAATGATAGCCTCAGACTGAGACACTCTTTGAAATAAAAAAACGTTCCTGGATTGACAAACTAATGTGAGGTAATTAGAGGTGAAAGATACCCTTTTTATAGCTCGACATTTTGGTGTCGTTGCTGGGGAAAGAGTGTAGCCATTTGTTCTTTTTCAGAGTAGTGTGAGAACCTGCTAGGGAAGAATTGGGTTTTAAAAACGGAAGGTAAGAACCTACATGTGGAGCATGTAACAACCCTCCTCCTTTGCCCACTTTCCTACAGATTTGCTGTTGTTTTTTTTGGGTAGAATCTAGCAGTTGATTTGTGTGCATGACTAAGCAGAAAAAGCCAGAAAAGAATTCCAAACCTCTATACAAGCCAGAATAAGCTAAGGGGCCGGTGACCCTTAGCCGATCAACTTTCATAGATGAAATCTTCAAGAAAGCAGAATCTCAGCCTTCAGTAGGACCCAGAAAAGTTATTTCTAGATAGCTTACTAGTTCCCTTCAGGCCACAGGATCACCATCTATAGCCTTTGCTGAGGTGCATAGTCAAACTGAGGAGCAGGACTTTCAAGAAATTGAAAATTCTACTCCAGAACTATTGCAAGAAGGGAATTTCAGCAATCTTTGTGAAGGAGGAGGAGAGACAGGGGAAACTGAGGAACCGAGGTCTCCTCTTGGGACAACTCAGCCATAAAACAACCCAAACAAGGGAAGTGCTGCAAAAATCATTGTTGAAGAAACCCAATCTCCTCAGACATTAGGCACTCTCATTATCCCAGACAGAGGAAGTGTTATGAAAACCATTCCTATTAAATCCATTCCTTCTCAACCGAGGAATACCCTCCTAGATATCCCAGAAGGTTATTGGCATATATTTGACCAAATGGCTCAAAACCAGCCAAACACCCAAACCTCTACATTGCAATACCCCATAGTGGATATTGCAGCAAATGCGCCCATGAAAGCAATCCCTCTTCAGCATATCCCTACATTCCACGGTCTTACATCAGAAGATCCGGATGCATTTTTATTTGAGTTCGATGTGCTGTGTAGGGGATATGATTACACCACCGACCCCCAGAAACTAAAATTATTTCCTTCTACATTAAAAGGGGTTGCCTTAAGATGGTTTATGGGATTAGGTGGCAGGGTTATAAATAACTGGGATCAAATGAAAGAATCTTTTCTAAAGAAATATCAGGACTATTGCAGGTCTAGAGAACTGAATGATGAAATATTCCAAATGGTAGCTAGACCAAATGAAACATTAGAGGAGTATGTGGAACGTTTTCAGTATAATCTTCAAAGATCTCCTTATGCATCACTACCTTTACCTGATAATGTGTTGAAAACATCATTAATTAGGGGCATGAAGGAACAATGGATCGAAACATTAAACATTATGGGAAAAGGAGATATTTATCATGAAAAATTTGCTGACATTATTGACTTATGTATCAGGAGCTCGAGAGGTAGCACAAGATTAAAACTGGCAGAACATGATCGGTTTGTAAGAGATAATAAAATTTCGACAGAAGGAGTAACGCGTGTAGAAATTGGAAATCTATTGGAAAATTTTAAAACTGATATATTAGGGACGCTAACTACACAACTTGATGTTATGCAGGCCAAGCAGAAGCAAATGGAGGCAGAACAGAATTTGGCAATCTTCTATCCCCGATGTAGGAAGAAACATAGCCATAAGGAGTGTCCACTAGATGCAGTACAAACATGCACCATATGCACAAAAGATCACCTTACGGAAAGTTGTACCTCACTTCCCGGATTAAAAGCAGTATATAGGAAGCATAAGAAGAGCTAGAATCGGTATATTTTCTCAATCAGCGCCGTCAGTGGCAGCCACGAAAATCTGGTATGTTTTCGGACCCGACCTCTTCTTTTCAGTCTCCGCAGTATAATTCTCAACAATATAATATGTGGCAAAGTCAATCCCAACCCCCGTTTCCAAACTGGTCACCACAGTTGTTTCCTTCATCAACCCCGTGGCTGAATCAGGCAAGCCAATATGGTTGGCCGAATCTTCCCTATACCCCACCATATTGGCAAAGTAACACATACCCACCACAATGGACTCCCCCTACTTCACAAAGTTCAGCCTGGAAGACAAACTGGCAAAGACCGATGCATCAGCCAGTAGGAACCATGCCGCTCCCTCAACCTACACTGCCAGCCTTACAACAAAATCCCCAGTCTAATTTGAGGCCGCAACTCCCAGCCCAACCCAACCCTAATCTAAATAACAGACCGGTCCAATCTGTCCAAATAGTAGAAACATCAGAAATAGGAGCTGATCTGAGGGAGTGTAATGATCTTCAGCTAAGATCTGGGCGTATTATTGAAACTGAGGGAGATAAGACAACCCATGTGGTGGGCCCCAGTATCGAAGCAATAATGTTGCAACTCCTGGGACTCCCTTCTTTACTTTTATCAACCCGGTAGTTCGTAACAAACTTGGAAGCGATGGTGCTGTATGCACAAGTACTAGCTCTTGTCGTAGTTGTCACTTGGTCAGCTGGCACAAGTCCGCTAGGAGCTTAAGCCAACTTCTATGAGCTCTTAGAAGAAGCTTTTTAACTGATGAATGAAAGCTAACTCAAAGGGGATAATTTACTTGTGGAAAGAAACTGGAAAGCGGAAAGGAAATGCAAACCCTAATTTTACCAGCTAGCCCTATTGATGCAGAAAAGAGGATGCAAGCTACTGAAAGAGATGCCATTGACTTCTAGGAAGGTAAAATGCATGTGTCTAAGTTATCACTATCTGAAGAAAACATCTTTTTGTATTTTTGAATAAGTTGTCACAATTATCATGCATACAATTTAACTGTTTTTGACTGTGCAGAGGTGGATTGGCGAGAGGAAATTATTGGAAGAGGTCGGGAAGGTTCAGAGAGGGCCTAAGGGGTCCCTAACACCCTTCCAGAGAGTTTCACATAGTTTGGCTATCAAGAAACCTCATTCGTGAGCTTCTACAGGAAGTCTGCAGGGGTTCTACAGGATGTTCAGAAATTTCTACAGGATGTTTAAAAATTGGATTTTGGAGGATGGGTGAGTGAGGGAAGATGCATGAATGGATATGGAGGTAGGATAGGGGTCTGAAGTGGCCTAGGGACTAGTGGATGGAGTGGTGAGAAGGTGTATATAGCTAAGTTGGCTCAAAGAAGGTTTAAACAATGATGTACAAAAACTAGGGTTATGTGAGCAAATGTGGCAAACGTGAGGTAAGGATTCTATGTAGAGGGTGGAGTGGATGGTGCTGATGGAGAATAAGCAGATGAAGGAGTGGTACAGGTTCTCTACAAGTCGTTTTTCCAATCTGAACCAATAAAGACTTGTAAATTCAAAGACCTAGTTATGTTGACCTAATATGCTAGTTGCCAGTAAAGAGAATGAACGGAAGTGTGACCTGCAATGAAACCATGTATTTTAACTCATGAAACTAAGAAAACAAAAGTCTGAACTTGTAACCAACTTATACACATGAAAATCAAACACTAGTGATTGCATGGCAAAGCAAAATCAGTGTTTTTGTGGGCAGCAAAGTCATCCTAGTCACAGCTCCTGATCCCACTGAGGGAGAGGTGAAACCACATATGTTTGATGGCCTTTTTCTTGAAGCTTTTTCTGTTAACAACCTATCAACTAAATCTGAGCATGAAAATCTATTTTACTCATCAAAAACAACCTAAATAACAAAAAAAGATTTAAATCTAAATAGCAGATTTTATTCTAAGAATGCAGCAAAGACACATGAAAGTAAACAAAGGAGGTACTGGGTGCTTGAGATGGGCCCAACCCCAAGAGATACAGCCTCCTAAGAGAGATTTAGAGCTGGTGCAAAGCTGGATTCATCTTTATTGATCAAAAGAAATGTTACATTCCAAAAACTGTCCACAAGGAGAACTTGAAAATGTGCTGAAAGAAAAGCTAATCTACTGCCTAAAAATCGAACTACAAAATGACTACAAAATGAATACAAAATGACTAACTACCGGCTAACTGAAATGAGGCCCTAAGCCCTCTTATTTATACAAATTGAGGACCCCAACAGTCCTCCTAAACTTTAGGGACTCGGCTGCCCAAAACTTGCAGTTAACAGCAGTCCTACTTGACTTGCTTGGCTGCCCTTGTGTTAATTGATTTGGTGGCCCTTGAACTCTGAGCTGATGGTGGAGAATTCGAGGTAAGGGCCCATAAATGAAGGGAACACCTTCCTAAAAATCCTCTCCACGAATTTGGCTGCCAAGTGCTCATTTCAACCCTTGATTTTGTCTCCAAATTGACCAAAAAGACTACACAAAGCACACATTAGACTTGTTGGCATAATGACTAACCCAATTCACTCTATTAGCATAAATATAATGAAAAACATGCAATAAACAAATGAGAATGGTGGATTAATTCGAATTAGGAGGTTGAATGAGCCCAAATAATTATCCATTTTTGGGGCTCATTATCATGTTGAAATTCAGTTACCTAGAGAACGTCTATCACAAGAAGAGGATGTGAACAAACAACAAACTCATAACCAAACAACCACATCCTCTCCCCCATTCCCAGAATGATTAATCATACCTCGACCTACACAATATCTTGATTTTGACATTCTGGGAGAATTACAAAATTTGTACATAAAAATTCGATTCCTCCAAGCCATTCAAGACATTCCGATATATGCAAAGACTATCAAAGAATCGTGTGTAAAGAAATCAAGGAGGAATATGGAAAATAATCCAAGAGTCCAAGTAGTTGGCACTCTATCTGACTTGTTATCAGGAAAAGAAACACCCATTAAATACGAAGACCCAGGAAATCCAATAGTCACCATACAAATTTATGGTCAAACTTTCCCTAATGCCTTAGTTGATCTAGGAGCTGCAATCAACATCTTAACAACTACTACTTGCCAAAAGCTAGGCATTACATCTGTAGAACCCACTTCTACTTTGCTAGAGCTGGCTGACCGATCTGTGGTTAGGCTAGAGGGCACACTACATGATGTCATGGTATCTGTTGACTCCTGGGAATATCCGACTGATTTTCTGATAATAAATCCCAAAAGCCGACTTGATGGACACCCATTGATTTTAGGTAGACCTTGGCTTGCAACTGCCGATGCCTATATTGGCTGCCGACAAGGAAATATGACCATAACGAGGGGAGCGAATATCAAGAACTTAGCTTTATACCCTCCAGCATAGCCAAGTGTCACAATGCTCAAAACTAATAAGCACACTGTATCATACCTTACTGACAACATTTTATCTCCATTAACTATACAAGAGGCACTTGATTTTAAAGATTAGACAGAGGACAATGCCATTAATAAATTTATTAGTCAAACTGAATTCAGATCCCACACACAGTGTCACATGATAGAGGCAACATTTGATAACGAATTAGAAGAAGATCCTCTTAAAGATACACATGATCAAATGATACCTGTTACCTCTGTTGCAAATAGTAAAATTGTGGAAATCGAACCGGGAAAGATATTAAAAATTAGTGCCAACCTCACCTCCGAACAAGAAACGAAGCTCATCCATATGTTGAGGAAATATAAAGAATCATTTGCATGGGACTATCCTGATATGAAAGGAATTGACCCTCAATTATGCACACACCACATTTACATAGAAAAAGATGCGAGACCCGTTCGCTAGCCTCAGAGGAGACTTAATCCTCATCTAAAGGATGTGGTAAAAGCTGAACTTCAAAACTTTTAGATGTCAATTTCATCTATCCTATCTCCGATAGTAAATGGGTCTCCTCGCTTGTGGTGGTACCAAAAAAGAATGGGAAATGGAGAATTTGTGTGGACTACAGAGAACTAAATAAAGAAACACAAAAAGACCACTTCCCCCTCCCATTCATCAACCAAGTATTAGACACTTTGGCAGGAAAGAAATTCTTTTCTTTCCTGGATGACTTCAATGGATACAATCAGATTCAGGATTGCCCCTGAAGACCAAGACAAAACCACTTTTACTTGTCCGTGGGGAACATTTGCCTATAGAGTTCTACCTTTTGGCTTATGCAATGCTCCTGCCACATTCCAAAGGGCTATCCTCAGCATTTTTGCAGACTTAATAAATGAAGGACTTGAAGTATACATGGATGAATTTACACCGTATGGAGACGATTTCGATCGGATACACTGGAAAAAGTCCTACAACGCTGCATTGCTACCAAGCTTTGTTTAAGCCATGAAAAATGCTATATGATGATGACTAAAGGACTTATTCTAGGACACTTTATTTTAGCAACTGGCATTCAGGTAGACCCAACCAAAATCCAAATAATTTATCTTATTCCCACTCCTACCACTCAAATGGAGGTACGCAGTTTTCTTGGATTTTCTGGTTATTATAGTAGGTTTATAAAACATTTTTCGCATATTGCTGCACCTCTGTATGCACTAACTGGTAACATTGATTTTCTTTGGACAGAAAAATGTGAACGTGATTTCCAGGATCTGAAGAAGCTTGTGTCCACAGCTCGAGTCCTTCAAGGACCAAATTGGGATTTTCCATTTCAGATATTATCTGATGCCTCAGATATAGCCATTGGAGTAGTCCTTGGGCAGGAAGAGGATAAAAAACCATACGCAATTTATTATATTAGCAAAAATTTATCCCCTGCTGAATTAAATTACATTGTTACTAAGAAAGAATTTCTAGCTGTAATACATGTTGTCAATAAGTTTAGACATTACATTACTGGATATCCTGTTATCTTATATACAGAGCATTCTGCCATCAAATATTTAGCAAACAAGCCTATCACAAATGGCAGAATAACTAGATGGCTGATTTTATTGCAGGAATTTGATATTACAATCAAGGATTGACCTGGAAAAGAAAATCCTGTAGCCGATTTTCTCTCAAGAATGCCAAAGCCAATTGATGCAGCAGCAGTGGAAGATCAATTTCCGGACGAGCATCTGTTTGCTGTGGCTATTCAAACACCCTGGTATGCTGATGTTGCCAATTACCTAGCAGTAGGTAAACTACCGAAACATCTAACCCCTAACGAGTGGAAACAAATTGTTCAGAGGAGTGCTCAATTCTCGTGGGTTGGAGGCTACCTGTTCCACACAGGGGCAGACATGCATATCAGAAGATGCGTTCGAGAGGATGAAATCTTTGACATTTTAAAAGCTTTCCATGATGGACCATGTGGCGGACATTTTGCCGATCGCAGAACTGGACATAAGGTGCTGCAAACAGGGTATTATTGGCCTACAATTTTCAAAGATGCAAAGAAATTCGTCCAAGCTTGTGATAGTTGCTAGAGAGCAGGACGCCCTGGTCAGTCCGATGAGATGCCCTTGAACCCAAAGTTAGTCATTGAACCATTCGAACGATGGGCCCTTGATTTTGTCGGACCAATTAACCCACCCTCAAACCGGAAAACATATATTCTGGTGGCAACATAATATGTCACCAAATGGGTTGAGGTAGAGGCGTTGCCAAGAGCTACAGAAGATTCTGTCATACAGTTCTTGTTCCATATATTTGTGCGTTATGGCCTTCCAAGAGATATAATTACAGACGGTGGACCACAGTTTGCTGGGAACAAAATAGCTGCAACACTCAAAAACTATCATGTCCAGCATAAAATCACTACTCCATACCACCCACAGGCAAATGGTCAGGTAGAAAGCAGCAATAAAATAATAGAAGCAATCCTAACAAAAACAATTGCGTCACATAGACGTGATTGGGCTGCCAGACTACCAGAGGCACCGTGGGCTTACAGAACAACATGGATAAGTACCACTGGTTACTCACCTTATCAATTAGTGTTTGACAAGGAACCCATTTTTCCCATAGAATTCGAAATCCAAACACTGCGAACAACACATGAATTTGGCTTAGATTTAACTGAGGCACAGATCAATCGATTACAACAGATCAATGAGCTCGATGAAATCAGGCTCTCTGCACTCCAAAATACTGCACTTATCCAACAACAGCGAGCTAAATGGCATGATGCTCTCATTAAAAATAAAGTCTTCCACGAAGGAGACTGGGCACTTTTGTACGATTCCAGGTTTCAGGACTTTCCCGGGAAACTCCAGACTCGTTGGTTGGGACCATACAAAATCCAGAAGGTACATGACAATGGTACTCTTACTCTAATCACTATTAACGATTCTGGATATGCCTTCAAGGCAAATGGCCACTGAGTTCGCCTTTATCGCAAACCACTCACTCGGGAGTCCTTCTGCCAGCAGCTACGCCAAGACTCTGATATGGAAATTTTGGGGGAGGGAGAGAAGTCTTCCTCACCTGTGATTCATTAAGTAATTTATCTTTTTTTTCACAGTATGTACATAATTTCTTTTGTTTTGGTTTCGTACATATTTTTGAATCAAACGCTTTGCTGTTACTTTTCGAAGCAGCAGCAACGTTATTATTTTTGTTGTTCCTTTTCTCAAAGGGACAACATTTTCGTTCTGCTGTTCCTTTTTCAAAAGAACAACACCTTTTGGATCAGCCGTCATTTTGCTTTAATTTTGTTCTTTTTCTTTATTTTTTGCTTTCTACTGTTCCTTTTCCAAAGGAACAACACTTTTGCTTTTCGTTGTTCCTTTTCCAAAGGAACGACATTTGTGTGTTTTGCTGTTCATTTTCCAAAGGAACAACATTTTCGATTTTTGTTGTTCCTTTTCCAAAGGAACGACATTTGTGTGTTTTGCTGTTCCTTTTCCAAAGGAACAACATTTTCGATTTTTGTTGTTCCTTTTCCAAAGGAACGACATTTGTGTGTTTTTCTATTCCTTTTCCAAAGGAACAACATTTTTTATTTTTGCTGTTCCTTTTCCAAAGGAACGACATTTGTGTGTTTTGTTGTTCCTTTTCCAAAGGAACATCATTTTCGATTTTTGCTGTTCCTTTTTCCAAAGGAACAACATTTGTGTGTTTTGCTGTTCCTTTTCCAAAGGAACATCATTTTCGATTTTTGTTGTTCCTTTTCCAAAGGAACGACATTTGTGTGTTTTGCTGTTCCTTTTCCAAAGGAACAACATTTTCGATTTTTGCTATTCCTTTTCCAAAGGAATGACATTTGTGTGTTTTGTTGTTCCTTTTTCCAAAGGAACACCGTTTCCGATTTTTGCTGTTCCTTTTCCAAAGGAACGACATTCGTGTTTTCTGCTGTTCCTTTCCCAAAGGAACAACATTTTTGATCTTTGTTGTTCCTTTTTCCAAAAGGAACACCACTTGTATTCTTTTTCTCTACCTCTTTGAAACAGCAACATCCTCGTATTCCTTTTACTTATGCTTGCTCCCCTTGCTGTTTGAATTAAGGATGCTTACTGTTCCTGTTCTTTCAAGTCTTTTGGAATACAGCTATGCACTTATGCAATGGATACAAAATCACAACATACTGAAATCAGGGGAATTATAAAATCGTTATTTTTATAAGGAATTGCTCTGAATTGGTAAAAGGATAGAGGGAAGGACACACTTACCCATTATCTTTTGTTGTCATTGTTTCACTAACTCTGCTCTGATTGGTTATCTTTATCATGTTGGTTCCTTTTAAATCCTCTTTGATTATTATTCAGGAATAGAAGCAAAGGGTTTATATATTCCTATTGAGATGTTAAGACTTCTTCCACCATTCCTACTCTTAAAGAGTGTTGAACCACCCTTTGTGTATAAATGGGAAAGTACTTTATGAAAAAGAAAGAAAAAAGAGCAAACTGACTTGTTTATATAAAGATGTCAAATGCAGGATAGGGGGTCTCATCAAGAGCCAGCCTACCATGATCATGAGGAAGAAAGTGAAGTGGCATTCCCACTATGGCCACCACACTAGGGATATGGTCCAAAAGGTATATCAAATAAAGAACCCTTGGAACAGGAGGTCTCATCACGAGCCGGCCTGCCCACCTTTCGCTCCTTCCTCGTGAATGGCATTATGGCTAACTAGTCACCAAGCCAGCATAATGGCCTACATTTTGACATCACACAACACTTCCTAAGCATACACAAAGGATCATGGTTCCATGGGTGAAATAAACAACTCTGCCAAGGTTATGGACACCTGTCGGTAGCAGAGCACTGTTAATGGTATCGAAGTCACATTATTTACACCAATAGGTAGTTATTAGCACCCTTCTGTTTCTTATACCTTAGTAATCAATCACATAAGATGAATGCATATTATTTTCCGAACCATACAACGCATGTAAATATATTATCACCAATCATGACAGAACAATTGATAATGACCGCATGAGACTCGGTATGTACGACAAACGTCCTATCCTCCCAACCTCGCATCATATCACAGCAGTCTCTCACGTATTAAGCGATCCAACTTGACACCTCGATTTCGGTAATCTGCTACCTTTGTAAACATGGCATATTGCCATACGCTGTTCCTTTATGACTCTGCTTCAGAACAGAACGGCACGCCGCTCCTTTATTTGACGGTCGGGACGACCTATCACATTGCGGGAGGGGGAGGTTAACCTCATCATTCCTTGGATGACGTGTCAGACCGTTATTCGGGAAACTGCGTACTTGGGAATAGCACGGCTCAACGATATACTATTTTTTTATTTTTTGCATGACTTTCTATTCCTAAGCCATTTCCATTGTATACTCTGCAACATTAGATTTTGAGCGAGTCTTGCGTTTGTCAGCCTCTCTGTGTTTTAACAGTGTGAACAGCTACCGTTCCATTGTCAAAATTCTGATATTTTACAGCAAAACCATAAACATGGGAGGAAGATCGATTCAGAGAGAACCGCAGGTGTTAACAGTCTCTGATGCTGCACGGGAAATCCTAGCAAGAGCCGGGTGGCTAACTTATCTCAATCGGGGAGACACATAGCAGTCACCGATGACATAATCACAGAGGTCTCGCGACTACCAGCCATTGGACCTGTATGGACGCTAAAGAAGGAGAGATTGCAGAAGATTATAGAAACCTTCCAGGAGGAAGGCCAGAGCCTGACAATTAGAGGAAAGGGGGTTCTGCCAGCAGCATTAGGAGAACCGTGGGCGGAATTTGCAAAGACCATTCAAAGCTACATCACCTGTGAAGGAAGAAAAGACGTGGTAAGACCACGGCACCTTAAACTTTTAGCTGTGTTAAAGCAAAAATGCTCTGTAAATTTACCTGCATTTTTGAATTCATTACTGCATGATGTTGCACGGAGCATGAAAAAGGCACAACATGTAGAATCAGTTGTTAGTCATCATGGGTTGATACGGTTAATAGTTAGCCATAGCCTTACCCAGCAGCAGAGCAGCTGAAAAGAGCCAATTGCCATGATAGATGGAGGATTGACCACACCATCCCCAAAACATAAACATGCCACCAGTACACCTGAGCGTCCAGAAAAACGAAGGAAATCGGTCCAGCTAGCATGGCTACGAGGGAGGCTAGAGAAGCCCCAAGGAAATACCAGCCAACCGGTAGAGATAGAAGATATAGGGGATGAGCAACCCCCACGATTAGAAGGAGAAGAAAATGAGAAAGTAATGCAGGAAAACGAGGAAGGAGAAATGGAGGAAGAAACCGAGCAATCTGAGCAGGAGGAGGAAATGGAACAGTAGGAAGGCAGCCCAGTGCAGGATCCATTGAGAGAAGATGAGTTGGCCAAATTTTTGGCCAATATGGGCGAATATGGCCAATCTTCTAGCCCATCAGACCTCCATGTTGAAGAAGAACCAAAATAACACTCTGCTCAGGAGGGAAATGCACCTGAAGAATCACATGCAGAGGAAGTAGAAGAGGAGAGTCAACCTGTTCATGATGAAAACATAATAGGAGATGTAGAACAGGAACAATCCGTTCCTAGCTAGACGACACCAGAAGAAACTCCGGAAGTAGGGGGGCAGAAAAGGAAGTCACCCAAGAAATAACAGAACCAGCTAGGGTTCTTTCCTCGGAGTAGCTAGAGCAGAGCAACAAAGAAGCACCCTAGAGAGAAAATCAGGAAATTAATCCAGGTCATAGTCCAGGCCGCAACAAACAGTCTGCTGTTCCTTCTAAGAAAATTGAGGAAATTAAGAAATTACGGAAAGAACAACAAAGACTACTGAATGTAATAGTTCAACTTCGACAGCAGATTAGGATTTTGAAAGCAAGGAAAAGGGTAAAAAGGACTTCGGGAAGGAAACATGCAATCGCTCCAGCAAAACCCCTCAAGACAAAGGATCGGAGGACCAGAGTCCACCCTGCTGTTCAAAACCCTGTTGAAAAGCGGGCTGCTATTCCAAGTGTTGTTGAGAAGCACACTGTTGTTCAAATTAAAAAGGAACAACATTTGACTGATACCCACGTTAAGATAGAAACGGATGATATATTGACCTGCGATAAGGAAATTCAGACAGAGGCACCACCCTCGGGAGTGATAAGGGCCATGAACGCAAGACAACGCAATAGGAAAATTCAGGTAAAACTCCTGGTCTCCACCGCCGCATGGGAAAGAGATCCGAGAACGGTAACCCTACGGGAGGGTTTGACGCAAGCCCAACAAGCAGCAGAAAAGCTCATAGAGCAAACGGTCCCTCGAGAAAGGTATGAAGAGCTACAACAACAGCTTAGGAACGTCAATCTATCCGAAAGCCAGGCCTTTGAAGGGTGGCGAAGGGAAGAAGAAAAAGTCACGAAGGTAACTCGTAGGTTAGATATAGTTATCAAGCAGATGGATACCTTATGTTCTTTGTACAATGACGTCCTAGCATGTAGAGCCCCTACTAAGAATTATGCCTTGTTTTTAATGGAACGATATTTGCAATTGAAAATAAAGGCTGTTAAAGCAGGTGCTCCCATACAAATTAATACCATCGATGACTTTATAAACTACTGTAAGCACTATGGGGTAAAAGTTCAAAGACTACTGTGTGAGTTTTATTTACATAACCTTGTATTAGACTAAGAGACCGAGCTGAACCCTGGCCATTTTGTTGGGGATATCCAATTACAGGCATTTATTTCATTTGGGGTTAATCAAATTAAATGGCTTAAAGCCTATAATGCTTTCCAAAGGCAAGAAAACGGATTAGATTTGTGGGTAAGAGCTGAGCCTAGGGATCTAGTATAGTTGTGGAGAGAACATAGGAACCTCATGAAGACTCCAGGTGTAATTGAAGCATTAGGACCCATTCACATAACAATCAATCAACAAGGAATAGAATACTTTTTCACTATTAAAGACCTTGCCATTGATGCAGCTAAATTTCGATATCAGATCTCTAATCCGAATATCCAACTCAGGGAACCATTTAAGTATGAAAATTTTAAGTTAGCTGCCAACCGCTTGCACCTCTATGGCGAAGTCATTTTGAGGGCAGGGCCATCCTAGTTAGGATATAGGTTCCGGAGTCCAATTATTTGGCACCCTGCACCTGGGTACCAAGCCCTGTATGAGATGCCTGAGGGTCAGATAGGCCATTTCTTTGAACACCTAGTTATGCATCATGGTTGTAGACCTCCACTTGAGATTCCATCTCCAGCCTACTCTCTCACTGCCTTACATGTCAACTATAATGTTTTCATGAGGGCATGAAAAAGGGTAAGCAGGGGGATGTGTGGAGTACTAAAGAAGGTATGTTTTTGGTAGTTATTTCAGCATCTTTTCATTAGAACTTACAAACCTTTTGCATCATGAACTAGGAAAATGATAAGGGATTGTAATAAAACTTGTGAGATTAATGTGCAAAACGAAAACACTGACCATTATTGATATCTTTACAAAGCCTTTAATCTAAGCTAAGTTTGTGAATTATCGTGTTATGCCCAAGCTTCAAAAAATTGCAATTAAGGGGGTGGGAGTGTACAAAGAAGCTAATTCCATCTCTTGAATTTCCTAAGCACTAGGTTAATGGGGGTGTGAGAAAAACATGTTCACCACCCCTTTGGATATTCTAGAGGTAGTTAATTGACAATAAAAAAATCAATTACGAGAATTGTCCAAGTAGTTGATTATTTAGTTGGGTCAACCATGGTAGTCGACTAGTGTCCAAATCGAGGAAGAAAATGACTTAAGTGCCATGGACATGATATCTTAAGAATCCCCCAACCTTCCACCAACACAATTCTCTAGAGCTTCAAGAGGCGAAGCTAGCTTCTACATAGTTATGAGTGTTCCAAATTACTAATATTATTATCTTCCTATTTTTTATAATTCTCATAAGTTTTAGGGTTTGTCCTAGGTTGCATCACGTTCATCATGGTTGCAAGGAAAATTATGTGGTTTCTTCATTCTTTTTTCTCTACTGAAGGTAAAAGATTAATCCCTTAGATATGTTTAGCATGAATTTATCATTATTAAATTATGAGTTCAAACCATAAAACTTTATATTGTTAGTATTAAATTTCTAATTCTTTCCCATTTATAATTTTGCAACGATATATTGATTTCCCTTCTTCTTCATCAATGCTTCAATTCCAATCTCTAACTCATCTTTTTTCTCTGCCTTCCAATTGTATAGTTTTTCCATTATCTTCTTTCCTACATCTACTATGTCACATATGCCATTCTTTCCACATTTCTCATTCATCTTTGAATTTACCAAAAAAAAGTATTTCCCTCTCATTCATGCAACAAGAAATGACTTATATTTATGGTTAGGGGGATTTTGACGTGAGTAAACTTTGTTATATTTTTGGTAGCACCTACTTTATTTCAATGTTATCATTTTCTCTTTATGCCTAGGTTTCTATATGGTTTTAATACTAATAATCTCCAATTCATTCCTTGTGTGAGGATTATTCATTCCTTGTGTGAGGATTTACTTCAGACACATCAGATTAGAGTAATTGATCTCATGATAACATGGGCCCTTATGTTGCAGGTGTTTCACACTCATGTGTGTGTTCATCTATGTCTCATATTTATTTTAACTTAATAATTTTTGCAAAAACAAATCTTATTTACCTTAAAATTAATGAAAGAAATCATCTTTAAACATACACCACTAGAATGAGATATTTGATGACGAGGATTTCCATCACAGGTACCAATAGTGTGGTGTACAAATGACATTTTGATTGTTCATTCTTCATTTTGTCGAAATATTCTTCTACCTCACTCACTCATTTTCACTTCATATTTTGTTTCCATTTAATCTTGACAGATCGACCTTCATCCTTAATGGTTGATTATATCTTGGTGGGTTAGTGTTTCACTGTGGTAATGGTTGGAGGATTGAGATGGCGGTTGTGGGTGAATTGGGTGGAATAATATTTTGGTTCGGTCTTATGATTATATTGACAAACAATAGATGCATTTATCATATGGATAATTTTAATTCTTCCTTGTGAGGTTTAAGGTTTTCTTTAATTCATATTGATTTTGTTTTATTTCTATATTGAATTCTTTTTTTTGTGTTACTTTGTTCTCATTATGTTTTGTTTACATTTCTCTTCTATCTTTTTAATTTTAATGTTTTATTTTATATTAGTCAGCTTGTAGATTTTAACATCCTTGGACACAATAATTAATTAATGGTGTTAAGGCACAAACTGGTACAATGAACTTTATAGGTTGCAACTTCCACAAAATTTGGCCTCCCAATATCCATAATTTTTAGGCTCCACGATATATGAGATGAATAAAATATAGGCTCCAAAATTTATGAGATGAACAAAATATAAGCTCCACAAATTTCAACCTCCATTATTTATGAGATGCACAAAGTATACAAGCTCCACATATTCTAGTGGTGATTTTATTATGGGCATGCCACGCTGAAAGTGACCTAGGATTGACTTTAGAAACAATGTTATAAACGGTAAATCTACAATTTGAATATTTATATGTGTGTCTAGGGAGAAGGGGGAAGGATATGCATTTATATTTACATATGTGTATGTGTTTATATAAACCAACATAGATCCATCTTAAGCACGGATCTAACATGAGCCAAGAGGTTCAGGGGCAAATTTATTTTTGAGTGCAAAAAAACATGTGTAACTTTTTATTGTTTAAATTGTATTGTTTAATGTTATAAAGATTACATAACATGTGCATTGAGTTATAACCAGCATAGATCCATCTTAAGCACCTATCTAACATAAGCCAAGAGAGAACACATTTCTTGAGGTGCAAACTTATATTAGAGTGTAAAAAACAATATATAATTTTCATTGTTTAAATTGTATTTTAGAATGTTATAGAGATTAAATAACTTAAACTTGTAAGTCCAAAAAATCTTTGTTGAATTTCAACACAAAAACATATACCTAAAAATTGCAAAACACTAAAACCACTTCAAACATTTTAACCATAAAAACTTATTTTTTCAATAGCTTTATATGATATATACATAATTTTTAAAAATAATATACAAATTTTTTTACATTACATGTGCATTGAGCCATTTTATCAGCCGACATTAAAACAATTTTTTGTTATTAATATATTTTTAAGTATATTTCAATATTAATTCATATTTAAGTATTTTATTCATAACCATATTTTATTATATACATATATATATATATATATATATATATATATATATATAGATAGATAGATAGATATTGCCACACCTCTATATAACTCAAATAAATTTTTTTAACAAAACTTACCATAGATCTTTACCATATATATCATTCCACTTACCTATTATACATATTAAGTTTGTCGTTTAATATTCATATACCCGAGAACTATTACACAGTACATTTCACATATGTTTTAATACATTTCATTTAGGACTGAGTACCTTTATTGATTAATTTAATACATATTTTATACGGAGGTATTAATGTCAAACTTCTCTACTTCCAAGTTGTGGCAGGAGCAGGCCTCGACTCTCTTGTCGGCTCCCCTCCAGTTGTCCCTGCCGCCTCATTCTTCTCGCAACATCAATGGTGTACACTCCTCTACACTCATCTGACGATTGATGGGTCTTATATTAATTTCAGTTGGGAATTTTAGAGGTATTTTTTACATTAATTGCCTTAGCTCTCGACTCTCATGATTTTGGGTTATGATACCAGGGTTTCATTCTCATGTGGTTTGTGCAGTAATGGTTATGGCTTGGCAAGCCGTGAGGGTTCCGAGCAGATGTTTCCATCACCCATACATGACCCTTATCAGGTAATCGCTTAATCAATCTTGCATTTCCCCTCAATTTCCATAGTTTGCAGTTTAAAGTTATTCAGTGACTTGTTTTCTTTTCTGAAATTGATTTGCACGTTCTCCTGGTGAAGTCCTGGTGCTCCAAGGATCCTCCAAGGTAGATTCAACCAGTTTCTGGCACATCTACATGCCAAGGTCTTCAATGAGTTTATGGGTATGTTTATAGTCTAGTTCGCGGTCTTCTGATGACCGGGTAGAGAGACTAACAGTCTCTAGTTCTTGGGATTATCCCTTGGAAGGATTTCGGTTTCAGTTGTGATATTTATTTAATGCACAAGATGTATATATATATATATATATATATATATATATATATATATATATATATATATATATATATATATATATATATATTGTCTGAACGAAAGGGGCTATGCCCTTGAGACTCGTCGTTGTGGTTGTTTTTAAGTTATATCTTTGGCTAAAGCGAATGCCTATACATCCGTTCAGGTGGTCATTTCGGATATTTGGTTTATCTAGCAAACCCTTAGGGTTAGGCTAGAAGATCCCAAGTCCTACTCGACAACGTTTGATTATCCTGTTTGTCTTGGAACTTTATCGAACTGTAATGAATGCATTATGTAATTCCTCTTGACTAGTCCAATTTGATATATAATGCTATCAGAATGTTAGTTCAACAATTTGTTTAGTATAGTTCTTATGTAGTATTCATCGAGCTTTAGCATCTCTCTGGTTGTCTGAGTAATGATGCTTCTTGTTTACATTCTTTTTCTTTTGTTCAAAGATGAATCTAGCTTGGTTTCTCATGTATGATCTTTCGGTGCCCTCATCACGTTCTGGGTTTTGTTATTTTACTTTTTTCTACAATGAATGTCTCGAATTAATGAATATTATCTGCAATTTCTGTGTTTATATATATATATATATATATACACACACACACACATACAATTGTGTGTGTGTTTTTCATTCGCAGAAATGTGAACTAAGGCTTGGATTCTTGCCCTGGCCCATGGGCGTATCTGGTCCTAAGGGTCTGATTTTTATTCCTTAATCATTTGTTGGCACTCTTTATGTCTGTGATGCATCTTGATTTTTACATTACAACACTGTCGTATGGTTAGAGGGTTTCTTTGCCAATGATATAAGTTGTTTCATTTTAGGTTCATAGATAACAAATGAACAGGCTTCGGCCCGAGTTTTTCATCTATATTTATTGTATGGGTTTAATTTTGATAAAGAAATACTATGGATCTCCTTCTTGTTAACAAAAAGTAAGCATTGTTCCTTTCTGGTTATACTGGTTTTGTTCAGTTTATTCTTTCCTTCCTAAGTATGTTTCTGAGTTTGTACTTATGAACATTTGTGTTTCTTGGAGCTATGTTTTAACTAGAAACTACTCATTTGACAATTTACTGAATTATTTATTCTCCTAATTTTTCCAGATATTACTATACAGTATTAAAATTCCAAGATTTCAATAATAGCATTTTCCAAAACCGCTCATTCTACTATACAAACTCATAATTAAAAGAATTTCTCCAAGTTGATTTACTTACCTAAAATCAATCTTAAAAGAAAAATCAACTGTTGAATTCTCCCCAACCATGAGACTTGCCTTTAGGTCCAAGTCTCCCCCGAGCTTTCTCACAAGTCCAATGTCTTCTTGCAAGGCTTCACATACAGTGCCTCAGCTATCTAATCACCACCGGACTTAGCCTCTTTTCCCATCTGACCTCTCAGCACGGTCCAAAATATTCTCTCCCTCTCTCCTCTTTTACTCTCAGGTATCCCTATCTACCCTCTTGAGTCCTTTCTTTAGAGGATTCATAATAAGGGAGGTAGTTAGGGTTAGGCAACTTCCTATCCTAATTTTCTTGATATGAAAAGTTACAAGATTTGTTAACACTCCAAAATAGCTTTTCTTTATAATTATCAAATTTAAACACTTAATTCAAACAATAACCATAATATTTAGTTTTGTTTTTACTGCGGTAAAATAAAATAATTACAGTTTTCTTGGGACATCACATCTCCCCCCCTAAAATCAAGCATCATCTTGATGTTTTTCTGCTGCAAATAAACCTGGAAAAGCTTCCTTCATGAGCTGCTCATCCTCCTAGGTGGTCTCATTTGGCCCAAAGTGCTTCCATTACACTTTAACCTAGGTGATAACTCATTTCCGTAGCAATACTTGTCTCTGATTGAGTATAACCATAGGTTTGACCAAGAATTCTCCTTCCGGCTCAACCTACAAAAGCAGAAAATTTTAGTTAGTTTTTACTACAATTATTATCTTATTTGACTTGATTAGAGAAAATCCTTTTACCTGTATATCTTGCCAACTGATTATATGTTTAGGATCATAAACATATCTTTTTAATACGGATACATGGAAAACATTGTGCACACGAATGTGGCTAGGCAAGGCGAGCTGGTATGCCATTGGCTCGACCCGTGCCAAAATCTAAAATGGGCCACAAAATCGGGGTGCTAACTTAGCACACCCACTACATTGTAATGTACTCTTTTGGGCGCGTACCCTTACATACACATGATCCCCTACTTGGAATTCCCTGAAATTCCTTTTTCGATCAGCAAAGTTCTTTTGACGATCTTGAGCAACCCTTAAATTGGAACGAACCTTCTTAACCATTTCTTTCATTTCCTTTAACATTTCAGGTCCCAACATCAACTTATTCTCTGGTCCTCCCCAACTGGAAGGTGTATGGCACTTGCGTCCGTACAAAACTTCAAACGGGCTCATTTGTAGTGATGTATGATAGTCGTTGTTGTAAGAAAATTCGACCAATGTAGTAATCTTCCTATTTGGAGGGCTGCTGCATCACATAAGTTCGTAACATGTATTCCACCACCTAATTTACCCGATCCGTTTTCCCGTCTGTCTAAGGGTGGTAGGCGGTGCTGAAATTTAACTACGTACCTAACCCTTCAAACAGAGCTTTCCAGTAGGCTGATGTAAAATTTACATCACGATCAGAAATTATAATTTTTGGTAGTCCATATAATCTGAAAATACTCTACATGAATATGTTGGCAATTTGTACTGCCTTGTAGGTGGATTTTACTGGTATGAAATGGGCCAATTCGCTTAATTTGTCCACTACCACCATTATTGATTCATTTTGCTTTTTAGACCTAGGTAGTCCCGTGATGAAGTCAATGGAGATGGTTTCCCATTTCCATTTTGGGATTGGTAGTGGATGCAGTAATCCAGCAGGATGTTGGTAATCTGTTTTTACTTGTTGACATTCCAAACAGTGAGTCAAATATTCTGCTACATTCTTTTTCATACCTGGCCAGTAGTACTCTTTTCGAAGTGCAGTAATTAATTTTTGGTATCCTGGGTGTCCTGCATAGGGACTCTTATGATATTCATCCAAAATTAAATCTTTAATGCTGTTTTGGTTAGGCACATACATTCTTTTCTTATAAATCAGCATACTTGCAGGATTTATTTCGTATCCTAGTTGATGTTCATGGCTGTTTGTAATTTGAGCTTGCTGTCCTAAATACTGGTATTCTGGATCCCACTCAGCTGCTTCTTTAATTAGCTCATTGAAGGTGGTTCGCACCTCACTGTAAGAAATTTCATAAAGGCAGTGTACCTTTCGACTTAAGGCATCTACGACCCAGTTCTCCTTTCCTTTCAAGTTCTTGATTTTGAAATCAAATCCACTTAAAAAGTCTACCCATCTGGCTTGCCTGGCATTCAAAGTGGGCTGCTTGAAATAATTAGTTAAGCTATGATGATCAATCATTAAAAGAAATTTCTTACCCATCAAATAGTGCCGCCACATTTTTAGTGCATGAATAACAACTGTTAATTCTATGTCATAGGCTGAGTATTTCTATTCGTGTTCCTTCAACTTTCTAGATTCATAGGTGATTACTCTACCTTCTTGCATTAAAACACCACCAACCCCTTCTTTGCTAGCGTCTGTACACACCACATAGTCCTTATTTGGATTCGCAATGCTTAAGATTGGTGTGGTGGTAAGTAAATGCTTGAGCTGCTCAAAGATCTTTTGGCATTCGACTGTCCATTTAAAGCTTTCTCCCTTCTTCTGTATAGAGGTAATGGGATAGGCCACTCTGGAGAATCCTTCAACAAATCACCTATAGTACCCTGCCAGTCCCATAAAAGATCTTATATCCACCACGTCCTTTGGTATTGGCCATTCCATTATGGTCTTTATCTTTTCGGGGTCCACAATGATTCCGTCTTTGGTAATGATGTGGCCTAAATACTGAAACTACTCTTTAAAGAAATCACACTTGCTAAATTTTGCATACAATTGATGTTCCCTAAGAGTCTGCAACACTATTATAAGATGCTCTTTATGTTCTTCTATACTTCGAGAATAAATCAATATATCATCAATAAAAATTTATGTAAACACTGATGGAATATACTGTTCATTAGACACATAAAGGTTGCAGGGGAATTGGTTAGCCCGAAGGGTAACACCACGAACTCGTAATGTCCATAGCGAGTCCTAAAGGTTGTTTTAGCTATGTCTTCTTCCTTGATTCTGATCTGATGGTATCCCGAACGTAGATCAATCTTTGAAAACACTGTCGTACCCTTCAATTGATCAAATAGCTCATCTATGCGAGGTAAATGGTACTTGTTCTTAATGGTCAGCTTATTTAGTTCACGGTAATCCATACACATACGCAGGGTTCCATCCTTTTTTTTGAAAAATAGTACGGGGGCTCCCCAAGGTGATACGCTTGGGTGGATATAATTTTCATCCAACAGCTCCTATAATTGCATTTTTAATTCCGTTAGCTTTGGTATACTCATACGATAAGGAGCTCGAGACACCGGGGCTGCTCCTGGTACCAGTTCAATGGTGAAGTCTATATCTTTTTTGGAGGTACTCCTGGAATTTCTTCAAGAAATACATTTGGAAAATTCTGTATCATAGATATACTTTCCAAGGAAACAGACTTGTCTTTTGAGTTGGAATAACCCACCTGAATCGCGTAAATCTGGCATCCTTTTCTTATGCACTTTTCTAATTGAGAGGTGGTTATTGGTCGTAACTTTAGTGGTCTCAAAATGCCTTGAATTTCCTATTTGTTTCCCAGTTCATCCATGTAGCAAATAGCTTTTGTTTTACAGTTTATAAGGGACCAATGTTTTCCAGCTAGTCCATGCCTATTATAACATCATACGCCCTAGGGGTAATACATTTAAATCTTCCACCAAAGGCTGAATTGCTATTTGTAATGGACAGTTGTTGACTTTGGCCAACACACGTCTTTTTGCCCCTATTTCTAGTTGTACTAACCAGGGATTTTTGAACTTGACAGCTTGTAAACCACATTGATCAGCTATTTTAGAACTAACATAACTTAACGTAGCTCCTAGGTCAATTAAAACAGATATAGTATGATCAAAGATTTTACTTTTGAAGTCCACCATAGTTGGCTGGTATTCTGCCTGATGGTCTTCAAGGGCGGCATTGATCTTCAGAATACTCCTAGCTACCTCTCCTACTATGGATGCCTCCTGAATCTGTGAAATCTATTTAGTGCCCTTGTGGTTGGGATAGTTGTTAATGTAATGTGGCCCTCCACATCCCCAACATTGTACTAGGGGTCTTGCTATTTCTTCAACTTCAATTCTTCTTAATTGCTCATTGGATTTGGGTTCATTGGGAAGTTCAAATCTGGATTGATTCCTATTCAGATTTCTATTTATCTGTCCTCTAGGAGGTCCCCTATTGATGTTAATCTTGTTCCCTTTGTTGCCAATAGAAAACTTATTTCCCTTTTTGTCAATCCATTTTTTCCCATCACTTCTCCTTTCTACTTGCTTTGCTGATAACATATATGAGCCTTCTGCATGACCTCATCCATTGTTTTCAGGTTATCGAAATCGATACGCTCTTTCATGAATAGTAGTAAACTACCAATAAATCACTACACCTTTTCCTTCTCTTCTCGTATGTAGGGAACATACCGAAGTAAGGAGGTAAATTTTGTAATGAACTCATCCATTGTTAATTGTCCTAGTCGTAGGTTGTGAAACTATTTTTGTTTTTTATCATAGAACCGTTCAGCTAATTATCTTTATTTAAAATATCTTTGAAATGTTTCCCATGTTATGTTTTTGTTCATTCACCCCTCGCACAATGTTTACTTCTTCCCACCACAGGGTGGCTTTCCCTTGCAGCTGGAAAATGGCCAAGCGAGCCTTTAAATTGTGGCCATATTCATACAACTAAAAGTACTTATTCATATTAATAAGTCAGGCTTCAACTGCCTCTTCTTGTTCACTGTCAAAGAGGGGTGGTTTTATTTTCAATAACTCTCCTTACAGTTTTGTCCTCTGCCTCTTTTGTGTTTTATGCTCTAAGGCATTATCAGACTTTTCCTCTTGATTTGATTCCCCTCCTTCTGTTTCCACATACTCTATCTGATATTCTTGCTCTCCTAACATGTGCTCGTGTTCTAGGCTGGAAATTGGTTGACGTTGATTTTGCTTATCTAACATACTTTTCATAATCTTCTCCTGTTCCAGCATTAAGCTTTCATTGTCAGTCCGCAATCAGACCATCTCGCTCTTTTATTCTTGCACAATTTCCAATATTGTAGGACTGGTGCTACGTGGTTCTTCTCCCAATTGTACCCATACTTCAGGGTTGGTCTCAGGAAAAGTTGTAGGTCCCAAGCCTGTCATGGTTCTATGGGGTGCGTTATCCATCCTTCTCATGTTAGTTGCTCTTGCTTCTTTTGCTAAGTAATCACAAAACTATCAATCATTAGTTTTTCCAAAGGCCTCAATTTGGTAACCTTGGCTCTGATACCACTTGTCACACCTCTATATAACTCAAATAATTTTTTTTAACAAAACTTACCATAGATCTTTACCATATATATCATTCCACTTACCTATTATACATATTATGTCTCTCATTTAATATTCATATACCCGAGAACTATTACACAATACATTTCACATATGTTTTAATACGTTTCATTTAAGTCTAAGTACCTTTATTGATTAATTTAATACATAGTTTATATGGAGGTATTAATGTCAAACTGCTCTGCTCCCGAGTTGTGGCGAGAGCAAGCCTCGACTCTCTCGCCGTCTGCCCTCCAGCTGTCCCTCCCGCCTCATTCTTCTTGCAGCATCAATGGTGTACACTCCTCCACGCTCATCTGACAGCCAATGGGTCTTCTGTTAACTTCAGCTAGGAATTTTGGAGGTCTTGTTTTACATTCATCGCCTCATCTCTCAGCTCTCAAGATTTTGGGTTATGATACCACGGTTTCATTCTTAGGTGGTTTGTACAGTAATTGTTATGGTTTGGCAATCAATGAGAGTTCCGAGCAGATGGTTCCATCACCCATATGTGGCCTTATCAGGTAATCACTTAATCGATATTGCATTTCCCCTGAGTTTCCATAGTTTGCAGTTTAAAGTTATCCAATGACTTGTTTTCTTTTCTGAAATTGATTTGCAGGTTCTCCTAGTGAAGTCCCGACGCTCCAAGGATCCTTCGAGGTAGATTCAACTGGTTTCTGGCACATCTACATGCCCGGATCTTCAATGATTTTATGGGTATGTTTATAGTCTGGTTCACGGTCTTCTAATGACCAGGTAGAGAAACTGACAATATCTAGTTCTTCGGATTATCCCTCAGAAGGATTTCCGTTTCAGTTGTGATATTTATTTAAAGAAAGGGGCTATGCCCTTGAGACTCGTCGTTGTGGTTGTTTTTTTTTTATATCTTTGGTTAAAGGGAATGCCTATACATCTGTTTAGGTGGTTGTTCTGGGTCCTTGGTTTATCCAGCAAACCCTTAGGGTTAGGCTGGAAGATCCCAAGTCCTACTCGACAACGTTTGATTTTCCTATTTGTCTTGGAACTTTATTGAACTGTAATGCATGCATTCTGTAATTCCTCTTGACTGGTCCAATTTGATATATAATGCTATCGGAATGTTAGTTCAACAATTTATTTAGTATAGTTCTTATGTGGTATTCATCAAGCTTTAGCATCTCTCTGGTTGTCTGAGTAATGATGCTCATTTTTTACCTTCTTTTTCTTTTGTTCAAAGATGAAGCTGGCTCGATTTCTCATGTATGATCTTTCGGTGCCCTCATCACATTTTGGGTTTTTTTATTTTACTTTTTTCTATAATGAATGTCTAGAATTAATGAATACTATCCGCAATTTCTATGTTTTATCGTTATATATGTATGTTTTTCATTCACGAAAATGTGAACTAGGGCTTGGATTCTTGCCCTGGCCCATGGGCATATCTGGTCCTAAGGGTCCAATTTTTATTCCTTAACCATTTGCTGGCACTCTCTATGTCTACTGTGCATCTTGATTTTTACAGTATAGCACTGTCATTTGGTTAGAGGATTTTTACAGTATAGCACTGTCATTTGGTTAGAGGGTTTCTTTGCCAATGATATAGGTTGTTTCAGTTTAGGTTCATAGATAATAAATGAACAGGCTTCGGCCCAAGTTTTTCATCTATATTTATTTTATGGGTTTAATTCTGATAAAGAAATACTACGTATCTCCTTCTTGTTAACAAAAAGTGAGCATTGTTCCTAGTTTTTCATCTATATTTATTTTATGGGTTTAATTCTGATAAAGAAATACTACAAATCTCCTTCTTGTTAACAAAAAGTAAGCATTGTTCCTTTATGGTAACACTGATTTTGTTCAATTTATTCTTTCCTTCCTAAGTATGTTTCTGAGTTTGTACTTATGAATATTTGTGTTTCTTGGATCTAGTGAGCATTGTTCCTAGTTTTTCATCTATATTTATTTTATGGGTTTAATTCTAATAAAGAAATACTACATATCTCCTTCTTGTTAACAAAAAGTAAGCATTGTTCCTTTATGGTAACACTGATTTTGTTCAATTTATTCTTTCCTTGCTAAGTATGTTTCTGAGTTTGTACTTATGAATATTTGTGTTTCTTGGATCTATGTTTTAACTAGAAACTACTCATTTGACGGTTTAATGGATTATTTATTCTCCTACTTTTCCATATATTACTATACAGTATTAAAATTCTAAGGTTTCAATAATAACATTTTCCAGAACTTCCCATTCTACTATACAAACTCATAACTAAAATAATTTCTCCAAGTTGATTTACTTACTTGAAATCACTCTTAAAAGAAAAATTAAATGGTGAAGTCACATCTGTAATTTAACAAATTTCAACCATGAAACTTGCCTTCAGGTCCAAGTCTCCCCCCGAATTTGATCACAAGACCAATGTCTTCTTGTAAGGCTTCACATATAGTGCCTCAGTTATCTGGTCACCATTAGACTTACCCTCTTTTCCAGACTTACCCTCTTTTCCTGTTTGACCTCTCTGCACCGTCCAAAATATTCTCCCCCTCTCTACTCTTTTACTGTCACGTATCCATGTCTACCCTCTTGAGTCCTTTCTCTCTTTTACTCTCAGGTATCCCTGTCTACCCTCTTAAGTCCTTTCTTTGGAGAATTCATAATCAGGGAGGTAGTTAGGGTTAGGCAACTGCCTATCCTAATTTTCTTGATATGAAAAGTTACAAGATTTGTTAACACTCCAAAATAGTTTTTCTTCATAATTATCAAATTTAAATACTTAATTCAAACAATAACCATAATATCCAGTTTTGTTTTTACTGCGGTAAAATAAAATAATTACAATTTTTTGGGGGCATCTCACACACACATATAATGCCAATGGTAAAACTTCATATATATCTATATATAGAAGAAAATGATAAAATAATTTTTTTAATGTTGTATATAATAAATATCCAATGCAAATTATGAATAAAATATTTTAATATGAATTAATATTCACAATTACTTAAAAATATATTAATAACAAAAAGACCATTTTAATGTGTGATCATCTATGTTGGTTATAACTGACATTGCTTTTTATTTAGAGAATATTTTATTTATTTATTTTTATTTTAAGAGGGACACGTGTCAACTCCAAGTTGAACACGAACATACTTACACATAGCTTTCACACAAGGTGTAGAATGAGTCTCTTGAATAACCAAGATAGATCCATCTTAAGCATAGATCTAACATGAGCAGAGAGATCAAATTTCTTGAAGCGAAAACTTATTTTAGAGGACAAAAAAAATGTATCATTTTCATTGTTTAAATTGTATTTTAGAATGTTATAGAGATTACATAACTTAAAATTGTACGTCCACAAATTTTTTTCGTTACAAAAACATATACTAAAAATTGTAAAACACTGAAACCACTTCAAACATTTTAACCATAAAAAATATTTTTTCAATTATATGAGAGATACATAATTTTTAAAATAATATATAAAATATTTTACATTATATGTGAATTGAGTCATTTTATCAACGCACATTAAAACAATTTTTTGTTATTAATATATTTTCAAGTATATTTCAATATTAATTCATATTTAAATATTTTATTCATGACCCATAATGGATATTTTGTTATGTACAGCATTAAAATATTTTCTTTTTAACATTTTTTATATATATAGATATATATGAAATTTTAAATATCATGGGCAAACACCATGGGTTGTTAAAACCTGAAACCCAAATACTGCCAATGGTAAAACTTCATAAATATCTATATATAGAAAAAAATGTTAACGTTATATATAATAAATATCCAATATGAGTTATGAATACAATATTTTAAAATGAATTAATATTCACAGATATTTAAAAATATAGTAATAACAAAAAAACCATTTTAATGTGTGATTATCTATGTTACTTATAATCCATAATGCTTTTTAATTTAGAAAATAATTTTATTTATTTTTATTTTAAGAGAGACATGTGTCAACTCTAAGTTGAGCACGGACATGCTTACACATAGCTTTCACAAATTACATAACATGTGCATTGAGTCATCTTATGAGCGCAATTTTTTTTGTTTTGTTATTAATATAATTTTAAGTATAAGTCAATATTAATTCATATTAAAATATTTTATTCATAACCCACATTGAATATTTTATTCTATCCAACATCAAAGTATTTTCTTTTAACATTTTTTTTCAATATATAAACATATATGAAGTAGGTGTTAAATTTATTTTTGCAAAGTATAAGGTTTAAACATCTTACTCACATATTTTTTTTTACTTCTAATTACTTTACATAAAATTATATTTGGTCATATGGACAACTAATTAAATATGCATAGGATTTCTTTCAAGGATTACAGAGGCGGGAGTCTACTACCATCCATGAGGGTTTTGCTTTAGGGTTTTGTTGCTGGTCACCATGACGGGGCGTGCAGGAGGGGGATCAACTCCCTCTTACAGTCAAGTGGTTGCGAACATAAGCAAGGGAATTGGATCGCACCGCTTCAAGAAACCAAAGGAGGTGGTAATAAAGGCTAAGAATACAGAAAAATCAGAAACTATCAGACCTCAAGGACAAGAAGAGAATCATGAGGAAGCTAGTAAGGAGAAGAGGATAGAGGTTAGCAGTCTGAAAGTTGCTCCTATGAGTACATCAGGGGTCTGTAAACCCAAGTCGACCATTATTCCTTGAGTCGTTTTAAGTGACCCAGTGTTGCAGGTACACAGAGACCACATGTCAGAGTATGCTATTATCTGTAAATTTATGGGGATTTGGTCGACGAAGAAGGCTTTGCAAGCATGGATAAGGAACCACTAGAAACCAAAGGGGGAAATAGACCTTCACCTTGGGTCTAAGGGCTTCTTCACGGTGGTGTGCACAAGCGTAGAGGATAAAGACATAGCGTTCGAGGAGGAACCCTATTTTTACGCTTCTGCAGACCTTTATATAAGACCATGGGTAATCAACTTTGTCCCAGAACGAGAAAATTTCACCTTGGTGCTGGTATGGATAAGACTCTATTCCCTTCCTTTATTATTGGTTGTCGAAGTCTCTAGAGGCTATCAGCAACAAGCTAGGGAATTTTATTAAGATCTCAAATGTTACTCTAAGAAGCAAGTACACCTCCTTCGCCTGGATATGTGTGGAAATGGACTTATCTGGGGAAATTCCGGATGCAATCATTTTAGAAGTGTATGACGAGGAATGGGTGTAGGCGGTGGACTATGAACACGTCCCATTTAGGTGTCGTAAGTGCCATGAGCATGGGCACCTGTACAGGGACTGCCCATTGAACAAGCCGGAGAGCAATACGAAAGCCACTACAGGCATGGATCCCGAAGGTTTCACTAAGGTTGGGGGTAAAGGGAAAGGAGGCAAGTGGTACCAAAAGAAAATTAATGAAGGCAGACAAACGAGTCACAATAGTTTCAAGATATTAGAAGAAGAAGTCGAAAACAACGGGAGAAACCAAGAATGAGAGAATATTCCCACTGAGAAGGAAAGTGATACTAATATGGAGGAAATACCAGAAAACAACAAACAAAAGGATGATATGCCGAGCATTATGGATCTCAGTAGGGACCACGAGATGACCCCAAGTGAGGCTGGAACGAAAGACCATGAACTACAGGAGATTCTAGACAGGGAGATTTTAGATCTAGAAAAGTTTCTGGAGCAAGGAATCACCAAAGGGGTAGACTCTTTGCCAAAAGAGGAGTTTGATAGGTTTAAACAACTCTTCCTCTGGAGATCACAAACGAAGTTCTGGAGTCAAAAGAAACCATGATAGCCAAGAGAATATGGGAGTGAAAACCATGGAGGATACACCGATGCATTCTTCCAAGAACCTAGATAGGAAAAGAGGAAGAAAAACACAGAATGAGATGATGACCAAATGTGGGAAACTTATGATTAACTCAGGTAAGATAAGGGATCTTACCAGTTACTCCTTTACAAACATTTCGTAATGAATCTTACAACCTGGAACATTAGGGGTCTAGGAAGTAAAAGGAAACAAAGAATTCTTAGCAGAAGAATGAAAGAAGAAAAATCAGATATGGTGTTTATTTAGGAAACAAAATATTCGATGGACAAGATCAGAGAGATACATAGCAAATGGTTAATCAAGTATGAGTATCTAGAAGTTAAAGTGAATAACTCAGCAGGTAGGATTCTTACTCTATGGGATCCTCAAAAACTTGGAATCCTGGATGTTGAAGCTTCTAGGAACTATCTTTCGCTAGTGATTCAACCTTTGGGTGATAAGGAGATCTACATGATCACTAACATATACGATCCTCAAAAAACAGAAGACAAACTTAAGCTTCTCACCTCCCTTAAGAAGTTGAGAGAGAGATATCCTGATATGCCTTGGATTTAGGTGGGAGATTTCAATATGATCAGATCTCTTACAGAGAAAAAAGGCAGTACCAGAAAACTAGGCAGAGATTCCATTGCCTTCCAGAACTTCATGAATAACATGGGGCTAGTGGACACCAAAACAATAAATGGCACTTTTACTTGAAATAATAAGAGGGGAGGGACTTCTTAAGTCACCTCTAAACTAGATAGATACATAATCTCAGAGGACCTCTTTCTCAAAGGCCTTGATATTTTAGCTTCAATCCTTCCCTTCGGAGGCTCAGACCACTGGCCTATCTAGCTTGAAGCTACTTTCATGGGTACACTGAGGAATAGACCTTTTAGGTTTGAAAATGTCTGGCTCTCTTACCCTGAATTCACCAGCAATATTGACAAATGGTGGGTGGAAGATATGCTCGTTCAAGGCACTAAAATGTTCATGTTGCAGCAAAGACTTAAACAAATCAAATCTAGGCTTAAAGATTGGAACAAAAAAGAGTTTGGTAATATTTTCAAAGCCAAAAGAGAAGAAACTCCAGGAGATTAATCTGATCATTATCTCAAAAGGTTTTACCGAGGAATGGAAAATTCAGGCTAACTCTCTTCAGAACAAATGGGACGATCGGTGCATGCAAGAGAATATTTTTTGGAGACAGAAATCAAGGGTGCAGTGGATTAGAGAAGGAGAAAGAAACATAATTTTTTTTTATAGATCAACCTTGGATCACAAATCTCATAACAAAATTTCAAAACTTAAAGATTATCAAGGGAAAGAGCTCATCTCTCACAAAGAAATGGAATCTATCCTAGTTCAACACTTCCTTAGCATAGCAAAGGAGCCTCTCGTCAACAGATCTTGATTCATTAACAAATTCACCAAGTTCATTCCTGAGCTTGTAACTAGGGAAGACAACCACAATCTTAACAGGCCAGTGTCTGAAGAGGAGGTTAGTGAAGTTATCAATGAGATGCAAATGGGAAAGCTCCTGGCACTGATGGCTTTAATGTGGACTTCTTTAAAGCTTGCTAGAAAACGGTCAAACAAAATATCCTTGATGTTGTGGAAGATTCTAGAAGATCCAAAACTGTTTTGAAAGCTCTTAATGCCTCTTTCATAGCTTTGATTCCAAAGAAGGAAAAAGATATGACACTGGACAGATTCAAACCCATAACTTTATGTAATGTGGTGTACAAAATTATTTCCAAAGTGATCGCTAACAAACTCAAGCCTCTTCTTCCTGCTCTCATCTCAAAGGAGAAAACTGGATTTGTGGAAGGAAGACAGATTCTCAACAACATCATACAAGCTCACGAGGTGGTACACTCTCTTAAGAGCAATAAGCAAGTTGGTATGATCATGCAACTTGACCTAGCGAAAGCTTATGATAAGCTAAGTTGGTCTTACATCAGGGCAGTGCTAAGAGCTTATGGCTTCGACCACAACTGGATAAGATGGGTTATGGCCCTTGTATCCATGGCCAACTTCTCCATTCTGCTTAATGGCTATCCCTCTAAAACCTTTATGCCTTCTAGGGGTCTTAGACAAGGGGATCCGCTCTCCCCCTTCCTCTTTGTTCTCATGATGGAAGGGCTAGGTAGAGCGATCAAAATGGAAAATTCTGAAGGAAAAATCCAGGGTCTGAAACTTACTTTGGATGGTGCAGCTTCTACTCATCAACAATTTGTTGATGACACAATGCTGCAAGGAATTCCTACGGTCAAGCAAGCCAGAGATTTCAAGAAAATCTTGAACAACTTTGCATTGGCCACTAGTACAAAGGTAAGCCTTGACAAATCAAAGGTGTTCTTTTTTAACACTGACATTGCTATTCAGAGGAACCTCACAAAAATTCTTGGGTTTCAAAGAGATCAGTTACCTTCCAAGTACCTTGGAATGCCTCTTACTAATAAACCTCTGAGCAAGGGATTGTGGGAGCCGGTAACTAATAAACTTTAGGACAAAGTTAGGAAATGGACCTGTAGGTCTTCGAATTTGGTGGGGTGTCTAGTGCTTACTAAGGCTATCCTGCAGGCTATACCCATTTTCATGTTTTCAACTCTTCTTGCTCCTAAAGGAGTTATGCAACAAATCAGGAGTATTCAACGAGATTTTCTTTGGGGAAAAGGGGAAGAGAAAAATAAGTGGCCTTTGGTAGCTTGGGATAAGCTCTGCAAACCTAAGGCCCATGGTGGTTTGGGGCTTCATGACCCTGAAATCCTCAACAGAGTTTCAGGAGCCAAACTTTGGTGGAGGTGGCTCAAGGAATCGACCACCCCTTGGGCCAAGCTTTGGAAGCAGAAATATGCAAATAATTGGTAGGAGAGTGATCATATCCGAATGTCAGGGCTCATCAAGGGCTCCCACATTTGGAACCTTGCTTGGGAGAATAAAGCCATTGTCCAGAAGCATAGTTTCTAGGAGATCCAAGCTGGGAACCTTGCACGGTTTTGGGAGGATAACTGGCAACAGGAACCAAATTTGTTTACGGAAGAACTAACTGCTCTAAAAAATAACACTGACAACAAAGGTTTACTTATGGTAAGTGACTTCTGGATCAGGTAAGGAACAATGGTAAATGGAGAATGTGGAAGGATCTTGGTTATAGTGAAGAGAGTCATTTAAAGGCCTAGGCGGATTCTCTTTCTCTTGACTTGGAGCAGAGGAATATTTTGGTGTCATCCTCATCTGACCAATTGAGATGGGGTCGAAACACCGAAGGCACCTTCAACCTCAAAGAAGCTAAACGCATGGCCCTAGGTTTCGACAGACTCAGCATCACCAAAACTTTGAAGAATTGGAGGAAATACTTCTCAGGTAATGAAATCATTAACAAGGCTTGGACTCTGGTTTTAGGCTTTATTATCTGGGATGTCTAGAAGGAACGCAATGGCAGGATTTTCAAGAACAAAACAGGCTTGACCCAGAACACCATTGTCCAAATTTTACGACAACTCAAAGATACAGTAGGAGCCCTTGTGTGGAAAATTCCTGAGGACACTCCTTCGCCCCAGGATGCTTGCATACTGCTGCAGTTGGGTCTCCATTCTTTGGTTCCCCAAGGCACTGTCAAGGATGTGAGCAAAACAATTGTTGGTAAAAATATCTGGCAGCCTCCTCCTCATGTTCTTTTGAAAATCAATATAGATGGGGCCTCTAAGGGCAACCCAGGGATGGCTAGATTTGGTGGTGTCATACGAGATGAGCAGGGGCACATAAAGGATATCTTTCACAGTCATTTGGGGACTGCCACTAATAACATGGCAGAGCTCATGGCCTTAGAGCAGTGCTTGGAAATCCTAATGGAGTCAAATTTACACAGTGCCATCATTGAAGCTGACTATGAATTGGTCATTAATGCGACCAAGAAAATATGTAATGGAATGGCACCTGGAAAGTTATCAAAACATTGGAGGCTCTTGCAGGTCTTTCAGGGTTCCCACTTGCGAACCTTGAGAACCGTCAGCTTCGTTTATGTGCGAAGAAAAGAAAATATGTTAGTTGATCGTCTAGGAAAGGAAGGAGCGATATGTAAGGAAAGCTGTATTCGATACCACTGGAATTCTATACCCTCTAGTAAACTGCGTGATGATTGTCAACGACGGGCAACCAAAGACATTGTGTACTTCCAGACCATGAATAATGAGTAGGAGGAAGACTAGCGGGAGTAAGAGAGAGCGGAAGTCCTTGAGCCAGGTTGAAGTGCCACAGTAAATCCTGACCGTCGATCCCACTGTCAATGCTTATGTCATAGCTAACTACGAGGGTTGAGTATTTGGTAAACAACATGCTAGTTGAAGGGTCGTAGGCCATAGGATCTGATGGCTTTCGTTATCGAAAGGTTATCGAGTTTTAAAATGGTCGGAGGTTAAGTCCAAGAGCGGACCTAAAGTTTTATAGACCATGGTTTATAATCTATATCGGCTCCGTGAAGCGGGTAAAGTGTCGTGCAAGTTTCCGATGTGATATCATAGAGGACCGTCGGATCATGAGTTTTTGATCTATGGTGCAAGATCGTCGTGCAACTCTGTTGATTGGAGAGAATATCAACCGTCTGATTGAAGGTAAGATCGACAGTGGAGATTGAGCAACAAGAATTAGAGAGATTAAGCGATAAGAATTCGGGAGAGAGCAACAGTCTAAACACTTAGGAATAATGTCCAAGGATCTAATTTTGTTTTGTTGTGTAAGGCTTTGGGTTTTGTTGACCCTATTGTTTGTTTATCATTAACGGGTCTGTCTTTTGTTGGTCTTTACACTTGTAAATACGTGTACCATATGTAATCTTTTTTTTAGTTAATTGAAGGCTACACTCTTACTTACCAAAAAAAACTAATTAAATATGCATAGCATATTTTTTTTCTTTTATGTTATGACTAACATTGTTTTTCAATTTTGAGAATAGTTTATTTTTATTTTAAGAGAAATAGACATACTTACACATCACCTTCACACTCGGCTATAGAATAAACCTCCCAACTCACTAATGAACTAAATTCTTATAATTTCAACAAAATAAATTTAAATTTTATATACAATAAAATAAATTATTAATAAATCTAAATTTTATATTTAACCTAAATCAAACAATAAACTAAATTATATAGATACCAATTTTATAAATTAATAAACTTTTACAAATAATTATAATTTTATTATTATATTTTTAATATTATATTTAATTACTTACCACAAAATTTGATATTTTTATTTATATAGTATTTTATATCCATAAATAATATTTTTGATAGGAAATTGGCATTCTAAATTAATTTTATAGGCCAGTTTTCCTTCCCCACTTCAAACTCGTAAGGTTACGATGTGCACTAATTTTATAATTTAGATGGTAATAGAATTTTTTTTCCTTTGTAATCAAAGTTTTTGAATAAATATATGTAAACATTTTTAAAAATAGCTACTACTCATTTATATTATATAAATATTATTTTATATTGAATTAAAAAAATAAAATATTTATATATTTTTATAAAATATTATATATAAATTTTAAAAATTTATTATATAATTTGAGTAGTTGGTTAAGAATATATTACAAATTTTTATGTAAAAGTGAAATTTTATTTTATGGAAAAAAAATATATTTTTTATTTTTATTTTAAAATTAAATTATTATTAAAATAAAAATTTAAAAATAAATATTGTTTACTAGGTTTTTGATAGAATGGTGATTAGGGTGTTTTGTTAAAGTATTGGTGTTTTGTTAAAGATATTCTTTGATGTGAAGTTACTGGTTCAATTCCCTACCTTGAAGAGAATGATACATTAAATATGATAAAAATATAATCTCCCTAAGCTTATATATATATATATATATATTTTTTTTTTTTACATTAAAAATTATAATTTTATTTCATTTTTAGTGTGATGGATAATCTAAGCTTTATCTTATAAAACACGTTAGCACATTAAAAGTTAATATATTTTCAAGTATATTTCAATATTAATTCATATTTAAATATTTTATTCATGACTGATAATGGATATTTTGTTATAAATAACATTAAAATATTTTCTTTTTTACATTTTTTTATATATAGATATATATGAAATTTTAAATATCATGGGCAAACACCATGGGTTGTTAAAATCTGAAACCCAAACACTGCCTATGGTAAAACTTCATAAATTTCTATATATAGAAAAAAAATGTTAATGTTATATATAATAAATATCCAATGTGAATTATGAATAAAATATTTTAATATGAATTAATATTCACAGATATTTAAATATATAGTAATAACAAAAAAAATCATTTTAATGATGATGATGATGGTGGTGGTTAACGTCCACTGAGACCAAACTTTGGTCTATCTGACCTAAAGAAATGAATGATTTAGTTTGATTTAAGATTTTATTCCTATGCTCAAAAAGCTTGGAGAGAAGCCTCCCGAGCTCACTATAATTTTGACAATGTAAAAGGCTAGGAAGGTCAGTGTTGCAGCAAAGATTTTGAAACTGAGATCTAATGTGGTTGTACACGGGGCACTCTAAGAGGAAGTGATTTTCATCCTCGATGTTCGTATTCTCACAGAGATGGGAGAACCTTTCCATCCATGGTGTTTTAGGAACTGCCCAACGACCTGTTTCACTATGGAGCTCATGAGAGTTCGTTCTAATCTTGGCTATATTAATTTTCTTCTTTGAGCTAGTTAAAACAGAGAGATACTTTTGATCTTCTATGGTGGGGTTAATGACCTCCTTATAATATCTTAATTTTCTTTTAGATGCTAAATCTTTCTCACACCACATTTTTTCTTTGAACTTAGAAGTAACAATATTTTTAATGTTATTAATGTTTTGCAATGCAACATTCTCGTCGATCTCCCAATGGTTTAACCAGGTCCTGGTGTCTTTATACCAACCTCGTTTGAGCCTTAGGTGGTTTTGGCTGGAATTTAAAGCTAGCTTAGGAAGTCTATGGTCTCCTATGTTATTGAGTTTGTGCTTGTACAACAGAAGCCTAGTCATAGCTAGGCTCTTGATAGGGGAAAGACCCACTTCTGTAAGGAGAATATGATAGGGTGTGTTGCTTTTAATTTTGAGGCTATATGTTATAAAACGCTTCTGGATTTGCTCAATCTTTCTCTAGGATTCTCTAGAGATGCTACAACCCCAAACCTCACATCCATATAAGATAACCGGAGTGACTAAAGTTTCAAAGAGGAACTTCTTTCTATCCCACATTACGAGGTTTGCCATTTTACAATTATTTTCAAGACCAAAATAAGCTTTCCATCCCCTATTAATCCTTTTCTCAATGCTATAGTTCCAATTGAGCTTGTGATGAATATCAATTCCTAGGTACTTGTAGAAATACACTTCCTCCAAGTTACTATTGTCATACATAAAATTAACGTAAGTGTCCTTCTTGGATTTGATAATCATAACTTTTGTTTTGTCAGTGTTAACAATCATACCCATGGTAGAGCAGAAATCCTTAAGAAGTATAAGTTGCTTATCAAGATCAGATGGGAACCTTGCGAGAAGAACAATATCGTTAGCGTAAAGAAGAAGGATGATGACTATCCCAGCTAAGATTTTGCCAGCACATCCTGCTTCCTCTAAACAAACTTCTAGCTTGTCGATGTAAATGCCAAGTAGGGTAGGGGAGAGGGGGCAACTTTGTTTAACTCTGACATTACACTTAATATCTTTCAACCACCCCTCATTACTCTTTAACTTGGCAATTACATTCTCGTATAACCTTATAGCGGCAACTCTCAACTCAAAAGGAACTCTTAGCTCTTCTAATCTATTCCAAAGGTTATTTCTAGGAACCATATCGAAAGCCTTTCTAAAGTCCACAAAGCAACAAAAGGGATTGGATTTATCATTGCGGCATTCTTCCACAATGATCCTAAGCGTAACGAGGTGGTCTGTTGTTGAGTGCTGCTTTCTAAAACCCGCTTGCCAATGTGTGATTATCTATGTAAGTTATAACTGACATTGCTTTTTAATTTAAAGAATAATTTATTTATTTTTATTTTAAGAGAGACATGTGTCCGCTCTAAGTTGAGCACGGACATACTTACACATAGCTTTCACACTGGGTTGTAATATGAGCCTCTCGGCTCAAAGATTCCATAACATGTGCATTGAATCATTTTATGAGCACAAATTATTTTTGTTTTGTTTTGTTATTAGTATATTTTTAAGTATACGATCAATATTAATTCATATTAAAATATTTTATTCATAACCCACATTAGATATCTTATTCTATCCAACATTAAAATATTTTCTTTTAACATATTTTTTTCTATATATTTTCTTTTAACATTTTTTTTTCTATATAAACATATATGAAGTAGGTGTTAAAATATTTTTGCAAAGCATAAGGTTTAAACATCTTACTCACATATTTTTTTTTAACTTCTAAATACTTTACCTAAAATTATATTAGGTTATATGGACAACTAATTAAATATGCATAGCATATATATATATATATATATATATATATATATATATATATTTATTACAGCCAACATTGTTTTTCAATTTTGAGAATAGTTTATTTTTATTTTAAGAAAAATAGACATACTTACACATCACCTTCACACTAACTATAAAATAAACCTCTCAACTCACTAATAAACTAAATTCTTATAATTTCATCAAAATAAATTTAAATTTTATATATAATAAAACAAATTATTAATAAATCTAAATTTTATATTTAAATCAAACCATAAACTAAATTCCTACGAATTTAAATTATATAGATACCAATTTTATAAATTAATAAAATTTTACAAATAATTATAATTTTATTATTATATTTAATTACTTTGATATTTTTATTTATATAGTATTTTATATCCATAAAAAATATTTTAGAATTTTTAAATTGTTTAGAAAGCAAATTAATGTTGACATGAGAAAGTTACAGGAAATTGGTATTCTATATCAATTGTATATGCCAGTTTTCCTTCACCACTTCAAACTCGTAAGGTTACGATGTGCACTAATTTTATAATTTAGATGGTAGTAGAATTTATTTTCCTATGTAATCCAAGTTTTTGAATAAATTTATATAAACATTAAAAAAATAGTTACTACTCATTTATATTATATAAATATTAGTTTATATTAAATTAAAAAATATATTTATTTATTTATATTTATATATTTCTATATATATATATATATATATATATATATATTTATTTATTTATGTTTGTTTAGAAAGTAATCTATATATAAAAAGTGATTTTTTATTTCATGGAAAAAAATATATTTTTATTTTTTATTTTAAAATTAAATTATTTTTTTTCTCTGCAAATACTAAATTCTATTAACTGAAAAGATGAATATTTTTACATGGAGTTGAGGCCTCAGAGATCAGAACTCGAGGGCACTCAACACAGCAGAACTGCCCCCTTACAAAAAGAAGCTGGGGAGACCAGTTACATATAGCTAGAAAATAGATATAAAACCCAGAGGATGACTTGTATAGCGAAGATAGAGACATTGGCAGCAGAAAGCTTAAATTCTTTGCAAACCAGCCGGTAAGTGACCCACCACTTCCCCGAAGGGATGCCAAAACAACAGGCCAAAAATGCTGAACCTTGACTGTGAGCGAAGATGCTTGGAGGTGGTCATCTGAGCAGTAACAAAAAACAAAAAGGAAAGAAGCAGGCCCAGGTGGCGCTAAACTTCCTTAACCTTACCAGGAGTCTTCTCCGCAACCAGACACGCACTGCCAATCCTCAGACTCTCATTGCCATCCGTCTCGCTGACAGGGTTCGCCATGGAGTGACTTGTGGCGCCAAGAGTCCCTTCCCCATCAACTGGGCTTATGTCTTCAAGGGGCAGAATACCTTTAGGAATTTCCTCCTGACCAGACTTATCACTCTTCCAATTCTCCGGGCTATCTTTATCCATGGAATGCTCACTGCTTTGGGAAGGATCAGGAGCGATGCATGCCAGAGGGGAGATTTGATTTTCTTCTTCCGAAAGGATTATAGTAATGTGAGCAGTAATCAGAGGCCTGTTCAAATTGCTTTGAAATTTGAAATGCGTGGTTTGGAAAGCGCTATTAGGAATTGGCTTGCGCCCAGAGCTCAAAGGTGGCACATCCTCATGAGAGGGGGGAAGATTAATAGGCGACTGCTCAGGTTCCACAGAGTGACCGACGGTTGAGTGTTTGCCGCTTCCATGTCGCCCCCCGGAGCGACTCCTTTTGCCCTGTCGAACCATTATGAAAGACGAAGGGTAGGGCGCAGAGAGACCAGAGAGACCAGAGACAACAATAGAGGGAATTGAACGCACAGAGAAAGCACAGGGAATTGAACACAGAGACCGAATTGAACGCACAGAGAAAGCCCAAGACGGAGACACAACACTTCCAATGCTGAAGTCAAGAACTGTGGAGAGCTTACCCCTTAAAGCCATGCTGAACCTCTTCCGGAGATACAGAGAGTCGGCCTGGAGCTTGCCTCTGTTTGCAAGTATCAGCCTGTCACCATATACCACAGCTAACCAGGGCCCGGCGCAGTAAGACTGAGCGCATGGTGTGAGGAAAACATACAGGATCGACATGATTATAACAGCCATAATGTTGCGTTGAACAACGCACTCCATAAATGCAGATATCCTACAGAATCCAGCCTTAATAACTCCATCCCTCTTGCGCGAGGTGAAGTCCTGGGAAGCCACGCTGCTCTGCAGCTGGCAGTACCGGGATTTACTGTTTTGCATGATGAACATTTAAAACAATTGTGCCACCCGCATCCGGGGTTTAAAATTAAATTATTATTAAAATAAAAATTTAAAAATAAATATTGGTCACAAAGTTTTTGATAGAATGGTGATTAGGGTGTTTTATTAAAGTATTGGTATTTTGTTAAAATATTTTTTAATATGAAGTCCCTGGTTCAATTCCCCATTTTAATTAGAATAATATAATAAACCTAATATAAATATAATATTGTTGAACTTAAAATATATATATTTTAAGTTAAAAATTATAATTTTATGTCATTTATAGTGTGGTGGATGATCTAAGTTTTATCTTATAAAACACGTTGCTTTTTTCCTTATTCTTAAGAAAAGGAATGCCACACGAAATTGAATGTGTGATCATGTGTCGCTGGTTCGTTATTCAGAATTATTAACGTATAGGAAAATACGTTTAAATAGATTAGTTCATGTTTTATTAGAAATAGTGTTTTAAGATTTCTGTAGTTGAGGGGTTTGTTACACTTAAAGGTGAGGTGGACGATCTAAGTTTTATTTCATAGCACACGCTGCTCTATTAACCAAAACCACACGAAATGGGATATGTGGTGACGTGTAATTACTTGATCTAGAATTTTAAATAAATAATCATGTAAAAAGATTAATGATATAAATTAAATTAATATTATATTTCATCGCGTGTGAAGTTGTCCGGAATTTTTTTAGATTTATTGGGCATCAGTGTCTTCCGATGACACGAAGCTTCAAATCATTGCTCTTAAGTCTAATATTCCATGGAGACAAACAAAAAGCAACACTCCAAAGTAAAAACAAAAAAACAAAAAAACATACTATATTTTTTTATTTTTAGTTGAAAATGATATTTAATATCTTAAATAGAATATTTTTTATTATTATAAAAAAAAAGCCGCTATAGGTACCAACCATCAACTAAATGTCGTTACAACAACCAAAATCATTGGATATTATATGTTTTTATTAAAATAGTTTATTTGGTGTAAGTTTTGTTCTTCAATTATTGCAAAGAGATTTTACAAGTTGGGTTGGATCATATTGCTTATTTGTCTATAAGGAAACCATATCCATAATATAGGGTTAATGGCCTGAGATTATAAATTTGACGTTTTATAAGGCAGTTTGATAAACAAAAAACTTTGCATATGTCTCTTATATACATGAGAGGTTTATGACTTGCTTTAAGCTTGTCAAAATCAGACAAACTACTTAGCACTAACCGTATATCATAAAGTCTAATCATATTGCCTAAAAAATAAGAAGATTAAAGGGATTTAGGTCCATGATTTGCATCAATGGGACAGGCCCGATTCCAGTCCATCCTCCGAGTCGAGTCATTCGAAGAAGAGCAGCAGCCACATCCGCAAACCAACTCCAACCCCATCTAGGATCATTATCTATGTAATTTGAAAGGCTAAGGCCAACTAGCCTTGCCTTCAAGCCATCTCTATCACACTTCGAAAGATGGCCGCATACCACTTTGAGACTAATTCCAACCATGATAACTTTTACTCTCATGGCCTCTGATGCACCTTCAACATACAACTTAGCCTGCTTGTTAACCACAATACACATTGAAACTGCGGGTACCCCTGTTCCAATTGCAGATTTACCTTTAACACTAGTGTCGAATGTCCATTTTTGAAAGAGACAGAGAAGCCTAGCACTACTATCCAATCCCGAGAATTTCCCAGCACTAGTGCCACAAGCCTGGTAAACAAACTCGCCATATCTCCATGCAAGAGGTAGTAAATGCATGATCGCGAGTGTAAACATCCACTAAGGCCAATTCTGCCAAATTCTCAAATAGACTGGTACAAAATATGGCAGCAGAGTCGATGCTTTGTGTTTGATATACCCCATACCTCACCAAAATGCTATCAAATTTCTTATCGCAGTCATTGTCCTCCAAAAGTAAGGATGCCCTGTAGTAATTGAAGCAAATCTTAACCAGGTGTGAACATGAATCTCTAGATCTTAGCCTTGAAATCGTTTGAATGCGAAGTTGAAGTGAAACATAAAATAAACCAAGTCTGATGTTACAGTCCACCTGCTAACATGAGGGCACATTAAATCCCACCACCTTGCCTAAGTCCAATGGAGGTGGCCCATATTGTTTATCAATTGTTTATGCATGATGATTCCAAGTGTCTGTACCATTAATATGATCACCTCCATGCATCCGCAAGGAGCTTGGATCTCCACCCATCATGGGGGAGATTTTATTAAAATATTACTTAATATAAAATAATTAAATTAAATGATTTTTAAAATTTATTTAGTTTTTATTAAATAAATATAGTGTAGTTATATAAAATAAATGGTAGTAAATGTTAATAGGTATTAAGTCACTTACTTTATAATCCATTTCACATTGTAAAAAAAACCATTAAAATTAACTAAATTACAACTTATAGGGCTCTTTATGTAAATTCCAGGGTTTCTATTACATAATCATCTATGTTTATATTTGCGAGAGGGGGCTATGCCCCCTCCTTTAGTCAGATTGTTTCAAGAGTTCATAATGATTATGGATTTACTAGTATCCCCCTTCAATCTCCCCATCTTTGACATCCTTTTCATAGAGCAGATGGGTGAAGTGGGATTTCTGGTTTCGTAGCAAAACCTCCATTGGGTGCATCATGGCAAGCTAGAAATCCAGGGTGTTGCCTACCAAAAATGGTGTAAGGTCCAAAATAAAATGTTAAATCTAGCAATATTGGAGAATATATCCAATATATGCAAGATCACACTCTAATATGTAAATTCTTTGGATTATGTCCCTTTGAAAATTGGTGGATCTGAAATAAATGGAACCTCCAAGGTCAAATGACTTGGAGTTTGGAGCGAAAGAATTCTCCACCATCATCTTCTCTAGCTTGGAAGAAAAATCAGCGGTTTTGAATGAGCGTCATATGTTTTCAACAATTCAAGGCTCTTCATGTGATTTTGGAAGGAGCAGTATAATCCGAAGAAGGAAGATGAAGGAAGATTTCCGTGTTGCCCCAGTGTGGATTCGTCTCTTTTCTATTCCCAAGGAATATTTAAAGGAGGAAACTCTTGAAGGCATCAGTAATGCCATCGACAACTTTGACAAAGTATTAGAGGCTACTAAGAGAGGGAGGTACACATTAGATGCTCGGATCCATGTTTACATGAATATCTCCCAACATTTTCTAGCCTCCATAGATATTTATTATTAGGATAGTGTTTAGAAGTAGTCTCTAGATTATGAACATGTCCCCTTTATATTCATACATTGTCATGAATAAGAGCATCTTATTAGTGACTGTCTGATGAATACCAAGGAATCACCTGAAGAACGCCCTTCTAAAAAAGAGCAAGATGATTTGGGAAAACTCCCCTAAAGAAGAAGAAACTTGAGTCCTCATGGTACCTCAAATTTTGAACATATCCCTAGATCTAATAATAGGTTCGAGTCTCTCTCCTCTCTAAAGTAGTCTCCAAAGAAAGAAGCAATAAAAAATCGCATAACCATCTATCGAATCTTACAGATCCAGTGCAAAAGTCTATTCAAGAGCACTAGCAAAATCCATAACCGCAAGAAATGGTTAGCTCCCCTAGGGAAGAAGATGAAGCAAAATCCCTATCAAAAGATATGGATCTAGATGAACCATGACTAATTTCCCTTTTAGAAGAATGGCATGGAAAATATATGGACATACTAGATCATCATGCTAGGATTTTATAAAATGCCAATCTTTGAAACAACGAAAGAAGCCAATTGGGTTTGAGTTTTTCATAGTCTAGTTTTGGGGTTCACATGAAGGATTATAAGGTGGTCTCTGGGAAAGACAAAGAAGCCAAAAAATGAGGTTGCAGGAGAAATAAGGAATTGATCCAAGAAGACAGTGAATAATTAGTCAACTTAGAGAAAATCACGATAATGTTAAAGGCATTCCCCCCTTGAAATATTGAATTTTCAAGGACTTTTCCATGTAGTCGTGATTATCGTAGTTAGCTTATGATTGTCTGATATTGGTAGGCAACTTGCTAGTCTAAAAAATATCATGGATTTTAGTCCTCTTTTGGAAATTAGAGCTACATGTAACTTTATTAATATATAAATTAAAGATATATCTATGTCTAAAAAACATGTAATAAGAAAAACATAATAAAGCATCAACATGCAATATGAGCTCAATGCCATAAATAATGATAGAATGGCATGACATTTGTTTTAATTAAATTGAAAAGAAAAAAGGGCATAACTACCTTTGAGATAAATCTCAACCATTTATCCCTGACTATTATTAAAAATATTCCATGGATGTTTTATTGAGCTTTATTCCCTACCATCCCCTAGTAATAATTGTAGATAATTAAGTTAAAATTTTGGAATCCCTATTCCAAAAAAGACACACCTATTTGCGTAATATTAATATTACTAAAGAGAAAATAGATACATTATTTAGGTTATTATCATGATCAAACCTATATTAAGAAGATGATTATCTTGTTGGGGCCACATGTGCGAGAGGGGTACTCTATGACCCAAGAGGAAAATTAGTCCTTTCATCTTTTGGAGTTTGGGTTTCGCCTCAAACAAATTGGTGAGAGTATACACTCATTTTCAAGGAGTAAAAGTCACTTTTGTCAAGGAAATTTTGAATCTCATTATAATTTGGGACTTAAATAACATCATTAGATATATTCAATTAGACTCATGCCCCTTTGATTTTCATATGGATTCCATAATTCAACACACAAAGCCCCTCCTGATCTCTTTTGGTCAAGTATCACACTTCCATGTGCCCTAAGATAACAATTAGAGTGTTGGTTACTATGCAAAATATCCCTTCTTAATTTTGAAGTTGTCTTAGTAATCAATGGGAGAAGTTCCACCTTCCCAATTTTGTAATGGCTCCTCTCTCCTAGCCAACATGTGGCAAGAATGCCCACGTGGTCTCCCCCCCAACCTTGATGTCCATTGTATTAAACCCACGTTCTCCCTTTCTCCTCCACCATCCTCTGATCACCTCCAATACACTTCACACACCCAATGCCTACCTCTCTATATACTTCACCCTTAATGATTTGTTTTTTTCAACTCTCTAATCATGAAGGCAATCGAGCCTTGGATCAAAGGATGAACGCATTTAATTCACCTTCACAACATATTCATTAGGTCGGCTCCATGGGTAATTTTTTTTTTCAAGCTCCTTTGTTTAAACTTGGTTCAATAATTTTCACTTCCCTACTCTTCTTTACAATTTCCCTATTTGACAACTTGGTGTGATGCCTCCTCATGGGGTTCCCTCTTAAAATCCCCCTCTAGCTCCTCTAGATGACACACACTCTCTACTTGAGGACCCTCATTATGTTCTTATTATTAAGATTTTGTGTCTTGAATCCAAAGTGAAGCTCCTTTGGGAAACTATTATTCAACCTCATCATTCCATGCAATGCTTAAGCGACAAGGTGGATTCTTTGTGGGAAAAGATGGAATAATTGCGAATTAAATAGGACAAAATTCCTTCAAGCCATAAATGTTATGCTCCTTCAGACTTTGCATCCTCTCCTACAATCAACCAATTCTTCATAGATTTGAACATCTTAGCTCCAGTTACTGAACAACATGGTATGGGGATCCAAAAACCACATCCCCTAGGTTCTAAAAATGGAATGTACTTATATATAAATCCCCGTAATTTTTTATAGAGACTATCAAAAGAATCACTTGGAAGATAAGTTGTATCCCCTTGCAGTAGCCATAAATATTGCTTCTTCAAGGAATCTTTTTCGGATAACACTTATTAATTGATTTACTAAAATATTGTACTCTTGATTTTCCTTTCTAGTATATATTCTTCCAATAAAAAATTCTCCAATTTTAAATTAAAAAGAGGGAGGATTATCTTTCCATTTTGAGCTAGCATCCATCCATTATTAGCTAACTATGTCTCAAGAATCTCGAAGTAACAAAGTATGCATATGCATTTCAAAGAGACTTATACGATAGGAACCCAATTATTTTGTCCTTATTAAAAGAGACTTTTATGAAATAGAGGTAGAGAGAGTAACCGCAAAATTCAAAGAACACCTTCCAAATTAATGGGAAAAAAATAAAACCATAAAACATGATTAAAAATTTCAAACCATCCAAAGGGATTCATTAATTATGAATGAACCAATCTATACATGATAATAAACCAATTTAAGATAAAGGACTAAGAAAAAAACAATTTTTTCCTTTCTACTAAAGGTTTTTAAATGTTGAACAATTCAAAGGACCATGTAATTTATTTGGACATATAGAATTTCTTTAATTGAAAACCCAAAACAAGCTTATGTTAAAGGGAATTGATTTGTATTTATGTATTTTTTTTAAATTTTTAGTTTATTATTAAAAATTAATAGAGAAACATAAAACGAAGAATTTATTGGGTCTACTTTACTTCTAGGAGTCATAATATCTAAAGTGTTGATTAACTTCTTCGGTAGATATTGATTAAAAAAAGTCCTAAAATCCTACACATAGGGAAGCTAGGGTTAACAAAGTTCACTAGTTGGATAAATTAACATATACACTTTGTTCAAGAGGGTGGATTTTCCACTCTTGATTTTCCTTTCTAGTATATATTCTTCCAATAAAAAGTTCTCCAATTTTAAATTAAAAAGAGGGAGGATTATCTTTCCATTTTGAGCTAGCATCCATCCATTATTAGCTAACTATGTCTCGAGAATCTCGAAGTAACAAAGTATGCATATGCATTTCAAAGAGACTTATACGATAGGAACCCAATTATTTTGTTCTTATTAAAAGAGACTTTTATGAAATAGAGGTAGAGAGAGTAACCACAATATTCAAAGAACACCTTCATAATTAATGGGAAAAAAATAAAACCATAAAACATGATAGAGGGATTCATTAATTATGAATGAACCAATCTATACATGATAATAAACAAATTTAAGATAAAGGACTAAGAAAAGAACAATTTTTTCCTTTCTACTAAAGGTTTTTAAATGTTGAACAATTCAAAGGACCATGTAATTTATTTGGACATATAAAATTTCTTTAATTGAAAACCCAAAACAAGTTTATGATAAAGGGAATTGATTTGTATTTCTGTATTTTTGTTAAAATTTTTAGTTTATTATTAAAAATTAATAGAGAGACATAAAACGAAGAGTTTATTGGGTCTACTTTACTTCTAGGAGTCATAATATCTAAAGTGTTGATTAACTTCTTTGGTAGATATTGATTAAAAAAAGTTCTAAAATCCTACACATAGGGAAGCTAGGGTTAACAAAGTTCACTAGTTGGATAAATTAACATATACACTTTGTTCAAGAGGGTGGATTTTCCATAATGGAAACAAAAATTACTAGAAGTTATTATGCAAGTGGAGCAAGATGAGAAAGACAAAAAAAAAGATGTAGCAGAAAATGTGGACATGGAGGGGACGAAGACCCTCCAAACAAGTTACCTAAAAAAATATCATATTGTCTTAAGAATCTATAAAAGGAAAATAGAAACAAATGGAAAATGCACTCAATAAGTTCAAAATGTGGAGATTAATTCACAAAATATGGAAATGATGTTGTAACTCTAGTCCCTAGTTGGGTTGAACAACATATTATTGAGACTAGATTGCTAGTTGAGGAACTTGCTTGCCAAGGACTTACTATTTTTGAAGAATAATTTATCACACCACATAATGATGAGTTTGTAAGAAGTTTAGAAAGCTCAAGTAAAAAACATAAATATGAAAAAAAAAAACGTAATGGAAAAGTGGGATCCTGACATTGATATCTCAAGGACCAAGCCGTTAAGAGTCTTGAAATTCCATCAAGCCAAAGACAATGCTCTTGAGTATTCAATTAATAGGAAAGAGAAAATATTACCTTAAGGAAAATGATTAATGAGTTTGAAGAAATCTTGTGTTCTAAAACCCTATCTATAATGAGACCCACTGAAGAATTGTTAAAACCAAGCTAAAACATGAAAGGAGCGTCAAGCCTACTACATGGAATTAGAAAGTATGTTGTTGATAACATTAATAAAGGATTTAAATGATCATGAAAGCTTGGGAATTAGCTTAAGGATCACCTACGATTGCTGCCAACATATCATCCTACAATGAAATCTTGCAAAAGATTTGGAAGTTGATAATTTTTTTGTCGAAGGAGCTTTAAGTGTCTTCACTACTAAAGTATCTGACATTAATGAGATGAAAAGGAGAGAATAGAAATTTCCTTCAAAGGAAAGACTCAAACATCTAAAAGCATGTTGGGTGGAGAGAGTACGAGGCAAATGGTTTCTAACTACAAAGTCATTGGTAAGAGGAGGATTGAAATATTATTTAAAATAATTTATGTAACAAAGCAATATGATGGCCCACACATGATATTGATGCCATATTAACGAAGGAAAAGATGTAGGAAAATCTTAATGAACTTACAACCTCTTGGTTGACAACTTTGGAAACTTTCTCAAGAAGAATGATTCAAAGCTAGTTATTTCTTTATTCCAAAAAGAATGAAGACCAAGAACTATCACAACCCTTGGTTGATTTTCCATGTAAATAAAATAAAAAATACCAAGGTCATGGGACACGTATTCCAAGATAAATGTTGGGAAAACCATAGTGATGGGTATCACTAGTGATTAATTTATGGCTATGGAAATTAGCAAAGGAAAAGTGGCAATAATTGGCATTTTATTTATGAAATAAAGGAAAATAGGAGAAAAGGAAGGTGAAGAGACACATATTTGCATGAGCAGGAAATTGAAGGAAAAATAGAGGAAAATGGAGAAAATAGAGACCTCAATGATAAAAAGGCTTCTGAGGATTAGTTCACAACTTTTTGTCAGTCTAGCTTTGGAGCTCTCTTCTATTCTCTCATACTCTCATACTCTTACACACTTAGAACATTATTGGAGTATGCTTGGAGCACTCTAGTATTCACTTGGATTGGGTGAAGGAAAATAAAAGCAAGAAAGCGCAAGGAAACAGTTGGATCGACGACTACAACTGGATTGCTTTGTAGGTAACAGGTTGCATGTGTGTTTTCCTTGTTGATTTATGGGTGCATGGTGTATGCATGTGATTATCTGGTTATTTGTTATCATTGGTATAGAGTGTTGCCTAGATTGACAGTGGTTTTAGCCTTGCCTTTCCATTTCCTGGATATCCATGGTGTTGTGGGTTTTTCCACTTGGTTGTTTTCTAATTGGTGCTCATAATTTCTTATGGTTGTGGGTTGGAATGAACACTCTCGAAGCCTCAGAACAACTATGTTTGAGTTACTAGTCTCGGAGCCTAAGTTGGGACAAATAATTTGGATCCCTTGGTGGGTTGAGTTACTAGTCCCTGGAGACGGGTTGGACAAATGCTCTAGAAGCCTTTGAAGGTTGTGGGTTGAGATACTAGTTCCTGGAGCCCTGGACAACTAGGTAGATATTGGTTTGGTTGGTGATAGTGATATCCGACCGTGAGATGGAATCATTGGTTGAGGGTTGAGGTTGTATGGCCTCTGGAAGCCTTGGTTTGGTTTGTATTGGTTTATTCCATGAGATCCCACATTCATGCTTGGAATATGGTGTGAGGGTGACTAGATGAAAGAGATATTTGGTTCAACCCAATCTATGGTCAGGTGGTACATGGAAGTCCTTGACTTGGCTTGTATTTTCCTATGTTAATATGATACATTTTACTATGGTGATCTATGAGTATATGTATTAATTATGATGGTAATATTATGGATGTTCTTCCATGGTTTATATCCTAGTTATTTTCTGGTTATATGTTGGTTATATGATGTGTATCATGTATGTCTCTTATCATGAATTGTTTAACTATTGATCGGTTGATGAATACATGGAATAAAGAAATTTGTTGTAGCTATGTGGAGAGGGAATAGGGCCTTCTCGGTGATTCTCAGATGAATCTCAAACTTTTATGATCATATATGCATTCATGACCTGTAGCTTACATGTTTTCCATGTATTTGACAAAGTGCCTAGTATGTTCTGGTCAGTCTAGGTCAAGTTTTTTATTTGAGTTTGAAGGTTTAGCCTTGTTGTCATGTCATTAATGATCCTAAGAAGTCTCAGGAAGATATTAGTAGTGGTATGGAGGTTGACCTGGAATTGTGGCTCAAATTTCATGACCGCACCCTCTGAATTAGACAATTTGGGTCACAACTGCACTCAAGAAGTGTTCTGCATGTGGTTGGAGGAATATAACCACATGGAGGCCTTGTTATGCTTGCAGTTTGGGGTCAAATTATTAGAAATACAGCCCCAACTCAAGGCTTGGTCACCTGGGGTGGTCCTTTGGCCTCTGAGTGTCCTATAGCCCTGAGGGATGTTATGAGTTGTCCGTTTTGGCCAGTTTATAGGCCCCACTTCCTTAACTGGAGCTAGAAGGTTGTGTCACGCCCCTACACCTGTAGTAGGCTTTCAATCACTTATAGCGAGGTGCGGCACTACCAATCGTTTTCTTTTCACCAATACTTACGATTGTAGACTATGCCTAACATTCCATACTTAGTCTTATTTTCATTACCAAGTATTATTAATGTGTTCCTTTATACAAGTGAAAGCCCATAACATTCACATAAACAACATTATAGAAGAGAAATGCACAACAGTATAAAGGGAGGGGCAACTCCCTGCAATATGAGTCTGCCCGAATCAATATATTATACAATCTTCAATGTTACAAAGCTTTACAAGTTAAATCTTGGGAAACCCCAAATTTACACTTAGCCAATTTTCAACTTCAGCAAACTCGGTTTCCCAGCTCGTTGGCGCCTTCGCACGGTTGCCACACGACTCACCAACCCTTTGTTCACCTCGTCACACGATCGTGTTGTTGCCCAACTTGGGCGCGCCTCCAAGTCGCCACACACAGGCGCCTCTACCTGAGACACACCTCCGTTCACAATCTCAAAACTTCACCAAAAGTCACAATGTGCACACTTGCACGACGGGAGGGTGCTCACCCGAGTCACCCAAGAACCCGTGCCAAGTCATCGCACAAACCAATCGTCCACCAACGTTTCACCGTTGGGCGCTCCTACACATCACCTAGGCGCCACACACACCGTGCACGCCTTTCTCCAACCGGCAGACGACCCTGCCCACGCCCTTCACCCAAAACTGAGATATGCGTTTTACTTCCATGCGCCCTTGCCCAAGAATGGGCACATCTCCAAACTACGCCTCTACCACTTTGCTGTGTCCACACCTTGTTCTGCGCACTCTCCTTTACATGAGTGAAGTTCATTGTTGTGTGAGTGATGACCGATTGTGTTTTCAAATGAGCTCCCATGCCAACAATATATATGAAAGGTAGGGTGAGGTTGTAGCTACCCAACCGACCTGCCCACGCCTTCAATGCCATTGCAATTGTAAGTCAGCCCTCCTCCAAATGCTTTCAACCATCGTCGGCCTTGCATCGTTTGTTGGTCGGCCTCCATAAGTCTTAATCTACACCTCCATGCATATAAGTAGCTCGCCAAACTCTTATGCCTTCGCATCATACTATAACGCCTTTGCACATCAAGTCAAGCTCGCACATCAAGCCGGAGCGCTGTTCGTTCAAGCCTCCATCCGCACGCTCTCTTCATTAGGTCGCGGTCGCACTTCGGGCGGATGCGTTCAGGACTGCAGGTCCTTACATCCTCCTCCACCTGAAGTCATTGTCGTCCTCGACAACATACCATCCTGGTAGCCATCCACCAAGATTAATAACAACTACCTCATCCATGATGTCAACTCCTCCACATGCTGCAAACATCCCTGCAACATATGTAGAACCACTGTCTCCACCATGTCTCATCCTAGCAACCATCTGTCACCAAGATCACCATACCAAGGTATACACCCCATCGGTATGTCATATATCAGAAATCATCTCAATCCATGACCATCGACCATCTCATCGCAATCCCCACATGCTGCTCCCCATCGTGGAAGGTTAGCCCTTCCATCTCAAGCTACATGCTTCCTACAACATCTTGTGCCGACCTCATCATGTGTCGTCCTCGTGTGAACTGCTGCCATGATACTCCAACAAATGCTAACATTTTTGTGTACACTGGATCCCCTCGTGTTTGAACTAGTCGGGTGATTAGTCCAATTGTCCGCTCAAACCATGAGAATGCACATCCTCATGCCATCATCAGTCGTTTCTCAGAACATCCAGTCACATCCTCAACTCGATCAAGAATCCATCTCCATATAAGTAAGCCATGCTCAGGTCCATGAAGTAGTCCTCATCTCATCTGCAACATGTTGTCCATGATGTCTGGTACTAATTTGCTGCATGAAATCAACCACATCTACCCCCACATCATCATCCATATGTGTATCTCCTCAATATGAAGAGACCTTCTCATCAAACTCCGACTCTCGATGTGCCACATCCAGGTCCATGAAGCAACCTCCATCATATCTGCAATGTGTCATCCCTCAATTTTGTCATAGAAACAAGTATACACCTGTCTCATCTATCCATGTGCTACCCATGATCATAGATCAATCAGCTCCCATGTGTCAATGTGGTTAAGTCTCGGCTCAACCCATGCCCAAGTGTTTCCATCAAGGCATCATCATCGTTGTAACTCCATCACTCCGAAGTGTCTCATATCGATCCTCCACATCAAGTCACTCTTCCAAACCATTCCCATACATGTACTCGGAAGTATGCATCCCATTCTGCATCAAAGTCTCTGACCTCAGCTCCTCAATGCACCAGATCCTCTAAGTACACCATATATGAAGTCCCTAAAAGTCACAACCTCATGTCATCATGAGCTCCATGAGTCATCTCCAACCAACACTCTAGCAAGCATACAAGTCTTGGCCCAAAGGTCTCTGCAAGATGCCTCAACTCTCCATCTAGTAGGAATGCTCCATAGTCTGCTCACAACTCCATCCAAGTCCGTGGCCTTGTTGTACATAAGTGCACAACCTCTCCATCGGCTCACAAGTAAAACATCCCCATGTCACACCAGCAAATCTACCTGCACAACATCCCTGCCTTGGCACTTCTCATTGGATGCCCATAAGTGACACCTCTACAAGTGCTCCTACATAATGTCCCTGCATAAGACTGCCATGCTCCATGTCTCCAACCTGATGTCCATGACTAAGTTGCCCAAGTAGTCCAACCAAGTAGACCCATCACAACAATCGGTCATCCTCATCCAAGTTTACAATCTTCGGTCTAGTGAACTCAGTCACCCAACTATATCATCATCATCATGAGTCCCTTCCACCATAGCTCCCCCACTGAAGGTTCCACCAAGACTTATTCCTGGTCTCGGCCATGAGAAGTCCACCCAAGCAACTAAAGTGTGTGCCCTCCTCAATCTGTCCATGAGTCATGCCGGACACTTAGCCAATTCTCCATGTGGCTAAAGCATGACCCAATCCTTCGCAATGACCATCATGTTCCTCCCTTGTCACGGGCCTTTGCACCTTCTACCATAAGGTCACAAACAACCCCAACAAGTCCTGCAACAATCAACAATGATTGCTTCTCCATACAAGGTCTCATCGTAGACATCCATGGTAAGATCCTCCCCAGCATCAGCAAACTGATTTTGCTCTTCCCTGCATACGTTCCATCTACCAAATGCTCAAATGAAACACAAGTATCAATAGTACTTACATCATCATCATGATCATGAGGCTCCTCCATGTGAGTATCCTCATCCATCCATGTCTTCAAATTGCACGATCCTGGTCCAACTTGATCAATCTCAAGTTCATCCTCCATCGTTTTCATGTATGCAACATCCTCAATCATCACGGCTTTCTCTTCCTTGTTAGCACAATCTGCAACTTCATCTTGCTTCATTGTCCAACCAAGTTGAAGAAGTTCGTCTTCAACATTCTTTTCCAAGACTTCAAGTTCTTTTCTAATCCAGGGATTCTCTTCTTTCATCCGCTTCAACCTGTATAAGGTAAGCAAGAGCTTCCCTTTGCATTCTTCCAAAACTGCCATGTCTTGTTGTTCAGCTTGTTCCAAGCACTAAGCTTCACCTCTGCTAAACTTGTTTTACCATTCGCCTGAATCACCCTGATATTCCACCCGTCACCTGCAAAACTTGAGCTCCCTGCCAAGTATTCGTCTTTGTAGAGTCAGCTCCTTGATTCAGTTCACCAGCTCTGATACCACCTGTTAGGATAGTGCAGTGGGATTAGCACTTCATTGTCAACCCGGTCATCAGGGAGCTCTGATACCACCTGTCACGCCCCTACACCTGCGGTAGTCTTTCAACCACTTATAGCGAGGTGTGGCACTACGAATCATTTTCTTTTCACTAATACTTACGATTGTAGACTACGCCTAACATTCCATACTTAGTCTTATTTTCGTTACCAAGTATTATTAATGTGTTCCTTTATACAAGTGAAATCACATAACATTCACATAAACATCATTATACAAGAGAAATGCACAACAATATAAAGGGAGGGGCAACTCCCTGCAATATGAGTCTGCCTGAATCAATATATTATACAATATTCAATGTTACAAAGCTTTACAAGTTAAATCTTGGGAAACCCCAAATTTACACTTAGCCAATTTTCAACTTCGGCAAACTCAGTTGCCCAGCTCGTCGGCACCTCTGCATGACTCACCAACCCTTCGTTCACCTTGTCGCACAATCGTGTTGTTGCCCAACTTGGGTGCACCTCCAAGTCGCCACACACGGGCGCCTCTACCCGAGACACACCTCCGTTCACAATCTCAACACTTCACCAAAAGTCACACCATGCACACTTGCACAACGGGTGGGCGCTCACCCGAGTCACCCAAGAACCCATGCCAAGTCATCGCACAAACCAGGCACCCACCAACATTTCACCATTGGGCGCTCCTACACATCACCCGGGCACCACACACATCGTGCACACCTTTCTCCAACCGGCGGGCAACCCTGCCCGCGCCCTTCACCCAAAACCGAGATATGCGTTTTACTTCCATGCGGCCTTGCCCAAGAATGGGTGCATCTCCAAACTGTGCCTCTACCTCTTTGTTGTGTCCACACCTTGTTCTGTGCACTCTCCTTTACATGAGCAAAGTTCGTTGTTGTGTGAGTGATGATCGATTGTGTTTTCAAATGAGCTCCCACGCCAACAATATATATGAAAGGCAGGGTGAGGTCGTAGCTACCCAGCCGACCTGCCCAGGCCTTCAACGCCATTGCAATTGTGAGTCGGCCCTCCTCCAAATACTTTCAACCATTGTCGACCTTGCATCATTTGTTGGTCGGCCTCCATAAGTCTTAATCCTCACCTCCACGCATATAAGTAGATCTCCCAACTCTTATGCCTTCGCATTATACTAGAACACCTTCGCACATCAACCCGAAGCGTTGTTCGTTCAAGCCTCCAACCGCGTGCTCTCTTCGTTCAGTCGCGATCGCACTTCGGGCAGATGCGTTCAGGACTACAGGTCCTTACAGGTTGGGTCATGTCATAGTAACTCTTCATCTCATGTTTGCCCTGGCAGGCTTGTGAAATTAGGTAAATGTGTGAGGAGGTGGTTACAGGACGGTATCGAAGTGGGTTTTCGCTTTCTTTAGGTGATATCTAATACCAAAGGGTGGTATCAAATCTTCCAGGTTCAAACAATTGGACTGGATGTGCGGAATATGTTTTTCATGCATGTGTTGGGTAGCGCAGGCCCCACATAATGGTTTTGGGACTCAAAGTCCACAATTTTGGGAAAATTATGGTAAAGACTCCACGAAGTGTGTAGAGAGCGAGTTGTAATGAGTTAATTCAAAGTGTTGTCCGCTTGAGAATAATGTAAAACAATAGGAAGTGAGCCGGCCTGCCCATGGTCCGCAGACCATGGGAATGTATAAATAGAGCAAGGCTCTATGGCTAAAGGGGAGTTTTTAAGTTGTTGATTTTAGATCTTGATGTTATGGGTTTGTGAAGGCAATAATCTCTACATCTGTAAGTCTGAGTCAAGGGTGTTGGTAGATAGATAGAGGCTTTGCAGCTGTGTGCACAGAGGCTTGGTAGAGTCCGCAGATGTGTGCACAGACCCCTGCAGCTGAGTGTGCAGGGCGGATCTGGTTGTATTGATGGAAGATATTAATAAAGATAAGTTGTTTCTGAAATATCGTGGATCTAGTGTATTCTAGTTTATGCATCTGTTATTTGTGTTTATGTGTTTAAAAGAATTATGATTGCGTGCACTGGGTTTCATTGTTAAATGTTTGCTTAAAGACTCTAACACAAATATTAGATCTGTAATAATCTTATTAATAAGAAAGTTCATCTGTGCAGATCTATGTGAAAGCCCGATAGCAGTACAGAGTGGCACGAGGCCAAAGAACGGTTCGATACCCCTCCAGACCACATCTAGACATCCCAATTGTGCGGAAACCTGGTTCCAACACCCTCCCCTACTACCTCGGGTGAGACCTCAGTCCGCACTCCACAGGATATTACCGAAAGGGCCGATAGCTGTGGGATTTGTTTGGCTAATAACTCTTTCGAACTTGGGTCAGGGCCCAATAAGCCAACAAATGGTTCTGTTGCCAGGATCAGGATCTGCCTAAGGGATGTCTGATGTCGGAATGTTGGAACCTAACGAAGAAAGAACTTGAAGATTGGTTGGATCAGAAGCTTCACGAGTTCATGGTTCGGGAAAACAGAAATCCACAGATATTAGAGGAAAGGTGGTTGGATCGTTACATATACACAGAGATCCACGAGATCATGTTCGCATCCTTATCGACAGAGTTGTACGAGTGGATCACACAACTAGCCGATAATCAGGGGAGCTACAGACTGGACTAGTCCATTGTGTGGACTCCGGAGTTAGTGCGTAGGCTAGAAGTGTCTGAAGATAAAATTGCACAGGTAGTAGACCATTGGTTGGATCAGATAATAGGAAGGTTTATAACCAAGTTCGCGGTAGACACCACTGTGAATTACAGCGAGGCAGAAAAGCATTTTCTCCAAGGACCGTGGGGTAAGTACATCAAATCGTTGAATACTTGGATTAAAATGTTGTTATGTGAAAAATAGGTTATGCACATCCATTGATGTCTAGGGTAACAAGGAGTGGAAGGGGCTACTGAGAGACCGAAGGGTTAGAAAATAGTCCCCTAATTTTTATTTTGCGAGAAAGTGAGGAAGAGCTCACAGGGTTCTCTCTGAGAAGAGCATTTCGGTTGATTAAGCAGCGCATTCCACTAATACCACCACCATCCACGCCATCACCTACTTCAGCTACATAAAATTCATCTTCACCTACCCCACCTCCGCCACCTTCGAAGGTTGGGATGGCGAGTGGAGTCAAGTTGCCGGTATTTAGAGGCGTAGGAAATGAGGAACCAGATCAGTTATGGTTCGTGGTAAAGGCTGTATGGGTAGCCCAAGGTGTAATAGATGATAACATAAATAAGGCTACTCTGGTTAGCGCATTGCAAGACCGCGTGCTAACATGGTATATAAATTACTCGAACGATCACCCGAATGCAGGAATAGTGGCGATCTAGGATGCATTGAACAAAGAATTTAGTCGACCGAAATTAGAGATGCAGTCGATCATCGGATTCAAGGAGATCGTGATGCTACCTGGTGAAACTCCGTGGGATCTGGATCAGAGATTGAAGAGTACAATCCATGAAGCTAACATGACGCTGACAGATGCGCATCACTGCACATGGTTTTTGGCATCGTTAACACCATATTTGAGGATGGCATTATCATAGCAAAAGATCTCAACCTAAGCCGAAGCATTAGAGACAGCAATGAGGTTGCACAAAACTCCAATACAACATCCGGGGTTGGGAGTTCAAAAAATCCACGCGCAGATACAAAACCTATGCTTAGACATGCGAAGTTTGAAACAAGGTCAGGCACCTCGGACAGAGGAACGTGAAGAGGTGTGGTGCATCAAATGTAATGGCCAAGGCGATGATAAGGATCAGTGTCCGCTCTTCACAAATTACGTGGTAGGGGGGGACCAATACCATTGCGACCAGAGGCACAAGCAGGGCCAAGCACGACACCTACACTCTGGTGCACAATCTGTCAGGTAGGAGGAAAGCATGCCACGGACAACTGTCATCTATTGCAGAACCTGAGACAACCCCCCAGCAATTATTTTGCAACTTTTGTAGGATGATGGGCCATGACAAACAAAATTGTCGAAGTTATGAGTTGTTAACGGATCGAACACCTGCTTACAAGATGCAGATGGAGGCGTGTGGTCAGGATCCAGCTGCAGCAATAGCGCGGGGTGGATTCCAAGGACGCAGATGGGGATGAGGAGGAATGGGACCTGGATGAGGGTGGGGACAATTAATCTGTTATAATTGCAGAGGACCTGGACACTATGCACATGATTGCACAAACCCAACCAGAACATGTTGCCCGTACTGTTACCAATTTGACCATGAAGCAGTCGATTGCCCCACACTAATTTCCCAGATGTGGGAAAAAGGGGTGCTTCAGGCTACTCCCACTCAGAACGTCCAAATGATGAAGGCTGAACCACGCGAGGAAGACCCTAACATGAATATGATGCTTAGAAGTGGTGCAACTACAGAAGAAGATAAGGGGAAGCAACCAGAGGAGGATGCATGGGTTCGCAAGTCCCCCACAAAACAACCTGAATTTGATTTGGAGCATGCGAAGGAAACATTTATTGAAGCTAAGAAGAGCTTCGCGGAGGCTTCTACGTTGGGTAGCAAGGATCAAACTAAGTCAAAAGGGATACTTCTATGCTGACTACCTTTTTAGAGACATGCATGAAGCTGCTATGGGACACTAAAGCAGTGAAGGGATTGCAAGAGTTGATAACTAGGTGTGTAGGGTTGGATGTACCATGAATGGTTTGGAAACTAGGCAAGCATGCGTTGCGCACCGGGCAGGAAATGTGGTTGACTGCCCAGATTAGGGACTATGAGATGGATCAGGTCATTCTGGACTTGGGGTCAGACGCGAATGTCCTACCTAAACAAACTTGGGAGCGCATGGGCAGGCCCGCACTACAATGGTCTCCTATCCAATTATGGATGGCAAACCAACAGAAGATCTTGCGTACGGGGAGACTGCAAGGAGTTATAGTAGAAATCGAAGGTACAAGCACACAAACCGATTTTAAGGTCATAGAAATTGTGGATGATTGTAAAACATATCCTGCATTGTTAGGGATAGACTAGGCAATGAATATGAATGGAGTCATCAACCTAAGGAAATGAAAAATGATATTCGAGAAAAAATCTCTCCGCCTAGTAGTTCCGCTGGACCTAACCGAAGGGGCGCGCTACACTGAGCCTGTGCGCGATGAGGACAGTGACAATGAATTGGACTGTATCTACTAGATCACAGCGCAACATCAGGACGGGGTAAATCCAACAGCGGATGGGGGAATCTCATGGGATCGTGACAGTTCCTGCATGTCAGACTTCGATGAAGAAATTGAGTGATGGCAGAACCGATTGCATGAGGTAACAACGCTAAATTGTAATATGATGGTTAGATCACTATGCCGTGTAATGATAGAAGCAAGGGAGTGGCCACCCAATGAGGATGCGCACGCGAAGGCATTGTGCGCGACAACTGCTCAAGAGTGGAGTACATGCCAAAAGGTTCGGCAAAAGGGGCATGGATATAGGAGGCAGGCGTGCATATAGGTTGGAGGACAAAACGAGGTAAGCATCCATCGGCAGCGTAGGGTGCAGGTGTATGTTGTGCAAACACCCAACCGAATTAGAATCACAAAACCGAATTCACCGCAACGATCTAGTCCGCCAGCTTCCTGCGACAAAGTTAGGAGGAAAGCAGGGGGGAGCACGAACAGTGTCTGCCCGATAAAACGACCCACTAAGATGCTGCAGATACCACGAGTTCGATGGGCCTATAACAGAAGGGAGGAGAAGGTGAGCTTGTCGATAGTAAGACAGGAAGGAGCTTAGAATAAGCGCGGTAGCAGCAAGCCTCACGAAATTAATGAACGATGGGTGCGGCTGAGAAATAAAAGTGTGCTAATAGGGGAGGGAATTAGCAAGGTGGAGAGTGGTGACGGAAACGTAGGCCGCGCGAGTCTTAACATAAATGAACTAGGCCTGACCGGGTCTACCGCAGGACTAGAACAAGCTGCGACCCTGCTATCATGGTTGTGCCCGTACCTACAAAAGAATACACCCCACACAACAGTGCACGAAGAGATAATGGATACAAAGGCACTCGAAAGGTTCCTGAAGCCCGGGCTAGCAGGAAAGCTAAGACATCGTACCTGGGGTGCGACCACCTAAATAGCTTTAGAAAGCATAGTCTTAGTGCCCCAAGTAGTTGAAAGAAGGCACAGAACTATAAACAAGTCTGCAGGAGGCCGGCGCAGAAAGCAGGTTCCGTACAGAGTCATTCAGTCTGCTAAATCGTGACTGCACCATGGGGGTTGCACTATCACGCGGAAAGGTCGAGAGATGACCATTAACGCCACTATTCTTGACAATAAATTCAAGTTGCGTCAAGGAGGAGCGGCTGGCGAGCCATTAAGACAGGAGTTCCGAGCTAGATACAAAAATATCTGTAGCCTAGGCGTTATTAATGAACTGGAAGTGGAGGGAAGTGATCCATTCAAAATTATGAGTTCCTATCGAAACCTATCACCAACACTCGGTTATTTGAAATTTGAACCAGTACAGACTAGCAAACACTCGGCTACCAGGCATCCCATGAGTACCATGGCGAGAACCTGAGCACGGTTCATGGAAGAGCTATATCCAACCCAGGAGGAGCCAGATGAAGCAGCTGCAGCCCTCGAAGTTCCAAAGTCCCCATGCACACCGCGGCCTCAGAAAAACAAGCAGACGATGGGGCCAATCAGGGTATCACCGAGATTCAGTAAGTTATCCATAGCTGAAAAGGGCAAAGCAATCACCACCGAACTCGAGGAGGACGATGAAGATTTGCAAGCTTTGATCACTCAGATTGAAGCACAAGATGAGGACGAAGAGGATTCTTTCCAAATCCCTTCACATCCCCCATATGTCTCTCCATGGAATGGGATGACCAAGATACCAAAGGACTTGGACGCTGCGAAGAGTACACTCCAGACCCTGCTTCTTCTGGATGGGATAAGATTTGATGGCTTGCTGCTAGGTCGAGTACCGAGTATCAAGTTTGAAGATTGGGACCTTGCAGACAGCGACAAGTTCCCCCAGTTGGCCGCAAACAAATTGTGTGGAAAAGGCTGGCTTGCTTAATCTCAGGTGGATACCCCACTACCGTCGTGCGGTCATCACCATTTTTGTTATCTGACAGTTACTCTGTTTGGTACATGATGGGTATCTTTGGTTGGAAGAGTCGATTCCTATCATAGCCAATTTAGTACATCGGATTACTCACCTGCTTTTTAAAGGGAATGACCCCACGGACATAGCTGGAACAAGTAGTGATGTGGGTCTTGTGGAAAAAATGAAGGCTAAATATAAGCTGGAAAAATGAAAGCGGGGATATGTAATAGCAAGCATCAAAGACTGAGGGGTGTGAGTCGCCACCTAGCTACTAGCCAGTAAACTCATGAGGAAATGCCACACAGATGAGGTGCCAACTCCTGTCATTGTGCTTGTGGAGCAGTGTATAGAAGGAGTTCAGTTCAAATGGGCGGAGTTCTTATGCGACAAATTTTTGACAAATTGTAAGGAAGCCAAGGAAAAAGGTAAGACTTTCCATTATGCATGGTTGCTACTATCAATCCTTCTGGTTGTAGGAGAACTACCGCAGGGTAGCCAGTTTCCCAGCATTGAGCACAACCTACCTGAAGCAGTGTGGTTTATCTCGCTCTGGGATACGAAGGACACTACGAGGGTCTGGGAAATCAAGGTATTTTGGTTATTCATGGAAGTGAGTATCCGAACATGGATCACTCGCAAACCGCGGATGTCCCCAACATTCTACAACAGTTTGCAAAGCATGGTCGAGTTCAAAGCAGACATGCACAACCTATATGTTGGGGTGCAAAAGGATCCAAAGCGAACATGGCTCAAGCTCCCATTCATTGCAACAAACGATGCAATTTACGAGGTATTGGCAACATTGCCTTTGGAATGGCACACCCTAGACATGGCCGCATTAGAAAGGATGGAAACACAGCAGTGAAAGAAGGAAATCCAGCTGCGACTTACTAAACTAGTGGAAAGGACCCATCAGGGACAAAAGGCCGCTTCACTGCAGGAGGCAACCCAGGAAGAAATTGTCGAGGAGATCCCAGAGGATTAGGAAATGTCCTTAGAACAAGACATGCAAAAGGAATCAGAGACACAAAAATGTATGGACTTTACCACAAAATCGCCCCAAGGCAAAAGGCCACACAGTAAGGAATGGCCACATGCACACAAGAAGTCAAAAACAACAAAGACTTTGGAGAATGAATTTCTTGACAGCAACGAACCAGCGCGCGATGTCACTATCGGTGCACTGGAGGAGCTGATGACAGAGAAGACAACTGTGTTGGGGGAGCTCAGAGCATAGCTATAGGCATTACAGGTGCGACCCTCGAGAGGGATGATACCAAACCTAGCAGATGATACAGTCGCAGCCGAGTAGATGGTGCATAGTTACACAATGCACACTTTAATGTTGCCAGCAGGCGCTGCCCTAGTCGAAGCCAAGGGGGACATGCAAATTTGGGGGTTGAATTTGACTGCTCTACCTCGAGAAACCCTCTACCAACTGTAGGATGGGGTAACCGCTGAGTTGCGTGCCAGGGAAGGCCACGTCCTCCAATTCTTAATGGAGCATAAGGCAAATCTGGAGCAGTTCAGCCTACAACGTGATGACCTGGTCACCTGCAACCAGGAAGTGGAATAGGTCGTGGCAGAGGCTTGCAGCAAGGTACCAGAGTTGTCTGTCCTAGCAGAAATTCCACTAACTGATAAGATTCATCACATGGCAGCAGGATTCTGTACAACCCAGGAGGAGGTTGCGAAAGCTTAGTGGGAATTAAATTTTCAAATTGCGGAGCTCAGACTGAAGGCGCAACAACCCACACCCCTGGAAGTTCATGAATAGCACCGCGGTGAAATTCAAGCAGGATTGGAAGTCATAAAGTGCGCGGTCCAAGATTGCTCAGGATTGTTGGATCAGTCCCTCCTTATGCTCACATCCCTACAAGACAACCCAATGCTCCAACAGGTAGAAACAGAAGCGTGGGAGATACAGCAGGCATATGACAAAGTCCGGGGGGCTGTGAAAATGGTCGCCATCACACAATGACTAGCCAAAATGAGGGAGGCCCAGGTTCTCAAGGCACAAGTTGATGCCGCTCGGTAGAAGGAGGCAGTGCTTAAAGAATGCATCCAGCCTTGGCTTGATAAGGCATTCGCGGTCTCCACCAACATTGAAGGAAAGTTAGCACACATGCGGGCATCATTGGAACCCAGGTAAGCAACGGAATCTGATATTGATGCATCGGTGGCTCGCGTAGAACAAGTACAGGAGATGGAAAAAGATTTTGTTGCAAGTTTCAGTGAAGCGCAAAATTTGCTACATGACCTTCGTGTGAATATTGCTGCACCAGCCGAGTGACTTGGGACGAGTCACGTTGATTGTGTTGGGGGCCTGTTGGGTAGCGGAGGCCCCACGTAATGGTTTTGGGACTCAAAGTCCACAATTTTTGGAAAAGGTATGGTAAAGACTCCGCGAAGTGCACGGAGCACGAGTTGTAATGAGTCAAGTCAAAGGGTTGTCCGCCTGAGAATAATGTAAAATAATAGGAAGTGAGTCGGCCTGCCCATGGTTCGTGGACAATGGGAATGTATAAATAGAGCAAGACTCTATGGCTAAAGGGGAGTTTTTAAGTTGTTGATTTTGGATCTTGATGTTATGGGTTTGTGAAGGCAATAATCTCTACGTTTGTAAGTCCGAGTCAAGGGTGTTGGTAGATAGATAGAGGCTCTGCAGCTGTGTACGTAGAGGCCTGGTAGAGTCCGCAGTTGTGTGCGCGGACCCTGCAGCTGAGTGTGCAGGGTGGATCTGGTTGTATTGACGGAAGATATTAATAAAGATAAGTTGTTTCTGAAATATCGCGGATCTAGTGTATTCTGGTTTATGCATCTGTTATATGTGTTTATGTCTTTAAAAGAATTATGATTGCACGCACTGGGTTTCATTGTTAAATGTTTGCTTAAAGACTGTAACACAAAGATAAGATCTATAATAATCTTATTAATAAGAAAGTGCATCTGCGCGGATCTACGGAAAAGCCCGATAGCAGTACAGAGTGGCACGAGGCCGCAGAACGGTTCGAGAACCCTCCAGACCACATCTAGACATCCCAAGGGTGTGGAAACCTGGTTCCAGCACCCTCCCCTGCTACCTCGGGTGAGACCTCAGTCCGCGCTCCGCGGGCTATTGCCAAAAGGTTTGGTATTTGCGGGATTTGTTTGGCTAATAACTCTTTCGAACCTGGGTCAGGGCCCCATAAGCCAATATCATGCATGTTAGTTTTTATGTGTTTGTTATGCATGCATTGTGATAGTCATTGTTGCAGTTGTGCCATCATGTAGAGGTTGATGATGTTCATGTTGAGACGGTTGATATGATGATTTTGTTATATATAAATATGTTGTGCTACTTTGGATCGATTGTGTAGATGAGATAGCCTCCCTTGAACTTCACAGAGGTATGTTTAATTATGTTTATATTTGGTTATTTGACATGGTATGTTTGTAGGAAGTAGAAGATCAGAGGTGACTAGTAGAATGGTGGACTACAATTCACATGACTCTCCCTATATATTAGATGAGAAACATAGAGATGAGTACTCTCCTGACATAGTAGACACTTTGAGAAGTTTAAAGATAGAAATCAAAAGTTGCGAGGAAGATAATGACATAATCATTTAGCCACAAGAAAGACTTTCCAATGCAGAGGAAAAGAAAGCATTAGTCAATGCAGTGATTCTTTAGAGTCTATCATATCTACAGAGATAGGGAAAACCACAAATTATTTGTGGGCAGGAGGATAGGACTAACAAGGCATATTGTAGAAGATCTCAGTCTGGGCATAGGTAAGATAGGGATGACACAGTTAGAGATGGTAGGTTCCCGGATACACCTAATAGGAGAGATAGTGGCTATAGATTTTATTCTAGCTCAGGTTCAGATAGGTATCATGGTCATCATCGTTATAACCCTTACAGGAGGAATGAGAGGGGATGCTTGCCAGACGAGTTCAAGAAAGCCAGCCCACCTACATTCGATGGAGAATTGAAGAAGCCGGAAGACGCATAGGCATGGTTTCTTGGGATGAAGAAGTTCTTTAATATTCGTAACTATATAGAGAACATAAAGGCTAGGATAGCTATTTTCAATATCAAAGGGAAAGCAGACATCTGTTGGGAAGATGTGAAGCACGCCAGAGATATAAGGACAGAGGAGTTGAGTTGGCATGAATTCAAGAGACTTTTCAAGAAGAAGTACATGTCAGAGAGATACTATGACAGTAAGGCCAAGGATTTATATGAGTTGAAGATGGGATCTATGACAGATGAGGAGTACACGACTAAGTTCCTAGAGTTGTTGAGGTATGTGCCTTATCTTAAGGATGAGAAGATGAAGGTCCAAAGATTCGTTAGTGGATTTCCATTAGAATTTAAGGATCAGATTGAGTATGATGAGCCTTGAACATTGGAGGAAGTACTTGGGAAGATGAAGCATTGTTATGAGTAGTCGAAGCATAAGACCAAGTCTAAGCAAGGTTGAAAAGGTAATGACAAGACTAAAGGAAAGTGGGATAAGAAGTGATGAAGACCTTGGGATGTAGGTAACAAAGAGAATGCAATGTTGTATAAGAAATTTAATGCAGTTGATGGATGATGGGGATTTTATTCTACATGGTAGAACAAGGGTGATGACATGAAGCCTTTTTAGTGTTGGACTTGTGGCAAGGATCATCGTCAGAGAGATTTTCCACAACATTAGGGTGGTATGCCTCATATTTACAATGCTCATGAGGCACATATAATTGGGGATGTTGGACATAGTATTCCTTGGATTTATGCAGAATTGGATAATAGGAAGGTTGATCATCAAGAATCTATCATCGAGATGGAAGATAAGATTTGTGATCAAGTTGTTTCTATTTTTATTGACCCTGGATCTAACTATAGTTATATCAGTCTTGACATGGTGGATAACTGTTGCTTAAATAAAAAGTGCATGCAAAGTCTTGGTTGGTGCAGTTGGCTACATGTACCAGGAAAATAGTTCATCATTGGGTAAGATCTTATGCATTTGAGCTAAACATTCTTTCTACATCAACACATCTAAATGTGCTTCTGTTGGGATAATACAATATGCTTTTGGGTATGGATTGGTTGTACATTCACATGACTAAGGTAGATTTCTATGATAAGGCTATTGAATTCTTGGATGATGATGGAGAGAAGAGAATATTACAGGGTAAGAAGAAACCAGATGAGTGACAATGGTTACAACTATGTAGGAAAAATGTAGTAGAAAGAAAGGATGTGTATTGTTTGTAGTTGATATCTCTAGTGACAAAGGTAAGGATGTTGAGGATGATGAAGTATTGAAGAGGTATTCAGTTTTGCAGCAATTTCAAGATGTATTTCCAGCAGATATTTCATAGTTACTACCTCATAGGGAAGTGGACTTTTCAATTGAGTTGATGTCGGAAGCAACACCAACATCGAAGGCACTGTACAAGATGAGCAATCTAGAGTTGGTGGAATTGAAGTTGTAGCTTAAGGAAATGCTTAACAAGGGATACAATAGGCCAAGTGTATCACATTGGTGTGCACCAGTGTTTTTTGTGAAGAATAATAATGGTACTCTCAAGTTTTGCATTGATTACAAGAAGTTGAACAAGGTGACTATTAAGAACATGTACCCTTTGCCACAGATTGACGATTTGTTTGATTAGTTGAAGGGAGGAGTAGTGTTCATGAATATTTCTTTGAGATCAGGATATCATCAAGTTCGCATCAAAGAAGATGACATTTAAAAGCTGCTTTCCAGACCAAGTATGGGCACTATGAGTTTGTTGTGGTTCCTTTTGGTTTGACTAATTCTCTAGCTACTTTCATGTGTTTGATGAATAGTGTGTTGCATCCTTATCTACAGAAGTTTGTGATAGTATTCATTGATGACATTTTGATATATTTTAAGAATGAGGAAGAGCATGCAAAACATCTAGTAGCAGTGTTAATATTTTTGAGAGAGCATCAATTGTATGCCAATTTTAACAAATGAAGTTTCTTTAAAACATAAGTTCATTACTTGGGATATGTTGTTTCCAAGGAAGGAATAACAGTGAACCCATAAAATATTAGAGCTATCATGGAATGGGCAACTCCTAGGAATGTGGATGAGGTCAGATCATTCATGGGATTAGCAGGTTACTACAAGAGGTTCATTAGGAACTTTTGATGGATTGCCTATCCTATTAAATATTTGCAACAAAAAGGAAAGAAGTTTGAATGGAGAGAGGAATGTGCAGCTAGTTTTGAGAAATTGAAGCAGTTGCTTACAAATGCTCTAATTCTAAAGATTGAAAATAAAAATGAAGTGTTCATGGTGTGTACAAATGCTTGCAAGTGAGGACTTAGTGGAGTCCTAATGCAAGAATGACATTGATCCGGATTTAAGCAGGAACACAATAGATTACAGAGATAACCATAAATATAGAGATGCGATAACCATAAAAATAGAGATGCAGCGGAAATAATACTTCATTTCATTAATGGAGAATACTGAAATATGCTTACAAATAGAAATAACCCAGCTAGGGCGATGGTAGCTTATCTCTGAGAAGAGATGTGTCGGCTACATGCCTCTGAACTGTTTCGAAGTGTCTTTACAATGAGGCTCGAAGGCCTATTTATTATTGAGAAACAATGGAAAACCCTTCACATTCCAAAACCTAACCCTAGAAGATGAAACGCCAAATTGTGGGCCCCGTTTTGGGGTGAGTTGGACAGCCAACTTCCCGGGGTCGCGAATTGGTCGTATTATCTCCGTTTGACGCGCATGATAGCCTGTTGGAAAGATCTCTCCAAGGACTACGACGGAAAAGACGATTTTTATCAGAAAAGTCGATGGCCGTGGATTTCCCAAAAAACGTCATTTAGGGCCTCAAAACGGCTCCAGAAGTTTAGGACCTGAAAAACTGCTAAAAATAGTAAACTGTGCTATAATTAAGGAAACTAAAAAACTGAAAGAGACAGTTGTGGGGGTCCAAATGGGATAGGTGGGTGGCCACCAATGTCCACCTGGATCATTCCTCCCCCCCTTAGGAAGCAATGGTCCCCATTGCGTTGAGTTCCTCCCTGAGATGAGGAAGCTTCTGCTGAGCTGGGTCTCTAGTGAGCTGTTCTGCAATCTCTGATGTGTCCAGAAATGGTGGGAAGCATGGTCGGCGATGGTCCACATTGAACAATCGGTGCAAGCAAAGGAATGGAGGAATGCTGTGCTTCAAAGCATTGTTGCCCACAGCCTTGTTACTAGTGTAAGGACCATGTCGAAGCGATCTGAGTTTCTGATGGGTTCTAGTAAGGCGCTCCCTCTGCAAATGTAACCAAACTTTGTCGCCCACTTGAAACTTGTGTGGTACCCCTCTGGGTAAGGAGAAGTTGTTCCTGTGTTCTGTCAAGACTGTATCCCTCTGTTGTTGCTGCTGTGTGGAGGAACTCTTCACGGGGGTCATGGATGTAGAACCGATCTTCCCCTTACTTTGGGAGCGAACTAGACAGAAAATAAATTTCCTAGTCTGTGAGATGAGCTTGCTGCCTTTCTTAGCAGTGATCAAAGAGGTGGCAGTAGGTGGGGCTACCTCCGGTATCCTATATAATGAATTATCCAACGAAATAATGACAGCGCGAGGCCTTGACTCATACACAACATGTCGCCTCCACAAGTATGGCTGGCCTAATAGTACATCACAAACATCCAGAGGTGTAACATCACACAATACCTCGTCTGTGAAGGGCTTGATGCTGTAGGGAAGGCGACACTGCTGGCAAACTTTGAGATCTCGTCCTTCGTGAAGCCAACCGATACTGTACGGCTGTGGGTGTGGTGTAGTTGGTAGGCCCAACCGCTTCACGACCTCTGCTGAAATGAGGTTCTTTTGGTTGCCACTGTCGACAATGAATTGCAGCGGCGAACCCTTCACCCACATCTGTGAGTGGAAAAGACGTTCCCCCTCCTCTGGATCTTCGGGCTCATTTTTCTGGATCTTGGCAGTAGCAATAGTGGCGCTGGGATCCGCATCAATGATCTACTTCCCTTTTTTCATTCCCCTTGTCGGGTTCTGACTCAGAGTCGAAACATGCATTTGATTCGGAAGCCTTCAACTCGGCCACCAGCGACTGCTTGGTCCGACACTCACTTGTGTTATGAGTGGGACTCTTGTGGAACTCACACCAGTTTCCTGTGTCCTTCTTCAGCTTCGTGGTGTTGTTCTTTTCTTGCAGCGTAGAGGGGTTGTCTTGGGTCACCCCGCCTTGGCTTTGTCCTTTGGGCTTCGGATTTGCAGATCCAAAGTCTCGCTTCTTCTGTTTGAACTTTTGCTCGATTTTGACAGCGTATCGGTATGCTGTGCCGAGTGAGGAGATGTTCAAGAACTCCATCTCTTCCTGGATGTATCTGTGTAGGCAGCCGCGGTATTTGAGTACCAGATGCAGCTCAGAATCTTTGATACCCAACTGTGTGCGAAGGGTATGAAAAATATTTGTGAACTCTGGCACATCTTGGTCTCGTCCCTGCCGCAACGTGGTCCATTTGATGTATTTGTCCTCATAGCTTTTTACAGGGTAGTACTGCTCCTTGATGGCATCCCGGAAGTCATTCCAAGTGGGGGCGGCTGAAAACAGTGAGCTTGTACTTTCATCCTTCTGCTCGCAGTATGTTTCGCACCAGTCCTTGACGTGGGGGGCTGCTTTGAGAAGAGTGAAAACAATCTTTTCCCGACTTGAAAATTCATGAACAGAAAAATACCCATCTAGCAAATTTAACCATTTATCTACGGCATCTGCGTCTATTTGACCCTCGAAGATGGGGATTTCAAAATTAACTTGTACCTTAAACAGTGTGGCGTTTCCAGAGTAGCTGTTGGAAGCCGATGTGTCGCCTCTGGGTAGCCGCTGAAGGATCTGCGCAAAGCTATCCATCATCGTGTTCCTTTGCCGCTCGAGGGCTTCTTCGAGCAAGATTCTGATAGGATCTCCTGCCCCCTCGTCTTTCTTCTCATCCGCCGTGGGAGGTCGTCGAGATTTGCGAGGCTGGTCTTCCAAAGGTTCAACCAATTCAAGCCCTAACTCCTTATATCCCGACCTCGTTGGGGACATGCAAAGAAAAACAGAGAAAAAGCAGACCGCTCTGATACCACTGATACGGATTTAAGCAGGAACGCAATAGATTACAGAGATAACCATAAATACAGAGATGCGATAACCATAAAAACAGAGATGCTGCGGAAATAATACTTCATTTCATTAATGGAGAATACTGAAATATGCTTACAAATAGAAATAACCCAGCTAGGGCGGTGGTAGCTTATCTCTGAGAAGAGATGTGTCGGCTACATGCCTCTGAACTGTTTCGAAGTGACTTTACAATGAGGCTCGAAGGCCTATTTATTATTGAGAAACAATGGAAAACCCTTCACATTCCAAAACCTAACCCTAGAAGATGAAACGCCAAATTGTGGGCCCCGTTTTGGGGTGAGTTGGACAGCCAACTTCCCGGGGTCGCGAATTGGTCGTATTATCTCCGTTTGACGCGCATGATAGCCCATTGGAAAGATCTCTCCGAGGATTATGACGGAAAAGACGATTTTTATCAGAAAAATCATTGGCCGTGGATTTCCCAAAAAACGTCATTTAGGGCCTCAAAACGGCTCCGGAAGTTTAGGACCCGAAAAACTGCTAAAAATAGTAAACTGTGCTATAATTAAGGAAACTGAAAAATTGAAAGAGACAGTTGTGGGGGTCCAAATGGGATAGGTGGGTGGCCACCAACGTCCACCTGGATCAGACATGTGGTATGTTATGAGTCAAGAAATATGAATGAGAACGAGTAGAATTATGTGACTCATGATCATGAGTTGGTGGTGATTATTCTTGCATTGAAGACGTGGAGGCACAATCTTCTTGGTAGGAGGTTTGTGTTGATGAGCGATCATAGTGGGCTGAGATACTTGTTTGGCCAACCTAATTTGAATGTCAGGCAAGCTAGGTGGTTAGCTACCCTTAGTGAGTTCGACTTCGAGATTAGATACATTAAGGGTAGGAGATCTGGGTTGCAGATGCTCTCAACAAAAGAGTGTGGGTAAATCATATAGCAGTTTTGAGTTCATATGGGATAGATTTATAGGAGTGGATCTTGCAAGTTAGACAATAGGATGACATGTACCAATAGCTTAAGTACAAGTTAAAACATCATAGTACAAGTGATCAAGACGTGGATTATCATCTCATGACAAATGGTTTGGTAACATTTAAGGATATGATCTATATGTCGGACAACAGTGAGCTCAAGAATCTTATCCTGAGCGAATTTCATGTTAAGTCATATTCAGGTCACCCGAGATATCCGAAGGCTTTGACATCTATGAAGAAGTTCTACTATTGGCCGAATCTGAAGAAAGAGTTGGTTGATTTTGTCGCTAGATGTTTAGACTGTCAACAAGTAAAAGCATAGTGTAAGCATCTAGGTGGTTTATTGCAACTGATTTTGATTCCAAAATGGAAATAGGAGGTCATTTCCATGGATATCATTACAGGTTTGTCGAAGACATCTAGACAACATGATTCCATCATGGTTATGGTTGAAAGGTTGACCAAGGTAGCTCACTTTATTCCAGTGAAGTCTACTAATTCAGCTAGTGAGGTAGCTCAGGTCTTCATCAAGGAGATAGTGAGATTGCATGGTGTCCCCAAGAAGATTATATTTGACAAAGATGCCAAGTTCACTTCCAGGTTTTGGAAGGAGTTGTTTTCAAGTTTGGGGACATAGTTGGCTTTTAATACAACCTATCATCTATAGACAGATGGACATACAGAAAGGGTTAACAATATTCTTGAGGACATGTTGAGGATGTATGTCATGCATCAATAACGAAAGTGGGAAGATTATCTTCCACTATTAGAGTTTGTGTATAGTAATGGGTATTAGGAGTTGTTGAAGGTGAGTATGTTTGAGGCACTTTATGGGCAGAGTTGTAATACTTCCATCAGATGGAGTGATCTAGTGAACAAGGTAGTGATTGGACTAGACATGTTGGTAGAGATGGAACATGAAATGCAGGTTATTAGGAAGAATCTAAATGTATCACAGGATGGGTAGAAGAGTTATGCATATCAACACAGGGTATTTAAGGAGTTTCAATTTGAGGAACATGTGTTCTTGCGCATCAAATTGAAGAAGAGATCCTTGAGGATTGGATCATGTGCCAAGTTGGAACCTCAGTATTGCGAGCCTTTTGAGATCCTTGAGAGGATTGGACTAGCGGCCTACATACTAGCACTGCCTTTGACAGTGACAGTCCATGATGTTTTCCATGTTAATTACTTAAGAGATATGTGAAGGATGTTTATCGTGTGTTTGATTGGTCTATATTGCAGGTGGAGCCAAAAGGAGAATTCCAACCATAACCTCAATGCATATTGCATCAGAAATAACTCATGCTTCGGAATAGAGCAATCAAGTAGGTTAAAGTGGAGTGCAAGCAATTTGGTCCTGAGGAAGCTACATGGTAGATGGCTAATCTAATCATATGTGGGCTATGTATCCTTCTCTATTCGTTGTTTCAGTGGTTGTATTATGGTATATGTGTTTGATGTTGTGTTGGTTATATGTATATGCATATTTATATTGTAAATACCGCATCAAGTTGTGTTATAAAGCTCTGTTAAGTTATGGTATGTTCTATGCTTATAACAATTTACATCTTTTCCTTATTATATTCCACAGATTAGAAATCACATGTACATAAAGTAAAGTGCAGATAGAACACTAAATGATCAACAGAAAACAAGCCAAGAAAAGAGACACAAGATGTGGCGGCTAGCCAGGGACAAACCCCACAATGTGTGGGGAAACCCTTTGATCAAATCTTATTTTATCTTCAATAATTCAGCAGAGAGAAATAGTACAATAAATCTGATTCATATCAGTAGTAGCAAACCCTAGATCAACAGCATCAAAATTAGCAGCTTCATCATCAAACTAGGGTAGACGATATCTCACAAATGCACTGCCTTGTACAGCCTATCCCTTGCCCTGCTCTGCTCTAGTCTGCCTGTTCTTCTTTGTCTTGTTCTGCCCTGTACTGATCTGTATTATTCTGCTCTGTTATGCTCTGCTCTTACATTGTTCTGTTCTGCTCTGCTTTTTTCCGAATTATGAAGAAGAAGAAATGATTGAGGATGTATCATATTGACTCAAAGTCAGTCTCAGTATGTACCACTAGTCCCAGACCAGTCTCAACCAACCCGAAGTCAGCGTCATAGTGAGTACAACTCCACTTGTCCCAGACCAGTATCATCTTCCACTGACTCAAAGTCAGTCTCAGAGTGCATACTACTGGTCCCAGACCAGTCTCAACCGACCCGAAGTCAGCTTCATAGTAAGTACCACTCGTCCCAGATCAGTATCGCAGTCTCAGAGAGTGTACCACTGGTCCCAGACCAGTCTCAACCGACTCGAATTTAGTGTCATAGTATGTACCACTCTCACTGGTCCCAGACCAGTACTGCACTGACACAAAGTCAATCTCAGAGTATGTACCACTGGTCCCAGACCAGTCTCAACCGACCCAAAGTCAGCATCATAGTATGGTACAACTCCTACCACTGGTCCCAGACCAGTATCATTGATCCCAGATCAATGGAGGTCATCCTAGTGTAGGGTGTACAGTAGATACAATGATGCATCCATCGGTACTACTATGGTCCCTAACTTCATTTCCCTGCTCATTGATCAAATGAGAGGTACTTCCCATGAGTCCTAGACTGCATGGGTAGGATGCCTCGACAAGAGAACTTAATAAATCTCATCCTCACAGGAGAACACATCAATCCTACTACAATCACCATGGAGAACACATCAATCCAGGCCTCACAGGAGAACACATCAATCCTACTACAATCACCATGGAGAACACATCAATCCAGGCCTCATAGGAGAACTAATCATCCTGCTACACAGGAGAGAAAATCATCTTGTTCCACAAGAGAGTGAATCATCTTGTCCCACAAGAGAGCGAATCATCTTGTTCCAGTGCGCACCATTAGGGGAAGGTGAGTCACCCTGTGGTCATATGTTGCTCCAGTAAGAACCGCAAGCCCTCAGAGCTCCCAGAGCTCAATGTATGCAACATGTAGGACCCTTGTAAAAGGGTTTCTTGACGACTCCAAGTCATTTGGGAAAATCACAAATTAGATCTTTCCTCGGGGCTTTGACAAGGTGTATCGACCTGTACATCATCTTATTGCGATGGAGCCTCCTTGCTCATCGACTTACCATATCCCAGATGATGTCTATCTGCTGGAGCAATCGACGAATATGGGATTCCTCAATAATTGAATCCCACCTTTGGTTGTTACAGAGAATCACAGTGGTATGTGATCAAACAACTCACTGAAGAGCTTCCCCAACCAGGCAGCTTCATACGAGATCATACTCGTAGATGTGTATCTAGTCTCGGTGGTGCTTATGGCAACCAACTTCTACTTCCTGACCATTCATTATATCGAAGCAGAATCCAAAGAGAAACAACACTAAAAAGTGCTCCAGTGATCCTCCACACTACCTGCCTAATCAGCATTTGAATAATCATGCAGTTTCATATTTCCGGCAATGTAGCTCAATCCATGAGAGATTGTGTCCTGAAGACATCTCAGAAGATTCTTGGCACCAATCTAGTGAGGCTCAACCAAATATGAGCTCACAATGCTAACTGCAAAACATATGTTCGGACGAAGGTTCACCAAGAAAATCAAAGCGAATGAGTTTTTGAAACTCAGAGGCATTTCCAAAATCTGGTTCAACATCACTACCATATAAATTATGAAAGTTAAGATCCTTGAGATAGTCACAAGCTTGTAGTCCACCATACCAAAATCTTTTCAGAATCTTCACCACATATTTTCCTTGAGATAGGAAAATTTCCCTTGGCTTCTGCCACACTTCAAGTCCTAGGAAATAGTGCATCAGTCCTAGGTCCTTCATTTCAAATTCAAAAGCCAAATCCCTCTTACATTTGTGAATGAGAGGCTTTGCACTTGTTAGAAAGAGGTCATCCACATACAACACTAGTATGAGAGGCTTGTCATCTTCAACCTTAAAGTAAAGGTTAGGATCGGCTTCACTCCTAGTGAATCCCAGCTTCATCAAGTAGTTGTCGATCCTCTCATACCATGCTCGGGGAGCTTGCTTCAGCCCATAGAGAGCCTTCTTTAACCTGCATACATGAGATTTTCGATCATAAATCTCAAATCCTTTGGGTTGCTCCACGTAGACCTCTCCTTTGATCGAGCCACGAAATAACGCGGTCTTGACAACCATCTGATGTAGGTTCCATCCTTGTGAAGCGGCAAGGGCTATGATCAAGCAGATGGTCATATACCTGGCAACAGGTACAAATATTTCATCATAGTCTATACCTTCCTTCTGGGAGAAACCACCAGCAACAAAATGAGCCTTATACTTTCTGTACTTCCATCTGCTGCATGCTTTATCTTGTAAAGCCATTTGGAAGTAACAACTGTCTTGTCCTGGGGTCTGGGAACTACTTCCCAGACATCATTCTTCATAATAGACGCATATTCTTCGGTCATAGCATCCTTTCATACTTGATGCTTGACGACATCTGAGAATGATGAAGGCTTATTTTATATGATCGTGCTCATGATGGTCAGGTATCCTTGATACCTATTAGGTTTCTTAATTTCACGAAAGGTTCCTCGGGGTGCAGCATGTCCTTCAGCATCATCAAGTATCCCCCTAAGCCATGAAGGCCTCTTCCTAGAAGAGGAAGGCTCAGGTGGATAAATAGGATCCATGGGTTCTTCCACATCAGGCATTGTTACATCATCTACCCATAGAGACGGCTTCCATAATTGTACGGTGCCACACCATTCTACTCTGGAGTATGTGGTGTAGTGGTCTCCCTCTTAATGCCAACCTCAGGTATGCCTGAGTGAACCAACTGTAATATATCAGAGGTCTTAGGCTTGAGGGGAATGGTCCCCTTTTGAGCTTTCCTTCGGCACATCCTGGACATACACGTTCTTTCTCTTCTCGGAATTGGAGCATCTCTGTCACCATTTGTCTTACACTGAGTAGAGCTTTATAATGAAGGGGGACAAACCTCCGATGCCAAAGTTTGGACTAAAGAGATGTGTCATAAGACATGACACCTAGTGGACTTCCATCAACCTGATATAATGAATCAACACGAAACCCAAGAGTAAAGGCATCTTTAACATTATTTTTCCATATACGTACCTTGCCATCGCTGAAGGTTACCTTGTAGCCTTTGTCTTCCATTGCCGTGATGGACATCAGGTTCTTTTTGAGGTTAGGTGCATTTAATACATCCTAGAATTTCTAGCCTTCTTGAATGGTTGTCCTCTTCCTTGATTCCCAACTCTCCTCTTACCTTTGGTATGAATTTTTCATTCCATTGATTGCCATCAGAGGGTTTTTGATCATCGTTCCGGTGTGAGCTCTTTCTATCAAGGCACTCCCTTGCATATAGACCTGCTTTATTGCAGATGTAACATCATCCTTGTCTTCCACCTGTTAGTGTCAGTCTTTGCAGCCTTCCTCTGGTGATCAAACATGCTCTTACAAAGTGATTTTAAGGTGTCAAGGTCAAATTTCGTCATTTCATTGAGTCTTCAAGCAAAATTTGGTCACTAGGTATTAGGTCTAGGGTTTGTTTTCACTCCTTTAAAAGTTGTCCAAATTTCAGTACATGTCACCATTCATCTGAGTGTACCATCATTTAGAGGGTTGTCATCATCATGTCAAGTTCCGATGGGTCATTTTACACCTTGTTCATGCTTCAGTTGCACCTAGGTAAGGTTCATTTCTCTCTCCTAGGGTTTTGAAGGTAATTTCTCTTGGATGGTCAAATCATCAGCAAAAATTGTATCCTGATGTTCATACACCTTCCCCTATCCTTAATGTACCTTATTAAACACTTCCCATCATTGACATCCCTCAAATTCCTCATTTTCGCACAAACACTAGTTTCTTGCTACAATTTGACAATTTTCTAGGCTAGGCCTGTGTTTTGCCCTTTTGGACCCCTTCCCCTCACTCAATCTTTGAAATTACACTTTCCCTTGCTTCCTAACATCCCTCCCTACTTCCCAAAATTTTCTCAAGAATTTAGAAGCCCCTTATCCCCTTCATTTCACTTCATTTCGACAAATCCCCTCTTCCACACATCGGGATAGGTTTTACTCCAATGATGTTTCTGAGCATGAAAAGACGAATTTGGGAACACTGAGAGAGATTTTTGTCCACAATAGGCCAAGGAAGAAAAACCTCCTTCATATTTTACACAGGTGTAATGGTTTTAGAGAAATGTCAAAAATATAGTTGCCTCAGGAGAATTGCTGCACCTCTGGAGTGACCTTGGTAAAATCAAGATTTATCCTAGCTTGGTTGGCCAAATTACTTGCTTGATGAGTGAAATGATAACTAGACATAAAGATATTTCCAATGCGCTATCATGAGCTCAATTTGGAGTTTAGGAAGACCTTCAAAAGTTGACTGCAACAGCACTCTACATTTAGGCAGCCTCGTTTTGCACATTTTGACCAGTCTTGGGCGATTTGACTTTTGATAGGGAAAATGAACTCCAAATTGAAAAATTCAAGATGTTTTGGAAAGTAGACTCAATAATATTTCCAAAGAGCTATCCTACACCCAATTTGGACACCGGTAAGGCCTCCAAAATTGGTTTTCAAAAGGGCACTACGCATCAAATTAGTGGCGCTACACATCAAATTTTGCAACGTCGGTATTTTCATCTAATGCGCCGCGCCACAGGCGCTACATATTGAGTTGGCTAAGAATTTTGCAAAATGGCTTGCATTTTTTGATTTATCATGAAAATTATGAATTCCCTCACATGGCCAAGAAATTTTGACAGGTTTTGAGCTTCCAAAAAGGTCAAAAACACCTCAAAAATGACCTTTCTGCCCCTTTTTGGACACACGGGAAGCAGTGTTGGGAGAAATCAATTTTGGAGGGGAATATGAAGACCAAATTCAGAAATTCCACTTTTTCTAGAAAATGGATAGATAGACCTTTCCAAAAATCCCACTTGGAGCAAATTTGGTACATGGGAATGCCTCCAAAATCAGCTGCAAAAAGGCGCTAGGCATAGGGAAATTAGCGCGGCGCATAGGATGAAATTTGCTCATTTTGGCCAAAAAACTTTGTTTTTCGCCTAGTTTCTTCATAGTTTGACTTTTCTCTTTCTAATATTCAAACTCATGATGTAATTTAATGTGAATTGATGGATTTTGATGTAATTATGCTAAATTTTCACTCATAGAGGTAGATTCATCATGAAAAAGTAGTTTGCAACTGAATGAATCAGTTTCCTAGGTTTTAGAGGCATGCTATTCCACTGCCTACTTTTCAGTTCTTAGTTTATATCTTGTTGAAACAGCTCCTAAAATCATGAACTTGAACCCTAAAGACTAGCATGAGTTGTTTGATGCCTATATCTAGTAGTTTTTCAGTCATTGAGAAAGGTTGGACTCTTGTGAATGCTTTGAGCATTATTTACATTCATTTTCAGCAGTTTGGCAAAGGAATTGACCAGGGTTTGCAACACTTTATGGGATTATTGTGGCATTCTTGATTTGGTATTGTGTTTCCTTCTGTACTTACAAGTTTTACATGTGATTTATGTATGCCATTATCTCTGCTTGCTTCATCTTAACTAAATCAAACAAGGATAAAGGTAGAATCCATTGAAATTGCAGTGCTCTACCTAAGGTTTGTTTAGTTATTTATGTTTTCAGCTATTTGAAGAGGATCCCTGAGACTTTCATGCCCTCTCCAACTCCTCACCAACCTAAAAGCTCTCCATCTCACTCAATTTGAAGTGCTAAACCATTTTCCTACCTCGCCCCATAGAGATCTCTACAAGACTGTATCCATTCCCCGGACCCAAATTTGCTTTTCACATCTAAGCCAGCAAACCCATCTTAAATTCAATCAAGCACCTCTGTACAGATACCTAGCCTAAAATCAGTCATCACAGCAGTCATCTCAAGCTTCATTGGCCATCTTTTCTGAGATTGACAAGGAGAGAGCCCTCTCCCGACCTGGTAGGGCTAGCTACCAGGTTAAGCGTGGTTTGATGTTACCCTAGATCCTGCCTTTCTCAGCCTGAGGTAGATTTAAGCCATAACACCACCGTAGGTCCAACCTTTCCTTTTAATTTAGTCCCAGAATTATTTCTTTTCTTAGCATGAGAAGAAAAGGCAGCAAGAGGACCTTTAGGCATGGGCATTTCTTTCTCTTCTACCCTTGTTTCTTCTTGAATGCATCTAGCCATTAATTCCTCGAAACCAGGAATTAAATTATTGTTCAGAAGAGTAGTCCTGAACACGTACCATGCGGATGGTAATCCTCCAAGAGTTGTGAGTGCCATTTCTCTGTCAATAATAGTCTCCCCAATAAATAGGAGATAGTTCTTGATCTCAGTGATTCTTAAGAAGTATGCTTGCATACTCTCATCTTTACCCTTCTTGATTTCCCTCAGCTTATTTCTAAGAAACAAAACTTGATTTGCATTATTAACTTTAAATAAACTCACAAGTCTATCATAGATCTCCTTGGAGGTGTCCAGTTTAGAGATGTAGGCCACCAAGTGCTTGTCGATAGAGTCCCGGATGATCTTCTTTGTTTTGACTTCTCCATTTTTCCATTTGTTCCAGGCAGTAGTGGATGCATTTGATGGAGGCTCCACAATATTGCCTCTTACATGGTCCAAAACTCCTTGATCTTCTAAGGTTAGATCGATAGACATCTTCCATATGTGATAGTCAGCTTTCTCACAGAGCTTGTCTTCGACAGGAAAGAGTGCTGGGGACCCCATAGTTCTTTTAGGATAGCCTTTCCAATCTTCTCTTTTGTGATTGCTCTTGCTCTTGCTCAGGCTTTGTCTTCACCTCAGCTCTGATACCATGTTAAGTTATGGTATGTTCTATGCTTATAATGGTTTACTTCTTTTCCTTATTATATTCCACAGATTAGCAATCACATGTACATAAAGTAAAGTGCAGATAGAACATTAAACAATAAAAAAAAAACAAGCCAAGGCAAGAGACACAAGATGTGGCGGCTAGCTAGGGACAAACCCCACAATGTGTGGGGAAAACCTTTGATCAAATCTTATTTTATCTTCAATAATTCAGCATAGATAAATAGTACAATAAATCTGATTCATATCAGCAGTAGCACACCCTAGATCAGTAGCATCAGCATTAGCGACTTCATCATCAAACTAGGGCAAACAATATCTCACAAACCGACCGTCGAATCGGCTTGATTCCATCACCAAAAGTTGTAGCTTCCAAAGGAGGTTCAAATGAACCTATAGTGCAGTTCAGATGAGGATATCTTCTAGTCCACGCAGGTCAAACTTTACTTCTCCAGTTGCAGCTTCAGTTTTGGTAGCTTCCAGCTTCAAACTAGGGCAGTCGATATCTTGCAAACCGTCTGTCGGCTTGACTTGATTCCACCACCAAAAGTTGCAGATTTCAGAGGAGGTTCAGATGAACCTACAATGCAGTTCAGATGAGGATATCTTCTAGTCCACGTAGGTCAATATTTACTTCTGCAGTTACAGCTTTAGTTTCAGTAGCTTCCGGCTTCACATGTGTGAGGGAGAGACCCTTTTTTGCACAGTAGAGAGAGAGAGAGAGAGATGTGATGAGATGAGTGAGTCTAAATGAGGAAAATTCATCCTTTATTTATACACAATTTTGGTGTTTGAATAGATGAGACTATTGGGCTTCTGAGCCTACATGAGTTGTAGGTCGGCTTGATAATAATTCCATAATCAAAATAAATTCATATCTCCATGAATACTTATCGGAATCAGATGATATTTATATCAATCCTACACCTCTCGATGAGAGGAATGTAATAAAAATATTATTAGCCATGAATAAGATGACCCACATGAAGTTTTTCTGTAGTTTCCAATTTTAACAAGCTCCAATAAGCGGCATGGTTTTTATGTTAAGATGGTCATGGTCTCAATAGTATGTTATGATGTAAATGTTGCATCGAGTTGTGTTATAAAGCTCCATGGGTAGCATGTGTTTTTTTGGTTTGTAGGTGTTATAAAACATTGAGGACATTGTTCCCCCAAGGGGGATGGGTTTGTAATAACCCCTGGTTGATTTTCCATGTAAATAAAAATAAGACCAAGGTCATGGGACACATATTCCAAGTTGAATGTTGGGAAAATCATAGTGATGGGTATCACTGGTGATTAATTTATGGTTATGGAAATTGGCAAAGGCAAAGTGGTAATAATTAACATTTTATTTATGAAATAAATAAAAATAGGAGAAAAGGAACGTGAGAAGACACAGATTTTCATGAGAGGGAAATTCAAGGAAAAATAGAGGGAAATGGAGAAAATAGAGGCCTCAATGATAAAAAAGCTTATGAGGATCAATTCACAATTTTTTGTCAGTCTAGCTTTGGAGCTCTCTTCTATTATGTCATTCTCTCATACTCTTGCACACTTAAAGCATTCTTGGAGAATTCTCTTGGATCACTCTAGTATTCACTTGGATTTGGAGAAAGAAGGCAAAGAAAAGAAGGAAAGTGCAAGGGAATAGTTGGATCAACGGCCACTACTGGATTTCTTTGCAGGTAACAAGTTGAATTTGTGTTTTCCTTGTTGATTTATGGATGCATGGTGTATACATGTGATTATCTAGTTATGTGTTGTCATTGACATGGAGGATTTCCTGGATTAACAATGGTTTTAACCTGACCTTGCCATTTCTTGGATAGCCATGGGTTTTTCCACTTGATTATTTTCTGATTGGTGCTCATAATTCCTTATGGTTGTGGGTTGGAATAAAAGTTGTGGAAGCCCTGGAACAACTTAGGTTTAGTTACTAGTCATGTAGCCTAGGTTAGGGTAAACTCTTTGGAGCCCTTGGTGGGTTGAGTTACCAGTCCTTGGAGCCAGGTTAGATAAACGCTCTAGAAGCCTTGGAAGGATGTGAGTTGAGTTACTAGTTCCTAGAGCCCCGAATAGCTAGGTAGAGACTAAAATGGTTCGTGATAGTGATGTTTGACCATGAGTTGGAATCACTAGTTAAGGGTTGAGGTGGTATGGCCTCTGGAATCCCTATTTCAGTTTGTCTTGGTTTATTCCATGAGATCCCACATTCATGCTTGGAATATGGCGTGAGGGTGATTGACTAAAAGAGAGATTTGGTTCAGCCCAATCTATGGTCTGGTGTTAAGTGGAAGTCAATTACTCGGTTGTTATTTTCCTATGTTAATATGAGACATTTTCCTATGGTGATCTATGAGTATATGTATTGATTATTATGGTAATATTATGGTTATTCTACCATGGTTTATACGTTGGTTATTTTTTGGTTATATGTTGGTTATATGATGTGTATAATTTATGGATCTCGTCATGAATTGTTTAGTTATTAATCAGTTGTTGAATATATGGACTAACAAGTATTGCTGCAACTCTATGGAGAGGGAATAGGTCCTTCTTAGTGATTCTCAAATGAATCTCAAACTTTTATGATTAGATATGCATTCATGTCTTATATCTTACATTTTTTTCCATGTGTTTGACGAAATTCCTAGTATGTTCTAGTAAGTCTAGGACAAGTTTTTGGTTTGATTTTAAATTTTTAGCCTTGTTGTCATGTCATTAATGATCCTAAGAAGTCTCATGCAATTCTAAGAAGTGATCTAGAGGCTGAGCTAGAAATGTGGCTCAGATTTCGAGACCGCACCCTCTAAACTGGATAATTTGGGTCACAACTACACTCATGCAGTGTTGCGCATGCCATTGGAGGCTTATAACCACATGGAGGCATTGTCATGCATGCGATTGGGGGATATATTTGTGAGAAATGCAACCCCAACTCAGGGCTTGGTCACCTGGGGTGGTCCTTTGGCCCCTGAGTGTCCTGTATCCCTAAGGGATGTTATGAGTTGTCAATTATGGTTAGTTTATAGGCCCCAATTCCTTAACTAGATCTAGGAGGTCGGATCATGTCATAGTAACTCTTTGTCTCATGTTTAGGCTTGTGAAATTGGTTAAATGTGGGAGGACGTGGTTATAATAACTATGACTCATCAGCTTGGGTTTGAATTAAAGGAGGTTGATGACAAATTCTTTGCCATCTGAGTCAAACATGAGATAACCATAGCACCACTGTGAGAATTCATTGACCAATGGCTACATAACACAACACATAGGATAGTTGATGAATAATGGTCTATATAACGAGAAAGTGGTTACCACATTTGGTGATTCTTTTAGAGGAACACATTTAAAAGATACTCTATGATATTCAAAAGAGGGAGAACCTTTTTTACATCATAGTAAGTAAAGAAATCCCCTATGTGGATTATTCTTTACATTCTTCTTAGTCAGTTGTGATTAAACCTTCCATATTAAAGTATTTGAATATTTATAGTAGATTGTTGACTGTTGTTTCTCTTCTCTTCCAATTCTTTACATTTGTATGGCACACAAGAGCTTAATCCTATTCCATTTAGGACAAATGCACTTTTTTTAAATACTTTTATAAACTCTTTAAAAAACTTGTATATTTTTTAAGGTTCCATAGAAAAATCCCAAAAGCACATAACTACTTCAATTTTAGGATTTGAGTTTTAAGTTGATATTTAAAGTGTGTGTTTCCTTTTAATCCCTATGAATCTAAATGAATGATAATTTTAAGTTCTCTATAAATGTGGTCCATTTTTATTTCATATGATTTAATGATATCCTCTTATTCAACATATGGTATATTTTTCTTTAACATGATCCCAAAGGGGGAATATATGGTGCTAAATATATATGATATAACCCCAAGGGAGGGCATATATGGATTTAAATTCACATGCCAATCGGTGAATAGATATATATAATAATCATATAGCCATTATTGAGGACAAGTGATTTGAAGGTATGAATATATTTAGTTATTTTGAGGAGCTTATCCTATTCCTTAAGGAGTTATTATGTAACTTATGTCTCTTATCTATATTGGAGTTGTGCTCCATACTCAAATTGGTGCACATGATATGTACTCCATATTTTTTTATTATGTATTTGGACCACAACATGCTTACTACTATGCTAGAAACAAGTGTTCTTACAATTTTAGTTATTTCATTTGAGAATCATACTAAGAATACCATTGTTTATACCATCCCAATTGAAAATAGTCTTTTCATATTATGTGTTATTTTATTTATATATGTATATCATTATTTTTTCCATAAAGAGGAGTACCAAATCTCTAAAAATACACAGGGAAAGGTTTCCTTGTCATTGTTACACCAAAGACCTTGGTAGTTTGATTTTTTCCTACCATTTGTTGTCACTTAAATCTTGGACAATCCTAGTGATCAACATGAGGCAATGTGGATGCATATACTCATGAGTGAGCTTGAATTTATCATCAAAGAATTGGCTACAATTTATTGTGACAATCAAAGAGCAATACAAATAGCTCAAAACCATGTTTCTCATAGTAAGATGAAGCATGCATAGATTCATGCTCACTTGTTAAGGCAATTGTTAAATGGTATTGTTTTGAATATGAGGCTCCAACCATAACCTCCCTACTTTAGGATACTCATGAGTTAGTTAATTAATGTATGTGGTCATCTTGTTTGAATAAATTTTATTAGATAGTCAATGGATATTTAATTAACATAAAAAGGTTATATTTATCAAATAAGGTCCACTAGGTAATTGGTACTCATTAATGGAGGGACCACAAGTACTTAGAGCGTTACCTATTTAAAAAGCTAAGAGGCAATTGAACAATGTTTCTTCTTTGATATTTACTAAGATAAGTGTAAATTTCACATATTTCATCTTAATTGTCTCTTGTATATGCTTCTCTACATTCATACTATCTAAATACATTGTTTGTTATTCTAGTATAAGGGTTAAGGATCACTACAATGAGTCTTTTTTATTGTGGGATAGAGGATGGGATTGCTGATATCTTTATGAAGCCTTTAATATAAGCTAAGTTTGTGAAATTTCATGCTATGCTTGAGCTTCAATAAGTACCAATTACGAGGGGTGTACAAGGAAGACAATTCCACCTTTTAAATCTCTAGACCATTGGTTTGATGGGGGATATTAGAATAACAAGTTCATCGCACCTTTGGATATTTTAGAGGAATTTAATGATAGTCAATAATGAACTAGGATAGTCAACTAGGTAGTCGATTAATTAGTCAAATCAACCATGATACTTAACTAGTTTATGTGTGGATATGTGTGAGTGTCAATCGGGTAGTTGATTAGCTGATCAAGTCATATATGTGACTGTGTCTATCTATCTGTATATAAACTAAATTCCTAGCGCTCCAACTAAATTTGATACTTTTAAAATGAAATATTTTTTTAAATAAATTTGTAAACTTAACCTTGTATAAACATGCAAATAAACTTTTAAAATTCCATATAATTACATTTGAATTTTACATTCAATAATATAATTTTTTATATGGTAAATTTGAATTTATAATTGAAAAATATCTTTTAAAAATAAATTCATATTTTATAATTAAAATTTTCCAAATATTAAAATATTCTCACAAAGAAAATTAATTAAATTTGGGATTAAAAAAAAAACTTGCATGGTGGTGCCTTTCATTGATCAAAAAAATATTACATTGATCAACCCATTATCTACAGGTGGTCTCAACCTGCCCAGTGGGAAATCAGGGATGTTTACCATCTATTCATTGAGTATATAGACCAAAATTTAAATGTCAACAAAATTTTCAAAGTCATAAAAGAAGAAACATCAACATCTCTCAAACAATCTATAACCATACTATATACTACATCATCAAATATGCAAATGGAAAAGTAAAAAAAGATCATTGGTTAGATAAGTTTACCCCCATCGAGGAAACCTAAGGGATTCTATTTAAGTAAACTTGAATTTACATAATTATTTCTTTGGAATTTAGATTTAATAAAAAAACTCCTACATGTAAACTTAAATTTGAATTATATATATCAGGTTTAAATAATATATTAATTTTACATATATATAAATTATTGATAGATAAAAATTATATCTATCTATCTATCTATCTATCTATCTATCTATCTATCTATATATATATATATATATATATATATATATATTAAAAGAAATACTCCTTATTCTATTTTCCTAATTGAGGCAAGTTATTTCCCCATTAAGAATATGTCTATGATTAGGGATTCTATAATAAAGAATTTATACAACATGGACACTGAGAGGTTTTTTAAAATTTCTTCTAACTTTAACCAAAACCCCTATATTCGGTTCAAGTAAGGTGACATAAGGATGCCTAGTCTTGGTTGGACCATTAGGGAATAAAGGAGGAGATCATCTTGCAGAGTCCAGATAATACTACGAACATTACTTCCAAATTTAAGGAGAAATTGTGGGGAATAAAGAACAACAGGGAAAAAAGAAACTACGATATTATAAGGAGGTGATCAACCCCAATTTCAAAAACCAAAATTATCTCTTTGTATGGGATGAAAGAGTTTGTAACATGTGCAATCCTAAGAGGGTTGAAGATGAAAAACAATTTCCTAAATTGTCCATCTTATACTCAAATTCAATTTAATTTCCAAACTATTTGTCACCCTACCAACCTTATTGACATTTTAATTAAGCAAAACTATGGTAATTTGGGAACACTTTTCTTACTTCTTTTTTATCATAAAAACAATATGTTAATTTTTTTTTATTAATCTCTAACATTCTTAAGGTCCAATAAAAAAAAGGATGGAGGATTTCTCTCGCTTGAAACCCTCGTTGCAACTAGGGTTTCTTCCCTCATTGTAGCTTCACACAAAATAAATCAAGGGCCATCTACGCCTTCAATCCCCTCGTATCCTTTCTTGCTGACATTAGATGCCCTTAGAGTCATTGTTATTTTCTTGGAATTCAACCCTCTTTGCTAAGTTTCAATGGGAATTCTAGGGTAGTACCTCAGTTAACCGTGCCATGGAGGATGAGGTTACATTCAAAGACTTGGTGTAGGCTTAGAAACCTTGGGGGATTTCTTCTCCCCCCAAAAATAATGTGAAGAATCTAGTTGAGATCCCTACTGTGGAACTCTCTCTTTCAGATCCATGCAAAAGAGCCTTAGCTCTCTCAGAAAATGAATGGGTTGGAAATTTTATGGCCTTGTGAATGAATCCAAAATTTGTTGAAACCTGTATCACAGAAAAATTGACCCCCAAGCTTCAAGGTTAGGTAACTCTCTTTGCAATAAGAAGGGGCTTCTATGTCTTTTTATTTCTCAATAAAATGGAAAGAGATTTGTTTTTCAGATCAAGACTGTATTTCATGAGGTCTAGAGGTCTCTTTATCAATCCATGGACTTTGGATTTCAGTCCAGATACTAAGATTATTGTTGTGCTAGTGTGGGTGTGGTTGCTACACCTCCCTCTTCATCTTCGGGGGTATGACGCACTAAAAGAAATTGGAAACAAACTTAGCTGCTATATGGATAAAGCATAATCAAAAGGAGGTCAATTTTCTTGTGCTTACATCTGTGTTGAGGTAAACCTCAACGAAGGTCTACTAGAGGCCCTAAAGTTAAATCTAGGAAAATGGAGCCGTATATAGGAATTGGATTATGAGTAGATTTCCCTCAAGTGAAACAATTGTCATACACATCAACATTTTCCCAAAAACTTCCCCCAATGAAAAGAGGACGAGAAAGCCCAAGCCCCTGTTTCTAAAGAGGTTGGTTTCTAACAAGCAAAGAAGTGAAGAAGGAATCAACAAATCAAGATTGTAGCCCCAAAAAAATCCGCTAAAGCCTAACCAATGCCAGAACCTTCCTTCAATAAAAAATCATTTGAGGTTCTTCAAGATCCAAAACAAGATGAAGATACCCCTTCTGGATAAAAGTATGAATGAGGATTAGAGAAATATAGAAGTTCTAGTGGAGAATGAAGAGAAAGCTCCTTCATGGGTCACATCTCCAATTTTAGACCCAAGTTTTGAAAGAAGAACATTGGCAATGACTCTCTTTAATCTTTATGGAGATAAAGAGATCTACACCAAAGTTTTACCAGGAAGCTATGGCAATTAGAGCAGCTTATGTAAAATCATTCATGAGAGGAAATGTTGAAAAATCCCTCTCCTCAAATGTAGTGCAACCTCCTCTTACAAGAGGCAGGAAATCCAATAAAGAAAAGTGGGAATGTGAAATGGATGCTAACTTGGCTTTAGGATCCAAAATCTGTGTGGACTATATGTAAGAATTTATTCTTGTAAATATGTAGAAGGAATCAGTTGTAGTACCTATGGAAAACACTGGGATTTTTCTCCCATGAATTTAGACAGGAAGATGATAGTATTGTTAGAGGTTATCAACTTTCCTGGTATTTTTGTAATTTTCAGCTTTTGGGTTAACCTAAAAGCCTTTTCGAAATATATCCTTCTAACATTTTCTGTAAAAAAAAAAAAAAAGTCAATAAACCATATAGATCTTAATAAAAATTAATCATCATCATTATCATTAAAAAATAATAAAAATTAATAAATACAAATAATAATTATACATTTCTATATCTATAATAACCTTTTTCATATAGTTATAATCTTAAAATTATATATTTAAGAAATGCATCCAATATTATATCATAAAATTTTAAATTATTATATTGTTTTATATTAATTGTATACAAGTAGCATATAATTCTCAAAAGGTCTAGAGAGTACTAAATCAATGTCTAATATGAAAAGTTACGGCCTATAAAAGTTCTTTCTAAATCAATTTTATGGGGCATCCTTTACATCATTAGCCCCAAAGTCCTAGGATTAGGTCTTTTAGGCTCACAGTTGTATAGCTCAGGGTGTGACAATAGTTTTTTCATTATTTTTTTAGTCAACCTTTTTAATTTATGCAAAATGATTACATTTTTGCCCATGGATTTCCAAAATCCTACTGGCCTTAACCTTACTAGATTTGTTGGCAAGTAGGTAGTTCCAAAACACATCATGCATTTCCAAAAGCATTTAACCCTCCAGAAACAAAAAGGGGCAAAGAACCAAAACACCAACATAATTAGAGTACATCCAAAAGCCATTATGTATCAAATGAAGTTATTGAAGCAAGATTTTATAGTCGTGAGCCAAGAGACAACGGGGGCCTGAACTCACAGTGAACATGTTTGTCCATGTGGGCCATACCGCACTCCATATGGTCCAACTTTTCCTGAAGACACCATTGTCCCCTTTGCAAGCTCAACAGTTTGTCCTGTATGTACTATTGATTTCTTTGTAGATCATTCAAAAAAGAGATAATTAAATTTTTGTCGTTATGTCTATCCCCGGTCAGCTGAACCACAAGAGATTTGAGTTGCCTAATCTAATCCCCAATGTCCACCTAACTAGGCTCATGGTCAGGAGAATTAGGTGGCCTCGTTGAATCAGGTGTCACTTCCTCACCCAAAGGAGAACCCAACCTATGGGGTTGGCTAGATTAGCCTCTTTGACCTTCCCTTCTTCTCACATGACCACGCTGGTGGGGAATCCTATGCTTAGTGACAACACAGTAAACAAATGATCCCAGGTAATTGCCATCACAACAAAAAGTAACAACATCCCTCGTAGAGCATCCACAAAAAACCACACATCACCTAGCTAACTTAGGTCGCAACCCCTACAGGAGTTTTGAATTTGAGAATTCCCTACCTAGCAAACCACAGGTTGTCTAACCAACAAAATATCACCCCTAGGAAAGCCATCAAAGTTCCAAAGCGAAAGGGAACTACCCAAACCCCCCAAGGGCTGAACCTTCCTTCTCAATCTTAGCCCCCACAATAAGAACATGACCTAAATAAACTCAACCCAGAACATAAAACTCATAGCACCATGCATATGGGCTATATCATATGTTGGAATAATGTAGAAATGATATGTCCAGATAGAGTTGATGAGTTGTATTCTTGTAGTTAGTGTTTGAGTCTATCTGTCATGAGTTATGTCTTCGTAGTTTGTGTTGTGAGTTGGTGATCCGAATTATTTGGATCTAGATTTTCCTAGAAGTTGTCTATGTGTGCCTATATAATGTACTGGTTGTCCAAGAAGTTTGATCAATGAGATTTGATTTCATTCTTGTGCATCTCTCTGATTTTCTAATATGGTATCAGAGCCAGAGAGGGAGATATAGTGAGGCCTCAGATCTGAGAGCAAGAGGGCCTAGATCTATGAGAGCTCTGAGATCTTATTGGTCATGGTTCATTGCTGCCAGTTATATTAAATGTCGTGGATCAATGATTTGCAGAAATTCTAAAAGAACAAGGTTGTTGGATGCACAAGTGTGATTTGTGGCATAAAATTGTGGATACTTTGATCTATTCACTAAATCAGGTGGCACAAAGTTTGTGAAGTTATTTTCTGCGTAGATAGCAGAAGGTGTGGCAAGTAGTTGGATCTTTTATTCAACTCGTATTCTCTCCACGATGGTGAGTTGTTGGTTTGATTATTATGTTTCCAAAATGATTTTCCAATCCATAAAGTGATTTTTTTTTTTTTTATGAAGAGTATAGTGCAGTCAATTAAAGGAGTTGTTATAAGGCATTGTCTCTTTTCTTAACAAGTGCTCTGGTGAATTTGAATAGTTCTAACCAGTAATGAAAATTAACAAAAATTTGACCTTTTATTAAAAATATGTTTAGAAAGTTTGTATGCTTGAGTACTGCAGATTTGTTTACCCACTTCTCTGTGACGATGTGCTAAGAATTTACTAGTACTATAAGTTTAAAGTATCACCATGAAAATTAATAGCATTTGTATAAGTTTACATTAGAGTCGAATTGAGGCCCATTAGGGCATTGCTACACCACAAGACTGAGCCCCATTAGGGCATTGTTACACCATAAGGATGAGGCCCATTAGGGTGTTGTTACACTACAAGACTGAGGTGAAATTTCAAATACCCATAGGATGGAATGATCATTATATCACTGCCAATAAATTACAAGTCTTGGTGTGCATTTATTTGAGTCACACAAACCTTGCCTTTTACCCCATGAAATCCATGCAATTTAGGGTATTCTTGAACAACAGGAATATATGTATAAAAAATTAAACATATTTAATTTCATTAATGTTACTTATGAGTAAAAAAATACTCTCCAAGTTGAATCATTCAATTTGAGCTTGAAATGAAGGTTGGGCGTGCATTTTTGTGAAGCAGACCAAAATTTCATTGCTTCACTAAAATGCATGCCCAGGCTTCATTTATTGGCCAATATGATTGATTCAAATTGTATACTATTTAATTAGTAATTTTACACACTAATTTGCTTCCTGTAAGTTTATGTTGTTCGCAAATTGTCGACACTTTTGTGGGGACACCGTGAACTGTGATTGCTGCAACACTTTCATTTACATTAACTTCGACATTCAAAACACTAGATTATATGACTTTACTTGTATTAATGTTACATATGAGTAAAAAAACACTCTCCAAGTTTAATCATTCAATTGGGCCTTGAAATGAAGGTTGGGCATGCATTTTTGTGAAGCAGGCCAACATTGCCTTGCTCTACTAAAATGCATGCCGAGGCTTCTTTTCTAGACAATCTAATTTATTCAAATTGTATAATATTTAATTAGTTATTTTACACACTAATTTGCTTCTAGTAAGTTTTTGTTGTTCAAAAAATGTTGACACTTTTGGGGGGACATCGTGAACTACGATTGTTGTGGCACTTTCATTTACATTAACTTTGACCTTTAGATCACTAAATTAGAAAAATTTAATTGTATTAATGTTACTTATGAGTAAGAAAATACTCTTCAAGTTGAATAATTCAATTTGGCCTTGAAATGAAGGTTGGGCATACATTTTAGTGAAGCAGGACAAAATTGCCTTGCTTCACTAAAATGTACGCCCAGGCTTCATTTCTTCACCAATATGGTTGATTCAAAGTGTATATGATTTAGTTAGTAATTTTACACACTAATTTGCTTCCAGTAAGTTTCTACTGTTCAGAAACTGTTGACACTTTTTGGGGCACACCGTGAACTGCGATTGTTGTATCACTTTCATTTACATTAACATTAACCTTCAAATCACTAAATTATAAAACTTTAATTGCATTAATGTTACATATGAGTAAAAAATTAGTCTCCAAGTTGAATCATTCAATTTGGCCTTGAAATGAAGGCTAGGAGTGCATTTTTGTGAAGTAGAAAAAAATTTCCTTGCTTCACTAAAATGAATGTCTAGGCTTCCTTTCTTGGCCAATCTAATTGATTCAAATTGTATACTATTTAATTAGTAATTTTACACACTAATTTGCTTCCAGTAAATTTTTGTTGTTCACAAATTGTTAAAAATTTTGAGGGGACGTTGTGAATTGCTATTGCTGCAACACTTTCATTTACATTAACTTCGACCCTAAAATCACTAAATTAGAAAATATTAATTGTATTTATGTTAGTCATGAGGTAAAAAATACTCTCCAATTTGAATCATTCAATTTGGTCTTGAAATGAAGTTTGTGCGTGCATTTTTGTGAAGTAGGCCAAAATTTTTTTACTTCACTAAAATGCACGCCCACGCTTCATTTCTTGGCCAATATGATTGATTCCATTTATATACTATTTAATTAATAGTTTAAACATTACTTTGCTTCCAGTAAGTTTCTGTTGTTTACAAACTATTGACACTTCTCACAGGTACAACACTTTAACTTCGAACTTCATATCACTAAATTAGAAAAAAACAATTGCATTAATGTTACTTAAGAGTAAACAAATACTCTATAAGTTGAATCATTCAATTTGGCCTTGAAATGAAGGTTGGGCATGCATTTTTGTGAAGTAGACCAAAATTGCCTTGCTTCACTAAAATGCACACCCAAGCTTCATTTCCTGGCCAATCAGTTTAATTCAAATTGTATACTATTTAATTATTAATTTTATACACTATTTTTCTTCCAGTAAGTTTATGTTGTTCACAAAATATTGACACTTTTGGGGGGACACTGCGAAATGTGATTATTGCAACACTTTCATTTACATTAACTTTGACCTTTAGATCACTAAATTAGAAATGTTTAATTGCATTAATGTTACTTATGAGTAAAAAGATACTCTCCAAGTTGAATCATTCAATTTGGCCTTGAAATAAAGGTTGGAAGTGCATTTTTGTAAAGCAGACCAAAATTTCCTTTCTTCACTAAAATGCATGCCCAGGCTTCATTTCTTGGCCAATCTGATTGATTCAAATTTCATACTATTTAATTAGTAATTTTACACACCAATTTTCTTCCAATAATTTTGTGTTGTTCACAAACTGTTGACATTTTTTGCGGGACACTGTAAACTGCGATTATTGCAACACTTTCATTTACATTAAATTCGACCTTCATATCACTAAATTAGAAAACTTTAATTGTATTAAAACTACTTATGAGTAAAAAAGTACTCTCCAAGTTGAATCATTCAATTTGGCATTAAAGTGAAGGTTGGGAGTGAATTTTTGTGAAGTAGGCCAAAATTTCCATGCTTCACTAAAATGTAAGCCCAGGCTTCATTTCTTGACCAATCTGATTGATTCAAATTGTATACTATTTAATTAGTAATTTTAAACACCAATTTGCTTCTACTAAGTTTATGTTCACAAATTGTTAACACTTTTGGGGGGACACCATGAACTTCCATTGTTGCAGCACTTTTAATTACATTAACTTCGACATTCAAACCCCTAAATTACAAAACTTTAATTGTATTAATGTTACTTATTAGTAAAAAAATACTCTCCAAGTTGAATCATTCAATTTGGCCTTGAAATGAAAGTTGGGCGTGCATTTTTGTGAAATGGGCCAAAATTGCCTTGCTTCACTAGAATGCACTCCTAAGCTTCATTTATTGGCCAACCTGATTGATTCAAATTGTATACTATTTAGTTAGTAATATTAAACACTAATTTTCTTCGATTAAGTTTATGTTGTTCACAAACTGATAGTTTGGGGGGCTATTGTGAAATGCAACTGTTGCAACACTTTCACTTACATTAACTTTGACCTTCATATCACTAAATTAGAAAATTTTAATTGTATTAATGTTATGAGTAAAAAAATACTCTTCAGGCTGAATCATTTAATTTGGCCTTGAAATGAAGGTTGGGCATCCATTTTTTGAAGTAGACAAAAATTGCCTTGCTTCACTAAAATGCATGCCCAAGCTTCATTTCTTGACCAATCTAATTGATTCAAACTGTATACTATTTAATTAGTAATTTTACACATTAATTTGCTTCATGTCAGGTTCTATTGTTCAGAAAATGTTAACACTTTTGGGGGGACACCATGAACTACAATTGTTGGAACACCTTCATTTACTTTGACCTTCATATCACTAAATTAGAAAAATTTAATTGCATTAATGTTACTTATGAGTAAAAAAATACTCTCCAAGTTGAATCATTCAATTTGGCCTTGAAATTAAGGTTGGGAGTGCATTTTTGTGAAGCAAGCCGAATTTGCCTTGCTTCACTAAAGTGCTTGCCTAGAGGCTTCATTTCTTTTCGAATATGATTGATTCAAAGTTTATACTATTTAATTAGTAATTTTACTAATTTGCTTCCAGTAAGTTTCTGATGTTCACAAATTGTTGACACTTTTGAGGGGACACCGTGAACTGCGATTGTTACATTAACTTCGACCTTCATATCACTAAATTAGAAAACTTTAATCGTATTACTATTACTTATGAGTAAAAAAATACTCTCCAAGTTGAATCATTCAATTTGGCTCTAAATTTAAGGTTAGGTGTGCATTTTTGTGAAGCGGGCCAAAATTGTCTCGCTTCACTAAAATGCACGCCAAGGCTTCATTTGTTGGCCAATATGATTGATTCAAATTGTATACTATTTAATTAGTAATTTTACACACTAATTTTCTACTCGTAAGTTTTTTTTATTCATAAACGGTTGACACTTTTGGGGGGACACCATGAGCTGTGATTGTTGCAACACTTTCATTTACATTAACTTCAACCCTTAGATCACTAAATTAGAAGAAAATAATTGTTGTGATGTTACTTATGAGTAAAACAATTCTCTCCAATTTGAATAATTCAACGTGGACTTGAAATGAAGGTTGGGCATGCATTTCTGTGAAGTAGGCCAAAATTGCCTTCACTAAAATGCATGCCTACACTTCATTTCTTGGAATATCTGATTGATTCAAATTGTATACTATTTAATTACTAATTTTACACACTAATTTTCTTCCAGTCAATTTCTATTGTTTACAAAATGTTCACAAAAATACTTTCCTTATTCTTTGTATTTCTCTGTATTTTTTTATTGATTCAAATTGTGGACTTTTTAATCACTAATTTGCTTCCGGTATGTTCTGTTGTTCACAAAGTGCTCATGAAATAAGCTTGATGACTTTCCTTCTTCCCTATATTTCCTTGTCCCAACCCTTAGTTGACCTTCTTGCATGGCACCCTTTTGTAGGATGCTCCTATACACAAATCCCAAAAAATTGTACTCCAAAATCTTGTTCCAACATCAGGTCCACATATGATCACTTTTCTTCATCTACTAAAATTCCCTACCATTAGATATCATTTTTTATTTTTAGATTTTTTCTATTTTTAGTAAGTCTATTTTTAACAGTGAATGCCACCTGGGATGATGTGTATTAGTGAGGCTAGTTAGTTAATTCTAACTCCATCGCATCGTTAGATTAACTGAGACAATTGATTTTCTAGGTAATAAATTTCTATTAGTTTGGGTTATTAAAATTAACACCCTTAGAAAAATCATTTCTCGTGACCCATCATCACAACATTTGGAAGGTTTAAGAATCTCATCTACTTATAGTCCTGTTTCCAATTTACATTTTGAAGTTGGTGTACTACTTCTAGTATATGTCAGTTTAAAAGAAGCTGAAGTAATAAAAAATTCCAATGAAATATTTAAGAGACCCACATGCCAGATCATCTACCATTAACATAGACAAATCAATTTTTTTCTAGGACTAAAAAGACAAATCCTGAAAACGTTGGACAAAGCTAAAAAATCAAGTTATTTTCACCTATTTGTCTGGGAAATGTGTCGTTAGGCTTATAATTTAATAACTCATCAATCCCCCAAATCAAAACCGATATCTGAGCACTTAAAAAAAATGGCCTAAAAAACCCCATACATTTCAGCCCGTTTTACAAAAAAAAATAACTGACTTTTTTTTTCACTTTTTGAGGAAAAGGAAGCCACCACCATGTCTCTAATTATCATCCTCATTGATCCAATCAAGAAGAATTGAAATCCCAACACTTTCAAAAATTGGCATTTCTGTATGGGCTAGTTTCTTGCCTCCTTGCCCAAGCCATGACTTGACCTTTCCATTTTCCACCATGTCCACCTGCAAAACACTCTTACCTTATCTCCATGAAGTATCCATAGTGGTAAAAAATCCAAGAAATGGTGATTTTATGGAGTCTTTGTGACTACTACAAGAAACTTTGTTTCTTGTAGCAGCCTTCAAGGGCCCAACAAAGCCACCATTTACCATCACAAATTGAAGGGCAAAGGTTAGCAGGACCTCAACATCACCAAATTTATTGAAGAAGTAACCCACCAATGAAAATAAGGTTGGAAAGTAATGAAAGAAGCATATCCCTAACAACAACCAACCATGAAGATACAACCTTTTCTTCCATGAAACACCTACAAAACAAGTATTCAAAACCAAAGCGCCAACACACGAGCTCCATAGGTAAGCAAGGTATGAAAATTGAACCCTTTGGATTCCATGAAACACTATGTAATTTCTTATGTGCGTGTCTAAGAATTGGGGGTCCATTCTTGGATAAACAATGTCTATCTATCTGAACTCCCACATGAGGGGACAAGAAGAGACATAATAGGAAATATCTTGCGAAAATGTGTCTGTTGACTTATGTGGTGAGGTGGCATGATCTCACGATGCCGTAATCTCATGATTTTGATTTTAAATTACAAGTGATAGATGAGACAACTACTCATGCATGTTGATCCCACCTACCACCTGATATAAACAACTCGAGTTTCCATATACCACATGCACCACTAGCTCATCAATCCACTCATGCATGCCAACCTTAAAGTCATCACTAAGAAATGTGTGCTTCAAGTATGTGAGGTTAATAGGATTCAATTTCTATGCATGCATGAGCTTTTCACTTATGCATGACTAGTTAGTTAAGGGTAACTCCATCGCATGGTTAGTTTAACTAAGACAAGTGATTTGCTAGACAATAAATTAGTAGTAGTTTCAGTTATTAAAATTAACACCCTTAGAAAAATCATCTCTCATGCCCCATCATCATAACATTAGGAAGGATTAAGAATCTCATCTACTTTAGACCCTATTTCCCATTTATAATTTGAAGTTGTCTTACTACTTCCAGGATATGTCAGTCTAAAAGAAGTTGAAGCAATAAAAAATTCCATCGAAATATTTAAAAGACCCATAGGCCAAACCATCTACAATTAACATAGACAATTAAATTTTTTCTAGGACTAAAAAGACAAATCCTAATAATGTTAGAACTTAAAAGAAGATATTCTACATACGATTTATCTAGGTTTTCCTCTAGTAGATGGAAGACGTACTACAAAGTATTGAGAGAAATGTTATTGATAAAATAAGTAATAAATCAACAATGTGGAAGAAAAAATCACTACCCCTAGTAGCTAGAATGAAAAGTAGGAGGTGTCAAAGTATGCATTGTTTTCTTCCCTAGTTGATTCACTTCTTTTATTCTCCATAAAAAAAAAAGATTTAAAAAAAAAAGCTACAGATCCATATTTTTTCACCTTTTTGATGCAGGAAGGTACCCATAGCTTCAAACAATTTTCCTACACCACCTCCAAGTGTCAAAAAGTGGGTCCCATCACTTTGCATTACCTCTAAAACATCATTGTGGTCTTATTTACAAGGTTATTTTAGGAAAAAGCTACAAAAACAAGATTTTTTAAACTATTTGGCTGAGAAATGTGTCATTAGGCTTCTAATTTAATACCTCATCAATCCCCCAAGTCAAAACCGAGATCTAAGAACTTTCAAAAAATGGTCTAAAAATCCCCATACATTTTAGCCTATTTTACAAACAAATTTCAAATCTATATTTTTTCTTTTTTTGAGGAAAAGGAAGTCACCACCATGTCTCTAATTATCATCCTCTTTGATCTAATCAAGCATAATTGAAATCCCAACACTTTATAAAATTGGCATTTCTGTATGGGCTAGTTTCTTGCCTCCTTCCCAAAGCCATGACTCGACCTTTCCATTTTCCACCATGTCCACCTACAACACACTCTAACCTAATCCCCATGAAGTATCCATAGTGGTCACAACTCCAAGAAATAGTTATTGCATGGAGTCTTTATGACTGTTATAGAAAAATATGTTTTGTGTAGTAGCCTTCAAGGGCCCAACAAAGCCACCATTTACCATCACAAATTGAAGGATAGAGGCCAGGAGGGCCTTAGTATTACCAAATTTATTGAAGAAGGAGCCCAACAATGAAAATAAGGTTGGGTAGTAATGAAAGAAGCATATCTCTATCAACAACCAACCATGAAGATACATTCTTTGCCTCCATGATGTAGATTTTCCTATAGATTCACTGCTCATGTAATGTACTAAAACACAAGACAAGAATCTACTCTACTCTTTAAACAATGGAAACCAATAGATCACTAAAACAATAATCGAAAACAAGAAGATAATCAAAGACACATAACACAATAGTTTCTTTGGGGAAATCCACTGCTCAAAACCTCGGCTATCTATTGCATTAATCAGAAATTTGAGTGATAATACAAAGCTTGTTCTCACAAGAATAATTCCACACAAGTATGATCAAATCTTTGCCTTACAAGCCCGCACTGACCAACACTTAGCCAATTTCTGTTGCATGTTGAGCCCCTATTTCCTTGAGAAATTCCATGGCTGAATAGCCCATATTAATTGGGAATTCATTGTTTCCAAAAATGTGCAATCCAATCTAGGTCCTCTTCCTGATTGCATGCATGATTTGTACACTCTGGTAAATCTTACAACTAATAGTACACTGTCCCTGCACTCTAGTCTCAACTGGGTCTTTCTCAGAACCGACATGCATGAGTCTCTGATGATCAAATCTTTAGTTATCTAGAGTAGAACCTATGGACGCACCAGTGCACTAACTGACTACTAATCCTCTACTAGTTCCAGAAATAGTTAGATCTAGTTTAACTGTCTAAAACTCAAGAAACTGAGTTATTATAATTACAGCTCAGCTAAATTCATCCTAGACCCCTAAAATTTAGGGATAACATATACATGACATCCAAAAGACTTCCAACTCGAAATTTCTAAGCTAATTAAGTCAATTAAACTTAATTAACTATTTACAAGTTGCTATGAGAATAGAATTCGATTTTTAATTCTCAGTTTAGTTCAAGGACAAATTAAACTAGAATTTATTGTTTCCATTTCTCAACACTCCCTCTCAACAAGAAAGAGATTACCAGCTACCCTGATCTTGTCTCTATGAAACTTGAATTTACATCTTGACAATGCCTTTGTCAGCATGTTAGCATCTTTCTCCTCTGAGAGAACGTACTCCAACAACATAATCCACCTCAATACACAATCTCTAAGATAATGATATCAAATATCAATATGCTTGGATCAATCATGAAAAACTGGATTTTTGGAGAGTTTGATATAACTCTGAATATTCCAATAAATCAAATTCGGATCCATTTCCTGACCAAATAAACCAACCAAAATCTTCCTCATCCAAAAGGCCACACATGTTGCCTGACTTGTAGCCATGTACTCTGCCTCTATTGAATTGAGTGCAACTAATATCTATTTCCTGCTCTACCAAGAAACTGTTGCTGACCTAATACTGAAGATCCCTCCTTATATACTCTTCCTGTCAGATGGACTTTCTACCAATTTGCATCAGTGAAGCCTTGAAGCTTCACTCCCTCTATCCGTTTGTACCACAATCCATACTGAGTATTTCCCTTGAGGTATCTCAACACATGATTTGTCACCTTCCAATACAACTTGCTAGGCATAACCATCACTTGGCTAAGCTCGTTAACTGCATAACACATATTCAGTCCTGTGTTCACCAAATACATGGGTGAACCCACAAGCTGCCTATAAACAATAGCTTCCACTACTTCCCCTGACAGAGCATCCTCCTTCTTCCAGTTACTTGCTAGAGGAGTCTCCATGGGTTCACTGCTCTCCATGCAGAATCTCTGGAGTATCTCATTGGCATACTTTCCCCAGGACAAGAACAATTCCCCATCACCCTGCCATACTTCCATGCCCAAAATGTAATGCATAAGCCCCATGTCGTTAATCTCAAACTCTCTTGAAAGGTCCTCCTTACAATACTTGATCAACTGATCATCACCTATCCAAATCAAATCGTAGACATATAACACAATGATCAACAATTTACCTTCCACCACTATGTGGTACACATTCACATCCAATTCACTCTTGGTGAAGCCCAACCCAGTGACGTAGCTATTGATCCTGGTGTACCAAGCACGGGGTTCTTGCTTCAGCCCATACAATGCCCTCTTGAGCTAACACACATGCAACTCACAGTCGAAGGTCTCAAAACCTTCAGGCTACTCTATGTACACCTCTTCCTCAATTGTGCCATTAAGGAAGGTTGTCTTTACATCCATATGATGTATCTTCCAACCCATCTGTGCTGATAGTGCCAATATAGATCTGATCGATGAGTACCTTGCAACAAGAGCAAAGGTCTCATCATAATCAATCCCCTCTACTTGTGAAAATCCACGGGCCACAAACCTAGCCTTATGCTTCTGCACACTGCCATCTACAGATTGATTTACTTTGTAAAGCCATTGGGAGCTCACCACTAACTTTTCCTCCAGTCTCGAGACCACATCCCAAACACTGTTACAAACTATGGAGTCATACTCCTCAACCATGGCATCAACCCAAACTGGTTGTTTCATTGCTTCCTCAAAGGAATATGGCTCTATCTCAACACATCTGCTCATAAGATACATGTATCCAGTGTACCTCTCAGGTGACCTCCTCTGCCTGCGCTGAGATGTGGTTGCTCCCACATTCTCCCATGCATCATGCAATAACCTGTCAGCCTCTCTAGTGCACTTTCTCCCATATTTGGAAGACTCTGCCTGAGTGGATGTCTCCAATCCTGGATCCTCTACATGTGATTGGTCCACATCAATCTGAGGCTCCTCAATCTTAGGAGCTAAAAGCTCCTCAACTACATGTAGCTCAAGCTCTCTCCCAAGGGAAACTCGCATGGCCTTCTCCTTATCGAATCTGACATCCCTACGAACCACTATTATCTTGCTAGTCAGCAAGTACACCCGATAGTTGTGAGGTGTATCAATGTACCGCACAAATATCCCTAATTCTGTTGTCGGCTCAAGATTCTTCCGTGCATCTTTGGTCACTTGGAAATATACCGATGACCCAAAAATCCTAAAGTGATCAACATCTAGTCTCTTACTATAATAAGCCTCCTCTGGTGTCTTCATCCCAAGAATCTGATGCGTGCTATGATTCTACAAATAAACCGTTGTGTTGCATGTATCAACCCACAATTGTAGTGGTAGGCCTTGATCATGCAACATCGCCCGTGTTGCCCATACAATGCTTCTGTTATTCCTCTCGGCCACCCCATTCTATTGTGGTTATGGGGTGTCGTCAACTCTCGTTTAATGCCTTCTGTTGCACAAAAGTTCCTAAACTCATTTAATACATACTCACCATTGTTATCACTCCTCAAAGCTTTAAACTTGTTTCCAGACTCTTTCTCGGCCAATTCTTTAAATTCACAAAACTTTGTGAAAGTTTGATCCTTTTTCTACATGAAAAATATTCATCATTTACGAGAAAAGTCGTCAACAAATTTAACATAATACCTATGTTTGGCCGTGGATTATGTCGAGAATGGTCTAGACACATATGAATGGACTCGCTCTAGAATCATCTCTGTTGACTGTCTCTTTTGTGAAAGGAATCCTTGGTGTATTTTCCCAAAGTACACCCCTTGCATGTATAACCTTGTTCAAGCATACCTTTGGGAAGACAAGTAGAGATCTGTTGCATGATTTTCAAAGCCCCATGTTGCAAGTGACCCAACTACTTGTGCTACAAATTGTCAATGTTTCAGCTCTGCATATTCTCTTCTTTCGTGCTCAAAGAAGCACAATCCTCTATCTCCATCTTATAAAGATTCTTAACTTGAATCCCTCTCTTTTTACTTGACCTGTGGCTATGTGTCGAAGGAACGCCTTTCCTTTCGAGAAAATCACATCATAGATTGTATCTTCAAGCATGGTGACTGATACAAAGTTCTTCTTCAACCCAAGCACATACATAACATCCTTAGAGGTGAAAAGAGCACCCCTCTCCCTCTGAAAAGTAACCATGCCCAATCCAGTAGCACTATACCTCCCATCGTCACCCATCTCAAAATGCATCTAGAGATCCTTCTCCTCCAGGTCACTGAACAACTCCTTGTTACAGTCTTGTGGAATGAAACTCCACTATCAAGATACCATACACTACCCATCATTGATGATACCATTCATGCAATGAGATTAAAGTCTAATTCGAATTGAGAGGCCAATGCCTCACCTACCTCTCTTACGAATGACTTCTTCTTGGACTTCTTGAGTAGACAATTTGTAGCAAAATGGCCTAGCTCGTGACAATGAAAGGACTTAACTTTTGTCATGTATTTCTTCTTATGTCCATGGCAAGAATCCAATTTGGAATGGGATGCCTTCCCTTTCCCTTTCCTTTCCTTACTTACTAAGGAACAATTTTCATCATCATCAGTATTTGATGAGGAACCATCTCTGGTGTTCCTTCTTATCTCCTCCTGCATCAAATATGACCACAATCATTCCCAATCTGGCAGCTTCTCCCTCCCATCGACATATTCCTAATAGCTATTCCAACTCTTAGGAAGCTAGGAGAGGTAGGCTCACCATATCATCCTCGGCAATGGTTATTCCAACACTTCCAAGCTCATCAAGACAGTGAGTGAACTTGGTCAGGTATTTTGGAGTGGTCTCGCCTTTCTCCATCTTGATTTTTCAAAGTTTGTCTTTTAGTGCCAAATTCCTATGGTCAATGTTGTTCTAGAATTTGTCTGTTAATTCTTTCCACATAGCATATAGAGTTTCCTTCCCATGGAGACTCGAGACAATGTGGTCTCAAACTCCCTCAAGGATTATCCGACTCACCTTCACCACACACTTCTTCCATTCAGCCAGATTCTATGCATCTGATGGTGCTGGCTTAGGAATGTCTTGATCAACGAATTCCTTCAATCCATTATCCTCCAGCACAACCTCCATTCTGTCCTTCCATACTATATAATTCGAGCTACCTTCCAAGGCATACTCGAGTTGGAAATTGTAGAACGCCATCTATTGATCCTAAAGAATGTATTGCAAACCTGTAACCGAAAACTCAAAACTTCGAAATCTCCTCTTGTATACTATCTTTAGCTTTCATAACATGTAGATTTTCAAGTAGATTCACAGCTCATGTAATGTACTAAAACACAAGACAAGAATATACTATACTCTTTAAACAGCGGAAACCAATAGGTCGCTAAAACAATAATTGACAAGAGGAAGATAATCAAAGACACATAACACAATAGTTTCTCTAGGGAAAGCCACTGCTCAAAACCCTGATTATTTATTGTATTAATCCAAAATCTGAGTGATAATACAAAGCTTGTTCTCACAAGAATAATTTCGCACAAGTATGATCAACTCTCTGCCTCACAAGCTCACACTCACCAGCACTTAGCCAATTTTTTCTGCCTCTTGAGCCCCTATTTCCTTGCACAATTCCTAGGCTGAATAGCCCATATTAACTGGGAATTTAGTGCTTCCGAAACTATGCAATCCAATCTAGGTCCTCTTCCTAATTGCATGCATGATCTGTACACTCCAGTGAATCATACAATGGATAGTACATTGTCCCTACACTCTAGTCTCAACCATGTCTTTCTTAGAACATACACGCATGATTTTCTAATGAATGAATCTTTAGTTATCTGAAGTAGCACCTGTGGATGCACTAGTGCACTAACTGACTGCTAATCCTCTATTAATTCAACAAACAGTTAGAAATAGTTTAGCTAGATATAACTCAATAAACTGAGTTATTCTAATTACAAATCAACTAAATTCATCTTGGACCCCTAAAATTTAGGGAGAACATATACATGACTTCCAAAATCCTTCCAACTCGAATTTCCTAAGCTAATTAAGTCAATTAAACTTAATTAACTATTTACATGTTGATATGAGAATAGATCAGTTTAATTCAAGTTCAAATTAAACTAGAATTTCTAGTTTCCATTTCTCAATGCTCCCTCTAAAAAAGAAAGGGATTATCAACTACCCCAATCCCGTCTCTGTGAAACTAAAATTTACATATTGACAATGCCTTTGTCAAAATGTCAACATCTTGCTCCTCCGTGGGAATGTACTCCAACAACATAATCCACCTCAATACACAATCTTTGAGATGATGATATCGTATATGAATATGCTTGGAATGATCATGAAAAATTGGATTTTCAGAGAGTTTGATACAAATCTAATTATCTAAGTAAATCACATTTGGATCCATCTGCTGACTAAACAAACCAACCAAAATCTTTCTCATCCATATGGCCTCACATGCTCCCTGAATTACAGCCATGTACTCTGCCTCTGTTGAACTAAGTGCAACCAATCTCTGTTTCACGTTGTACCAAGAAACTATTGTTGACCCAATACTGAAGATCCCTTCTAATGTTCTCTTCCTATCGGATTGAATCCCTACCTAATCTGCATTAGTGAAGCCTTGAATCTTCACCCCCTCTATCCCTTTATACCATAATCCATACTGAGTAGTGCCCTTGAGGTATCTCAACACATGCTTTTCCACCTTCCAATTGATCCGAATTGGATCCATAGAAAGATTGTCAAGAACCATGACTGAATCAGGTCGAACAAATCTCTAAGGAAATCCAAAACAGTATCAAAAACACCTGGAACTAGTGGCCATGGAGCCGACATGGAACGACGAGGACCTTGGTCAAAGTGCGCTGACCGAGGCCCTGGAGACCATGCAGGAGGCCAAAGTAGCCCCTGGAAGCCCCGGGATGGAAAAAGGGAGAAGTTTTTGATGCGCGATTAGCGATTAGCGCTTCACGCTAATCATGCATCGCTAAACAAACAAGGCCAAAATGGGGAAGCCCGAGCACCCGGTCGCATGGGGGAACCAGAGGACCGCGAGTGGGAAAAGATAAAAGCGCTAAAGTACAAAGGCGGGACCCATGCTCTGGAAACCAGCGTTTTCATCAGGGCACTGTTGAACGATAAGAGGTTTTGGACAGGAGCGGAGAGATTCCATACACCAATCGATGCGTGGCAAGCAGAGGTGAGATAAAACCGCCGTTGATCGTGCGCTATCGGTCGAGTAAGTCAACCGCGTGAAACGTGCGTATGGCGTCAGATCTGGGGGGTCCAGATTGGACGGGCTGAGATTGCGCCCGATGGAGAGAAGCAGAATCAACAGGTAATTAAGCTACATTCTAAAGGGATTTGGAGTCCATTTGACCGCCACGGTGGAGGAAGAGCGCATCCATGGCGTAACTGAAGAAATGAACCGATGAAGCATGCTGGAACCATTTAGAGGAGGACAAGTGGCCATTCCTTGAGCGTTCATGATGATGCCAAATGCAGGGAACTCTAAGCGCAGCTACAGAAGGCAAGTCGACAGGTGGAAGAGGAATCAAACAGGCATAGGGATCGAATGGCTAAATCCATGAACAGAGACAGTCGAATCAGTCAAATTGGGAATCCGAATTGAGGAGAATCCAAGCGACCAAGAGAGGCAGTGAACAGTGCACCCTGAGAGTAGGATTGAACACAGAGAATAGTAAAGCCAAGCAGAAGAGATAGAGGGTCGAGCTGACCACAGGCAGCATCGAGCACCAGAGAGCTTGAAGATTCAAGCCTTCCGATAGAGGAATCTATCCATACTGAGCATCACATTTGGCTCTTTCCACTGTAGACCAAAGGTCACAGAGCTGGTAGGAAGAAGAAGAGTTTGTGTACTCTGAGTGGCTTGGGGAATCCAAGAACCACCCTACCAAGCAAAAGCTGCTTCAGGAGAACTCATATTTAGTCCCTGCATTGTAATTTTTCGGATGAAAGAAACAATAAAATAAGGCCACCACTGAAGCTGGACCAGAGACGTAGCCCTGGAGAATAGGGTGAACTCCTTATTAAAATTGTTTGTGTCTTTGTGTTGCTCACTGTATTTCTCTGTTGTCTTTCCATTTCATTTTCTGTGTATTGGCAATCTGTTCGAACTGTTGTTTCAATAACACAGAATACACACACCATCACATGAGTTTGTAATACCTTTAGTTTAATAAATCTTAATTGATGGCACTCATAGGGTGAATATCAGATCAAGTGGTATCAGAGCAGTAAGGTTGTAAGGTTAGACAAGCTTGTGTTGGTATAGTTGTGAATGCTCACAAGATCAAAGCTCAAATTAGGAGAAGGAGAGTTGGTGGAAACTAATCCTAAAATTGGGAGAGTCTATCCTCGAAGGACCATGATAGAAGAAGTTCTATGGGGCCAGACCCTCAATTCATAGAGAGTTTCCTAGCTATGAAGTCCATGGTTGAAAAAATGTACCGAGACTTTATAAAGCAAAAGGTGGAAGATGCATCAGGCTCTAAGCAAGAGAAAGGAGAAGATGAGTCCCACTTCCATGACAACAACAAAGGAAAAGGGAAAGAGGAAAACTTTCTCAAACCTCCTAATAGCCCTGTACATAATAAGAAATCATCTTTGATTAAGTTAGATGTTAAATTTGATTTGCCTATATATGATGGAGAGCTAAATGCTGAAAAATTGGACAATTGGATTAGACAAATTGATGTGTATTGCAGGGTACAAAACATAAACTCAGACAAGAGTAAGATTCAGCTGGCAAACCTACGCCTAGGAGGTACTGCCTTGGTTTGGTGGGAAGGTAGAACCCAAGCTGATATGCAAAGACATGGTAAGACCATCTCTGTCTGGAGTGACTTCGTTTCTACAACCAGGAAACAGTTCTATCCATTGGCCTACATGCAGCAGGCCATGATGAGTTGGAAAACTCTTTGGCAGTTGAAGGGGAAAATTGTACAAGGGTATACTCAAGAATTCAGAAAGAGAGCATTGACATTGGGTATCTCACTAGACTCACTAGAGACTCTTTTGAAGTACATTGGTGGTGTTATCACTTAGAACTAAAATTGATATATGTAACTTTTCATCCTAACCCGATGACAAAGGTCAGTGCTAGTTTATTTTTGTTTTAATTTCTTCCCTTAGAATCTGAAGTTTTGAAGAGTTTTTGAGTCAAGTTATTCTCAGCTCCCATTGGTTCCCCTCCATCTACCATTGTTTTATAGCCACCTGTTATCTTATGTCAGTCACCGTGCCTTTTTGTAATTTCGCAGCGCAATCCTGATTAGGCAGTTTCGTAGCGCATCATTCAAATTTAAAACTGACAGCGCTGCGAAATCATGGATTCGTACATTTCGCAGTGAATCTTTCCCAAAATGTCAAATCCGTTAGGTGAGTCATAGGCCGTGTCTTCTCATGTCAGCTCATGTACCCCTCTTATCACATTTCACCACTCATTGCCACTATCACCACCACTAGATCTGTTGATACGCATGAATCATCATTTCCAAGAAAGACCACCGTGCATAAAACTTAATGATGGTCGTAAGTCTTGCATGAAATGACAAATCTGCAAGATTACAACTTGAAAGATTTTAAATGGCAAAATTTAAAATTCAACTGCAAAGATAATCAAGCGAGGCTGAATTCAAATAGAAGCTGAATCACAATTCCAACCGGAGCTGGTAGTCATTGTTTGCAAAGATTTGGAAGAATCAATGGAGAAAAAGGAGCACAGATCCGGAAAATGTCTAAGGACTGAGCCTGAAGGCTTAGATATAACGCTGAGAAATAAAGAGGTGGAGAAAGCATTTAAAAAGGCCGGGTGCTGGAATTTTTGCAAAAAGTTACAAGGAGGGCACGCACAGGTAACTAAAGAATTTGCACTTAACTTCACAGGCTTGAATTCAAAAGTAGCCATGATAGAATTGCAGGTTTCGCCAGAAGTGATATCTACTGTGACAGAGATCCCACGAGGACAAGAGCAATGGTTTAAAAATTTCAAGTTTGACATGAATCCTTGCAAGGAGTTTTTGAAGGATGAATTTGTAAATGAAGATTTAAGTAAGGCAGTGCCCAGGAGTTATGTCAAAGAATATTATGCTCATTTACTCACCTGCATACAGAAATACCTGACTTGTGAAGGAAGGTATAACAAGGTTTACTCTTACCATTTTAAACTCCTTTTGCATTTCACCGGGAAGGTCTCCATAGACTTACCTTTTTATCTTTTCCGTAGTTTGAGTAAGATGTGTGATAAGGTACAGCTGAGGAAAGAGGATTGTGAAACCTCTTTGTTTCATCATGGTTTGATCAAACTACTGGTTTTAGATGGGCTCCAAAAGGTAGACAGAGATTGGAATTCATTCATTTTTATGGCTGGCTTCAAAAGCCAGACTGGCCTCACTCCTCTACCTGCTAGAGATTTTACAATAGCTGAGCTCCAAACAGAAGCAAGAGCTAAAAGAGTTCCAAATTCACAAGTAAGAAAACAAGTGAAGCCACTCATCATCCAAGATCAACCTCAGCAATCAACTAAGGAAAAAGCTCATGGTAAAAAGACTGTACCTGAAACAAGCACATCTGAAGTAGTCTCAAGGATAAGAACAAGAAGCCAGATGAATAAGGAAAAAGGTAAAGCTGTAGCAGTCGAAGAAAGCCCAGTGTCCAAGGGAAGTTTAAATGCCTTATTACAGGCTATTGACTTTGAGCAGTCTCTACCAGTTCAAATTGAGTTGATACAGTCAGAACAAGAAAGCACCAAGAAAGCCAAGGCCTCAAAAAGGCTTAAATTTGATGAGCCAGCTGAAGAGTTTGTTTTTAAACCTAGAAGACCTATGACAAGGAGATTCCAGCAAGTACAGGAAGCACTGTCAAGAACAGAGGAAACAGGGGAAGGGACACAACGTTGGAAAAAGAAAAACACAGGCAAAACAGTCATCACATCTAAAGAAGATAATATAGCAGACCTGAAGAGCCAATTAGAATCAGCTAAGCATGAGATTGCAAAATTGAAGAAAGCTGCTAGAAGACATGCAGTCATACAAGCAAACTATTATAAAACTCTATGGGAAGGGAATGCAACTGTAGAAGCCCAGGTGAATTCAGTGGTTGATGGCCATTCACAATTTCACACCTGGACAGTACCAGCAATCAAAGAAGCCAAGTACATCAGAAGGATCAATATGCAACTGAGAGCTGGGAATAAGGTTATGAAGAAACAAATTGAAGATCTGAAGGCACAGCTAAGCCAGCTTAAAGGACCTGCTAAATGAGTTTTCATTTCAAGTAAGATTCTATTTAAAAATTTTGATAAGTTTGCTTGATCTTATCTTTCTGAAGAAATCTAAATTCCTATTCGGCCTTTGGAAAGTCTAAAGAAGTTTTTGGCAATCAAGCACTCGGTTAATAAAGGTCTCAGGTTAAAAACAAGTTGTTTTAAATAACTCAGCAGTTTCGTAGCGCGCTACGAAACTGCTGAAAGTGATGATTTCAACATAAATCAAGCAGTTTTGAAGTTGAAGCGGGAAAATTTTGAAGGACAGTTGTATACAACGAGAACACCTGAAGTTACAACAGCCAATCAGACTAGCACAAGTGGAAATACATAGTTTGAATCCAAAAGTGGCATTTTGTCATATCATAAGGAAATTGAAGCATGTATCAGACAGCTTGAATACGTTTTCCTTTTTGTTTTCGAAACAGTGGATGACACATCATCAAATCAGGTTTCATAATAGCGGACAGCACATCAAAACGTGGCCACCATCATATTTTGAGGGACAATAATTAAAAAACCGACTTATGAAGATTCGAAGGTCATACAGCCGAGAAGCAAGGATAGTCTCCTAATTTTTGTAGACAGTGAAGAAGATACAGCATCCAAGGTTAACATGGAGCATTAAACACCCATCTCAGCCAAACTGAAAGAGAGCCAGATGTCATAGAAAGGAATCATCTTAATTAAAGCCATCATGCATGTAATATGGAGTTAGAATCATAGTTGATTTAGATCTCTAAAAAACTCCAGTCAACACTTTGTTGTATTTATTAAGTAGTTAGAGTTTAAGAGTTGTCAGTAATAGAAGTAGTTTTCGAATTCCCCTCATGCTTGAGGAGGAATCTCGATCAGTTAGAATAAGAGCTCTATATATAGCTGAAAGAGCAATGTAATCAGGGTTGGGAAATTTTTATGGAAAATCTTGTATTTGGCCTATGTAAGACTCATTTTCAGTAATACATGCTGGACTTTACTTCTCAGGATTCATGAAGGATTTTTTATGTTCAGAATATGTGATGTTGTCCTTTTCTTAATTCTTACAGTGGTATGGATGTATAATCACTCAGAATTCACTGAATGTGCTCTGACTTCCTGTATACATTTATAAACTGTGTGGTCCCATATGAGTTTATGTTCTGAATGTTTAAATGTTGAATGCCCTGACTTCCATGTAAGGTTGAGTTCATTGTTATATTGAGGTGTTGTTGACTCCATAAGCCCAATGGATAGTTGTTTAATGTGTTTACACCATTCATATTTTTCACAGTTGTTCTATAAGAGTTAGTCATCTTATCTTTAATCAAAATCATTAATCCATCAAGAGAGAGCCCTCTCAGGTTGAGGTGGCTAAGCCTCAACCTAAAGTAGGTTTGAAATAGTTACTTAGAGTCAACCTGACCAGCAGCCTATCAGGATCTGATTTTGAGATAACAGGTGGTCTACACAACTACATGAGGCATACCATCCTCATGTTTAATCCCCACTAGTATAGATGAGGCGTCTGTACAAGCTATTCATCTAGAGGCTAGAGGAAAGAATGGAAATCAAGAAGTTGGGGGACCATCCCAACCACTGTAAGCAAGAGAAAGGAGAAAAGAAAACAGAAGTGGAAAGCAAGGAAGGCTAACACTGCACAAAAAGCCAAAGCTTCATGCACTCACTGTAAAAAGGAGGGGCATGATGATGAGCATTGTTGGACTCTGCATCCAGAGCTGAGACCTGAGAAGTCCGAGGGCAAGAAGAAGAAGACAACTATAGAGATTCAGAGAGATTTGGGGTCAGACTCGGGAGATGAAACAACCATAGCAGCCACAGGTATAAAAGGTAAGAATTCTGAAGCATCTACTAGTAATTTTGCTCAATCTATTATTGACGAAGAAAATGAGAGAAGAAGACATGAGCTTTTCCATATTCCAGTTATTTCCAAAAATCAAAAGATTGATACTTTGTTTGATAGTGGCTTTCAAGTAAATTTGATTTCTGAAGCAATTGTAAAGAAATTGGGATTAGCAACTACCCCTCACAAGAAACAATGCCCATTAGGATGGTTGAATGATAAAGCACAACTACAAGTGACTAGACAGTGCAAACTCAATTTTTCTTTTGGGTCAGCATTTGTAGATGAGGTTGAGTTAGAAATAATTCCTTTAGATATATGTGGAATTGTTTTAGGAAGTCCTTACTTGTACGATAGAAAGGATATTTTCTATAGAGCTGAGAACAAGTATCTACTGGTTAAAGATGGAATCAAATACTTTGTAAGAGCTCATAAGCTCAAGAATAATTATACTCTCATAAACTCAAGACAGATGAAAAGAATGATTAATTCACGCAAACAATTCTTACTGATGGTTGTAAAGGAAAAGAAACCTGATAAAACCAATGTATTTGAGGGCTGTAATGCTGAATAGCAAACTGATAGAGAAAAGGTTGTTTCAGAGTATGATGTCTTGTTTCAAGAACCTAAAGGTCTGCCACCCAAAAAGGAAATAGTACATGATATTATTTTGCAACAAGATGTTCCATTTCCTAACATTGGGATGTACAGGTTATTTGCTTTAGAGAATGCTGACATCAAGAAGCAGGTGCAGGAGTTTCTCGACAAGGGCTTCATCAGGCCTAGCACATCACCATGCGGGTCACCAATCGTTTTGGTGAGAAAGAAAGATGGCTCGTGGAGAATGTGCATTGATTACTGAGCACTGAATAAGATAACAATCAAGAATCGTTATCCCCTTCCTCACATAGATGATCTCTTAGATCAATTAAAAGAAGCTGTTTATTTCACCAAGCTGGATTTTCACAGTGGATACCATCAGGTCAGAGTTGCAGAGCAAGATGCATGGAAGATTGCTTTCAAAACAAAGTAGGGATTGTATGAATGGCTAGTTATGCCTTTTGGCTTAACTAATGCTCCTGCTACTTTCATGAGATTAATGAACGATGTACTCGGACCTTTTCTTGATGATTTTTTTATTGTGTATCTGGATGACATAATGATTTTTAGTAAAACTTAGGAAGAAAATTTAAAGCATGTTAAGACGAAATTAGATGTTTTGAAAAGAGAAAAACTTTATGTTAAACTCTCAAAATGTCAATTTGGCAAAACATCTCTAAATTACTTGGGTCACATAGTAGGGGGAGGTGAATTGAAAATAGACCCCACTAAAGTGGCAGTCCTGTGAACTGGCCTAAACCCAGGTCTACTACAGAAGTGAGAAGCTTCTTAGGAGCAGCACAATATTGGAGGAAGTTCATCTCTAACTTCTCCATGATTGCAGCTCCCTTACATGCTTTAACATGATTGAATAAGGTGTTTCAGTGGGGACATAAACATCAGAAAGCCTTCGACACCTTGAAAGAGAAAATTAGTACAAAACCTGTACTAGCACTGCCAAATTTACAGAGACCATTTGAGATCCAAACTGATGCCAGTGACTATGCCATGGGAGCAGTGTTGACACAGCACGAAAAACCCATATGCTATCATTCTGAGACTTTTAATCTTGCAGTAGTTAACTATCCTACATATGATAAAGAATTGTATGCATTAGTTTAGAGTGTGAAAAAGTGGAAACATTACTTAATGGGCAAAGAGACAGTAATACATATTGATCATCAACCACTTCAATATCTACACTCCCAAACTAAGTTGCAACAATAAAGACATTACAAGTGGATGGGTTTTCCACAACAATTTCACTTAGTCATCAGATATAAAAAGGGCATACATAACAAGGTTGCAGACATGTTATCTAGACCCATTATAAATGCATCTACCATACTTAAGCATAATTCTGTACTACATGAAAGCTACATAGAACAATATGCTCAGGATATGGACTTTAAATATGTATATGCAACTTTGAGTCAAGGCAAAAGAGTAGAAGAATTGGGCTATCATATAAAGGAACGACTCTTATACCATTGTGGGAAACTCTGCATTCCACAAACTGAGAGGATAAAGATAATTAGGGAAGCACACACTTCTCCGATATCAGGTCACTTTGGGGTAAGCAAAACAGTTGCACAGCTGCAAAGATTCTGCTATTAGCCGAAAATGAATGAGACAGTTTCTAGATATGTAAGAGGGTGTGCCATGTGTGCTAAAAGCAAGCCCGAAAATAGAAAACTAGGCTTGTACACTCCATTGCCAGTTCCTTCTCACCCTTGGGAAATCGTTTCCATGGATTTTGTAGGAGGACTGCCTAAATCTTGGAAATGTCATGATTATCTATACGTTGTTGTGGATAGGTTCAACAAAATGTGCATTTTGATACCTTGTAGTAAACAGGTCGCAGCTGAACAAACTGCAAAATTGGTCTTTGAACATGTATGGGTTCATTTCGGATTACCCACTTCCATTGTATCTGATCTAGACACCCGATTTGTGGGGAAGTTTTGGTCTAGTCTGTGGGAACTGATGGACACCAAGTTAATGAAAAGCACAACTTTTCATCCATAAATAGATGGCTAGATAGAATTAGTAAACAGGACTATGATCCAGTTACTGAGAAGATATTGCAATAAACATCCTAAGCTTTGGGATGAACACTTGTGTTATGTGCAGCATGCTTACAATAGAGCCAAACACTCTTCTACATGGAGATCTCCTTTTGAGACCTGCTTTGGTTTCACACCAAGGTCTCCTTTGGATTTTGTCTTTGGTAAAGATACCATGGTTGATGGGCATAGTGATGTGGATAAGGAAACCAGGTTCATTGAAAAGATCTAGGAGATCCATCAGGCAGTACAAGAACAGCTGGAAAAGAGCCAGGCCAAGTACAAGGCTAGGCATGATAAGCATCGGATGGAGCATAGTTTTCAAGTTGGAGACCAAGTCTGGCTGTATATCAACAAGGACAGGATGCAAGGTGAAGGTAAAAATCTAAAGCCTATCAGGTATAGACCTTTTAGGATACTTGAGAAGGTCAATGAAAATGCATTTTGCCTTGATCTACTAGCTTACATGCACATCTACTAAATTGTAAATGTAGATTGTTTGAGATTGTTTGAACCTTCAATGATTGAGGACCCTGAAGAGAAATTCAATCGCCTTCTATTGATGACCTGCTACTTGAATACCCTAATGAGTTGCAGGAAGACACAGTGCTAGACAGGAAGGTGAGGACAACGTGCAGGGGAGAAGTTGAATGCCTCGGGATTGGGCTCAAAGGTTCAAAGCCGAGCAGCACAAAGTGGATTGAGATTGGACAAGTGAAGAAATAGTATCCTCACTTAGTCGATGCTTAAAAACCAACTTTTGGTGGTCCAAAATCTTTTTTAGTAGGGAGGTCGTGATCTGAAATGGATCCATAGAAAGACTGTCAAGAACCATGACTGAATCAGGTCGAACAAATCTCTAAGGAAATCCAAAATAGTATCAAAAAAACCCTAGAACCAGTGGCCATGGCAGCCGGCGTGGAACGACGAGGACCTCGGTCAAAGTGCACCGACTGAAGCCCATGGAGACATCGCAGGAGGCCAAAGTAGCCCCTTGGAGCCTTAGGATGGAGAAAGGGAGAAGTTTTTAATGCGCGATTAGCGCTAGCACTAATCGCGCATCTCTAAGTGAACAGGGCCAACGTGGGAAAGCTTGAGCACCTAGTCACGTGGGGGAACCGGAGGACCGCAGGCAGGAAAAGATAAAAGCGCTAAAGTACAAAGTTGGGACTCGCGCTCTAGAAACTAGCAGTTTTGATGGGGGCACCATTGAACGGTAAGAGGTTTTGGACAGGAGCAGAGCGATTCCATACACCGATCGACGCGTGGTAGGCGAAGGTGAGAGAAAACCACCATTGATCGCATGCTATTGGTCGAGCAAGTCAACCGCGCGAAACGTGCGTATGGCGTCGGATCTGGAGGGCCCCGATCAGATGGCTGAGATTGCACCCCATGGAGAGAAGCAGAATCAACAGGGAATTAAGCCGCATTATAAAGGGATTTGGAGTCCGTTTGACTGCCACAGTGGAGGAAATGCGTCCACGGCGTAACTGAAGAAACAAACTGACAAAGAATGTTGGCACTATTTAGAGGAGGACAAGTGGCCACTCCCTAAGCGTTCATGATGACGCCGAATGCAGGGAAATCCAAGCGTAGCTGCAGAAGGCAAGTCGATAGGTGGAAGAGGAACCAAACAGGAATAGGGATCGAATGGCTAAAGCCATGAACAAAGACAGTCGAATCAGTCATATTGGGAATCTGAATTGAGTAGAATCCAAGCGACCAAGAGAGACAGTGAATAGTGCACCTTGAGAGGAGGACTGAACATAGAGAATAGTAAAGCCAAGTAGAAGAGACAGAGGGCCGAACTAACCATAGGCAGTGTCGAGCACCAGAGAGCTTGAAGATTCAAGCCTTCTGATAGAGGAATCTATCCGGACTGAGCATCACATTTGGCTCTTTCCACTGTAGACCAAGGGTCACAGAGCTGGTAGGAAGAAGAAGAGTCTGTGTACTTTGAGTGGCTTGGGGAATCCAAGAACCACCCTGCCAAGCAAAATCTGCTTCAGGAGAACTCATATTGAGTCCCTGCATTGTAATTTTTCAGATGAAAGACACAATAAAACAAGGCCACCACTGAAGCTGGACCAGAGACGTAGCCCTGGAGAATAGGGTGAACTCCTTATTAAAACTATTTGTATATTTGTGTTGCTCATTGTATTTCTCTGCTGTATTTCCATTTCATTTTCTGTGTGTTGGCAATCTGATCGATCCGTTGTTTCAATAACATAGAATACACACACCAGCACATGAGTCTGCAATACCTTTAGTTTAATAAATCTTAACTGATGGCACTCATAGGGTGAATATCAGATCACCAATACAGCTTGCTAGGCCTAACCATCGCTTGACTAAGTTGGGTAACTGCATAGAACATATTCGGTCGTGTGTTCACCAAATACATGAGTGAAACCACAAGCTGCCTGTAAACAATAGCTTCCACTACTTCCCTTGAAGTAGCATCCTCCTCCCTCCAGTTACCTGCTAGAGGAGTCTCCATGGGTTTTCTGCTCTCTATGCAGAATCTCTTGAGTATCTCGTTCGCATACTTACCTTGAGACACAAACAATTCCCCATCACCCTGGCATACTTCCATGCCCAAAAAGTAATGCATGAGCCCCATGTCCTTCATCTCAAACTCTCTTGAAAGGTCCTCCTTACAAGACTTGATCAACTAATCATCACCTGTCAAAATCAAATCGTCGACATATAACACAATGTTCAACAATTTACCTTCCACCATTATGTGGTACAGGTTTGCATCCACTTCACTCTTGGTGAAGCCCAACCCAGTGAAGTAGTTATCGTTCTTGGTGTACCAAGCACAAGGTGCTTACTTCAATCCATACAACACCCTCTTGAGCCAGCACACATGCGACTCATGGTTGAAGGTCTCAAAACCTTCAGGCTTCTCTATGTACATCTCTTCCTCAACCGTGCCATTAAGGAAGGTTATCTTTACATCCATCTGATGTATCTTCCAACCAATATACGCTGATAGTGCCAATATAGATCTAATCAATGAGTATCTTGCAACAAGAGCAAAGGTTTCATCACAGTCAATCCCCTCTACCTATGAAAAGCCACGGGCCACAAACGTGGCCTTATGCTGCTCCACACTACCATCTACAACTTGATTTACTTTGTAAAGCCATTGGGAGCTCACCACTAAATTTGACTCCAATCTTGGGATTACATCCCAAACTCTATTACGAACTATGGAGTCACCTCCACCATGGCATCAAACCAAACTGGCTATTGGACTGCTTCCTCAAAGGAAGATGGCTCTATCTCAACACATCCGATCATAAGAGCCATGTATCAAGTGTAACTCTTGGGTAACCTCCTATGCTTGCGCTGAGATGTGGATGCTCCCACATTCTCCCATGCATCATGAAATAACCTGTCAGCCTCTCTAGTGCGCTTTCTCCCATCTTTGGGAGACTCTGCCTGAGTGGATTTCTCCACTCCTGTATCCTTTGCATGTAGCTGCTTCACATCTATTTGAGACTCCTCAACCTTAGGAGCTAAAAACTCCTCAATTGCATGTAGCTAAATCTCCCTCTCAACGGAAACTCGCATGACCTTCACCTCATCAAATCTAACATCCCTGCAAACCATTTTCATCTTGTTGGTCGGCAAGTACACCCGATGGTTGTGAGGTGTATCAGTGTACCTGAAAAATATCCCCAATTCTGTTGTTGACTAAAGCTTCTGCAATGCATCTTTGGTCACATGGAAATATACCAATGACCCAAAAATCCTAAAGTGACCAACATCTGGTCTCTTATCGGAATAAGCCTCCTTTGCTGTCTTCATCCCAAGAATCTAATGTGGGCTACGGTTATGCAAATAAATCGATGCATTGCATTCCTCAGCCCATAAGTGTAGTGGTAGGCCTTGATCATGCAACATCGCTCGTGCTTCCCCTACAATGCTCTTGTTCTTTCTCTCGGTCACCTCATTCTGTTATGGGTTGTGGGGTGTCATCAACTCCATTTTAATCCCTTCTGTTGCACAAAAGTTCTTAAACTCATTTAAGACATACTCACCACCGTTATCACTCCTCAGAGCTTTAACCTTATTTCCAGATTCTTTCTCGGTCAATGCTTTAAATTCACAAAACTTTGTGAAAGTTTGATTCTTCTTCCGCATGAAAAATATCCATCATTTATGAGAAAAGTCATCAACAAATATAACATAATACCTGTGTTTGGCCATGGATGTTGTCGAGAATGGTCCACACACATCTGAATGGACTCGCTCTAGAATCACCTCTTCTTGACTATCTTTGTCATTAAAGGAAGCCTTGGTGTATTTTCCCAAAGTGCATCCCTCACATGTATCAACTTGCTCAAGCACGAATTACCTCTTCTTGACAAAGCACGAATTACCTCTTCTTGACTATCTCTATCGTTAAAGGAAGCCTTGGTGTATTTTCCCAAAGTGCATCCCTTGCATGTATCAACTTGCTCAATCATACCTTTAGGAAGACCAATAGAGATCTGCTGCATTATTTTCAAAGCCCCATGATGCAAGTGACCCAATCACCTATGCCACAAATCTTCAATGTCTCGGTTCTACATCTTCTCTTCTTTCGTGCTCAAAGCAACACAATCCTTTACCTCTATCTTATAAAGATTCTTAACTCGAAGCCCTATCTTCTTTACTTTACATGTGGCTATATGTCGAAGGAAAGCCTTTCCTTTCAAGAAAATCACATCATAGCCTCTATCCTAAAGCATGTTGACCGATACTAAGTTCTTCTTCAACCCGATCACATACATAACATCCATCAAGGTGAGAGGATCACCCTTCTCCCTCTGAAAAGAAACCATGCCCAATCCAGTAGCACTATACCTCCTGTCATCACACATCTCGATATGCATCTGTAGATCTTTCTCCCACAGGTCACTGAACAACTCCTTGTCACCCGTCATGTGGAATGAAGCTCCACTATCAAGGTACCATACACTACCCATCATTGATGACACCATACATGCAATGAGAGAAAATTTGAATTCGAATTGATATTCCAAAGCCTCACCAGCCGCTCCTCCTGAGGACTTCTTCTTGGACTTCTTGAGCAGACAATTGGTAGCAAAATGGCGAAGCTCGTGAAAATGAAATCACTTAATTTCATCATGTATTTCTTATTACCTCCATGGAAAGAATCTGATTTGGAATGGGACACATTCCCTTTCCCTTTCCTTGCCTTACTCACTAAGGCATAATTTTCCTCATCATCAGTATTTGATGAGGAACCATCTCTGGTGTTCCTTCTTATCTCCTCCTACATCAAATCTGACCACAGTCATTCCCAATCTCGCAACTTCTCCCTCACATTAACATAGTATTGATAGTTATTCCAGCTCTTGGGAAGGCCTAGGAGAGCTAGGCTCACCATGTAATACTCGACAATGGTTATTCGAATACTTCCAAGCTCATCACGATAGTGAGTGAACTTGGTCAAGTATTTTGGAATGGTCTTGCATTTCTCCATCTTGATTTTTCAAAGTTTTTCTTTCAGTTCCAACTTCCTATGGTCACTCATGTTGTTCTGGAATAGTTTCGTTAATGATTTCCACATAGCATATGGAGTTTCCTTCCCATGGAGACTCAAGACAATGTGATCTTGAACAACCTCAAGGAATATCTGCCTCGCCTTCGCCACACACTTCTTCCATTAGGCTAGTATCTGTGCATCCGATGCTGTTGGCTTAGGAATGTCTTGATCAATGAATTACTTCAAGCCATTATCCTCCAGCACAACCTCCATTCTTTCCTTCCAGACTATATAATTCGAGTTGCCTTCCAAGGCATACTCAAGCCGCAAACCATAGAACTGCTTCTGCCGATCCTGAAGTATGTATTGTAAATTCGAATTTCACCTATAACCAAAAACTAAAAACTTTGAAATATCCTATAGTATATTGTCTTCAAATTTGATACCATTTATATTTTCCTGTAGATTCACAGCTCATGTATTTTACTAAAACACAAGACACGAATCTACTCTACTCTTTAAACAAAGAAAACCAATAGATCACTAAAACAATAATCGACAAGAGGAAGATAATCAAAGACACATAACACAATATTTTCTTTGGGGAAAGGCATAACTCAAAACCCTGATTATCTATGGCATTAATCATAAATCTAAGTGATAATACAAATATTATTCTCACAATAAAAATATGCACAAGTATGATCAACTCTCTTCCTCACAAATCGACACTGACCAACCCTTAGCCAATTTCTACTACCTGCTCAGCCCCTATTTCCTTGTGCAATTCCTAGGCTGAATAACCCATATTAATTGGTAATTTAGTGCTTCCAAAATTGTGCAATCCAATCTAGGTCCTCTTCCTGATTGTATGCATGATATGCACACTGGTAAATCATACAATTGATAGTATATTGTCCCTGCACTCTAGTCTCAACTGGGTCTTTCTCAGAACTGACATGCATGAGTTTCCGATGAGTGAATCTTCAGTTATCTAGAGTAGCATCTGTGGATGCACTAGTGCACTAACTGACTGCTAAACCTCTACTAGTTCAACAAACAATTAAAACTAGTTTAACTGTCTAAAACTCAGTAAACTGAGTTATTCTAATTACAACTCAACTAAACTCATCATGGACCCCTAAAATTTAGGGAGACATATACATGACTTCCAAAATACTTCCAACTCGAAATTCCTAAGCTAATTAAGTCAATTAAACTTAATTAACTATTTACAAGTTGCTATGAGAATAGAATTGAATTTTTAATTCTCAGTTTAATTCAAGGACAAATTAAATTGGAATTTCTTGTTGCCATTTCTCAACACATGAAACACCTACAAAACAAGTCTTCAAATCCAAAGCATCAGCACTAGAGATCCATAGCAAGCAAGGTATGCAAATCGAACCCTTTGGATTCCATGAAACACTATGTAATTTCTCTTGTGTGTGTCTAAGTATCAGGGGTCACTTCTTGGCTAAATAAAGTGTCTATCTACCTCAACTCCCACATGAGGAGACAAGAAGAGACAAAATAGGAAATATCATGAAAAAAGGTGTTTGTTGACTTATGTGGTGAGGTATCATGATCTCATGATTTTAATTTTAAATTATGAGTGATAGATGAGACAACTACTCCTGCATGCTGAGCCCACCTACCACCTCATATCAACAACTCGAGTTGCCATCTACCACATGCACCACTAGCTCATCAATCCACTCATGCATTCCAAAATTAGATTCATCTCTAAGAAATGTGTGCTTCAAGTATGTGAGACTAATATGATGAAATTGTTATGCATGCATGAGCTTATCACTTCTTCATGACTAGATAGTTAAGGCTAACTCCATCACATAGTCAAATTAACTAAGACTAGTGATTTTCTAGATAATAAATTGCTAGTAGTTTGGATTATTAAAATTAATGCCCTTAGAAAAATCATCTCACATGCCCCATCATCACAACATTTGGAAGGATTAAGAATCTCATCTACATCTGGACCTATTTCCCATTTTCAGCTTGAAGCTAATGTACTACTTCTAGGATATGCCAGTCTAAAGGAAGTTGAAGCAATAAAAAATGCCATCGAAATATTTAAGAGACCCACATGTTAGAACATATACCATTAACATAGACAAATCAAAATTTTTCTAGGACTAAAAATACAAATCTTAACAATATTGGAACTTAAAATAAGATATTTTGCATACGATTTATTTGGTCTTTCCTCTAGTAGATGAAATATGTACTGCAAAGTATTGATAGAAATTTTATTGATAAAATAAGGAATAAATCAACAATGTGGAAGAACAAATCACTACCCCTACCTTTTCAAAGAAGAATTTCAAATAGTATGACATTTTTGTGGAAGAAGATCTAGACCCAAGATTTCCACATTCATCTAGTTATCATTGAAAAACATAGGTTTCTAGGGGATATAGAAAATAAGATGAGAGTAGTTATCATATCTTGTTTCAACATCCAACAACACTTGAATGGTCAAAATGAGTAGACAATTTTGGTGAAATTCCACTTTTCCATAGGTCAATTAAAGAAACCTCGAGGAAATAGCCAAAAGGTCCATGAGTCATAAATTATCTAAATTCCATCTATAGAGATGACACTTTTTTCATGTCATTTAATTTATGACCTACTTAAAAATTAAAAGAGAATAAAAGCCAAACCCCGAAATTAAAAAAAAAAGAAAAAAAAAAGGGATCCAACCCAAATTTGAGCTAAATTAGATGAGATCCATCCAAGAATTGCAAAAGGAGCACAACCCCTAAGATATCCTATGGTCTCTTTCTCCTTTTGAATAGAGTATTATCTCCTACTCCAAGAAGATCTAATTGTGTTTTGATTAATGGACAAATGTTTGGGAACAAGCAGTCCATAGTCTCCTTGGAACCCACCTGTGTTAAAAAGGTATAAATTAAACTTCAATAATGCTTCTAGGGAAAAATTAAGGGAGGGTATTGGTGGTGGTATCATTAGAAATAATGAATGCCAAATTATTTTTAATTATGTAAAATTAAAATGGGAAGGTAATAAATAAACAAGTAGAAATTATTGCATGGTCAATGGGGATCAATTTTTGCATATCTATTCTCTGTTCAATAGTAATTAAAGGATATTCTAAGACTATAATTTATATATTGAATGAAACAAAATATACTAAATATTGTTACATAAACTTTCAGAATTTAAAAGATAGCATAACGACGCACATACATAATTTGTACACATTCACACTCAACCTCCTTAAATAGATGCACCTGATTTGGGCAAACTCTCTCCAATGTAAAATTTGGGAGAAATGCATGAAACACGTGGCTTGCAATTGTTCAACCTCTGAAATTGTATTCTAAAAGTTCCAAAACTGAGATGAATCCTTCATTTGTAAATAAAAATTAACAAAATCTTGGCTTCATTGGGCGTGTCATACCAAGGAAGCACAACTTTATTCACCTTCTTCTAATGGGAGGGGTTTTGTTGCTAAGCATGAAGAATTTGGGTCAAAAATATCGTATCAATGGCCTTCAAGAAGAAAAGGCTTCTCTGTAGGAGAAGAATGAATCTTTGATGAGAAATTTTACCAATTTGAAAAAAAAAGATGTACGGGAAATCAAGCTCAACTTTGATGGAGGTGCTAAAGGTGATTTGAGAAGGTCACGCTAAATTTGATGATAAATTCGACGCTAAATCCAGTGCTAAAACCAGTGCTAAATCTGACGCTATAGTTAATTCTATTTAGCACCGACTAGTTGTGATTATTAGATATCATTTTGGGATTCAACTGCGTTATGTAAGTCATTCACGTATGACCATTTCCATGAGAGGTAGTCGTAACTGACTAATAGATGTGATTAGCGTAAAAAATGCCAAAAATAGTGCCATCCTAATAAAAGGCATCAATTGTTTCAAAAATGTGAAGAAAAATACAATAAAAAAGTTAGTGGAAGCAAAAAAGGGTGCTAAAGAGGAAGCTAATCATAGGGATTTGTTGTAGTGAATACACACCTTTTAAAAGATTCATTTTTAGCTTGTTGATAAGTTTGACCTTGAAACTATTGTATCTCTATGATTTTGGCCTCCCAATGTCTAAAATTGTGTCCTTTGGTATCCCTCTATGTCTTCTATCCAACACCACTAGTTAGACCAAAATTTGATTCTTCAAGATGAATTTATGCCAAATCTCCCATGATGACCCGATTATAGGCTAGTTCAGTAGGGAGAACTTTTATAGTATGCCACATGTCACTTTTTTAACATTCAGCCTAAAACTCATACACGAAAAAACTATAGTTTTAGCCACTTTTTACGAAATTCAAATCTGATGCTCGAAGAGAAAGTTATGATGAATTTCCCTAGGACAACTATTTGATATTGAATTTTAGATCGTGCCGAAACCCTAACTTCCTTGGACCATATCTCTAAAAATATAGTGAAACATGGTCTAAAATTGTAACCAGATGTTTATAGAGATTTCACCTTCATGTGGTATCAATTTCATAGTATTAAGCTTCACAGAAAATAAAAAAAAAAGGTATAGCAAATATTCCATGATGACTCGTTTGAAGCAGAAAAACCCTAGGATCAAGATATTTGATACCAAATGTTATGTATCCAGATCAAAATAACACAAAAACATAAGAAAAGGTAGATCAACAACTAGATAATAAGCCTTTTCGAGGGGTAAACCTCCCTTTACATGACATAAATGAACAATTATTAGATGAGTCAAATGAAAAAACCTCCTTGGTATATATAGGACTTTAAAGGGTCAAAATATAATTAGTGCCTACATAACAATACTAATGTAAGGGCACAACAATAACAGTAAATGGGCTTCTATGGGGTACAACAATAACAATATGGGGGATAAACTAGTATTATAGGGACCTAAAACCCCTATCATTGTTGAAGCCTATGTGGAATTCACGTGGCCACTATCAAGACACATGGCACTTGCCATGTCAACTTGGATGCAGGCCCCACTAAGCCTCCTCCTTATGTTTGCGATTTTTTCCCCATAATAAGTGATTTCATTTGAATCTTGTTCAAGATAGGGTCCATGGGCTCACATCACACTAGATTGATGTGAATCTCCATCGACCCCCTCTTCACCTTCATCAACAAGTTCCAAGACTGGGCAACGAGTGGTGGTAAGGTTATGTGTTAGAACCCCGACAGGGTCGATCCCTCCTTAGTGTCAGATTCATATCACATTCACAACACACTAGGTCACAAGCGGTGAGTGATGGGGAGTGACAGGTTTCTGTAGTGGGAACTGTGATTGGATTGATCAACACCATTGGCATGCTCATCTGATGTCTATCACACAATAACACTCACTGGAGATGACAGTGGTATGGTGGGCAGAGTTTTTTCACTCTTGATTCCACCCCAATCCTTGTGGTGTCAACCCCACTTACACTCATATACAAATTCAATCATGGCAATAGTTATGGGACATGTCCCACGTTGCTTCTTTGGGAAATTAGTAACTGAAGATTGAGATTCTGATGGGGCCCTCATTAGCCCAGCTCACCTCAAGTCGGGTTTGCCACCTTGCTATTCTTGCGCACATACGTTAAGCCTCAACCAAGATTGACATGATGACATAAACACAAAATAAGGGGGGAATTCATAGAACAATAAGGGGCAAGTGCCCTATTCCCGATATTCTGAGGTATGTGTTCCAAGGGTCTAAAGCCCTAGACCCCAACATTTGTGCAATACTATTAACTAGGGCAATGGCCCCTAAATACAGTAGTTTCATAAATAAAGAAGGAAACAGTGGCCAAAACACCAAATTCACAAAATTCTCACAATTGTGCATGCAGAGATGATCAACATACCCTCACATAGGTTCTCATTTCAATACCAATAGGTTTGCACTCCATTTAGTAAACAACATAGAGCTTCTAAGCAATCAAACTATTGCATGCCCTTAGCCATAATTGTTAAATGAGTGAGAGAAAACATAATGTATCATATCAACCATGAACACAATATCAGATAGTACATTTTGGCCATTCATTAAATTCATAGGCATAATAGATATCTTGCTAATCATGATCGTAGCAACAAACTTCACAGTCCAGGTATTCACTTACATTCATAAACACGTAAGATCTAGAGCTAGTCATGAACATAATAAGAAACATCGCAATCTATAATTCAAATATATATAAGTAATTATAACTATCAAAGAGTTTCAAATTGGTTGGAAATTGGAGGGACTTCAACTCTCCTCCTAACTATGGGCCAAGTACACTAAAATATTTCTTGCAACTGATCGCCCCCGAGTTAGAGTATGAGGAGTTAATTGCTCAAGGGAAATTCACATAAATATCAAGTCAACCAGACAAGAGAGGGAGTGAACTATCCAAGGGGATTATCAACTGCCTCACATATTAAGCACCACAATGACTCTTTTCCCTCTCTAAACCAGATCACAGTGATTCATCAAAAACTCGGTGAAGTTCTACTAAGTACAAGAGAATGATCTCACTCTATGGGTGGTTTGTTAGCTAGATTTTCAAGGAAAACACCAAGTGAGTGAATGTCTCCATTGAGTCTTCACTAGCCAAATGAACACCGACAAGAAACCACTGCCCAAACCGAGATTACAAGAAACAATGTCCCATTATGGGGAATTGGGTCTAAGTTTCTTCTTCTATAATGTTGCGGTCCAAGTGATCCTTTTTCCTTCGTTGTCTCATCTTGCACTTTGTGTGCCCTGCTTGTTCCTTCGCATTCTCTCTATCACCCCTGCCTCCTCTCATTTTTCCTCTCTCTATCCCCTTGTGCATTGACTTTTACCAACACATCCCCATGATACAGGGAGTGGCATGGGCCTCGTCCTTTACTCAAACTGCCCATACTTCCCTTCCCTTCCTGCTATGCGAACTACTCAATCTGTCTGGGAGATAGGAGGGAGAATAAATGAAGTGGGTTTGGTTTTGGGTAATTACTTTCACAATCAACTCCTCTTCCTCATACCTATAAATCCATGTCCACTCCTCTAGATTAGCCATAATTGTATTTTTACATTTATTTACATCAACAAATTCACATAGTGATATTTACATGAGGGGTATCAAAAAGGGATGTTACAATGTTATGGATGATGAGTATCATTCTTTAATTAAGAATAAAACTTGGGATTTAGTCCCTTAATTGGAATGAAAGAACATGAAGAAATGTCATGGCCCTTTAAGATCAAATAACCATTTGAAGGTGTTGTTTAAAGGCATAAGGATTGTTTGGTAACTAAGCATGTTTCTCAAGAAGAAGGAATGGAATACACACAAATATTTTCCCTTACTATTTGCAAAGATGAATTTTGTTTGATTAAATTTTTCACTTGTTTCTTATTTTGGATGGGAGGTGCATCAAATGGATATCATTAATGTTTTTTACATAGTGATATCACTTGAGAGAATTATATAGAGAAACCCCCAATATTTAAGAAGAGTTGTTTTCTTATATGTAAACTGAAGAAATCGTTTTATGATTTGAAACAAGCCCCTAGGGCATCGTACGGGAATATTAATTGTTTTTTCCCCAATATTGGTTTCAAACATTGTGATTCAACTTATTTTATCAATGTTTTGTATATAATGGTGATATTGTAATTCTTGCATCGTCGATTAATGACTTAGCCATTATTGGTAGTAGTGTTGCTTTAATTATAGGTATCTAGGTATTACAGATGGAAGACAATATCTTTCTTTCAGAACCTAAATATGTATTGACTCTATTACAAAGCGTCAAACTAGAAGGTTGTGAAATGTGTGCTACACTTTCTTAATGGGGAGTGAAGGTGGCTAAATAGTGTCAATCTTTAAAAGTAAAATAAGGAGCTTGTTATTAGCCTTATATATCTAACCCACAATCAACCTAATATTTCCTTTGCTATTAGCATGGTTTCTAGGTTTATGCAAGACTTGAGGGAAAGCCACTTGAAGGTTGCAAAGATAATTATTTGTCACATCAAGGGTACTTATTAGCTTGTTATAAAATATTGTAGTGATAATATGAACGGATTAGTTAACTAGATTGACTCAAATTGGGTTAGATATGGAGATGACATGAATTCCACATTTAACTATATGTTTCATCTTGGCTCTAGACCCATAGTTCAATTTTTTAAAAAGAAATTGTTGGTTTCTTTCAACTATATAAGTAAAATATTGTGATGCAATTAACAATGGTATAGAGATAGTGTGGATTTGCAAACTCGTGAGTGCCAACTTGTATTTATCATTAAAGAATTGACTATAATATATTATGACAATCAAAGTGCATTATCGATAGTTGAAAATCCTATTTTATCATCATAAAATGAAGCATGTAGAGCTTCATGCTAATTTTTTGAGGTAATTGGTATGTATGTTATTGTGAATGTTAGGGTCCTATCCTAACCTCCCTATTTTATGGTACTTAAGAATTAGTTAACTAATATATTAGACCATATTTTTTGAATAAAGTCTATTAAATAGTTAGTGGATAGTTAATTAATGTAAAAGGATCATCTTTATCAAATAGGGCCCACTTGATAGTAAAACCTAATTAATGGAGGGATCAAAAGTAGTTAAAGTGTTTTCTATTTAAAAGGTTGGGAGGTTATGAAATGTATTTGAGTATTCTTGTAATTGGAGCTCTACTCAATAAAGGTTCTCCATATCTTAAGAAGCAACTGAATATTGTTTCTACTCTAATCATTATTAATACAAGTATATTTCACACATTTCATCTTAATTTTCTCTCTTATTTGTTTCACTATATTCGTATTCTTTTATTACCTTGTTTGTTATTCAATTCTAAGGATTAAGGTTCACTATAATAAATAGCTTTTCTTGTAGAATAGATGATCATATCCTTGATATCATTACAAAGCCTTTAATGTAAGCTAAGTTTGTGAATTATCGTGTTATGCCCAAGCTTCAAAAAATTGCAATTAAGGGGGTGGGAGTGTACAAAGAAGCTAATTCCATCTCTTGAATTTCCAAAGCACTATGTTAATGGGGGGTGTTAGAAAAACACGTTCACCACCCCTTTGGATCTTCTAGAGGTAGTTAATTGACAATAAAAAATCAATTACTAGAATTGTCCAAGTAGTCCATTATTTAGTTGGGTCAACCATGGTAGTCGACTAGTGTCCAAATTGAGGAAGAAAATGACTTAAGTGCCATGGACATGATATATTAAGAACCCCCCAGCCTTCCACCAACACAATTCTCTAGAGCTTCAAGAGATGAAGCTAGCTTCTACATAGTTATGAGTGTTCCAAAATACTAATATTATTATCTTCCTATTTTTTATAATTCTCATAAGTTTTAGGGTTTGTCCTAGGTTGCATCACGTTCATCATGGTTGCAAGGAAAATTATGTGGTTTCTTCATTCTTTTTTCTCTACTGAAGGTAAGAGATTAATCCCTTAGATATGTTTAGCATGAATTTATCATTATTAAATTATGAGTTCAACCCATAAAAATTTATATTGTTAGTATTAAATTTCTAATTCTTTCCCATTTATAATTTTGCAACGATATACTGATTTCTCTTCTTCTTCATCAATGCTTCAATTTCAATCTCTAACTCATCTTTTTTCTCTACCTTCCAATTGTATATTTTTTCCATTATCTTCTTTCCTACATCTACTATGTCACATATGCCATTTCTTTCCACATTTTTCATTCATCTTTGAGTTTACCTAGTTTTCTTCTTTCCCTCTCATTCATGCAACAAGAAATGACTTATATTTATGGTTCGAGAGGATTTTGACGTGAGTAAACTTTGTCATATTTTTGGTAGCACCTACTTTATTTCAATGTTATCATTTTCTATTTATGCCTAGGTTTTTCTATGGTTTTAATACTAATAATCACTAATTCATTCCTTGTGTGAGGATTTACTTCGGACACATCATATTAGAGTAATTGATCTCATGATAACATGGGCCCTTATGTTGCAGGTCTTTCACATTCATGTGTGTTCATCTATGTCTCATTTTTATTTTAACTTAATTATTTTTGCAAAAACAAATCTTATTTACCTTAAAATTAATGAAAGAAATCATCTTTAAACATACACCACTAGAATGAGATATTTGATGATGAGGATTTCCATCACATGTATCAATAGTGTGGTGTACAAATGACATTTTGATTGTTCATTCTTTATTTTGTCTAAATATTCTTCTACCTCTCTCACTCATTTGCACTTTGTATTTTGTTTCCATTTAATCTTGACAGCTCGATCTTCATCCTTACTGGTTGATTATATCTTGGTGGGTTAGTGTTTCACTCTAGTAATGGTTGGAGGATTGGGATGGTGGTTGTGGGTGAATTGGGTGGAATAATATTTTGGTTCGGTCTTATGCTTATATTGACAAACAATAGATGCATTTATAATATGGATAATTTTAATTCTTCCTTGTCAGTTTCAAGCTTTTCTTAATTCATATTGGTTTTGTTTTATTTCTATATTTAATTCTTTTTTTGTCTTACTTTGTTCTCATTATGTTTTGTTTACATTTTTCTTCTATATTTTTAATTTGAATGTCTTATTTTATATTAGTCACCTTGTAGATTTCAACATCCTTGGACACAATAATTAATTAATGGTGTTAAGGCACAAACTGTTACAATGACCTTTATAGGTTGCAACCTCCACAAAATTTGGCCTCCACAAATCCCAATATCCATAAATTTTAGGCTCCACAATATATGAGAAGAATAAAATATAGGCTCCAAAATTTATGAGATGAACAAAATATAAACTCCACAAATTTCAACCTCCATTATTTATGAGATGCACAAAGTATACAAGCTCCACATATTCTAGTGGTGATTTTATTGTGGGCATGCCACAATGAAAGTGACCTAGGATTGACTTTAGAAACAATGTTATAAACATTAAATTTACATTTTGTTTGTGTGTGCATTGGAGGGGTTGTGTGTGTTTATATTTACATATGGTTATATGATTTTTTGTGGTGGGTATGTCACACTAAAGTAACCTAGAATTGCTTTTAGTAACAATGTTATAAACAATAAATTTACAATTTGAATATTTATATGTGTGTCTGGGGAGAAGGGGGAAGGATATGCATTTATATTTACATATGTGTATGTGTTTATATAAACCAACATAGATCCATCTTAACCAGATCTAATATGAGCCAAGAGGGATCAATTTTTTTTCAGGTGAAGATTTATCTTTGTGTGTGTTGGAGGGGGGAGGGGTGTTTATATTTACATATGGGTATATGTTTTTTTGTGGTGGGTATGTCACACTAAAGTAACCTAGAATTGATTTTAGTAACAATGTTATAAACATTAAATCTACAATTTGAATATTTATATATGTGTGAGGGGGAAGGATATGAATTTATATTTACATATGTGTATGTGTTTATATAAACCAACATAGATACATCTTAAGCACAGATATAACATGAGCCAAGAGGTTCAGGGGCAAATTTATTTTTGAGTGCAAAAAAACATGTGTAATTTTTTATTGTTTAAATTGTATTGTTTAATGTTATAAAGATTAAATAACATGTGCATTGAGGTATAACCAACATAGATCCATCTTAAGCACCTATATAGCATGAGCCAAGAGAGAACACATTTCTTGAGGTGCAAACTTATTTTAGAGTGTAAAAAACAATGTATAATTTTCATTGTTTAAATTGTATTTTAGAATGTTATAGAGATTACATAACTTAAACTTGTAAGTCCAAAAAATCTTTGTTGAATTTCAACACAAAAACATATACCTAAAAATTGCAAAACACTAAAACCACTTCAAACATTTTAACCATAAAACTTATTTTTTCAATAGCTTTATATGATATATACATAATTTTTAAAAATAATATACAAAATATTTTACATTACATGTGCATTAAACCATTTTATCAGCCCACATTAAAACAAATTTTTTTGTTATTAATATATTTTGAAGTATATTTCAATATTAATTCATATTTAAGTATTTTATTCATAACCATATTTTATTATATACAATATTAAAATATTAAAACTTACCATATATATCATTCCACTTACCTATTATACATATTAAGTCTGTCGTTTAATATTCATATACTTGAGCACTATTACACAGTACATTTCACATGTGTTTCAATACGTTTCATTTAAGCCTGAGTACCTCTATTGATTAATTTAATACATAGTTTATATGGAGGTATTAATGTCACACTACTTTGCTTCCGAGTTGTCGCGGGAGCAGGCCTCGACTCTCTCGCCGGTCGCCCTCCAGCTGTCCCTACCGCCTCATTCTTCTCGCTGCATTAATGGTGTACACTCCTCCACACTCATCCGATGGTCGATGGGTCTTCTATTAACTTTAGCTGGGAATTTTGGAGGTCTTTTTTTACATTCATCACCTCAGCTCTCGGCTCTCAGGCTTTTGGATTATGATGCCAAGGTTTCATTCTCAGGTGGTTTGTGCAGTAATGGTTATGGTTTGGCAATCAGTGAGGGCTCTCAGCAGATGATTCCATCACCCATACAGGGCCCTTATCAGGTAATCACTTCATTGATCTTTCATTTCCCCTTAGTTTCCATAGTTTGCAGTTTAAAGTTATTTAGTGACTTGTTTTCTTTTCTAAAATTGATTTGCAGGTTCTCCTGGTGAAGTCCCAACGCTCCAAGGATCCTCTAAGGTAGATTCAACCGGTTTCCAGCACATCTACATGCCCAAGTCTTCAATGAGTTTACGGGTATGTTTATAGTCTGGTTCGCGGTCTTCTAATGACCGGGTAGAGAGACTAACAGTGTCTAGTTCTTGGGATTATCCCTCGGAAGGATTTCGGTTTTAGTTGTGATATTTATTTAATGCACAAGATGTATATATGTATATATATATATATATATATATATATATATATATATATATATATATATATATATATCTATATATATATATATATATATATATATATATATATATATATATATATATATATATATATATATATATATTTGTCTCAACAAAAGGGGCTATGCCCTTGAGACTCACTATTGTGGTTGTTTTTAAGTTATATCTTTGGTTAAAGGGAATGCCTGTACATCCGTTCAGGTGGCTGTTCCAGGCCTTGGGTTTATCCAGCAAACCCTTGGGGTTAGGCTGGAAGATCCCAAGTCCTACTCGACAACGTTTGATTATCTTGTTTGTCTTGGAAATTTATTGAACCGTAATAATGCATTATGTAATTCCTCTTGACTAGTCCAATGTGATATATAATGCTATCAGAATGTTAGTTCAACAATTTGTTTAGTATAGTTCTTATGTGGTATTCATCGAGATTTAGCATCTCTCTAGTTGTCTGAGTAATGATGCTTGTTGTTTACCTTGTTTTTCTTTTGTTCAAAGATGAATCTGGCTTGGTTTCTCATGTATGATCTTTCGGTGCCCTCATGACGTTCTGGGTTTTGTTATTTTACTTTTTTCTACAGTGAATGTCTGGAATTAATGAACATTATCCGTAATTTCTGTGTTTTATCGTTATATATGTGTGTGTGTGTGTGTGTTTTTCATTCACAGAAATGTGAACTAGGGCTTGGATTCGTGCCCTGGCCCATGGGCGTATCTAGTCCTAAGGGTCCGATCTCTATTCCTTAATCATTTGTTGGCACTCTCTATGTCTGCGATGCATCTTGATTTTTGCAGTACACCACTACCGTATGGTTAGAAGGTTTATTTTCGAATGATATAAGTTGTTTCATTTTAGGTTCATAGATAACAAATGAACAGGCTTCGGCTCGATTTTTTCATCTATATTTATTGTATGGGTTTAATTCTGATAAAGAAATACTATGTATCTCCTTCTTGTTAACAAAAATTAAGCATTGTTCCTTTCTGGTTATACTGGTTTTGTTCAGTTTATTCTTTCCTTCCTAAGTATGTTTCTGAGTCTGTAATGAATATTTGCATTTCTTGGATCTATGTTTTAACTGGAAACTACTCATTTGACGATTTACTAGATTATTTATTCTCCTACTTTTTTAGATATTACTGTACAATATTAAAATTCCAAGATTTCAATAATAGCATTTTCTAGAACTACTCATTCTACTATACAAACACAAACTCATAACTAAAAGAATTTATCCAAGTTGATTTACTTACCTAAAATCAGTCTTAAAAGAAAAATCAACTGTTGAAGTCACCTCTATAATTTAACAGATTTCAATCCTCCCAACCATGATACTTGCCTTCAAGTCCAAGTCTCCCCCCGAGCTTTCTCACAAGTCCGATGTCTTCTTACAAGGCTTCACATACAGTGCCTCAGCTATCTGATCACCACCAGACTTAGCCTCTTTTCATGTTTGACCTCTCAGCACAGTCCAAAATATTCTCTCCCTCTCTCCTCTTTTACTCTCAGGTATCCCTGTCTACCCTCTTGATCCCTTTCTTTGGAGAATTCATAATCAGGACAGTAGTTAGGGTTAGGCAACTTCCTATCCTAATTTTCTTGATATGAAAAGTTACAAGATTTGTTAACACTCCAAAATAGTTTTTCTTTATAATTATCAAATTTAAATACTTAATTCAAACAATAACCATAATATCCAGTTTTACTGCAGTAAAATAAAATAATTACAGTTTTCTCGGGAAATCACATCTCCCCCCCCCTGAAATCAAGCAATGTCTCGACATTTTTCTGCTGCAAAGAGACCTGGAAAAGCTTCCTTCATGAGCTGCTCATCCTCCCAGGTGGTCTCATCTGGCCCAAAGTGCTTCCATTGATATTTAACCTAGGTGATAACTCATTTTCGTAGCATTACTTCTCTTTGATTGAGTATAACCAGAGGTTCAACCAAGAATTCTCCTTCCGGCTCAACCTACAAAAGAATAAAAATTTAGTTAGTTTTAACTACAATTAATATCTTATTTAACTTGATTAGATTAAATCCTTTTACCTGTATATCTTTCCAACTGATTATATGTTTAGGATCATAAACATATCTTTTTAATACGAATACATGGAAAACATTGTGCACCCGAATGTGGCTAGGCAAGGCGAGTTGGTATGCCACTTGCTCAACCCATGCCAAAATCTGAAATGGGCCACAAAAACGAGGTGCTAACTTAGCACACCCACTCCATTGTAAGGTACTCTTTTTGGCGTGTACCCTTACATACACGTGATCCCATACTTGGAATTCCCTTAAATTCATTTTTCGATCGGCAAAGTTCTTTTGTCGATCTTGAGCGGCCCTTAAATTGGAACGACTCTTCTTAACCATTTCTTCCATTTCCTTTAACATTTCGGGTCCCAACATCAACTTATCCTCTGGTCCTCCCCAATTGGAAGGTATATGGCACTTGCGTCCGTACAAAACTTCAAATGAGCTCATTTGTAGTGATGTATGATAGTCATTGTTGTAAGAAAATTCGTCCAAATGTAGGTAATCTTCCCATTTGCAGGGCTACTACATCACATAAGTTCGCAGCATGTATTTCAGCATCTGATTTACCCGCTCCGTCTGTCTGTCTGTCTAAGGGTGGTAGGCGGTGCTGAAATTTAACTACGTACCTAACCCTTCAAACAGAGCTTTCCAAAAGGCTGATGTAAACTTTACATCACGATCAGAAATTATACTTTTTGGTAGTCCATGTAATCTGAAAATACTCTGCATGAATATGCTAGAAATTTGTACTACCTTGTAGGTGGATTTTACTAGTATGAAATGGGCCAATTTGCTTAATTTTTCCACTACCACTGTTATCAATTCATTTTTCTTTTTAGATATAGGTAGTCCCATGATGAAGACGAGGGAGATGGTTTCCCATTTCCATTCTCGAATTAGTAGTGGATGCAGTAATCCAACAGGATGTTGCTGCTCTATTTTTACTTGCTGACATTCCAGATAATGAGTCAAATATTTTGCTACATTCTTTTTCATACCTGGCCAATAGTACTCATTTCGAAGTGCAATAATTAATTTTTGGTATCCTGGGTGTCGTGCATAGGGAATCTTATGATATTCGTCCAAAATTAAATATTTAATGGTGTTTTGGTTAGGCACATACATTCTTTTCTTATAAATTAGCATACCTGCAGGATTTATTTCATATCCTAGCTGATGTTCATGGTTGTTTGTAATTTGAGCTTGTTGTCCTAAAAAATGGTATTCTGGATCCCACTCGGCTGCTTCTTTAATCAGCTCATTGAAGGTGGTTTGCACCTCACTGTAAGAAATTTCATAAAGGCAGTGTACCTTTCGACTTAAGGCATTTGCGACCCAATTCTCCTTTCCTTTCAAGTGCTTGATTTCAAAATCAAACCCACTTAAAAATTCTACCCATCTGGCTTGCCTGGTGTTCAAAGTGGGCTGCTTAAAATAATTAGTCAAGCTATGATGGTCAATCATTAAAAGAAATTTTTTACCCATCAAATAGTGCCGCCACATTTTTAGTGCATGAATAACAACTGTTAATTCTAAGTCATAGGCTAAGTATTTCTATTCGTGTTCCTTCAGCTTTCTAGATTCATAGGTGATTACTCTACCTTCTTGCATTAAAACACCACCAACCCCTTCTTTGCTAGCATTCGTACACACCATATAGTCCTTATTTGGATCTGCAATGCTTTAGATTGGTACAATGGTAAGTAAATGCTTGAGCTGCTCAATGATATTTTGGCATTCGACTGTCCATTTAAATGTTTTTCCCTTCTTCTGTAGAGAGATAATGGGATAGACCACTCTGGAGAATCCTTCAACAAATCGTCTGTAGTACCCTGCTAGTCCCATAAAAGATCTTATATCCACCACGTCCTTTGGTACTAGCCATTCCATTATGGTCTTTATCTTTTCGGGGTCCACAGTGATTCCTTCTTTGGTAATGGTGTGGCCTAAACACTGAATCTTCTCTTTAAAAGAAATCACACTTGCTAAATTTTTCATACAATTGATGTTCCCTAAGAGTCTGCAGCACTATTCTGAGATGCTCTTTATGTTATTCTATACTTCGGGAATAAATCAGTATATCATCAATAAAAAATAATAAAAATTTATCTAAATGCTTATGGAATATATTGTTCATTAGACACATAAAGGTTGCGGGAGCATTGGTCAGCTCGAAGGGTAACACCATGAACTCATAATGTACATAGCGAGTCCTAAAGGTTGTTTTAGTTATGTCTTCTTCCTTGACTCTAATCTGATGGTATCCCGAACGTAGATCAACCTTTGAAAACACTATCACACCCTTCACCTAATCAAATAGCTCATCTATGTGAGGTAAATGGTACTTGTTCTTAATGGTCAGCTTATTTAGCTGGCGGTAATCCATACACATACGTAGGGTTCCATCCTTCTTTTTGAAAAACAGTACAAGGGCTCCCCAAGGTGATACACTTGGGCTGATATAATTTTTATCCAACAACTCCTATAATTGCTTTTTTAATTCCGTCAACTCTGGTATACTCATAATATAAGGAGCTCGAGACACTGGGGCTGCTCCTGGTACCAGTTCAATGGTGAAGTCTATATCTCTTTTTGGAGGTAGTCATGGAATTTCTTCAGGAAATACGTCTGGAAAAATTTGTATCACAGGTATACTTCCCAAGGAAACAGACTTGTCTTTTGAGTTGGCATAACCCACCTAAATCGCGTAAATCTAGCATCCTTTCTTCATGCACTTTGCTAATTGAGAGGTGGTTATTGGTCGTAATTTTAGTGGTCTCAAAATTCCTTGAATTTCCCGTTTGTTTCCCTGCTCATTCATGTAGCAAATAGCTTTTGTTTTACAGTTTATAAGGGACCAATGATTTTCCATCCAGTCCATGCCTATTAGAACGTCATACGACCCTAGGGGTAATACATTTAGATCTGCCACCAAAGGCTGACCTACTATTTCTAATGGACAACTATTGACTTTGGCCAACACACATATTTTTGCCCCTGTTGCTAGTTGTACTAACCAGGGACTTTCTTGACTGCTTGTAAACCACATTGATCAACTATTTTAGGACTAACATAACTTAACATAGCTCCTGGGTCAATTAAAATAGATATAGTATGATCAAATATTTTACCTTTGAAGTCCACCATAGTTGGCTGGTATTTTGCCTGATGGTCTTCAAGGGCAGCATTGATCTTTAGAATACTCCTAGCTACTTCTCCTACTGTGGATGCCTCCTGAATCTATGAAATATGTTCAGCGCCCTTGCGGTTGGGACAGTTCTTAATGTAATGTGGCCCTCCACATCCCCAACATTGTACTGGGGGTCTTGCTATTTCTTCAACTTCAATTCTGCCTAATTGCTCATTGGATTTGGGTTCATTGGGAAGTCCAAATCTGGACTGATTCCTATTTAGATTTCTATTTATCTATCCTCTATGGGGTCCTCTATTGATGTTGCTCTTGTTCCCTTTGTTGCCAACATAAAACTTATTGCCCTTTTTGTCAATCCATTTTTTTTCCATCACTTCTCCTTTCTGCTTGCTTTGCTGATAACATATCCGAGCCTTTTGCATGACTTCATCCATTGTTTTCAAGTTATCGAACTTGATACGCTCTTTCATGATCAACGCTAAACTACGGATAGATCGCTACACCTTTTCCTTCTCTTCTCATATGTAGGGAACATACAAAAGTAAGGAGGTAAATTTTGTAATGAACTCATCCATTGTTAACTATCCTAGTCATAGGTCGTGAAACAATTTTGCATTGTAGAACCGTTCAGTTAAATATCTTTCCTTAAAATATCTTTGAAACTTTTCCCATGTTATGTTCTATTCATTCACCCCTCGCACAGTCTTTACCTCTTCCCACCACAAGGTGGCTTTTCCTTGCAGCTAGAAAATGGTCAAGTGAGCCTTTAAATTGTGGTCATATTCATACAACTGAAAGTACTTATTCATATTAATAAGCCAGGCTTCAGCTACCTATTCTTGTTCACCATCAAAGAGGGGCAGTTTTGTTTTTTGGAATTCTCCTTGCAGTTCTGTCCTCTGCCTCTTTTGTGTTTTATGCTCTAAGGCATTATCAGACTTTTCCTCTTGTTTTTCTTCCCCTCCCTCTGTTTCCACATACTCTTTCCAATATTCTTTCTCTCTCGACATGTGCCCGTGTTCTGGGCTTAGAATCGGTTGACGTTGATTTTGCTTATCTGATAGACTTTTCATAATCTTCTCCTGTTCCAGCATTAACCTTTCATTGTTAGCCTGCAATCAGGCCATCTTGCTCTTTAATTCTTGCACAGTTTCCAATATTGTAGGATTGGTGCTACGTGGTTCTTCTCCCAATTGTACCTATACTTCAGGGTTGGTCTCAGGAAAAGTTGCAGGTCCTAAGCTTGTCATGGTTCTATGGGATGCGTTATCCGTCCTTTTCATGTTATTTTCTCCTGCTTCTCTTGCTGAGTAATCACAACACTATCATTCATTAGTTTTTGCCTCATTTTGGTAACCTTAGCTCTGATACCACTTGTCACACCTCTCTATAACTCAAATAATTTTTTTTTTAAAAACTTACCATAGATTTTTACCATATATATCATTCCACTTACCTATTATACATATTAATTTTGTCATTTAATATTCATATACCTGAGAACTATTACATAGTACATTTCACATATGTTTCAATATGTTTCATTTAAGTCTGAGTACCTTTATTGATTAATTTAATACATAGTTTATACAGAGGTATTAATGTCAAACTGTTCTTCTTCCGAGTTGCGGTGGGAGAAGGCCTCGACTCTCTCGTTGGCTACCCTCCAGCTGTCCCTCCCACCTCATTCTTCTTGCAGCATCAAGGGTGTACACTCCTTCGCGCTCGTCCGATGGCCGATGGGTCTTTTGTTAACTTAAGCTGGGAATTTTGGAGGTCTTGTTTTACATTCATCACCTCATCTCTTGGCTCTCAAGCTTTTGGGTTATGATACCAAGGTTTTGTTCTCAGGTGGTTTATGCAGTAATGCTTATGGTTTGGCAAGCTGTGAGGGTTCCGAGCAGATGGTTCCATCACCCATACACGACCCTTATGAGGCAATCACTTAATCGATCTTGCATTTCCCCTGAGTTTCCATAGTTTGCAGTTTAAAGTTATCTAGTGACTTGTTTACTTTTCTGAAATTGATTTGCAGGTTCTCCTGGTGAAGTCCCGACGCTCCAAGGATCCTACGAGGTAGATTCAACTGGTTTTTAGCATATCTACATGCTTGGGTCTTCAATGAGTTTATGGGTATGTTTATAGTCTGGTTCGCGATCTTCTGATGATCAGGTAGAGAGACTGACGGTATCTAATTCTTCGGCTTATCCCTCGGAAGGATTTCTATTTCAATTATGATATTTATTTAATGCATAGGATGTATGTGTGTGTGTGTTTGTATGTGCGTGTGTGTTTGAATGAAAGGGGCTATGCCCTTGAGACTCACTGTTGTGGTTGTTTTTAATTTATATATTTGGTTAAAGAGAATGCCTATACATCCGTTTAGGTGGTTGTTCCGGGTCCTGGGTTTATCCAGCAAACCCTTAGGGTTAGGTTGGAAGATCCCAAGTCCTACTCGACAATGTTTGATTATCCTGTTTGTCTTGGAACTTTATTGAACCATAATGAATGCATTCTGTAATTCCTCTTTATTGGTCCAATTTGATATATAATGCTATCGGAATGTTAGTTCAACAATTTGTTTAGTATAGTTCTTATGCAGTATTCATCAAGCTTTAGCATCTCTCTAATTGTCTGAGCAATGATGCTTGTTGTTTACCTTCTTTTTCTTTTGTTCAAAGATGAATCTGGCTTGGTTTCTCATGTATTATTTTTCGGTGCCCTCATCACATTCTGGGTTTTTTTATTTTACTTTTTTCTACAGTGAATATATGGAATTAATGAATACTATCTATAATTTCTGTGTTTTATCGTTATATATATATATATATATATATATATATATATATATATATATATATATATATATATATATATATATATATATATATATATATATATATATGTTTTTCATTCGTGGAAATGTGAACTAGGGCTTGGATTCTTGCCCTGGCCCATGGGCGTATCTGGTCCTAAGGGTCTGATTTTTATTCCTTAATCATTTGCTAGCAGTCTCTATGTCTACGGTGCATCTTGATTTTTACAATACAACACTGACGTATGGTTAGAGGGTTTCTTTGCCAATGATATAGGTTGTTTCATTTTAGGTTCATAGATAACAAATGAATAGGCTTTGGCCCGAGTTTTTCATGTATATTTATTGTATGGGTTTAATTCTGATAAATAAATACTACACATCTCCTTCTTTTTAACAAAAAGTAAGCATTGTTCCTTTATGGTAATACTGGTTTTGTTCAGTTTATTCTTTCCTTCCTAAGTATGTTTCTGAGTCTATACTTATGAATATTTGCGTTTCTTGGATCTATGTTTTAACTAGAAACTACTCATTTGACAGTTTACTGGATTATTTATTCTCCGAATTTTCCAGCCTAAGTATGTTTCTAAGTCTATACTTATGAATATTTGCGTTTCTTGGATCTATGTTTTAACTAGAAACTACTCATTTGACAGTTTACTGGATTATTTATTCTCCAACTTTTCCAGATATCATTGTACAGTATTAAAATTCCAAGATTTCAATAATAGCATTTTCCAGAACTGCTCATTCTACTATACAAACTCATAACTAAAATAATTTCTCCAAGTTGATTTACTTACCTGAAATCAGTCTTAAAAGAAAAATAGCTATTGAAGTCACCTCTATAATTTAACAGATTTCAATCCTCCCAACCATGAGACCTGCCTTCAGGTCCAAGTCTCCCCCTAAGCTTGCTCACAAGACCAATGTCTTCTTGCAAGGCTTCACATACAGTGCCTCAGCTATCTCTGAGCTTGCTCACAAGACTGATGTCTTCTTGCAAGGCTTCACATATAGTGCCTTAGCTATCTGGTCACCACCAAACTTATCCTCTTTTCCCGTCTGATTACAAATTTCAATCCTCCCAACCATGAGACTTGCCTTCAGGTCCAAGTTTCCCCCTGATCTTGCTCACAAGACCAATGTCTTCTTGCAAGGCTTCACATACAGTGCCTCAGCTATCTGGTCGCCACCAAACTTATCCTCTTTTCCCGTCTGACCTCTCAGCACAATCCAAAATATTCTCTCCCTCTCTCCTCTTTTACTCTCAGGTATCCCTGTCTACCCTCTTGAGTCCTTTCTTTGGAGAATTCATAATCAGGGAGGTAGTTAGGGTTAGGCAACTGCCTATCCTAATTTTTTTGATATGAAAAGTTACAAGATTTGTTAACACTCCAAAATAGTTTTTTTTCGTAATTATCAAATTTAAATACTTAATTCAAACAATAACCATAATATCTAGTTTTGTTTTTACTGTGGTAAAATAAAATAATTATAGTTTTATGGGGACATCACACACGCACCCACACACACATATATATAATGCCAATGGTAAAACTTCATATATATCTATATATAGAAAAAAATGTTAAAATAACTTTTTTATGTTGTATATAATAAATATCCAATGCGAATTATGAATAAAATATTTTAATATGAATCAATATTCACAATTATTTAAAAATATATTAATAACAAAGAGACCATTGTAATGTGTGATCACCTATGTTGGTTATAACCGACATTGATTTTTATTTAGAGAATATTTTATTTATTTATTTTTTATTTTAAGAGGGACACGTGTCAACTCCAAGTTATTTAGAGAAGATTTTATTTATTTATTTTTATTTTAAGAGGGACACTTGTCAACTCCAAGTTGAGTACAAACATACTTACACATAGCTTTCACATCGGGTGTAGAATGAGCCTCTTGAATAACCAACATAGATCCATCTTAAGCACTAATCTAACATGAGTAGAGAGGGATCAAATTTCATGAAGTGAAAACTTATTTTAGAGTACAAAAAATAATGTACCATTTTCATTGTTTAAATTATATTTTAGAATGTTATAGAGATTATACAACTTAAAATTGTATGTCCACAATTTTTTTTTGTTGAATGACACAAAAACATATACTAAAAATTGTAAAACACTGAAACCACTTCAAACATTTTAACTGTCACGTACCCTTACTGTACATATGAAGTAATTTTTTTTTTTATGGTGATTAACTACCATGTATTGACCCATACATGCATTTCACTTAATAACCTTGTGAATACATTCTTATAACATTTATAAAAGTCAAGACCTATTCGGATACATATACATTTATTTGCAAAAAGTTGATAAAGGTTCAAACTATACATCCATTCCTAAGGTTCGCTGCTGAATAACCATATTCAAATTAATTGACGGTATAAAGTAATGTTCCATGACTGTAAATGGTTCATATGCAATATCCCAATATGGGCTGTCATCCCTTAATGGCGTATTTATAACAGTTTCTTTCGTGCTCTGGTTTTATATCCCGAGATATCTGAAGCTTTAATGCTGTGTCCGGCCTTGACTTCGGAGTCCAGTTGGCGACAGTAGCATCGTCCATCTGGAAGGTTAAACGGTCAGATGGCAAGTTGCCATGTGCGCCCGGTGCTCCAAGCGCCTACGGCCTGACACCTCGGGCTTGCCATTTCGCGCCTGAAACTTATCGATCCCAACCGGCTATCGAACGGTGAATATGAATCACTGCAGATCAAGGGCTGAGACCGTGCCACGAAACGGTAAGAAGGATATGGTATTTAATATATGTGTTCTCCTTTCGACTCATTTTGGTTTTCATTTCAGTGCAACTGTGTGCCACAGCGCTGTGGCGATTCGCCTGTTTCGACACTCATTCGGCTTCAACCAGCACTAAGCTTCGGGCTTGTTCTACCTCAACGCTGGTGATTATCAGGTATATGATTATACTACACCAGTCTTTGTTATTGTCTGCACCAGTTCTCTTTTCTCGTTGCAATATTTCATTGATTAACACCAAGTTCTCGGTTTCTGGTTTGGCTAATGTGCTCAGGTGGATAGCTCGTCATTCATCCGTCGAGGATAAGGAACTTCTTCACTCTGTCTGCTAACCCGATAACAGGTAAGCCTTGACTGCCGCCAGAGCTTCCTATGTTCAACCTATCCAGGGTAATGGCTGAACTCTTGTTTTACTTGGCAGGAATGCCGGGTATCACCACCGCGGGTTTGGGTCCCTGTACCAGTTCAGGGTTCTCCCTGGTTCTGTCTTTACTTGTCGGGGTTCTTACCCTTGCTAGGCGATAATCCTCGGTTAGGAGGTGCTACAGGCTGAGCATTATATGCTTGGCCGTGACCCATTTTACATGTATAACTGTTTGGTTATAAAGTTTGTTTTTGTTTGTACACAGACAATATTATGTTAAGCATTGATACTGAACTTGAGGATTTAGTTTCTTGGTTAAACTCGCTGAGATGTTTTAGTATATAAAGGGCACGAGAGACTCAGTAAGTTTCAGCTCTATTTATAATGTTCCTTTCGCTTATTCGCCTCCTCTGCAATGGCTATGCATACAGACTTAATGTTTTTCGATTTATAATATTTCTTTTCAAGTTTAAGCTTATTTCATGTCTTTCCTTTCAAATGATGAGTTCATATGTTCTTGTGATTCGATTCCAATGGCTTCTGCTGGTTATGCGTCCGATTAAATGCGGACAAGGCGGCTCTTCCCGAGCAGGTTGCTGGTTAATCTCGGCTATGTATTTATATATATTATAGACATTGGCTCTTTTCATGGCATCATAGCGCTTTGTGTATTTATTGGTTTACCATGAATATATATCTGTGTGTTTTGTGCCATGCGACACTACTGTGTGGCAGTAACGAAAATGCCGATGAGTTGAGCAAGTTTTTAATACCAGCCTTCGGTTCGTTTCACGGTTCCATCGACCGAGGGTTAAGGTTTCCATTCACCATTCTTGTACGAGGTTATAGTTTACTTACTTGAACTCATTGCTCTGGAAGTCATACTAAATTTATTCTCTGTTTACATTCTCTTATGGCTATGCGTGATTTACAGTCTATTCAACAAGGGTTACTAGCATATTTCTCTTCATTTTTCTGAATGTAGAAATAAATAGACTCTTATTTCGTTTTCTGTTTATGAGGAAGGATTTACTACATTCTTTTTCTTTCTTGGAATTCTTGCTTCCGCCTTAGTGGCAGGGATTCATTCGTTGTATCTATTCCTTTCATTTTAAATAGAGAATACAAGTTCTAACTCTGTTGGTCACATTCAATCTAGTATTCTCTTTCAAAAGCAGAATAAACGAGTTATTTTCCACTGTTTCTCTTTCTTTAAACACAGACTCACGCAAGTAATTTCTCAGTTGACAGGTTTAGTGAGCCTTACCTGCTTAATAGCAAACCTGTTTGTATTGCTTGTCAATCCACCCGTCCGTAGGAAGATTCTTCTCGATCTTCCACCCCCAAGCACTTGCAGATCCTCTTGACTGCAATTGCAGATCTCGCTATCTGGTCCTAACTAGACGTAGCGCACACAGGAAAATTTCTTTCCTCTTTCATATGCCATCTGATCCCAACCAGATATAGCATGACATTTTTTTATTTTATTTTTCTGCCATCTGATCCTTACCAGACTTGGCAATCTTTCCCCTTTTTCCTCTGGGGACTCAACTACCTCCTGAAGGTAGTTAGGCTTCTATTGTAACTGCTTCCACAGTTATTAACCATGATTAATCATATGCTCAGCTCAAATAGTACTAACACAATTATTTTTAATTAACATAAGATTAGCAACAGAGTTATATACTTTTCAAATAAAGTCTTTGTTCATAGTTACTTTACTATTTACCAATATTAACTTTTCACGAGGGATGTTACATCTCCCCCTCCTAAAAGTCTACATCGTCCCGATGTTGCTGCTCATTCAAAAACAATCTGGGATAAGTATCCCTCATAATCTGTTCATTTTCCCAGGTGGCCTCATCAGGCCCAAAGTGCTGCCACTGCACTTTAACCTGGTTGATGACCTTTTTCCGCAGCTCGACTCTTCTCCGATCTAGTATGTTCACTGGTTCGACCAGGAACTCTCCTTCCGGTTCCACCTGAAACACATGATAATCAGATCAGCTGCATACTAGCATTCTATTTCAGTTTACATTAATTAACAGTCTTCCCTTACCTGAATGTCCTGCCAACTTATAATATGTCTAGGGTCATAAACATATCTCTTTAAAACTGATACATGGAAGACATTATGGACCCGAATATGGCTGGGCAGAGCGAGCTGATAAGCTACCGGCCCTACCCGTGCCAGAATTTGGAATGGTCCACAGAAACGCGGTGCCAATTTGGTACACGCATTCCATTGGAGAGTACTTTTCCTAGCTCGTATTCTGATGTATACATGCTCGCCCACCTGGTACTCTTTAAATGTTCTTTTCCGATCTGCAAAATTTTTCTGCCTGTCCTGGGCCATCTTTAAGTTAGCTCGAACTTTTTTCACCATGACTTCCATCTTCTCCAACATCTCAGGGCCCAGCAGGAATTTGTCCTCCGGTCCACCCCAACTGGAGGGTGTGCGGCATTTCCGGCCGTAAAGCACTTCGAATGGACTCATCCTCAAGGACGCATGATAACCATTGTTATAAGCGAATTCTACGAGGTGTAAATACTCCTCCCATCGTGTAGGTTGCTGCATCACATAAGATCTCAGCATGTCTTCCACCACTTGATTCACCCGCTCGGTCTGCCCGTCAGTCTGCGGGTGATATGCGGTGCTGAAGTTCAATTGAGTTCCTAGTCCTTCAAATAAGGTCCTCCAAAACACTGAGGTGAATTTAACATCACGGTCAGATATTATTGTTTTTGGCAGCCCATGAAGTTTAAATATATTTTGCATAAAAATGTTTGCGATTTGAGCTGCGCGGTAAGTGGATTGAACCGGTATGAAGTGAGCTGATTTGCTGAGTTTATCGACTACCACCATTATAGAATCATTGTTCTTTTTGGATTTTGGCAAACCTGTAATAAAGTCCATGGATATGGTCTACTACTTCCATTCGGGTATGGGTAATGGCTGTAGTAAACCCGCAGGGTGCTGATGTTCAGCCTTCACCTGTTGACACTCTAAGCAGCGCGCCAGGTATTCTATCACATCCCTCTTCATGCCTGGCCAGTAATACTCCTTCCTCAGCGAAGTGATTAATTTCTGGTAACCCGGATGTCCTGCATAAGGACTTTTATGATATTCATCCAAAATCTTTTCTTTAATGCCGCTTTGATCGGGTACATAAATCTTTTGCTGGTAGCACAAAATTCCAGCTGCATTCAAGGTGTACCCTTGTTGTATTAAGTGGGTGTTTGAATTCTGTACTAATTGCTTCTTTTGTAAGTAAATCTGATCTTGTGCAGCAGCCTCGTCAATCTCTTTGTCAAGGGTGGACCATCCTTGACTAATACCAATTTCATAAATGCAATGCACTTTTCGGCTTAGTGCATCAGCTACTCTGTTCTCTTTTCCTTTCAAGTGTTTAATTTCAAAATCAAAATTTCCCAAAAAGTCCACCCATCTTGCTTGTCTTGCGTTTAAGGTCGGTTGACTAAAGTAACTAGTCAAGCTATGGTGATCCGTCATCAGCAAAAATTTTCTCCCCACCAAATAATGGCGCCACATCTTTAATGCATGAATCACTGCGGTTAATTCCAGATCATAGGCAGAATATTTCTGCTCATGTTCTTTTAGCTTTCTGGATTCATATGCAATCACTTTACCTTCCTGCATTAATACTCCACCCACGCCCTCCTTACTTGCATCCGTGCAGACTACATATTCCTTTTCGGGATCTGCCACACACAACACAGGTGCGGTGGTAAGTAGATGTTTGAGCTGTTCGAAACTCCGTTGACAGTCTGCTGTCCACTTAAATATTTTTCCCTTCTTCTGTAAAGAGGTGATAGGATAGGCAACTCTGGAAAAACCTTCTACAAACCGTCGATAATATCCAGCCAGCCCCATGAAGGATCGAATATCTGCCACGTCCTTGGGTATTGGCCATTCCATTATAGTTTTGATCTTTTCGGGGTCTACAGCTATACCCTCCTTCGTAATAATGTGGCCCAAATACTGGATCTGTTCTTTATAAAAATCACATTTGCTGAATTTACCATACAACTGATGCTCCCGTAATGTCTGTAACACCATCCTCAGATGTTCCTCATGCTCCTTGATATTCCGGGAGTATATAAGTATATCATCAATAAAGATCAATACAAATTTGTCTAGGTATTGATGAAATACACTGTTCATCAAACACATAAATGTAGCAGGTGCATTAGTTAACCCAAAAGGCAGTACCACAAACTCGTAGTGTCCATAACGAGTACGAAAAGTTGTTTTGGCTATGTCCTCGTCTTTAATTCTGATTTGATGGTAACCAGATCTTAAATCGATCTTTGAGAAAATTGTCGCCCCCTTCACCTGATCAAACAGCTCATCAATGCGGGGTAAGGGATATTTGTTTTTCACTGTCAGCTTGTTCAGCTGTCTATAATCTATACACATACGCAGAGTTCCATCCTTTTTCCTCACAAATAACACAGGAGCTCCCCAAGGGGATACACTGGGACGGATATACTTCTTGTCCAATAACTCTTGCAGTTGCATTTTTAATTCAGTTAATTCCGGCACACTCATCCGATAGGGTGCTCGGGACACTGGGGCTGCTCCGGGTACCAACTCGATGGTGAAGTCTAAATCTCTTTTGGGCGGCAGCCCTGGGATCTCTTCAGGAAATACGTCTGCAAAATCTTGCACTACCGGTATATTTTCAACAGTTGCAATCTTATCCACAGAACCTGCGTACCCTACTTGAACTGCATAAATCTGGCATTTCTTCCGGACACTTTTAACCAGCTGTGAGGCCGTGATTGGCCGGATCTGCACTGGTTTCTGGATGCCTTGAATCTCTTTTCCCACCCCCAATTCATCTCGGTAAGATACTGTTTTTGTTTTACAATTGATTACAGACCATCGTTGTTCCAACCAATCCATTCCTATCAGTACATCATAGGATCCGAGAGGGAGTACGTTTAATTCCGTTGTTATTGTTTGGCCAGCTATCCTTAATGGACAGTTGCTGACCTTAGTCAGTACTCGTCTTTTGGCCCCAGTGGCCAGCTGTACTAACCAAGGGCTTTTAAATTTAATAGTTTGCAAACTACAACTTTCCACAACTTTGGGACTTACATAGCTTAAAGTAGCTCCTGGATCTACTAAAATAGAAACAGTTCGATCGAAGATCTTACCTTCAAACTCTATCATTGTTGGCTGGTAATCAGCTTGTCGATCCTCCAGTGCTGCATTTATTCTGGGCATAGATCGGGCCACATCTCCTACTGTAGAAGCTTCATAGATCTGGGACAACTGATCGCTATCCTTCCGATGAGGGCAATTTTTAATATAATGGGGTCCACCACAACCCCAGCACTGAACGGGTGGCCTAGCTGAGCCTTCATTGTCCAATCTAATTTGTTGTTCACTATATTTAGATTCAGCAGGAGGCTTGAATCTGTTCTGATTTCTTGTTGGATTTCTAGTATTGGCCCCTTTTGAGAATCCCTTTTGAAAGCTGCTGCGAGTTCCCTTAGTTCCCACAGGCATTCTACTTCCCCTCTTATCTGTCCAACGCTTTCCAGAACTGTCTCCTTTTTGTTTATTTTGCTGATAACATAGTCTTGCCTTCCGAATTGCTTCATCCATCGTTTTCGGATTATCAAACTCTATCCTTTCTCGCATTGCCAGAGGTAGGCTACTAACAAACCTTTGTACTTTAGCCTTCTCTTCACGAATATACGGCACATAACGAAGCAGGGATGTGAATTTAGTTACGAACTCGTCAATGGTCTGCTGTCCAAGTCGCAAATCATGAAATTCTCGCGCTTTCTCATCGTAAAAGCGTTCTGTCAGGTACTTCTCCTTGAAATATCTCTGGAAAACCTCCCAGGTCACATCCTGCTCACTCACTCCCCTCACCATCTTGACCTCCTCCCACCATAGTGTGGCTTTGGCCTGCAGCTGAAATATAGCCAGCCTGGCTTTAAGATGATGATCATACTCGTATACTTGAAAATACTTATTCATATTAATTAGCCATGCCTCTGCAGCTTCTTCTGACTCCCCATCGAAATGAGGTGGTTTAATCTTCCGGAACTCCCCTTGTAGTTCCATCCGTGGTCTTTTTGAAGTTTGATATTCAGAAGCATTGACAGACTTCTCTCCTCGCGTCTCCCCTCTGTCTTCTGCTTCCTCCTGTTCAGTGTGATAGCTCTGTTCATCTGTTACCCGTGTCTCTTCAGGCCTCAGATGTGACTGCTGTTGATGTTGCTTATCGGATAAACTTTTCAGAATCCTCTCCTGTTCCACATTTAATCTTGCGTTATCTGCACGCAACCGGGCCATTTCGTCCTTCAGTTCCTGAACTGTTCTCATTAGCGTCGAGTCAGTATTGCGGCCTTCTGCTCCCAACTGCACCCAAAGCTCAGGATTTCCCCGAGGTTGTCCCACATTATCGGGTTGATCCAAATTTCCATGAGGAGCGCTATTTGCTCTCCTCATTCTGCTACTACCTACTTAAGAATAACTCATTAAACAGATATAATTTATTTTTAGCATACTCTGAACTTTTGTCATGATACTATTTATATTTATATTGCTGTAATTTTGAAATTTTCCCAAAGGTCACAGAGTTGTAAACCTGGGCTCTGATACCAATTTGTCACGTACCCTTACTGTACATATGAAGTAAATTTTTTTTTTTTATGGTGATTAACTACCATGTATTGACCCATACATGCATTTCACTTAATAACCTTGTGAATACATTCTTATAACATTTATAAAAGTCAAGACCTATTCGGATACATATACATTTATTTGCATAAAGTTGATAAAGGTTCAAACTATACATCCATTCCTAAGGTTCGCTGCTGAATAACCATATTCAAATTAATTGACGGTATAAAGTAATGTTCCATGACTGTAAATGGTTCATATGAAATATCCCAATATGGGTTGTCATCCCTTAATGGCGTATTTATAACAGTTGCTTTTGTGCTCTGGTTTTATATCCCGAGATATCTGAAGCTTTAATGCTGTGTCCGGCCTTGACTTCGGAGTCCAGTTGGCGACAGTAGCATCGTCCATCTGGAAGGTTAAACGGTCAGATGGCAAGTTTCCATGTGCGCCCGGTGCTCCAAGCGCCTACGGCCTGACACCTCGGGCTTGCCATTTCGCGCCTGAAACTTATCGATCCCAACCGGCTATCGAACGGTGAATATGAATCACTGCAGATCAAGGGCTGAGACCGTGCCACGAAACGGTAAGAAGGATATGGTATTTAATATATGTGTTCTCCTTTCGGCTCATTTTGGTTTTCATTTCAGTGCGACTGTGTGCCGCAGCGCTGTGGCGATTCGCCTGTTCCGACACTCATTCGACTTCAACCAGCACTAAGCTTCGGGCTTGTTCTACCTCAACGCTGGTGATTATCAGGTATATGATTATACTACACCAGTCTTTGTTATTGTCTACACCAGCTCTCTTTTCTTGTTACAATATTTCATTGATTAACACCAAGTTCTCGGTTTCTGGTTTGGCTAATGTGCTCAGGTGGATAGCTCGTCATTCATCCGTCGAGGATAAGGAACTTCTTCACTCTGTCTGCTAACCCGATAACAGGTAAGCCTTGACTGCCGCCAGAGCTTCCTATGTTCAACCTATCCAGGGTAATAGCTGAACTCTTGTTTTACTTGGCAGGAATGTCGGGTATCACCACCGTGGGTTTGGGTCCTTGTACCAGTTCAGGGTTCTCCCTGGTTCTGTCTTTACTTGTTGGGGTTCTTACCCTTGCTAGGCGATAATCCTCGGTTAGGAGGTGCTACAGGCTGAGCATTATATGCTTGGCCGTGACCCATTTTACATGTATAACTGTTTGGTTATAAAGTTTGTTTTTGTTTGTACACAGACAGTATTATGTTAAGCATTGATACTGAACTTGAGGATTTAGTTTCCTGGTTAAACTCGCTGAGATGTTTTAGTATATAAAGGACACGAGAGACTCAGTAAGTTTCAGCTCTATTTATAATGTTCCTTTCGCTTATTCGCCTCCTCTGCAATGGCTATGCATACAGACTTAATGTTTTTCGATTTATAATATTTCTTTTCAAGTTTAAGCTTATTGCATGTCTTTCCTTTCAAATGATGAGTTCATATGTTCTTGTGATTCGATTCCAATGGCTTCTGCTGGTTATGCGTCTGATTAAATGCGGACAAGGCGGCTCTTCCCGAGCAGGTTGCTGGTTAATCTCGGCTATGTATTTATATATATTACAGACATTGGCTCTTTTCATGGCATCATAGCGCTTTGTGTATTTATTGGTTTACCATGAATATATATCTGTGTGTTTCGTGCCATGCGACACTACTGTGCGGCAGTAATGAAAATGCCGATGAGTTGAGCAAGTTTTTAATACCAGCCTTCGGTTCGTTTCACGGTTCCATCGACCGAGGGTTAAGGTTTCCATTCACCATTCTTGTACGAGGTTATAGTTTACTTACTTGAACTCATTGCTCTGGAAGTCATACTAAATTTATTCTCTGTTTACATTCTCTTATGGCTATGCGTGATTTACAGTCTATTCAACAAGGGTTACTAGCATATTTCTCTTCATTTTTCTGAATGTAGAAATAAATAGACTCTTATTTCGTTTTCTATTTATGAGGAAGGATTTACTACATTCTTTTTCTTTCTTGGAATTCTTGCTTCCGCCTTAGTGGCAGGGATTCATTCGTTGTATCTATTCCTTTCATTTTAAATAGAGAATACAAGTTCTAACTCTGTTGGTCACATTCAATCTAGTATTCTCTTTCAAAAGCAGAATAAACGAGTTATTTTCCACTGTTTCTCTTTCTTTAAACACAGACACACGCAAGTAATTTCTCAGTTGACAGGTTTAGTGAGCCTTACCTGCTTAATAGCAAACTTGTTTGTATTGCTTGTCAATCCACTCGTCCGTAGGAAGATTCTTCTCGATCTTCCACCCCCAAGCACTTGCAGATCCTCTTGACTGCAATTTCACTGGCTTTTCCAGATCTCGCTATCTGGTCCTAACCAGACGTGGCGCACACAGGAAAATTTCTTTCCTCTTTCATATGCCATCTGATCCCAACCAGACATAGCATTACATTTTTTTTTTTTTTTTGCCATCTGATCCTTACCAGACTTGGCAATCTTTCCCCTTTTTCCTCTGGGGACTCAACTACCTCCTGAAGGTAGTTAAGCTTCTATTGTAACTGCTTCCATAGTTATTAACCATGATTAATCATATGCTCAGCGCAAATAGTACTAACACAATTATTTTTAATTAACATAAGATTAGCAACATAGTTATATACTTTTCAAATAAAGTCTTTGTTCATAGTTACTTTACTATTTACCAATATTACCTTTTCACGAGGGATGTTACATTAACCATGAAAAATATTTTTTCAATAGCTTTATATATAGATACATAATTTTTAAAATAATATATAAAATATTTTACATTACATTTGAATTGAGTCATTTTATCAGCGCACATTAAAACAATTTTTTTGTTATTAATATATTTTCAAGTATATTTCAATATTAATTCATATCTAAATATTTGATTCATGACCCATAATGGATATTTCGTTATGTACAACATTAAAATATTTTCTTTTTAACATTTTTTTATATAGATATACATGAAATTTTAAATATCATGGGCAAACACCATGGGTTGTTAAAACCTGAAACCCAAATACTGCCAATGGTAAAACTTCATAAATATCTATATATAGAAAAAAGAAACACCATTTTAATGTGTGATTATCGATGTTAGTTATAACCCACAATGCTTTTTAATTTAGAGAATATTTTTATTTATTTATTTTTATTTTAAGAGAGACATGTGTCAACTCTAAGTTGAGCACGAACATACTTACACATAGCTTTCACACATTACTTAAATGTGCATTGAGTCATTTTATGAGCCCAAATTATTATTTTTTTTGTTTTTTTATTAATATATTTTTAAGTATACATCAATATTAATTCATATTAAAATATTTTATTCATAACCCACATTGAATATTTTATTTTATCCAACATTAAAATATTTTCTTTTAACATATTTTTCTCTATATATTTTCTTTTAACTTTCTTTGTCTATATATAAACATATATGAAGTAGGTGTTAAAATATTTTTGCAAAGTATAAGGTTTAAACATTTTACTCACTATTTTTTTTTTACTTCTAATTACTTTACATAAAATTATATTAGGTTATATGGACAACTAATTAAATATGCATAGCCTATTTTTTTTTTTCTTTTATATTATAGCTAACATTGTATTTTAATTTTGAGAATAGTTTATTTTTATTTTAAAAGAAATAAGCATACTTACACATCACCTTCACATTCAGCTATAGAGTAAACCTTTCAACTCAATAATAAACTAAATTCTTATCATTTCAACAAAATAAATTTAAATTTTATATAAAATAAAATAAATTATTAATAAATCTGAATTTTATATTTAACCTGAATCAAACAATAAACTAAATTATATAGATACCAATTTTATAAATTAATAAAATTTTACAAATAACTATAATTTTATTAATATATTTTTAATATTATATTTAATTACTTATCACAAAATTGGATATTTTTATTTATATACTATTTTGTATCCATAAAAAATATTTTAGAATTTTTAAATGGTTTAGAAAGCAAATTAATGTTGACACGAGAAAGTTAGAGGAAATTGGCATTCTAAATTAATTTTATGTGCTAGTTTTCCTTCACCACTTCAAACTCGTAAGGTTACCATGTGCACTAATTTTATAATTTAGATGGTAATAGAATTTATTTTCCTATGTAATAAAAAAATTTGAATAAATTTATATAAACTACTACTCATTTATATAGTTATTACTCATTTATATTATATAAATATTATTTTATATTAAATTTAAAAAATTATTTATTTATTTATATTTTTATATTTTTATAAAATTATATATATATAAACTAATATTAAATTTAAAAAAGTTTATTATATAACTTGGTAGTTGGTTATATATAAATAAAAAGAGAAAATCTTTATGTAAAAAGTGATTTTTTTTATTGTGTGGAATATATATATATATATATATATATATATATATATATATATATATAAATAATTTTTTATTTTAAAATTAAATTATAATTAAAATAAAAGTTTAAAATTAAATAATGTTTATGAAGTTTTTGATAAAATGGTGATTAAGGTGTTTTATTAAAGTATTGATGTTTTGTTAAATATTTTTTGATATAAAGTGATTGGTTCAATTCGCTATTTTAATCAAAATGATATATTAAATATAATAAAAAATATAACTTTGTTAAGCTTAAAAAATATATTTTACATTAAAAATTATAATTTTATTTCGGTGAATGATCTAAGTTTTATCTTATAAAACACACGAAATTGAAAGGAAAGCCACACGAAATTGACTGTGCGATCATGTGTCGCTCGTTTGTTATTCAGAAATATTAACGTATAGGAAAATACGTGTAAATAGATTAAATAGATTCATTCATGTTTTATTAGAAATAAATAGTGTTTTAAGATTTCTTTAGTTGAGGAGTTTGTTACACTTAAAAGGTGAGGTGGACGATCTAAGTTTTATTTTATAACACACGCTGCTCTCTTAACCAAAGCCACACCACACGAAATGGGATATGTGATGACCTGTAATTACTTGATTTTTATAATTTTAAATAAATAATCATGTAAATAGATTAATGATATAAATTAAATTAATAGTATATTTCATCGTGTGTGAAGTTGTCCGGGAATTTTTTAGATTTTTTGGTGACCATACAAAACTTGTGTTTACCTCACATCATTGTCTTGTGATGACACGAAGCTTCAAATCATTGCTATTAAGTCTAATATTCCATGGAGACAAACAAAAAGCAACACTCCAAAGTTAAAGAAAAAAAAAAAAAGCTTCAAATCATTTTTTATTTTTATGTTTGGTTGAAAATGACATTTAATATCCTAAATGGAATATTTTTTATTATTATAATAAAAAAGCTGCTATAGGCACCAACCATCAACTAAATGTCGTTACAACCACCAAAATCAATGGAGATTATATGCTTTTATTAAAATATTTTGTTTGGTGTAAGTTTTGGTCTTCAATTAAAGCAAAGAAATTTTACAAGTTGTGCTTAAGTATATTGTTGATTTGCCCATAAGGAAACCAAAACAATGGTATAGTGTTAATGTCTTAGAGATTATAAGTCTGATGTTTTATAAGGTAGTTTGATTAAAAAAAAAAAAAACCTTGTTTATGCTTGTTATGTATATCAGAGGCTTATGATTTACATTGAGCTTACTAAAATTAGAGAAATTACTTAGCACTAACCATATATTATAAAGTCTAATCATATTGTCTAAAAAAAATAAGAAAATTAAAAGTATTTCAGTCCGTGATTTGCATTAGTGGGACAAGCCCAATTCCATTCCATCCCTTGAGCCATTCAACGAAGAGCAACAACCACATCCGCAAACCAAATCCAACCCCTTCCAGGATCATTATCTATGTAATTCGAAAGGCTAAAACTAGCCAATCTTGCCTTAAAGCCATCTCTGTCATACTTTGAAAGATGGTCGTACACCACTTTAAGACTAATTCCACCCATAATAACTTTTACTCTCATGGTCTCTGATGCACCTTCAACATACAATTCACCCTGCTTGTTAACTGCAATACACATTGAAATTGCGGGTACCCCTGTTCTAGTTGCAGATTTACCTTTAACGTTAGTGTTGAATGTCCATTTTTGAAAGAGACGGAGAAGCCTAGCACTACTATCCAATCCCGAGAATCTCTTAGCACTAGCTCCATAAGCTTGGTAAACAAACTCGGCATATCTCCATGCAAGAGGTAGTAAATGCATGATCGGGAGTGTAAACATCCACCAAGGCCAATTCTGCCAAATTCTCAACAGACTGGTACAAAATATGGCGTCAAAGCCCATGCTTTGCCTATGATATACCCCATAACTCACCAAAATGCTATCAAATTTCTTATCGCAGTCATTGTCCTCCAAAAGTAAGGATGCCATGTAGTAATTGAAGCAAATCCTAACTAGGTGTGAACATGAATCTACCAAGTGTTAGCCTTGAACTCGTTTCAATGTGAACATGAAGTGAAACATAAAATCAACCAAGTCTGATGTTATAGTTCACCTGCTAACGCGAGGGCACATTAAATCCCACCACCTTGCCCAAGTCCAATGGAGGTGGCTCATATTGCTTATCAATTGTTTATGCATGATGGTTCCAAGTGTCTGTAACATTAATACGATCACCTCCATGCATCTGCAAGGAGCTTGGATCTCCACCTGTCATGAGGGACATTTTATTAAAATATTACTTAATATAAAATAATTAAATTAGATGATTTTTAAAATTTATTTATTTTTTATTAAATAAATATAGTGTAGTTATATAAAATAAATGGTAGTAAATGTTAATAGGTAGTAAGACACTTACTTTATAATCCATTTCACATTGTAAAAAACAATTAAAATTAAATAAATTACAATTTATAGGGCTCTTTATGTAAATTCTACGGTTTCTATTACATAGTTGTCTATGCTCAGATTTGCTAGAGGGGGTTATGCCCCCTCCTTTAGTCAGATTGTTTCAAGAGTTCATAATGATTATGGATTTACTAGTATGCCCCTTCAATCTCCCCCATCTTCGACATCCTTTTCATAGAGCAGATGGGCGAAGTGGGATTTCTAGTTTCGTAGAAAAACCTCCATTGGGTGCATCATGGCAAGCTAGAAATTCATAGCGTTGCCTACCAAAAATGGTGCAAGGTCCAAAATCTGATGTTAAATCTAGCAAGATTGGAGAATATATCTAATATATGCAAGATCACACTCTGATAAGTAAATTATTTGGATTATGTCCCTTTAAAAAATCATTGATTGGGTGGATTTGAAATAAATGGAACCTCCAAGGTCAAATTAATTGGAGTTTGGGGTGAAAGGATTCTTCACCATCGTCTTCTCCAGCTTGGAAGAAAAATCAACGGTTTTTGAATGAGCATCATATGTTTTCAACAATTCAAGGCTCTTCATGTGATTTTGGAAGGAGAAATATAATCTGAGGAAGGAAGATGAAGGAAGATTTCCGTGTTGCCCCAGTGTGGGTTTGTCTCTTTTCTGTTCCCAAGGAATATTAAAAGGAGGAAACTCTTGAAGGCATCAGTAATGCCATCGACAACTTTGACAAAGTATCAGACACTACTAAGAGAGGGAGATACACATCAGATGCTCGGATCCATGTTTACATGAATATCTCCCAACGTCTTCTAGCCTCCATAGATATTTATTATTAGGATAGTGTTTAAAAGCAGTCTCTAGATTATGAACATGTCCCCTTTAGATGAATACATTGTCATGAATAAGGGCATATTATTAGGGACTGTCTGATGAATACCAAGGAATCGCCTGAAGAATGCCCTTCTAAAAAAGAGCAAGATGATTTGGGAAAAATCCCCTAAAGAAGAAGAAATTTGAGTCCTCATGGTACCTCAAATTTTGAACAGATCCCTAGATCTAATAATAGGTTTGAGTCTCTCTCCTCTCTAAACGAGTCTCTAGAGAAAGAATGCAATGAAAAATCACATAACCATCTATCGAATCTTACAAATCTAGTGCAAAAGTCTCTTCAAGAGCACTAGCAAAATCCATCACCACAGGAAATGGTTAGCTCCCCTAGGGAAGAAGATGAAGCGAAATCCCTACCAAAATATATGGATCTAGATGAACCATGACTAATTGCCCTTATAGAAGAATGACATGGAAAATATATGGACATACCAGACCATCATGCTAGGATTTTATAAAATGCCAATCTTTGAAACAACGAAAGAAACCAATTGGGTTTCAGTTTTTCATAGTCCGGTTTTGGGGTTCACATGAAGGATTAGAAGGTGGTCCCTAGGAAAGACAAAGAAGCCAAAAAATGAGGTTGCAGGAGAAATAAGGAACTGATCCAAAAAGACAGTGAATAATTAGTCAACTCAGGTAAAACCACGGTAATGTTAAAGGCATTTCCCCCCCCCCCCCCCCCCTCCCCCCCTTGAAATATTGAATTTTCAAGGACTTTTCCATGTAGTCATGATTATCGTAGTTAGCTTATGATTGTCTGATATTGGTAGGCAACTTGCTAGTCTAAAAAATATCATGGATTTTAGTCCTCTTTTGGAAATTAGAGCTACATGTAACTTTTTTTTATTAATGAAAGGATCCATTTAACCCTGCCCCCCCCCGCTAATATATATATATATATATATATATATATATATATATATATATATACTTTAAATTATTTTATTATAATAAAAAATAATTAATTAATTAATTAGTATATAAATTAAAGATATATCTATGTTTAAAAAACATGTAATAAGAAAAACATAATAAAGCATCAACATGCAATAAGAGTTCAATGCCATAAATAATGATAGAATGGCATGACATCTGTTTTAATTAAATTGAAAGGAAAAAACGGCATAACTACCTTTGAGATAAATCTCAACCATTTATCCCTCATTATTATTAAAAATATTCCATGGATATTTTATTGAGCTTTATTCCCTACCATCCACCAGTAATAATTGTAGATAATTAAATTAAAATTTTGGAAGCCCTATTCGGAAATAGACACACCTATTTGCGTAATATTAATATTATTAAAGAGAAATAGATACATTATTTAGGTTATTATCATGATCAAACATATATTAAGAAGAGGATTATCTTGTTGGGGTCACATGTGCGAGAGGGGTACTCTATGACCCAAGAGGAAAATTAGTCCTTCCATTTTTTTTGAGTTTGGGTTTCGCCTCAAAATAGATTGGTGAGAGAATACACTCATTTTCAAGGAGTAAAACTCACTTTTGTCAGGGAAATTTTGAATCTCATTATAATTGGGGACTTAAAGAACATCATTAGATATATTCAACCCCTTTGATTTTCATATGGATTTATAACTCAACACACAAAGCCCCTCCTGATCTCTTTTGGTCAAGTATCACGCTTCCATGTGCCCTGCGATAACAATTAGAGTGTTGGTCACCATGCAAAATATCCCTTCTTAATTTTGAAGTTGTCTTAGTAATCAATGGGAGAAGTTCCACCTTCCCAAATTTGTAATGGCTCATCTCTCCTAGCCAACATGTGGCAAGAATGCCCATATGGTCTCCCCCCCAACCTTGATGTCCATTGTATTAAACCCACATTCTCCCTTTCTCCTCCACCATCCTCTGATCACCTCCAATACACTTCGCACACCCAATGCTTGCCTCTCTATATAATTCACCCTTAATGATTTTTTTTTCAACTCTCTAATCATGAGGGCAATTGAGCCTTGGATCAAAGGATGAACGCATTTAATTCACCTTCACAACATATTCATTAGGTCGGCTCCATGGGTAATTTTTTTTCAAGCTCCTTTGTTTAAACTTGGTTCAATCATTTTCACTTCCCTACTCTTCTTTACATTTTCCCTTTTTGACAACTTGGTGTGATATCTCCTCATGGGATTCCCTCTTAAAATACCCCTCTAGCTCCTCTAGATGACACACAATTCCTACTTGAGGAGCCTCATTATGTTCTTATTATTAAGATTTTGTGTCTTGAATCCCAAGTGGAGCTCCTTTGGGAAACTATTATTCAACCTCATCATTCCATGCAATGCTTAAGAAACAACGTGGATTCTTTGTGGGAAAAGATGGAATAATTGTGAATTAAATAGGACAAAATTCCTTCAAGTCATAAATGTTATGCTCCTTCAGACTTTGCATCCTCTCCTACAGTCAACCAGTTCTTCATAGATTTGAACATCTTAGCTCCAGTTATTGAAAAACATGGTATGGGGATCCAACAACCACATCCTCTAGGTTTACTTTAAATGGAATGTACTTATATATAAATCCCCATAATTTTTTATAGAGACTATCAAAAGAACCACTTGGAAGATAAGGCGTATCCCCTTGCAGTAGCCATAAATATTGCTTCTTCAAGGTATCTTTTTTGGATAACACTTGTTAATTGATTTACTAAAATATTGTACTCTTGATTTTCCTTTCTAGTATATATTCTTCCAATACAAAATTCTCCAATTTTAAATTAAAAAGAGGGAGGATTATCTTTCCATTTTGAGCTAGCATCCATCCATTATTAGCTAACTATGTCTCAAGAATCTCAAAGTAACAAAGTATGCATATGCATCTCAAAGAGACTTCTATGATAGGAACCCCATTATTTTGTCCTTATTAGAAGAGACTTTTATGAAATAGAGGTAGAGAGAGTAACTACAAAATTCAAACAACACCTTCCAAATCAATGGGAAAAAAATAAAACCATAAAACATGATTAAAACTTTCAAACCATCCAAAGGGGTTCATTAATTATGAACGGACCAATCTATACATGATAATAAACCAATTTAAGATAAAGGACTAAGAAAAGAACTTTTTCCTTTCTACTAAAGGTTTTTAAATGTTGAACAATTCAAAGGACCATGCAATTTATTTGTACATATAGAATTTCTTTAACTGAAAACCCAAAACAAGTTTATGATAAAGGGAATTGATTCATATTTATATATTTTTGTTAAATTTCTTAGTTTATTATTAAAAAATAATAGAGGAACATAAAACGGAGAGTTTATTGGGTCTACTATACTTCTAGGAGTCATAATATCTAAAGTGCTGATTAACTTCTTCCGTAGATATTGATTAAAAAAGTCCTAAAATTCTACACATAGGGAAGCTAGGGTTAACAAAGTTCACTAGTTGGATAGATTAACATATACGCTTTGTTCAAGAGGGTAGATTTTCCATAATGGAAAAAAAAAAACCACTAGAAGCTATTATGTGAGTGGAGCAAGATGAGAAATACAAAACAAAAGATGTAGCAGAAAATGTGGACATGGTGGGGACAAAGACCCTCCAAACAAGTTACCTAAAAAATATCATATTGTCTTAAGAATCTATAAAAGGAAAATAGAAACAATTGGAAAATGCACTCAATAAGTTAAAAAGGTGGAGATTAATTCACAAAATATGGAAATGATGGTGTAACTCTAGTCCCTAGTTGGGTTGAACAACATATTATTGAGACTAGATTGCTAGTTAAGGAACTTGCTTGCCAAGGACTTAGTATTTTTGAAGAATAATCTATCTCACCACATAATGATGAGTTTGTAAGAAGTCTAGAAAGCTCAAGTCTAAAACACAAATATGAAAAACAAAAACGTAATGGCAAAGTAGGATCCTGACATTGATATCTCAAGGACCAAGCCCTTAAGAGCCTTGAAATTCCATCAAGCCAAAGACAACGCTCTTGAGTATTCAATTAATAGGAAAGAGAAAATATTACCTTAAGGAAAATGGTTAATGAGTTTGAAGAAATCTTGTGTCCTAAAACCCTATCTGTAATGAGACCCATTGAAGAATTGTTAAAACCAAGCTAAAACATGAAAGGAGCATCAAGCCTACTACATGGAATTAGAAAGTATGTTGTTGAGAACATTAATAAAAGATTGATATGATCATGAAAGCTTGGGAATTAGCTTAAGGATCACTTATGATTGCCGCCAACATATCATCCTACAATGAAATCTTGCAAAAGATTTGGAAGTTGATAATTTTTTTGTTGAAGGAGCTTTGAGTGCCTTCACTACTAAAGTATCTGACATTAATGAGATGAAAAGGAGAGAATAGAAATTTTCTTCAAAGGAAAGACTCAAACATCTAAAAGCATGTTGGGTGGAGAGAGAAAGAGGTAAATGATTTCTAACTACAAAGTTGTTGGTAAGAGTAGGATTGAAATATTATTTAAAATAATTTATGTAACAAAGAAATATGATGGCCCACACTTGATATTGATGCCATATTAACGAAGGAAAAGATGTAGGAAAATCTTGATGAACTTACAACCTCTTGGGTTAACAACTTTGGAAACTTTCTCAAGAAGAATGATTCAAAACTAGTTATTTCTTTATTCCAAAAAGAATGAAGACCAAGAACTGTAACAACCCCTAGTTGATTTTCCATGTAAATAAAATAAAGGAGACCAAGGTCATGGGACATGTATTCCAAGATAAATGTTGGGAAAAACATAGAGATGGGTATCACTAGTGATTAATTTATGGCTATGGAAATTGGCAAAGGAAAAGTGGAAATAATTGGCATTTTATTTATGAAATAAAGGAAAATAGGAGAAAAGGAAGGTGAAATATAGGAAAATGGAGAAAATAGATACCTCAATGATAAAAATCCTTTTGAGGATTAGTTCACAACTTTTTGTTAGTCTAGCTTTGGAACTCTATTCTATTCTCTCATACTCTCATACTCTTACCCACTTAGATCATTCTTGGAGTATTCTTGGAGCACTCTAGTATTCACTTGGATTGGGAGAAAGAAGGAAAATAAAAGCAAGAAAGCACAAGGAAACAATTGGATCGACAACTACAACAGGATTGCTTTGTAGGTGACAGGTTGCATGCGTGTTTTCCTTGTTGGTGATGAAAAGAGATCTTGGGGTAAGCCCAAAATCCCTTTTCATATATAAAATCTCGAACCTGGGCCTGTGGGTTATGGCCCACAAGTCTCGAAGGAAACAACAACAACAACGTCTGAATGCTTTTTAAAATAACCACCTCAATATTATCTCTGCTTAGACATTGACCAGTTGGATTTCCTGGATTTATAATCACCATGGCTCGAACAGTTATTCCTTTCTAACGGGTTTCCAAAACCGATTTTCTTAATTCCCCAATTTGCGCTCTCTTCCAGGTAGTATGGTACAAGAGTTCCGCCAAATAGGAAGATAGCTGCAGAGTAAAGTGGATATTGTGGAACTGGAACTAAAATCCCATCCTTTTCATCACGAATAATAGTGTTAAGAATCTGCATGACTCCTTTGCTAGCACCATCTGTGAGGAAAATAAGATCTGGTTCACTAGGATACCCATCACGCCTTTCAATAAATTCAGCCACTTCCTTTCGGATACTTGGAAGACCCCGTGAATCACTGTAGGCACCAAGACCACCTGTTGTCCTTAGCAATATAATGCTTGGCTCTTGCTATTACATCAGCTGGGAACAAAATGTTCACGTTAGGATCCTCCATTAGCATCGGTGCTTGACACAATGCCATAACCTAATGTGGGAATGTCAAAGGCCTTTGACCCAAAGCTTGTGGGTTACCAACATTGGTAAAAATAATCTTTTTTTCCTTCCTTGTGAAGCTCCGAGGCACGCAGATAGAGCTCCCCTCTGACAGTATAAGCGGCCTTCTTCACATTCTCATTAATATACTCATAATCCAATGGTATGAAATCTCTGATAAAGGGAACTCGTCTTAACTGAGTTGAACTCCATAAATATCGGACTCTGCGGTTCCTCCTTGGCTCAGGCGTTCAGGGATTTCCCACTTACAATATCATGTAATGGAGAAGCTAACATGTCCCAAATCGCATTACACACACATAGTTACAATCGATCGCCATATATAACAGTTAAACGATATTAGATCGCCATCGATCCTGTAAATGATCGATGGTCGATCAATAAGTTCACAATACTCAACTACAAAACACACATACGCAGGCGTATACAACAATAAAACAGGTTTTCATATAAATACAGAACAGTTTACATTCCAGGCATTCCAGCCTTAGAGACAAGCTTGCTCGACTACATTTCACTCACTCCCAAATGCCTATCTATTACTATAGATATATATCTCTCCCCTTTCAATCTCTGCCTCATTACATATATAAGATTTGAAATAGCATGGATTACAACAGATCCGAATAGAGGGTTGCCTAGGTTGATAGTGGTTTTAGCCTTGCCTTTCCATTTCCTAGATATCCATGGCGTTGTAGGTTTTTCTACTTGGTTGTTTTCTAATTGGTGCTCATAATTCCTTATGGTTCTGGGTTGGAATAAACACTCTCGAAGCCTTGGAACAACTTGGGTTGAGTTACTAGTCTCAGAACCTAAGTTGGGAGAAACAATTTGGATTCCTTGGTGGGTTGAGTTACTAGTCCCTGGAGACAGGTTGGAAAAATTCTCTGGAAGACTACGAAGGTTGTGGGTTATGTTACTAGTTCCTAGAGCCCTTGACAGCTAGGTAAATATTGGTCTGGTTGGTGATAGTGATGTCCGACTGTGAGATGGAATCATTGGTTGAGGGTTGAGGTGGTATGGCCTCTAGAATCCTTGGTTCGGTTTGTCTTGGTTTATTCCATGAAATCCCACATTCATGCTTGGAATATGGCGTGAGGGTGACTAGCTGAAAGAGATATTTGGTTCAACCCATTGTATGGGCAGGTGGTACATGGAAGTCCCTAACTTGGCTTGTATTTTCCTATGTTAATATGAGACATTTTCCTATGGTGATCTATGAGTATATGTATTAATTATGATTGTAATATTATGGATGTTATTCCATGGTTTATATCCTAGTTATTTTTTGGTTATATCTTGGTTATATGATGTGTATCATGTATGGCTCTTGTCATGAATTGTTTAACTATTGATTGGTTGATGAATATATGGAATAAAAAGTTTTGTTGCAGCTATGTGGAGAGGGCATAGGGACTCTCGGTGATTCTCAAATGAATCTCAAACTTTTATGATCATATATGCATTCATGACCTGTAGCTTACATGTTTTCCATGTGTTTGACAAAATGCCTAGTATGTTCTAGTTAGTTTAGGTCAAATTTTTTATTTGAGTTTGAATGTTTATCCTTGTTGTCATGTCATTAATGATCCTAAAAAGTCTCAGGAAGATATTGGTAGTGGTATGGAGGTTGACCTAGAATTGTGGCTCAAATTTCATGACCGGACAGTCTGAATTGGATAATTTGGGTCACAACTACACTCAAGAAGTGTTGTGCATGTGGTTGGAGGAATACAACCGCATGGAGGCATTGTCATGCATGCAGTTTGGGGTAAAATTATGAGAAATGCAGCCCCAACTCAAGGCTTGATCACCTGGGGTGGTCCTTTGGCCTTTGAGTGTCCTATAGCCCTGAGGGATGTTGTGAGTTGTCCGTTTTGGTAATTTTATAGGCCCCACTTCCTTAACTGGAGCTGGGAGGTTGGGTCATGTCATAGTAACTCCTCATCTCATGTTTACCCTAGTAGACTAGTGAAATTGGGTAAATGTGTGAGGAGGTGGTTACAGGACGGTATCAAAGTGGTTTTCGGCTTTCTTTGGGTGATATCTAATACCAAAGGGTGGTATCAAAGTTTTCAGGTTCAAACAATTGGACTTGATGGGTGGAATGTGTTTTTCATGCATGCATGTTAGTTTTTTATGTGTTTGTTATGCATGCATTGTGATAGTCATTGTTGCAGTTGTGTCATCATGTAGAGGTTGATGATGTTGATGTTGAGACGATTGATATGTTGATTTCATTATACATAAATTTGTTGTGCTAATTTGGATCAACTATGCAAATGAGATAGCCTCCCCTGAACTTCACTGAGGTATGTTTAATTATGTTTATATTTGGTTATTTGACATGGTATGTTTGTAGGAAGTAGAAGATCAGAGGTTACTAGTAGAATGGTGGACTATAGTTCACATGACTCTCCCTATAAATCATATGAGCAACATAGAGATGATTACTATCCTGACATAGTAGACATTTTGAGAAGTTTAAAGGCAGAAATCAGAAGTTGCAAGGAAGATAATGACATAATCATTAAGTCACAGCAAAGACTTGCCAATGCAGAGGAAAAGAAAGAATAAGTCAATGCAGTGATTCTTTAGAGTTTATCATATCTATAGAGATAGGGACAACCAAAAATTATTTATGGGCAGGAGGATAGGACTAACAAGGCATATGGTAGAAGAACTCAGTCTGGGCATATGTAAGATAGGGATGACATAGTCAGAGATGGTAGGTTCTTGGATACACCTAATAGGAGAGGCAGTGGCTATGGATTTTATTCTAGCTCGGGTTTAGATAGGTATCATGGTCATCGCCATTATAATCCTTACAAGAGGAATGAGAGGGGATGCCTGCAAGATGAGTTCAAAAAATCCAACCCACCTACATTCGATGGAGAGTTGAAGAAGTCGGAAAACGCATATTCATGGTTTCTTGGGATGAAGAAGTTCTTTAAGTTGCATAACTATATAGAGAACATGAAGGCTAGGATAGCTATTTTCAATCTCAAAGGGAAAGTAGACATATGGTGGGAAGATATGAAGCACGTCAAAGATATCAGGACAGAGGACTTGAGTTGGCATGAATTCAAGAGACTTTTCAAGAAGAAGTACTTGTTAAAGAGGTACTATGACAGTAAGGCCAAGGAGTTCTATGAGTTGAATATGGGATCTATGACAGATGAGGAGTACACAAATAATTTCCTGTTGTTGTTGAGGTATGTGCCTTATCTTAAGGATGAGAAGATGAAGGTTAAAAGATTCGTTAGTGGATTTCCATTATAATTTAAGGATCAGATTTATTATGATGAACCTCGAACACTGGAGGAAGTAATTGGGAAGGTGAAGCATTGTTATGAGTAGTCGAAGCGTAAGACCAAGTCTAAGAAAGGTTGGAAAGGTAATGAAAAGACTAAAGGAAAGTGGGATAAGAAGCAAGGAATACCTTGTGATGCAAGTAACAAAGAGAATGTAGTGTCGTATAAGAAATTCAATACAGTTGATGGATGAGGGGGATTTTAGGATAGGTAGCATAATAAGGGTGATGACAGGAAGCCTTTATAGTGTTGGAATTGTGGCAAGGATCATCATCAGAGAGATTTTCCACAACATCAGGGTGGTAGACCTCATATTTACAGTGCTCGTGAGGCATAAATAGTTGGGAATGTTGGACAGAGTATTCCTTGGATTTATGCATCATTGGATAATAGGAAGGTTAATCATCAAGAATCTATTATCGATATGGAAGATAAGATTTGTGATCAAGTTGCTTCTATTTTTATTGACCTTGGATCTAACTATAATTATATCAGTCTTGACATGGTGGATAAGTTTTGCTTAAATAAAAAGTGCATGCAAAGTCTTGGTTGGTGCAGTTGGCTACAAGTACTAAGAAAAGAGTTCATCATTGGGTAAGATCGTGTGCAGTTGAGCTAAACAGTCTTTCTACATCAACATCTAAATGTGATTCTATTGGGATCATACAATATGTTTTTGGGTATGGATTGGTTGTACATTCACATAACTAAGGTAGATTTCTATGATAAGGCTATTGAGTTCTTGGATGATGATGGAGAGAAGAGAATATTACAGGGTAAGAAGAAGCCTACATTAGTGAGAATGGTTACAACTATGCAGGAAAAACATAGCAGCAAGAAAGGATGTGTATTCCTTGTAGTTGATATCTCCAGTGACAAAGGTAAGGATGTTGAGGATGATGAAGTCTCGAAGAGGTATTCAGTTTTGCAGCAGTTTCAGGATGTATTTCCAGCAGATATTTCATAGTTACCACCTCATAGGGAAGTGGACTTTTCAATTGAGTTGATTTCGGAAGCAACACCAACATCGAAGGCACTGTACAAGATGAGAAATCTAGAGTTGGTGGAATTGAAGTTGTAGCTTAAGGGAATGCTTAACAAGGGATACAATAGGCCAATTGTATCACATCGGTGTGCACCAGTGTTGTTTGTGAAGAATAAGAATGGTACTCTCAAGTTGTGCATTGATTACAAGAAGTTGAACAAGGTGACTATTAAGAATGAGGAAGAGCATGCAAAACATCTAGTAGCAGTGTTAATATTGTTGAGAGAGCATCAATTGTATGCCAAGTTTAACAAATGAAGTTTCTTTCAAACATAAGTTCATTACTTGGGATATGTTGCTTCTAAGGAAGGAATAACAATGGACCCAGAAAACATTAGAGCTATCATGGAATGGAAAACTCCTAGGAATGTGGATGAGGTCAGATCATTCATGGGATTAACAGGTTACTACAGGAGGTTCAATAGGAAATTTTGATGGATTTCCTATCCTATTAAATATTTGCAGCAAAAAGGAAAGAAGTTTGAATGGGAAAAGGAATGTGCAGCTAGTTTTGAGCAATTGAAGCTGTTGCTTACAAATGCTCTAGTTCTAAAGATTGCAAATCCAAATAAAGTGTTCATGGTGTGTACAAATGCTTGCAAGTGAGGACTTAGTGGAGTCCTAATGTAAGAAGGACATGTGGTATGCTATGAGTCAAGAAAGATGAATGAGCACGAATAGAATTATGTGACTCATGATCATGAGTTGGTGGTGATTATTCATGCATTGAAGACGTGGAGGCACTATCTTCTTGGTAGGAGGTTTGTGTTGATGAGTGATCATAGTGGGTTGAGATACTTGTTTGGCCAACCTAATTTGAATGCCAAGAAAGCTAGGTGGTTAGCTACCTTAGTAAGTTCGACTTTGAGATTAGATACATTAAGGGTAGGAGAACTAGGTTGTAGATGCTCTCAACAAAAGAGTGTAGGTAAATCACATAGTTGTTTTAAGTTCATATGGGATAGGTTTATAGGAGTGGATATTGCAAGTTGGACAACAGGATGACATGTACCAACAACTTAAGTACAGGTTACAACATCATAGTACAGGTGATCAAGATGTGGATTGTCATCTCACGATAGATGGTTTGGTAACATTTAAGGATATGATCAATATGTCGAATAACAATGAGCTCAAGAAGCTTATCCTGAGGGAATTTCATGTTAAGTCATATTCAGGTCACCCGGGATATCTGAAGACTTTGACATCTATGAAGAAGTTCTACTATTGGCCAAATCTGAAGAAAGATTTGCCTGAGTTCATCGCTAGATGTTTAGATTGTCAACAAGTAAAAGCATAATGTAAGCATCTAGGTGGTTTATTGCAACTAATTTTTATTCCAAAATGGAAATAGGAGGTCATTTCCATGGATTTCATTATAGTTTTGTTAAAGACATCTAGACAACATGATTCCCTCATGGTTGTGGTTGAAAGGTTGACCAAGGTAGCTCACTTCATTCCAGTGAAGTCTACTAATTCAGCTAGTGAGGTAGCTCAAGTTTTCATCAGGGAGATAGTGAGATTGCATGGTGTTCCCAAGAAGATTATATTTGACAAATATTCCAAGTTCACTTCCAGGTTTTGGAAGAAGTTGTTTGCAGGTTTGGGGACATAGTTGGATTTTACTAAAACCTATCATCCGTAGACAAATGGATAGACAGAAAGGGTTAAGAAGATTCTTGAGGACATGTTGAGGATGTACGTCATGCATCAATAATGAAAGTGGGAAGAGTATCTTCCACTGTTAGAGTTTTTGTATAATAATGGATATTAGGAATTTTTGAAGATGAGTATGTTTGAGGCACTTTATGGGCAGAGTTGTAACACTCCCATCAGATGGAGTGATCTAGTGAACAAGGTACTGATTGGAGTAGACATGTTGGCAGAGATGGAACATGAAATGCAGGTTATTAGGATGAATCTAAATGTATCACAGGATGGGTAGAAGAATTATGCATATCAACATACGGTATTTAAGGAGTTTTAGTTTGAGGAACATGTGTACTTGCGCATCAAATCAAAGAAGAGATCCTTGAGGATTAGATCATGTGCCAAGTTGGAACCTCAGTATTGCAAGCCTTTTGAGATCCTTGAGAGGATTGGACCAGCGACCTACAGACTAGCACTGCCTTCGACAGTGACAATCCATGATGTTTTCCATGTTTCATTACTTAAGAGATATGTGAAGGATGTTTATCATGTGATTGATTGGTCTATATTGCAGGTGGAGCTAGAAGGAGAATTTCAACCATAACCTTAATGCATATTGCATTAGAAATAACTCATGCTCTGGAATAGAGAAATCAAGTAGGTTAAAGTGGAGGGGAAGCACTTTGGTCCTGATGAAGCTACATGAGAGATGGATAATCTAATTTGATGTGGGCTATGTATCCTTCTCTATTTGTTGTTTCAGTGGTTGTATTATGGTATATGTGTTTGATGTTGTGTTGGTTATATGTATATGCATATGTATGTTTTAAATACCACATCGAGTTGTGTTATAAAGCTCCAATAAGCAGTATGGTGTTCATGTTATGATGGTCATGGTCTCAAAAGTATGCTATGATGTAAAGGTTGCATCGATTTGTGTTATAAAGCTCCATGGGTAGCATGTTTTTTTTTGGTTTATAGGTGTCATAGAACACAGAGGACAGTGTTCCCCCAATGGGGAGGGGTTTGTAATAACCCTGGTTGATTTTCCATGTAAATAAATATATGACCAAGGTCATAGGACACATATTCCAAGTTGAATGTTGGGAAAATCATAGCGATGGGTATCACTAGTGATTAATTTATGGTTATGGAAATTGACAAATTCAAAGTGGAAATAATTGGAATTTTATTTATGAAAAAAATAAAAAATAAAAATATAAAATATAAAAAAAAAATAGGAGAAAAGGAAGGTGTCGAGACACAGATTTTCATGAGAAGGAAATTGAAGAAAAGATAGAGGGAAATGGAGAAAATAGAGGCCCCAAAGATAAAAAAGCTTATGAGGATCAATTCTCAACCTTTTTTTAGTTTAGCTTTGGAGCTCTCTTCTATTATGTCATTCTCTCATACTCTTTCACACTTAAAGCATTCTTGGAGCATGCTTGGATCACTCTAGTATTCACTTGGATTTGGAGAAAGAAGGCAAAGAAAAGAAGGAAAACGCAAAGGAATAGTTGGATCAGTGGCCACCACTGGATTGCTTTGCAGGCAACAAGTTGCATGTGTGTTTTCCTTGTTGATTTATGGATGCATGATGTATACATGTGATTATCTGGTTATGTGTTGTCATTAACATGGAGGATTTCTTGGATTGACAATGGTTCTAGCCTTACCTTGCCATTTCATGGATAGGCATGGTGTTATGGGTTTTTCCACTTAATTATTTTCTAATTGGTGCTCATAATTCCTTATGGCTGTGGGTTGGAATAAACGTTGTGGAAGCCCTGGAACAACTTAGGTTTAGTTACTAGTCATGTAGCCTAGGTTAGGGAAAATGCTTTGGAGCCCTTGGTGGGTTGAGTTACAAGTCCCTGGAGCCAGGTTAGATAAACGCTCTAGAAGCCTTGGAAGGATGTGGGTTGAGTTACTAGTTCTTGGAGCCCTAAACAACTAGGTATAGACTAAAATGGTTGGTGATAGTGATGTTTGACCATGAGTTGGAATCACTGGTTGAGGGTTGAGGTGGTATGGCCTATGGAATCCCTAGTTCAACTTGTCTTGGTTTATTCCATGATATCCCACATTCATGCTTGGAATATGGCGCGAGGGTGATTGAATAAAAGAGAGATTTGGTTCAGCCCAATCTATGGTTTGGTGGTAAGTGGAAGCCAATTACTTGGTTGTTATTTTCCTATGTTAATATGAGACATTTTCATATGGTGATCTATGAGTATATGTATTGATTATGATGGTAGTCTTATGTTTATTCTGCCATAGTTTATACACTGGTTATTTTTTGGTTATATGTTGGTTATATGATGTGTATAATTTATGGCTCTTGGCATGACTTGTTTAGCTATTAATCAGTTGTTGAATATATGGACTAACAAGTGTTGTTGCAACTATGTGGAGAGGGAATAGGTCTTTCTTAGTGATTCCCAAATGAATCCCAAACTTTTATGATTAGATATGTATTCATGGCCTATAGCTTACATGTTTTCCATGTGTTTGACGAAATGCCTAGTATGTTTTGGTCAGTCTAGGTCAAGTTTTCGGTTCGAGTTTAAAGTTTTAGCCTTTTTTTCATGTCATTAATGATCCTGAGAAGTCTCATGCAATTCTAGGAAGTGGTATAGAGGATGAGATGGAAATGTGGCTCATATTTCGAGACCGCACCCTCTAAACTAGATAATTTGGGTCACAACCGCACTCATGTAGTGTTGTGCATGTAGTCGGAGGCCTATAACCACATGGAGGAATTGTCATGCATGTGATTGGGGGTTAAATTATGAGAAATGCAACCCCAACTTAGGGCTTGGTCACTTGGGGTGGTCCTTTGACCCCTGAGTGTCATGTATCCCTGAGGGATCTTATGAGTTGTCAATTATGGTTAGTTTATAGGCCCCAATTCCTTAACTGGAGCTAGGAGTTCAGGACATGTCATAGTAACTCTTTGTCTCATGTTTACCTTGGTAGGCTTGTGAAATTGGTTAAATGTGGGAGGAGGTGGTTATAAGAACTATGACTCATCAACTTGGGTTTGAATTAAAGAAGGTTGATGACAAATTCTTTTCCATCTAAGTCAAACATGAGATAACCATAACACCACTATGAGAATTCATTGACCAATGGCTACATAACACAACACATAGGATAGTAGATGAATAATGGTCTACATAATGAGAAAGTGGTTACAACAATTGGTGATTCTTTTAGAGGAACACATTTATAAGATACTCTATGATATTCAAAAGAGAGAGAACCTTTTTTATGTCATAGTAAGTAAAGAAATCCCCTATGTGGATTATTCTTTACATTCTTCTTAGTTAGTTGTCATTAAACCTTCCATATTAAAGTATTTGAATATTTATAGTAGATTGTTGATTGTTGTTTCTCTTCTCTCCCAATTCTTTACATTTATATGGCACACAAGAGCCTAATCTTGTTCCATTTAGGACAGATGCACTTTTTTTAAATACTTTTATAAACTCTTTTTAAAACTTGTATGTTTTTTAAGGTTCCACAGAAAAATCACAAAAGCACATAACTACTTCAATTTTAGGCTTTGAGTTTTAAGTTGATATTTAAAGTGTGTGTTTCCTTTTAATCCATATGAATCTAAATGAAAGATTATTTTAAGTTCTATATAAATGTGGTCCATTTTTATTTCATCTGATTTAATGATATCCTCTTATTCAACATATGGTATATTTTGCTTTGACATGATCCCAAAGGGGGAATATATGGTGTTAAATATATATGATATGACCCCAAGGGAGGGCATATATGGATTTAAATTCACATGCCATGTGTGTGTGTGTGTGTGTGTGTGCGCTTAGCATAATAAACAAGGGGTCACATATGCAATCTGTGAATAGGTATATGTAATAATCATATAGCCATTATTGAGGACATGTGATTTGAAGGTATGAATATATTTAGTTATTTGGAGGAGCTTATCCTATTCCTTAAGGAGTTATTATGTAACTTATCTCTCTTATCTATATTGGAGTTGTGCTCCATACTCAAATTGGTGCACATGGTATGTGCTCCTAGTTTTTTTTAATGTATTTGGACCACAACATGCTTACTACTATGCTAGAAACAAATGTTCTTACAATTTTAGTTATTTCATTTGAGAACCATATTAAGAATACCATTGTTTATACCATCCCAACTGAAAATAGTTTTTTCATATTAGGTGTTATTTTATTTGTATATGTGTATCATTATTTTTTCCATAAAGAGGAGTACCAACTCTCTAAAAGCACACAGGGAAAGGTTTCGTTGTCATTGTAACACCAAAGACCTTGGTAGTTTGATTTTTTCCTACCATATGTTGTCACTTAAATCTTGGCCAATCCTAATGATCAACGTGAGGCAATGTGGATGCATAGACTCATGAGTGAGCTTGAATTTCTCATCAAAGAACTAACTACAATTTATTGTGACAATCAAAGAGCAATACAAATAGCTCAAAACCATGTTTCTCATAGCAATATGAAGCATGCATAGCTTCATGATCACTTGTTAATGCAATTGTTAAATGGTGTTGTTTTGAATATTAGGCTCCAACCATAACCTCCCTACTTTAGGATACTCCTGAGTTAGTTAATTAATGTATGTGGTCATCTTGTTTGAATAAATTTTATTAGATAGTCAATGGATAGTTAATTAATGTAAAAAGGTTATATTTGTCAAATAACGTCCACTAGGTAATTGGTACTCATTAATGGAGGGACCACAAGTACTTAGAGTGTTACCTATTTAAAGAGCTAAGAGGAAAGTGAACAATGTTTCTTCTTTGATCTTTACTGAGATAAGTGTAAATTTCACACCTTTCATCTTAATTGTCTCTTGTATATGCTTCCCTACATTCATATTATCTAAATACAATGTTTGTTATTCTAATATAAGGGTTAAGGATCACTACAATGAATATTTTTTATTGTGGGATAGAGGATGGGATTCCTGATATCTTTATGAAGCCTTTAATATAAGCTAAGTTTGTGAAATTTCATGCTATGCTTAAGCTTCAAGAAGTTGCAATTACGAGGGGTGTACAAGGAGGATAATTCCACATTTTAAATCTCCAAACAATTGGTTTGATGGGAAATATTAGAATAACAAGTTCATCGCACCTTTGGATCTTTTAGAGGAATTTAATGATAGTCAATAATGAACTGGGATAGTCAACTAGGTAGTCGATTAGTTAGTTAAATCAACTATGATAGTTAACTAGTTTATGTGTGGATATGTGCGAATGTCAATTGGATAGTTGATTAGTTGATCAAGTCAACCATGGTATATGTGTGTGCATATGCACATATATGTGAGTGTGTCTATCTATCTGTATATAAACTAAATTCTTAGCGCTCCAACTAAATTTGATATTTTAAAAATGAAATATTTTTTTAAAATAAATTTAAATAAATTTGTAAACTTAACCTCGTATAAACATGCAAATAAACTTTTAAAATTACAAATAATTAAATTTGAATTTTATATTCAATAATATAATTTGTTATATGGTAAATTTGAATTTATAATTAATAAATATCTTTTAAAAATACATTTAGATTTTATAATTAAAATTTTCCAAATATTAAAATATTCTCACAAAGCAAATTAATTAAATTTGGGATTTTTTTTTAAAACTTCTTGGTGGCGCCTTTCATTGATAAAAAAATATTACATTGATCAACCCATTATCTACAAGTGGTCTCAACCTACCCAGTGGGAAATCAGGTCTGTTGACCATCTATTCATTGAGTATCTAGACCAAAATTTAAATGTCAACAAAATTTTCAAAGTCATAAAAGAAGAAACATCAACATTTGTCAAATAATCTAGAAGCATACTATATACTACATCATCAAACATGAAAATGGAAATGTCAAAAAAGATCACTGGTTAGACAAGTTTACCCCCATCGAGGAAACCCAAGGGATTCTATTTAAGTAAACTTGAATTTACATAATTATTACTTTGGAACTTAGATTTAATAAAAAAGCTCCTACATGTAAACTTAAATTTGAATGATATATAAGGTTTAAATAATAAATTAATTTTACATATATATATAAATTACTAATAGATAAAATTTATATATATATATATACTCCTTATTCTATTTTCCTAATTAAGGCAAGTTTTTTCCCCATTAAGAATATGTCTATGATTAGGGATTTTATAATAAAGAAGTTATACAACATGGACACTGAGAGGTTTTTAAAATTGCTTCTAACTTTAATCAAAACCCCTATATTTAGTTTAAGTAAGGTGACATAAGGATGCCTAGTCTTGGTTGGAACATTAGGGAATAAAGGAGGAGATCATCTTGCAGATTCCAGATAATACTACTAACATTACTTCCAAATTTAAGGAGAAATTGCAGGGAAATAAAGAACAAGAGGGAAAAAAGAAACTACGATATTATAAGGAGGTGATCAACCCCAATTTCAAAAACCAAAATTATCTCTTTGTCTTGACTAATTTTAGGAAGAAAAAAAACATTGCTAAGATTATAACTAATTATTATGAACTTCATAATGAAACTGGATATTGGTTTATTCCTGAAACTAGATATTGGTTAATTCCAAAAACACTATGGGATGAAAGAGTTTGTCGCATGTGAAACCCTAAGAGGGTTGAAGATGAAAACCAATCTCCTAAATTTTCCATCTTATACTCAAATTCGATTTAATTTGAAAAAATATTTGTCACGCTACCAACTTTATTGACATTTTAATTAAGCAAAACTATGGTAATCTGGGAACACTTTTCTTCTTTTTTATCATAAAAACAATATGTTATTTTTTATTATTGATCCCTAACATTCTTAAGGTCCAATAAAAAAAAGTATGGAGGATTTCTCTCGCTTGAAACCCTCACTACAACTAGGGTTTCTTCCCTAATTGTAGCTGCACACAAAATAACTCAAGGGCCATCTATGCCTTTAAGCCCCTTGTATCCATTATTGCCGACATTGGATGCCCTTAGAGCCATTGTTATTTTCTTGGAATTCAACCCTCTTTGCTCAGTTTCAATGGGAATTCTAGGGTAGTACCTCAGTTAACTGTGCCATGGAGGATGAGGTTATATTCAAAGACTTGGTATAGGCTTAGAAACCTTGGGATATTTCTTCTCCCCCAAAAAAAATATGAAGGAATTAGTTGAGATCCCTACGATGGAACTCTCTCTTTCAGATCCATGCAAAATAGCCTTAGCTCTCTCAAAAAATGAATTGGTTGGAAATTTTATGGGCTTGTGATTGAATCCAAAAGTTGTTGAAACCTAGATCATAGAAAAATTGACCCCCAAGCTTCAAGTTCAGGTAACTTTCTTTGCAATAAGAAAGGGCTTCTGTGTCTTTTTATTTCTCAATAAAATGGAAAGATATTTTTTTAGATCAAGACCGTATTTCATGAGCTTTAGAGGTCTCTTTATCACTCCATTGACTTTGGATTTCAGTCCAGATACTAAGATTACTGTTGTTCCAGTGTGGGTGTGGTTGCTACACCTCCCTCTTCATCTTCGGGGGTATGATGCACTAAAAGAAATTGGAAAAAAGCTTGGTTGCTATATGGATAAAGCATAATCAAAAGGAGGTCAATTTTCTTGTGCTTACATCTATGTTGAGGTAAACCTCAACGAAGGTCTACCAGAGGCCCTAAAGTTAAATCTAGGAAAATGGAGCCGTATATAAGAATTGGATTATGAGTATATTTCCCTCAAGTGCAACGATTGTCATAGTCATGACCACTTTCCCAAAAAAGTCCCCCAATGAAAAGAGGACAAGCAAGCCCAAGCCCCTGTTTCTAAAGAGGTTGGTTTCTAACCAGCAAAAAAGCGAACAAGGAATCAAAAAATCAAGATTGTAGCCCCAAAAAGATCTGCTAAAGCTGAACCAATGCCAAAACCTTCCTTCAATAAAAAATCATTTGAGGTTCTTCAGGATCCAAAACAAGATGAAGATACCCCTTCTGGATAAAAGTCCAAATGAGAATTAGAGAAATATAGATGTTCTAGTGGAGAATGAAGAGAAAGCTCCTTCATGGGTCACATCTCCAGTTTTAGATCCAAGTTTTGAAAGAAGAACATTGGCAATGACTCTCTTTGATCTTTATGGAGATAAAGAGATCTACCTAAAGTTTTACCAGGAAGCTATGGCAATTAGATCAGCTTATGTAAAATCATTCACGAGAAGAAACATTGAAAAATCCCTCTCCTCGAATGTAGTGCAACCTCCTCTTACAAGAGGCAGGAAATCCAATAAAGAAAAACGGGAATGCAAAATGGATGCTAACTTGGATTTAGGATCCAAAAGCTATGTGGACTATATGTAAGAATTTATTCTTGTAAATATGTAGAAGGAATCAGTTGTAGTACCTATGGAAAACACTGGGATTTTTCTCCCATAAATTTAGACAGGAAGTTGAAAGTATTGTTAGAGGTCATCAACTTTCTTGGTATTTTGTAATTTTCAGCTTGTGGGTTCACCTAAAGGCCTTTTCAAAATATATCCCTCTAACTGTTTCTGTAAAAGAAATAAGTCCAATAAACCATATAGATCTTAATAAAAATTAAACATCATCATTATCATTGAAAATTAATAAATACAAATAATAATTATACATTTCTATATCTATAATAACCTTTTTCATATAGTTATAATCTTAAAATTATATTTTTAATAATTACATTCAATATTATATCATACAATTTTAAATTATTATATTATTTTATATTAATTATATACAAGTAGCATATAATTCTCAAAAGGTTTAGAGAGTACTAAATCAATGTCTAATATGAAAAGTTACAACCTATAAAAGTTCTTTCTAAATCAATTTTGTGGGGCGTCCTTTACATCATTAGCCCCAAAGTCCTAGGATTAGGATTTTTATTTTAGGTTTTTTATGCTCAAAGTTGTATAGCTCATGGCGTGACAATAGTTTTTTCATTATTTTTTTAGTAAACTTTTTTAATTTATGCAAAATGATTACATTTTTGTCCATGGATTTCCAAAATCCTACTGGCCTCAACTTTACTAAATTTGTTGGCAAGTAGGTAGTTTCCAACACACATCATACATTTCCAAAAGCATTTAACCCTCCAGAAACAAAAAGGGGCAAAAAATCAAAACAACAACATAATTAGAGTACATCCAAAAGCCATTACATATCCAATGAAGTTACTGAAACAAGATTTTATAGTCGTGAGCCAAGAGACAACGGGGGCCTGAACTTACAGTGAACATGTTTGTCCATGTGGGCCATACCGCACTCCATATGGTCCAACTTTTCCTGAAGACACCATTGTCCCCTTAGCAGGCTCAATAGTTTGTCATGCATGTACTATCGATTTCTTTGTAGATCAGTAAAAAAGTGATAATTAAATTTTTGTCATTATATCTATCCCTGGTCAACTGAACCACCAGAAATCTAAGTTGCCTAATCTGATCCCCAATGTCCACCCGGCTAGGCTCATGGTCAGGAGAATTAGGTGGCCTCATTGAATTAGATGTCACTTCCTCACCCAAAGGAGAACCCAACCTATGGGGTTGGCTAGATTAACCTCTTTGACCTTCCCTTCTTCTCACATGACCACGCTCGTGGGGCATCCTATGCTTAGCAACAACATAGTAAACAAATGATCCCAGGTAATTTCCATCACAACAAAAAGGAACAACATACCTCGTAGAACACCCACATAAAACCACACATCACCTAGCTAACTTAGGTTGCAACCCCTACACGAGTTTTGAATTTGAGAATTCCCTACCCACCAAACCACGGGTTGTCTAACTAGGAAAATATCACCCATAGGAAAACCATCAAAGCTCCAAAATGAGAGGGAACTACCCAAACCCCCCTAGGGTTGAACCTTCCTTCTCAATCTTAGCCCCCACAATAAGAACACGACCTAAATAAACTCAACCTAGAACATAAAACTCATAGCACCATGCATATGAGCAGTATCATATATAGTAGCACCAGGAAAAGGCCGAAAGTTCCAATACAATCAATATAGTACATTGGCCATGAAATGTAACCAGTTCATAATGAAAATTCGTTGTACCTTTTGCTTGTGCCTCACGTAGCTTGGATGAGAGCCACTATTAAGGACCTAGTCACCACCCTTTGCAACAAGGAAGTTGACACTCTGTAAATTCCCTATTGTTGCTCTGCTAGTTTGAAGGTTTGTCTCTCCCACGCCTCAACGAGACGTTAATAATAACCATGAGAGCTCTTCCTCTATGTCTCAACATCTAAAACACTTGTAAACCCTCAATCCCAACACTAAATCCTTTAACACTGACCATATCAAAACAAAGGAACCACCATTACTGGATTTCCCTACCAATTTATCGAACACCGACCAGAGCTAATGGATGAAAACACCAAAGCAACAAACAGGGGCATAGAACCGAGGTTCCAACCACCAAAACAAACTCAAGACCACTACCACTCTCTCTTTCATATTGCGTACCAAAGACTTTACATGGCGAAGCTCAAAATTAAATCGAATTTACATTGCACAAGCTTGTGCATGTGGGAGGCGTGCCATGCCACCCCCACCTATATCATCGTGGGATTCGGTGGGGTGGTGGGCACCCTCCAAGATCCCTTGTACCATGTTCATCTGCTCCCATCAAGGATTCATCATTATTATTTTTACCTAAATAAAATTATATAATATTCTTTTTCAAAATAATAATTTATATATATAATTTTTTAAATTATAAAATTTAATTTTGCCTATATTTTTTCGAGAAAATTATTATTTACCATGTCACGTTTTAAATAAACACTCCACCCATCATCACAAATTATAAAGCAAAAAATTAATTTAACTACATTTTATATTTTTATAAAATATTATATATTTTTTCGTTTTATTTTAAATTAATTATGTTTTCATAAATAAATTTCTTGTAATAATATTATTTATTTAATATTACTTGAATATATATAAAAAAATATAATTATAAATACAATTATATAAACTATATTAATGTAACTATATAAGTTTCACTGGAAAGAAATATATAAAATATGTTGAACCCTTGCTTTATGGTAATACAAAGTATGGTTAGTGGTGCTCCCCTTGTATGACTAATGAAAAGTCAATGGGCCACACGCTTAAAGCAAACAACGAAAGCAAAGCTTTGGAAAGGTTGTTGAGATAAAATATAAGTGGACATGGTACAAAATGAGATGCCTTTACAGTTATGGGTATCAAACCAATGGCATGCAAAGATAGGCGAATTAAGATTTTCGAGTTAAGATATATGTGTACTGATTTTACTTAAAATGTATTATTATTTATTTTAATCAGATAAAGATAAAAGTTGTAATTTATATTTTTGTTTAATAAGTTAATAGTGTTTAATAAGTTAATAGTGAGGAAAGTGGAAGTAGAGATTTTTTTGGTGATATTTTTTTATTAATTATATTGATAGGTATATTTATTTTGGAATAAAGCTCACAATTTTAATGTAATTATTAGGCGGATATGAAAGATTTAACTTTTATAAAATATTTTAGAATATTTTCTTAGTATTATAAACAAATCAAAAGTTGAGATAGAATACTAAAGTAGTTATGTTTTTTTTGCCTTTTTAATTAAATTCATTAATTAAAAAATAAGTTTCATATGAAATGAGTTATGGTTTTTTCGGAATGTGGTATTGGTAAACCATGGTATTGATCCATGGTATTGTAACAAAACTTATTTATTGATTAAGAATCTGCATGATAAAGTGGGGTGAATCCCCATGGTTATATTAAATAAAATTATATTTTAATTAATTATTATGATCTTTTTAATTTTTAACAACTTAATATCTATGATGATATAGATGTTTTGATGCTTATTATGGATTCACACCTATCAACATTTATTAACCATTTAAATTATATAACGAAACTAGTTAATTATTTTTAATTCAGAAGAAAAAATCATCAATATAATATTGTTATTATTATTATTAATGCAAAGATATATTTCATATATTTTATCTTAATAGAATATTGTTATTATAATTATTAATACAAAGATATATTTCATGTATTTTATCTTAATTTTTTTTTTCATATTTATATTTATGAATATTTTGTTTGTTATTTAATTTTAAATATTAAAATTTATTATATTTTTTTTTACTTAAAAATAGGTTACTTGATTCTTAATTTTTTTTAATGAAGTTTTCAAAGTTAAATTTGTGAAATATAATATTAACCCATAATTAATTATTTAATCATGTTATAAATTTATATTTAAAAAAATCAAAATAATCTATGAAAAAACATGGAAAAAATGCATTCTCCTAACATTTTTTTCATTAAAAATAAACAAATAATCTATTTTTTTTCTTATATATATATATATAAGAATATGATGTATATATTGCCTCAATAGCTTTTCTTTCTCATATATATATATATATATATATATATATATATATATATATATATATATATATATATATATATATATATATCCAATTTTAAGGTCACGGCTAAGGAGACACCAAATTGGTGTATGAGACCCCTTTGTTTGTGGGACAAGGGACCCACCTCCGCCCAATGATTTGACTGCTACATTTAATGATGTGCATATATATAATTATAATAATAATAAAAATGAAATTATAAAATTAAAACCCATGTAGAGTAGATGATGATAGGGTGTTCCCTGATGTGAATGTCACTGATTTAAAACTTTGTAGGCAAAAATCTAGCCGTGATAAGGGCAAGTGTGCTAATCTTCTCAAAACTCACATGACTTAATAAACCAAATATATATATATATATATATAATTTGTTGGCAAAGCTCACCCACACCATTACCTTCCCTCATCCTCCTCCTGCACCTGTTGGTAAACCCATCCATGACATACATCTCCCTCCCTCCCTCTCGCATGTCCACTCCTCCCCCTCTCTATTCAATCTCGGTTATAACCTCATCATTTCATGAAATAAAAATAACTGCGTAGAGAGATGCTCTACAAAGGGTGGATGTGCAAGTTTAGATGGGTGATATTTTTTAAATTCAATATTTTTATATTGTAATTATGTTTTTTATTAATAAAAATAAGAACAATTTTTTAGATAAAAAAAAAGTATAATGTACATATCACATTAAAATATATAACACATAAATAGTACTTATAAATTAACATCCATTTTACAAAATAATGATTGCATAACCATCTTTAAATTTAATCTATAAGCCGATAAAAAATTAATATTTACAATCTAACAGGATTTTTAATCATGAATATTTACCATGGATATTATTAACTTCTAAATAGTTTTCTTTTACAATATCATGGCCAGAAAGATAAAGAGAGGGAGGGAGAGAGGGAGAGGAGGGAAAAAAATCATAATACCATGGTCTAATACAATGTTTTATCAATACCATGGGTCATCTAGGCTTTTGATTATTATGTTATGGATGTAGGATTTTAATTATTTTGTTACAATATCATGGGTCAATACTATGGCCATTAGCTTATCAATACCACATGCCCAAAAACCATAACTTATTTCAAAATCAAAATATTTTACAAATACTTTATTTTAATTTAATTTTATAACATTTTTTAAATAAATCTAAAAGCAAAAAAGTTATAATCACTTTTGAGGTATATCTAAACCCACCATCCTCACAACTACTAAAAATATTCCCATATAGATTAAATCTAGGTTTTAATAAATTAAAAATGAGAATACCGATATATATTATAAAGAATGATGATAGATGCATTTTAACCAAAGATCCAAACAAAGAGAGAAAGAATAGTGCATGATTCTTTTAAGTTTTTTTTTTTTTTTTTTGTATTTTCTTGGACGTGATTGATCCAAAATATATGTTTAATATTTTACAACCAATTATGTTTTTTAATTTAGATACTTTCTTAAATAAAATACAATGGGATCATATTTAAGAGAGAGAGAGAGACATAGAGGTAGAGGAAGGAAGAGAGAGAGGAGGGGGGAGAGAGGAGGAGAGAGGGAGGGAGAGAGATGGATTTGGATGGGGAAAGAGAGGGAGGGAGAGAGATGGATTTGGATGGGGAAAGAGAGGGAGGCAAGAACAAATACATTGAGAGATATAGGTGGAGAGAGAGAGGGAGTGATAAGGGAGAGATGAAGATGGAATGAGGGAGAGAGGAGATGAGGGAAGGGAGAGAAAAGGAGAGGATAGATATATGGAAAGAAGGGGAAGAGAGAGACAGGGAGACATAGATATGGAGGGGGGAGAGAGGGGGAGAGTGAGAAGGAGAGAGAGAGGGAGATAGTGACAGAGTTGGAGGGTGGAGAGAGAGAGTGTGTGTGATGGGGGGAGAGACAAAGGGAGGTGGGAGAGAAAGGGAGAGAGAGGAAGGAAAGGAAAGGGTACTTGAGAGGGAGGAGAGTGGGGAGGGGGGCGGGGGGCGGAAGATGAAGTTGGATGGGGGAAAGAGAGGGAGGGAAGAACAAAGACATTGATAGATAGAGGTGGAGAGAGAGAGAGGGAGTGATAACGAGGAGATGAAGATGGAATGAGGAAGAGAGGAGACAGGGAAGGGAGAGAAAAGGAGAGGATAGAGATGGGGAAAGAAGGGGAAGAGAGAGACATGGATACATAGATATGGAAGGGGAGAGAGGTAGATAGTGACAGAGTTGGAGGGTGGAGAGAGAGTGTGTGTGTGTGATGGGGTGGGAGAGGCATAGGGAGGTGGGAGAGAAAGGAAGAGAGAGGAAGGAAGAGAGATATGACTTGAGAGAGAGGAGAGAGATGGGAGAGAGAGGGGGAGAGAGAGATGGAGTTGGAAGGAGAAGAAAGACATAGAGAGAGAAAGGTGGAGAGGGAGAGGGAGTGACAAGGGAAAGATAGAGAGACAGTGAGGGAGAGAGGAGTGCAAGAGAGAGATATGGAGAGAGAGTGTGTATGTTTTGGGGGTGAGAAGGAGAGACAAGGGAAGATATGGATATAGATAGAGGGGGGAGAGAGGGAAGAAGAGAGAGGAAAACAGAGGGAGGGAGGAAGAGAGATAAACATGGAGAGAGAGAGAGAGAGAGAGAGAGAGAGAGAGAGAGAGTATGTTTGGGAGTTGAGATAGAGATATAGATGGAGAGAGAGATAGAGAAAGAGGGAGAGATATATAGATAAATATATATGGAGAGAAAGAATGTGTATGCAGGCTAATAGAGAGATGTAAAGAAGGAGAGACAGAGGAAGATAGAGATATAGATGGAGGGGGCAAGAGGGAAGAAGAGAGAGAGAGAGAGAGAGAGAGAGAGAGAGAGAGAGAGAGATGTGTTTAGGGGCTGAGATAGAGAGATAAATAAGGAGAGATGGAGGGAGGTATAGATATAGATGGCAGGGGGGAGAGGGAATAAGTGAAAGATAGAGAAAGGGAGGGAGAGGTGCAGAGAGAGAGATGAAGGAGAGAGGGAGGGGGAGAGAGAGAAGGATAGAGGGAGGGGGGGAGATAGAGAAGGATAGAGGGAGGGAGATAGACACATAATGGAAGGTTGAGAGAGAGGGAACAAGAAAGAGACACACAGAGATAAATACACACATAGAAGTTAGATCTAGAAAGTCACGAATATTTTGGTTTTCACTAAAATAGATGTATTTATTTCAATTTAGTTGTTGATTTCTAATCCTATTTGATCGCTTGCACTAGATGCATTGATTTCAGTGTAGATGTCGATTTCTAATCCTATTTAATACCTTACACTAGATGCATTGATTTCAATGTAGATGTTGATTTCTACTCCTATTTGATTGCTTGCACTAGATGCATTGGTTTTAGTGTAGATATTGATTTCTAATCGTATTTGATCGCTTGCACTAGATGCATTGATTTCAGTGTAGATGTCAATTTCTAATCCTATTTAATACCTTACACTAGATGCATTGATTTCAGTGTAGATGTTGATTTCTACTCCTATTTGATTGCTTGCACTGGATGCATTGGTTTTAGTGTAGATATTGATTTCTAATCCTATATGATTGCTTGCACTAGATGCATTGATTTTAGTGTAGATGTTGATTTCTAATCCTATTTAATACCTTACTAGATGCATTGATTTCAGTGTAAATGTTGATTTCTACTCCTATTTGATTGCTTGCATTGGATGCATTGGTTTCAGTGTAGATATTGATTTCTAATCCTATTTTATTACTTGCAGTAGATGCATTGATTTTAGTGTAGATGTTGATTTCTAATCCTATTTGATTGTTTGCACTACATGCATTGATTTTAGTGTAGATGTTGATTTCTAATCCTATTTTATTATTTGCACTAGATGCATTGATTTCAATGTAGATGTTGATTTCTGATTTGATGCAACTAGATGTATGATGTACATTAATTTCAAAATAATTAGATTAATAGTGTGCATTGATTTCAATGTAAGCACATCTCTTCCCCCTCCATCTATATCTCTATCTCCCATTGTCTCTCGTTCTTTATCTCTCTATCTCACCCCCCAAACATACACACTCTCTCTCCATATATATATATATATATATATATATATATATATCTCCCTCCCTTTTCCACTCCCTCTCTCTCTCTTCCCCTTCTCTCCCTCTAACACTTCTCTCTCCATATCTATATCTATTCCTCCCTCCTTATCTTTGCCTCTCTCCCACCCTCCATCTATATCTATATTTAACCCCCAAAACATACACACACTCTCTCAATGTAAGCACATAAACATTATTCATGATGTGAATTGACTTTTGTGTTACAGTAATTCAACCATAAATACAATATTTGACTTTTCATCCTAAATAAAATGTTCACTTACACAAAATGTCTTCTTCTTGAACTGTAAACTATTTGTAATTGGCTACATTCCTATTATTCTTGTTTTCCATCATTCAACATTTCTTGAAACTATAAACTATTTGTAATTGGAAAACTATTTATAATTGGCTACATTCTTATTATTCCCATTTTCCATCATTCAACATTGTTAATCACTTTTCATTCAAACGCGATAATATAAAATAACTAATACGTGTGACAATAAGAACATTAGAAGAAAATAGTTTCAGCTTGATCGGAATGAAGATTGTTTGTAATTGACTATATTCTTATTATTCACATTTTCTATCATTCAACATTGTTACATCGTCACTTTGCACTTAAAATTTGTATTTCATCATTTTTCATCATTCAAGTTACTAACAGTGTCTCTGTCTCTCATCTCAACAAACTGAGGTAACTAAGAAAAGTTAAAATTAAATTGACCAAATTAATCTTAGACCTATTTGGCATATTTAAAATGATCAAAATAATTAGATGTTCAACAAATTTTGTATAACCATACACGACTGAAACCAACCTAGATCCATCTTAACCAAGGATCTATAAAACACTTAGAGGGATCAAATCTCTCGAGGTGCAAACATTCCTCAATTTTTATACTCAAAAAATAAATTTACACCTCGAGATATTTGATCCCTCTCAAAGGTTAAAATAAATCTAAACTGATTAACAACTAATCAAAAATATTTCAATAAAATTTAAATTCAAACCCTTTCTCATTAAACGCAACAACCACCCATTTAAAATTTTTACCTTAACTGAGAATGTTTTGTATTTAATGTATTTTTGACTTGGAAAAAAACTTTTGTAGTTATAACAAAGGAAAGTCACAACAAATTATAAGGAGGAGCGTCTGCAACATTAGAACTTTTGAGTGAGAATACTACAATGACACAAACGCACAATGTCACTAATTAGATTACGTGGCTAATCGAATAGGAAAAACATATTATAAAAAGTTAAAATAGTTACATACAAATACAAAAAGATTTAGTGTAAGCGTAACATAGGGTTTGAATAAGGATGACTCAATTTGTAGATTAACTTACAAAACAACACACTTGTGTATGTTAGGAGATAACTTTGAGATTTCATTTTCATAAAACCAAAAAGTTGTTGAAGTTCAAACCTAACTTACACAACAATAATCAGTGACAGTTGGAATGTTTAATTTTTATCTTGGTAAAAATATATGGTTTTATGGTAGGTGTAAATAGTAGTTGAGTGCAATATTTAAAAGCATTATTATATGTTTTTCGTATTGCCAAAGATACAAAGTATACACATGACATCATTCCTAAGTTATTTAACAATTAAATGACTTGTTTACATTATCCCCTAATTTTGTGTAATTGTTTACATTATCCCCTAATTTTGTGTAATTGATAGGTTAATTATGAATGACATGTTTGGTAGTTTCTTATTCAACCTTTTTTTAAGAAATATTTTATATTAATGAAAAAAATTGTGTTCTCTAATTTTATGCGACAACTTTTACTTTTTCTTTTTTTAATAGTAAAAATGCTTTATATATTTTATATTAGGGGAAAAATTATAGATGGAAAGAGATCAATACATATAAGTTAAGGTTATGCGAGTTGTAATAAGGTTTAAATACATAAATATTGACCTACAGTTTGTATTTATAATGTTGATTTTTTTGTTTCTTTACGATAAATAATTTATTTTTTGCCATAATTTTTGGAACAAATAGATATGACTATTAGCTATTAGCAATTATAGTTAATTGTGTAAAGAATGAAGGGAAAAAATAGCTATATATGAAAATTTACATATATTAATTGGATTTGAATAGTTAATTGTGTAAAGAATGAAGGGAAAAATAGCCATATATGCAAATTTACATATATTAATTGGATTTGAATAAAGATTATGTATGTGAAATTAAAGAATTTTTTAGTTATTTTTTACAAAATGGAATTAAGTTATTTTATTGTAATAGTTGTAGTATGCCTTTTTTTTCACAGAAACGGGTAAACGAGTGGATCTATATTAACTAAGATTCAAGAGCAAGCTGCTAACATCAAGCATAATCGTTCCAAAACCTCAGCTTTGGTTGAGCACTCTAGTAAAACCAATCATTGCATTTGTATCAAAAACTCGTGTTGTGGCCAAAATTGATCATTATCACCATAGAAAATTTAGAGAAGTTATCGAAATAGGAAAACACCCTAACAACCTCAATCATGATGATGGTTGGAAAATAAGTGATAATTGGATTCCCACGCTAACTGCGGATTCTAACTTCTCCTAGATGCTCCTTGCCCCATTATATCTTGGTCCTCCTTATAGTATACTGGTGGGCCCCAGTACTGCAGCAATAATGTTGCAACTCCTAGAACTCCCTTCTTTAATTTTATCAACCCAGTAGTTCGTAACAAACTTGGAAGCGACGGTGTTGTATGCACAAGTACTAGCTCTTGCCGCAACTGTCACTTGGTCAGCTGACACAAGTCCGCTAGGCGCTTAAGCCAACTTCTATGAGCTCTTAGAAGAAGCTTTTTAACTAATGGACGAAAGCTAACTCAAAGGAAGCTAATATACTTGCAGAAAGAACTAAAAGCCAAAAAGTAACGCAAACCCTAGAAAACCCTAATTCTACCAGCTAGCCCTACTGATGCAAAGGAGAGAATGCAAACTACTGGAAGAGATGCCATTACTTCTATGAAGGTAAAATACATGTGTCTAGACTACCTCTATTTGAAGAAAACATCTTTTTGTATTTTTGATTAAGTCGTCAGTTTCATCATGCATATGCTTTCACTGTTCTTTGACTGTGCAGGGGTGGATCAAGGAGGAGAAATGCTTGGAAGAGGTCGGGAAGGTTCAAAGAGGGTCTAAGGAGTCCCTAGCACCCTTCCAGAGAGTTTCACAAAGTTTTGCTATCAAGAAACCTCATTTGTGAGCTTCTACAGGAAGTCTGCAAGGGTTCTACAGGATGTTCAGGAATTTCTACAGGATGTTCAGAAATTTCTACAGGATGTTTAAAAATTGAATTTTGGAGGATGGGTGAGTGAGGGAAGATGCATGAAGGGATATGGAGGTAGGATAGGGGTCTGAAGTGGCCCAGGGACTGGTGGATGGAGTGGTGATAAGGTGTAGATGGCTAAATTGGCTCAAAGAAGGCTGAAACAATGATTGCACAAAAAGGTAGGGTTACGTGGGGCAAGAGGGCAGATGTGAGATGAGGAACCTAGCTAGGAGATGGAATAGCTGGCTCTGATGAAGCTTAGGTGGATGAGGGAGTGGTAGAGATGCCCTGCACAATGTACATTTAACCGAATCAACAACGTCTTACAAATGATCAAAGTCCTAGCTAATCTAATCTATCTGTCAATAAAACGAATGAATAACAGCTTTATTTGGAAAGAAAACCATGTACATCAATCATGCAAAGAAACATTTCAGAGATATGAACCCATAACTAACTTTTGCAAATGAAAACAGTACACTAAGGATTGCATGGTCAAGCAAACTAGTGTTTTTGTTGGGGCAGCACCGCTTCTTCAATTCCAGCCCCTGATCCAATAAGGATGAGGCGAAACAGAGAGTGTTGTTGACCCCTTTTTTGGAGCTTTTTTCTTGTTATTATCCTACCAATCCATTTTAAACATCTGAAGCAATTCTATTCATAAATAGTGACCTATTTAACCAACACAACTAAATTTGCCCAACAGAAATACGTTTCAAATGCATAAAAGGAAAACTACGATGCATAAAGGAAAGGTAACAGTACAAAAAGGAAGCCCTAGGCTCTTAGGTTGGGCCCAACCCTGAGAGCTATGGCTCCTATAGAAAACTCAGAGTTGATATAAAATCGGACTGCTTCTCATTATCAAAAAATAGTCATAAGTCAAGAGTTATGCCCAAAATGGCTACAAGAGAACAAAGTAGAGCTAACAACACTGTAGTGCAAAATATGCAATGGTTTCCAAAAGTCACTCACAAAGGCTGAGGCCTTAACATTTATACACCACGAGGACCCTAGTTGGCCTCCTAAATCTATGGGACTTGGCTGCCCAAACTGTGAGTAGACAGCTCCTTCCAAAATCTGCTTGGCTGCCTTCTAGATCCGGTTTTGGTGGCCTTTGGAGCTCGGAGTTGGGGATGAAGATCCCGAGGAAGGCTATTTAATGCCATAGACAACCCCCCTACGAATCCTCACCCCAAGCTTGGTTGTCTTCTAGCCCATGATTGCTCGGTTTTGCTCCAACATGTGTCAAAAAACCTAAAATGAGCACGTGTTAGCGACCTAGGAAGAGTGACTACCCTTATTCGTACAAATGACATAAACATACTGAAAAATAATGCATAAGCTATGAAAAATGAAGGATTGAACAAGGATAATTAGGCCAAATGAGCCCAACAAGTTACCAAATTTGGGGCTCATCATCACCCCCTGCTAAAAGGGTTGCTCATCCTCTGAGCAACTAGTCCAGCTCCTCATCTTTCATTGTTTTAATCGCCACCCTCACATCACAGGCTTCTGAAGTAGTATCCTCCTCACTATCATGGAATCCAGCCTTCCTTTCCACCTCTTCCCACTGCTTATGCTCTTCTTCTTCTGTGCTTCCTTCTAACAATCCCAAAAGCAAAGGTGGACTTAGCTTGAGGCCGATCTAGCTGGCCTGGAGGTTCTGCATAGACTTCTTGTAGAGAGGCACTCGTGCCAAGGCCTCCCTAATTCTAGTTGGAGTGTGATATTCCCTGATTTTGAGGCTGTGGGACAATGTGTTCCACCTACGGGTGCAAGCATGAACATAATTATCCCCTAATAATCGCTCCATATCCTCGAAGTGTGCTATGGCCTGAGCCTGCCGATCCATGTACTCTAATAAAGCATGAGAGTTGGTTGCTAGGTGTTGGTGGGCTGATATCAATGTTGTGGGGTCCCCTGGCTCTGCTCTAATCAGTAGTGGTTCATGTAGTTCTCGGTTCATGACATTTCTGACCTCTGCCACTCTCTTTTCTTCATGGTTTAACCATGAGGTCATTGCCATCAGCTGCATATCCCCTACTGCTGTGTTGGGGTCCCATGAGGTTACATTTGGAAGGGCCAAATTATGAAGGTAGAACTCTGATAACTTGGCCTTGTCTTCTAATGAATTGTTGTTACATAAATCCATGAACTGCTGGGGGTTTTGGATTTGGGAGATACCCCTCTGTGCCAATGTGTTAATTTGGAATTGCAGCCACTGATCCCTTAGGTATAGGCCATAGGATTTGGCCGGCTGCCTACATTGCAGAGCGTCCATTGCCCAACTGGCCATGTAGGCCAGTTTTGCCTCCTTTTCTTGCATCTGCTATTTTAGAGATTGTATCTCTATGCCTACCTGCAATTCCCTTTCCTGTAGTTGCCGGTTTAGTTCCTCAAGATCAGCTTGCATTCCTTCTTTTTCTTGAGGTTCTGCTGTGGTGTCCTTGGCTGTTGTGTCCTCTTCTTTCCTCTGTCCCTGTAGTTGTAGCTGTTGTCTAAGCAGCTCATTCTCTTCTCTTAACTTGGCTTGTTGGGAGCTTTCCACATGTCGTACTCTTGCCAACTCCCTTTGTGTTTCCTTGAGCCTTTCCTCTAGAGGCCCTATATCTGCTACCCCCTTGGATTTAGTGATCCTCATCCAAGTGTGGGTTCGTACTCTTTCTTCCTCTAGTGCTAGAAACAGTGGCACTGTGAATTTTTGAGGAATAATTTTGCCGGCCTCCAAAAAGTTATAATAAGAGCCCAGGCTGGGCTGGGGGCTTGGTTCCATGATGACCTCGGTCTTCTCCTCCTCCTGTGGTGACTTAGCTGCTCTTTCCTCCATCTGCTCAGTTTCCTTCAGCCTAGCCAAAGTTTCCTGTAGAACCGCCTCGGCATCCTGTAGAGAGGCTTCAGGGTTCAATTTCTCCATCCTTTCCCTCCATGAGGATGTTTTCGGGCTCCCCCGCTCATAAGTAATGGATGCCTTGGAGGGGGACCTATCCCTTGGTGTGGTAGGGGTATCCACAATTGTGATTGGCTCTTTTGATGGAGGTTGGGGTTTGCCAGTCTTAATTCTCACACTCCTTCTTGCTTTAAAATACAGAGGAGTCTCCCTCTTTCGTTTTTCCTTTGGCTTGGGAGAGGTACCTAGGGTGGCCAGCACAGCTGTTGCCTCCCTAGCTAAAATTTCGGCCGACTTCTCCTTCTGCTGTCCTTTTTCCGGACTTCCTGTAGAAAGTCCTGTAGTGGCTGGTTTCTGGCTTCCTGTAGAAGCCGTTTTTAAACTTCCTGTAGAAATAGCCTTCTGGTTTCCTGTAGAAGCAGATGGCACCGTTTTAGCCTGCTTGGCTGAGGGTGCTTTTTCCTTTAGCTTGGCTGAGGCTGCCTTAGGGATGCCCTCACTGGCTTGGACTTTCTCAGTCCTTTCTACCCTGCTCTGTAGTCTCTTCTCCCTGGGTGTTGGTGTAATTTTACCACCCCCTGTCTTGGCAGCTTGGCCTTTTTCTTGTGTTCCTTTCTGTTCTTTCTTTGGTGTTTTGCCCGGGGTTTCTTGTCCTTTAGCTTTCTTCTCTGCCTGAGTGTGCTCCTTCTCCTCGCTGCTGGAGGAAGTGAGCTCCTTGGCCAAAATTCAGATGTCATCATATTTAGACATATTTCGAAAAATTTCCCAGGAGAGAGGGACAATGTAAGTGTGGAGTGCATCTTCCACAAGGAGCTTGATAAGCCCATGATGGGCTAGCTGGTCTGGTGTCCCCTCTCTCAGTTTGGTGGCACACTCAATCATGGATTGCAGGAGGAAGTAAGGAATGCTCAATTTTTGTTTGGAGGGTAGGTCCATTTGGTGCTTGAGTTCTGTGAGAAACCGGAAATGATAGCCATACGCGATGTTAAATCGCCCCTCACACGTAATATACTTCATAATTTGGAGGCTGACTTCACTCCAGAATGGTTGTAGGCTAGTTCTTCGAACTCCATTCTTGTCCTCTGAAAAATGTTCCTCTGGCAAGAAGAACTCTTTTTTAGCTTTCTGACCCAATTTTCTCTCCTCCTTATCCCAGGGTACCCCCATCAGTAGATCAGTTACTCTGCTAATGAGCTGTGGGGTGAGTCTAAGGGTCAATCCTCTGAAGTTGACAATGGCCAATGTCTTTGACTTCGGCTTCAAGGACCTTAGGAATTCTTCTGTAATTTCATCATCGTGACCTTGAAGCTTGTCACAGAATGACATCCAGTGTGCACAGGAAAACAAGTCCACCACCTCAGGGGTTTCCCGTAATTTCTTGGAGTCCAAAGGCTCTTTTCTAATGAACCCTCCCGGCATGGTAAAAAAACTTGTTTTTATTGTTCTGAACTTGCCTGCTCGTGTACAGAAGGAGAGCTTCGGGATTTTTCTACACAGAGCACAGAGCTACGTCTCCGTTATGCACACAGTCATATAAAATTCACAATTTTCCACCGGTGAGCCTTGACAATGTCTCAATTTTTTCTACAGGAGGGATTTTAATTCAAAACCCTAGAGAAAATCTCGCATGCAGACTACGAAGACAATTTCATGCAGCGATAAGAAAACGGCTTTTGAATTCATAGATAGACTTTATTCACATTTTCCCTACCCTCTCAACACGTCGAATTCACCACCTTTTGAATTATTTGCATGGGAAAGTTATGTTCAGGCCTACCTCACTGAGAATTGCCACCCTCGACGTGAACAGTCCAAGCTTCTCCGTAATGCCGGGCTCCCTGTAGCGCAGCTTCCTGTAGAAATCGTGCATCGCTTCTAGAGAACGTTACAGTGGTTCTGAAATTTCTGAGCAGCAACAGGACGTTAGAACAGGCCGAGAACTCGGGCTAACAACTTGCAAAGGATTGAGGATGCATACTCGGCTGCAAAACGGTTGTGAGTAAATGACTGCAGTGTTCATAAGTTATTCAGCCAGCCGATTTTGAATTGCTGCGGAATTCATGGCACGGGGGTGAGCTGTCCCAGTCGATCCGTTGGCAGACGTCACAACCATCATTCCTTGGCGTGTCCCTGACCGTCGAATTCTTCCCTCTGCATTCACTGCCGCCATTCCTGTTATACTGCCGCTTCTCTCCGACTGGACGCTTCCCACTTGTCAATTGCCTGCATTTTCGACATAACCAAGCCCATTCGGATCCTACGAGGCCGTCAGACTGGTTGTGGTGGCCAGTTGAATGGCTACCCAACTTGATCAATCCTTTCATAGAGTATAGCTTATGTAATTTGACAAAATAAGGTTAGGCACTTACCTGTGCGGCCATGGACGTGGGTTTTTCAGGCTTCAGGACGAGGAATGCTGGATCTGCTTGCTGCTGCTTCGTGTACGGGTGCTGGAGCTCCTCTTCATTGGCTGCTGCTAGCTACGAGACCTTGAGACCCGATTTCCTGGTGGTGAATGCTGCATGCACCGGCTTCATGAGCTGCTGGTGTCTCCATGGTATGTGCTCCAGCCGGATCAGCTGCTACAGGATTCCTGTAGGACATCCTGTAGTCGTTTCTCCTCCTGGGGTGCATGCTGAAATAATTGAGTCGCGTTCACAGGTGCAGGGTCCTGAGATCGCCTTGACAGGTAAAGTGTGCAAGCCTCTGCATGCTTTATTTCCTACTTAAAAACAAAAAATATTTATCTGAGAAAACAAAGTTCTGGTATGACTGTGCAGGTATATTCGACCATATGGCAGCAATGGTGGTGAAAGGAGGTGAAACAAGTGGAGGATGGAAGAAAAGAGTGGTTGCATGCCTCCTCAATGGACTTCAAGCTTCAAATTCTTCTTCATAATCGGTCCTGGCCCGCCCAAAGGGTCTACAGGATGTTTCCTGTAGAAATGCAGAACTTCCTGTAGAAAGTCCTGTAGCTTCCTGTAGAAGGCTAAACCATGACTAGATTGTGTCCAAACCTTGGAAAAAAATGAGTGTTCATGGAGGGAGTGTATGTGAGGTTTCCTGGTAGCTTGGTAGGGACCCTTTTCCTTGAGTTGAGAGGCCTCCTTTTTGCATTGTGTTCCCGTAACCTGCAACAATTTCCAGAGATTAAACTTGTTTTTTCTCTGTTTCTTCCTTCTTTTTTCTTTTCCTTTTTTTTTTAAGAGACAGTAGGGGTGCCTCAATGAAGTTTTCACCCCTACTATCTGCCTTGGGCGCCTCAGAGAGGTTTTCACCCAAGGATATTTTTATTCCAATTCTTTTTCAGAGAGACAGCAGGGGCGCCTCAATGAGGTTTTCACCCCTACCATCTGCCTTGGGCGCCTCAGAAAGGTTTTCACCCAAGGATCTTTTTTATTGCTTTTTTTTTTTTTTTTTTTAATGTATAGTGATGCTCAGGGTGCGCCCAAAACAGAGGCAGAACCCTTCTCTATGAACAACACTGATTTTTCCACAGTTTTGATGAAATTTTTCCTTGAAAGAGGTTTCCTGTAGATCTTTAGTCGATGCCCATTGATGAGCATGGGGAGGGCTTCTTCATCAATGGTTCGGATAAGGACAGAACCATTGTCATTACACTTCTCCACTACATATGGTCCTAACCATCTTGTCCTCAGCTTCCCCTTGAAATCCTCATGTCTGGAATCATACAGCAGCGCCCAATCTCCCGGCTAGAATTGTTTTTCATTGAGGTGCCGGTCATGCCATATCTTCCTCTGAAGCTGAACCACTTCTAAGTGGAGGAGGGCCTACATTCGGTGCTCATCTAACCCATTTAGCTGCAATAACCTTTCTTGTTGAGCATGGCTGAGATCTAGGTCCAGCTGATCTGCCATCCTCAATGTGTTGTACTCAAACTCGATTGACAGCAAAGCTCTCTTCCCATAGACTAGCTCATAAGGTGTGAAACTAGTTGTGGTCTTCCAAGTGGTGTTGTAGGCCCAAGTGACCTCAACCAGGCGATCTGCCCAATCCTTTCTGCTGCTACTCACCACCTTAGTCAAAATCTGTTGTGGGGAAAAGTATCCGACTCGGATGACCCTATCCCTACTCTAAAGGTGACAGTCTTTAGCAACAACTGAAAGTAAAGCTTTAATGCTTTCCTTTATGAAAGTACAGAGAGAAGGAAGAAAAGATTAACCAACCGGTGTCTTTAGCTTTTGTCGATCCTTATCCTCTCTCTTTGTCTCTTGTTCCCAGCTCCTTGCTCCCTTTGCCGGTCCAGCTACACACAGATCCTGCACAACAGAGAGAAGAAGACTACAAGATACATGTACTCATAACTGATGCATGGATTAGAGTGAATCAAATATACAAGTAAATACAATACATCAATGCAATACAAGTATATAGGAGAACATTCAAAGCTTTATTGATAAAAGTAACAGGGTTCTGAGAAGGTTACAACCATCAATGGCTCCAATCCAGCAGCACCTCCCCAGCAGCAAGAAGTCTCCTCTTCACCTCTAGAAAAACAATCACCCAATAGCTCTAACTGTAAACCAACAGCACTTCCTTACTTTGCACAAAATTCCAGCCTCCTTAGACCTCATAGAAGAGCTCTATATATAGGATAGAAGAAGAAAGGATGAGTCAGCTTGAGACTGACATAAAGCTGCCTTGTGTCCTCTCCCTCTTCAGTTAAACTTCAGTTCTTGAGTCCACTTGGAGATCCTTGCTTACACATGGAGATCAAGTACCTCTTACTCATCACAGGGCGAATCCCATGAACCAAGTGTCAGTTTGGAAGCTTCCTGGGCAGTTGACACCTTGCAGAATGACTGTGCCACTTGGCCAATCTCGCCCAGCACAGGTAGCCTTCATTGGATTTGACTTTCAGCGCAGGTACAAGGAGGAGCAGTTGCATTCCAGCGCAGATGCTCAGTGGAGCAGCTGACATGATCCAAAATAAGCCTGTTTTTGAGTGTTTTCAGGTGGAGAACTGATGGGAAGTGCTGTGGTTTGCTGACCTTGTTCTTCTAGGGGTAAGAACAACATGTTTAGGGACTGAGGATCCCTGTAATTATCGACATTTCATGCTCCATGTTGCGAGGCACAAAAATGTCTATAACAGTTGCCCCCTAAAGTATGAGGCCGTTTATCGGGTGAAATGCTTTATCCAGAGGGTTCGAAGTTCATTCAAGTGCTGAGAGGTGCCCTGTAATACAATACAATACAATACATTATTTTTCATTCTGTTTTCATGATCTAGCTGAGGCGGGCATTCCCATGCTCAGCTTTATAAATACATTTTGGTACATAGAACAGACGATCGTCTGATGGTAGACTGATAATTTTCTGCTGAAATTATCATCCTTTGAGTAGGATGATCATCTGCTGCAATGATGTACATGACAAATGCTTTTATATTTCCTGAATATGTATCGCAGCCCGGATGGATGAAACTAGATCCGGGGTCTTCAAACTCGTTCGATCTTCACTCTAAGTACAAGTTGATCCATGTGAGAATTTCGCTGAAGTCGAACATGGAAAGACATCGCTTGATTACCGGTCAATGATGAAAACCGTTAACAAGCACGAGAGGAATCACCGATAATGATAATGACCCTCAAGGTACTGCAGTACAATTCACGTGGCGTGAATAAAGGACTTGGCGTCGAACGCCACGCAAAATCTTCTGGTCGAAGGTCATTGATGTATACCTGTCGCCGGAAGTGAGAAACTTGCCATTGAGGCATGCAAGCTTCAAAGTACTGATGGGGTTGTTCCTAGATCAACTTCTTGGATAATGAGCTGAAGTCGACAAGAAGCGATCCGTCAAAGGAGGGCCTTAATGAATCCCACATCAATGACACGAAACGGAGCTAATGATTTTAGTGGAGGTGAAAACAAACTGTGATATATGATTCAGGGTGGCGATCATGAATGGATGAAGGATAATGTATGGCAGTGGATGGGACACGGTTGACACTTTCAGAATGACCCCTCTTGAACATATAACGACACTGATGCGATGGATCGGTAGCATTACCCCAAATGTGGATGGTTTGGCGAAGACCATGGTCATGAGACCGGTGAATGAAACAACCCAACCCGATGTGGTACGGAAGAAAAGTGTCATGTTCAAGAGTGACTTGCTACCATTAAACTTTGATGTTCTCCCAATTTTTCCCCAGTCATTTCTGACCAGTACCTCTTTATTTTTGTCAAGCTTGAGGAGGATAACATATGCTTGTTCTATAACCTGCCCTTCGGGCAAGCCCATCGCTATGATTTAACGAGCTTAGCGATAGGGAAACTCGTTCTCGTCTAAAGACAAGTTTGTCGCTATTTAATCATTTTAACGAGTCTAACGACAAAGAAAACTCGGTCCTTTTCATCTTTAGAGAGTCTGAAAAGGTACAGAAAGTTAACTCCATAATTCCTTTTTCGTCATCTAATCCCTTAAGTCCGAAAAAGTATAAAACAATACAGAAGGGATGGGTGTTCGGTACTTTTAACGAGCCGAACAAGACAAGCGCTCGATCTTTTTGTGTAATAATCCCTCAGGTCCAAAAAGATTAAAGTCTAAATGAGGGATAGCTCCTCCGGTCCTTTTAACGAGCTGGAAGGCCAAAACTCGGCAAACTTTTCATATTTTACGAGTCAGTGAAAAGAGCTCAAAGAAGACTCGTCTTTTGAGGAACGAGTGATAAACAGGGATAGCAACTGATTCCAGGTACAGGTTGGAATTTTCCAATCACGGCAATGTCACAAGGATGGCTAGGTGAAATCACTCTTCGCAGCTGTTTCTCAAAAGAGGTAAACACACAAATGGAGGTGAATGATCGGCCAAATGAACAGTGGAGGTGACAACACAAACACGACCAAGGCTTTTATGGCTGATGAATTTACGATCTCAAAAGGTTATTTACCGGTTCATTTTTTCTGAATGAGCTTGAACTCTGAAGGGAAGCCTGCTCATAAACTTATGTTTATTTTTTAACGAGCATGAACTATGCGCTAAAACTGCTCGGATCTTGCGTTTATTTTTTAACGAGCATGAACTATGTGCTAAAACTGCTCGATATACCAGTCATAATAAGAACGCCTCCTATGAGATAACTATTTTTTAAGGAGCTTTATCTCACAAAGCTATGCTCCAATTTTGGCAAATTTTACCTTTGCCCCACAGGCTTTCTTCATGCAAGGTCGGAAACGGCTAATCCTACGAGTTTAAAGGGTTAGACCTACAGGTTTAAAGGGAGGACCTAAAAATTTAAAAAAATAAATAGTCGTCCCTTGCTTGCATTCCAAAAGTTTGCATGCCCCCAGGTATAGGATAGAATTTCGAGGCTGCCCCTCCTCTCCCCTACCTCTGTTTTTCTTTGGGTGTTCACAGCTACTTGTCATCTTGCCAATCTAATGTTAACGATACTAGTCTTCTCGTTATTTTAAGGGGTCTTATGCGGTACTCAGGCTTCCCGTCGGCCCACTTTTAACGAACAGCTATTTGTGACAAGAGAAGAACGCTACTCAAAGACAAAACATTGGTATTATTGAGGGAGGCTTGCCTCTTTCTTATTATCCGAAGAGGGTTCTATTTGCTGCCGCAAATCAATCTCTTTCTTCGGCGATGTCTAACGTTGGGTTACTAAAGATGGTGACCACCTGTTGTAGCAATAGAATCTCTTTGAAGGCTGCCCCTGCTTATCCTTTAAAACATTTGTTTTAATGGGCGAGGCTTGAATTCAAAGATGGTTACTACTTGTTACCGCAAACGGTCTTCATCTTCGGTATCCCTATTACCTAGACAAGGGGAGCGAGAAGCCAATTATCTCACTCACATAACTTTGACAAAAGAATATTATTCCAGAACAACCCCACTTCCTTCTACGGACGGGGTACGGACTAGTCATATTCTTCCGCGGAAATTCTTCCTTATACCCAGGGTTTCTTCTGCCCGAAGCAGACCAGGGTGCATGCCCCCTGGGTCCTAGTCTTTCTTTCCGAATCACTCACACTCATCGGGAAGGAGGACTGGGGGTGGAGGCGAATCTTGAGTGAACAGACCATTTAGGAATGGTATTTGACTATTTGCGATGCGAGATCCCGGAAACGAAAGTTGGTCTACGAGTTTGACCACCCTTCCTTCGTGTGGAAAACACATTACTCTAAAGAGTGAGGAGACTATCGCTCCCATGCAATAAATATAGTCGCGTCCAAGGAGTAGGTTATAATCCAAGGGTCCTTGGACGACCATCACGTTCAAATTAACGGTCTTCCCTTTCAATGTAACAGGCACATTGGGGAGGATTCCTAATGGTCGACTGGTTCCTTTATCAAAACCTGAGAGATTTCTCAACTCAGGTAAAAGCGCTGGGGAACCCAGTGCTTTCCAAGCAACAGAGGAAAGGATACTCACAGACGCCCCTTCATCAATGATAGTACCAGCCATGATCATTCTATAGATCTGGACAATGATTCTGAATGGTACACTGGCTGGTAACCGGGGTCTGCCTAGTTGATTCCAATCAAAGGATACAACCAGGTTGCTTGGTGGTGGGACCGAATATACGGCCGGATATGACCCTGATGATGTTCCTTCCTGCGATAAAGGAATGGGCGCATTGCCTTGATGCTCATCGGAGTCGGTGCTGATGAAAAGAACCTGGATGGTGTCATCCTTATTCTCTTCAGTGAGGGTGTCGCATGAAGATGACTCTTCGGCGACGGTGTCATTCGAAGATGAAACTTCTGAAGGTAGAACCGGGTCAACTGCCGTATCGACCTTTGGACTTTCGTCCGGTCTGGATTCAGTAGGTTCATTTTCAGTGACTGACGCTTCAGCCGACCACTTGAGCGGGCCAGCTGGATTTTCAACTATCGAGGGATTAGGCACGAGTTTTTGGTATCCAGGAGGAAGTCGTAACGGTGATACCGGACGATCTTCCAAAACTCTCTTTGCCTCATCTAAGAATGGACATCGGTGAATGGCGTGATCGCCTTCACACAACATACAGGGTGATCTTGGTCTCCCTTTTCGTCCTTCACTCTCGCTGGTTGATGGACTGCAATCAACATGACTACCAGAGGTTGATGCTACCAGATTGTGCAACCTGGGGGACCAGTCCCTTAGTATCCGGGGAATACAAGGACAATCACGATGGAAGTGGTTCCCTTTGCAAATGACACATGGCGATTTAGGCCCGGTCGGTGCAGTGTGTGGGTTTTTGTCAGCTGTCTTTTGCTTGCCCCCAGTCGCCTTCGCCATAGGCCCCTTCTGCTTCTTTTCTCTCTTCTTCTTTTCCTTCTTCTCCTTGGGAGGCTGACTTTTGCCAGCTCCACCTTGCGAAGAGGAAGGATCAGAGGAAGTATTGTAAGAAGTGGAAGGCTGGTGGGTAGTTCTAGACTGCTCTGACTGTTGATTCGACTGCTCAGGATTAGTGGCGATCTGGACTACATTAGTCGAAAAGAGCCATACAGGTAGGCCAATTGTCAATCCTGGAAGTGACAATGTTGCCATATGAGGCGCACCAACATCTCCCCAAGAGGAGAAGGGATTTGGACTTCCGCCAAGGTTGCTTCCTTGGTTGGTGGGCTCCATACTTTTCAACTGAAAGATCAACGTGGGAATAACAGGTGATTATGTTCCGCTTAAAATAAATTTTATTAACGACGCTTTTAGACACAAACTTGCTTTTTCATGTTTTAAGAGTCGAGAAAAAGCTAAAGATGACTCTAGTCGCCTTCGATGTTTTAACGAGCCCGAAGTGACAAATGCTCGGTTGGACTTTTTCAGTTATAGAGTTTGAAAAAGGCCAAAAGAAACTGCTCTGGAGATCTAGGCAGAGGGTGTGCCAAACCTTTCGCGAAACCACAGAATACGTTTTACGGTACGGGTGGTCGATCTTCGTGAATGCTGTGTTCACTGCATCGCGATCAGTAGGGCGGCCGACACGGCTTCCTAAGGATAAAGGATAAATGCCTATAGGGGTCTCCCAATATACGCGACGGTACGCGGGAGCACAAGTCCGTATTAGTGCCACCGACTCTCAGGAGGAATCACCCACCTTCGTAGAGATCGACAGTCACTATGTTTAACGACGCCGGAACACGTCTCTACCTAGACCTCTAGATATTTGCGTTATGTTACAAAGCGTTGTTATGTAAATTGGGTTTATTTTAATGTTGATCTTGCTTAGCAGTTTGCCTTTAAGGATCACCACGAGATGTATATATACAACTTCCTAAATGCAATCTAAGATGAGAAGCAAAACTTTTCAATCTTTCAACTTTGAAAACCTTAATCTACTGAGGGAAAAGAAAGACACAACTTTTCTCACAGATCATAGAACACACACTAAAATGCAAATTTTCCTAAATCGTCAAGCACACAGTCAAATGCAAAATGCACAATGCAGATATTTCTTTTCGTTATCCTTAATGTTGATGTAAGACAGAAAGGAAAACTGTTGTATAACTTTTGAATCTAATTTCAAGCAGAAGTAAACAAGCTTGTCCAAAATCAAAAGACACCTTAAGATCGACTTGTTTAGACACTGGAAATGTATAGATTCAAACCATAAAATGAAAAACAAACAAACTCAAACAGCCATGAACAGTAATAAAACTAGCTCTTAAGATCACAAAGACATTTTTACAGTTCAGGATCTAAGAGGCCACAGCTATACTGGTTTGCTTTTCACAATGGGAAACTGTAACTGAAACAAGAAATACTGAAAGAACAATCATAGTTTCATCACACAACTGAGGCTGAATAATGTCAAGGAAAGTTGGTTTACAGCCAGTACAATGACAAGCAATCAGCAGCAAAATAACAGTGAAAACAGGGCTCAGACACAGTGGGAAACCTCAGGAAGACATAGCTTCACTGGATCAGCGCAGGCTCTGGTCTGTCAAATTGACTCTCAGCGCAGTTCCCGAAGGGAGTACCTGCGCTGGAATGCAGACTGCCTGTGGACAGCCTGCACTGAGACACGAGAGTTGCGTTTACAAGGATTTCCGGGTCATAAAAAGCTCAAAAATGCACTGTTTTTGCTGAAATAAAAAGCTATAGGTCAAGTACAGGCTAAGGGATGATCAAGAGGATGAAAAGCTATCACAAAGAGTAAAGAGTCTTTTGTAGATCAGCTCTTCAAATCTTGAATTTGCTCAGCAAATGAGCAAGAGTAGCAGCCCCTCTACTTCGCTTTTGATATAGTCAAAAGCTTTTCGATTTGGTACTCTTTGGTTCAGGAAATGAATAGCAAAGATACTACAAACACCAACAAGATACTAGGCTCCCCAGCGGAGTCGCCAGTTTGTTGTGGGGAAATTATCCGACTCGGATGACCCTATCCCTACTCTAAAGGTGACAGTCTTTAGCAACAACTGAAAGTAAAGCTTTAATGCTTTCCTTTATGAAAGTACAGAGAGAAGGAAGAAAAGATTAACCAACCGGTGTCTTTAGCTTTTGTCGATCCTTATCCTCTCTCTTTGTCTCTTGTTCCCAGCTCCTTGCTCCCTTTGCCGGTCCAGCTACACACAGATCCTGCACAACAGAGAGAAGAAGACTACAAGATACATGTACTCATAACTGATGCATGGATTAGAGTGAATCAAATATACAAGTAAATACAATACATCAATGCAATACAAGTATATAGGAGAACATTCAAAGCTTTATTGATAAAAGTAACAGGGTTCTGAGAAGGTTACAACCATCAATGGCTCCAATCCAGCAGCACCTCCCCAGCAGCAAGAAGTCTCCTCTTCACCTCTAGAAAAACAATCACCCAATAGCTCTAACTGTAAACCAACAGCACTTCCTTACTTTGCACAAAATTCCAGCCTCCTTAGACCTCATAGAAGAGCTCTATATATAGGATAGAAGAAGAAAGGATGAGTCAGCTTGAGACTGACATAAAGCTGCCTTGTGTCCTCTCCCTCTTCAGTTAAACTTCAGTTCTTGAGTCCACTTGGAGATCCTTGCTTACACATGGAGATCAAGTACCTCTTACTCATCACAGGGCGAATCCCATGAACCAAGTGTCAGTTTGGAAGCTTCCTGGGCAGTTGACACCTTGCAGAATGACTGTGCCACTTGGCCAATCTCGCCCAGCGCAGGTAGCCTTCATTGGATTTGACTTTCAGCGCAGGTACAAGGAGGAGCAGTTGCATTCCAGCGCAGATGCTCAGTGGAGCAGCTGACATGATCCAAAATAAGCCTGTTTTTGAGTGTTTTCAGGTGGAGAACTGATGGGAAGTGCTGTGGTTTGCTGACCTTGTTCTTCTAGGGGTAAGAACAACATGTTTAGGGACTGAGGATCCCTGTAATTATCGACATTTCATGCTCCATGTTGCGAGGCACAAAAATGTCTATAACAAAATCCCTTCTAATGCTCTATTGGTGACTTCCACCTACCCATTTGCTTGAGGATGATATGGGGTGGAAGTCCGATGCTTGATCTTGTGATGAGCGAGCAAGTCTTCAATTAAGTTGGAGGTGAACTGGCTTCCTTGATCGGTGACTAACTCTCTTGGGTAGCCAAATTTGTAGAAGATGTTTTCTCTTAAAAATTCCGCCACCTTTTCTTCTGTTGCTGCTTTGATTGCCTTGGTTTCCGCCCACTTTGTCAGATAGTCTGTGCACACAATGATGTAAGACCTTTGCCTTGAAGGAGGGTTGATAGGACCCACAAAATCCATACCCCACTTCTCAAATGGCTCAAGAGTCACTTGAGGTTGGAGAGGCATTTCGTCCCTTGGAGTCGGTTTCCCCATCCTTTGGCATTGGTCACATTGGCTGATATATCTTCTGACATCTTGATGAAGAGTGGGCCAATAGTAGCCTGCCTGTAGAATTTTGAAGGCAGTCCTCTTGGCTGCAAAATGTCCTCCACACGGCCCATCGTGACAAGTTAGGAGGATGTCAAAGACTTCCTCCTCCCTTACACAACGCCTTAAGATCTGATCGGGGCCAAGTTTGAACAGGTTGCCCCCGATCCAAGTGAATGGGGCACTCTTCCTCACGATTCTGCTCTTCTCCTTTGAGGATAGATGCGGAGGGAACTGTGCTGAGACCAGGTAGTTTACTATATCAGCAAATCAGGGAGAGAGTACTGAGATAGCAAACAGATGTTTATCTGGCATCTGTTCATCCACTGTTCCTTCTTCACCTGCAGGTAAATCCAATCTAGACAAGAAGTTAGCAACAACATTTTCTTTACCTGGTTTTTCAACGATAGTCAAATCAAACTGCTGCAACAAAAGTAACCATCTAATAATACGAGCATTCACATCAGGTTTATTCATTAAATATCTGATTGTAGCATGATCAGTATGTACAAATGTTTGATAGCCAGTGATGTAGTGTCGGAACTTGTTCAGGGAATGGACCACGGCCAAGAACTCCTTCTCAGTTACAGTATAATTCAATTCTGCCTTGGATAAGTTTTTACTGACAAAGTATATGGCATATGGAAGTTTTTCCTCAACCTGTCCTAAGGCTACCCATATGGCTTTGTTCGAGGCATCAATGTGGATGTGGAAAGGTAGGGCCCAATTTGGGCCTCTCAAGATCGGGGCGGACACCAACTTATCCTTCAATTCATTCAGAGCCCTCTGACAATCGTCAGTCCATTTAAACTCAACATCTTTTTCTAAGAGGCAAAACAATGGCGAGGCTAGCTTACTAAAGTATTTAATGAATCTTCTATAATATCCCGCTAAGCCTAAGAAACTCTGAACATCTCTTACCTTCTGAGGAGGTGGAACCTTTTTGATGAGAGCAATTTTGTTAGGATCCACTTGTAATCCTTGGCGAGAAATGGTATGACCTAACACAGTCCCTTCAGTCATCAGGAATTCACATTTTTCAGGGCTGAGGGACAGGTTCATCTCAATGCATTTTCTTAAAACTTTTCCTAGATTATTCAATGCTTCTTGGAAGTTGGACCCATAAGGAGTAAAGTCGTCCATATAGATTTCCACCGAATCATGAACCAACTCGGCAAAGATGCTCAATACAGCTCTCTGGAAAGTGGCAGGGGCATTGCATAGCCCAAAGGGAAGGACTCGGTAGGCAAAGGTACCCCATGGACAAGTGAAGGTGGTTTTATCTTGGTCCTCCGGGCTGATTTGGATCTGATTATACCCGCTGAACCCATCTAGGAAAGGGAAAAACTTCTTTCCTGCCAGTCCATCCAGCACTTGATCTATGAAAGGCAAAGGGAAATGGTCTTCCTTGGTGGCTTTGTTAAGTTCTCGGTAATATACACATATTCTCCACTTCCCATTCTTCTTGGGCACAAGCACTAGAGGTGAAACCCACTCACTATCGGAGATAGGGTAGATGAACCCTGCATCCAATAATTTTTGCAACTCTTCTTTGACAATGTCTTTAAGGGCTGGATTCATTCTCCTCTGGGGCTGCCTTACTAGTTTACAATCATCTTTGATGTAGATGTGATGGGTACAGACCGAAGGATGGACTCCTTTCATCTCCTTATAGCTCCAAGTGAAAGCATCTAAGTGATTGTTTAGTAAGCTACACAGCTCCTTCTCCTGGGAAGGAGATAGGGAGGAGCTGATCTTTAGAGTTCTTTCGGGACCAAACTCCACATTATTAACTCTGGGAGAGGTTGGATCAGTCACACAGAGGTCCACTAAGGTGCTGGCTTGGGTATCTTCCACCAATTCTTCTAAGGAGAGAGCACTGGGAGGTGGATTTTGAATCAACGTCTCAATCAAATCATCCTCGGTTTGAGGACCTCCCCTAGTGGTTTCTATTGTGCACAAGGGTGCAGAGTAGACCTCATCCTCATCTCCTTCTTCCAACCAAAGTGGTAAATCATGCTCTAACAGAGGTTGGGTAGGAGGGTATAGGACTAGCTGCTTGGACATAGGACCATTTTTTATGGTCATGTTTCCCGCTTGGCAGCTTATGTAAGCATCCGCAGTGGCTAACCAAGGCCTTCCCAAAATGAGGGGGTATCCAATAAGCTTTGCCTTGGGCTGAAGGACCAAGAATTCCGCAGGATACTCCCAAGAGTCAACAGAGACCAAGACATCCTTCAGAATCCCTTCGGGAGTCACAATGGAGCGATCTGCCAACTGCAGGACTGTCGAGGTCTTCCTTAAGGAACTCTGAAGGTTGAGTTTAAGCATGGTGTCTCTAGTCATCACATTAATGGCAGCCCCTAGATCAATCAAGGTATGGGGGATAATGGTGCCATTGATGTGGATATCAACTACAGGACTCCCAGGATCCAAATACTTTGGACAGATTACTTGCCCCAACATAAGATCAGACAGTTGTCCTATGACATTGATAGTTGAGGCATCTCTCTTTCGCCTGCCTAGGTGCCTAAAACACTTTTCCTTAACCAATTTTTTGTATATCGGTACATCTTTGATGGCCTGGAGAAGTGGTATTTTCACACACAATTGTTTCAATTCCCCTAGAAGTTCAGTCTCCTCAGGGTTTGGTTGTGTGGTTACTGTTAGTCTCTCAGGAAAGGGTGGAATGGCTTTGGGTTCACTTTCCTATTTTTCTTCCTCGTCCTCTAGGGGAGGAGGTTGGCGATCTGGAAGAGTCTTCTCGGATCGCAGGTTGATCTCCTGGATCTCCACAACATAGGTAGGACATGTTGTCCCCCAGTATATACTTGCTGGGCCTGTCGATTGTTGGGGTTCGGGTTTGGTTGAGCATGCATTTGGGGTTGTCTTGGAGGAGCAAGAGGTAATGGTTGTGGTTGATCCGGTGGTGGAGGCAAAATGGCGGGAGGAGTGTTGTACTGGGCCTCCACCCCAGTTGAGGTGCATTCCACTGAGGTTGTGGTTGGACATGTGAGTGAAACGAATGAGCAGTGGTTTGAGCATGGTATTGAGGAGGATAAGACCACGGAGGAGGTGCAGACTAGGCAGGATGAGCAGGGGGACCCCATGAAGGCATGTGAGCAGACTGGTTGGGGTAATAATAAGCTTGGGATGTCCCTTGCATCCCCTGCTGGTAAGGTCTAGGTCCATGCGGCCTCCTTTGGTTGAGGAAGTAGAGAGGTTCAGTGGGTGCCTCAGTCCCTTGGTATATGGCTTTAAATCCTAGTAAGGTTAGGCATTGGTTTGTGGGGTGGTCCTCCTCACAAACGAAACATACCTATACTGAGTGCAATGGACACTCATTCTTAGGGTGCTTCCTCATACATCTGGGACAGAAGATGGCCAAATCCATTTTAGCTTCCTCTATCTTTTGCTGAATTCAGAAGGTATCAAGTTGCATGGCAATAGTCTGTCTCATCTCACTCTTGAGGTCTTCCATCTGGTTAGCAAACTCATGCTTGGAGAAGGTGGTACTAGCTGAAAGTGGGTTTCCCCTACCTCTTTTCTGGGCTACCCTAGAGTGGTTTCTAAACACAGTCTGTATGTCTTCATAAGGCAGTTGGTAGATGCCCCCCCAGCTAGCATGTGAAGGGTATCTAGAAGGTATTCAGGGACTCCGCGGAGAAGAGCTAGCTTTAGGGATTCAGGGTCAAGTGTGCACCTGGCGCATTTATAGCTAAGTTGGAACCTTTCCTCGTAATCTTCTAAAGACTCATCGCTTCCCATGGTCATCCGAAAGATTTCTCCCTTGGTTTCCTTGGACCTACAGTAGTCCCGGTATTTGGTATTGAAAGCTTGTTGCATCTGAGCCCAAGTGGTGATACTGTTTCCAGGTAACCCCATGAACCAGCGTAATGCTGCATCCTTGAGGGTAGAGGGAAAGAGTTTCAATTTTTGCTCATCTTCTGTATAATCATAGGTTTGACAAAGGACAACAAACTCAAACAGGAAGGTATCAGGGTCTTCAGTGGTCAATCCATGGAAATGAGGTAAGGCCGAGGGACTTATGTTCTTCATTTTCATGTCCCCGTTAGTCTCTCGGATGGGGAAGGTACCTTCTATTCTTCTGTCATCGTTTCCACCATTTCTATTGTCAGCCATGGTTTCAATAGTGTTAGGGTCCCACCCTAACCCCCTTATTTATGTAATGGGATCACGTCATAGTCAAGAGTCAATAAAGCCCATATTAATAATTGTAAGTGGTTAATCCGCAATTAATGACGGAACCACAATTAATTGCAAATGGTCCGTAGTATTAGATAGATGGTATTAATAAAACCCACGGTATTGGCCCGTGGTATTGCATGTATGAGTCATATATAAAGGATAGAGACTCCCTGCGAGGAGCATCATGTCTTATTTTGTAGTCGAGCTCTGCTCTATTGGAGGTTGCCCCCTCGAAGAGGCAAGTGAACATTACTCTCTGAATAATAAAATCATTGCTATTCTGTGTTCTGGGTACCTTTTCTTCGCATATTCTGTATTTGGGTATCATTTTGCAGGTTAAGAGCATAACAAGTGGTATCAGAGCTATTTCATATCAGATCTACAACAAGTGGTATCAGAGCACTTTCTTGGGCACAAAAGTGAAGGATTATTGTATGAACAGGCATATGGCTTGTGGAGTGTTCTCCTTCCTTAAGGAGTGAATGTATGGTGTTGCCCTACCTTAAGGGTTTGATATCAATAAATAATCATTTCTATCTATTTCTATCTTGTTATTCTTGGGTTATTTCTATTATCATAATATCTTTGGGTTAGATCTATAACAAGTGGTATCAGAACTATTTCATATCAGATCTACAACAAATAGGAATGTTTTCTTTCTCTTCTTCTGTTATAGGATCTTTGTATATCTCAGGAGGTTCACCTATAGGTTCTTCTAGATCACTGCCACCAAAGAAGAGAGAAGGGTGACTCAGTGAAGTGGTGGGGGTGTTCGGTAGGAATTTTCCGGTATTATCTTTGTTCCTACGAGGCATGAAAGGATTTTTGGTTGTTTTTGCTTTTTCTCTGCTTGTACCTGCAAAACTGAAACAGATGGAATTGCAACTAACTAGAATCTATCTTGTGGGAATGAAAATGTGGAATTGAAATGAAAGCAGGAAAGGACTAATCTACTCTGCTGAAATCAAATTGCGAGAAGGAGATACTAGACTACGCTTGAAAAATTGAAATTCTATTTTATGCTTGCAGAATTGAAAGTCTAATCTATGAAAGCAGGAAATGTCTACTTTACTTTTGCAGAAATGAAATTGCAGAATGGAAATGAAATAAACTATTTAGCAGAAGGCGAGAGCAGGAAAATAGAAGAAAAGCAGTAATCACAAATACTCTGACGCTTCCCCGGAAACGGCACCAAAAATATGGTGGGCCCCAGTATTGCAGAAATAATGCCGCAACTCCTGGAACTCCCTTCTTTAATTTTATCAACCTGGTAGTTCGTAACAAACTTGGAAGCGGCGATGCTGTATGCACAAGTACTAGCTCTTGACGCAGCTGTCACTTGGTTAGTTGGCACAAGTCCGCTAGGGGCTTAAGCCAACTTCTATGAGCTCTTAGAAGAAGATTTTTAACTGATGGACGAAAGCTAACTCAAAGGAAGCTAATCTACTTGCGAAAAGAACTGAAAGCCAAAAAGTAACGCAAACCCTAGCAAACCCTAATTCTACCAGCTAGCCCTACTGATGTAAAGGAGAGAATGCAAACTACTGGAAGAGATGCCATTACTTCTATGAAGGTAAAATACATGTGTCTAGACTACCTCTATTTGAAGAAAACATATTTTTGTATTTTTGATTAAGTCGTCAGTTTCATCATGCATATGCTTTCACTGTTCTTTGACTGTGCAGGGGTGGATCAAGGAGGAGAAATGCTTGGAAGAGGTCGGGAAGGTTCAGAGAGGGTCTAAGGAGTCCCTAGCACTCTTCCAGTGAGTTTCAAAAAGTTTGGCTATCAAGAAACTTCATTTGTGAGCTTCTACAGGAAGTCTGCAGGGGTTCTACAGGATGTTCAGGAATTTCTATAGGATGTTCAAAAATTTATACAGGATGTTTAAAAATTGAATTTTGGAGGATGGGTGAGTGAGGGAAGATGCATGAAGGGATATGGAGGTAGGATAGGGGTCTGAAGTGGCCCAGGGACTGGTGGATGGAGTGGTGAGAAGGTGTAGATGGCTAAATTGGATCAAAGAAGGCTGAAACAATGATTGCACAAAAAGGTAGGGTTACGTGGGCAAGAGGACAGATGTGAGATGAGGAACCTAGCTAGGAGATGGAACAACTGGCTCTGATGAATCTTAGGCGAATGAGAGAGTGGTAGAGATGCCCTGAACAATGTACATTTAACCGAATCAATAACGTCTTACAAATGATCAAAGTCTTAGCTAATCTAATATAACTGTCAATAAAACGAATGAGTAACATCTTTATTTGGAAAGAAAACCATGTACATCAATCATGCAAAGAAACATTTCAGAGATCTGAACCCATAACTAACTTCTGCAAATGAAAACAATACACTAAGGATTGCATGGTCAAGCAAACTAGTGTTTTTGTTGGGGCAGCACTGCTTCTTCAATTCCAACCCCTGATCCAATAAGGATGAGGCGAAACAGAGAGTGTTGTTGACCCCTTTTTTGGAGCTTTTTTCCTGTTATTATCCTACCAATCCATTTTAAACATCTGAAGCAATTCTATTCATAAACAGTGACCTATTTAACCAACACAACTAAATCTGCCCAACAGAAATACGTTTCAAATGCATAAAAGGAAAACTACGATGCATAAAGGAAAGGTAATAGTACGAAAAGGAAGCCCTAGGCTCTCAGGTTGGGCCCAACCCTGAGAGCTATGGCTCCTATAGAAAACTCAGAGTTGATATAAAATCAGACTGCTTCTCATTATCAAAAAATAGTCATAAGTCAAGAGTTATGCCCAAAATGGCTACAAGAGAACAAAGTAGAGCTAACAACACTGTAGTGCAAAATATGCAATGGTTTCCAAAAGTCCCTCACGAAGGCTGAGGCCTTAAAATTTATACACCACGAGGGCCCTAGCTGGCCTCCTAAATCTATGGGACTTGGCTGCCCAAACTGTGAGTAGACAGCTCCTTCCAAAATCTGCTTGGCTGCCTTCTAGATCCGATTTTGGTGGCCTTTGGAGCTCGGAGTTGGGGGTGAAGATCCCGAGGAAGGCTATTTAATGCCATAGACAACCCCCCTACGAATCCTCACCCCAAGCTTGGCTGTCTTCTAGCCCATGATTGCTCGGTTTTGCTCCAACATGTGTCAAAAAACCTGAAATGAGCACGTGTTAGCCACCTAGGAAGAGTGACTACCCTTATTCGTACAAATGACATAAACATACTGAAAAATAATGCATAAGCTATGAAAAATGAAGGATTGAACAAGGATAATTAGGCCAAATGAGCCCAACAAGTTACCAAATTTGGGCTCATCATATACCAATCCCTAAAAATTATTAAAATAATATTTGAATAAACAACAATAATCAAGAATGCATCAATTTTACTCTTTCAAACTTTAAATAATTTATTATAAAATTAAATTCATTTAATTGTAATTAACTCAATCTCAATCAAGTATAATTTAAAATCCATAAAACTTTATAAATCAATTTATAATAATAGCCTACAAACATCAAGGCTCATGAACATCATCAATAAAATATCTTAAGAATTATTAATTAATAAAGATATAATAATAATCTATAAGCATCCAGACTTAACAATATCACTAACAAAACAATTTAAGAATTATCAATTATGAAAATTATATATGTGCATAAATTGGAGAACGTTAGATTAAGATAAGTTAATTATCATTATAACGTTAAGTTCTAATTAGTTTGGAAAATAATAATAAAAGAAAATTCAATTAGTAATACATATAAAATTAAGTTAGTTCATGATCATTATTTATTTATTTATTTATTTTTTTTTTTTTTAAGTGTGGTTCACGGGGCACCGGAGTGGGCCGCTACGTCCACAGTGAGAAGCGGGGCAGCTCCACCCGAAGGGAACCGCCGGTCGGCCATATCAGGCCTAACCCCGAGGGCGTTGAGGAGATTTGACCCCATGACCTCCCAAATCGGGAGAGTACTATCAACGGGAACTCGACCATTTGAGCTATCCCTCGGGGCTTCATGATCATTATTAAATATCATGTTTTAATTATAAAATAATTATTTTTAAGCTTGCAACATTTAAAAATTAATGTCAATACTAAAAATTAAGCATTAATAATCTTGTAATCAACAAAAACTAATTAGTTATGCAGATAACAATTAGTTAGTTGATAATCATTAATAACATTAGGTCATAACATTTAATTTTAACTTTAATCATTTAATCAACAACTAAAAATACAATTATCAAAAAGTCTAATAATCATCAATAAAAATAAAAATTTAATAATAAAATCAATTAATTAAACTAAATCTGTTTCATAGCATTATCAAACTTGTCGGCTCCATGCATTCCCATCCCAACCCTCTCCTCTATTTATTACCCCATTAATCTCTGACTTATTCACTCATCTAATCCTGATGATGAACCACAGAGGTTGGTTCGAAACGTCGATTACAAAAAACATGAATGCGATGACTTCGGAAGATATCACCACACAAATTACAGATTGCAAAAGCCTCAAATCTATAAAAAGAAAGTTAGGATTCGATCCAGAGTTGTTGCATTTCTTCAAAATTACCAATATTTCTTGCAGGTTTGAGATTGAGCATGAAGAATCAATAAAATCTCTCAAGTGATTACCCCATGATACAAAAATTCCAATCTCGTTCGAACTAAATTTTTTCCAAAATACTCCTAAGATCCAAATACATTTACATTCCATTTTTCACTATTTTTTTATTTAATTTTGACTCCCTTCTAGTTTTCCTTGGCGAAATATTTTTTTCCTTTTGTGACAACCTGAGTCATGTTTCCATCTATAAAACACATTGTAAATATTTTATGTACACATTTGACAATTGGCATTGAGTCAAGGGACATGGATTCCAGAGGCTGGGGAGGAGGATGCTTGTCTGAGATGGGTTGAGTTTCTTGCTGAATGAAATTTGGACTGCTTATGACAACCATTAAAGGTTGGCTGATGTATTTTCAATGGCTTGGTATTTTCAGAATTTATGGTTGCAAGAGAAGTATGCAGGTCCATCCTTGCTTTGCGTGAATTTTACAAGGAAAAAAAGATAAGAAATAAAAGAAGAAACAAGATAGGTTGTCGGCTGGTTGGTGTGTTGGCCACCCACTACAGTAAGCCAACTGATAGAAAAAATATGAAAATCGTTGGACAAGTGGAACCTTCTAATTTTGTTGGCAAGATTATGGTAGTTAGAGTTCATTGTCAACAAAAAGAGAGGGAGTGAGGAAAATAAAAGGAGGAGGGGGAGAGTTCGAATTGGTGAAAAACAGACAACTAAGTTTGAATTTGTGAAAAACAAACAACTGGGAACAACTCGAAGAACATGTAAGAGGATTCTGCACACATCAACAAGCTAGTGGGTAAAAACCATTTTTTGGTTAACAAAAGTCGGGAAGAAAACATTCCAGGTGTGGAGAATTTTCCTCTTGAATCCCCATGACCTAGAGGGTGGATATGGAATTTCTAAGAAATTCCTATTGAAAAATGCAACAAGAAATTCTCAATTTGTTTTTTCCCTTGGTTAAATTGAGAAAATTTGAATTTCCACATCAGCAAACAACTTGGATGCAGTTAACTTGTGTGACATGGCTTGTGTCACCCAGTTTACTCAGTGAATTCGAGTTGAAGGAGTTAGAGTTCAGTTAAGCATGTGTGAGTAATAATTCATAGAAATCAAGGTCAGTTCTTTCAAGTTGCTTTCAGTTAAACTAGTTCCAATTGTTGGAGGAACTAGTGGAAAGTTAGTTGTGCAGTGATACTTTAGTCTAACTCGGTGATCATCCAGTTAACTAATCAATGAACCCAAAATAGCTAGTGCATACAAAGAATTCAAGTTCCTTGGCTGTGGTGGAGATTCCAAGGTAGTGTAACATGAGTTGTATACTAGTATTGAGTGTACAAGTGTTGCATGCAGTTAGATGATCAACCTTGGGAATTACGCAAGCAGTTTGAGGAATTTCCTAAATAGTAGGGGCCTAATTTCTTGAGGAATTGTGCAAGGAAATAGGGGCTCAAGAAGAGGCATAAATTGACTAAGTATGGGTTAGAGCTTCTCAGTGAGTAGAGATATAGGTTATTCACTTGCAGTTTGTGTTCAGTTGAGCAAAGCAATTTTAATACATCTCTATTCATCAGATTAATGCAAGCAGGAATAGGGGTTTTTAGGAGTTTTTTTTCCCCTGGAAAAATACTGTGTGCATGACTATTATTTCTCATTACATGTTTGTGATTGATGTTCTAAATTGTGAATTAAATTTCACAGAGCAGTAGAGTAGGTTTGTGTGTTGTGATTTTGATCAAAAAATAACAAGCAGTTGCAAATATACACCATAATTTCTACAGGGTATCAAAGCAGGATTCACATTAAAGGAGGAATTTCGAATTTGTTTCTCAGGAGGTTCTAATTGCAGTTCAATGTAGTAGGATCTCTTTAGAGTTGGGAAGATGACCTTCAACAAACTGAGACTAGAGTATGCCTTGGAAGGAAACTCTAATTTCATTGCATGGAGGTGGTGTTGGATGACAATGGATTGCTATAATACATTAAGATAGATGTTGTAAAAATAGGGGAATCTAATGCCTAGAACCTAGCCCAATGGAAGAAAGATGTAGCCAAGGCGAGGAGAATAATCTTGGAGGGAGTGTGGGATCACATTGTCACAAATATCCATGGAAAATAAACTCCTTATGCAATGTGGTAGGCACTGATAGATCTGTTTCAAAATAGTAGCGACCATAGGAAATTGGTGCTCAAGGATAAACTTTGAAATATCAAGATGCAGAAGAATGACACTATTCAACAGTATCTAAGCAGGTTCACACAAGTTCGTGATGAGCTTGCAGGAGTTGGTGTTACTATTTCATATGATGACTTGGTAATCCTAGCCCTTCTAGGCCTTCCCAAGAGCTGGAATAACTACCAAGATTCGGTGAACGGGAGGGAGAAACTACCAAATTGGGAATGCTTATGGTCTAATTTGGTACAAGAGGAAATAAGGAAAATTACCAGAGATGGAACTTCATCTAAGGGCGACGATGAAGAAATATTTGTATTGGTTGGAAAGGGAAAGAAGGGAAAAGGGAATAAATCTCAAAATCTAGACAAGGGGGCAATAAGAATAATTTGTCCAAAATTAAATGCTTCAATTGTCATGAATTCAGGCACTATGCCACGAAGTGTCCACACAAAAATTCAAGCAAGAAGACCTTAGGAGGAGTAGTAGGTGAAGCCTTGGCTTCACAGTTCAAGCTTGACTTCACCCTTATCGCATGCATGGCCAACACCATGATGGGGAGCATGTGGTACTTGGACTCTGGTGCCTCATTCCACATGATAGGGTGGAGATATTTTTCCAGTGACCTAGAGGAGAAATATCTCCAGATGCACATCGATTTGGGGATGACGGAAGGTAAAATGCGAAAGGGATTGGTACAATCACCTTTCATAGGGAGTGAGGCTCCCCTCTCAGACTCAAGGATGTCATGTTTGTTCCAGTCCTAAAGACGAATCTCATCTTTATTGCAGTTTTGGAAGACCATGGTTATGATGTGATCTTCAACAAAGGTAAAACATTCATGAGACACATAGTTGCAGGATAGGTGAAGCAATCAGGGTTTGTGTGAAGAACCTATATAAGCTAGATGTGGAATATTGTGTTGCATTAAGCATTAAGTCGAAGAAAGTACAGAGTCACGATGTCATTGAACTTTGGCAAAAAATACTTGGCGTCTTGAAGAGTATGTAGCAAATAAACATTGGCCTTCCCAGAAGAGCACTTGGGCAATAGGATGCATGCAAGGGATGTACTTTAGGGAAGTACACAAAATCCACATTCCATGATCGGGACAACAAAGAAAATGCATTCTTGGAAAGGATCCACTCTTATGTCTGTGGACCTTTCTTAACATCATCCACTACCATACACAAATATTTTGTCATTTTTATTGATGACTTCTCAAGGAAGCACTGGATCTTCTTCACGCAGAAGAAAGATGAGACATTCTCCAAGTTCATAGAATTCAAGGCACTAGTTGAGAAAGAAACCAAGAAGAAGGTGAAGGCTATAAGGAGCGATAATGGAGGTGAGTATGTTTCGAATGAATTAAAAGAAAATTGTGTGAAAGAAGGCATTCGAAGAGAGATGACAACACCCCACTACCCACAACATAATGGTGTGGCTAAGAGAAAGAATTGTAGCATTATGAGTGTTCTAAGAGATATGTTAAATGAACAAGGACTACCTTTGCATTTGTGGGTTGAGGAAGCTGGCTGTGTCACACTTCAGGATTTTTGGTGCCTCTGTTTACTACCATGTCTCCAAAGAATCAAGGAAGAAGCTTGAGCTGACAATAGAGTTGGGGGTATTTATGGCTACACAGAAACTCCTCACAACCACCATGTGTACTTTGCATCCCTTAGAATGATATTTGTGTGAAGGGAGGTAAATTTTGATGAGGTGAAAGTGATGTAGTTCTCTGTTGAGAGGGAGCTTTAGATCCCGCGAGAAGAGGAGATTTTAGCTCCAAAGGAGAAGCCTGCGGAATTTGTGGAGCAAACACAAATTGAGGAGAAGCGAGTGGAGACATCCACTAAAGGAAAACCATCCAAAGAAGGAGGAAAAGGAACCAGAGAAGTTGATAAACTTGTGCAATATGCGAGGGACAATGTGGGAGCTCCTTCAAATTTACGCAAGCAGAGAAGGTCACCTGAGAGGTACACTAGATACATGGCTCTAATGACTAAGATTTTATATACTAAACCATCCTCTTTCGAGGAAGAAGTAGAGAAACCTGTATGGGTTGATGAAATGGTGGAGGAATATGAATCCATTATAAAGAATAGTGTTTAAGAAGTGGTCCCAAGATCGTAAGATAAATCTGTTGTGGGTTTGAGATGGATCTTCAAAGTTAAGCATGTAGCATATGGAAGCGTAGAGAATTATAAGGCCAAATTTGTGGCCAAGGGGTACTCTCAAGTTGAGGGAATTGAATATGAGGAGACCTTTGCTCCTGCAAAAAGTTACTCATCCATTAGATCAATTATTTCTACGGTTATGTAGATGGGGTGGAAGATCCACAAGTTGGATGTAATTTTTTTTTGCTCAATGGGGTTATTAAGGAGGAGGTGTACATCAAGAAATTAGAAGGTTTTGAGACATTTTATCAAGAGTGTCATGTGTGTAGACTCAAGCGAGTGTTGTGCGGTCTCAAACAATCACTTTATGCTTGGTACACTAGGATCGACAATTATCACATCGGTTTTGGCTTCACCAAAAGTGAAGTGGATGAAAACCTCTATCACATCTTGGTCCAAGGTAAATTGCTTATTATTGTCTTATATGTTGATGATTTTATTTTAACTGGTGATGAATTTTAAATGAAGGACATGGGTCTCATGCACTACTTCCTCAGGTTGGAAGTATGGAAAAGGAAATGGGGAAATATTTTTGTCTCAAGGCAAGTATGCAAATGAGATACTACAAATATTCTACATCGGGATTTTTAAACCCACAGAGACACCTCTAGCGACCCACTAGAAGAAGGAGAATGCCACTTTAGGTGAGGAAGTGGATGATACTATTTATCGGAAGTTAGTGGGTTCGCTAATGTATCTTGTGAACGCATGACTAGATATGCACTATGCAGTCAAGTCGGTGAGCCAAGCTATGGTTAGGCCAACCAAATTATTTTGGAAGGAAGCTAAGCATGTTTTACAGTACCTCAGAGGCACTACCCAATTTGGACTATGGTATAGATGGACAGAGGGAGTGAAGCTGTGTGGATTAAAAAATGCAGATTGGGCAGGGAGTCCATCTGACTAAAAGAGTACATCAAGTGGAATTTTTAGTGTTGGGTCTTGTTGTAGCTGCTACAAACACCCTCCAAAATTTTGCACATGCTTAGATTTTGGAGCCTCCCTTTTATCCACAAGAGCTCATCATTCACTTCCATCAAGTATTCATGCTATCTTAAATACTTATATTTCATGCAGTGCTTGTGATGTCTTGTTTTGATCATGATTAAAAACTTTTTCAAACACAAGCCATCTCTTGCCTTGAATTTGCAACTTTGTTGGTCTTCCCTTCAAAAATTGTGTAATCTTGGAAGGCAGACCAACCTTGAGGATTTGAATTGCACAATCAAGAGAGGCAAGTTATCCTTGAGCTCATAAACTACAAAATCCTAGAGGCCAGCCTGACCTTGAGCTCATAAATTGCGCAAAGCTATCCTTCCCCTCAGAAACTGCACAATTCACTGAGGCAAGGAATTTCCGAACCCCTTGAGCCTAGGAATTGCACAATCTCCTTTGCCAGTGTGAAAAAGAAGTTTCTTGAAAAAGAAAAGTTGGCATCCCTAAAAATAGGAGTTTCCCAACTAATGTTCAGTTCAGTCCACTAAGTTGCTAATTATGAATTTCAGACAAGTGATGCTTTTTCCTTGATTTTATGCATGTGTGTCAGAAACCCTAACCAACCTATATCTATATAATAGATGACCCTAGATCTCATTTGCACACTCGATCTTGGAGCTCTAGCTTTCCCAAGGAGATCAAGGAACCTTCGGTTGAGTTTGCGTCACTTTTCTAGGTGAGTTTTTCTTTTGTCACTTTTTCTGTCACTTTTTGTCATTTTGTTGCTATGAGTGTTGTTTTTCTTGTTTCTCTTCATAGTTACTGGCGTTTTATCTTATATTAAATTTTACAAGTGTTGGTTAAATTCATTCCTCTCTTTTTATAAGTGTGGCATCAACTTCTTGTTTTTACCCATTAGTGGTCATCGTTTTGGCAACTCCTTATGCATGCTTGTTTTTCCTTTTGCATGTTGATCTTTTGCACTTGATTTTCACTATTGTATATTTTCCCTAGTCATATTTTCACTCTTGTTTACACCATCACTAATACATGCCACTTTCCCATCCTCTTTCTGGGCAAATCTGCCCTTTACTTAACCAGGAGTTGCCATGATAAACTAGGCATTACGCAACTCCAAGGCTCAAGCCTCATGCTTGGCCTATGATATTATGCAATGCACAATCCCTGCCTTGCCCAACTATGCATTGCATAGTTCTAGGGCTCAAGCCTCATCCTTGGCCATTATTCCTCAGTATGCCTAGGTTGAGACTATGCATTGTGCAGTCTCAAGCCTCAAGCCTCTCCCTTCACTGTTGAAACTGCACAATGTGCAGTTCATGAGGAAACCCTCTTCCCTTGGTCAAGAAATTGTGAATTTTTCCCTCTCAATTTTGTGGTTGTTTCCTTGATCTTGCTTTGTGAGTCATTTTGCTTGAGCTAATTTATGTTTGCCATGAGTGAATTTTTCTCCTACAGGTATTTCAGTTTTTGAGCACTTCCCTTGATCAGTTACTATTACTATGGCTCCCAAGAGATCTATCTCAAAGGACACTACAAAGAGAAGTAACGAGGAGGCAGTTAAGAGTACTCCAGTGAATTTTCCAATTTTCTCAGACACTCAGCTGTTCATAGAAAAGGAGCAAAACATTACATGGAAGAAGGTGAACGAGGTATTCTCAGCAAAAAACTTCAAAGCAAATCTCGAAGACTGGCAGGTGTACATCAATGTCCAAAGGCCAAGATCACACAATATTTCATGAAAGTACCTAGTTTTTCCATGTGTGGACAAATTCAGCTGGATATTGTCCCATACGAATAACAAGACCATGAATCTCAATAGTGTCAGTCGAAAAAGGCTTGCACATGATTTCTACAGTATGTATCAATTTTCGTTACCAGAATCTTACATGGATTCCCACTTCTATGTGGTCACTAGCTACTTTGGAAAAAATGATATCGTCAAAATTTGGGTGAAATATCCTTCCAAATTCCTCCAAACACCCAACAACACTTACAAGAACAAATCTCTCAAGAAGGCTTATCAATACTTGATAGTCTTATGTTTTCGGATCTATGGCCAAAGAAGCACTGAGACCTTTCTAGAAGGCTAGGAATTCTTGCTTAGTCAGGTTGTGAATGAGGGAAAACCATTCAATTGGTTGGATTTGTTGTCTCAATGATTGAGGACCCATGTAAATAATGTTAAACCCCCCCCAAGGGTAAGAAATATAGGTTCTACATGTCTTCTTACTTTTTGGATGCACTCTATGATCAAAACTCTTTTCCTGGCATGAGTTGGACATGGTCACCAAAAGAGCGTGTCATGCACATTTACTACAAGCTACTTTCAGAGTGTAGTTACAAGGGAGTAATGAAAAAGTTGACTAAACACTTCCTCATTCAAATTTACAGGTTAATATTTTAGGAAGAGCCACCTTGCATGTCTCATGGGGAAATGGAAGCAGTGTCAGAGTTAGCAGAATGGTTTGCCTCATCGGATGACACTTTCCTCAAAGTGTTTGGAGGTCAGAAGTCTCCACGTCTTCTGCCAAGGTATGCCACCGACAAGTTGGTCATGCAAGAAGTTTCTTATCATCTCTCCATAGGATTATCAGGAATTTTTCACAGAAAGAAGAAGGCACCTTGGCTTGTTCTTCATTTGCAAACTGAATTTTATGAGATCAAGAATTGAAGGTTGCAAACATCGAAGGCAAGGAGATAAAGAAATTCGCATTCGGTCCTTTGTAATTCAATCCGCATGATCCTAGAAATGTTTGCAAACAAGACAATGCGAGGATTCATTTCCAATGGCTAAGTGGGACATTTTACAGGCCCGAGGAGGAAGAGATCAAGAATTGTTACAATGCATGCAAGTCCCACGAACTAGTCAGCTTTTCAGGAACATCATAGGTTACTCCTCATAAAGAAGTAACTCTAGAGGAAAAACCAATAGAAAGGCGCAAACCAGACTGTGAAAAGGGCAAGAGGAAAGTTTCACATAGTCTAGTGGAAGAGTAGAGCCGCAAGATGAAAGAAGATCCAATCATCTTGAAAGCGGCCATAACAATAGAAAAGAGGAGGAAACAGAGGAAGTGGGAAGAAGAGATGAAGTAGAGGGAAGAACAAGAGTAGAAAATATTGGAAGAAGAACAATAGAAACAAGAAGAAGAAGAAAGGCAGAGAATAGAAGAAGAAGAAGCAACACTAAAATAGGCTGAAGAAGAAGAGCATAAACGACTACTAGAACAAGAGAGAAAACAATAGTAGGAGAATGAAATTTCTCAAGAAATAAAAGAACTAATTGTGATTCAAGACATGGAGGTGGATCTGAAGTCACTAAACAAGGATGTTGATATTATATTGAGTACTTAGTAGGTCACCATTTAGTCTCCCCCTCCTCCGACAACAGAGCAAGCTCCAAGTGAAGAAGAGGAAATTGTTTCTCTTGATGATGGTACAATCATGGATAAGTACAATCTAACTTACAATGAGCTTCAGAAGAAGATTGCAAGAACGAAAGAAACATTTTTTGGATGATCTCACATCTCCTGAATTCATTAGAGAAAGGGTGGTTGTAGCAGATACCAAGAGAAATCTAGAGGCCATTGTTGTAGCCAACTTGGCCTTTGCAGGTGCTACCAAGTCAAACAAGGAGTACCTCATGGCCAAGAATAGGCAGATGGCAGAGAAATTGCAGGCTACAAGGCAACAAATTGAGCAGCTCCAAGAAGAGGTCTAGAAAGAAGCTCCCGCACAGGTATATCTAGAAGAACTTAAGGCAGCCATATATTAGTATTGGGAGAAACCATGCATAGCCTTTATGAGGAGCTTGTCACTATGCATAAAGTAGCTATCTACTTGCATGACATGTAGCATAAGTGCAAGGATAATGCTAAAGTCATCAAGGTTTTCCATACATCCATCATTTTCATGCATGAGTGGTCAATGCAACACAAAGGGGCACCGTCCGAATTGGCAAAGAAAATAAGGAAAAAGGAAGAATTAGAGAAAGCACAAGTTTGTATGATCATCTAGAGTAACAAACAAATCGTCTCATTCAGGCCTCATATGCATTATTATACAATAGTGCGGATTTCATGGTGAAATCACATAAGATCCCTTCAGTTGGCTCACTCACCGAAGCCAAGCGCATGAATCAAGTCACGCAAGAGCTTGAAGAATACTTAGACCAGCTCAGGTAGATCGCCACCAAGGAAGATGCGGAGGTGAATAGGAACAATATGCATAAGTACATCGGTGGACCTGTCCAGATCAACACCATGTTGGTCTTGCTGAAGAAGGAAATCCAAACTGGTTCCAAATTGGTATACCTGGATGTAATGAAGTCTAGAGTCCGCTTCCAACCTGATCCCATCACATAGTTTGAGGAATTCATCACACAGTATGAGGGTCGACACTGCTATGTGGCCAAGGAGCTACAAGTTGAGGTGGCTGAGCTAGAGTTTCCACAAACTCAATCTTGACTTATTTTTTCTTATCAGGTTGTCTAGTTGAATCTACCAAATTTTGTCTTACATGGGTATGAGCGCTATTGTAATATTTTTGTAATTAATTGTAAGTGAATTTCCAAGTGTCAATTGTGGAATGTGAAGGTCATTTTTGTAATGAAGTCCAAAGGTCATGGTTGAAGGAAGTCAACAATCATGAGGGAAGTCAAGGAGTCACAAAGGGAGATGAATAGTCACCCTTTTTGTTATACGTATACCCTCATTAGTCATGTAAAGGGATTTTGGCTAGGATTTTGGCATAGGAGCATAAGATTTGGAGTTTTGAGCCTTGCATTCTCCACATCATAAAGGGAGTAGATTTCTTTGGAGGAGCAGGTGTTGGCTTCATGTTCCACTATTGGGACTACTAGTTCGTCAATTGTATATGTATTCTTGGGACTTTCACTTTAATAAAAGCTCAGAGCCAAAACGTTTTCATGCATATGTTGTAAATATAGTATGACTATTCTTGTTATGTTTCCAATATATGTTATTTCATTTATGCTAATGCTTATGAACTATTTCATTTGCATTAGTATGAATCTTGTTGAATGCGTTCTGTTGTATATTTCCATCATGGTTAACTTGTGAACTATTTTGTAGGCTAACTTTTCATGCCCTTTATGCTCATGTGTTCCTTTCAAGCTGTGTACTATTATAGACTTCTAAGGGGCTCACTCACTTTCCCTTCATTGTGTTAGAACCTTTCATGCGTTGCACTTGACCCTTCACAAATCTATACACTTGTTTCACTAAAGTCACAAAACGTCATCTATGCATTATCACAACCAATGCATAACACTAAATCCCACTATTTCGACAATCGGGTTGTATTCTAGATGGGGCTCATACTCCAAATGGTGTGAGGTCTAATTGGGACTTCATACGGGGGAGACCCCCTGAATGTTGGTAGGTCCAGCACCGTCAACAAGTCTACAATAGTTTCCTGGTACAAAAGGAAGCAAAGATATGTGGTGCTCAGGCAGAAGCATAATACATGGTTGTAAGTCAAGCAACATGTGAGGCGATATAGATGAGTAAGATACTTGTAGGATTGTTTGGTCATATGATGGATCCAACTGTGATCTATTGTGATAATCAGAGTTGCATCAAGCTATCTAAGAATCCTGTATTTCACGATTGATCCAAGCATATAGATTTCTGGTATCATCATTTGCAGGACTATGTGTAGAGGTGGATAATGTTACTACAATACATTCTAATAGAGGAACAAGATGCTAACATTTTAACAAAGGCCTTTTCAAGAGGGAAGTTCAAGTTCCATAGGTGCAGGATATGGGTGGTTGATAATACCTTTCTTGCTGAGAGGGAGTGTTGAAAAAAGAAGCAAAAAAATCTCAATTTGATTTTGCCTTGATTAAATTGAGAAAAATCGAATTTCCACATCAATAGACAACTTGGATACAGTTAACTTGTGTGACATGGCTTGTGTCACCCAGTTTACTCAGTAAATTTGAGTTGGAGGAGTTAGAGTTCAATTAAGCAGGTGTGATTGCTAATTTGTACTAATCAAGCTCAAATATTTCAAGTTGTTTTCAGTTAAGCTAGTTCCAATTATTGGAGGAACTAGTGGAAAGTCAGTTGCACAATGAGACTTCAGCTTCACTCAATGATCATACAATTAACTGATCAATCAACCCAAAATAGCTAGTGCAAGCAGATAATTCGAGTTCCCCAGTTGTGGTGGAGATTCCAAGGCAATGTAACATCATTTGTAGAATAGACTTGTATGTACAGGTGTTGCATGTAGTCAGATGATCAACCTTGTGAATTGCGTAATCAATTTTAGGAATATACTAAATAATAGGGGCGAAATTTTTCAAGGAATTGTGCAAGGAAATAGGGTGTCAAGTAGAGGCAGAAATTGACTAAGTTTGGGTCATATCTTTTCTGTGAGCAGAGAGACAGGCTATTCACTTGCATTATGTGCTCAATTGAGAAAAGAAATTGTAATACATCTATATTCTTCAAATTAATGGAAGCAAACATAGGGGTTTTTAGCAGATTGCTTTCCCCAGTAAAATATTATGTGCATGTGTGTTATTTCTCATTGCTTTTTTGTGGTTGCTGTTCTAAATTGTTATTTGAATTCCACAGAGCAGTAGAGTAGGTTTGTGTCTTGTGATTTTGATTAAAGCTTCACGAGGAGTTTCAAATCTACACCATAATTTCTACAATTCTTGAGGACTGGGGTGGAGGAAATAATCCTAGAAAAGTCCTAGAAGAATTATGAAGTCTCCTTGTTGTGTAATGTTTTAGTTTTGGTTATGGAGTCCCTAAAACAGGGTGGAACCGCAGTTTCTCTGTGCATTGGGTGATTGCAGCGTATTTGAGGGGAGGAGATGGTAAAATCTCGGGTTTCTGGAACAACTTGAGGCTGTGTTTAAATCCCTAAGTGATAAACCCCTAAGACTCTAGAATTTGGCTCAGGGGTGATAGTTGCAAGTGAGACTTGGTTGTAACTATCTACGTTTGGGTGGAGAGTCATAATCCCTGACTCAGTTTCCTGGGAATTCACATATAAGTGTTTTCTTCATGTATTCCACTAACAATGATTCAATGATACATTTCTGGTTTGAACTATGTCGATAATGCTTAAGAAATACTTGTATTTTTTTACTTATGTGCATGACCAGTATGATGATGTTGTTGTCACAGAGATGTTGGAACATAGCATATGTTAGCTTGGTTATTTTCCAAACATGGAAAATTGTACTGTAACAATAATTGGAATTTATATGTGGAAAGTTATTTCCTAACGATTACTTGTATTTTATAGGGGCACCAATAGAAGTTATTCACCTTTTGGCCTTGGATGGATGTCTAAATCATATAAATAATTATTTCTAATCTGTAATGGTGTTACCAAAATTTTTGGGGTTCTCTTGAGTTTGGTGTAAAGAGCTTACAAGATCATTAAACAGTGTTAAGTTATGGTACTCCAGAATTTGGAGCATTAGCACACTATTCTATGCATTAGTGTCTATCTCCATCATTACAGAGCTTGAAAATATTTGTTTATAAGTTCTCTAGAGGAAAATGTATGAAACTACCTTAATGTAGTTTAATATGCCTTCCTCATATGAAATCCTATTTATATTGTGGCATGGTAGGCGTACTCTTATGGAATTGTAGGTGCCTTGAAGATGACCCTTGTTCTTGTTAATGTTGGACCAACGAAGTATAATCTCCTGCCATTATTGACATTATGTCGAGTGGCACATTGAACATGTTTGTATAAATTGTTAAGCTCAATCCATTGTGGATGCATAGGAAAATATGTCGATGGTGCAAGTGTGTAGCTTACATATTTGTGGGCACGTTGTCTACCCAAATAGAAATTAAGCACATGTTATCACAATATTATTCATACTCTCTATGAGGTATTTTGCAGTCGAATAGGTAGCATTAGCTATTGCAGCATGCGTGCCCCTGAGGTGCCAAGGTATAGCATTGTTGTAGTCGATGAGTGAGATTACATGGAATGGTGGTAGTCTGTATGACCAATGTCAGATGTGTGAATTATTTCGTGATAATGAATGATTTATAAAACCCATGGGTGCTCATTCCATACTCATCGTTGAACTTAACATCGGTTGTTTTAACCTACCACGCCCAACTAGAAAATTATTAATATATGACATATACACTTGCATACCCAAGATGTCACATGGTGTAGAAGTAATCACCCAAGATCCTCATTTGAATGATAATAAGCATAGGACTGTCAAAGAACAGTGAGCCCATGTGTGACCCTGACTATTCAGGTATAAGGCAATGGAAATGGTAGTGGGTAAAGCGCTAAAAGAAAGAATGGTATAAAATAAGATTCTACGCAAGGCCGCAGTAGTGGGGAACGATGCTGGGTGGAGTCAATATTCATCCAGACATCGACTACAGGAGTCGACGTACCAGTTTACAGAGGGAAACTTCCCTCCTTCATTTGTTATCGTTGGATAAGGCATGGAAACATTGAAAACCGCGGGTCAGAATGCCACGATAACTAACCACCAAATGGTACACACACATATGTTTATTGACGTCTATCATATGCTCTTACACCTATCAGCATACGACCATCTCACGATTGTTAGCGCAAGACCATTCATGGAACGAGGTGTGCCTTGTAAAATGGGTGTCGATAGGTGTTTGCACCACCAACGTTCATATATATAAGAGGCACCCCGGTGTTTGTCCATTAAAGCTAACACCCCAGTGATTGAATTTAAGAGGCAATTATATATATATATACACGTGTAGTGTCGATGACAGATAGAGTTACTTATCGGTGGTTATAAATAAAATATATAGACATGGATAGATCTGTAACCCACGACTATTAATGGAGGATTGTACAAAACTCTGTCAGTGATTAAATTTCAGAGGTGCACACACACCATGGGGGCTTCACTAGGAGAGAAATACCATACCATGTGCGTTCATATTGGAGGATATATATTGAGGAAATTTGAAATAATATATTGAGGATATATTATGGGGTAAATGATTTTTATATTGGTAGGTATAAAAAATGGAGCTCAAAGTTAATGATAAAATATAAAGGGGTATAAAAAATGTTAATGAAAAAATGGGTACCTACAATATCTAGTGAAAGTAGGGGTTTTTTAAATTAGAAAGGTATATTGGGTTTGTATTGGTAGGTGGTTAAATAATGTGACTTTTAGAGGTATCTTCGAATATGTAGTCAAATTAATGGTATTGTTTAGTATGCCATGAATGCACATGATATGTTAGAGGTTAAGTGAGTGAAACCCCCATGACACACACACACACACACACACACACACGTGTTTATAATCCATACGTGGAGTACCGACAATGGAAATAGTTCCTTATTAGTAGTTATAAATAAAATAGATAGACATGGATAGATCAGTAACCCGCGACTATGAATGGAGGACCATACAAGATTCTGTTTAAGTTCAATTGGAGGAAAATCGACAAAAAAATAAAATATTATTACCATTTCTCTAACTGTACAAGAGAAATTGGTTAATTTAGCGGACTCTTCATTAAGGCAAGTAGGGTGTTTACACCCTTCTTCCCCACTTGAATCCAACCTACATTTTTTGTTGTATCCAATAGATTACCCTTCGATGAGTGGGTGTTCTTTTCTTCAGTTTCTTCCTTATCTGCTTGATCTTCCCAAGAAGTTTCTTTTCCAAATTTTTTCCTTGGAGATTCATAGGCGGATCCAACTTTCACTGGGGTATGTTGTGCCCCAATTTTCGCTGAATATGGAGGGTCCTCATACACTTTTTCTTGACTTTTTTTTTGTTTCCTTCGGTGAATCTTCTTTAACTATAACTTATTTCAATTTTTCCTTTCCTTATTTCTTACCCTATCTCTTCTTCTTTATATGTCATATAATGTTTGATTTTAGCTCCTTCCCACCATTTGAGCCTCTAGTTATTTTTCTGGTCTTTGTTATTCTGCAACTACTTTGGCTAATTTTTTATTACATGCCTTGTTTCATAACAAGCTCGACATCAAAATGCAACATTTTCATATTCAAGATTTTGTACCCACACATATTCTGGAGTTGTCAATTTAATATTAGTAGGAAAACCCTTGTCGAAGTCTATCTCAACACATATACGATCATAAGTGGTTTTATAAAAAAATTATATTCTAGGTGGTGACAATAAAACTTCTTTAATGCATTACCAATGGAAGATAATGTTGGGAAGTTTCAAAGAAGCCTTACCCAAAAAGGAACCATGGATATCGACGCCATAACTAGATCAAAGGTGGGAGATTAAGGTTACATAAAAGACTAGCGCTGCCCAAAACTAGGGCCTAGATTCACAAATATTCCACTTATCCTCAATATTATCAAAAACTACAATAAAAATGTAATAGCCCTAGTGAAAATCCATGTAATAAAAGTTAAAAACAATAACCACAGTTGATGGGACACTTATTCCAAGTTAAATGTTGGGCAAGGCATCCTAGGGGATGTTCATTTGGTTGTTTATGGCTAAGGAAAATGGCAAAGGCAATGGCTAAGGCTTTGGAAAGGAAAAATGGCATTTTTGGCACAATTATTTATGAAAATAATTGAAATTAGGAGAAAAGGGAGATGAAAGGTCACACGTTGCATGTGAGGGGGGAAATGAAGGAAAATGAAGAAAATAGAGGCCTCATCCATAAAAAGGCTTTTGAGGATCAGTTGGTAACCTTTTTTCAGTTGAATTTTGGAGCTCTCTCATTATTCTCTCCATCTCACTCACTCACTCTTAGACATTTAGAGTTTCTTGGAGCACTTTGGCATTGGGGCAAGAAAGGAAAAGAAGGCAAGAGAAAGCAAAGATCAAGCACGGAAAGGCAAGATCAAGAAGGGAAAGGCAGGATCAAGCAACTACAACATGCTTCATTGTAGGTATCAACTTGCATGCATTTTTTCCTTGCTAGATTTGACATACATGAGATTGCATGTGGTTATTTTCTACCCTAGCATGGGTTTTTCTAGGTGTGACAATATTTTCAGCCTAGCCTTGCCATTTCCTGATAGCTTTGATGAGATGGGTTCTCTCATTCGATTTGTGTGGGATGACTGGATTGGATTCAAAGCTGAGTGGGGTGGATCTCCGAATTTACAAACACATGGTAGAGTGGTCCCTGAACAAGACTGAGGATCAAGAAGCCACTGGCCTAGTAACCCCTGAACCAGATTGAAGGTTGCGGTAAAGCCAGATTGTGTGCCTCGGTGGGCCTAGGAATCCTTGAAGATGAATGGCAGGATATACGGTAAAGCCAAGAGGTGGGTTTTCTCTCCGTTGGGCCTAGTGGTCCCGGGAGGGATGCATGATAAAGCCTGGAGAGTATGCCTAGGTGTAGAGCCTAGTGATCCTTGGATCAGACTGTGGATTCACGGTAAAGCCTGAGAGACTACGAGGCACTCAAATTCCTCACAGTGTAGGCAGAGAACTCCACTGGCATCCATGTTGATTGGTGTTTTGGTGTTTTCTATGAGTCCCACATTCATGCTTAGAACATGGCACAGGGGTGATTTTCTGAAGAGAGACTTGGCTCAACCAATCTATGGTTGGGTGGAATGTGGTAGTCCCATCTCCAGTTGGATCATTGCATTCATTAATGAGAAATTCATTCCCTTGATTTTCATGTGTAAATGTATTGCTGTATATGTGGACTTGGATGGCTGATATGTTTATGGTATTTATGTTCGTATTATGCTGGTTATATGTATATTTTATGATATCAGCTATGTATGGCTCTAAACATGTTGTTACTTGTACATGAATAGATAATTTGTCTAATATGACCTAATAGATGATAATGAAACAATTGACATGAGGGAACAATGGTTCATAGTGATTCTCAGATAAATATGAGATCCCTACACTTAATTTTTTTGTTTACACCTGTAGGTTACATTTTGATGATGTGTTTGGAAAAATGCATGTCATGGCTTGTAGGGGTTTGGTTATGGTATTATTCAGTTTATTACTTTGGCATCATTGTTTCCCTGTATTTTTACTGATTCTAAGCTATTACTCGATTTTGGGCAGTGACCTGGGTTCTGGGCCAGAAAAACTGGCTTAAATCCTAGGGTCATTGGCACAAAACTAGAAATTTTGGTCTTTGGTCATTGGCAAGAAAGCCTGTGAGAGTGACTTTAGATTGTTGGTCGCTTCCTTTCCCATAGCATGAGAGTGACTATGGCCTAAGAGATCCAGAATAATAGTGGGACCCAGGGACATGCTGTTTGAGTGGTTGACTTGTCTCATGAGGGTTCTTTTGTTGATGTTGGATGATTGTATGTGATGTTCCATCGGTTCCACTTCCTTAAGGTCACATAGGAGGTCGAATCTGATCATAGTAGCCTCCCATCTCATGTTTAACCTGGTTGCGATGATTAATTGGGTGGATATGGGAGGAGGGTGTTACAGAGTGGTATCAGAGCATGGTTCAACCCTCAGACTCGATGGGCAGTGTGTGTTGGTCATGCATGCATGTCAGTTGCATGTGTGTCTCTTACACTTGCATTTCATGTGCTTGTTGCATTGGCTTGATAATTGATTATGGTTGTAGTATGGTTGTTATGGAGAATTTGATATTGATTTTGTGAAATGTATTTGTCATGAGTATGTGACTGGTTGCATATGGATTATATGTCTCTTACATGTTGATTTTATGTCTTCTACTTACATCCTTGTATGTTAGGTTACATTATTGATATGTTGATTATATGTATCATTTTTGTAGGTTGCTTACAAGAATTGATCGCTTATGTTCGACTACATGCGTTTACGTGTATGTGTAGTTGATTAGGCATTGATTATGCATGTTGTTGGTTGCATGTGGAAATGTGTACAATGGAGTGATTTTTGTTGTCATCCATGATATCATAGCATGCATTGTTGATATGGCCTTGCATTGTTGACGGGACCCTAACTAGAGTGATGTTTATTTGTTGATACATTTAGTTGCATATGTCTATATGTTGTTATGATTATGTTATACATGGATCACACTGATTTGGTGATCTTGTAGACAAGGTATCCTCCCTGAGTTATACTAAGGTACATTGATTTATTGTGATTTGGTTTCGCTGACATATTATGCATTATAGGAAGAAATATCAAATGGATAGCAAGATGGTTGACTACAAACACTCTCCCTATGAATCTGAAGAGAAGCATGGTGTTGGAAATCCTTTTGATTTGGCAGTTACACTAAGGAGATTAAAGGAAGAGATAAGGAGTTGTAAGGCATATAATGACTAGATCATACAGGCACAAGAGAAGCAAGAAAAGGTTAATTCTATAATTCTTTATATTTTTTCAGAATTGCAATGACAATGGCCGCTTCAGACCATCCATGGACACGAGGATTGAACTAATGGGGCATATGGCAATAGGTCTCTTGGTAGACACAAGTTAGATATGTTTGATACAGTCAGAGATGGAAGGTTGTTGGACACTCCAGATAAGAGGGGAAATGAGTACAGGTACTATTCTAGTTTTGGTTCTGATAGACATCATGATCGTCATCATTATCATCCTTACAGGAGGAATGATAGGGGATACTTTCCAGATGAATTCAAGAAAGAAAAACCACCTACTTTTGATGGAGATGTGAAGAAGCCGAAAGATGCAAAGGCTTGGATACTTGGAATGAAAAAATTATTTGAGTTGCATGAGTATACAGATAACATGAAGGCCATAATATCTATCTTCAACTTGAAAGGTAAAGTAGACATCTGGTGGGAAGATGTTAAGTGGATCAGAGATATCAGGACGGATGACTTGAGTTGGTGGGAGTTCAAGAGGCTTTTCAGGAAGAAAGACTTGTCAGAGAGGTGCTACGACAGTAAGGCTAAATAATTCTACAAGCTAAAGATGGGATCAATGACAGATGAAGAGTACATGACCAAGTTTCTAGAGCTATTAAGGTATGCGTCGTATCTTACTGATGAGAAAGCTAAAGTTTAGAGATTTTTCAGTGGTTTTCCATTAGCATTTAGAGATCGGATTGAGTATAATGAGCCTCGGAAAATTGATTAAGTTGTTGGGAAATTGAAGCATTGTTATGAGCAGTCAAATCGTAAGAATGAATCTCAGCAAGGATGGAAGGGAAAAGACAAAGGTAAAGGTAAATGATAGCCTAAGAGGACAATGCCTCAAAATGCAGATGGGAAAGAAAATATGGCACTGCAAAAGAGATTTAATGCAGCTAGATAGGAACATGGGTCACAACAGCGGCAACAACATAGAGGTGAGGGCACTAGTCAGTTGGAGTGTTGGACATTTGTTGAGGAACACCTTAGGAGATATTTTTCGCAACATCAGGGTGGAAGGCCTAAGATATATAGTGCACAAGAGGCGCAGACTATCGGGGATGTTGGTCAGAGTATTCCACTTATCTATGCAACAGTGGAAAATAGGCAGGAAAAACACCAGGCATCTATCATTGAGATGGACGATAAGATTTGTGATCAAGTTATTTATATTTTGATTGACCCTGGATCTAGTTATAACTATGTTAGTCCTGACTTGGTGGATAAGTGTGGTTTGAGTAAGGAATTGCATTTATAGTCTTGGTTAGTGTAGTTGGTTATATGTACAAAGAAGCGAGTTCATCATTGGGTAATATCTTGCACATTTGACTTGATTGGTATGCCTACCGCAAAACATCTAAATGTATTACCTTTGGGATCATAAAATATGTTGTTGGGCATGGATTGGTTATATCTACATAGAAACAAGGTAGACTGCTATTATAAAGCTATTGAGTGTGTTGATGACAATGGGGAACCAAGAGTCTTGCAGGGTAAGAAGAAATCCACATTAGTTAGGATGGTGATAGCTATGCAAGCAAAGCATAGACGCAAGGAGGGGTGCAAGCTATTTGTAGTATACATTTCTAGTGATAAGGGTAAGGAATTTGAGGATGTAGATGTGTTGAGCAGGTACCCAGTTTTGCAGTAGTTCCAAGATGTACTTCTTGAAGACATTACAGAGTTGCCACCTCACAGGGAGGTATAATTTTATATTGAGTTAGTGCCAGGGGCAGCTCCAAAATCGAAAGCACCTTACAAGATGAGCACACTTGAGTTGGTTAAGTTGAAATTGCAGTTGAAGGAAATGTTGGACAAGGGATACATTAGGCCAAGTCTATCACCTTGGGATGCACCAATATTGTTTGTGAAGAAGAAAGATAGTACTCTCAAATTATGCATTGACTACAGGAAGTTGAATAGAGTGTCTATCAAGAACACATACCCTTTGCTGAGGATTGATGACTTGTTCAATTAGTTGAAGGGAGTAGTAGTGAAGACTAATCTGAGATCTGGATACCATTAGGTACGCATCAAAGAGGAGGACATTTACATGACTACGTTCAGGACCAGGTATGGGCATTATGAGTTTCTTGTTGTTCCATTTAGCTTAACTAATTATTGGATTCATGTCATTTCCTCTCTATGATGGTTGGTAAGTATATAGCTTCAATGAAATTTCATCTCTTATTTTAATTCATTTCATTTTCATTGTTGTCACGTCAAACATGGACTTTGTTGCACAACAATAATGGAAAGGAAGAAATGATGAAATATGCAAGAAATTGCATTTACAAGACTAAATGATCAAACCCCTAGTGTTTTTGCTGATTTTTTTTGTAAATGTATATAAATAAAAGGAGAGAGAAAAAACAAACTAGTGTAGTGCCCTAGATAACATCAATAAGAGTGTCATACTTGGAGTCCAGTTGGTCCAATCACTGAAGGAAAGAGTTATCATAATGCCCTCCACTCTTAATTACACAAGTTAGTAATACCTTTTTATGCTTGTACAAGACTACAATTTTGGTGCACTTTGATTCCTTGCTTTTGGAAAAGCTAGTGTATGGAATACGTTTCCTAATTTCTGCATCTTCCTCAACATTTGAAGTTTTCTCCCTCTTTATCCTACCTTTATCTTTCATACCATTGACATCCCTTTACACCACTTTCTAATCCTTGATATGGTATGAGGTGATAACTAATGCTTCCCTCATTATTGTTTACTTCGTGTACCTCTCTTCTTAACCTCTTGAGTTGCGAATGAATTTTTGTGCTCCATGTAGACAGACAAAATACTAACCTAAGGAGAGATAATGTCGCTAATCCACCGACATTCTAATTGAATACTTATCACCAAATTTATTTTTATAATTTACCAAAATTATTGTACATCATGTATTTAAGTTTAACACACATTGTCAAACAGTGAATTGGGCAAATGTAATGTGTCATACAATGTAATGATTGTTAGTGATGATATATATGAAACTATATACGAATCAATTGATTACTCATAGAACTTGTATGTATCAATATAAGCATAATGAGTACCAAATGGAAGTCTATATTAAGTGTTTGAGATTGGTTTTTTATTTATGATTGCAAAAAGTCATGGATGAGACTAGGAATATCCCTCACCTCATGAAAATGTTTGAGTCCAAGTCATCATCATGGATCAGTAGGTCCTTGTAACTCCTTTTTTCTAAAAATAATTTAATTTGAAGCATCAAGGATTGAAAGTCTTACTAGTCAATCTAGTTTGTTTATTTGACCTACACATAACAAAATAGAGGCCTCATCCATAAAAAAGCTTATGAGGATCATTTGGTAACCTTTTGTCAGTTGATTTTTGGAGCTCTCCCATTATTCTCTCGCTCTCTCACTCTCTCTCACTCTTGGACATTTAGATTTTCTTGGAGCACTTTGGCATTCGAGCAAAAAAGGAAAAGAAGGTAAGATAAAGCAATGATCAAGCAGGGAAAGGCGGGATTAAGCAGCTACAATAGGCTTCATTGCAAGTATCAAATTGCATGTGTAATTTCCTTGCTAGATTTTGCATGCATGGGATTGCATGTGGTTATTTTCTACCATGGCATGGGTTTTGCCAGGTGTGACAATATTTTCAGGCTAGCCTTGCCATTTCCTAATAGCTTTGATGAGATGGGTTCTCTCATTAGGTTTATGTGGGATGGTGAGATTGGATTTGAAGTTGAGTGGGGTGGATCTATAAATTGACAAACATATGGCCTGAGTGGTCCTTGAACTAGGCTGAGGATCATCAATCCACTAGCCTAGTAACCCCTGGACTAGATTGTGGGTTGCGGTAAAGCCAGATTGTGTGCATTGATGGGCCTAGGAATCCCTGTAGTGAATGGAGGGATATATATTAAATCCAAGAGGTGGATTTTCTCTCTGTTGGGCCTAATGGTCTCGGGATGGGATGTACGTAAAGCCTGGAGAGTATGCCTCAATGTAGGGCCTAGTGATCCTTGGATCAGACTGTGGATGCACAGTAAATCCTGAGAAACTAAGAGGCACTCAAATTCCTCACGGTGTAGGTGGATAAATCTGGTGGCATCCATGTTCATTGATATTTTGGTGTGTTCTATGAGTCCTACATTCATGGTTGGAATATGGCACGAGGGTGATTGACTGAAGAGAGACTTGGCTCAACCAATCTATGGTCAGGTGGAACGTTGTAGTCCCATCTCTGGTTGGTTCATTGCATTGATTAAAGAGAAATTTATTCCCTTGATTTTCATGTGTAAATGTATTGATGTATATGTGGACTTTGATGGTTGATATGTTTATGGTATTGCTGTTCCTATTATGTTGGTTATATGTATATTTTATGACAACAACTATGTATGGCTCTTAGCATTCTTTTACTTGTACATGAATAGATATTGTGTCTATGACCTAATAGATGATAGTGCATCAATTGAAATGAGGGAATAATCATTCATAGTGATTCTCAGATAAGTATGAGATCCATACACTTAATTCCGTTGTTTACACCTGTGGGTACATGTTGATGATGTGTTTGATGAAATAACTGTCATGGCTAGTAGCGGTCTGGTTATGGTCGTGTTCAGTTTATTACTTTGGCATCATTTTTTCCCTATATTTTTATTGATTCTATGCTATCACTCGATTTTGGGCAGTGGCCTGGGCTTTGGGCCTGAAAAAGTGGCTTAAATATTGAGGTCAATGGCACAGAACTGGAAATTTTGGTCTCTGGTCGCTGGCAGGCAAGCCTGTGAGAGTGAATTTAGGTTGTTGGTCTCTCCCTGGCCCATAGCATGAGAGCGACTATGGTCTAAGAGATTTAGAACAATAGTGGGACCTAGGGACATGCTGTCTGAGTGGCTGACTTGTCTCATGAGGGTTTTGTTGTTGATTTTGGATGATCGTGTGTGATGTTTCGTCGATTCCACTTGCTTAAGGTCACATAGGAGGTCAAATCTAATCATAGTAGCCTCTCGTCTAATGTTTACCTCAGTTGGCATGGTTACTTGGGTGAATGTGGGAGGAGGGTGTTACAAAAAAAACCCTGAGCCAATGGGTAAATATTTAAATCATCAATCAAGAGTGATTTCCATGTATCAGAAATCCACTTATGGAGATCGATCAATCGTGGCCAAAACCCATTAAATATGCAAACCAAACCTTAATCTAAAAAAAAAAAAAAAAAAATTCATAGTTGAAGGAATCCTCTTTCAAAATAAAATTGAGAGCCAAAGTTTGTTGGACAACTGAAAGAACATATCCATATTTTAGCATGGAACTGTACAAGACTATGGCTTGAGTTTCCATTCCTTCAATAGAAACAAATTTCTTCTCTGGATCACTAGAATTCACCATTGATCAATGAGATGCAGAAAACCTGGCCGCCGCTCATTAAAGCTCCCTCTAATGCCAATAAGAAGCATGCCTTTTGGAAATATTGGATCAAACCAATTAAGTATCACAAGGGCTTCAAATAGGAGGAGGCAATGAATCTGCCTAGCCTAGTACCATTGGTTTTCAAGCTTCTTTGTAAAAAGATTTATGATATATAAATCGCAAGGGTAATTTGTGAAGCCTCGAAGTGATATAAAGACCTATATATGGCATATAGCTAAAGTGTTAGACTCTAAATCTTATTGGCAATTTTCTATTAAGTTTAGGCTTTGTACTTGGGCCCATGTTCTCTACCATATGATATTATTCTAACATTTAATTACCTAGTGAGAAGTGGTTTATCTAATGTGTTTTCCCTATGCATAGGTAGATAAAGAGCTTGTTAAGGTTTCTACTCTATATTACAAGGTAGGACAAATGGGTGCCCTTGATAGACCATTTTATGGTTAAAGGTAATATGGTTTGGTTTTGCATGGTTTTGTCTCATCAATTTTGGAATATAATTTTCCATAGAAGCTATGTAATTTTTTTCTTTGATCAAACATTTTTAATTAATGAAATGCATAAATTCTCTTTTAGTGATTTTCCATTGTTATGTATGGATAATATACATCCAAATAAATCATTATTTATTGCTTATATTAATTATTTGTGTTATCATTATTATAATGAGTATTTAGTTTTAAACTTTTAATTTTGAAACTTCTATGATAATTTTTTAGTAAGTTGGTTAATTTTATATTCCTATTTACATAAAAAAATTCTTAATCTCTATGCAATAGGTTCTCTAGAAGAGAGCCTACTTATTACTCTATTTGAACACTTATCCAGTATTGTTATGATATGCTTTAAACAAAATTTGAGAATATTAAATGTAGCTTCAAGCATATGACCATGTGGGAAATGATCTTGAAAACATTCTTCAAAAATAAAGGAATATAAGTGCACCATAAAAGATATGATTTAGGAGTCAAGTATAAAATCACATTTGTTGTTCTTGTTTGATTGCCCATTTCCTTATATTTCCATTGCATTTGTATCCCATCACATTCATTCAATACTTTACTTTTGCGGTTTTTAATTATAGCAAAAAGCCACTTTAATATTCATTGGTTATCCATATTCAATTTTCTCTTCAATTCTTATAATCTCCTATACATCTACATATATAAATTGAATTAATGTAACCATAATTTTGAACATCATGCCAAATACTAAACTAAACTATAGATAACCATCAACATACTCATTTAATCCATGTCATGGATTTATAAAGAAATGAGTGGAGATGGATTTGATGTTTGTCCTTCAAAGACTAAAATTGGATTCATGTCATATCCTCTCTATGATGGTTGGTAAGTATATAGCTTGAATGAAATTTCATCTCTTATTTTAATTCATTTCATTTTCATTTTGTCACGTCAAACATGGACTTTGTTGCAAAAAAAGAAGGGAAATGAAGAAATGATGAACTATGCAAGAAATTTCATTCACAAGACTAAATGATCAAACTCCTAGTGTGTTTGCTAATTTTTTTTGTAAATGTATATAAATAAAAGGAGAGATAAAAAACAAACTAGTGTAGTTCCATAGATAACATCAATAAGAGTGTCATACTTGGAGTCCAGTTGGTACAATCACTGAAGGAAAGAGTTATCATAATGCCCTCCACTCTTAATTACACAAGTTAGTAATACCTTTATATGCTTGTACAAGACTACAATTTTGGTGCACTTTGATTCCTTGCTTTTGGAAAAGCTAGTATATGGAATACGTTTCCTAATTTTTGCATCTTCCTCAACATTTGAAGTTTTCTCCCTCTTTATCCTACCTTTATCTTCCATACCATTGACATCTCTTTACACCACTTTCTAATCCTTTATATGGTATGAGGTGATAACTAATGCTTCCCTCATTATTGTTTACTTAGTGTACCTCTCTTCTTAACCTCTTGAGTTGCGAATGATTTTTTGTGTTCCATGTAGATAGACAAAATACTAACCTATGGAGAGATAATGTCACTAATCCACCGACATTCTAATTGAATACTTATCACCAAATTTATTTTTATAATTTACCAAAATTATTGTACATCATGTATTTAAGTTTAACACACATTGCCAAACAGTGAATTAGCCAAATGTAATGTGTCATACAATGTAATGATTGTTAATGATGATATATATGAAACTATATACGAATCAATTGATTACTCATAGAACTTGTATGTATCAATATAAGCATAATGAGTACCAAATAGAAGTCTATATTAAGTGTTTGAGATTGTTTTTTTCTTTATGATTAGGAAATGCAAAAAGTCATGGGTGAGACTAGGAATATCCCTCACCTCATGAAAATGTTTGAGTCCAAGTCATCATCATGGATCAGTTGGTCCTTGTAACTCATTTTTTCTAAAAATAATTTAATTCGAAGCATCAAGGATTGAAAGTCTTACTAGTCAATCTAGTTTTTTTATTTGACCTACACATAACAAAAATACCATTTTAGGATAAACACATTTTATGTATCGCTTGTTGTGAAAATTGGCATAAACACAGACCAAAAAAAGAAATAAATAGAATGAAGAACACGAATAAATATTCACAACTACTTCCTAATGACTTAATCAATGGACAAGGTTGCATCTATGGTCATCCGAAAAACCTCCAGGGTTATGGATAAGGGACTAGTCAAATCGAAACACATGCTTCTATCAACATACTTGCATGATGGAATCATTATAGACATTAACAAAAATAAAACATAATTGTATTGCGAATGCAATGTTATGTGTGAGAGAATAAATAAGTTTGAAATCACAAAATAAGAATATTCTTTTGTGTGTTGTATCATGAGAGAAGAAGTGTGTGTTATCACTCTGAAATTTCCTTTTAAGTTGTTGAAGAAAGAAATGTTCAAAGGTAACCACAGACCAACTTTTAAGATTAGGACCTAGCCTTGCTAATTCTTAGAGAGCACTCTCTCTTTATGATTTAACTTTGTTATAGTTAAAATGATTTGTGGCTAGTTATTGTTGCACTTGGGTTTTGATTTGAGTTTAAGTGGTGGGATCACTTACTTAGATGAACATAGGTTTTCTTTTGCCATTGGGCTATCCGGTCCAATGTCAGATAAACTGGATTGGATCAAGCTTTAAAAACAGTGTCTACAGGGCAACATAGGTGAGTTATTACAGATCTCAAAGGTTGGATGGTGAAATGGTTTCTAATTGGATCCAGGGAGAAATTAAGGGTTCCTTAGGCCGGATTATAAAGAGAATGAAAGAGGCCAACCAAGATGGGAGAGAAATTAAGGTTTCTCAAATCCAGATATCAGAGGAAAACATATAAATGACTAACTGTAAAAGACAGAGTGTACTTAAACAAGTTTTGAGTGATATTTCCAGTTAAGTCATTCAAATTTTAATAACATTTAAGTTTATGAAACACATACGAAAGTAACAAAATCAGACAAAGAAGATACTTCACTGCAAATAGCTCATCTCATGAATCCTGTAATGCAATGATTTTATTACTTGCTCCAGTCTTTTGACTTGAAAATTGGTACAATCACCCTTAGGTTTAAGATCAAAATACCTCTACAAATGTATCGTAATCCACACTCGATACTTCGAATTATGAACCATTTATACAAAAAGAATTTACAAAATATCTCAAACTGCATTGAGAACTAATCTAGGAAAAGGAAATATCTTCATGCAAGAAGATAAAGACAGCTATTGAACTGTTGTTTGTTGTCCCTGTTATTTAGGTTCTGTTGTCTTTTAGTCTTTAATCTTTTTCTATTGAAGCTGCTTGGTTGTTTGGTCTTCACGCTAGATGTCATATTTACTTATGACCTTTCATCTGATACACTTTCATTTGATACTCTTTGACCTTGTTGTCCTGTCAATACCCTTTTATTGTGCTTTTTTACTTTTTACTGTGTATTTCCTATAGTAAATCATTCAGTTTTTCCCATGTCTCATCATCTGGAAATTGGATATTGAGAATCTTTCTGTATATCTCATCTACCTTTGTATATTTGGCAAAAGTAGGCTTATTGACAAAAAGGTGTTTTACCTCATTCTGGAGGTAAAACAAGTTCTCAAATGTTTGATACAATACTTTCCCTGTTGGTATCCCCTTCATGGATGAAGTGTTTACTTGATCTCTAGCCACTTCCGTGATCTTCTTATTGTAATCCTCATGTGTCATTAGCTTATCATTTATAACTAAGGGATTTGGTAATCCATTTTGCGTCAAAAATTCAAACTTAACCATGAACATGTCAATGGCCAGTTGCATGGTTTGACACTTATCCTCTAAGTTCAACATCAAATTCCTCTTAGTGAGGACTCTTTTGACTTCCAAAATTGTACCTGTCCTGTCAAGTATCTCTAATTCTTGCATCTCATACTTGTTCTTGGAGTTGAGGAAATGAATGATCCTTATTGCTTCCTCTGGCATATCTCCAAGTTCTTCTTTGACTCTTTGAATGGCTTCTGTAGCCTGCTTTATCAAATCAATTTGTTCAAAAATGACCTGGATGGATGGCCAAATATCATTGACAGAGTCAATGATATTGGCCCACAGTTGCTCCTTAGCCTGACCTAGAGGTTCATTTAGTGTCAGTTCCTTTTCTAGGCTTTTGATTCTTTCAGTCATCCTTGTGGCCTTCTGTTGTTCTTCTCTATGCATGATTTGGGCCAATTTGTAATATGTTTCCAGGTTGGTGACTTTCTCCTTAAGTCTGTTAATCTTAGTGGTCTGAATGGACATTTCTTCCATTGTTTTGACAAGCCTATTTTCTTCATCACTTGTGGAGCCCATTATTGTTGATCCTATTGCTGATGTAGTTGGTGTAGATGTCGGTAGTGCAGTGGCCATCGGAGCAGTGGGAGCTAAGGATGCTACCAAAGTAGAAGGTACAGCAGTGGTAACTATTGGGATGACAGTTGCAAGAGCATCATCCAAACTAGCTTGTTTAAGCTACATCAAGCTTTCCAACTCTTTCTCCAACTCATTTAACTAATCATTCAGTTGCAGCACTAGGTCCATCATCTCTTCATGATTGTTCTGACTTTCCAAGACCTCCTTTGTCTATGGGTGTTGTAAATGAGGCAACATAAACTATTTCTTGAGGGCTGTTATGTCCTCATTTTTATTTTTGATTAATTTCTATGTGGCCTTAATATCACTTGGGTCATGGCCTAGTTCAATGACCAAGTCCTCCAAGGACTTTATTCTATTGTCTTTGGCCTGTGAGGAGGCCTTCTCCAATTTGTATTGGGTTGTCACATTATCCAATGAATCTTGCAACTTATAGGTAGCCATGGCCTTTCTTGTGAGGGTGGAGTAAATCATTTCTCCAGCCTGCTTATGGAACTATATCTGATCAATGGGATGAACATCCTTGGTCAACACCTCAAAATTAGTTTTCTTGTAGTTTGCCGAGGTCTTTGGTTACTGTACAATGGGCTGCAAAAATGACACTTTCATTTTTCCTGCTGTTGTGGCCAGCAACAACCCCCCTTCTTATTGAGTGTTATTCCTAATACTAAATAAGTGGGGACCCTTAGTTAAAAATCTAGGAAATCAAAGTAGTGGTTAAATTTCCTTTTCAAATAAAATTACCATCATAAGCTTAAGAAACCCTCTTGGAAAATCCAAAAAGCTAAGTTTTATGATAAGGTAAAATAAAGTCTTTCCTTAGGAAATATCGCATCGCATAAGATAGCGGGATGCCACCTTACAAGCGCACTTCCAACATTTGTGAGATCTTGATATGTGATAAAAAACAAATATCGCATTGCATTCAACACAATTCACGTTGAAATACTTTAAAATTTTCCGATATGCGATAACGCCGATCGCAAGATCGTATCTTGCAGGAAACGAGTTAACGAAGTCTGTCATACATAACATTTCTGCGATTTGCGATATTGCGATTTCGCGATGCGGCGTTAATACTGTAATACGATGTCACAAGCGATCGATTTTGCGATGTTGCGATCTGCGATGTTGCGAAGCAAATCACAAAATCGCTTCATCGCAGATCTTTCGGGCGCGTTATTCAAGAAAAGTATTTTCCTTAAGCTGACACCTGGTTATGCGCTTTAATGCTAATAAATGAGGTAGTTGCCAGTTATAATGGATTATGGGTGCGTGCTTATCGAAAGAATCATTTCACATAAGGTGGTATGCTTGATATGTCTGTGGCATTTAAAACTTTTCCCATCACCCTTCCTTGTCATTCATTTTCGCTTCACTTGTGAATTGCAGGAACGGAGGACAGAGGCCGATACAAAGCATTACACAGGTTGAAATGGGAAAGAAAGGCAAAGCCCCGAGCTCAGAAGAGAAGGAAATGGCGCCCTTATATACAGACACGGCCTATAACAGAGACGCAGGAATAGCTACGTGGGAAAGTATGTATAATCTGCTCAAAGAGGAGAATCCAAGGGTAATGGAAGTTACTGCTACCGCGGGCTCAAATGGTTCTTCATAAGCATCCCTTTCAGAGCTAGCTTGCTCATTCTTACACCGAATAGCAGCAAGGCCAAAAATACTCCCATATATAGACATGGTGAAGTGGATACTGGACAACGCAGAAATAAGAAACAAACAGTTTAAGACTAAAGGTCAAGAGTTCACAGAAGTATTACTTTTACAAATTTTAAACTTTATATCTGTTGGAAGGAAAAAGCGCAAAAGGCGAAAAACGCATCAAGGAAACCCGGATCAAGAAATGGAGGTAGTTTTCGAGGCGCGAATCGCGCATCACTGAAAAAAATTTCTAGAAAAGGAAAGTTGCTAGTTGCCCAGTCACCTGCAAGTCCCGAAAATCACAAGAAAGTAAAACTACAGGCAGATTGGAAACAGAGAGCTCGAGAAAAGGAAAAAACAATTCAAGGATTAACCAAGTTGAACTAGGATTATTACTGGGCTTACTTGGTAAAGCCACATAGCCAGTGGATGATTGTGAAGTGTATCATTAATTTGGCCGAAAAAATGGCACCAGCTCTTGTCGACTCTGTTTTCTCAGCTCATCTAAAAGCGAAGTCAGCCAGCCGACTCTACTCAAACAGATGCTGCATGCGTGCGATTTCAAGGACCAAATACAGAAGTAGTTTAATGTTAGATTTAATTTTAGCTTTAATTTTGTTTTATTTTCCTGAAAAGAGGACGGTCATTTAAACCGCATCCTACATTTTTGTAATAATTTATTTTTAGAATTAGTTTAGTAGTATTTAAACCCTTCTCATGCATTTAGAGAGGGGTCCTGAAATTTATCAAAAACTTATCCCCAGAACATGCACTTCTATACCCTCTGAGGAGGTTTTGATGAATGAATGGAACAGGATTTGTTAATGTTTGCATTTGATATCTGCTACTGATGTTGCACTTTTGTACTCTTAGTCGATATTTGATCAAGGAGAGATAAATCGTGATCACTTGAAGCTCATGAGTAGGACTAGTTATAAATGGTATTTCTATCTCTTAACTATTTCTGCCTTGTGTTAGAGTGATTTCCAGTTTAGTTATTTATATATTAATGTATGAATGCCTGAGTTATCATTTGGCACTTTTGTACAGTGATAGCTATTTATTTATGCTTAGTGTATGAGTAGCTCATTATGCGATATGTTTTGCACAATTGTTTCGTCTAACTTTTTATACGAAGTGGTTCATCTGTACTGAATTCTTTTCTCATAACAGCTGAATGATCTTTATTACCAATTGTTGTTTGAAGTCATTTTAGATCGCATAGAAGAAAAATCACACCCCGGGTTAGTGTAGATTTACATATTCCTGTTATTAGAATATAGTTTCCTTATTATTAGGTTAGAATTAGATTAGAAGTATTCTATTTAGAAACTGTTAGAAACAGAAATATTCATCTTTATCACACACACACTGAAATTGGGAAACTGGTCCCATATCCCCAGTCGAACCTGCTATACCAAACGGAAAAGGAGCTGCCAACCAAGGTCCGGACCGGGCGGGTACCCCCCTTGTTGTAGACCCGATTTTTGGGGCTTCAACATATTTGGCGCTAGAAGGAGGGCCTCGAACTGTGAATGGCAAGCAAATCCAAATCTAAATACCATTTTGAGAGTAAATCGCCCTCACTGTCTCCTCTGACTTCTCCATTTCATTCAGAAACCTTAAATCCAGAGTTAGAAGTCGCTGGATCAACAGCCGCTGCTACAAACCCTGACATTTTAAAACAATCTACTATTGAACCTCCTGAAGTTGAATCTTTGATTCACAAAATTCAGCAATTTTCTATATCTCCTTAGAAATCTGATAAATCTCAAGGTAGCATGACTTCGCAATACAACCCTGCTCATCCTCTCACTAGATTAAAGAGCGAAAAGTTTGGTGTTCAGCCAACTGAATTACCTCTACCTTCTAGGAAGAGAGCAAGGAAGTCTCCTAAAGGATCCGATAGTGAGACTCTTTCATCATCATCATCCATCTCAACCTCTTCACCGCGAAGTCAACCATCCACTCCTCCACTTTAGGTCATTGTCCATCAGCCTATTGTAACTTCCTCAACTCCCTCTCAAACATCTGGAATCATAATATCCTCATCTTCTCAACCACAAGGATCATCTTCCGCACTTTCCTCTGTTAGTAGTTCGCAATGGCCCAATCTCCATGGAATAACCCAGGGGCAGTCCTAATGCCTACACCCTTGAGTTAGATACCAGCCCATCCTGAAAAATGGCTGCCTAAGTTTAACCCTGAGGCAGGCATGCTAGCAGAAGAACATATAAATAACTTTATGCTATCCATAAATCTCAATGGAGTTACCAATGAAGATGCTGTTGTTCGAATTTTTCCTTATACTTTGCAAGGAACAGCCGGATCATGGTATTTTTCGTTACCATCTGGATCTATTACTAGTTGGGACATCTTCCAAGAACAATTCTTGACCAAGTTTGGTGATGACAGGTCTACAGCAACACTGATCAATGACTTGTCTAATCTTAGAGCTGAGTCAAGAGAACCTATCAAAGATTTCAATTTACGTTTCAATAAAATCCTAAACAAAATACCTACTGCTTCTCAGCCTAGTGAAGAAGTGCGATGTGAATGGTATATTACTGCTTTACCATCAAACTTAGCACTCTTTGTTGATAGGGCTAACAAAACAACCTTAGTTGAAAATATGAAAGAAGCAATAGCAGTAGAGAAACGTATTACGGCCTTAGAAAAGAAAAATGTGATGGAAGAACGAAAATCTAAGAAGGTCTCTTTCAAAGAAGATCCCAAGAAAAAACAACCGAAAGATCCATTCGATTTAGAAGGATTACAAAAAGTTTTGAAGACCATGTCTAACGAAATGGTTGACATTAAAAAACAGGTAGCAGAAACTTCTTTTAAAAATCCATACAGGCCTTTTAAAAGAAATCCTTCAACTGATTCCAAACCCCCTAACGCTATTTAAAACGTTGAATCAGAAGAAGAAGAGGAGGAAAATGTTGCTGAAGAGAAAACCAATGAAGAAGAAGTTGTAGAATTAAAAGGTATGTGGGATTTCATCCTCCCAAATGAAGAAGATGAAGAGGTATTCCCAGTTAGTACTTGTAGCAAAAATCAACTTGATCCTCCTCAACCTACACCTAAGCCAAAGAGCGCAAGCTTGATGACTAAGGATAAAGTCGCAGTCAAGAAAACATCACCTAAAGTGACTCAAACCAGCCCAGTCCAAACAGACACATCTACTCCATCTAAAACGCGAATCGTTTTGGATGAAATGGAGTATAACATTGTTGAAGACATGAAAAAGACTAGGGCAAATATTACCCTTTTTGAATTGAGCAAGTTAAAACACCAGCAGAAAGTACTTTTGAAAGAATTACATGTTGTGCCAGTTGCACCTTTACCAGCTGCTGTAATCTCTCAAGCTTCCCATGATATGGGAAGACCTCCAACTAATACGATAAATAAAGTTGATCCAAACGATATTGCATTAATTGGAGGAAGATCGAGATCACATACTCCCCCATTTCTCCTTACTTATGAAATTTTCAATAAAAATGTGCATAATTGTTTAGTGGATTCTGGAGCTTCATCAAATATTTTGCCGAGATCAATTTGTGCAAAATTGAATGTTCAACCACAGAAATCTGTTGTGCACATAGTTCAGCTAGATCGATCGCAAGTTGAAGTGATTGGTGAGTTAAATCAGGTTACCATAAGGCTGTCATCCAATCCAAAGGTATGTCAAGTTATCGACATTTTAGTTGCTGATATTCCTGAATTTTATGGCTTAATTCTTAGCAGAGATTGGTCAAAAAAACTTCATGGATACTTTGCAACTGATTGGTCACATATGTGGCTCCCTTATAATGGTAAACCAAACCAAATAAAAGTTGAACATGAACAACATCAGAAATACATAGTAACAGAACTCGAGGGAGAAAATGAACCAGTAGCATATAATTCTAACATCATTGGCAATTATTCAGTAGATTCTTTCTTAGGAAATTTTAATGCTCATACTTCACCTTAATTAGAACATTCTGTTTTGTCTCAAGTAGAAAATTTTTCTCAAACAGATAGTTCTAAATGCATTAATTTTATAGATAGTCCTGTAAATAAATCCTTTTTTTGGAAATTATTTTTTGATGGTTCTAAGTCTAACGAAGGAGCAGGAGTAGGATGTGTATTAGTAAGCCCAGAGGGAGATAAAACCATGTTAACTTGCAGACTCGAATTCGAGTGCACCAACAATACCGCAGAATATGAAGCTCTAGTCCAAGGCTTGTACAAGGCAATCGGATTAGGCGTCAAATACTTGCAAGTTTTCGGAGATTCTGAAATAATAATCAGACAGGTACGCAATACTATACACTGTTTATCAGGTCATTTAAAGCATTACCAATATTTAGTTCAAGATCTGACTGAACATTTTATAGCATTTAATATCTCGTCAATTCAAAGACTCCAGAATGCGAGCGCAGACCTCTTAGCCAACGTAGCTTCCAAGCTCATTCCTTCAGAAGATTTTAGCCCTGACCGATTTTCAATTGAGTTAATTTTTAGACCGTCTATTCCTGATAACATCACCAATTGGAGGATTTTCAATGACGATCCTGATATCGTGAGTTTCCTCACATCTGAAGGATCCTATACCAATCAAATAATTGACAAAGACCAGCATGACCAACAATTGCAACAGGATAGTACTAACCATGCTATACCTAAATCAGTAGTCAAATTAGAAGACCTTTGCGATTTGAAAGATCGATTCAAAATGTCTACCAATTCAAAACTCCAAAGTTCAACTTTGAATTATGAATTGGTAAATCTAGGAACTGATGCTAAACCACAGAACATCAACCTAGGCCTTGGCCTAGCCCCTGAAGAGAAATTAGCATATATCTGTCTTTTGAAACAATACAAAAGTGTCTTTGCGTGGAATTACGATGAACTCAAAACATACGACACCTCCATCATCCAACATACTATCCCAATGATTGATAATGAAAAACCTATTCAACAGAAGTTGAGAAAGATCCATCCAAATTTAGAAAATCGAATTAAAACTGAACTCAACAAGTTATTGAAAGACAAAATAATCTTTCCCATTAGACATTCTAAATGGGTCTCCAATATGGTACCTGTTAGAAAGAAAAACAGGGATATCAGAATCTGCATTGACTTTCGAAACCTTAACAAGGCTTGCCAAAAGGATAATTTTCCTTTACCTCCCATGGAACAAATACTGCAGGTAGTTGCGGGATCAGAATTAATGTCATTCTTGGATGGGTTCTCAGGATATAACCAAGTGCTGGTACATCCCGACGATCAATTGAAAACTACATTCAGAACTAAATGGGGCACGTACGCATATCAAAAGATGCCATTTGGTTTGATTAACGTGGGTCCTGGTTTGATTAATGCGGGTGCCACATTTCAAAGAGCCATGGACATCACATTCAAAGGGTTAGTTAATAAGTTAGTAGTAATCTATTTGGATGATATTACTGTTTATTCTAAGAAACGAAACAACCATCTTAGGGATTTAAAACAAATCTTCCAACGTTGTTTAAGGTATGGGATTTCGCTTAACCTGAAAAAATCCTTTTTCGCATTAAGTGAAGGAAAGCTTCTGGGATTCGTAGTGTCAAAATCCAAAATTCACATAGATCCTGATAGAATCAAGGAAATTTCCGCAGTCCCCCTACCTCACAACAAGAAAGCCATGCAATCTTTCCTTGGCCAGATCAACTTTGTAAAGAGATTCGTCCCAGATTTTTCTAGAATTGTGTCTCCTCTGCAAGCCATGATTAAAAAGAACGCAAACTTTAAATGGGGCCAAGACGAACATGAGGCTTTCAATCTGATCAAACAAGCCATTATCAATGCTCCATCATTAGCAACTCCGAATTTTTCCAATCCTTTTATTTTGTATACCTTTGCCTCAGATAGATCATATGCTGCGATACTCACTCAAGCAAATCAAGAAAAGGCGGAAGCCCCAATTGCTTTTTTCAGTTCCAATTTACAAGGTGTTGAACTGAATTATTCAGATGTGGAGAAACAAGCCTATGCTGTTTTTAAAGCAATTAAATATTTCAGACCTTTCTTACTCAAGACACATACCAAGATCATAGTACCGTTTCCAGCGGTAAGAAATCTTCTAGTACAGAAGGATGTGGGTGAGAAAAGGGAAAATTGGGTTACTGCCTTACAAGAATATGACATAGAAATCAAACCAACAAACATTGTAAAAGGTCAAGGCTTTTGCAAAATGCTGGCAGGAGCATCGCTAATACCTGAAATTCAATCTGAAGAGGTACAAGTGTATGAGGTAAGCCTAAACGATGCTGAGTCATTATATGCTGATATTATTTATTATTTAAAGAATGGATATGCTCCTCCAAACCTTGATCACACCAAGAAAAGAGCCCTGAGGTTAAAAGCCAAACAATATCAACTTATAAATGACATTCTTTTCAGAATAAATTATGATTCTATTCTACTTAGATGTCTTGAGAAAGCTGAAGCTGAAAAATTTTTGCAGGAACTCCACGATGGTCCAGTAGGTGGACACTACGCTGGAGATGCAACTGCTCACAAGATCTTACACACAGGCTATTATTGGCCCACATTATTCAAAGATGCACATAACTACGTAAGAAAATGTCAAGTCTGTCAAACTGCTGCCGGAAGACAAAAGAAACCATCCTTGCCACTGCAACCAGTTACCATCGAATAGCCTTTCGACCGGTGGGGATTGGACATAATAGGTGAGATCATTCCTCACTCTTCTAAACAGCATAGATACATTCTTACAGCAACAGACTACTTTACCAAATGGGTAGAAACAGTTCCACTCAAGACGGCTAATGCTGAAAATATCGTTAAATTCATACAACAGTTCATAATCACCAGGTTTGGATTTCCTTCCACTTTAATGTTTGATAATGCATCATACTTTTCTGGAAATTCAATGACTGAGTTTGCACTCAAAAGAGGTTTCAAACTTAAATATTCTGCCAATTATTATCCACAAGGGAATGGGTTAGTTGAATCCACAAATAAGAGCTTAATTAGAATTATCAAGCGAACCATTGACCAAAATCATAAAAATTGGCATAAGTCTTTGATATATGCTTTATGGGCAGACTGAATAACACAAAAAGCCTCTATCGGCACTTCTCCCTTTAATTTGGTTTATGGGAAAGAAGTGGTTCTTCCAACACATCTAGCAATTCCCTCTTTAGCCTTGGTTCAGTACATTGATGAAGTACCAACTTCTTCTTTACAACTTAGGTAGCTGGAATTAATTAAATTAGAAGAACAACAAGAAAGGGCTAAGATTACTCATACTCATCATCAAGCATTGGTGAAAGCCTCTTTTGATTCCAATATGGTATCCAGAAAAGATTTTCAGATAGGAGATTTAGTTTTAAAATGGGACAAGGCTCATGAAGAAAAGGGAAAACATACAAAATTTCAAAGAATGTGGCTTGGTCCTTTTCAAATTGTAGAAATCATAGGTCCATCAACCTTCATGTTACAAGATTTAGCAGGAAAAAGGGATTATTTACCTGTTAATGGTCAAATTCTCAAGAAATATTTTCCATAGAAGATCAGTCTTCTATTTTTGTAGAATAGTTGTTTTTCTTTTCATAATAAAACCAGTTGTGAATGGTTACGATAGGCATTTATGAAAAAGACACCAATTCTCTTTCAAATTTTTATCTTTCGCTTGTATAGATAGCAAATCTTTCAGAAAATTGATCTTTATTATTGAAAGATACAGTTAAAAACTCTAGCCTAGATATGATACTAGTTTCAACTTCATAAAAATTTGATGAACACAACCTTTAGTGAGAAATTGTTTTATATCAGTGCCACGAAAGGTATCAATAACAAAATAAATATTCTTTGTAGAACAACTATTTCCAAAAACTCTGCTATTGTCATCCAGAGCTATCTTAAGGAAACAATGACTTCCTCCCTACTAAGGAAATCACAACTTTCAGAGGAACAATCCAAGGATACACTTTATCTTAAAGAGTGAGAGGTCTCATCACGAGCCGGCTTATCATAATCACAGATATTATAGCTTGCTGACTTTGCCAATACTGCATACCACAGCAGGGCAAAGACTCAAGATTGTTGCAATCAAAAGACAAGGGGTCTCATCACGAGCCAACTTGTTCAGTAAAGCTATAAATCAATGAATGACTGTGTCATAAATTGGCTATCAAACCAAGACATTGCTCTCTAAGAATAAAAAGAAAATGAAAGAAGAAAGTGTGGATATGGATTCTTCTTTGAGAATTGCAGGTTTCTTTAAGTAGGATATAGGACCATTGTTGGGTAACAGGTAACCCTGTCGACTATAAACGCCTGCTGGCAGCAGAGGCTCTACCTAAGACAAATGAACATATTTAAAACTGGTTTACAGAGAAGTCTTTGTTTTATCTTTACAAACCAAGTAATGATTGATGTAAATACAAGGACTAGCTTGAGGCAGCAAATAATCAAAGTTGAAAATAGTTGAAACAAAATGTCATTGACAGGTTAGAATAGAATGTGCTTTATCTTTCTATAATAAAGTTTAACTTTCTGGGAAATTTTCTGTTTTGGAAGTTTTGAAAATTCAAAAAGCAGCAGAGATAACTGGTTCTTCCAAGTGAATCGCCAATTGTTGTGGCCAGAAACAACCCCCCTTCTGATTGAGTGTTATTCCTAATACTAAATAAGTGGGGACCCTTAGTTAAAAATCTAGGAAATCAAAGTAGTGGTTAAATTTCCTTTTCAAATAAAATTACCATCATAAGCTTAAGAAACCCTCTTGGAAAATCCAAAAAGCTAAGTTTTATGATAAGGTAAAATAAAATCTTTCCTTAGGAAATACCGCATCGAATAAGATAGCGGGATGCCACCTTACAAGCGCACTTCCAACATTTGCAAGATCGCGATATGCGATAAAAAACAAATATCGCATCGCATTCAACACAATTCACGTTGAAATACTTTAAAATTTTCCGATATGCGATAATGCCGATCACAAGATCACATCTCGCAGGAAATAGGTTAACGAAGTCTGTCATACATAACATTTCTGCGATTTGTGATATTGCGATATTGTGATATTGCGATTTCGCGATGAGGCGTTAATACTATAATGCGATGTCACAAGCGATCGATTTTGTGATGTTGCGATCTGCGATGTTGCGAAGAAAATCGCAAAATCGCTTCATCGCAGATCTTTCGGGCGCGTTATTCAAGAAAAGTATTTTCCTTAAGCTGACACCTGGTTATGCGCTTTAATGCTAATAAATGAGGTAGTTGCCAGTTATAATGGATTATGGGTGCGTGCTTATCGAAAGAATCATTTCACGTAAGGTGGTATGCTTGATATGTCTGTGGCATTTAAAACTTTTCCCATCACCCTTCCCTGTCATTCATTTTCGCTTCACTTGTGAATTGCAGGAACGGAGGACAGAGGCCGATACAAAGCATTACACAAGTTGAAATGGGAAAGAAAGGCAAAGCCCGAGCTCAGAAGAGAAGGAAATGGTGCCCTTATATACAGACACGACCTGTAACAGAGACGCAGGAATAGCTACGTGGGAAAGTATGTATAATCTGCTCAAAGAGGAGAATCCCAGGGTAATGGAAGTTACTGCTACCGCGGGCTCAAATGGTTCTTCAGAAGCATCCCTTTCAGAGCTAGCTTGCTCATTCTTACACCGGATAGCAGCAAGGCCAAAAATCCTCCCATATACAGACATGGTGAAGTGGATACTGGACAACGCAGAAATTAGAAACAAACAGTTTAAGACTAAAGGTCAAGAGTTCACAGAAGTATTATTTTTACAAATTTTAAACTTTATATTTGTTGGAAGGAAAAAGCGCAAAAGACGAAAAACACTTCAAGGAAACCCGGATCAAGAAACGGAGGCAGTTTCCGAGGCGTGAATCACGCATTGCTAAGAAAAATTTCTAGAAAAGGAAAGCTGCTAGTTGCCCAGTCACCTGCAAGTCCCGAAAATCGCAAGAAAGTAAAACTACAGGCAGATTGGAAACAGAGAGCTCAAGAAAAGGCAAAAACAATTCAAGGATTAACCAAGTTGAACTGGGATTATTACTGGGCTTACTTGGTAAAGCCACATAGCCAGTGGATGACTGTGAAGTGTATCATTAATTCGGCTGAAAAAATGGCGTCGAATCTTGTCGATTATGTTTTCTCAGCTCAGCTAAAAGCGGAAGTCAGCCAGCCGACTCTGCTCAAACAGATGCTGCATGCATGCGATTTCAAGGACCAAATACAGAAGTAGTTTAATGTTAGATTTAATTTTAGCTTTAATTTTGTTTTATTTTCCTGAAAAGAGGACGGTCATTTAAACCGCATCCTACATTTTTGTAATAATTTATTTTTAGAATTAGTTTAGTAGTATTTAAACCCTTCTCATGCATTTAGAGAGGGGTCCTGAAATTTATCAAAAACTTATCCCCAGAACATGCACTTCTATACCCTCTGAGGAGGTTTTGATGAATGAATGGAACAGGACTTATTAATGTTTGCATTTTATATCTCCTATTGATGTTGCACTTTTGTACTCTTAGTCGATATTTGATCAAGGAGAGATAAATCATGATCACTTGAAGCTCATGAGTAGGACTAGTTATAAATGGTATTTCTATCTCTTAACTATTTCTGCCTTGTGTTAGAGTGATTTCCAGTTCAGTTATTTATATATTAATGTATGAATTCTTGAGTTATCATTTGGCACTTTTGTATGGTGATAGCTATTTATTTATGCTTAGTGTATGAGTAGCTCATTATGCGATATGTTTTGCACAACTGTTTCGTCTAACTTTTTATACGAAGTGGTTCATCTGTACTGAATTCTTTTCTCATAACATTTGAATGATCTTTATTACCAGTTGTTGTTTGAAATCATTTTAGATCGCATAGAAGAAAAATCACACCCCTGGTTAGTGTAGATTTACATATTCCTATTATTAGAATACAATTTCCTTATTATTAGGTTAGAATTAGATTAGAAGTATTCCATTTAGAAACTGTTAGAAACAGAAATATTCATCTTTCTCACACACACACTGAAATTGGGAAACTGGTCCCATATCCCCAGTTGGACTCGCTATACCAAACGGAAAAGGAGCTGCCAACCAAGGTCCGGACCGGGCGGGTATCCCCCTTGTTGTAGACCCGATTTTCGGGGCTTCAACACCTGCTTTGATGTCAAAGGCTGACATCAATCTGCTCTGGTTTGGTGGAGTATGCTTGAAGTATTGGGCATATGTCTCTGCCTTCAACTTCTCATTCCTCATCTTTATCTCTTTGAATCTATCTTTGATATCCTTTTCTCTGTCAGCTGGCCTGACAAAGGAAGAAACCTCAACACTCTGTTGTCTCTTTATCATTTGTGTGTTGGAGGTTGATGGCTGTTGTGTTTCACATGATGCAGCTGCTTCTTTAGTTCTCTGCCCCATTGTCTTAGTGTTAGTTATTTCCTCTGATACAATGTTCTCCTCCTGTTCAGACACAGGATTCAACTCGGGCCTCTTTCTTAGCTCAAACAGATCATCTGTAGTGTCCATGGTAGAGCTGGATGCCTCCTCCCTATTCCTCTTAGGATTATTCTCCTCATTGGCTAGGGTGTGAAGGAAAGGAAGAATGTTCATTAGTTCGCCTAGTTCTAGAACCTGCAGGAAAGAGTTCTGGTCAAATTGCTTTTCTAAATCAATCAGTGTGTTTTCAACATCCACAACTGTGATGTCCATATCAATCAATGTATTCTCAACCCACTCAGATTTGTTAGCAAACTGTTCAATGTCAGGTCTCGGGTGGTGGATGTATTGTCCCAACTTGACCATGAGTCTAAGTTTAGTTATAACCCCATGAGGGTCATACTGCCATATGAAGCTATTTCTGAATTTCATCTGTTGTAGTAACATGTCGGCCTCTGGTCTAGCCTCTCTATTGTTGCAAATGAATGGGCCCAATTAGTTTTTCACCTTGAACTGGGTTTTCTTCCTAGCAGATAGGAAGTTGACCTCATCAGAACTAATGATTTTTCTGAAATAGTCAAGGGAAAATATCCTCATAGGGAGGTATTTTGGCAATTTATAAGGGGCTAACTGGCAACCATAAACTCTAATCTCTGTGTGGTTCTGGTAGAGGTACCAGTCTCCCACCTTGTTGTTCCTTGCCAATTGTAACACTCTCTTGATATCTTGGCTGATTCTAGGCTGAGTATTAGAAGTCAGCATGTTCATGATAGGGTATACAAAGGAATCTATGAAGTCTTTGTAGGTGAATGTTGTGGAAAACATCTGGACCAAGGGTGTGCAGTAGATAACTGATCTCTCCTTTCCCCTGGTGTCCAAATTCTAGATGCTCATAGGTAACATATCTATCTGGTAATACAAAAACATATAAAACAATGCTGAAGAGTATTTGTAAACTCTTTTAGTGGGCGTTCTGGTGAATTGTTCATGCATTTTGTCTGCAATGAACTGATCATAATCATACATGATAGCGGGAGGCTTGCCTGGAGTGAAAATGGACAGGAAGGGCACGATGACCTCATCCACATGCTCATCTGATGTGTATCCTAGGATGCATGAGAGCATGGTGATTATGTGTCTACCAGTTTCTGAGAAAATGGTGGCAGCATAGGGTGGGGCATATGTAGGAGTATGGCGGTCTTCAATGATGAAATTTTGGAAGATTTGTTTGATTTTCACCTGGTCTAATGTGATGTATAAGTCCAATAGGTTTCCAATGGATAGAGGGGTTTGATTCGGGCTAGATTGTATTTGTAGCATTTGCTTGATTGACTCAAGTGTAATGGTGAATAACAACTCATGGTTTGGGGAAAAAATAGCCTTTTGACTTGGGAGATAACAGGCATGACAAAAATGTACAATATCTGGGAATGGGTGAACTTCTGGGAATAATTATTTGGGTAAACTGGATTCCCAAAGGTGTATGTCATCTACATGGTTTAGAAACCTATCCTTACTCCAACAGTGGAGATTCAGAAGGTGGGCTGGAGTTGCAGTGTCTCTTATTTGGAAATCCCTGTCTGTTAGGGCCAAAAGGTCAATGCCTAGATGAGGGGTTGACACAGGTATGACATCCAGAGAGGTCTGGGCAGCCATCCTTAGGATAAAATGTGGGAATTAGGCTTATATAGGTTGTGGAAGTGAAGCTTTGACAAATTTGGTGGGCTGAAAGGGTAGTTTGCAGGTCAAAAAAGAGGGGTTTGGGTATTCAGGGGGGAATACTCTCAATTTAAGGGAAAGATTAATTAAATTTAATTAATTAATATTTGAATTGACTGTACACTTTCAAATTGAGATGGTCGTTCTAGTTTTTTGTCAAAATACCTGGAAATGGTAGTATAGGATGCAAACTGGTGTCAATGGTAGCTGCAGAGGGTACTATGGCTTCAACTGTGCACTAGATGGCTGAATTGGGTGTCCAGAGCATGTTCAGGAGGTAGTTGGTGGTGAAATTTGGTTTCAAAGGCTTAGGGTGGTGTAGGAAGGATTAGGAAGCTTTCTCAAAGAGAATGAGTGAAAAGGATGAAAATGAGCATCTTTGGCCTTTTAACCGGCAACGGTTAGAATTTGGCACGGAATTCATAGTGAACAAAGGGTGGTTTCGGCTTTTGGTGGGGAGGCGGTTTCAAGGGCCATCACACCGCTTTTGGCAATCGGGTGGTATTTACCCGAGAGCACGCGAGTTCACCTGGTGCTACCACGTAGCCAAAGAGGGCCCATGAAAAACTGCAAATCTCTTGTTCTCTCGGGCGGGTAAAGTTCAGCAAGGGAATCAGCGCGATATGGATGCACACCGTCAGATTTGGGGGTGGAAGATCGGACGGTTGTTGCGCGGTGGACCTGCATGGAGGGAATAGGGGCGGAGATTTGCGGGGCCCGGGGGATTAATTACAACTAACTGTAATTAATTAATGCACAAATGGGGATTAAAATATAATGAACGAGTTTATGGAGTGGGACCAGGGTTAAATGCGGCGGGGTTTGTTAACCACACCAGGGTGGTGGGTTAAAAGGTTTTTATGTCGGGGAAATATGGTATGGCGGAGTTAATTAAATAATGCGGGGGGGAACAAAACTTAGGATAAAGGGGTTTTATGGGTTTTTTAGGTGAAATATGGAAATTAATAAGGGGGAAGGTGATTTTTTCCATGGGGAAAGGGTTTCACACTAGGGAAAATAGGTTTTGGGTATGGAAATGACCTTTGAAAGGTAATTTTCTAAGGAAATGTGTGAAACCAAGGGGCAAGGGTCAAAACGAAGGGAAAGGGGTATTTTAATAGGAAATGATGGGATAATGGGGAAATTAGTAAGCATGTAATGGGGGGTGAAATGAAATGAGGGGAAGTTAATTAAATCAACTTGCGAACATCCTTTCACTTTCATAACTGCTCCTACACATTGAAACATATGAATAAGCATGATAATTGTGCTTATGCTTTGACAACCTTGTACTTTTGCAACCTTTCTTATACCTACCCTTTACTTATCCTAACCTTTTTTCTTCACTTTATTGGGTGCATTTAAGCTAGCAAACCCTTTCTTTCCTTTTTCTTCTGTCAACCAAACTATCTAATTCTAACCTTATATCTTCCAATGGCTCAGATTAAACTGTTGAGCACATTTTATTTCTCTACCTAACTAGTAGACTACCAAGATTAAACAGTTTGGCTAGATCTTTTATTCTCTAACTATAAACGTGAAATTTAAAGCATGAACTAGTCAAGATTAAACTATTTGACTATCATGGGTTGTGGTATTTATAACAAGCTACACAAAACCATTATTTTGCACATTAAAGTAAAAATTAGTGGCACTTCGACTAGAACACTTTCATGATCTATTTTTGTTTGGGGTTCATATTTTTTCATTTTTTGATCTTTTATTATTTTTTTTGTCCCTTGATATTTCTTTTAGGACATACCCTCTTTACATTTTTTAATTTTTAATATGGAAAACATTTTGTAGAAAGCAAAAGTATGTACAATATTACAAGACCAACCACATCCAATTCAAAATTATGAATCCTATTATTATAGGACCCTAGCAGTGGCTCCACATAGGAATGGAATTTCCTGGTGAAATGTCAAGAACTCTAAAGATGAGTAGCCTTTGAATTGTGACTGAAGTTACCTTGTAAACTGTCCTTCTGTGATTCTGCTTTATTGATACTTATGATGGTGAACCCTTCAAAGCTCAGGGCCTTCTCTCTAGGCTTCAACTTCAAAAGATTACCATCCAATCCAATCTACACTCTGTAATGTTATGTACAATGATGAAAAGTAAAGTGAACTATGGTTAATCAGTGGATATGTAATGCTTCAGCATTCTACCATTGACAGGTCCTCCTGGTAGATCTGATCCATCTATCTCTCTCAAGAAAAATGCATTGTTACCCCTGTAACCATAAATGACATAAGGGCCTTGCCATAAGAAGTCAAATTTTCCATGTTTGCCTTTGTCTTCTCTTCTTGAATCCCACCTAAGAACTTTATCACCTATGTAAAAATCATCAGCTTTGGTCTTTTTATCAAATATCTTCTTGATTTTGTCCTGGATTACTTGTGATTTTACATAGACTTCCTCTCTGGTCTGCTGCAAGTGTATGGTTTGATTTATTCTTCTCTAGATATCATTTGGTTCCACCTGCAACTCCTAGATGATCTTCATCACTGGTACTCCTAAAGATGATGGAAAAACAACATCCATTCCATATACTAGCTGATAAGGAGATGTACCAATTGACTTTTTAGTAGTTAGTCTATCTGCCCATAAGGCATTGACCAACTTTTTGTTCCATGTCTTTTTGTTGTCTTCCAGTATTTTCTTAATGATATTGACCAGGCTTTTGTTAGAGGATTCTGCAAGTCCATTACCTTGAGGGTAATAGGTAGTGGAATGGCCAAGGGTGATGTGATATTTTTTACAGAATTGTACCATTTTCTTGGATCTAAAGGCAATTTCATTATCAGTAATGAGCTTTTGGGGGCATCCAAATCTTGACAGGATATTATTTTCTAGGAAAGAGATAATGACAGAGTCTATGGCTTGTCTAGAAGGGATGGCTTCTATCCATTTGGTGAAGTAATCAGTGGCTGTCAAAATCCATTTGTGCTGAGATGAGGAGGTTGGGTTGCATTTCTCCAATGAAGTCTAACCCCCATTATTGAAATGGCATTTATGTGGAGATTGGTTTAAGAGGCAAGGGTAAAAGTTTTCTCTTCCCCTCAAATATCTGGCACTTATGACAGGAGGTCACATGTTTCTTAACATCTACAAACGGAGTGGGCCAGTAAAAACCAACCCTCAAAATTTTTTCAGCAGTAGTTTTCCAATACAAGTGTCCTCCACAATCCCCTGCATGAAATTCTTGCATAATTTTATCAGCTTCATCTTTTAGTAAACAGTTCAAAAGAATACCACTATTGTCTTTCCAAAACAAAGCATTATCTATGATACAATATTTTAATGACTTCATTTTCAAAAATCTAGCTTTAGTTCTTGTTAAACCAGGAGGAGCTTGTAAGTTTAGTAATACAAATATGATATCTGCATACCAAGGTGAATCTGTAAAAGGTTCACTGATCTGTGGAGTTGCCATCTCTTCCTGATCATCAAGGGCACTAATGAAATTTATATCTAGGGCCTGACAGTTCGATTCAGCCATGAGTTTGGCTAAACCTTGGCCTTTGATAAGTTTAGTAGGCTTTATTTCTATGTCATATTCCAATATAGTGGCAATCCATTTGCCTCTCTTTCCTTTAGGCCCATTTTGTGTCAAAATGTCCTTAACTACTGAGTTTGGAACATAAGTAATGATGTGAGAATACAGAATATAGACTTTGAAATCTTTGATAGCCTTTACTAAAGCTAATGCTTTTTTTTCCATAATATTGTATTTGAGTGTGGAATCTTTTAAGGATTTACTGAAAAATGCAATTGGTTGTTCATATCCTTGGTCATTCTTTTGTAACAAGACTTCTGCAATGGTGTGGTCTGAAGCAAAAGAAAAATTTATAAATTCTTTCTGAAAATTAGGACTTATAAGGATTGGAGTTTTGGTTAAGGCTTCCCTGATGACTTCAAAGGACTGTTTGGCCTCCACTATCCATTTAAGTGCTGAGTCCTTTCTTAACATGTTATTTAGTTCTCTAATCAATTCTGCTAAATTTGAAATGAATCTCCTAAGAAAATTTATCTTGCCTAAAAATGATTGTAACTCTTTAATGTTTCTAGGATGGGTAATGGTCAAAATGGCCTCTATTCTAGCAGGATCTATTCTAATTCCATCTTTGGATATTATATGTCCCAACAATTTACCCTCTTCTAAACCAAAGAGTGTCTTTTTGGGATTTAAAGAAATCCCAAATTTCCTACATTTGATGAAAACTCTTCTCAAGTGATCTAGGTGTTCATTATCAGATTTAGAAAAGACAATGATGTCATCTTGGTATACCACTAGGAAGTCATGGATCTCCTTGGAAAAAGCTATATCCATAGCTCTTTGAAATGTTGCTCCTGCGTTCATTAATCCAAAAGGAATCTTCAAATACATGAAGGTACCCCAAGGAGTAGTAAATGTAGTTTTGGCTTGGTCTTCTGGTTGAACTAAGATCTGGTTATATCCAAAAAATCCATCAAGCAATGAAATTCTGGATGAGCCTACTACCCTCTAAAGGATATGGTCCATTTTTGGTAGAGGATAGTTTTCTTTTCATGAGACCTCGTTTAAATTTTTGAAATCAACACAAAGTATGATTTCTCCAGTGTTTTTCCTAGTAGTGACCAAGTTTGAAATCCAATATGAATATCTAATGGGAGCTATGATTTGGGCATCATACATTCTTTTAACTTCTTTATTAATAGATGGCATAAGAAGTGGATTAATTCTCCTAAGTTTCTGTTTGAAAGGTTTATGATCTTCTTTGAGAGGTATTTTCTGTTGAATTATGTTGGTGTCATAAGACTTCAAGTCTCCATAACTCTATGAAGAAACATCTTGGAACTCTTTAAACAGATTTATGTATTTAACCTTTTCCTCTAGAGGTAAGGCTTTTGATATTTTAATGATTTTTGGTTTTTCCTCAGTTCCTATGTTACATTCTTCTATGTTTGCTCTTAAAGGTTCCATTTTTGGTTTTCTAGCTACATCGTTTGAGTCAAACAAATCTTCTAATGGGACTAATCCCTTAGGTAAAAAATATTTTTAAGGTTTAGAATTTCAGGATCATCATTCATTATCTCTTTTATCTCTACATTTTATAAGCTATTTATATCTACTTTAGTGAATTTAGTGGGTTTACCTATATCTAAAATTATTACATCCATGCCACTATCTATGTCACTATCTATGTTATTTTCTACTATACAGTCTGTATCTATTTTACAATTCTGAAACTCACCTTCAACATTCATGAAATCATAAATCTGAGAATCCTGGGAGAAAATCTGCCAATACTTCAAGTTGTCTAGTATAACAGGCCTATGTCTCACTTCTACAGTGTACTGATGGTTGGGTTGAAAGGGAAATTTGCAGGTACTAGCAAAAGTGGCAAGACTATGAGCTTGCATATTTTGTTTTCTAGGAATGGAAACAAAGTTTGTTTCCAGGAGGTCTTTAATCAAATCTAGGACAATCTCCCTATATTGACTAAGTCTGGGATTGTTTACAGAGTATTTACCATTAATTTGTTTAATAATCAGTTCTGAGTCTCCCATTATAGAAACTCTTTTGGCTCCAAGTTTTCTAATCATTTGTAACCCTAAGATTAGGGCTTCATATTCAGCCATGTTATTGGTGCACTTGAAGTTCAACCTGAATGCATGTCCCTCAGAATGATTATTCTCCATATTATGGATCCACACTCCTGCACCAGCCCCTAACCTATTCACAAATCCATCAAAATCTAGATGCCATAGGGACTCATGAAAAATGTTCTCACTATCAGGGGGTTTGTTGTTTTCTTCCATAGTTATGATTTGATTATTGTCATGTTCTAAATTGTACAAGATAAAAGAGTCCATATCAAAATGCATGGAGTATATGGGAAAGTTTTGTAGTTTTTTAGCACTACTCACCATGTATTTCATCAAGGTTTCTCTATATAGTTTCCTTTGTTGGAAAAAAATAAACATGGTGGCATAATACATATCTAACTGCAAGGATCCTTGCAATTTTTCTCCCTGTGAACGAGATAACAACATTCCATATTTGGGTGGGATGTCTGCAACTACTATGTCCATTACAATACTCTTTGCTAGGCATTGGAATAGAGTTACACATAAATCCTTGATCAAACCAAGGCATTTAACTTAGCTAGAGTCAAAGGAAAACAAGTCCTTATATGGTCTAGTGATGTCTAAGTTCAGTCTCTCCATGATTGACTTTGGCATCAAATTATGGGATGCTCCTGAGTCTAACATAGCATTATGTAATATTTTATCATGAATGTTTAGGCTAATGTAGAAAGGAGGGATTCCCCCTTGCTGATGAGTATCATTCACCTCGGGGCCAAACAATTATTCAGGTTGATCATCATTCAAATTGACAACATATTTTCCCTCTCCTATATTTAAAGTTTAAGGAACCGATATCTTTAGTTTTTCTATTTCAGTTTTGATGTCTACGTTCAGTCTCTCCATGATTGCTTTTGGCATCAAATTATGGGATGCTCATGAGTCTAACATAGCATTATGTAATATTTTGTAATGAATGTTTAGGCTAATGTAGAAAGGAGGGATTCCCCCTTGCTGATGAGTATCATTCACCTCAAGGCCAAACAATAATTCAGGTTGATCATCATTCAAATTGACAACATATTTTCCCTCTCCTATATTTAAAGTTTAAGGAACTGATATCTTTAGTTTTTCTATTTCAGTTTTGATGTTGAAAGGGAGCTGAGCTTTGTTTGTTTGAATGAGATCTTCCTTAACAAATGCAGTCTATGTGTTTTATCTTGTTTTTCAATACTAGGCATTTCAGTTTGTGTTTCAATTGTTTTGCCTTGATTTCTCTTGTTTGGATTGATTTCAGTAATTGTTTCAGTTTGAGTTTTAGTGGAGGTTATATCTACAATTTTTTGGGTAGAAGTCTCCGATGTTCCCCTAGGGAGGATTTGTAAGACTTTGGTAACATGAGCTTCTATTATTTTCTTAGTCTGAGTCTGGATTGATTTATTGATGGGAGTTTCATTGTTATTTTTACTTCTTACGCTATATTGTTTGTGTACCTCATATATAGCTGACTCATATCCCTATTTAAAGTCAAAGGATTCACCAGATTCTAACTGCAACTGTTGCAGCATGTACAACTCCTGTTCTTCTTGAGTAAGAAAAACATCATCTTCATTTTTTATTCCTAGTAAGTTTATATGGGTGTCATCCTCTCCTTCTTGGCTCTGTGGACCCTCAGCATAGTTCTCCTGGAAGGGGGGCCTAATTTGTTGATCTGGTATAGCATTCTTTCCAGTGTTAGGGTTCTTCCTAAAGTTGGGGTTTCTTATTGGGGGTGGTTGTTGATTCTCCCATTGAGTTTTCCTTTCCATGTTTTCTAATCTATCCATTATTCTCCTTACACTCTTGGCTAAAATATCTATCTTTCCATCAAAAGTGGAAGTTTTCTCTTTAATTACAACTCTCTTTTCATTTCTCATTTTGTCTTTCTCGGCTAATAGGTTGGCCTCTACACTAACAACATTGCTTTGCATTTGTTCCAACGTTTCAGGGATTCTTTCCCTTAATTGGTATGACATGTCAGTGTCAAAACCATCAGTGAATTTAATTAATGCAAGGTTAGGTGGAGGCTTAATATTAGCTAGGATTGCATTGTAGATACTATTGAACCTAGTATAATAATCCTGGACTGACTCATTAGGATCTCTTCTAATGTTGTCATATTCAAAAAGTATTTGTAGAGGGTTTTTATTTCTCTCCCATCTATCAATGAATAACCTATGAAAATTAATTAATTCAGAAATATGATTGGCAGGTAAATATTTGAACCATTTCTTGACATCTCCAATTAACGTTTGGGCAAACAACCTCATTTGGACATCTGATTCATCTATCTCATGCAACTAAAATAGTCAGACATCTTGTTTACATGTTGTTCGGTAGTGTACTGACCAATAGCATCAAACAAAAAGATTTTTCTCTAATAATCTTGGGGCATGCCATGGAGTTGGGCAGGTAAAAATAGAGGTGCATATTGGTCTATTGTGGTTGAGATTCTAGTTTGACTAGGGGGTAAAGAAGTGGTGCTTGAGGAAGGGCTTGAACTTGATGGAGATGAACTAGATGATGAGGAGGATGAGGATGGTTGATGAATTACTAGTTTAGGGGAATGGACTGTGGTGGATACTATAGGTGAGCTTGTGGTAAAAGAAAGTGTATTTACAGTGAGTGAAGATTGTGCAGAAATTTTAGTGGCAGCAGCAGTGAGGGCATCTAGTTCAACAAATTGTTGAAGGTAAGCATCATCTATATGGCTTATCAATGTAGAGGTCAAAGCTTCTAACTTGTCAAAAGTCTCCAAAACAAATTTATCTAAATCTGGATGGATAATCACCCTTTTTTATTCAATGAGTTGAATAAACTTAGGGTCTAACACTGTTTCATGGATGGCATTCTCAGATTTAGTTATAAATAATGAGAGGTCAAATGACAAATCAAAAGGGATTTCCTCTAAGGTTGACAACCCCTGAGGGAGTGAATTTTCTTTGACTAACTGGTTACTACTTGCCTGAGTTTCTACCTTTTTAGGTTTTCTTAAAATTTTGTCTCGGTCATCAACTATGGTAGCAAGGTTTGGATCTGGATTTGCCCTGGTATAGTGAGTCTTCTTGGGAGCCAGAATTTTAACTTTTTTAACTGTTTTTTATGAAACTTTTCAAGAACAACTTCGGAAAATGACCTTAAGGGGCTTAAGATTAAATTTAAGGTTTCCTTAAAGTTTTATAAGACTGAGGATCGAAGTCCCCAGTATGGTCGCTAATAATGTTATCACTCTGAAATTTCTTTTGAAGGTAACCATAAACCAACTTTTAAGATTAGGACCTAGCCTTCCTAATTCTCAGAGAGGGCTCTCTCTTTATGATTTAACTTTGTTATAGTTAAAATGATTTTAGGCTAGTTATTGCTGCACTTGGGTTTTGATTTGAGTTTGAGTGGTGGGATCACTTACTTAGATGATTAGAGGTTTTACTTTACCATTGGGCTATGGGGTCGAATGTCAGACAAACTAGATTGGATGAAACTTTAAAAACAATGTTTGCAGGGCAAGATAGGTGAGTTATTACAAATCTCAAAGGTTGGATGGTGAAATGGTTTCTAATCGGATCTAGGGAGCAATTAAGGGTTCCTTAGGCCGGATTATGAAGAGAATGAAAGAGGTCAACCGGGATGGGAGAGAAATTAAGGGTTCTCAAATCCAGATATCAGAGGAAAACATATAAATGACTAACTATGCAAAACAAAGTGTACTTAAACAAGTTCTAAGTGATATTTCCAGTTAATTCATTCAAATTTGAATAACATTTAAGTTTATGAAACACATACGAAAGTAACAAAATCAGACAAAGAAGATACTTCACTGCAAATAGCTCATCTCATGAATCCTGTAATGCAATTCTTTTATTACTTGCTCCAGTCTGTTGACTTGAAAATTGGTACAATCACCCTTAGGTTTAAGATCAAAATAACTCTACAAATGTATCGTAATCCACACTCAATACTTCGAATTATGAAGCATTTATACAAAAAGAATTTACAAAATATCTCAAACTGCATTGAGAACTAATCTAGGAAAAGGAAATATCTTCATGCAAGAAGATAGAGACAACTATTGAACTGATGTTTGTTGTCCCTGTTATTTAGGTTTTGTTGTCTTTTAGTCTTTGATCTTTTTCGCTTTAAGCTGCTTGGTTCTTTGGTCTTCACACTGGATGTCATATTTACTTATGACCTTTCATCTGATACACTTTCATCTATCAATACCATTTTACTGTGATTTTTTACCCTTACTGTGTATTTCCTACAGTAAATGATTCATTTTTTCCCATGTCTCATCATCTGGTAATTGGATATTGAGCATCTTTCTATATATTTCATCTGCCTCTGCAAAAGCAGGATTATTGACAAAAAGGTGTTTTACCTCATGTTGGAGGTAAAACAAGTTCTCAAATGTTTGATACAATACTTTTCCTGTTGGTATGCCCTTCATGGATGAAGTGTTTACCTGATCTCTGGCCACTTCCCTGATCTTCTTATTGTAATCCTCCTGTGTCATTAGCTTATCATTTATAACTAAGGGATTTGGTAATCCCTTTTGCCTCAAAAGTTTGAACTTAACCATGAACCTGTCAATGGCCAGTTGCATGGTTTGACACTTATCCTCCAAGTTCAACATCAAATTCCTCTTAGTGAGGACTCTTTTGACTTCCAAAATTGTACCTGTCCTGTCAGGTATCTCTAATTCTTGTAGCTCATACTTGTTCTTGGAGTTGAGGAAATGAATGATCCTTTTTGCTTCCTCTGGCATATCTCCAAGTTCTTCTTTGACTCTCTAAATGGCTTCTGTAGCCTGCTTCATCAAATAATTTGTTCAAAATTGACCTGGATGGATGGCGAAACATCATTGACAGAGTCAATGATATTGGCCCATAGTTTCTCCTTAGCCTGACTTAGAGGTTCATTTAGTGTCAGTGCCTTTTATGGGCTTTTGATTCTTTTAGTCATCCTTGTGGCCTTCTGTTGTTCTTCTCTGTGCATGATTTGGGCCAATTTATAATATGTTTCCAGGATGGTGACTTTCTCCTTAAGTCTGTTAATCTCAGTGGTATGAATGGACATTTCCTCCATTTTTTTGACTAGCTTGTTTGCTTCATCACCTGTGGAGACTGTTGTTGTCGATCTGTTAGGCCCCTATACTACTTGTGTAAACCCTTATTGTAATTAGTACAACCCCCTTATTATATTTTTGTACCCATGTAGTCCCCATATTGTTACTATTACACCCCATAGAAGCCCACTATTGTTATTATTGTGCCCTTAAATTATTATTGTTATGTCGGCTCTGATTATATTATGACCTCTTAGACTCTTATATAGAAAGGACGTCTTCTCATTTGTATCATCGAAGAATTGTTCATTTGTGTAATGTAAAGGAGGTTTCCCCCTCGAAGAGGCTTATTTCTAAGGCATTCATCTATCTTTTCTATCTTTTTGTGTGTTGGTTTCATAACATTTGGTATCAGAGCTTTGGATTCTAGGGTTTTGCTGCCCCAAAATAGGTCAGCGTGGAATTTTTGTTATAAAATCTTTTCTGCGATGTTTCAAAATTTACAAAAAAAACCCATTTGAGAAGAAATCATGCTGAATCTCGCGTCTGAATTTCAGATCTTCTCTCACTATATTTTTGGATATATGATCTAAAGAAGTTGGAGTTTTTGTAAACTCCATAATTTCATCTAAAATAGGTCATCGTGGAATTTTCACTATAACTATTTCACTACAAAGTTTCAGAACCTAAAAAAAACCCATTTGAGAAGAAAGCGGTATGAACCTCAGGTCCGAATTTCAAACCTTGTCTTGCTACATTTTCGAATATATGATCTGAGGAAATTAGGGTTTTTGCAGACTCCCAAATTACACCTAAGAAGATGACCTTGGGAAAATCATCATAACTTTCTCTCTGTGCATCAGATTGAAATTTCGTAAGTAGTTACAGAAAGAGGACAGAATTTTGTTTCGTGTGTATAGTTTTTAGATCCAAAGGTCAAAACAGTGACACATGGCACTTCATACAAGTTCGCTCTTCTGAAAAGGTATATAATCAGGTCATCTTGGGAGATTGTGCATAACTCTTTCTTGGAGAATCCAATTTCGATCAGACTGGTGGCATTGGAAAGAGGACACAAAGGGCTACTGCAGATCATAATTTCAGAACTGGAAGAGCCGAAATTACAGAGTTATAGTCATTTCAAGATCGAGCTCCTAAAATCAAGAAAAGGCGATATGAGGAAGTTTGATGGCAAGGATCCAATAAATTGGATACTACAAATGGAGAAATATTTTGATCTACATGAGGTGAAACTGTTACAAAAGGTACATATTTCATCTTTATATTTAGAACCGGATCAATTTTTATGGTATAAAGGGCTTTGTTCTCGTAAACCACTTTCTAGGTCAATTTTCACAGAGGAAATGATAGCACATTATGAGGATACAAAGCGAAACACCTTCTTTAGCCAATTGATAAATCTCAAACAAAAGTGTTCAACGGCAAAGCACAATGAGGACTTTCAAAAATTGAATATAATGGTGAATGATATTCTAGAGAAGCAAAGGATTGATGTCTCCATAGGGACTTTAAAGGATAACATTCAACATGAGGTTCATCTTTGGGAACCCGATTCATTGGAGAAGGCATTCAGGTTGGTAAGAAAAGTGGAAAGAAAAATTATGGAAACAAGGAATTCTATCCCTCACAACTATAAAAATGGAAGCATTGTTTCTCCTAGCCTTCCACAACCTACAAGGGTGACACCACAACAATTGGAAGAAAAAGAGAAAAAGGGCTTTGTTACAATTGCGATAGCAAATGCACTAAAAGTCACAAGTGTGCTGACAAGAAATTATTTTACATAGATTATGAAGAGGAGGAAGAAAAGGATCAAGTAACATTAAAAGAAGAGGATATACACCAGGAACCAACCTTAGAGAAAGAAGAAATTAATCTGACCATATCTTGTAAAGCATTGGCAAGAATTACCACTTCTCAAACTCTTAAGATAGAAGGACATATCAAAAAGAAAAAGGTTCAAAAAGTGAAAGATCACATCGAGAAAGAAGAAATGAATCCAACCATATCTTGTAATTCATTAGCCGGAATTACCACTCCTCAAACTATCAAGATAGAAGGACATATCAAGAAGAAAAATGTTCAAGAAGTGAAAGATCACATCAAGCATCAAGAAATGAATCCGACCATATCTTGTAAAGCATTGGAAGAAATTACCACTCCTCAAACTCTAAAGATAGAAGGACATATCAAGAAGAAAAAGGTTCAAGCAGTGAAAGGTCACATCGAGCATCAACAACAAGTTCTCCAACTTTTAAAGGATAATGCCACTTTGGTGCAGAATCGAATGAAACAATAGGTAGATCAACATTGCAGTGAAAAATGTTTTGATGTAGGTGATTAGGTATTTTTACAGATACATCTCAAGCAAGCTATTTATGAGAAGGAAATGTTAACAATACTACATGCACTTAAGAAATGGCGACCTTACCCAATGGGAAGACACTTCAAGGTAAAAATGGATCATGATAGTCTTAAATACCTTTTAGAACAAATATTATCTTTAGAAGAACAAAAAAAATGGGTCACAAATATGTTGGGTTATGACTTTGACATCATCTATAGAAAAGGGAAGCAAAATTTTGTTGCAGATGCACTCTCAAGAAAGGATGAGGATGTTGAAGCATTATTTTGTGCTATTTCTATTATCCAACCAGATTGGATAAACAAAGCAAGGGATGAATGGAAGAAGGATGAAGAAGTGTGGCCACTCATTCAAAAGTTGTAGAAGATCCCAATTCAAACAATATTGCCAGAACTTGAAGAGGAAGGAAAAATCATATTGGAACCTGGAGCAAGCACAGAAACAAGAACCCGATAGCTACGAAATCGATCAATTTCAGAGTATCTCATCAAGTGGAAGAACTTACCCATTGAAGATTCGACATGGGAGGACAAGAATTTTATACAGAAGCATCAAGAACTACTCAAGCATTGAGGACAACACTTTTTGAAGGAGAGGGGCATGTTAGGCCCCTATACTACTTGTGTAAACCCTTATTGTAATTATTACAACCCCCTTATTATATTGTTGTACCCATGTAGTCCCCATATTGTTACTATTGTGCCCCATAGAAGCCCACTATTGTTATTATTGTGCCCTTAAATTATTATTGTTATGTCGGCTCTGATTATATTATGACACCATAGACTCTTATATATAGAAAGGAGGTCTTGTCATTTGTATCATCGAATAATTGTTCATTTGTGTAATGTAAAGGAGGTTGCCCCCTGAAGAGGGTTATTTCTAAGGCGTTCATCTATCTTTTCTATGTTTTGTGAGTTGGTTTCATAACATGATCCTATTGCTGATGTAGTTGGTGTAGATGCCGGTAGTGTAGTGGCCATCGGAGAAGTGGGAGCTAAGGATGCTGCCAATGTAGAAGGTACAACAGTGGTAACTGTTGGGATGACAGTTGCAGGAGCATCATCCAAACTAGCTTGTTTAAGTTGCATCAAGCTTTCTGACTCTTTCTCCATCTCCTTTAACTGATCATTCAGTTGCAGCACTAGGTCCATCATCTCTTCATGATTGTTCTGACTTTCCAGGACCTCCTTTGTCTGTGGGTGTTGTAAATGAGGTAGCTTCAATTGTTTCTTGAGGGCTGTTATGTCCTCATTCTTCTTTTTGATTAATTTCTCTGTGGCCTTAATATCACTTGGGTCATGGCCCGATTCAATGACCAAGTCCTCCAAGGAATTTATTTTGTTGTCTTTGGCCTATGAGGATGCCTTCTCCAATTTGTATTGGGTTGTCACATTATCGAATGAATCTTGCAGCTTATAGGTAGCCATGGCCTTTCTTGTGAGGGTGGAGTAAATCATTTCTCCAGCCTGCTTATGGAACTCTATCTGATCAATGGGATGAACATCCCTGGCCAACACCTCAAAATTAGTTTTCTTGTAGTCTGTTGAGGTCTTTGGTTGTTGTACAGTGGGCTGCAAAAATGACACCTGCATTTTTCCTACTTTGATGTCAAAGGTTGACATCAATTTGCTCTGGTTTGTTGGAGTACGCTTGAAGCATTGGGCATATGTCTCTGCCTTCAACTTCTCATTCCTCATCTTTATCTCTTTGAATCTGCCTTTGATATCCTTTTCCTTGTCATCTGGCCTGACAAAGGAAGAAACCTCAACACTCTGTTGTCTCTCTATCATTTGTATGTTGGAGGTTTATGGTTGTTGTGTTTCACTTGATGCAGCTACTTCTTTAGTTCTCTGCCCATTGTCTCAGTGTCAGTTATTTCCTCTGATGCAATTTTCTCCTCCTGTTCAGACACAAGATTCAACTTGGGCCTCTTTCTTAGCTCAAACAGCTCATTTTTATTGTCCATGGAAGAGCTGGATGCCTCCTCCTTGTTCCTCTTACGATTCTTCTCCTGGGGTCTCAAGGATAGGAAGAATTTTCATTCGTTCCCCTAGTTATGTAACATGCAGGAAAGAGTTCTGGTCAAATTGCTTGTCTAAATCAATTAGTGTGTTTTCAACATCCACTTGTCCATATCAATCAATGTATTCTCCACCCACTCAGATTGGTTAGCAAATTGTTCAATGTTAGGTCTCAGGTGGTGGATGCATGGTCCCAACTTGACCGTGAGTCTAATTTTAGTTATAACCCCATGAGGGTCATATTTCCATATAAAGTTGTTTCTGAATTTGATCTGTTGTAGTATCCTGTCGACCTCTGGTCTAGCCTCTCTATTGTTGCAAATGAATGGGCCCAATTGGTTTTTCACCTTGAACTGGGTTTTCTTCCTAGCAGATAGGAAGTGTACCTCATTAGAATTGATGATTTTTCTAAAATGTTCAAGGGCAAATATGCTCATAGGGAGGTATTTTGGCAATTTATAAGGGGCTAACTCGAAGCCATAAACTTTGATCTCAGTGTGGTTTTGGTAGAGGTACCAGTCTCCCACCTTACTGTAAATTTCTAATTGTAGCAATCTCTTGATGTCTTGGCTGATTCTAGGCTGAGTATTATAAGTCAACATGTTCATGACAGGGTATACAAAGGAATCTATGAAGTCTTTGTAGGTGAATGTTGTGGAAAAATTCTGGATCAAGGGTGTCCAGTAGATCACTGATCTCTCCTCTGCCTTGCTTTCTAACTTTTGGATGCTCACAGGGAACTTATCTGTCTAGTAATACAAAAACATATAAAACAACACTGAAGGGTATTTGAAAATTATTTCAGTGGGTAGTCTGATGAATTTTTAATGCATTCTGTCTCCAATGAACTGAGCATAATCATATATGATAGCAGGAGGCTTGCTTGGAGTGAAAATGGATAGGAAGGCCAGGATGACCTCATCCACATGCTCATCCGATGTGTATCCTAGGATGCATGAGAGCATGGTGATTATTTGTCTGCCAGTTTTTTAGAAAATGGTGGAAACATAGGGTGGGGCATCTGTAGGAGTATGGCGGTCTTCAATGATGAAATTCTGGAATATTTTCTTGATTTTCACTTGGTCTAATGTGATGTATAAGTCCAGTAAGTTTCCAATGGATAGAGGGGTCTGATTAGGGCTAGATTGGATTTGTAGCATTTGGTTGATTGAATCAGGTGTAATGGTGAATAACAACTCATGGTTTGGGGCAACAATAGCCTTTTGGCTTGGGAGATAACAGGCATGACAAAAATGAACAATATCTGGGAATAGGTGAACTTCTGGGAATATGTATTTGGGTAAATTGGATTCCCAAAGGTGTATGTCATCTACATGGTTTAGAAACATATCCTTACTCCAACAGTGGAGCTTCAGAAGGTGGGCTAGAGTTGTAGTGTCTCTTATTTGGAAATCCCTATCTGCTAGGGCCAAATGGTGAATGTCTGGGTGAGGGGTTGACACAGGTCTGACATCCAGAGACATCTGGGCAGACATCTTTAGGATAAAATGTGGGAATTAGGCTTATACAGGTTGTGGAAGTGAAGCTTTGACAACTCTAGTGGAGTGAAATGGTAGCTTTCAGGTCGGAAAAGAGGGGTTTAGGTATTCAAGGGGGGAATACTCTCAATTTAAGGGAAAGATTAATTAAATTTAATTAATTAATATTTGAATTGACTGTATGCTTTCAAATTGAGATGTTCATTCTGGTTTTTTGTCAAAATACTTGGAAATGGTGGTATAGGCTGCAAACTAGTTTCAATGGTAGCTGCAGAGGGTACTGTGGCTTCTGTTGTGCACTGGATGGCTTATTGGGGCATCCAGAGCGTGTTTGGGAGGTAGTTGGCGATGAAATTTGGTTGCAGAGGCTCAAGGTGGTGCAAGAAGGCTTAGGAAGCTTTCTCAGAGTGAATGAGTGAAAAGGGTGAAAATGAGCATCTTCGGCCTTTTAACCAGCAATGGTTAGAATTTGGTGCGGAATTCATAATGAACAGTGGGTGGTTTCGGCTTTTGGCGGGGAGGCGGTTTCAAGGGCTAGCACATCACTTTTGGCAGTTGGGCGGTATTTCCTTGAGAGCACTCGAGTTCACCTAGTGTTGCCACATGACCGAAGAGGGCCCGAGCAAAACCGTGAATCTCAAGTGCTCTTGGGTGGCTAAAGTTCGGCAAGGGAATTAGCGCGATATGAATGCGCTCCGTCAGATCTGGGGGTGGAAGATCGGACAACTATCACACGGTGGACCTGCACGGAGGGAATAGGTGCAGAGATTTGCAAGCCCCGGGGGATTAATTACAACTAATTGTAATTAATTAATGCTTGAAGTATAGTGCATATGTCTCTGCCTTCAACTTCCCATTCCTCATCTTTATCTCTTTGAATCTGCCTTTGATATCCTTTTCCCTGTCAACTAGCCAGGCAAAGGAAGAAACCTCAACAATCTGTTGTCTCTCTATCATTTGTGTGTTGGAGGTTGATGGCTGCTGTGTTTCACCTGATGCAGCTGCTTCTTTAGTTCTCTGCCCCATTGCCTCATTGTCATTTATTTCCTCTGATGCAATTTTCTCTTCCTGTTCAAACACATGATTCAACTTGGGCCTCTTTCTTAGCTCAAACAACTCATTTGTATTGTGCATGGCAGAGCTGGATGCCTCCTCCCTGTTCCTCTTAGGATTCTTATCCTCATTGGCTGGGGTCTGAAGGATAGGAAGAATGTTCATTGGTTCCCCTAGTTATGGATCCTGCAGGAAAGAGTTCTGGTCAAATTGCTTTTCTAAATCAATCAGTGTGATTTCAACATCCATCTGTCCATATCGATCAATGTATTCTCCACCCACTCAGATTGGTTAGCAAATTGTTCAATGTCAGGTCTCAGGTGGTGGATGTATGGTCCCAACTTGACCCTGAGTCTAATTTTAGTTATAACCCCATGAGGGTCATACTGCCATATGAAGCTATTTTTGAATTTCATCTGTTGTAGTAACCTGTCGGCCTCTGGTCCAGCCTCTCTATTGTTGCAAATGAATGGCCCAATTGGTTTTTCACCTTGAACTAGGTTTTCTTCCTAGCAGATAGGAAGTGGACCTCATTAGAATTGATGATTTGTCTAAAATATTCAAGGGAAAATATCCCCATAGGGAGGTATTTTGGCAATTTATAAGGGAATAACTCACAGCCATAGACTTTGATCTCAGTGTGGTTTTGGTAGAGGTACCAGTCTCCCACCTTGTTGTTATTTTCCAATTGTAACACTCTCTTGATGTCTTGGTTGTTTCTAGGCGGAGTATTAGAAGTCAACATGTTTATGACAGGGTATAAAAAGGAATCTATGAAGTCTTTGTAGGTGAATGTTGTGGAAAACTTCTGGACCAAGGGTGTCCAGTAGATCACTGATCTCTACTTTCCCCTAGTGTCCAACTTTTGGATGCTCATAGGGAACTTATCTGTCTAGTAATACAAAAACATATAAAATAGCACTGAAGAGTACTTGAAAATTCTTTCAGTGGGTAGTCTGGTGAATTTTTCATGCATTTTGTTTGCAATGAACTGAGCATAATCATACATGATAGCAGGAGGCTTGCCTCGAGTGAAAATGGATAGGAATGCCAGGATGACCTCATCCACATGCTCATCTGATGTGTATCATAGGATGCATGAGAGCATGGTGATTATTTGTCTGCCAATTTTTGAGAAAAAGGTGGAAACATAGGGTGGGGCATCTGTAGGAGTATGGCGGTCTTCAATGATGATATTCTGGAAGATTTGTTTGATTTTCACCTGGTCTAATCTGATGTATAAGTCTAATAGGTTTCCAATGGATAGAGGGGTCTGATTAAGGCTAGATTGGATTTGTAACATTTGGTTGATTGACTCAGGTGTAATGGTGAATAACAACTCATGGTTTGGGGCAACAATAGCCCTTTGGCTTGGGAGATAATAGGCATGACAAAAATGTACAATATCTGGGAATGGGTGAACTTCTGGGAATATGTATTTGGGTAAATTGGATTCCCAAAGGTGTATGTCATCTACATGGTTTAGAAACCTATCCTTACTCCAACAGTGGAGCTTCAGAAGGTGGGCTAGAGTTGTAGTGTCTCTTATTTGGAAATCCCTATCTGCTAGGGCCAAATGGTCAATGTCCAAGTGAGGGGTTGACACAGGTCTGACATCCAGAGAGGTCTGGGTAGCCATATTTAGGATAAAATGTGGGAATTAGGCTTATACAGGTTGTGGAAGTGAAGCTTTGACAACTCTGGTGGAGTGAAAGGGTAGTTTGCAGGTTGGAAAAGAGGGGTTTGGGTATTCAAGGGGGGGAATACTCTCAATTTAAGGGAAAGATTAATTAAATTTAATTAATTAATATTTGAATTGACTGTATGCTTTCAAATTGAGATGTTCGTTTTGGTTTTTTGTCAAAATACCTGGAAATGGTGGTATAGGCTACAAACTGGTTTCAATGGTAGCTGCAGAGGGTACTGTGGCTTCAGCTGTGCACTGGATGGCTGAATTGGGCGTCCGGAGCATGTTCGGGAGGTAGTTGGTGGTGAAATTTAGTTGCAAAGGCTTAGGGTGGCGCAGGAAGGCTTAGGAAGCTTTCTCAGAGTGAATGAGCGAAAAGGGTGAAAATGAGCGTCTTCGGTCTTTTAACCAGCAACAGTTAGAATTTGGCGTGAAATTCATAATGAACAGTGGGTGGTTTCGGCTTTTGGCAGGGAGGTAGTTTTGAGGGCCATCACACCACTTTTGGTAGTTGGGCAATATTTCTCTGAGAGCACGCGAGTTCGCATGGTGCTACCATGTAATTGAAGAGGGCCCGAGCAAAACCATGAATCTCGCGTACTCTCTGGCGGGTAAAGTTCGGCAAGGGAATCAGCACGATATGGATTTGACATCAGCACGATATCAAATCTGGGGGTAGAAGATCGGATAGCTGTCGTGCGGTGGATTTGCACAGAGAGAATAAGGGCGGAGATTTGCAGGGCCTGGGGGATTAATTACAACTAACTGTAATTAATTAATGCACAAATGGGGATTAAAATATAATGAATGAGTTTATGGAGTGGGATGAGGGTTAAATGCGGCAGGGTTTGTTAACCGCACTAGGGTGGTGGGTTAAAAGGTTTTTATGTCAGGGAAATATGGTATGGCGGAGTTAATTAAATAATGCGGGGGGAAATAAAACTTAGGATAAAGGGGTTTTATGGGTTTTATGGGTTTTTTAGGTGAAATATGGAAATTAATAAGGGGGAAGGTGATTTTTTCCATGGGGAAAGGGTTTCACACTAGGGAAAAGGGGTTTTGGGTATGGGAATGACCTTTGAAGGGTAATTTGCTAGGGAAATGTGTGAAACCAAGGGGTAAGGGTCAAAATGAAGGGAAAATGGTATTTTAATAGGAAATGATGGGATAATGGGGAAATTAGTAAGCATGTAATGGGGGGTGAAATGAAATGAGGGGAAGTTAATTAAATCAACTTGTGAACATCCTTTCACTTTCATAACTGCTCCTGCACACTGAAACATATGATTAAGCATGATAAGTGTGCTTATGCTTTAACAACCTTGTACTTCTACAACCTTTCTTCTACCTACCCTTTACTTATCCTAACATTTTTTCTTCACTTTATTGGGTGCATTTAAGCTAGCATACCCTTTCTTTCCTTTTTCTTTTGTCAACCAAACTATCTAATTCTAACCTTATATCTTCCAATGGCTCAGATTACGTTGTTGAGCACATTTTATTTCTCTACCTAACTATTGATCTACCAAGATTAAACAGTTTGGCTAGATCTCTTATTCTCTAACTATAAACGTGAAATTTAAAGCATGAACTAGTCAAGATTAAACTATTTAACTATCATGGGTTGTGGCATTTATGACAAGATGCACACAACCATTATTTTGTACATTAAAGTAAAAAGTAGTGGCACTTGGACTTGCACACTTTCATGATCTGTTTTTGTTTGGGGTTCATATTTTTTCATTTTTTGATCTTTTATTATTCTTTTTGTCCTTTGATATTTCTTTTAGGACATACCCTCTTTACATTTTTAAATTTTTAATATGGAAAACATTTTGTAGAAAGCAAAAGTATGTACAATATTATAATACCAACCACAGCCAATTCAAAATTATGGATCCTATTATTATAGGACCCTAACAGTATGAAGCCTCATGTCAGATATTTTCCTTGGCATTAAATTAATGATCAGTTTCATCAAATATGTTTAAATTATTTAAGATTAATATATATTAGAATATTTTTCATCTTGAAAATTATTTTAGTTCAGTTTTATTGACTATTTTTTAATAAATCACTAATAATGTAAATAGGTAAAGTTGGTTAGTAATTTAGATTTTATAAAATTATATTTGTTATATCATTGTATTGGCCTTCAACCCCCAAAAATCTAACTTACTTTAGGTACCATATTGGGAATAAATGGAAGTGCTTACTGAATTATCATAGAATAAAAGTAAAGGTCAAAGTCCAAAGTAAACAATCATGCATTCAATGCTAGGTCAAATGGTGCCCTTTTCTATGCAATAAAACAAATAATTCACAGAAAGTCGAAGTCCAAAGTAAATAATCAAGCCTAGTGAGCTTGTTTTCTTCAAGAAGCCAATTGTCAAATTGTGGAGTCAATAAACCCTAAGTGTTCTCACTCAAATTTTCTACCTACTTAAGTAGTTTTTCCTTGAAGAATTCTTCAAATGCCTTGGCAATGGAGGCTCATACTATTTCATAATCATTGGTTAATGGAGTTCCTAGAATTCCTAAACTCAACTGAAATATAGGTTTATTTTTATTCTTCATTTTGAATAGTTGAGTCCCATTTTCTGTTGGCCTCTCGGGCACAACCCCATTCCCTTTTTTCCTACTACTCGATTGCAGAGTGCTTATCAGAGCCTTCAAAGCACGGCTTGGAGAAATTTTATTCACTAACAAAATTTCTCCTACCTCAGCTGGTGTCATACAACCCCCTACCTAAAAAGCCTCTTCAACCTGACATAAAAGCTTATGTTCTTTGATACCCAAATAATTGTCTGCCAAGATTTTGAAAGAAGAAAAGGTGCAATGAGGAAAGTAAATATGCATATCCATTCTCTTAGGTCTCAAAAGGGCGAGATCCAATATATTTTTATTATTTGTGGTAAACGCTATAATTTTCTCCTCACCACAGCTAAACCAAAGACCATCAATAAAATTCAACATCCCTGACACTGTAACTATTCCACTCTCATGTCCATCATCATTATCACCATCATTTCCCTGATGTCTCTGTTCTTCATCGTTCACACTGTTGTGCCTTGGAATATCCAAAGAAGAATCAATATCCTCAATCACAATAATAGATTTATTGCTTGTCTGCATCAAAAGCATCCCAATTCCCATTTATCATTCACCTTCATCAATTCTAGGTCTTAGATATCATTTTCAAGCTCATAATAAGCTCTCCAGCCTCCAATAATCCTTTTCTCAATGTTATAATTCGAGTTGAGCTGATGAGGAAAGTCAATACCCAAGTATTTATAAGAAGAAACCTTCTCTAAACAATAGTTATCATAGACAAAACTGCCATCGGTGGTCCTTTTTTATTTAATTATCATGGCTTTAGTCTTTTTAGTATTAACTATCATATCCATCTTGGAGCAGTAGACATGAAAAGTCTTAAGATGCTTGTATAGGTCATCATGGATTTTTTCAAGAAGAATGATATCATAAGCATAAAGGAGAAGAGTAATGATTATACCACCAACATCGGTGCCCTTACAACCAACAGTTTCTAGACACTCCTCAAGATTATCGATGTAAATGCCAAAAAAGGAAGGGGATAGGGGACACCCTTGCTTAACCCCGATATTTAATTTTATATATTTAGACCACTCTTCGTTGGTCTTGAGATTAGCAATGACAGTCTCATAGAGGCAAATCACAAAAATCCTCAGTTTACGAGGAACCATGATCTCTTCAAGTCTCTCCCAGAGCTTATCTTGAGGAACAATATCAAAAGAATTTCTAAAGTCCACAAAACAATAGAAGAGATCAAATTTACTATTACAACATTCCTCTGCAATGATCCTAAGAGGAACAAGATGGTTTATAGTCTAGTGATGTCTCCTAAAACTAGCTTTCCCTTTATCTCTTTTACCATGGTTTTCAAACCAAAGGCTAAGCTTCTTTTCCAAAATGAGCCCATATAGCTTGGCTAGGATGTGGCTAATCATAATGGTCTTGTAGTTAGAGGGAACGCTTTTGTCCCCATTTTTAAAGATATGCACAATAAGGCTTTGCGTCCAAAGCTTAGGGAAGCCATATTGTGCAACCAAATTGAGAAGCTTGTGGAGATGAGGAGTGAGGATAGATATTCCCATTTTAAAGATCTCAGCTTGGTATCCTTCAATATCTTTAGCTTTACCATTAGCGAGCTTATTAATCCTAGACTCAACATCTTCCAGGGAAAATATATCATCCCTAATAGGAGTGTTTAATATGGTTCCCATGGTGTCTGGAGAGTCATACAACCTCTTAAGATAGTTGTCCCAATTTTCTAGGGGGAAAGAATGATTATTTTTAGTTTTACGAACAAGCACATTTCGCCAAAACTTTCTGGGCACAACTTTACAAAGGTGGAGAAGATGCTCTTGTATCTTATTAGTATATGAACTCTTCTTCCTCTTGTTGAGATCTTTGTATATACTTATATTCTGGATCTTAATGATTTCATTCGGAGAGTCTTTTATCACTTTCCTAGCAATTTACAGTCTTTGTCATACCAAGGGTTGGAGGTTATATTTTTATGCTTATATGAAGTCTCATTAGAGAACTTGCTAATGGTAGTGGAAAGGGTAGTAGTAAAATGGTAATAAATTTGATCAATGTTGTTATTATAAGTCAGGGAGCCTAAATCCCTTTCTAAATCCCTTAAGAAAAGGTCTAAACTACTTCTATCGAAGCAATTGTGTCTTTTGATTTCACTGGTCTCTTACATGTGGGTGTTGTGCATAACAAGATTGAGGGATAAAGACAGAGGCCTGTGGTACTCGTTAAGTAGCTCAAAGTTTGTAATACGGTTGAGGACATGGGTGTCAGAAATCGCATAATCCACGACACTACTACCCAGCCCATGGAAACAAGTCATTTGACCATAGAGAGGCCACTTTTTAATACCATTACAAATGATTAGGTCCTGGGAACTACAAAGTTTGAGGAGCTCGGTGCTAAATAAGTTCTTGATTATGTCTTCAGAGTTTCTCTTGAATCTATTCGCTAAGTTACTATATTCATCAAGCCACAATGATTTGAAATGAGGGTTTAACAAATTTTTATGCTTACAAGAACCTCTCACTCCAAAGCTTACAAATATATGATCTAGCTTATGTTGACAATTGCGGAACTAAGTACTTGAAATAGGTGTATTTCTTTGTTTGTTTTCAACTATTTAAGTGATTTAAGTTGATTTGTTTCTGCTGATATTAAACACACATAATCACCATATAATGCAGCAAATAAACATCAAATCATAACAACAAATTTAATCTAGGAGTTCACCTGAATATCGTGGGCTACGTCTCCTTGAGATTTTGTCATCTTGACTTGGCTCTTTGGGATTATGGCAAAGTTTCTTTTACAAGTTCCACACTCAACTCCAAAGGTTACTGAACTGAACCAATGGGCTTAGAAAACCATCTATATCCCTGTCATGGTTGTCATCATTCTGCAAACAGATCTAAGATCCCTTAGACTTGATTCCTTCAATCGGTGCACTAAGATTCCCTGAGCTTCTTAATGGCACTAACTCCTTTAGAATCTTCAATTGTCTCTGAAACCTCTTCTACTATCTCCAACACATATCAGACATCAACAATAGACTATTCATTTGCTCAAAATGAACATTTCATCCCCAATCTAAGCCTTCCTCCACGGCTGGCACTAGGTTGCCTAAAAATTCGTTGTAGCATCTTGGCATTTAGAAGTCTTCAGATGCTTCTTTAAACCCTTGGAATGGATTCAAAAGGTTCATTACAGTTAGGAATGACTGTTGGTTCACTGAGAACGAATACTGGTAGCTCCTGCAACTGCCTCCAACCGTTGGTGGCCCTAAGCTCCAAAATCTCCCTAGATGAAATTCTCCTTGAAAATGGCTTCTTCAAATTCTTTGGACTATTCCATTTGCTTCAAAAGGCTTCAATTAGCCTAGCTGGCCTCTTGCTTCACTCTCTTAGGTCGAAAACTTCTCCTGGAGTGCCTTTTGGCAATTTTCCCTAGAGATCCTCCTCCAAATCTGGAAGAACTCTAGTTAGGGCCACCAAATCTGGCAGCAGACCCAAAAATAGCAGAATCTGCCAAATTTACTGCCAATTGCTAACCGTTGGAACTAACCGTAATCGTCAGCTTCGGGCGCGCATGTGACAGGTATAACCCGACAGTTAGGGATAAGGCTATTGGGTTGGTGGTCATCACACAAACCACGTGGTTTGTTTCAATCGGCAGTTACATATAACCATGTGACATATTTTGGGGACCACTGGCGGGTAAGACCGTTGGCAGTCCTAACCCCCAAACTTCAAATGGTTATAAAATAAATATACACCGCGCCCGTTGAATGTTAAGAAACAATGTAGAGTGGAGTTGGTAGCGTGCAGTCTTGTCTTGCTGGAGGTCATGGGTTCGATTCCATCAGACCCCCAACAAATTTTACCATACCATTCCAGGGCCATGTGGTGGCCTCTGGGCTTACCACGTGTCAGCTCCTAATTGGTCATCCAAAAGGAATATTCTAGGGAGTATTCCAAGGAATATTCCTTGGAATATTCTTATTTTAATATTTCCCAAAAATCAATTTATTCTTGGAAATTGCAGTTTTCTGGATTTTTTTCAAATTGCGATAAGTCCTTCATATGGTGTCAATTTTTCGATCCATTCATAGTTCCGGAATCAGGAAGACAATATCTATCCGGTCGTTTAGGTTCAACACTCTTTCAAACACTTTAAAATTCAAGCTTTCATTAAAGTCCTAGATCAACATCTGATCACTCCTCCCCATTAGGAACCTTTGGACCCAAAAAGAATGATATATTGATCTAAATAGTAGATTAGAGTAACAACACCCTCTTCTTTCAGCCTCCATACACTTACCTTCATGGCTAGTGCCTTTTAACCAAAACTCGAAGGTAGTCGACACTTCCCTTCCTAGATGTGCTTGTCCTCCTGTTAAGAACTGTCTTCCTTGATCATTGATCCAAGGTGGCTCAACAAACATGAGATTACATCTTCTCAACAGATATTATGAATGCTACTACAAATCTTCTTTTGACATCTTGTCATAATACAAGAAAACAACTTGACGACATAAATTCTTGCTCCATCAAAAGGAACAAATTTCGCATCATGTGAAACATCATCATGTCTTTACATCTTGTATACAAATGTTTGACTAAATCCCAAGCCGACAAAAGCATTCCCTTTCAACGATTGACCCTTCAAGTCAATCATGTACAAAACGAACTTTAACAATTCTTTTACAAAGATGAAATACTTCATCATTATCTCCCTTTTACAATCTTGGAGACCAAATCAACTCTTCCAAGTCGACATGACATTACATGCATGTTTAAACAAAACAATATGATGGTCGATATCTTTCCATCAAGTCAATTACATACATGTTCAAATACAAGGAAATCATTAACATCCCTATGTTCATACATTCCATTCTCATGCATGTATTTGATTCTTAAACTTTCTCTTAAGCACAATCATAAGTACAAGATCCTCGATCAGATGTACATGTGCTTTCAAAGCTGAAATGAATATAATTTTGTTGCAATAAAGTGAGTCTACATACTCAACTTTTCCATCCCGTAGCTTGCATTCCATTAACAAAGAAATGCAAATAGATGTGGCACATTTCTTTTCACATCAAAAGACATGTAACTTTAATTGGATAAGAACTCTAACCATTTCTTACCAATCCACACCAAAGGTGCTTCCTTTAACTGCACATCAACATCAACATGTGGATCATTCTGAAACACCTCGATTATGGAAACTTCCTTTCCATTCTTACCATACTCTTTTTCCACTTTCTTCAAATTTCGTAGAAGCATTGTTGGATTCAAAGTCCAACACCTTTTAGCAATATGTCCTTGCTTATGGCAATAAGTACAACGCATGTTCATCTTCTTGAAAACATAATTTTCCTTGTCCGATGGACCTTTGGTTTCTTGCCTTCTTTCGTTCAAAAGCTTCCTGTATGTGGCCATTCTCTTCCAACATCTAGAAACACTATGGTTAACCAAACCACAAAAGGAACATGCAATTATTTTCCAATGCTTATGTCAAAATTTACCATGCTTAACATAATCAAAAGAAGTGTAACGGAAATCAGATTTATACCTTTCTCTTTCACCTTCATTACCTTCATGAGGAGGTGAATCAAATGAAGAAGTAGCTCCCTTTGGAACACCATCAATCTCTTCAATTCTTTTAGAGCTTTCACAACTTTCTGGTTCAAGTGCATGCTTATGAACACCTTCTTCTTGCAAATGATGTTTCAAACAATTGCATTCCCCAAGAATACAATCTTTACAAACTTGAGGTAGGGAACTTGAAATGAAACTCCTTCTAGGAACTGTTTCAATTGCCTTCATGACTGCTTTGGAACTTTATCCATAAGATTGTCCATAGCCAAGACCCAAATACTTAGGCCTTTCCTCAACCATTATCTGCTCAACAATACCATGTGCATGTTTTCCCAATCCTTTTCCTTCATAGCCCATTTTTTACATCAACTTGGACCCTATGCCTCTTGTATGTTTTTCAAAAGAACCAACATAAACATTCTTAGAGGAAATTGAAGACAAACTAGAATTGTTTACCTCTTCTTCAAGCTGATACTTGACTAAGGCTTCTTTGGCAGCAAGGAGCTATGTCTCCAACATCAAGAATGGTAAGAAGAACATCAAGAATGGTAAGAAGATTTTCATCTTCCTTTGGTTCAAGCGCCTGTGGAGTTGGGATGGTGTGAGGTACCGGAGTCCCGACATTCTCAACAGACTCAAAACCCCCCACATTACTTCCCGTGGTGTCAATACCTCCCCCGGGGTGGGTTCTGGTTTATCGCATGCCCTTAAAGCCTGGAGTGGTTTTTCGGAGTTGGGAGCGATTCCACTCACCACGCAACATGTGGCCAAGGTTAGGGAGAGAATACTACCCTCATCATGCGGTAATTCTCTGTGATTTTGGTTCATGTGATATGATCCTCCACCGTTGGATCAGGCGAGGAGAATCAACGATCAGGGAACAACGTGCATGTTGGTGGGTCTGGGTCTTTTATCACGCGGTGGGTCACAAGGTGATCGCGTGGTAATTCTTTGTACTTTTGGTTCATGCGATATGATCCTCCGTTGTTGGATCAGGCGAGGAGAATCAACGGTCAGGGAGCAATGTGCATATTGGTGGGTTCGGGTCTTTTATCGTGCATGTTGGTGGGTCCGGGTCTTTTGGCCTTTTACGCATTGTTTATTTTGGATTTGAGTTACTTCGGGTCTGTTGTTTAGGTCTTTAGGACCTAGTTGGCGGGTTTTTCATTTTGGTCAAGCTTTTACCTAGGGCTAAAAGGTTTAGCCTGTGGTTGTTTGTATTTTATGTAATTTTACCCTTTGCACATTTTGAATAGAAGGCACGACTCTTGCATTAGCAAAAAAAAAAAGGTATTGTTTAGCATGCCATGAATGCACGTGATATGTCATAAGTTCATTGAGTGAAGCCCCCATGACACACACAGACACACATAAGTGTTTATAATCCATACATGGAGTGTCGACAATGGAAAGAGTTCTTTATCAATAGTTATAAATAAAATAAATAGACATGGATAGATTTGTATCCCACGACTATGAATGGAGGACCATACAATATTTTTCTTAGGTTCAATTGGAGGAAACTCAACAATTTATTTTTTCTCTAATTGTACAAGGGAAATTGGTTAATTTAGTGGACACTTCATTGAGGAAAGTAGGGTGTTTAAACCCTTCTTCCCCACTTGAATCCAACCTACATTTAATTTTGTATCCAATAGATTATCATTCGATGAGTAGGAGTTCTAGTCTTCAGTTTCTTCCTTATCTTCCTGATCTTCCCAAGAAGTTTTGTTTCCAACCTTTTTCCTTGGGGATTCAAGAAGGGATCCAAAATTCACTGGGGTAAGTTGTGCCCCAATTGTCATTGAATATGGAGGGTTTTCATACACTTCTTCTTGATTGTTTTTTGTTTCCTCCAGTGAATCTTCTTTGACTATAACTTCTTCGAGTTTTTCCTCTACTTCTTTCTTACCCTATCTCTTCTTCTTTGTATTCCATATAATGTTCGATCTGAGCTCCTTCCCACCATTTGGGCCTCCGATTATTTTTCTGGTCTCTGTTATTCTGCAACTACTTTGGGCAATTTTTTATTGCATGCCCTATTTCATAACAAGCTCAACATCAAAATGAAACATTTTCATATTCAAGCTTTTGTATCCACACATATTCTAGAGTTATCAGTTTAATCTCAGTAGGAAAACGCTTGTTGAAGTCTATACCAACACATATACAATCATAAGTGGTTTTATAAAAAAATTCAGATTCTAGGTTGCGACAATAAAACTTGTTTAATACATTACCAATGGAAGATAATTTTGGGAGGTTCCAAATATGTAGGGGGGGGTTCAGGAGCCTTACCCAAAAAGGAACCATGGATATTGACACCATAACTAGATCAAAGGTGGGAGATCAAGGCTGCATAAAAGGCTAGCACTGCCCCAAAACCAGGGCCCAGATTCACAAATATAACACTTATCCTCAATATTATCAAAAACCACAATAAAAAAACCCCAAACCAGAGGGTAAATATTCATATCATCAGTCAAGAGTGGTTTCCATGTATCAGAAATCTACTTGTGAAGATCAGCCAATCGAGGTTGAAATCCATTAAATCTGCAAACCAAACCTTAATCTGCAAAACAAATCATAGGTGAAGGAATCATGTTTCAAGGTAACATTGAGGGCCAAACCTTCTTGGGCAACCGAAAGAACAGATCCATATTTTAAAATGGCATTATACTAGACTGTGCCTTGAGTTTCCATTCCTTCAATAAAAACAAATTTCTTCATTGAATCACTAGAATTCACCATTGATCAATGAGATGAAGAAAACCTAGCCACCACTCATTAGACCTCCCTCTAATGCCAATACGAAGCATGCCTTTTGCAAATATTGTATCAAACCAATTAAATATCATAAGGGATTCGAATAGGAGGAGTAAATGAATTTACCTCATGGTCAGGTTATCAAAATTTAGCTCAAAAACGAAAGTGCACAAAAGTTCTTGAAATTGCCGTCAATTTGAAGTGCTCGTCATTCTCAATCCAAATATGTTTGTTTCACCTCAATATGACACCATATTCTCAAGTTATTGTGTTCTGATCATTTGTCCCAAGAACTAAAAAAGGAGCAGGTTGTTGACTGGGATTTTGTAATACTTGCATCACCCAGGGTGATTGTGCAGGTACGGGCCAACCGGGTGTCACCAAGTGCCAGGTTCTGGTTCATCGATTTTTGGTTGTTTTTTATTAATTGGGCATGGACCAATGAAATGGTTCCACGTGGCCCAATCACAAGTTTCCATGTGGCACCCTAGGAGTGAAAAAAATATTGGCAATGTCAGACAAGTCTCAGCAGGGATCAAACCCTCGACCTCATTGCAAACAATGCTCTGCTCAACTTTTGATCCAAAAATGGTTCTCATTAACCATGGTCGAGAAATTTTATTTAAAGTTTATGTGATTCATATTTGGGGAAAGGGTCAGGGCTAAGCCCTTGGCCACTGGTCCGATGACACCCCACATGACTGTTGGAGCCAAGATCTGAGGGCCCGGGGCTTAGACCCCACCCAAGGTCACATAACCCTCCATATAACATGATAAACCATGGGACCAAGACCGGAGTGGCAAGCGCTAATGTGACGGGCACGAAGATTTGGGGGCCAACCCCGAGTTTTATGGAGCAGGTGGAACCGTGGAAAGGTGGTTAAGGTGTTAGGTTAGTGGGGGCAGGTGTTAGGGCCCAGCCTGTGGCCATATAGCCCAAGTGGCTTTAATTTTCACCCTTAAGTGTTATTGGACGAACTAAATTTCCAACAAATTGCACTAGAAGAGGGTGAAATTGTCACCTCGTTAATGGAAAATAGGGCGGATTTGTAGGACAGTTAGTCCGTTGGTCCGATTGGTAGGACAGATAACAACAAAACTAGATGGAGAACTTGTAGAGCCATATATTTTGGATTTTTTAGTGTTTTGGAGCTCAAGAAGAGTCTACCTAGGGATTTTTGGACATTCTGGATCCATGGTGACCTCTACTTTCTGATTTGAGCACATCTAAAGGAAATTTTTTCTCAGGTTCAAGTTCATGGGTGTATGGGTCAATCATGTTTTTGGAGTAGTTCTTGAAGGTGTTTGAGCATGGAGAAGGCCTTGTAGGGGTTTTATTACCTTCATAAGTTCAAAATTCTATTGCAGTAACTGTTACTTTCAGGGTTCAACTCAGGTTTACTTTTCTCACTATTTCATGTTGAGGAAATATTTTTTTTTTTCTCGTCAATGTGGAATTGTAGTGCTTTCATGCTCATGTAAGCTCATTTTGAGTTGGAGTATAGGGCATTTGTAGGAGACACCTTGTGTTGCTGTTTTATTTGAGATTTCTTTGCAGGAGAACATTTCCTTGAAGCAGAAATGGCCACATTTTTATCAACAAACTTTTATGTACTCTTTTTTCCACTGAATATATGGAGCGGTCTAGCTATGTTGGCAGGTCCGAAGATGTAGCCCAGGAGGGGTGAACTTTGTCAAAAAATCCTTTGTTCTACTCTTCATGTATACCTGTATGAGTTATGTGATGTTGTGTTGCTTATGCTTAAGTTTGCATGTGAAAACTAACTCATAACTTGAAGAGACCTTTTGGAAAGCTTGTTTTTTGTTAAGACCCATTTTTCCTTGCAAGGTGTCAGAATGTTCCTTGTTTGGTTTTGGAGAAGAGGAAATTGATCACCTCCTACATTTTTAGATCAAATTGGCATCAGAGCCTAGTCTAACCAAGTTTCAAGAATGGGCAAGAAGAGTCTCCAAGAGCTAGAAGAGCTGAATTTGTCTCTTCGTATGGAGAACATTGAGTTGAGAAGAATGCAGGAATTGGCTGAAGAGGAGAAGAGGTATATGTGCCTTCAGTTGCAACATGTGCCTGAGGAATAAGTTGCTGAAAGTTCCACTCCTGTGATAGCAAAAGATACCTCAAAAATGAAAACAATATGTGGCCATGGTTCAAATAGTAGTTATGGACCTTATGAGGAAGATGATGCATGTGCATTTTGAAAGCATCTCCAAGATTCTCACCATATGCCAGTTGGTAAAAGTGGGTGGCTAGAGTCATTTGCAATGTCATCATCATCATCAGAAGCTGAAAAGATGAATGGCATGTTTAAGGAGGTAATAAGCATTTCAAGTACAATTCCTTATGTTTATGTTCGTAACACCTCTTTTGTAGCATTTGAGCAACATACCAAAGGCATTGGTATGAAGCTTCTTTCTAAAATGGGTTATGAAGGAGGAGGCCTCAACATCAATGGCCAAGGGATCACCAATCCAATCATGGTTGAAGAGAGACCAAAGTATCAAGGATTGGGATATGGTCAAAGGGAGTTTGGAGAATTCTCTAAATAGCTAGAGGCACAACAATCATCTGAGGATGAGATGTCGCACCAAGATGGTGGTGACAATGTTCATTTGTCTCCCAATCAAGATGAATGCTTGAAGGGACCTTGCATGTCATCATCCACCCCACATTGTCAAAGTTGCATCCCAAGAGTTAGGTATAAATTTCATGGGTGTTTTCCAAATGATGGTAATTTTGACTATTTGTGGAATATGTACCCTTGTACTTTCTTTGATGCGTTTGACCATTGTGTGGTTGTTTGTGATCAATGCATGGCAATTGTTAAAATAATGGATCAGATTCTAGGCATCAAGCATGATGAATGTCCTTTGCATGAGAGGACTTCTTTGTTGGCAAGCAAGAGAAAGTTCTTTTGTACCCATTGCAAGATGCATGTAAATGGAAATGAATGATGTTGGAAATTACATCTGGAGCTTCATTCCAAGAAGGGAAAAGAGGTTGTGCAACCTAATGCAATGGAAGCAAGAGGTGGAAAAGAGGACTCACAACAATCCTAAAGTAACCTTCAAGGCAAAGTTGACGCAAAAGAGAACCCATAAGCCTAGGAGAGACAGAGATTAGGTAAACTGTTTGTAAAGTTGATTTGTAAATTTGTAATTACTTCTTGTTGTTTACTTTCTTGGGTACTTTTGTAAAGTGAATAATAATAGTGACTATGTGAAACAAGTATGCGTTTTTCATTGATGTTATGTATTGGCTTGTTATAAGTCCATATGTTCAAGGACTTTTGGAACGTACAAGTTGTTGTCCAATTTTGTCTTCAAGTTTGTCAAGTACTCACTAATGCAATTATTGAAGATGAAACTTGTTTTGAATAGAATATTTTTTTAAGATTGTATAAGATGACTATGTTTTTGTACGTAAAGCCAATTATGTCATTAAATTTTTGCAGTAGTGTACTTTTGTGTACAAGCTCAATTTGAGGATGGTAAAGCAAGTTTTATGTTGCTTTTGATTCTCAAGATGGAGTCAAGTTTGTCTTCAACAGTTTAACTTCAAGATGAACTTGTTTTGAGCCATGCAAAGATGAGATTAAAGAGAGTGTTTAGAATTCTTAACGAGACAGTGGGTCGTCATGAAGAATATAGGTGAAGTGCCTTGATTGGGGCTTGAAGGGAACCAATTGAAAAGTAAGAATTTTGGATTGAGTTTTTGGGATATTTCGAGATTCAACCTCATTTTATTTACGAGGAGAAGTAAACTTTTGGAGTCCAAAAGTTCCCAGTGGGGAGGTGTGATCTAGTGATCAAATTTTAGCTAAAAAGTTAAAGTGCCTATAAAGTCTTGAAACCTAAATCTAGTCAAAATGCTCATCGTTTTGAATCCAACGACATTCATTTTATCTCAATGTGACACTGTATGCTCAAGTTATTGTGTTTTGATCGTTTCGCCCAACAAATAAAAAAGGAGCAAGTTGTTGACTAGGAAACTGACTGGGATTCCTTATTATTGGCATCACTCGGGGCGACTGTGCAGTTACATGCTAATCGGGTGTCTCCAAGTGGTAGGTTCTGGTTCATTGATTTTTGGTTTTTTTATTGGTTGGGCGTGGACCAATGAAATGGTGCACTGTGGCCCAATCATGAGCTGCCATGTGGCACCCTGGGAGTGAACAAAATATTGGCAAGGTTGGAAAAGCCTCAATAGCGATCAAACCCCCGACCTCATTGCAATTAATGCTCCACTCCACCATTGAGCCACCAATGGTTCTTATTAACCATGGTCGAGAAATGCTACTTAAAGTTTATGCGATTCATATTTGGGGAAAGGGTCAGGGCTAAGCCCTTGGCCTTTGGTCCAGTGGCACCCCATATGATCATAGGAGTCAAGACCTGAGGGCTCAGGGCTTAGCCCTGGCCCAAGGTCACATAAACCTCCATATAACCGATGAGCAAAGGTGTTGGCGTTGATAGACGAGGGGGCTAGGTTGGAGCCCTAGGTCCCAGTCCCATGATAAACCACAGGACCAAGACCAGAGTGGCAAGCCCTAAGGCGACGCGTGCAAATATTTGGGGGCCAACCCCCGGTTTTTGGAGTGGGTGGAACTGTGGCGAGGTGGTTAAAGCGTTAGGTTGGTGGGGACAGGTGTTAAGGCCCATCCCATGACCATATGGGCCATGTGGCCTTAATTTTCACCCTTAAGGGTTATTGGACGAATTAAATGTCCAACAAATTGCACTGGAGGAGGGTGAAATTATAGCCTCGTTAGCAAAAAATAGGGCATATTTGTAGGACAATTAGTCTGTTGGTCAGATTTGGAGGATAGATAACAACAAAACTAGACAAAGAGCTTGTAGAGTCATATCTTTTGGATTTTTCACTGTTTTGGAGCTTAAGAAGAGTCTACCAAGGGGTTTTTGGACATTCTAGATCCAATGGTGACCTCTATTTTATGTTTGAGCACCTCTAAAGGAACTTTTTTTAGGTTTAAGTTCATGGGTGTATGGATCAATCACGTTTTTGGAGTGGTTCTTGAAGGTGTTTGAGCATTGAGAAGGCCTTGTAGGGGTTTTCTTACCTTCAGAAGTCAACTACAACAACTATTACTTTTAGGGTTCATATCAGGTTTACTTTTCTCACTATGTCATGTTGAGGAAATCTTTGTTTTTTCTCTTCAATGTGGAATTGAAGTGCTTTCATGTTCATGTAAGCTCATTTTCAGTTGGATTATAGGATCTTTGTAGGAGATACCTTGTGTTGTTGTTTTATGTGAGAGTTCTTTGTAGGAGAACATTCACTTGAAGGGGAAATAGCCACATGTTTATCAATAAACTTTTATGTACTTGTTTTTCTACTGAATATATGGAGCGGTCTAGCTATGTTGGCAGGCCCAGAGATGTAGCCCGGGAGGGGTGAACTCCATTAACAAATCCTTTGTTCTACTCTTCATGTATACTTGCATTAGTTATGTGATGTTGTGTTGCTTACGCTTAAGTTTGCATGTGAAAACTAACTCAAAACTTGAAGAAACCATTCGGAAAACCATTTTTGTGTTCAGGCCCACTTTTCTTTGCAAAGCATCAAAACGGTCCTTGTTTGTTTTTGGAGAAGAGGAAATTGATCACTTCCTCCATTTTCAAATCACCTGGCCTAGTACCATTGGTTTTCAAGTTGCTTTGTAAAGCGTTTTATGACAGATAAATCCCAAGGGTAATTTATGAAGTCTCGATGTGATATAAGCATTAGGGGAATTTTAAGGTCTAAAATGGGCCTCCTAAGAAAAATGTACAACTAAAATAAAATTTATAAGAACTAATAGGATTCAATATGATGATGTCAACCATACGGGATGATTCACCATTTTTGGAGTAAAAAAGTAAAAAGATTAGAAAATAATAAAATAATAAGACTACTTTTTCAGCTCGTATTTTCAACTTATCTCCCTAAGGTTTTACTCAAATTTCAAGCATGAGTACTCATTGGATGCAAAATTTAATTCTTCATCCAAAGAGTACCCTTGTTGCATAATTTTGATGGAACTTGATACACGAAAAATGAGAAATACATGGAAAAATGTTATTGCAATCACGTTTTTCATGAATTTCTCATTTTTTGTGTAGTAGGGTCCATTGAAAGTATGCAACATGGATACTCCTTGGATGAGGGATCAAATTCTGCATCCAACAAGTGTTACCACTCGAAATTTGAGTAAGTCCATAGGGAGATCAATTGAAAATACGAGTTGAAAAAATAGTTTTTTCTTTCTTCCCTCTAAAATTTGATGATGTAATCTAATCTTATTTTATTATTTCCACTGTTATTTTATAATTTCCTTAGGAGACCCATTTTAGACCTCAAAATTCCCTTAATGGACTTATATATGGCATATAACTAAAGTTTTAGACTCTAAATCTTATTGGTGATTTTCTATGAAGTTTAGGCTTTGTACATGGGCCCAAGTTCTCTACCATATGAGATTATTCTAATATTTAATTACCTAGTGAGAGGTGTTTTATCTAATGTGTTTTCCATGTGCATAGGTACATAATGATCTTGTTAAGGTTTCTTCTCTATATTACAAGATGGGTCAAAATGGGTGCCCTTGATAGACCATTTTACGGTTAGAGGTAATATGGTTTGGTTTTGCATGGTTTCGTCTCATCAATTTTGGAGTATAATTTTCCATAGAAGCTATGTAGTTTTTTTCTTTGATAACATGTTTTTCATTAATGATATGGATAAATTCCTTTTTAATTTTCCATTGTTATGTATGGATATTATACATCCAAATAAATCATTATTTATTGCTTATATTAATTATTTGTGTTATCTTTATTATAATGAATATTTAGTTTTTAATTATTTTTGAAACTTTTATGATACTTTTTTAGTATGTTGGTTAGTTTTATATTCCTATTTACATAAAAAATACTTAATCTCTATGTAATAGGTTCTCTAGAAGAGAGCCTACTTATTACTCTATTTTAAAACTTATCTAGTATTGTTATGATTTGCTTTAAAAACAAACTAAGAATATTAAATGTAGTTTCAAGCATATGACCATGTGGGAAATGATCTTGAAAACATTCTTCAAAAATAAAGGAATATAAGTGCACCATAAAAGATATGATTTAGGAGTCAAGTATAAAATCAAATTTGTTGTTCTTGTTAGATTGCCCATTTCCTTAGATTTCCATTGCTTTTACATCCCATCACATTCATTCAATACATTATTTTTGTGTTTTTTAATTATAGCAAAAAGACACTTTAATATTTCTTGGTTATCCATATTCAATTTTCTCTTCAATTCTTATAATCTCCTATACATTTACATATATAAAATGAATTAATGTTACCATAATTTTGAACATCATGCCAAATAGTAAACTAAACTCTAGATAACCATCAACAGAGTCATTTCATCCATGTCATGGATTTATAAAGAAATGTGTGGAGATGGATTTGATGTTTATCCTTCAAAGACTAAAAATGGATTCATGTCATGTCATGTCCTCTCTATGGTGGTTGGTAAGTATATAGCTTGAATTCAATTTCATCTCTTATTTTAATTCATTTCATTTTCATTGTTGTCACGTCAAACATGGAATTTGTTGCACAACAAGAAGGGAAATGAAGAAATGATGAACTATGCAAGAAATTGCATTTACAAAATTAAATGATCAAAACCCTAGTGTTTTTGCTGATATTTTTTTGTAAATGTATATAAATAAAAGGAGAGAGAAAAAAATACTAGTGTAGTCCCCGAGATAACATCAATAAGAGTGTCCTACATGGAGTCTAGTTGGTCCAATCACTGAAGGAAAGAGTTCTCATAATGCCCTCCACTCTTAATTACACAAGTTAGTAATACCTTCATATGCTTGTACAAGACTACAATTTTGGTGCACTTTGATTCCTTGCTTTTCGCAGAGCTAGTGTATGGAATACGTTTCCTAATTTCTGCATATTCCTCAACATTTGAAGTTTTCTCCCTCTTTATCCTAACTCTATCTTCCATAACCTTGACATCCCTTTACACCACTTTCTAATCCTTGATATGGTATGAGGTGATAACTATGCTTCCATCATGATTTTTTACTTAGTGTACCTTTCTTCTTAACCTCTTGAGGTGCGAATGATTTTTTGTGTTCCATTTAGATAGAAAAAATACTAACCTAAGGAGAGGTAATGTCGCTAATCCACCAACATTCTAATTGAATACTTATCACAAAATTTATTTTTATAATTTGCCAAAATTATTGTACATCATGTAGTTAAGTTTAACGCACATTGTCAAACAGTGAATTGGCCAAATGTAATTTGTCATACAATGTAATGTTTGTTAATGATGCTATATATGAAACTATATACAAACCAATTGATTACTCATAGAACTTGTATGTATCAATATAAGCATAATGAGTACCAATTAGAAATCTATACAGGTGTTTGAGATTGTTTTTTTCTTTATGATTAGGAAATGCAAAAAGTCATGGGCAAGACTAGGAATATCCCTCTCGTCATGAAAATGTTTGAGTCCAAGTCATCATCGTGGATCAATTAGTCCTTGAAACTCTTTTTTTAATACTTTAATTCGAGGTATCAAAGATTGAAAGTCTTACTAGTCAATCTTGTTTGTTTATTTGACCTACATAACAAAAATACCATTTTAGGATAAACACATTTTATGTATTGTTGCTTGTGAAAATTGACATAAATACAATGAAGAACACGAAAATAGATTCACAATTACTACCTAATAATTGAATCAATGAACAAGGTTACCTCTATGGTCATCCAATAAACCTACAGGGTTATGGATAAAGTACTAGTCAAATCCAAACACATACTTCTATCAACACTTGCATGATGGTATCATTATGGATATTAACAAAAAGAACATGTAATTGTATTGTGAATGTAATGTTCTGAATAAAAGAATAAATAAGTTTGAAATCAAATATGAACCTTGATATCATAGATGTTTTCAAAGACATTGAGCTAATTATCACTTTTATTAAATATATTTAAATTAATTAAAATTAATATATATTAAAATATTTATCATTTTGAAAATTATTTTAAATTAATTAAAATTAATATATATTAAAATATTTATCATTTTGAAAATTATTTTTAATAAGTTCAGTTTTAGTAAGTGTTTTTTTAAGTAAATCACCAATAATGTATTTGGATTTTATAAAATTAAGTTTTTTATATCGTTGTATTGGCTTTCAACCCTCAAAAACCTAACTTACTTTAGGTACCATATGCAAGTGCTTACTGGAATTTCATAGAATAAAAGTAAAGGTCAAAGCCAAAGTAAACAATCATGCATTCAATGCTAGGACAAATGGTATAGAATAAACAAATTAATTCACAAACAGTCAAAGTCCAAAGTAAATAATCATGCTTAGTGAGCTTGTTTTGTTCAACCAGCCCCAAGTGTTCACACTCAAATTGTCTGCCTACCTAAGCAGTTTTGCCTTGAAGACTTCTTCAAAGGCCTTGGCAATGGAGGCTCATACAATTTCATTAATCGCTGGTTAATGGAGTTCCTGGAATTCCCGGAACCGCTCATAGCGAGGTACGGCACCACCGAACACTTTCTTTTCACCAATGCTAATGTTCATGGACTACACCTAATTCACTTTTCCTTACTTAGTTTGTGTTTCGCAACCAAGCAATATTGTGTTTAGCCTTTATACTAATGAACACCCATACTCATTCATTATCATAAGCAATTATAAAAGAGAACAACAATTTCACAGTATAAAGGGAGGGGAAACTCCCTGAACGATGAGTCTGCCCAATAATATATTAAGAATATTAGTTTACAATACACAAGTATGTCTTGGCAAGACCAAGTCCCATACTTAGCCAAATTTACATCAATACAACTTTCGTGCACTCCTTGCACGATGGGCGGGTGCTCACCCGAGCCACCAAGACACCCTCGCCAAGTCCCGACACAACGACACAACCGCACATCCAACCCGGGCACGTCTTGCCCAACACCTTCACCTCTCACCGTGAGCGATTCCAACAAGTGCGTATCACCAAGGAGTGCGCATGAGCTATGCGCTCAACTCTCCTCTAGAACTGCGCACTTCCTATCTCTCCAAGAGCGAAGATTGATGTGTTGATTGAATTGTCGAATGAGTTTGAACGCTCCTCCAATGCATGTATATAGTCATCGTGGGGTGTGGGTGGGCTGCCCAGCCGACCGCCCACACACCCCTTCATCGCATCGTTTGGGCGCTCTTTCAAGTCGGCCTCACCCCATCATCGTAGGTCGGCCACCCCCTATCGTTCACCGCTCCAAGCGCTATATAAACTCCAACGCTCTTCCATTATCGTCGCACCTTTCGTCGCATATGTGTCGCCTCCGTCGCACATCGCAACTCGTCCGTGTGCGCTCGCCCGGGTCGTGCACTGCGCGCCCACCCATTCACCGCTGTAAGGACCTGCAATCCTTGGCGCATCCACCCGAAGTGCGACCGCGGGTAGACAAGGTGCGCACGCAGTTGGGAGATGAAGTGCGACTGCAGTTGAACATACATGCGAGTTCAGACTTGTGCGAAGGCGTTGGAGAACAATGCGAAGGCATGAAGGAGGACGAGCTAATGTTTATATACGTTGGATCATGGCTTAAACGTTATGGAGGCCGACCTATGTTTGAGAGGAGTCGACGATATGTTTGGGCGTGTTTACAATGGCGTTTGGGGCGTTGGGTGAGTCGGCTGGGCAGCCAGACTTCACCCACGCTTGGATATATATTAGTGGAGCGTTCGCTCTCATTCATCATCGAACAACTTCGCTCATCTTATGAGGAGAAGGGCGCAGAAAAGAGTGCGTGGTGCAGATTGAAAAGGAGAAGGCGCAGACTTGGAGATGCGCCCATTCTTGGGCAAGGCACACGGCACAAGTTCGGTTATCGGTTGAGAAGGGCGTGCACGGGTGTGTGGCGCCCGCATTGTGCGACGACTTGGCGTGGGTGTCTTGGCGACTCGGGTGAGCGCCCGCCCATCGTGCAAGTGTGCACAGAGACTTGTTGGCGTGTTCAGTTATGAATGAAATTGTGTCTCGATTGAAGGCGCCCGTGTGTGGCGACTTGGAGGCACGCCCAAGTTGGGCAAACGACACAATCGTGAGATGAAGGTTGGAACCGGAGGTCGTAGAGTTGGGCAGGCGGTACTACGTGTTGTTCACATGATTTGGGCATTTGTCAAAGGTTGGCAAGTGGGACTGCGTGTGGGCAGGTGTACACGGTTTGGGCGTTTGTGACCAAACAAAGAGTGAACCGGCGAAGATGTGGGACGAGGTGAACGAAGGGTTGGAGAGTCATGCGGTGACTGTGCGGAGGTGCCGACGAGCTGGGCAACTAAGTTTTCCGAAGTTGGAAATTTGGCTAAGTATAATTTGGGGTTTCCCAAGGACTTAGTCTGTACTTTGTAAAAGTGGAAAAATTATATATATTGATATTTGGGCAGACTCATATTGCAAGGAGTTTCCCCTCGCTTTATACTATTATGCATTTCTCTTTTTTAATGTTGTTGATAATGAATGTGTATGGGTGTTCATTGGTATAAAGGAACATTAATAATACTTGGTAACGAAAATAAAACTAAGTATGGAATGTTAAGGCGTAGTCCACGAACATAAGTATTGGTGAAAACAAAGTGTTCGATGGTGCCGCACCTCGCTATAAGCGGTTGAAAGACTACCGCAGGTGTAGGGGCATGAAAACCGTGCCCGTGCGCGTGTGCCCATCCGCGTTTACTCCAACTCGCGCGCCGTGCGGCCCAGCTCGCCCGCGCCCAACCGCGCCCAACCGCCCAACCGCACCCGGCTAAACTCGAGGACCTTACACTCCCCCTTAGGGTTTTTTGAAATGCAACATTGATGGGGACTCAAAAGGCAACCTGGGTATTGCTAGTTTTGTAGGGGTGTTAAGGGATGAAAATGGCTGCATCCTTTTTATTTTTCATTGCCATTTGGGAAGAGCTACAAACAATATGGTGGAATTAATGGCACTTGAGAAATGTTTAGAACTCCTGAAGCAAGAAAATCTCCAGAATATAATAATTAAAGTTGATTCTGAGTTAATCATTAACTCGGTCAAGAGAATCTGTTATGGCACGGAGCCAGAAAAAGTCTCAAGACACTGGAGGTTGCTTCAGGTCTTTCAAAGGATTCAGTTTCACCTTCTGTGCTTGCGTACCGTGAGTTTTACTCATGTGCGAAGGATGAAAAATAAATTGGCGGACATTCTAGCCAATCAAGGGGTGCTCTGCACCAAAAGTAGGGTCAAGTTGAGTTGGCAAGAGATGCCTCAAAATAGATTGAGGGAGCATTGTCTCAATCAGGCGGATGAGGATAGAACATTATTTCGAAACAGAGTCGCAAAGACAGGGTCTAGTTGATTCGGATTCAATATGAAGTGTTATTTTAGAAGTGATGTTACAATTGGGATGCAGGTCTTTGTCTGCCTCCTCAGCCTAGGTAAGCACAAACCCAAAAGTCTCAGGTGGAAGTGGCTCGACAAACAGTGGTTCTCGGATGACCGGACGGAGAACATCAAGAATGGTAAGAAGATTTTCATCTTCCTTTGGTTCAAGCACCTGGGGAGTTGGGATGGTGTGAGGGACCAGAGTCCCGGCTTTCTCAACAGACTCAAAACCCCCCGCATTACTTCCTGTGGTGTCAATACCGCCCTCGGGGTGGTTTCTGGTTTATCGCATGCCCTTAAAGCCGGGAGCGGTTTTTCGGAGTTGGGAGCGATTCCACTCACCACGCAACACGTGGCCAAGGTTGGGGAGAGAATACTACCCTCATCATGCGGTAATTCTCTGTGCTTTTGGTTCATGTGATATGATCCTCCACCATTGGATCAGGCGAGGAGAATCAATGGTCAGGGAACAATGTGCATGTTGGTGGGTCTGGGTCTTTTATCACGCGGTGGGTCACAAGGTGATCGCGTGGTAATTCTCTGTGCTTTTGGTTCATGCGATATGATCCTCCGTCGTTGGATCAGGCGAGGAGAATCAACGGTCAGGGAACAACGTGCATATTGGTGGGTCCGGGTCTTTTATCATGCATGTTGGTGGGTCCGGGTCTTTTGGCCTTTTACGCATTGTTTATTTTGGATTTGAGTTACTTCGGGTCTGTTGTTTGGGTCTTTAGGACCTAGTTGGTGGGTTTTTCATTTTGGTGAGGCTTTTACCTAGGGCTAAAAGGTTTAGCCTGTGGTTGTTTGTATTTTATGTAATTTTACCCTTTGAACATTTTGAATAGAAGGCACGACTCTTGCATTAGAAAAAAAAAAGGTATTGTTTAGCATGCCATGAATGCACGTGATATGTCATAAGTTCATTGAGTGAAGCCCCCATGACACACACAGACACAAGTGTTTATAATCCATACATGGAGTGTCGACAATGGAAAGAGTTCTTTGTCAGTAGTTATAAATAAAATAAATAGACATGTATAGATTTGTATCCCACGACTATGAATGGAGGACCATACAATATTTTGCTTAGGTTCAATTGGAGGAAACTCGAAAATTTATTTTTTCTCTAATTGTACAAGGGAAATTGGTTAATTTAGTGGGCACTTCATTGAGGAAAGTAGAGTGTTTAAACCCTTCTTCCCTGCTTGAATCCGACCTACATTTAATGTTGTATCCAATAGATTATCGTTCGATGAGTAGGAGTTCTAGTCTTCAGTTTCTTCCTTATCTTCCTAATCTTCCCAAGAAGTTGTTTTTCCAACCTTTTTCCTTGGGGATTCAAGAAGGGATCCAAAATTCACTGGGGTATGTTGTGCCCCAATTGTCGTTGAATATGGAGGGTTTTCATACACTTCTTCTTGATTGTTTTTTGTTTCCTCCAGTGAATCTTCTTTGCCTATAACTTCTTCGAGTTTTTCCTCTGCTTCTTTCTTACCCTATCTCTACTTCTTTGTATTCCATATAGTGTTCGATCTGAGCTCCTTCGCACCATTTGGGCCTCCTATTATTTTTCTGGTCTCTATTATTCTGCAACTACTTTGGGCAATTTTTTATTACATGCCTTATTTCATATCAAGCTTGACATCAAAATGAAACATTTTCATATTCAAGCTTTTGTATCCACACATATTCTAGAGTTATCAGTTTAATCTCAATAGGAAAACGCTTGTTGAAGTCTATACCAACACATATACAATCATAAGTGGTTTTATAAAAAATTCAGAGTCTAGGTTGTGACAATAAAACTTGTTTAATACATTACCAATGGAAGATAATTTTTGGAGGTTCCAAATATGTAGGGGAGGGTTCGGGAACCTTACCCAAAAAGGAACCATGGATATTGACACCATAACTAGATCAAAGGTGGGAGATCAAGGCTGCATAAAAGGCTAGCACTACCCCAAAACCAGGGCCTAGATTCACAAATATTCCACTTATCCTCAATATTATCAAAAACCACGATAAAAAAACCCCAAACCAAAGGGTAAATATTCATATCATCAGTCAAGAGTGGTTTCCATGTATCATAAATCTACTTGTGAAGATCAGCCAATCGAGGTTGAAATCTATTAAATCTGCAAACCAAACCTTAATCTGCAGAAACAAATCATAGGTGAAGGGATCATGTTTCAAGGTAACATTGAGAGCCAAAGCTTCTTGGGAAATCAAAAGAACAGATCCATATTTTAAAATGGCATTACACTAGATTGTGCCTTGAGTTTCCATTCCTTCAATAAAAACAAATTTCTTCATTGAATCACTAGAATTCACCATTGATCAATGAGATGAAGAAACCTAGCCACCACTCATTAGACCTCCCTCTAATGCCAATACAAATCATGCCTTTTGCAAATATTGTATCAAACCAATTAATTATCATAAGGGATTCGAATAGGAGGAGTAAATGAATTTATCTCATGATCAGGTTATCAAATTTTAGCTCAAAAATGAAAGTGCACAAAAGTTCTTGAAATCGACGTCAATTTGAAGTGCTCGTCATTCTCAATCCAAATATGTTTGTTTCACCTCAATATGACACCATATGATCAAGTTATTGTGTTTTGATCATTTGTCCCATGAACTAAAAAAGGAGCAGGTTGCTGACTGGGATTTTGTAATACTTGCATCACCCAGGGTGATTGTGCAGGTACGGGCCAACCGGGTGTCACCAAGTGCCAGGTTCTGGTTCGTCGATTTTTGGTTGTTTTTTATTAATTAGGCATGGACCAATGAAATGGTTCCACGTGGCCCAATCACAAGCTGCAATGTGGCACCCTAGGAGTGAAAAAAATATTGGCAATGTCAGACAAGTCTCAGCAGGGATCAAACCCCCGCCCTCGTTGCAAACAATGCTCTGCTCCACTTTTGATCCACAAATGGTTCTCATTAACCATGGTCAAGAAATTTTATTTAAAGTTTATGTGATTCATATTTGGGGAAAGGGTCAGAGCTAAGCCCTTGGCCACCGGTCCGATGACACCCCACGTGACCGTTGGAGCCAAGATCTGAGGGCCCGGGTCTTAGACCCCACCCAAGGTCACATAACCCTCCATATAACATGATAAACCATGGGACTGAGACCGGAGTGGCAAGCGCTAATGTGAAGGGCACGAAGATTTGGGGGCCAACCCTGAGTTTTATGGAGCAAGCGGAACCGTGGAAAGGTGGTTAAGGTGTTAGGTTAGTGGGGGCAGGTGTTAGGGCCCAGCCTGTGGCCATATAGCCCATGTGGCTTTAATTTTCACCCTTAATTTTTATTGGACGAACTAAATTTCCAACCAATTGCACTAGAAGAGGGTGAAATTGTCGCCTCGTTAATGGAAAATAGGGCGGATTTGTAGGACAGTTAGTCTGTTGGTCCGATTGGTAGGACAGATAACAACAAAACTAGATGGAGAGCTTGTAGAGCCATATATTTTGGATTTTTTAGTGTTTTGGAGCTCAAGAAGAGTCTACCTAGGGATTTTTGGACATTCTGGATCCATGGTGACCTCTACTTTCTGATTTGAGCACATCTAAAGGAAATTTTTTCTCAGGTTCAAGTTCATGGGTGTATGGGTCAATCATGTTTTTGGAGTAGTTCTTGAAGGTGTTTGAGCATGGAGAAGCCTTGTAGGGTTTTATTACCTTCATAAGTTCAAAAGTCTATTGCAGTAACTGTTACTTTCAGGGTTCAACTCAGGCTTACTTTTCTCACTATGTCATGTGGAGGAAATATTTGTTTTTTCTCGTCAATGTGGAATTGTAGTGCTTTCATGCTCATGTAAGCTCATTTTGAGTTGGAGTATAGGGAATTTGTAGGAGACACCTTGTGTTGCTGTTTTATTTGAGATTTCTTTGCAGGGGAACATTTCCTTGAAGCAGAAATGGCCACATTTTTATCAACAAACTTTTATGTACTCTTTTTTCCACTAAATACATGGAGCAGTCTAGCTATGTTGGCAGGTACGAAGATGTAGCCCAGGAGGGGTGAACTCTGTCAAAAAATCCTTTGTTCTACTCTTCATGTATACCTGTATGAGTTATGTGATGTTGTGTTGCTTATGCTTAAGTTTGCATGTGAAAACTAACTCATAACTTGAAGAGACCTTTTGGAAAACTTGTTTTTTGTTAAGACCCATTTTTCCTTGCAAGGCATCAAAATGGTCCTTGTTTGGTTTTGGAGAAGAGGAAATTGATCACCTCCTACATTTTTAGATCAAATTGGCATCAGAGCCTAGTCTAACCAAGTTTCAAGAATGGGCAAGAAGAGTCTCCAAGAGCTAGAATAGCTGAATTTGTCTCTTCGTATGGAGAACATTGAGTTGAGAAGAATGCCAGAATTGGCTGAAGAGGAGAAGAGGTATATGTGCCTTCAGCTGCAACATGTGCCTGAGGAATAAGTTGCTGAAAGTTCCACTCTTGTGATAACAAAAGACACCTCAAAAATGAAAACAATATGTGGCCATGGTTCAAATAGTAATTATGGACCTTATGAGGAAGATGATGCATGTGCATTTTGAAAGCATCTCCAAGATTCTCACCATATGCCAGTTGGTAAAAGTGGGTGGCTAGAGTCATTTGCAATGTCATCATCATAATCAGGCCTTGAAAAGATGAATGGCATGTTTAAGGAGGTAATAAGCATTTCAAGTACAATTCCTTATGTTTATGTTCGTAACACCTCTTTTGTAGCATTTGAGAAACATACCAAAGGCATTGGTATGAAGCTTCTTTCTAAAATGGGTTATGAAGGAGGAGGCCTCAACATGAATGGCCAAGGGATCACCAATCCAATCATGGTTGAAGAGAGACCAAAGTATCAAGGATTGGGATATGGTCAAAGGGATTTTGGAGAATTCTCTAAATAGCTAGAGGCACAACAATCATCTGAGGATGAGATGTCACACCAAGATGGTGGTGACAATGTTCATTTGTCTCTCAATCAAGATGAATGCTTGAAGGGACCTTGCATGTCATCATCCACCCCACATTGTCAAAGTTGCATCCCAAGAGTTAGGTATAAATTTCATGGGTGTTTTCCAAATGATGGTAATTTTGACTATTTGTGGAATATGTACCCTTGTACTTTCTATGATGCATTTGACCATTGTGTGGTTGTTTGTGATCAATGCATGGCAATTGTTAAAATAATGGATCAGATTTTAGGCATCAAGCATGATGAATGAGAGGACTTCTTTGTTGGCAAGCAAGAGAAAGTTCTTTTGTACCCATTGCAAGATGCATGTAAATGGAAATGAATGATGTTGGAAATTACATCCGGAGCTTCGTTCCAAGAAGGGAAAAGAGGTTGTGCAACCTAATGCAATGGAAGCAAGAGGTGGAAAAGAGGACTCACAACAATCCTAAAGTAACCTTCAAGGCAAAGTTGATGCAAAAGAGAACCCATAAGCCCAGGAGAGACAGAGATTGGGTAAACTGTTTGTAAAGTTGATTTGTAAATTTGTAACTACTTGTTGTTGTTTACTTGCTTGGGTACTTTTGTAAAGTGAATAATAATAGTGACTATGTGAAACAAGTATGCGTTTTTCATTGATGTTATGTATTGGCTTGTTATAAGTCCATATGTTCAAGGACTTTTGGAACGTACAAGTTGTTGTCCAAGTTTGTCAAGTACTCACTAATGCAATTATTGAAGATGAAACTTGTTTTGAATAGAATATTTTTTTAAGATTGTATAAGATGACTATGTTTTTGTATGTAAAGCCAATTATGTCATTAAATTTTTGCAGCAGTGTACTTTTGTGTACAAGCTCAATTTGAGGATGGTAAAGCAAGTTTTATGTTGCTTTTGATTCTCAAGATGGAGTCATGTTTGTCTTCAACAGTTTAACTTCAAGATGAACTTGTTTTGAGCCATGCAAAGATGAGATTAAAGAGAGTGTTTAGATTCTTAACAAGACAGTGGATCGTCATGAAGAATATAGGTGAAGTGCCTTGATTGGGGCTTGAAGGGAACCAATTGAAAAGTAAGAATTTTGGATTGAGTTTTTGGGATATTTCGAGTTTCAGCCTCATTTTATTTACTAGGAGAAGTAAACTTTTGGAGTCCAAAAGTTCCCAGTGGGGAGGTGTGATCTAGTGATCAAATTTTAGCTAAAACGTTAAAGTGCCTAGAAAGTCTTGAAACCTACATCTAGTCAAAATGCTCATCGTTTTGAATCCAACGACATTCATTTTATATCAATGTGACACTGTAAGCTCAAGTTATTGTGTTCTGATCGTTTCGCCCAACAAATAGGAGCAAGTTGTTGACTAGGAAACTAACTGGGATTCCTTATTATTGGCATCACTCAGGGTGACTATGCAGTTACATGCTAATCGGGTGTCTCCAAGTGGTAGGTTCTGGTTCGTTGATTTTTGGTTTTTTTTATTGGTTGGGTGTGGACCAATGAAATGGTGCACTGTGTCCCAATCATGAGCTGCCATGTGGCACGCTGGGAGTGAACAAAATATTGGCAAGGTCGGAAAAGCCTCAATAGCGATCAAACCCCCGACCTCATTGCAATTAATGCTCCACTCCACCATTGAGCCACCAATGGTTCTTATTAACCATGGTCGAGAAATGATACTTAAAGTTTATGCGATTCATATTTGGGGAAAGGGTCAGGGCTAAGCCCTTGGCCTTTGGTCCAATGGCACCCCATGTGATCATAGGAGTCAAGACCTGAGGGCTCGGGGCTTAGCCCTGGCCCAAGGTCACATAAACCTCCATATAATCGGCGAGCAAAGGTGTTGGCGTTGACAGACGAGGGGGCTGGGTTGGAGCCCTAGGCCCCAGTCCCATGATAAACCACATGACCAAGACCAGAGTGGCAAGCGCTAAGGCGATGGGTGCAAATATTTGGGGGCCAACCCCCCGTTTTTGGAGTGGGTGGAACCGTGGCGAGGTGGTTAAAACGTTAGGTTGGTGGGGACAGGTGTTAAGGCCCATCCCATGACCATATGGCCCATGTGGCCTTAATTTTCGCCCTTAAGGGTTACTGGACGAATTAAATGTCCAACAAATTGCATTGGAGGAGGGTGAAATTATAGCCTCGTTAGTAAAAAATAGGGCATATTTGTAGGACAATTAGTCTGTTGGTCAGATTTGGAGGACAGATAACAACAAAACTACACAAAGAGCTTGTAGAGTCATATCTTTTGGAGTTTTCAGTGTTTTGGAGCTTAAGAAGAGTCTACCAAGGGGTTTTTGGACATTCTAGATCTAATGGTGACCTCTATTTTATGATTTGTGCACCTCTAAAGGAACTTTTTTTAGGTTTAAGTTCATGGGTGTATGGATCAATCACGTTTTTGGAGTAGTTTTTGAAGGTGTTTGAGCATGGAGAAGGCCTTGTAGGGGTTTTCTTACCTTCAGAAGTCTACTACAACAACTATTACTTGTAGGGTTCATATTAGGTTTACTTTTCTCACTATGTCATGTTGAGGAAATCTTTGTTTTTTCTCTTCAATGTGGAATTGAAGTGCTTTCATGCTCATGTAAGCTCATTTTCAGTTGGAGTATAGGGTCTTTGTAGGAGACACCTTGTGTTGTTGTTTTATGTGAGAGTTCTTTGTAGGAGAACATTTCCTTGAAGGGGAAATAGCCACATGTTTATCAACAAACTTTTATGTACTCCTTTTTCCACTGAATATATGGAGCAATCTAGCTATGTTGGCAGGCCCAGAGATGTAGCCCAGGAGGGGTGAACTCCATTAACAAATCCTTTGTTCTACTCTTCATGTATACCTGCATGAGTTATGTGATGTTGTGTTGCTTATGCTTAAGTTTGCATGTGAAAACTAACTCAAAACTTGAAGAGACCTTTCGGAAAACCATTTTTGTGTTCAGGCCCACTTTTCCTTGCAAAGCGTCAAAACGGTCCTTGTTTGTTTTTGGAGAAGAGGAAATTGATCACCTCCTCCATTTTCAAATCACTTGGCCTAGTACCATTGGTTTTCAAGTTGCTTTGTAAATCTTTTTATGACAGATAAATCCCAAGGGTAATTTATGAAGTCTCAATGTGATATAAAGCATTAGGGGAATTTTAAGGTCTAAAATGGGCCTCCTAAGAAAAATGTACAACTAAAATAAAATTTATAAGAACTAATAGGATTCAATATGATGATGTCAACCATACGGGATGATTCACCATTTTTGGAGTAAAAAAGTAAAAAGATTAGAAAATAATAAAATAATAAAACTATTTTTTCAACTTGTATTTTCAACTTATCTCCCTAAGGTTTTACTCAAATTTCAAGCATGAGTACTCATTGGATGCAAAATTTAATTCTTCATCCAAAGAGTACCCATGTTGCATACTTTTGATGGACCTTGATACACGAAAAATGAGAAATACATGGAAAAATGTTATTGCAATCACGTTTTTCATGAATTTCTCATTTTTTGTGTAGTAGGTTCCATTGAAAGTATGCAACATGGATACTCCTTGGATGAGGGATCAAATTCTGCATCCAACAAGTGTTACCACTCAAAATTTGAGTAAGCCCATAGGGAGATAAGTTGAAAATACGAGTTGAAAAAAATAGTTTTTTCTTTCCCTCCTCTGAAATTTGATGATGTAATCTAATCTTGTCTTATTATTTCCACTATTATTTTATAATTTCCTTAGGAGACCCATTTTAGACCTCAAAATTCCCTTAATGGACTTATATATGGCATATAACTAAAGTTTTAGACTCTAAATCTTATTGGTGATTTTCTATGAAGTTTAGGCTTTGTACATGGGCCCAAGTTCTCTACCATATGAGATTATTCTAATATTTAATTACCTAGTGAGAGGTGTTTTATCTAATGTGTTTTCCATGTGCATAGGTACATAATGATCTTGTTAAGATTTCTTCTCTATATTACAAGGTGGGTCAAAATGGGTGCCCTTGATAGACCATTTTACGGTTAGAGGTAATATGGTTTGGTTTTGCATGGTTTCGTCTCATCAATTTTGGAGTATAATTTTCCATATAAGCTATGTAATTTTTTTCTTTGATAACATGTTTTTCATTAATGATATGGATAAATTCCTTTTTATTGATTTTCCATTGTTATGTATGGATATTATACATCCAAATAAATCATTATTTATTGCTTATATTAATTATTTGTGTTATCTTTATTATAATGAATATTTAGTTTTTAATTATTTTTTAAACTTTTATGATACTTTTTTAGTATGTTGGTTAGTTTTATATTCCTATTTACATAAAAAAAAAAAAAAAAAAAACTTAATCTCTACGTAATAGGTTCTCTAGAAGAGAGCCTACTTATTACTCTATTTTAAAACTTATCTAGTATTGTTATGATTTGCTTTAAAAACAAACTAAGAATTTTAAATGTAGTTTCAAGCATATGACCATGTGGGAAATGATCTTGAAAACATTCTTCAAAAATAAAGGAATATAAGTGCACCATAAAAGATATGATTTAGGAGTCAAGTATAAAATCAAATTTGTTGTTCTTGTTAGATTACCCATTTCCTTAGATTTCCATTGCTTTTACATCCCATCACATTCATTCAATACATTATTTTTGTGTTTTTTAATTATAGCAAAAAGACACTTTAACATTTCTTGGTTATCCATATTCAATTTTCTCTTCAATTCTTATAATCTCCTATGCATTTACATATATAAAATGAATTAATGTAACCATAATTTTGAACATCATGCCAAATAGTAAACTAAACTCTAGATAACCATCAACAGACTCATTTCATCCATGTCATGGATTTATAAAGAAATGCGTGGAGATGGATTTGATGTTTGTCCTTCAAAGACTAAAAATGGATTCATGTCATGTCATGTCCTCTCTATGGTGGTTGGTAAGTATATAGCTTGAATTCAATTTCATCTCTTATTTTAATTCATTTCATTTTCATTGTTGTCACGTCAAACATGGAATTTGTTGCACAACAAGAAGGGAAACGAAGAAATGATGAACTATGCAAGAAATTGCATTTACAAAATTAAATGATCAAAACCTTAGTGTTTTTGCTGATTTTTTTTGTAAATGTATATAAATAAAAGGAGAGAGAAAAAAATACTAGTGTAGTGCCCGAGATAACATCAATAAGAGTGTCCTACTTGGAGTCCAGTTGGTCCAATCACTGAAGGAAAGAGTTCTCATAACGCCCTCCACTCTTAATTACACAAGTTAGTAATACCTTCATATGCTTGTACAAGACTACAATTTTGGTGCACTTTGATTCCTTGCTTTTTGCAGGGCTAGTGTATGGAATACGTTTCCTAATTTCTGCATATTCCTCAACATTTGAAGTTTTCTCCCTCTTTATCCTAACTCTATCTTCCATAACCTTGACATCCCTTTACACCACTTTCTAATCCTTGATATGGTATGAGGTGATAAATATGCTTCCATCATGATTTTTTACTTAGTGTACCTTTCTTCTTAACCTCTTGAGGTGCGAATGATTTTTGGTGTTCCATTTAGATAGAAAAAATACTAACCTAAGGAGAGGTAATGTTGCTAATCCACCAACATTCTAATTGAATACTTATCACAAAATTTATTTTTATAATTTGCCAAAATTATTGTACATCATGTAGTTAAGTTTAACGCACATTGCCAAACAATGAACTGGCCAAATGTAATTTGTCATACAATGTAATGTTTGTTAATGATGCTATATATGAAACTATATACAAACCAATTGATTACTCATAGAACTTGTATGTATCAATATAAGCATAATGAGTACCAATTAAAAATCTATACAAGTGTTTGAGATTGTTTTTTCCTTTATGATTAGGAAATGTAAAAAGTCATGGGCAAGACTAGGAATATCCCTCTCGTCATGAAAATGTTTAAGTCCAAGTCATCATCGTGGATCAATTGGTCCTTGAAACTCTTTTTTTAATACTTTAATTCGAGGTATCAAAGATTGAAAGTCTTACTAGTCAATCTTGTTTGTTTATTTGACCTACATAACAAAAATACCATTTTAGGATAAACACATTTTATGTATTGCTGCTTGTGAAATTGACATAAATACAATGAAGAACACGAAAATAGATTCACAATTACTACCTAATGAACAAGGTTACCTCTATGGTCATCCAATAAACCTACAGGGTTATGGATAAAGTACTAGTCAAATCCAAACACATACTTCTATCAACATACTTGCATGATGGTATCATTATAGATATTAACAAAAAGAACATATAATTGTATTGTGAATGTAATGTTCTGAATAAAAGAATAAATAAGTTTGAAATCACAGAATAAAAGTGAGAAAAAATATGAACCTTGATATCATAGATGTTTTCAAAGACATTGAGCTAATTATCACTTTTATTAAATATATTTAAATTAATTAAAATTAATATATATTAAAATATTTATCATTTTGAAAATTATTTTTAATAAGTTCAGTTTTAGTAAGTGTTTTTTTAAGTAAATCACCAATAATGTATTTGGAATTTATAAAATTAAGTTTTTTATAGCGTTGTATTGGCTTTCAACCCTCAAAAACCTAACTTACTTTAGGTACCATATGCAAGCGCTTACTGGAATTTCATAGAATAAAAGTAAAGGTCAAAGCCAAAGTAAACAAGCATGCATTCAATGCCAGGACAAATGGTATAGAATAAACAAATTAATTCACAAACAGTCAAAGTCCAAAGTAAATAATCATGCTTAGTGAGCTTATTTTCTTCAACCAGCCCCAAGTGTTCACACTCAAATTGTCTGCCTACCTAAGCAGTTTTGCCTTGAAGACTTCTTCAAAGGCCTTGGCAATGGAGGCTCATACAATTTCATTAATCGCTGGTTAATGGAGTTCCTGGAATTCCCGGACTCAACAGAACCTCAACAGAAATATAGGTTTATTTTTATTCTTCATTTTGAATAGTTGAGTCCCATTTTCTGTTCGCGTCTCGGGCACAACCTCATTTCCTCTTCTCCTACGACTCGATTGCAGAGCCCTTATCAGAGCCTTCAAAGCACGACTTGGAGAATTTTTACTCACTAACATAATTTTTCCTACCTCAGCTGGTGTCATACACCCCCCTGCTTGGAAAGCCTCTTCAACCCGACCAAAAAGCTTATGTTCCTTGATACCCAAATAATTGTCTGCCAAGATTTTGAAAGCAGAAAAGGTGCAGTGAGGAAAGTGAATATGCATATCCATTCTCCCAGGTCTCAAAAGGGCGGGATCTAATCTATTTTTATTATTTGTGGTAAACACTATAATTTTCTCCTCGCCACAGCTGGACCAAAGCCCATCAATCAAATTCAGCATCCCAGAAACTGTAACTCTGTCACTCTCGTGTCCATCATCATCATTATTACCATGGTCCTGATGTCTCTGTTCTTCATTGTTCACACCGCTGTGCCTTGGCAGATTCAAAGAAGAATCAATATCCTCAATCACAATAATAGATTTATTGCTTGTCTGCATCAAAAGCATCCTCAGCTCCCAATTATCATTCACCTTCGTCAATTCCAGGTCATAGATATCGTAATGCAAGTAATTAGCCATAGCTGCAATCATGCTGGATTTCCCTGTTCCAGGAGGCCCAGAGAGCAAATAACCGCGCTTCCAAGCCCGGCCCAACCTGTGATAGTAATTCTTACCGCGAACAAAAGCATCAAGATCCATCTTAATCTTATTCTTCAGATCTGCTTCCATTGCAATGGTATCGAAAGTTGCAGGATGCTTGAAAGCCACAGAAGTCCAATCAGGATGCCTGAAAGCCACAGAAGTCCACTGCTGCCTCCCAAATTTCTGGCAGTTTGTATAGAGCTTGAGCTCTCTCTTCCTGTGATCAACTTCCTCTGCAACAGCCTGAACATGTTCCAAATAAGGTCTCAGGACAGTAGCCTTGTCCCTCTTGTGGATTTTCAAAATAAAACTCCTGGTTGTATCACCCTCACCGTCCTTCTTCTTCACCTCATGTATCCACCACAACCTGGCACCTAAAAACACGTCCTCCACACTCTGACCTGCCTCTAATGAAATAAACATATCTTTGGAATTGTTAACACTATACAAATTGGCACAATGAGTATCCACAGCAACTGCCAGGGTACTGACATAGGTACTAACCTTATTATATAATCCATTCTCTTGGATCCCGTCATAGCCATAGTGCTGAGGAATCCTGAAAAACTTGTAAACTTTCCATTTCTCCTGCCACGATTCCAGCCATCTCCTCACCATTCCCAGCAGCTGGGGAGGGACCAAGTACCAAAAGACTAGTATGATCCCCATTAAGAACCAAAAATGGGTAAGGGAATCCATTGGCAAATTCTAATCTCAAACAGACAGAAGAGAATCCAGCTTTCTAACAAATTGGCTTAAGCTCCCACGATTTCGTGAAAATGGGTATCATCCAGGCAATTCAATCTTGCAGCTACGGCTTTTTTTTTTCCCTGTTCTTTAACATGGGTATTGTCCGATATCGATTCTTGCAAATTTTATACTGAAACTCTGTTCAGAAACCGAAATTGAAGTTGCGCACGCATTGTGGGCCGAAGAGCACCGTTCTTGGCGGTGAAGAATTTGATAATGCGTGGAATTTGATAATGTGGGTGTAGGTGTGGAAGGTGGCGTGTGGAATAAACGGTGAAATCAACCCTTCCAAGCTTGGGTGTGCAATTCAGCTGGCGTTTGGCTGATGTCAACTCGACGGCGCTTCCTCGCGAGATTACCTCTACATAGGAATCATGACTTAGAAGTAAGTTTGTATTTAAGTGGCTGATATCAATTCATAATAAACACTACAAATATTTACTTTTATGATATAATAAACAGTAAAAAAATATTTACTTTTATGATATAATAAACCCTAAAAAATATTTACTTTTATGATATATTTTATTTGGTTAAAGATAATTTAAATTTGTTTTAAATTTTGATCTATCATATTTAAAGAGGGATCAAATCTATATAGAGCGGGATCAAATTTTTGGATTTAGAAATAAGTTTGTTTTCAGTTATTTTAAATTTGGATCTACCATATACAAAGAAATATCAAATTTTTTTTCTTCTTAATTATTGGTAGGTCTAAATTAAAAAGGATCTAGACAGGTTTAATTATTAATTATAATTATAATTATTAATTTTTATTTATTATTTGTAATTTAGTTTTAATTTTAATTTTATGTAATTTGATTGAGTGAAAATGTTTACATGACATGAGATTCTAACATTTCTTCCCTACTCCATATTGAATTAGAGAGAGCCTTTCGGCACAATTTTAAAAAATCATAAAAACTAACTAAATTATAATTAGTAATGAAATTTATATTTATATTTTAATATATATTTATATTTTTAATTTTCTTTAATTAGTAGGCCAATATGGATCCATCTTAATTCACAATCTTACCAAACTTCCAGAGAAATCAAATTTCTTTTCACTCTAAAAAATGTGTCTTTAATAAATTTCGAATTAACATAGATCTAGACTAGTTTAATTATTAATTATAAATATAATTATTTATTTTATTTTCTTAATTTTTTTTAATTATAAAATTTAAATATAATAAAAAAATAAGAATAATTTTAAAATTTTATTTTAATAATATTAAGGATTTTTTTTTTTTAATTATCACGGAGAAAAAAATATTATTAAATAAAAACAAATTACAATAACTCCAAATTGATTTTAGAAAATAATTATAATAGTGACCTGTTTCACACATATTCACTTGCAATCCCATGATTTTTATTGTTAAATATTATTAAAAAGTTCATAATAGCTTAGTTTTATTTAGTTTTGCAATTTATATATTCAAATTGACTTTAGAAAAGAATTATATTGTTAAATATTATTAGAAAGTTCATAATAGCTTAGTTTTATTTAGTTTTGCAATTTATATATTCAAATTGACTTTAGAAAAGAATTATAATGATAACATGTTTCACACATATTCACTTGCAACCTCATCATTTTTATTTTAAACATTATTAGAAGGTTCACAAAACCTTAGTTTTGTTTTAATGATAGTGATGAGTTTACTCATAATTATAAATATTAATTCATAATAATGGTTATTTTTATTATTTAATATTAATTGAAAATTAAATTATTATAATTATATATTAAAAGTGAAAGGAAAATAATAATAATTTTATAATTTGTTTTTTTTTAATTATATTAATTTTTTTAGGTAGATGTTTCAAATCACTCATTATGGTTTATAATTAGAGTGGGTGGTTCATATTAATTTTTGAGTTAAGATGTTTTTTGTTTATCTTTGTTACTTTATTAATCCATTAGCCCATTATTAATTCCATTAATTTATTAGCAATCACATTAACCTTTAAAATATGACAGTAACTGATGAAAGAACATCAAACATAAATGTAGAAGACAAGCCAAGACAAGAGGACACCAGATTTGGCAAATGCTAGGGAAAAACACCAAGAAAAGGAAAACCCTTTGATCAATTCTTCTTATTATTATATCAAAATGTTTACTAGAGAGAGAGAGAGAGTACAAAAGTCAAAATTGACTTGCCAAATCGAAGTCAAAACAACCCTATCAAATCTGCACTCAACAACAGTAAAAGTCTGCCCTAACCAAAAAGTCAACAACAGGTTAAAGTAGCAACAAAATTTCCTCAATGCAGCTTGGTCATACCCAGTCAAACTTGGCTTTCAAAGGTGGTCAAAGACAACCCAAAACAATCATGAAAATAGTGGTCAAAATTGATTGATTTTTGCAGTCAACTCTGCGGCCAACCCTGTGATTGGTCTATGGTCAAAGTCAACAAAATGCCTCGGTTCCTATGCCAATAGATGTGGCCTACCAAAAATGAAATTCTGGCACAAAAACCATAGTCAAAGGAGGTCAAACCACCCCTAGTAAACATTGGTCAAACCTGCAAAAGCCTCTTAAATTTTGACCCTGTAATTCGTCCTGCAATTTGTCCTTTTGTTGCCACATGTGTGAAGAAAAGATATGCCCAATAAGTTGTATGAACCAATCAGAGAAGGAGAGAGATGATTGTGTGAGTGAGTGAAGTGACAAATGAGGTTGGAGGTCTCTCTTATTTATACAAATCGTTGAGGGTGAAGTGACATGTCTCTTCGGCTTCATGAGTCTACATGATGATGTAGCCAACCTTAACAATTTACACATGTGAGGGCATAAATTCAAAAACACATTTTTTATTATCCAAATTTGATGATTTTTGGGTTGATTTTGGTCCTCTCAAAAAGAGGAATTCAATGGAATAATCATCGCCATCAAATGAGCTGTCAAAAGTGGAATTTGGCCCTAGTTTCTAATCTTAACACTCCCTCTCAATTAGGGAGAATTCCACCTGTCAATCCATCATGCCATCATATCATCATGAACCATCTCTGCATCTCATCTCAACTCTGTTGAACAATGATGTAATCATGAAGAATAATTGATCGAGAGTGGGTCACAATACCTTGCCACTCTCCACTGACAAAAGTCAGTCCAGGGTTAGAACCCCAATTAGACTTGGTCCCAGATTAAGTTGTTGAACAACATGAATCCTACACATAGGGAGTGCAACAATACACGATGCACCCATTTGTATTGTTATGGTCCCTATCCACTTTTCCTAACTCATTGGCCAGATGAGAGGTACTTCCCATGTGTCCCGGACTACATGGATCGGATAATGCTGGGGAAACAACAAGGAAAGAATAAATCACATCCTGCTCATAACCACATGTAAGGAAAGGACAAACCACATCCTTCAGTCACATGTCACAACCATCGTAGGGAGAGGATAAATCACATCCTACGCGCATGCAAACCAATGAGAGTAGGGAAAGGATGACCCACGTCCTACATGCATGCCAACCAACAATCGTAGGAAGGATCCTACAAGTGGGGAAATGAAGAACCACATTCAATTCCACCGACATGTCAACCATCGACTGTAGGGAATGAGCGACCTACATGTGGGGAAAGGGTGAACCACGACCCACTGACATGTCCACATGTGACAACTGACAGATGATTATATGCATCTCTCACTAGGGGTATCTGTAGGAGAAGGTGAACCACTCATCCTAATCATATGCCATAGGAGAAGGTGAACCACTCATCCTATGCCTATATCATCAGCTATAGGGGAAGGTGAACCACCCACTCTATGCTCTCATATATCATCATGGAGTATCAGAGGGGAAGGTGAACCACTCACCCTATGGTCGTACATAGCTCCAAGACGTACCTTAGGCCCTCAAGAGCCCCCAGAGATCAATGTTCAATCGAGACCCTCATAGTAGGGTCTATCGATGACTCCCAACCTCTCTCTAAAGAAAGATAATCTTGACCTACCAAGAGGCTATGTAAGGATGAAAATAATCTACTCATCCAACCAACAATGATGGATCTTGGTAACTCTCCAATGTACCATATCAAGTACAAAATACTTGTAGCTGTCGTGGAACATGAATTCTCTGAAAAAATGAATCCCACTCAAGAATATTGCAATATACAATAGTGTTTACCAACACATGCTCAAATGGCTCACTAAAGAACTTCCTCAATGAATTGGCTTCATAATAAGCTATACTTGCTGCTATATACATTCAACCTCAGGAGTGCTTCTAAAGTAGCTGAATCAAGAGATATAGCACTAGATGTGCTCTTTCCATCCATAACATTGCCAACCAAGCCAACATCAGAATATTCATGGAATCGGAGATTCTAGTAGTGTACCTCAGATTATAGATAATATAATCACAAAGATATCTCAATAAGCAGTTATCTAATACATGAGGCTTATCCATAGATCGACTCAGAGTCTTCAGAGTGAGGCATTTGACTGATAGAGTGTTTATCAAGAACACTAGGGATCCCACAAGATATACATATGAAGACCAACAACTTCTCCATCTCATTAGACCTTTAAGTGCAAGAAATAGTGCATTAGGGCTAGGTCATCCATATTGACTTTAAAAGTCAACTCCCTCTTACATTGATAAATGAGATGATAATCAATCAGACATCATCAATAACTGCATCTTTACAATCCAATCAACCTGGATTGTCCATAACTCCCTCTAAATATAGAGAAAGTGACCTTGCCAAAACACAATCTTTGAGCTACCTATAACTTGTCCTTTTTCCTGCTATAGACCCTTAGGTCCATGTGCCAAAGTCATCAATCATAATCATGCAACTTCCATGCAGCCTCTCAAGTAAGATGGATATATCAAGGCATCATCAGAGTCATCATAATCATAATCAGCTACCATGACTTGCCTTCATCAATAAACATTGGGCAAGAAGAGTCATCGGGTCATACTGTCAGGGATTCTATAGCTCCCTCTGAATTCTTGTTTCATGTGATCATCTAGCTTTCAATCATGAGCTTCTCATGCAAGGGATGAGACTTTCCACGAGGAAACTGCAACAACAAACTTCTAGGAATCTTGCTTCATATCAGAGAGTAAAGTCTGAAGAATCATCATGGTCCTTTTTCAATCAGAGTGAAGAAATCATCCCATGAGATTGTCCCAAAAAAACTACATTAAACGTCATTGATAGATGACTGCACGTTAAATCACCCAATCCATGATGAGGATGGGTCCTTCGCATCCAAGCATTCGTATTCATAAAACCATCCTTCATAAGATTATGGCACAATGCATCAAAGATCCTAATGACCCAATGAAGATGCCGAAATCAGGGTCCTCATAGTTCTCTCTGCTCATCGTGCTTGCCAAGACATAGAATCTGTCATGCACATCCTTCTTCTAATGCTTTCTTCATGAGGCACCTGCAATAGTCATAGGCAAGCACCACCAAGCACAATATGTGATCATAAAAGCATGAGATATGATCTAGGGTTTTCATACACTAATGGACGATGGAATTCTAATCCTCATCAATCATACCCTAGAATCCACAAACCCTAAAAATAAAAAGAAATGGTCTCTTATGAGGGAACATAATAAGGTTAAGGTTTCATATATGAGCTAGGGTTTTCCATGAGCCATCTAGGTTTCTTATTCAAATCAAACCCTCAATCAAAAGACCCTTAAAATAAAAAAATAAAAACATTACACGTAACTTGAGAGATACCGTACCTTTGATTTTACTTTCATATAGGATGCTACAAGGGTCTACTCTAAAGTGCCTTGCACTTCTTCCATCTACCAGAATTTCAAGGGTACTATCATCCTTATCCAAAGGTGCCACATAAAGGAGTTGCATACTTTTCTTAGATGAACTTCCTTTGCTTTAGCTGCTAGACAAAAATAGGATCACATGGAGGGTTGTCGCTAAATCTTCTAAAAATCACACTAGCTGCTAGATAATGAGAAAATTAGTCAATAATATGACATTATGGAGGTCTTTTACTATTCTTCAAAAATAATTTTCTAATTGATGTTTAAAGAGCCATCCCTTCTTATAATTGCATCATATATTTTCATTAAATTCAGGACACCTTATATATATATATATATATATATATATATATATATATATATATATACATATATATATATATATACATATATATATATATATATATATATATATATATATATATACATATATATATATATATATATATATACATATATATATATATATATATATATACATATATATATATATATATATAAGGTGTGAATATATATATATATATATATATATATATATATATATATATGAACAATTAGGAGCATCATATTTCATTCATATCAATAAAATCAAGGAACCCAATTATGAGTATAGAAGAAGAGGTCGAGTCCTTATGCGCTTGTAACAGCAATAAGGACTCAACCTCTTCTTCTATACTCATAATAGGGTTCCTTGATTTTATTGATATGAATGACATAGGATGCTCATTGATTGTTCTTTTAAGGCTACAATTCATATCTTGCAAACATATGCATACAATATCTCAACTTCCTTAAATTATGGAGGGCCTTATAATTTTCCTTTATAATGTTGTGCCTCTAATTCCAAGACAAGTCCTCCTTAAGATGATTGATAAGATGCCACCCTTCTAGCTGTAGTTGAAGTCAAATTTTAGGGCCTCATAGTCCAGTGAAAAATTCCACACAATTGCCGAATTTTTCTTTAGATTAGGGAATTTAACTTTCTTCATAACAATGAGAATAACGAAATGGTAACAAGGATGCACTATCAAGAGTAGCATAAGCAAAATACCCTTCAATTCTACTTGAGCAAATAGGTCTTCCAGAATTTCTTCAAACAGAGGGAAAAATACCTTGTTTATACTTAGAATCAAGCCTTCAAAGTAATAGTTGATCCATATTAAGTTCCTCCGCATAGACAGGGAATTCTCAAGCGTTTGCAACCTTGATGCATGCCACAAACCATAGAACACTGTGAATACTCTGCCTAGATTACTGCCCTACCATAGGGCCGAGAATCCCCCACTGGTGGTTAATCAAAGGTTAAGATCCTATAATCGACACACCCTAAGCCCAACAAAAATGACAAAATTGTGCAACATATGACCTTGCCTGAGGACGAGTAGCCTCAAACAATCTGCTCCTTCAACGAGTGACCAAAACAAAAAACAAGAGAAAATAAGTGCCAATCTTCCATAGTAGATTCGCTGCTACACAGGGATGCAATACCTTAGAAATTAATTCGCAGAAGAGTGTATCAGATCAATGCATTCTTAAAAAAACTCTTCATAGACTTCTTATCATGATAGGTAGCTTAGCTATTAAAGGAGGACTTTAGCATCTTCAGATTTGATTAATGGCCTTCATGAGCTATTTAGCCCAACTCTTGCATATACCTAGACTTGCATTATTTTTCGAGACCTCTCATGTTTTCTAGGGCTTGTAACAAGATACTTCAAATGCATTAGCAGTCCACTGCTTTATCTTGACTTCAGGGAAACTTGACAACATCTCTTGTGATTACATTCCTCCTCTTGCTTGGGCTTGACCTCACCTAGCTCTAATACCATGTTAATTTTTGAGTTAACATGTTCTTTACTAAGATCAATTACTTCATTAATCCATTAGCCCATTATTAATTCCATTAATACATTAGAAATCACATTAACCATTATCATATAAAAATAACTAATGAAATAACATCAAACATAAATACAAAAGACAAGCCAAGACAAGAGGACACCAGATTTGGCGAATGCCATGGAAAAACCCCAAGATGGAGAAAACCCATTGTTCAATTCTTCTTATTATTAGATCAAAATGTTCAACAAAGTGAGAGTAAAAAATTCAAAATTGTCTTGCCAAATCGAAGTTAAAACAACATTGTCAAATATGTAGTCAACAACAATCAAAATCTGTTCTAACTAGAAAGTCAACAATAGGTTAAAGTAGCAACAAATTGTCCTCAATGCAACTCGATCATACCCAGTCAAACTTGACCTTCAAAGGTGGTCAAAGACAACCCAAAAAGTCATGGAAACAATGGTCAAACTTGGTCAAACTTTGTGGTCAAATATATGGTTAGGTTTGTGGTTAACCTTGTGATTGGTTTGTGGTCAAAGTCAACAAAATGCCTCGGCTACTATGCCAATAGGTGCGGCCTGCCAAAAATGAAATTCTAGCACAAAAACCATAGTCAAAGGAGGTCAAACCACCCCTAGTCAACGCTGGTCAAACCTGCAATAGTCTCTGAAATTTTGGCCTTGTAATTCGTCCTGCAATTTGTCCTTCTGCTGCCACACATGTGAGGAAAAGATATGCCCAATAAGTTGTACGAACCAATCAAAGAAGGAGAGAGATGATTGTGTGAGTGAGTGAAGTACCAAATGAGGTTGGAGGTCTCTCTTATTTATACAAATCGTTGAGGGTGAAGTGACATGTCTCTTGGGCTTCATGAGCCTACATGATAATGTGGTCGACCTTGACAATTTGGACATGTGAGGACATAAATTCAAAAACACATTTCTGCTTATCCAAATTTGATAATCTTTAGGTTGATTTTGGTCCTCTTGAAAAGAGGAATTTAATGCAATAATCATCTCCATCAAATGAGTTGTCCAAAGTGGAATTTGGCCATGGTTGCTAATTTTAACAATTCATCATCAAAAAATGCATCCGAAAAGTCCAACTTTAATTCCCTCTCATGAAAAGTTAATATTTTTGAATGTAGGCTTTTGTGATCCATAATATTTATAATTATCTTTTTCAAATTAATCACATCATTTTTTTTTTAAATTCACATTTTAAACCACCTACTATAATTCATGATAAAAAAATACCTTTAGAAGTCAAACTTCATCCACAAAATAAACATTATAATATAATATATATAAACGAGCAAAAGTGAAATGAAGATAAAATGGAAGTGGAAAAATATAAACTTTTTGACTTCGAAGCATGGATACTTAAAACATAGGTAGTGCGGAACATATTCCATTATGAACATAAATTTAGTTCAATCAAATGTGAAAAAAAAGTTAGGACGATATCCGGAATTAGTTTTTGGAGTTAGGTGGGTTGATAAAAGTAGCTAACTTGATAACTTACATGTAAGTTTTTATTGAGGAACATGTGCACTTGATAGTTTTGAATTTAGGGCTCACCTCCCCTTATCATTGACAAAATTAATAATATTTAATAGTATTTAATTCGATTATTTTCACAATTGAAAGGGGCCTTAAACTTCAAACCGAACCCTAACCGTGTTTTTAAAAAGGTGTAGTGTAATTTATAAATGAAATTAATTTTTTGTTATTTTAAATTAAAATTTAGTAGATATTTTTTTTTAAATTAAATTTTAATCATATTTATTTGTGTATTCAAAAATATATTTTAAATAATAAAATTCGTAATTTTGTTTGAAATTATATCGTGGGATTCTAGTCAAAAAGATTATTTCATCTATGAGTTAGACTACACAAGTAATCTTAATTTTGTATATTTGGTATTATTTGCATATTTATAATTACACTGTATCAATTTTAAAAATAACAAATAGAATATATGTTCCAATTGTATATGCATTTAAAAAAGAATTGATAAGTAGTCTAGATCCATCTTAACTCAATATCTACGATTTGATCCCTCTCATACTTGGTAGATCCAGAGTCTCTTTTCACTGTAAAAGAGGTTTGCACCTCAAGGGATTTGATCCTTCTCACCCTGGGTAGATCTAGAGCTAAGTTGGATCTAGGCTAGTTTAATTATTAATAATTGATAATTATAATTATTAATTTTATTAATTTTATTTTTAATGTAATTTGACCCGTAAAGATGTTTTAATTAATAATTATAATAGTTAATTTTACTTTTATTTTTTATTTATTTTTTAATTGTATTTTAATTCTATTTGTATTGTTATGTAATTTGACTAAGTCAAAATGTTTACATAACATAACATCACATCACATAACATAACTTTACAACATCTCTTCCACACTAGATTGGAGAGCACCTCTCAACCCAATAAATTATGTTTTTCAACATTATTAATATGTTTCTAATGGAAAAAATTTGGTTTCATTAAAGTATGGTTGCTTTTATGGTTGGAACCCATGAAGTAAAACATCGAATTGTGAATTCAAAACACAATGTTCCATTGAGATTAAAAAAATTAAACTTAGAATAACAAAGCAAAAATGACGGTGTCTTTCACTTTCAATATGTATTTGCTAAGGTTGTAGTTTCTATGTTTTGGAGAGTTTTTTTTGTATATTTTTTGGTTTAATTTGCTTAGAATTTGGTAGGGATTTCCTAGAATCACAAATTTGAATTGTAAATTCTTCACAATTTGAGTGTCCAAGGAGTTTTTCAGAGTGTTGAATCCATATGTATAGTCAAAAACTCATTTTAAACAACAAAAAATAATACTTGACAAAAAAATTTTGACCAAAGACTCTAAAACATAACATATTTAAACAACGTGAAATAAAAGAAACATACAAACTTAAAGAATAATTATTAAACTACCCAGATCTGGTTGGAATAGATATTTTCATCCAAATAATACCCACATAATTATTTAACAAATATTCTCCAAAACTAAAATATTAACAAAAAAAAAAACTCCGACCTTTAAATTTTATTTAAATTAAATTATTTATGAATAAACACTCAAAACTATTTTTAATTCATTAATTATTTTTTCTTCCATGGCTAATTAATCTTAATCCCCTTAATGACACTTTCTCTACACAAATTTTTCTAGAAATTTTATCCAACACAAAATGAGGTTCTAGGTTAATTTCAAATATCTAATTTGTTTGATAAAAAAATCAAATGAATAATAAAATCACCTACCTTGAAAATGATATTGTTTTTGGTATTTTATGTTTTAGATTTTGCTTATGTATTTCATATTTTTATGGATTCTGCTATAATATAAATAATTAAAATGACAAGAACTTGAAAATGGTAAATTTTATGGTTGGTTGTTGGGTTTAGGGCTAATGTCTTATCTCCACTAGGGCTTAATGGGATCTAAGATGAATTCCCACCTAAGTTGGTTATTTAATGTTTAGTGGATTTAGGAAAGAAGTTAGAACCCTAGAAGTTAAATTACCTTCTTGTCTAATCAAGATAAGTTATTAAAACAAGTCTTACTAGAAGAGATCCCTCCAAGGGGAAAGCCTTCAACCATAAGATCAACTATGGAATGAGAAAAAATCAAAACCCTTGTTAAGAAACCTCTAGGGTATAGCCCAACAAGGAGATTTAATGCTTACATCACACCAACGTGAGAGAAGTGACAGAAACTACCCTTGATATCTAATGATTACATCACACCAACGTGAGAGAAGTGAGAGAAACTACCCTAGACATCTAACTCTAAGTGATAAAATTTCCCTCAATGGATCGATCTTGATAGGCTTGTAGTAGCCTTGAATAAGAATGATCTTGTCTTGAGAATTATGTAGAATAACCATGAAAAAGGGACTTCAAGATTTACACCAAAGCTTCATGAAGATATTACATTATGGCATAATGATATCAATAATTTACAATGATTTGGGATGAGAATGAGATTTTAATTTATAGAAGAGGCTCCCGACATCTCTCCCCCTTTTGCTATTTAGAAAATTCTAAGAAACTTCAAGAAATATTGACTTGTCATCCAACAAATCTTGGAGACTAATTCATTGTATACATTTATCTTTACATTGCTTGAAAACCCTCCAAAATAAGTTGAAATTCACATAACGAGGCTCAAATTTCTTGTCAACAGGGGTAATTTGCTTTAGAAGTCTAATGTTGCCCTAAAAATAGCATAGATTGACTTGGAAAAATAATTAGAGGCTAGGAACCCCGCTTTGGGTGATTAAACACACATGCAACACCCATGACCATCAATATGACAGATGGTTGGTCCACTTGATGGATGGAAAAGAAGAAGTTAATTAATGGTAGGTTTTGGAGCTCCTCAAGCGATGAGGGCTCATGTGGCAGTGTTGAAGGTTTGGGAGCCGTATGGATCTAGATTGTGGTGACCAAGATGGTCATACTATAGCATAACCTCACCATTATGCAAAGGGTTGAAGCTGGTATAGAGGTCAGACACTACCACCTCAACCATCATTTTAGTCCATGGTTGGCGATGGTTATATGCATGGATATACATTGCGTTCCTATTTTCTGGTTAACTTGGTTTTTATTTCACGAAATTCGATGGCAGGAAGGAAATCCAACAAGCTCGACGATTGTGTGTGATGGTAAAATTGTCAAGTTTTTTGGTTTTCTCAGTTTGATTTTTTAAGTTTCAATGTTGTAGAATTGTGGTCACACCTAGGTGTTGTAGTAGTTTTCTTTGTGTCCCTAATTACCCTCAAGTGGGGCTACTGGTCTATTTCCATGTGTGGCCCTTGGGATAAACAAGTGGTGACTTGGCTGGAATCCACCATTGCAGGTTGGGTCAACCATTTTTTTGGATGTTTTTTCACTTGTGTTGGTGTTGTGCTGTTCGGAAAAAAATGGGAGGTCTCTCTGAATGAAATTCAAACCTGTTGTGTGTATGAATTGAGAAGGCATTTTTGGGCAAGAAAATTAGTCCATTATTGGGCTGCCTTTAACCTCTCCCTATTTTGGAAAAATTTTGATATAGAGGCACACAAGGTCGGACCGGTGCATTTAGTTATATTTGTAGCTGGATGGATAAACACTTTCAACCCTTATGTGTCTTCATTTGATAGGGTTCACAATTTTTCTGGTAGCATGGCAAGGGGTAGACATGGACAAAGCAACATAGCTGCAAACCATGTGGGTGGCAGGGGACGTGGCCGATGTCGCATGGGGAAAGGCCCACCCTCTTATGCTTAGATGGTGGCAACGAGAGAAACTAGAATATTTTACACTAACACACCACCAGTTGTCCAATAGAATTAGAGGAGGTAGAGGAGGAAGCACAAGTTGAGGCCTAGAATTAACGATGTATTTGCTATCATTCACCCATTTTTGACCCTTTAAACCCCCATTTTTACCCCTTTGTCACCCTATTTCATGCATATTATAGGGAACCATGATACTAAGGGATCCTAAGATAAATGTTTAGCTATATGTCAATTATATATGGTATTTGGATTCATTAAAAGGACTTAATTATTATGAGGCTACTAATGAGGGTTTGAAGCAAGTCCCGCACCTCTTGTAGGAATTTGACAACTAGGCTCCATGGTGGACATGTAACCATTCATTGTACACTTTGTTGCATATGTGGGTTCTCTTGGACCTAACTTCAAGTTCCTTTCTTTCCTATTGGATCAATATGCTAGTTCACTTGGAGCACATATCTGGCTTACCATTCAACCATCAAACCTAGTGTGATGTTGTCGAGATTAGAGTGTTATTATTCAGATATCCTCATGCATAATGTGACAACCCAACCCTAGATTGACACTTTGTTGCATCACCATTCTAGATTAGAGTTGAGATCGTTGGGCCCCTTGGATCTTACTCATAATAGGACCTTAAGAAATGGAGAATGTCGATGTGCACTGTTATTTGTTTTGTATAAAAGCAAAGCTTCAGCTTTGGGTTTTCTTAGTAGACAGTGGGAATAGGGATAGGATTTCATTTTGTAACTGGTATCATGGCCACTAGGGCCACTCTTGTATGATCTCCTATTTATTATGTGGATTCTCATAATGAAACATTGCTACTGATATATGATTCATGTGCTGCGTAATTTTTGATTTAATTTCAATGTGTTTATAGGAAACATTGCTGGATTGGCAAGGGCCCACCAACCTAGCGCATTACCTCATTGATCAATTTTTTTTATAGTAGGTAGATTGTGTGCATTTTTCTAGTTTCCATGTATACTTTGTTTCATTTCTTTAAGATGCTTTGTGTTTTTTAATTGATCAATTTCATAACATTTTGATGTGTGAATTTGAGATTTTTGGTAGCTATACCCCGTAACCATTGTGTGAATCGAAGAGATATGGGTTTCATTTGAATTTTGGACTTCATATTTGAGTTTTGTGATCATGATTTATATGTAGACAATGTCCAAGATTTCATTCATTATAACCATATTGATGTATCAGCTTGTGATTTGTTTTTCTATATAAGAGATTAATGTGAAGTATATTCCTTACAACTGATTATGAGTCCAGGTTTGATTGTAGCCCTCTCGGTAAATGTGAAGCTGAGTGATACTATGACATGACATGAGATCCAATGTTCTAGTTAAGGAAGTGGGGCTGACAAACTCACAACTTTATTGACATCCCTCAGAGACGACAGACCAATCAAAAGGCTAAAAACCACCCCAGGTGGTCAATCCCTGTGCTACAACCCTTTTTCATTGACATAACACCCTAACTACACACACAAAATGAAATGGTATGATTATAGGCCTCCAACTGCATGCATAATTTTTCCTCCATGCGGTATGACCTAAATTCCCCTTTTCTGTGCTAGCAGTGCCGAGATCTAAGCAACATTTCCAGGCTAGCCTCTAGACCACTGCCCAGAACTTCCTGTAACTTTCCAGAATCATGTTTAACATGATGGCAATGCTTAAACATTCAAAATTGAAACCAAAACTTGACCTGGACTACCTAGAGCACATTAGACATTTCGTTAAACATATAGTAAACATGTGAGTTACAGGTCATGAATGCATATCTGATATTAAATCTCTAAACTTCATCTGAAAATCACTAAGAAGTTCTAATTCCCTCTCAAGTAGCTACAAAAACACTTGTTATCCTAGGCATTCAACACCATTCAAATACTTATTGGATCATGAACAAGAGGCATAACTAGAGCACATCATATAACCATGCTTATAACCAACATATAACTAGAATATTAACCATGATAAGATAACCATCAAATCAACATAATAAAGAGTACAAGTGCACATAGATTATATTAAGAAAATAACTCTTATTAACTTATGCAAAATCCAACCAAGTCAAGGACTTCCACGTACCACCTGACCACAGATTGGGTTGAATCAAATCTTTCTTTCAGCCAATCACCCCCGTGCCATATTCCAAGCATGAATGTGGGATTTCATGGGATAAACCAAGACATAATCAACTAGGTACTCCAGAGGTTAAACCACCTCCACCCTCAAGGTACCATGATCTCACCTAAACTGGTCCCGAGATCAAAAAACCAAACCAAGCTTGGATGCCCTAGAATTTATTCACCATGCCTTGATGAATTTTCCTTTCTCCACCCACCTGTCGAGGGCTTCCAAGAGAAAATCATCTCCACCCCCAACCATTGGGAATTTTCCTGAGAACACCTCATCTGGTTCCAAAACCTTTTGGCATCCAAAGCTCAATCGAGAATGAATCCCATCACACCATGGCTATCTAGGAAATGACAAGGAAAGGTTGAAACCACTGTCAAACAAGGAAAACCAATGCCAATGACAACAAATGAACCAAATAAACAAATACATGAACCATGCATTCACACCTCAACTAGAAAATCACACATGAAACCTGTTACCTGCAAAATCCTCATATTGAAGTTGTTGATCCACCCTTCTCGTTGCTTTCCTTTGCTTGTCTTTTCTTGCTCTCTCTTCTTGGAGCTCTTTCTCTCTCAAAACTGATCCAATCCAAAATTGACTAAAGTTGTGAACTATTTCTTTGATGCCCTTTTATTATTGATGTCCCCTTTCCTTTATTTTCCCTTAATTTCCCTCACATGTAAATTTGTGTCCCTTCACCTTCCTCTTCTCCTATTTCCCTTTATTTTCATAAATAAATGCTAGTTATTGCCTCTTTTCCTTTGACGATGCCTTTTCCAATTTCCATAGCCATAATTAAACCAAAAGTGATTCCCATTATAGTGCTTGCCCAACATTCAACTTGGAATACATGTTTCGTGACCTTGGTCTTATTTTTCCTTTATTATCCTCTATTACATGAAATTTTACCTGGGGCTATTACAAACTCCTCCCCCTTGGGGGAACACTTCCCTTGCTTTTCTATGACACCTATGACCAGTAAACTGTAGAAAACAAAACATATTGCCCATGGAGCTTTATAACAGAGCTCGATGTAATATTTACAATATCATCCCATTGAAAGCAAAACAAACACACCGCTTATTGGAGTTTTATAATGCAACTCAGTACGATATTTACAACTATATATATATATATATAGACAAACACACACACATGCGCGCACACACACACACACACACACCAAAAACTCATTTTCTTGAACCAATAAATAATCAAGGATACAAAGGCTGGATCTAATCAATCATCTCCCATGTAGCTTCATTGGGCCCAAAGTGCTTCCACTGGACTTTAACTTGCTTGATTTCTCGATTCCAGAGCATGAGTTGTTTCCACTGCAATATGCATTTAGGTTCTAGCTGGAATTATCCCTCTGGTTCCACCTGAAATATAGACTAATCAATCACATGATCAAAATCTTACACATATCTCTTAAGCAATGAAACATGAAAAACATCGAGGAATTTCACTATTGGAGGTAGTGCAAATCTATAGGCCAGTGGTCCAATCCTCTCTAGTATCTCAAAAGGCCTGCAATACCAAGGTGCCAACTTGGCACCTGACCCAATCCTCAAGGAGCTCCTCTTGGGCTTGATGTGCAAGTACACATGATCCCCAACATGAAACTCCTTGAATGCTCTATGTTTATTGGTGGGCCCCAGTATTGCATCAATAATGTTGCAACTCCTGGGACTCCCTTCTTTAATTTTATCAACCCAGTAGTTCTTAACAAACTTGGAAGCGACGGTGCTGTATACACAAGTACTAGCTCTTGCCGCAACTATCACTTCGTCAGCTGGCACAAGTCCGCTAGGAGCTTAAGCCAACTTCTATGAGCTCTGAGTAGAAGCTTTTTAACTGATGGATGAAAGCTAACTCAAAGAAGGCTAATCTACTTGCAGAAAGAAACTGGAAAGCTGAAAGGAAACATAAACCCTAGCAAACCCTAATTTTACCCGCTAGCCCTACTGATGCAAGAAAGAGGATGCAAGCTCCTGAAAGAGATGCCATTGAATTCTAGGAAGGTAAAATGCATGTGTTTAAGCTAATTCTACAGTAACATTTGAAAATAAAACATCTTTTTGTATTTTTGAATAAGTTGTCAGAATTATCATGCATGTGCTTTGACTGTTTTGACTGTGCAGAGGTGGATTGGCGAGAGGAAATGCTTGGAGGAGGTTGGGAAGGTTCAGAGAGGGCATAAGGGGTCCCTAACACCCTTCTAGAGAGTTTCACAGAGTTTGGCTATCAAGAAACCTCATTCGTGAGCTTCTACAGGAAGTCTGCAGGGGTTCTACAGGATGTTCTGGGATTTCTACAGGATGTTCTGTAATTTTCTATAGGATGTTCAGAAATGGGATTTTGGAGGATGGATGGAGGAAGAAAGATGAAGGAGTGAGTATGGAGGTAGGATAAGGGTTTGAGGTGGTCCAAGACTTGGTGGATGGAGTTGAGGAAAGATGTAGATAACTGGATTTGTTCAAGGAGGACTGAAGCAATGTTGCACAAAAATTAGGGTTATGTGAGCAAATGGCAAACGTAAGGCAAGGATTCTAAGTAGAGGATGAAGCAGGTGGGATTGATGGAGAATGGGTAGATAAAGAAGGATAACAGGTGCTCTGCAAGTTATTTTTCAAATGAAACAAACAAGGATTTGGAAAATCAAAGACCTAGTTACGTTAGTCTATTCTGACCTAGATAACAGCAAAGAAATGGAACATAAGTTTATTTGTACTGAAATAAGATGAAATAACTATGCAACGAAGTAAATCAAGAATCTAAACATGTAACCAACTTCTGAAATTACAAATCGAACACTAATGATTGCATGGCAAAGCAAAGATAGTGTTTTTGGTGGCAGCAAGGTCACCTTGATCCCAGCTCCTGATCCCACTGAGGGAGAGGTGAAATCAGAGGTGCTTGATGGCCTTTTTCTGAAGCTCTTCCCTGTTAATAACTTATCAACTCAATCTGAACATAAAAAGCCTTTTTAATCATCAAAAGCAATCTAAATAACAAAGCAAGTTTTAAATCTAAATAGCAGATTTTATTCTAAGAATGCAGCAAAAACACATAAAGATAAACAAAGGAGGTACTGGGCACTTGAGATGGGCCCAACCCCAATAGCTACAACCTCTTAAGAGAGATTTAGAGCTGGTGTAAATCTGGATTCATCTTTATTGAGCAAGAAATAATATTTACATCAAAAACTGTCCTCAAGGAAAACTTGAAAATGTGCTGAAATGCAGAGCTAACCTACTGCCTAAAAAATGACTAAAATCGAACTACAAACTAGCTAACTTCTGCCTAAAAAGTGACTAACTGAAATGAGTCCCTAAGCCCTCTTGTTTATACAAATTGAGGACCCCAACAGCCCTCCTAAACTTTAGGAACTCGGCTGCCAAAACTTGTAGTTAACAACACTTTTACTAGCACTTGCTCGGCTGCCCTTGTGATAATTGATTTGGTGGCCCTTGAACTCTGAGCTGATGGTGGAGAATTCGAGGTAAGGGCCCATAAATGAAGCGGACACCTTCCTACAAATCCTCTCCCTTGTTCTTCCATGAATTTGGCTGCCAAGTGCTCATTAAAACCTTTGATTTTGTCTCAAAATTGACTAAAAATCTGCACAAAGCACCCATTAGACTTGTTGGCATAATGACTAACCCAATTCACTCTATTAGCATAAATATAATAAAAAACATGCAATAAACTAATGAGAATGGTGGATTAAGTCGAATTAGGAGGTTGAATGAGCCCATATAATTATCCATTTTTGGGGCTCATCATCACCCCCTACTGAAAGTGTTGCTCATCCTCTGAGCAACCAATCTATCTCCTCATCTTTGATGGCCTTGGTAGCCTCCCTGTCATGCCAAGCTTCTGAAGTGATTTCCTCTTCTCGGTCATGAAACCATGCTTTTCTCTCTGCTTCTTCCCACTGCCTGTGCTCCTTTTCCTAGAGAATTCTCAGCTTCCTGTAGAACTGTCTCAGCATCCTGTAGAGAGGTCTTTGTGTCCAACATTTTCATTCTTTCTCTCGAGGTGGATGTCTTTGGGCTTCCCCGTTCATAAGTGATGGATGCCTTGGAGGGGGACCTCTCCTTTTTTGTGGTAGGGGTGTCTACAATTGTGATTGGTTCTTTTGACGGTGGCTGGGGTCTGCTAGGCTTAATCCTCACACTCCTTCTTGCCTTAAAATACAGGGGAGGCTCCCTCTTTCGCTTCCCCTTCTGCTTGGGAGAATTGCTTAGGGTGGCCAGCACAACTGCTGCCTCCCTAGCTAAAATTTCCAGCGATTTTTCCCTATGTTGCTATGTCTTCAGACTTCCTGTAGAAATTCCTGTGCTGACTGTTTTCTGTCTTCCTGTAGAAACAGTTTTCGGGCTTCCTGTAGAAACGGTTTTTGGTGTTTTGGCCTGCTTGGCTGGGGGTGCCTTCTCCTTTAATTTTGCTGTGGTTTCCTTGGATGTGCCCTCACTTGCTTGGACTTTTTTAGTCCTTTCTGCCCTGATTTGCAACAGTTTCTCCCTTGGCGTTTGTGCCTTTATTCCACCCACAGTTTTGGGCTCAGCAGCTTGGCCTTTCTCTTGTTTCTCTTCTTGCTCTTTCTGTGGTGGTCTGTCCTAGGTTTCCCGCAATTTCCTGGAATCTGAGGGTTCCTTTCTGATAAACCCTCCTGGCATGATGAAAATGCTCTATTTTGGCTTGTGCTCTGATCAGAAGGGGAATTCTATGTATGGTTTCCTCCCCAGAACTTGGAAGACAGTATCCCTCAGGTGTTTATATTTCACTTTGCACCAAATCCCTGGTTAGAATGCTGTTGCTGCCCAAAAATCGACTGTCAAAAGGGAATTAGGCTCTCACAGACAGAGTGCAGAGCTTGATTTTTATCCCCAACCACATAAAAGTCACATTTTTTTATGCACAGGTTAGCCCTTACAGTGGTTTATCGTGTCTTATAGGAAGAATTTGTTAACAGGAACCGTGGAGGAGAATGTGATGCAGAACCAACTGAAAAACATTCCATGTATCACACAGGAAAACTACTATTCTTGACCCACAGGCAGACTTGCTTCGAATTCCCCTACTCCAGACAGTTTAATTCACCACCTTTCGAAATATCATGCATGGGAATGGTGTTTTCGAGCCTACCTCTCTTCAAGCTCCAAACTTGATGAAGAAAAACTCGGGCTTCTCTGCTTCAGAAGGATATACCGTACTTCCTGTAGAACGTCTTCCTGTAGAATGCCCCTGTGCCTCTGAGCGAGCCCGATACGCAGCAGAATCTCGAAGACAGGTAGAAAAACTGGTGGAGGATGACTAGTTAATCATTTTGTGCATACTTCAGTTGAGGATGTGGCAAGTGCAAATGAACAGCAGTTTGTGAGTTTCAGCCGAGCGTTCTTTAATTGCTGCGTGATTTGTGGTGAGGTGGAAAAAATGTGCGCTGGCCCATGCAGACGGCAGTGCTGTCACGAAACATCCTGTTTCCTACCTGTGATCACTCCATCAATTACGTTGAAGGTCAAACAGTCACCATTACCTGTTTCCCGATTTCCTCCTGAGATGGTTGAGCGCACGTGTCTTATTCACCCACCGAGCGCTGTTGAACTGGATGAGGGTGGCCAGTTAGCTAGCCACCGAATTTTTTAATCCCAACCATCTCATTGCTCATGCAGTTTCCAAATTACATTCATGCAATCAGAGGAATGAGTTTTAGTCACGTACCTGGAAGTCGAATGGTTGCTGTGAGGTGTTGTGGCCTTTCATTTGCTGCATGCATTGGTTTTGGTGGTTGCATGATGGCTTGGCTGCTGATTCATGGCTGTTTTCTTGTGCAGGTATCCTCTGGTCGGATCCACACTGCAGGAGCTGGCTTCCACGTTCAGATCTGCACCCTCAAGCTGCTGATGTCGAATTTTCACAGGACCAAAACTTGTTTTCGCCATTTCTCCCGAACGATAGATCGGATCAATTTGAAACTTGTTGAGCATGTTCCTATCATCATTATGCACCTCCCATAGCAAAATTGCGATCAATGGATGCACAGATTTCGAGAAAAATAGAAAATGGCTGAAGATTATAGAGATCAATTTCTCGGAAACCGTGCATCAGAATCGGTTGAAACTGCTTGGGTAGGCTACTATCACCCATGTGCATCTCCCCATGAAACAGGTTTTGAAACAGATGCACGGATATGGAGAAAATGCAAAAATGGCTGAAGGTGATGGAGGCTGGTTTCTTGGAAATCGTGCACCAGAATGGGCTGAAATTGCTCGGGCATGTTGCCATTGTCCCTATACAACTCCCCCTGTAACAATTTTGCAAATGGATGCACGGTTTTCAAGCTAGGGAAAAAACAAATTCTGTTCTATGTATTTTTTCTTCAAAGCATTCTGCAAGTTTTTGCATGGTAGAAAAAATGAGCTTGGGCTGTGATGCAGGCATGGAGATGATGGAGGAGGAGTTTGAAGATAGCAGGAGGACTTCTGAACCCTTGAGGAAGCTAGCATGTTCGCAAACTACCTTTTTGAAATCCATTTCTAGCTTCCTTTAATTTCTACAGGAACTTCCTATAGAAGCACAATGAGGTGGAAAAAATGATGGAGAAAGGTGAGGGATGGAAACAGGGGTGCTTGCAGGCCTAACCAACAGATTCCAACCATTAGATTCCCTTTTAAAATTGAATTTGGTTCATCCGAAGGTTCTACAAGATGTTTCAGAACTTCCTGTAGAAACGCCTGGAACTTCCTGTAGAAAAGCCTGGAACTTCTTGTAGAAAAGCCTGGAACTTCCTGTAGAAAGCCAAATCCTGACTTGAATGTGACCAAATCCTAGGAGAGGTGAGTGGCCATGGAGGGAGTGTTTGAAGGGATGTCTTGGAGCCTGGTACAGACTCCTGTCCTCGTTTTGCGCGCCCCTATGTTCCTGCAAAGTATTCACTGCAACCTGCAATTTTTCATAGAGATTAGTGTCTAGTCAATTTAACGTCTTAAATTGCTCTACATAAATTATCAATCCGGGTATCGTAAACTGATGAAGTGTGGTGCACTATATGTGCTTAGTTAACCTCTTTCTTACTTCGTTGTTTTATAAAGTTATAATGTTCAACTCTTCCTAACCCTCTGCTTTCAACATATAGTACTATGTTAAGCACGATTAAGAAGTAGTCAGAAATAAGTCCAAAAAGTAATCAAGCCCTAAGGTGACAAGTAAGAAAAACCACTTTAAAGACCAGTTATAATGTTCAACTCTTCCTAACTCCCTGCTTCAACATATAGTACTATGTTAAACACGATTAAGAAGTAGTTAGAAATAAGTCTAGAAAGTAATCAAACTTTAAACTTGCAAAGAAAGAGCTTGAAAGAAATAACTTGAAATGAAACTGAAAGCAAAGAACCACGTTCTAATGGCATTAGTCACTACTCATATTGCTACAAATAAAAGAAATAAGAAAATCACTTCAAGGACTGATGATAATGGTTATCTCTTCCTAACTCCCTGCTTCTATCACATAGTACTGTGTAAAACACGATTAGGAAGTAGCTAAAGACAAATCCAAGAAATGATAAAAACTCTAAATGACAAATTATAACACTACTATGCCTTTTCCATCATACTGCTTCCTACATACATGATTATGTGTAACAAGTGGAAAAAGAATTAGTGCTACAAGCCAAGACTACTTCAAAACAAGCTGCAATTCATTAGTATTCGGTTCTCTTAAAGATAAATAATTCATGATAAAGAGACCATAAATTAGTTAGCATACAACTTGTAAAACTAAACTAAAAGCTAATCTAGAAAACAGAGTAAAAAGGGCAGCACTATGAATAAGACAACTGCAACTACCATTAGATATTAAAGCAAATACAACACACAAAATCCCGGGAGAAAATAAAATGCAGTAATTCAAACTGTACAAGGCAGGGGCCCCCTACTACCTATGAAATCAAAGCAAAATTAAACACACTTGCATAAATTAAAATTGCATGAATGAAAATCTAATCTACCTTACATTCTACAAAGCAATATTTACAAAATGAAATCTAATCTACTTACATCCTAATATGCTCCATGACATCTACTTCACATCTCCTTCCATGTTGAGAACATCAAAGCTTTATTCAATTTCTTCAAAAGTGCAAAGTACAACAAAGCTCTCCAAAGCTTTCAAAAGCCATGGGACTAACAAACTAAAAGGACTAAGAAAAGACTAAAGGAAAGACTAAAGAGAGACTAACTAATGAAGGAGAGAGATCTCCTATTTATACAAAAAGATGAGAGCCATCTCATTAATGATAGTCCATAAATCTCTCCCTCTACCTCTAGAGTCCTAATCAAAATAGGAACTGATAAGACACATGTCTTTTGAGAGTTACAATACAATTAGGAGATGTGACACATATCCTCATGATCCCATGATTCTTTCCAACCAAATTCGAATTTGGCCTTAGAGTGCCACATAAGGGTCTTCTAGAAGTCTCCTTTCAACCTACACATGTCAACAAACTCAACCCATTTGTTAGGTATAAGCATATGCACATTATTTTCTAATGTTTAACCACAAATTCACTTAAAAGGCTTAGAAATAATAAATATTGGAAAAACATAAAGGTAGCCCAATGATAATGAAAGTGGGATGAATGTGGTGACATAGTAGTGAAATGGAGGTGAAATGGAGGTGATATAATGGACATAATAGTGAAAGTGTAATGGAAATGGATGACATTTTCAAGACTCAACAATTAGTCATGCTTTCCTCTTTTTTTTTGAAAACAACTAGGGCACCTCATGGAGGTTTTCACCCTAATTGCCTGCCTTGGGCGCCTCCAAGGGAGGTTTTCACCCAGGGATCTTATTCTCTTTTTATTTTCTCTTTTTTTCTTATTTTTTTTCAACCCATTGACCGCCTCATGGAGGTTTTCAATCAATGAGCCAATCTAAGGCGCCTCCGAGGAGGTTTTCACCTTAGATTTTTCCTCTTATTTCCATTTTTTCATTTTTTTTCTCTTTTTTCTACCCTACCCTACTTGAAAAACAAAATTCTTTTCAAGTATAAGAATACTTCCAATGGAGCCATGTGCACATCGAGATTAGAGACAAAATGATGTGGAGGCTCGAAATGCATGCTTTGACAGGTATCCGGATTTCAGAGACCAAATGATTTGACTTTGAAGGGATCAAACACAGCTGAGGAAGGGAGTACTGCTGCAACTTAGTGACCATCTGAAACCATATCTCAATATAGCTCTGATATCCTTTGTCCTCTTGCTGATCTGGATCATTCTTCATGTCACCTTCTATCATGACCTTCTCATCTTCCTCTTTTTGCTGATTTTTCTCTTGACCACATGGAGGATTTGATGGTAACCATGAGGGAGCTTTCTCGATCTCTGTTTCTGATCTCTTCTCTTCATCAAGTGCAGCCCATGGTTCTTTGATCTCCTCTTTTGAATCTTCTTTTGCTGGATGTGATCCTTCAGTGCTGTCAATATAGTCTCTTTCTTGCAATATTCTTCTTGAGCTATGGTGAAGATATTTGAGCTCAAGAGGATTCATTTGGACATGTTGTGCCTCAGCATTGCAATTAGGTTGATCTACTCCGATGTGCGGGTTTGGAAATGGTGGTATGGGTAGTTGAGTGGGGGTGTATATTTGAGATGGATGTGGATGGGGTTGTGGTTGGGCAGGTGGTGGAGGAAAATGAGCGGGAGGAGAGTTGTACTGGGGCCTCCACCCCTGATGAGGTGCATTCCACTGAGGCTGTGGCTGAGCATAAGAGTGAAATGAATGAGCAGCAGGTTGGGCATAATATGGAGATGGATCCGACCAAGGAGGGGGTGTGGACCAGGAAGGATGAGCAAGGGGACCCCAAGAAGGCATGAAAGTGGCTTGATAGGGGTCGTAATGGGTCTGGGATGTCCCTTGCATTCCTTATTATGGGTCCATGTGGCCCCCTTTGGTTCATAACATAGAGTGGTTCAGTGGCTCCTTTGGCTCTCTGATATGCAGCTTTAAGTCCAGGCAAGGAAGGGCACTGATTCGTAGGATGGTATCCTTCATAGACGAAACACACTTCTAAGGAGTGCATTGGACATTCGTTCCTAGGATGCTTTCTAGTGCACCTAGTACAAAAGATGTCCAAAGCCCTCTTGGCTTCTTCTTGCTTCCTTTGGATCCACAAGGTATCCAATTGCATGGCAAGAAACTGCCTCATATCACTCTTGAAATCTTCCATCTGATTTTCAAATTCGTTTTTGGACAAGGTACTACTCCCAACATTTCTGCTTGTAGCCATTTTCTCCAGAGGAATGTTTTCTTCTTCTTCTTCCCTTGAGTTTCAAATATGTCTTTCTGTCCACCTAAGGGTTCTTTAATCACAGCCATTGAAGAAGAGAGAAGGTTGGCTGTGTCAAGCAGTGGGGGTGTTGTGCAATCATTTTTCTGACTTATCTCTACTCCTACAAGGTATGAAAGGAAATATTTTTGGTTGATTTTTGTTTTTTCTCCTTGTACCTGCAAAAACTAAAATAGATTGAACTGCAACTAACTATCGTGCTGAAATGAAAATGCAGAATTGAAATGAAAGCAGGAAAGGACTAATCTATTTTGCTCAAATGAGATTGCAGGAATGAAATGCTAATCTACGCTTGCAAAATTGAAATTGCAGAATTGAAATGCTAATCTACGCTTGCAGAATTGAAATTGCGGAATTGAAATGCTAATCTATGAAAGCGAGAATTGCTAATCTACTTTTACATAAACGAAATTGCATAATGGAAATGAAATAAACTACTTAGCAGAAGATTGTAGTGGAAAATAGAAGAAAAGCAGCAATCACCAATACTCTGACGCTTCCCTGGCAACAGCGCGAGAAAGAGTGGTGGGCCCCAGTATTGCAACAATAATGTTGCAACTCCTGGGACTCCCTTCTTTAATTTTATCAACCCGGCAGTTCGTAACAAACTTGGAAGCGATGGTGTTGTATGCACAAGTACTAGCTCTTGCCGCAGCTGTCACTTGGTCAGCTGGCACAAGTCCACTTGGAGCTTAAGCCAAGTTCTATGAGCTCTGAGAAGAAGCTTTTTAACTGATGGACGAAAGCTAACTCAAAGAAGGCTAATCTACTTGCAGAAAGAAACTGGAAAGCTGAAAGGAAACGTAAAGCTTAGCAAACCCTAATTTTACCCGCTAGCCCTACTAATGCAAGAAAGAGGATGCAAGCTACTGAAAGAGATGCCATTGACTTCTAGGAAGGTAAAATGCATGTGTTTAAGCTACTTCTACAGTAACATCTGAAAAGAAAACATCTTTTTGTATTTTTGAATAAGTTGTCAGAATTATCATGCATGTGCTTTGACTGTTTTGGTTGTGCAGAGGTGGATTGGCGAGAGGAAATGCTTGGAGGAGGTTGGGAAGGTTCAGAGAGGGCCTAAGGGGTCCCTAACGCCCTTCTAGAGAGTTTCACAGATTTTGGCTATCAAGAAACCTCATTCGTGAGCTTCTACAGGAAGTCTGCAGGGGTTCTACAGGATGTTCTGGGATTTCTACAAGATGTTTTGTAATTTTCTATAGGATATTCAGAAATGGGATTTTGAAGGTTGGATGGAGGAAGAAAGATGAAGGAGTGAGTATGGAGGTAGGATAAGGGTTTGAGGTGGTCCAAGACTTGGTGGATGGAGTTGAGGAAAGATGTAGATAGCTGGATTTGTTCAAGGAGGACTGAAGTAATGTTGCACAAAAATTAGGGTTATGTGAGCAAATGGCAAACGTAAGGCAAGCATTATAAGTAGAGGATGAAGCAGGTGGGATTGATGGAGAATGGGTAGATAAAGAAGGATAACAGGTGCTCTGCAAGTTATTTTTCAAACGAAACAAACAAGGATTTGGAAAATCAAAGACCTAGTTACGTTAGTCTATTCTGACCTAGATAACAGCAAAGAAATGGAACAGAAGTTTATTTGTACTGAAATCAGATGAAATAACTATGCAACGAAGTAATCAAGAATCTGAACATGTAACCAACTTCTGCAATTACAAATCGAACACTGGTGATTGCATGGCGAAGCAAAGATAGTGTTTTTGGTGGCAGCAAGGTCACCTTGATCCCAGCTCCTAATCCCACTGAGGGAGAGGTGAAATTAGAGGTGCTTGATGGCCTTTTTCTGAATCTCTTCCATGTTAATAACCTATCAACTCAATCTGAACATAAAAAGCCTTTTTAATCATCAAAAGCAATCTAAATAACAAAGCAAGATTTAAATCTAAATAGCAGATTTTATTCTAAGAATGCAACAAAAACACATAAAGATAAACAAAGGAGGTACTGGGCACTTGAGATGGGCCCAACCCCAAGAGCTACAGCCTCCTAAGAGAGATTTAGAGCTGGTGCAAAGCTGGATTCATCTTTATTGAGCAAGAAATAATATTTACATCAAAAATTGTCCACAAGGAAAACTTGAAAATGTGCTGAAATGCAGAGCTAACCTACTGCCTAAAAAATGACTAAAATCGAACTACAAACTAGCTAACTTCTGCCTACAAAGTGACTAACTGAAATGAGGCCCTAAGCCCTCTTATTTATACAAATTGAGGACCCCAACAACCCTCCTAAACTTTAGGAATTCGGCTGCCAAACTTGTAGTTAACAACACTTTTACTAGCACTTGCTCGGCTGCCCTTGTGATAATTGATTTGGTGGCCCTTGAACTCTGAGCTGATGGTGGAGAATTCGACGTAAGGGCCCATAAATGAAGGGGACACCCTACTACAAATCCTCTCCCCTGTTCTTCCACGAATTTGGCTGCCAAGTGCTCATTAAAACCTTTGATTTTGTCTCAAAATTGACTAAAAATCTTCACAAAGCACCCATTAGACTTGTCGGCATAATGACTAACCCAATTCACTCTATTAGAATAAATATAATAAAAAAAATGCAATAAACTAATGAGAATGGTGGATTAAGTCGAATTAGGAGGTTGAATGAGCCCATATAATTATCCATTTTTGGGGCTCATCATTTATTTGCATAAATCTTCTGCCTGTCCTATGCTGCCTTCAAATTCCTCTTAATAAAAAGAATTTCTTTTTCAATCTCTGCCAACATCTTCAGCCCAATTAGTACCTTGTTGACTGGATCACTCCATCTAATAGGAGTATTACGACTCCACCCATAAAGAACCTGAAATGGACTCATCTTCAAACTCCTAATACCCAATATTATAAGTAAACTCTACCAGTGGAAGATACTCCTCCCACTTCCTCTGCTAATGCATAACATACATCCTCAACATGTCCTCAAGAATCTTGTTAACCCTCTATGTTTGTCCATCTATCTGCGGATGATAAGTTTTACTAAAAGCCAACTCTGTCCCCAATCCTGCAAACAACTCCTACTAAAACCTGGCAATGACCTTGGTATCTCTATCTCATATGATCTTCTTGGTAACACCATGCAAACTCACTATCTCCCTAATGAAGATATGAGCTACCTCACTAGCTGAATTCGTAGACTTCACTGCAATTAAGTGAGCTACCTTACTTAACCTGTCAACCACAACCATGATGGAATCATGCTGGTTTGATGTCCTTTGAAAACCTGTAATGAAGTCCATGGAAATGACCTCCCATTTACACTCTAGAATTGAAATAGGTCGTAATGAACTAGCTATATGCTTACACTATTCTTTCACCTGCTGACAGTCCAAGAAATTCACAATAAACTCAACCACTTTTTTCCAAGTTCAGCCAATGATAGAATTTCTTAACTGTTTTTAATGTCTTTTGATATCATGAGTGACCTGAATATGAGTTGACATGAAATTCCCTCAAGATAAGCTTCTTGAGATCACTGCTATCTGACACATAAATCTTGTTCTTGAATATGACCGAGCTATCTGGCGTGAGATGATATTCCTCATCCCTATCACCTTCACCCTGCTATTGTAATATGCACTTCAACTGTTGGTACCTGTCATCATGTTTCCATGCTTTTAATAATTTCCCCTGAAAATATGTCCCATAAGAAATCACTATTGCAATATGATTCACTTGCACTCTCCTACTAAGAGCATTTGCAACCTTGTTCTCCTTGTCCTTAATGTACTTGATCTCGAATTCAAAGTCGCTGAGGGTATCCAACCATGTAGCTTTCTTGACATTCATATTAGGTTGGTCAAAAAAGTATCTCAACCCACTGTGATCACTCATTAGAATAAACCTCCCGCCAAGAAGATAATGCCTCCAGATCTTCAAGGCATGAATGATCGCTGCCAACTCAAGATCATGAGTCACATAGTTTTTTTCGTGCTCATTCAACTTCCTTGACTTATAGCATACCACCTGTCCTTCCTGTAAGAATATGCACATACCACGAACTCCTTGTTAGTATCTGCAATCTTTAAGACCAGAGCATTTGTAAGCAAATGCTTCAATTGCTCAAAACTCACTACACACTCCTCAATCCATTCAATCTTATTTCCTTTAATATGAAAATATGTAATAGGATATATAATCCATGAGAAGTTCCCAATGAACCTCCTAAAATAACCTAAGAATCCCATGAATGATCTGACCTCATCCACATTCCTAGGAGCTGACCACTCCATGATAGCTCTAATATTTTTCAGATCCACTGCTATCCCCTCCTTGGAAACAACATGTCCCAAGTAATGAACTTCAGTATGAAAGAAACTTCAATTACTAAGATTTTCATACAACTGATGCTCTCTCAACAATCTCAATACTACTACTAGGTGCTCTGCATGCTCTTCCTCATTCTTAAAGTAGATCAATATATAATTAATGAACAATATCACAAACTTGTCCAAATAAGGATGAAACACATTATTCATTAAGCACATGAAAGTAGTTGGAGCATTATTAAGACCAAATAGAACAACCACAAAATCATAATTCCCATACCTGGTACAGAATGCGGTCTTGTATATGTCCTCTTATTTGATGCATACCTGATGATATCCTGATCTCAAGTCAATATTTGAGAACATTGCTACTCCCTTCAACTAGTCAAACAAGTCATCAATCCGTGACAATGGATACCTGTTCTTGATATTCACCTTATTCAAATTCCTATAATCATTACACAACCTGAGAGCATTGTCCTTATTCTTCACAAACAACATGTGTGCACCTCAAGGTGACACACTTGGCATTATGTATCCCTTATCAAGCATTTCCTTAAGCTACAACTTCAATTCCACCAACTCTGGAGTGCTCATCCTGTAAGGTTCCTTTGATTTTGGTGTTTCTCCTGGTACCAACTCAATAGAAAATTCCACTTCCCTATGAGGTGGTAACTCTGAAATATCTGCTGGAAAGACATGTTGAAACTGCTGCAAAATATGATACCTATTTAAGACTTCATCATCCTCAACATCCTTCCCCTTGTCATTGGAAACATGCATTGTAAACAATACACATCCTTTCCTGCAACTGCGCTTAGCCTGCATAGTTGTAACCATTCTCACTGATGTAGGCTTCCTCTTTCCCTGCAAGCTTCTCTTTTCTCCATCATCGTCCAAGCACTCAATAACCTTCTCATAAAAATCTACCTTGGTGAACAACCAATCCATACCCAAAATCATATCATAGGAACCCAATGGAATCACATTTATATGTACTGATGTATGCATACCATTTAGCTCAAATTAAAAATCTCTCACCTAATGACGAACTCTTTTCTTGATCCTTGTAGCCAACTATACCAACCAAGACTCTGCATGCACTTCTTTATTCAAACCACACTTATCCACTAGGTCAAGACTAGAATAATTATAATTTGATCTAAGATCAATCAAAATGGAAATAACTCAATCACATAGCTTACCTTCCAATAATGGATGCCTGATGATCCTCTTGCTTGTTATCAAGCGTTGCATAAATCCAATGAATTCTTTACCAACATCCCCAACTCTTTGTTCCTCCTGGGCACTATAGATCTAAGGTCTCCCGCCTTGGTACAATGGGAAATCCTTCTTACGATGATCCTTGCCACAAATCCAACACTACAACGGTTCCCTACCAATACCTTTATTCTGCTACTCTCCAGGTTGAGGTCCATGTCCCTTCTCTACTGCATTCAACTTCTTGCAAGGAGCCACATTTTCTTTCACCTGCATCTTGAGGTCTTTCCCGCTTTTGACTCCATTTTCCTCTAGGCTCAGGCTTACGCTTTGAATAATCATAGCAATGCTTCAACTTCCCAATGACTTCCTCCAATGACCGATGCTCATCATACTCAATCCAATCCTTGAATGATAATGGCAGTCCACTAATGAACCTTTGGACCTTCATCTTCTCATCCTTGAGGTAAGGCACATACCTCAACAACTCCAAAAACTTCATCAGGTACTCTTCATCTATCATAGACCCCATCTTCAACTCATAGAACTCCTTATCCTTTCCATCATATTATCTCTCAAATAAGTACATCTTCCTAAAGAGTATTTTGAACTCATACCAACTCAATTCTTCTACCTTGATGCCTCTAGCACACTTCACATCTTCCCACCAAATATCTGCTTTTCCCTTGAGACTGAAAATAGTTATCCTGGCTTTCATGTTGTCTGTATAATGATGCAACTCAAAGAACTTCTTCATCCTAAGCATCCATGCTTATGCATCTTCTAGTTTCTTCATCTCTCCATCAAAGGTAGGAAACTTGCCTTTCTTAAACTCATCTGGTAAGTACCCCCTCTCACTCCTGCCGTCAGGATGATGGCGACAATGACCATGATATCTCTCTAAACCAGAACTAGAATAGTACCCATAACCACTACCTCTCCCATCAGGTGTATCCAACCATATGACACCTCTGGCCGTGTCATCCCTGTCCAACTTGTGCCCTGATTAAGACCTACTACCATATGCCCCAATAGTCCTTTCCTCTTGTCCATAACTGATCCTTGGTTGTCCCTATCTCTACAATTTTGATAAGCTCTGAAGGAAAACTACATTAAATTCTTCTTGCTTTTCTTGAGGTTTGGAAAATATTTCCTGTGACTGAATTATCCTGTGATTATCTACCTTGAAACTTCTGATTCCTGCCCTCATACTTCTCAGTGTATATGGTATATCAAGAGAGTAATCTTCTCCTTGCATCTCAGTTGATCTATAAGGACACATGAGCTATAATCCACCATTTTTCTCTTCATCTCTGATCTTCTTCCTTCAAACATACCATCTTAAATAAACCAAATAGAAACATGATCAAACATACCTTAATGAAGTTCATAGGAGGCATTCTTGTCTACACAAATTAGTATAGATTAACACGATATATATATATATATATATATATATATATATATATATATATATATATATATATATAATGACACCAACTTATCAACCTATTGACATCGTGCATGATAACTCACCTGTAACATTGAATTTATACGTGACAACCATAGCCACTACAATGCATGCATATGACTAACATGCATGCATAACAATCACATCTAGCCCATCCAATCCAAGTGTTTGGAGCTAGAAGCTCTAATACCAATCTATACCCTCCTCCCCACATTTACCCACGTTTACAAGCCTTAGGTAAATGTGAAGTTGCGTGCTACTGTGACATGACCTGATGAATAACAATCACATCTAGCCCATCTAGTCCAAGTGTTTGAACCTCGAATCTCTAATACCAATCTATACCCCCTCCCCACATTTACCCACTTTTACAAGCCCTCTAGGTAAATGTGAAGTTGCATGCTACTGTAACGACCTGACCTCCAATGTTCCAGTTAAGGAACTTGGGCGGTTAAACCAACTTTACTTACGTCCCTCAGAGACCACTAACTAATAAGAAGGTTTCAAACCACCCCAAATGTTCAATTGATCCAGGTGGATATTAGTGGTCACCCACCTATCCCACCTAGACCCCCAGTCAATTTCATTTGTTTCCTTGTTTATTTCAACATTTACTATTTTTAGCAGATTTTCGGGTCCTGAACTTCCGGAGCAGTTTTGACCCCCTAAACGATGTTTTTTTGAGGTCCAATGCAGGCCCATAGCTAAAGGCAAGGGTCTATAGAAAATCTTGTATTAGTTACAGAGACCTTTCAAACAAGGTATCGTACATGCCAAATGGAGATAATATGACCAATTTATGACCTTGGGAAGTTGGCTGCCTAACTAACCCCAACGGGGCCCACAGACTCTTGGCATTACATCTCCTGGGGTTAGGGTTTTGGTTGTTTAGGGTTTTCTCAGATTTTTCAATAATAAATAATCCCTTGAGCCTCAATGTAACATAGTTTAGAGACATGTAGTCATCACATCTCTTCTCAGAGATAAGCTACAATCGCCTGATCTAGTCTAATTTACATTCTATTTGTAAGCATATTTTAGTATTTGATATTAACGAAATGAAGTGTTATTTTTGTTGCATCTTTGTTTTCATGGTTATAACTGTAATTTTTTGCGTTCCTGTTTAAATTTGGATTGGTGGTATCAAAGCTATCTGCTCTTTCTCTGTTTTTATTTGCATGTCCCTAATGAGGTCGGGATATAAGGAGTTAGGGCTTGAATTGGTCGAACCTGTGCAAGACTAGCCTTCCAAATCCCAATGGTCTCCCATGGGGGAAGAAAATAAAGATGAGGGGGCAACATATCCTTTCAAAATCTTGCTCGAAGAAGCCCTTGAACGACAAAGGAACACGATGATGGAAAACTTTACCCAGATCCTTCAGCGACTACCCAAGGGTGACACATCTACTTCCAACAACTACTCTGGAAGCACCACATCCTATAAGGTACAAGTTAACTTTGAAATTCCCATATTTAAGGGTCAAATAGATGCAGATGTCATAGACAAATGGTTAAATCTACAAGGATATTTTTCTATTCATGATTTTTCCAGCCGGGAAAAGATTACTTTTTCTCTTCTCAAAGCTGCCCCCCATGTCAAGGACTGGTGGGAGACCTAGTGTGAGAAGAAGGATGAAAGTACGCCCTCATTATTTTCAGCCACACCCACTTGGGATTCGTTTCGGGATGCCATCAAGGAGTAGTACTACCCTGTTGGGAGTTATGAGGATAAATACATAAAGTGGACCACACTACGACTAGGAAGGGACCCAGATGTGTCAAATTTTACCAATGCTTTTCATACCCTTCAAACGAAGTTAGGCATCAAGGATTCTGAGAAACATTTGGTACTCAAGTACCACAACTACCTACATAGGTACATCTAGAATGAAATGGAGTTCCTGGAAATCTCCTCGCTTAGCACAACGTACTGATACGTTGTCAAGATCGAGCAGAAGCTTAAACAAAAAAATTGAGACTTTGGATCTACAAATCCGAAGCAAGGGAAAGTTTCCCCCAAACCATAGATCAAAAGGAAAAGCCAAGGCGGGATGACCGAGGATAACCTCCCAAAGCTGCAAGCAAATAACAACACCAAGAAGACAAAGAAGGACACGGGAAATTGGTATGAGTTCCGTAAGAGCTCCACTCACAACACAAGTGAGTGTCAGGCTAAGCAGTCGCTGGTGGCTAAGCAGAAGGCTTTTGAGTTCAACGCATGTTCCAACTCTGAGTCAGAACCCAACAAGGGGAATAAAAAAGGGAAGAAGATAATTGACATGGAGCCTAGTGCCATTGTGGTCACCACACAGATCCAGAAGAGGTGGAGCACCTATTCCACACATAGATGTGGGTGAAGGGTTCTCCGTTGCAGTTCATTATCAACAATGGGAGCCAAAATAACCTCACTTCAGCAGAGGTCATGAAGCAACTAGGCCTACTGAATACAACACATCCGCAACAATATTCCATCAGGTGGCTTCACCAAGGACAAGATCTTTGCATCAGCTAGCAGTGTCGCCTTCCCTACAGCATTAAGCCCTTCACGGATGAGGTACTGTGTGATGTTTCTCCTCTTTAAGTTTGTGATGTATTATTAGGAAAACCATACTTATGGAAGCGGCATGTTGTATATGAGTCTAGACCTCGCTCTGTTATTATTTCTTTGGGTACTAAGTTATACAGGATATCGTAGGTAGCCCCTCCTACCGCCATCTCTTTGATCTCTGCAAAGCAATGCAGTAAGGTCATCTCCCAAACTAGGAAACTTGTTTTCTTTTTTATTCTCTCTCAAAGTAAGGGGAAGTTCATATCCACATCCATGGTTCCCGGGAAGGTATCCTCCAAGAAGCATAACCAGGTGAATACAATCATGGAAGAATACAGGGACATCTTCTCCTCACCCACAGGGGTACCCTTCTATTGTCAGGTCCAACATTCAATTGATCTGACTCCTGGAGCACCTCTACCCAACGGGCCGATATATCACCACTCCAATTTGGAAAATGAAGAGATCAAGTGGAAAATACAGGAGTTGCTGCAGAAAGGGCACATCCGACCAAGTTCCTCGTATTGATACAGAATAAGGATGGAACCTGGAGGCTCTGCATTGATTATCGGGCACTAAAAAAAATCACTATCAGGAATAGGTAGCCAATCCCACAGATTCATGACCTGCTGGAACAACTAGAGGGGGCCAAGTATTTCAGGAAGATCGATCTGAAGTTTGGTTATCACCAGGTTCCAATAGAGCCCACAGATGTATCGAAGATTGCCTTTAAATCCAAGGTAGGCCTTTTTGAATGGTTGGTTATGCCCTTCGGGTTGACAAATTCCCCTGCTACTTTTATGAGGCTAATGGATGACATCTTGCAGCCCTTCACCAACTCGTTCGTGGTGGTTTATCTAGAGAACATCCTCATCTTCAACAAGAGTTGGGAAGAACATTTGCAACACATCCAACGGGTCCTTCAAACCCTTCAGCAACACAAACTGTGCGCCAACTTGGAGAAATGCACCTTTGGCTTGAATGAGGTCCAATACTTAGGTTACATCATAGATGAGTGTGGCAACCCGACCAAGATCCAAGTCATTCGGGATTGGCTATCCCCGGCCACTCTAACGAAGCTTCGCAGCTTTTTGGGCCTTGAAAATTTCTATCAGAGGTTCGTGTTGGGATTCTCACATATCACTTGGCCTTTGAGTGAGATTACTAAGGGTGGGGCAAAAGAAAAATTTTCATGGTTCGAGTCCCAACAAAAGGCGTTCGTTGATTTGAACCGCCGCCTCTACTCTGCATCGGTACTCACACTGCCATTCCTGTAGCAGCCATTTGAAATCAAGACAGATGCCTCAGACTATGCTATTGGTGCAGTCCTCACCCAACATTGGCATCCAATGGCCTATCATAATGAGACACTTTCCAATACAATTTAGAAGTACCCCACCTATGATAAAGAGATGTATTCCATCATGCAGGCCTGCCGAAAATGGAAGCACTACATTCTGTGGAAGGAGATGGTCATCCATACCGATCATCAACCTCTTTAGTTTATACAGACACAAGGAAAGTCATAGAACAATAACCATCAGAAGTGGTCTACATATCTGCAATAATTCCACTTGAACATTAAATACAAAAAGGTTAGCACCAATCATGTTGCAGACTGGCTCAGTCGACCTCCAGTTGCAACACTGACTACTGTTCTCAACTCTTGTGGTCACGAGACCTCTAGTGGTTGCAACTATATAAAAATGATCCAAAGTTTGCCTCGACATACCAGATGCTAGTAGTTGGCAAGAAAGTTCCTGATTTCCACCTCCAAGATGCATTATTATGCTACCTAGCCCAACTTTGTGTTCCTTCAAGCGGGTGTGCCACGATGATTTGGGAGGCACACTAAAGTCAGGTTGCAAGACACTTTGGTGTGGAGAAAACTCTGGTTATACTACAAAAGTAATTTTATTGGCCCAAAATCTGACTGGATGTTGGGAAATATAGTAGATCTTGCATTTCTTGTGCCATTGCCAAGCCAACCATCAAGAAACAAGCCCTGTACACTCCTATGCCTACTCCCAACCAGCCATGGGAATCCATCTCCATGGACTATATGTCTAGCCTCCCTTCTACCAACCATGGTAATGACTGTGTATTTGTGGTCGTAGACAAATTTTCTAAGAATATTATTTTATATATAGTTTCTTATTATACATGTTTTACTTATGTTAATATGGTTAATTAATTATTATTATCATCTAATTTTAAGGTCACAGTCAAGCCAGACACCAAATTGGTGTATGAGACCCCCTTATTGTGGGACAAGGGACCCATATCCACACAACGATTTCACTGCTAAGTCCAAGGAAGACATACATACTCTACACCCCCACTGGTTTTCAACATGTGACCTTTTAGGAGGAAACACATGCTCTTAACCATTAGGCCCACTCAATATAGAGACATGGGGGTTTTGTTTTAGGATGGGGCTAGGAGGAATCTTAGGTAGAGATGAGGTTAATTAATATACATTCGAATCTCATCACATCATCATGCTAAGCAACCAGGACAGTGAAATAACCTGAAACTTTGAGAGACAATATCTCTCAATCCAGAAATCAGAATCAGGCAAACTTCATGTCATTAGAAAGCATTTGGAGAAATGGAGGTAACAAAAGGATAAAAAAAAAAAACAAAAACACTAAAAATAAAGCAATGCAGAGGGATATTGGAAAAATTTATATAGGAGCCCCTTTGATTTCTGATGAAATTACGGAGAATTGTTGAGGCCTCAACAAGATGCTAATCAAAGTCTCATGTATCCAAGTTAGTCTTATACATCTTGTATTTTTATTTAAGAAAGGAAACTATTTTTGGATGGGAAAATGTAATCTCTAATGGTATTTCCTTCCAATTAGAAAAATATTATAAGGCTATGAGAATTTTCATGACGACCTATTTAGTAATGGCCATATTTTATTGCAACCCATTCAACGCCCCACCCCCCGAGATCAACATGAATCTTGAAGTAGAGTCAATGCAATTTCGGTATCCTATTTCGTGGAAACGAGGCATTGTTTCACTTCTTCCTTGTCCAAGACCAATTTGTTAGAGAATTTAGATACATGTTTCCTAGAAATAAACCACAAAGGATAACTTTAGAAGCACATGAGTTCTTGAAAGGAAAAGGAGTGTATGTGGTAGAGGACAGCCAAACATACCTAAGACTTAATGATTATGAATATATGTCACTATTACTGTTAGAATTTTTGTAGCTTAGAAGGTATTTCTTAGAGAGAAAACCGGCATAAAGGAATTGGTTGGACAAGCTACCCAAAGTGGGGCTTTGGACCCAAAGCAGTGGGTTTGGGACCTAAAAAGATGAATTATCTATTCTAATGGGTTAATAGGCTAAAAATATAAGGTCTAAAGGTTTTCTAAATGATCCAAGAGAAAAATATAAAAATATCCAAAGGTGAGGCTCATTATGTGCAAGAGATATGTGACTTCGCTTATGCAAGATGGGCCCTAGTGGAGGGCTGATTTCTATTCATGGAGGCCCATATACCCTTGAGAAAATCATACCTGATTTTCTGAGAAGCCCAAGTCAAAGGTTAGAGGAGCAGTAAGACAGACAAATTATTAGAGAGATGGAGATTAGTTTGAGTTTGATTTAGGGTCTAGTCTAGGCCAATAAAAGAGATCTTACCATGCTACATTTACCCTTGAAGGAGGCTGATCATACAATGATCTTGAAGGAGAAATACCATTGTGAGAATCTGAGCTGATTTGGAGATGATATATGCAAGGTATTTGAAGGAGTAAATACACTATGAGTAGTTGATTGGACAAAGACATTAAAGGAGTAATTTATTTGTGTATTAGAGGGAAAGGACAATGAGATACATCGAGGACAATTGGACATAAAGGGTTGGTTAAATTAACAAGTAAGTCATGTATTTTGTTCTTCATTGGATGGGCAGATTTAGGATCTAATGGATTTGACCTAAAGCCCTAATATTTTGTATATTATTTATATTAGTTGTATTAGTGATATGGAGGGTTATGATCCATGGTATGGGAGCCCCATGATTCTTTTATTAATGGACCAATAAAAAATTGAGCTTTGGGCTCAATATCTTTGTGTACTTTATTGATTTCACTACTATATATTTCTGACAGGCCTCTAAATTAGACATAAATTAAGGCCCATGCCTCTAAATTAAATATAAATTAAGGCCTATGACCATCCTTCAGGACATTAAACCTATCTTTCTGCATTAGATAATTTATTTTTAACTTTAATATATTCATTAGGAAGGTTTATGAATAATTGGATATTTGTGCCTAATATTATTTATTTTTGTTGAATATTATGAGAATATTGGGCAGCTTATGAAGATTTAGAGGAGGAAACAATTTAGGGACTTGTTCCCTACTACAGGAGGATCAATAATAAATAATAAATCAACAAGATATTATGGAATTATGACACAGATTGTGGAACTCTAATGATTGAGAAAATCTAGGAATGTGTTCCCTGCCATTTAATGCAGATTCCTAGTATTGGTGACCAAATCCACTAATCAAGGGATTTTGGTGCGGAAATCTTCCTCCATTCATGGGAAATGATTCCTAATCATTTTGTATAAGTACCAAGTCGAATTTGCCTCTAGGGGGAGATTTTCATTATTGTTTTTGAGAGAACTCATATTTCTGAAGCTCCATTGTATTTTCTTGCAGGGATGTAATTTTATTGATAAAAATGAAGATTGGTTCCATGTTCAGTTTCTAAATCTTGTTTTCCTTCGTATATCTCTAATTTTCCTTGGGCTTGGCCATCCTAGGAACCTCAGAGCCCTTTTGAATCATTTTCTTTCCTTCTTTTCACTGCTTATTCACATGCATCTCTAGTTTTTATTTCTTTCTACTTCTACATTTAGTGTTAATAATTTCTTGTTGTAGGATTGAGTTAAATGGTTAATGAAATTTATATTGCAGAATCACAAGCATTATTTCATCCTTTGAAAAGATTTGGAAGTTCATAGTAATCATTGAGCTACTTGGATTAGTCTTCTTATTCCCAAATCTAGATTTCTGAAACTCCTTTGTGGCAAAGAACTGTAAATTTCTGTTATTTTTTAGAGCATGCTAACAAGATTCAATTGAGTTGGTTCCACTTGCATTAGATCACAAAAGCAGTCTAGCTCATAAAAAAAATTACCCCATTGCATTTGTGCTTGATTTGGTTAGGCATTTTTTAGATTTACTAGCTTACTAGTTCCTGAATTTCTAGATTTTCGACTAGTAATGTTTTACTATTTTTTTGCATGGGTTAACAGAGGTCTTTTTGAGTGATTCCACTTGGAATGGGGACCTAGGACATCCTAGTTAATAAAAAAATTGTCCCATCCAATTTGGATTTTATTTTCTTGGTCATTCGATGAACTATAGTAAATCTATACATCTTGTAGTAAATCACTGTAGCATCCTGTAGGAAATCCTGTTTTGAGCCCGAATTGAGAAAAATCATCATTGAATTTGGGATTAGGCCTGTACTTGACCTCCATGCCATCAAGACAATTTTAATCCTCTTGCTCCTCACTTAGGTCAGCATTTTGCTAGTTTTCAAGGGTAGGATTTGATTTCCATTTCTTCTATCTTCAGTCTTACATTAGATCTCATCAATGGTTTATATCATTCTACAAAGTTTTCCTCTTGCATTAAGTAGACACCTAACTCATGAAATTCGATTTCCTTTAGATAATTGAAATTCTTCTTGTTTGCATGCTTTTTGGGTAAATGTAAATGTTTGATACGGTGCAGGTGTTTCAGGAGTACAAAGAGATTTCATAGTCAGCAACCTCATCCCAACTTCATCCACCCATGGTCCTCACTTTCTTTCACTAAACCCTCACTAATTTCATCATTTCCAAGGAAAATTCTCCAAGATTTTAGAGCAAATCCATCCATCTTCCAACTTTGGTTTTGAGTTTTGAAGTGGTCCTAGGCACTTCCTTGCCTCATTCCATCCACCAACCACCTTCCTTAAGCTTTCCATCACCTCCAACATCCATCCTTTTGCTCTCGGCTGTATCTTGTAGGTTTTTAGGGGATCCTATAGGTTTTGAGGACATCATGTAGGAAATCCTGTAGCATCCTGTAAGAAACCCTGTTTTGAGGCCGAATTGAGGAAATATCCTATAGGAATCTAGAAAAGGGTGCCTACGTGTCTCCCAAGATTTCTGACCATTCACCATCATCTCCAAGCCACCTGCACATTGCCAAAAGAGATTATCTTTCACACTCTCACATGAAAAAAGACAAAAAGTAAAACAGATTTATTTTATTCATTTACATGCACAGCAGTATAAGGTTTGATGGTTTGAATCTGCATGCTTAGGTTAGTAGGAATGCATACATGTTAACTTAGCATTCTTTTGAAGCAAAGCCTCTTATCAGTTAGTTAGAAAATGGTGTGTTTTAGCATTTGATTTCAATCTCTTTCCTTGTACTTTCTTTCTTTCAATAGGTTAAGGTTCCATTTCGAACATTTCATTTTTTACAATTAGTTTAGGATTTAACTTCAGTACATGCACTCCATTACATCATGACAACAAAAGAAGGACACATTGTATGTTGCACATATAGTGTCGATACCTCTTATGTTTGTACGAACCCCGGGTTGATAACCAAAGTCGGTAGCCTTGGGAGTTTCTGAATTTTTGTTGCAATACTGAGGCTCATCACTTTTTCACACAATTGTCTGGGAGGTGTCAAAGTATGCATTGTTTTCTTCCCTAGTTGATTCATTTATTTTCACTTTTTTTTCAAAAAAAAAAAAAAATTGCATTAGGCATATTTCAGTTCAAAGTGCATTGCATTAGTGTTTTCAACCAATCATAAAAACAAAAACAAAAAATTCTCCAACACTAACCCATCCCCCCATTTGATCACGTGGTGCAGTAAGAGCCACATCACCATCCACTTTTGTAGGTGGTAGGACAAGAAGATGGCAAAGAATGTAGAATAAATGGATGGAGATGATGACAATGAGGAAGATCCTCTTGGATTTCCCATTCAAGATGTTGATGGTAGTGTGCATATGAAGAACATCCCTCCATCTTTTCTTCCAAAATTTCATGGTCTAAGGTCAGAGGATCCAAAAACCTTTCTCTTTGAATTTGAATTTGTTTGTAGATATTATGGTTACTTATTAAAAAATAAAAAATTTAGATTGTTTTCGACAACACTGAAGGATAGAGCTCTTAAATGGTTCATGAGTTTAGGGACTAATTCAATAAGATCATGGAATGATATGCAAAAGATATTTATAGAAAAATATAAAGATCATGATCTTCAAGAAGAAATCTTTAGAATGAATCAAACAGAAGCTGAGAGTCTACAGGATCTAATAAATAGGTTCACGTATAATGTTAAGAGGGGAAAACTACATCATTTAGGATCCAACACACTAAAAACCCTCTTACTTAGAACAATTAGGGATGAGTGGATTGATCTCCTTGATCTCATTAGTAAAGGTGATGTATACCAATTATCATTTGAAGAAATTTGTGAAAATGCAAACACATATCAAGAGGAAGGAAAAGAGTAAGTCAATTAGCATCGAGATCGGTAAGTCAAGCTAAACTTGGAAATTTGTTTGATGATTTTAAAATAGAAATTCTTAGCAATCTAACCAAACAAGTAGAAATGTTAAGAATACAAAATGAGAGAAAAAGATGTTTGTGTTGTCCATGCAAAATCACATAATGTTAAATGTTGCTCCTCATTACCAAGGTTGAAGGAAGTTCACGAAGAGGACAATGGAGCAAGTCAATTGCCAATGGAGCGATGTTATGTAGCTCCAAGAGGACCATGGTAGCCTATTCAACCTAGCATGATGCAAGAGCCTAATTCATAATTTCAAGCTTATGAACATCCATATCAAAGTAATTGGAACACACCCTTTCCTTGGCAACATTGGCCATCTCAACCCCAAAACCAATCATGGAAATAAGGTTGGAAAGGAACTTATGGGAGCCATCCACAATATCCTTGGTATTTTCCTCAATATCTTCAATACCCACATCCATGTTATCCCTACCATTCACCTCCACCACAAACGCAACCTCATCCACAGCCATCTCAAATATACGCTTCCACTCAACTACCTGTACCACCATTTCCAAACCCACACATTGAAGTAGTTCAAGCCACTTACAATGCTGAGGTACAACACTTCCAAACGTCTCCTCTTGAGCTCAATGGTATTCACCATAGCTCAAGAAGAGTATTGCAAAAAAGAGATTCTATTGACATCATTGAAGGACTACATCCAGAAAAAGAAGATTTGAAAGAAAAGATCAAAGAATCATGGGTTGCACTTGATGAAGAACAGACATCAAAATCAGAGATCGAGAGAGCTCCCTCATGGTTACCATCAAATCCTCCATGAGAGAAAAATCAGCAAAAAGAGGAAGATTTGAAGGTCATGGTAGAAGAAGTCATGAAGAATGATTCAGATAAGCAATCAAACCAAGGGCATGAAAGTAATATTGAGGTTTGGTTCTAGATAGTTACTAAGTTGCAGCATCACTCTCTTCTTCAACTATGCTTGATCCTTTCAAAGTCAAAACATTTGGTCTCTGAGATCTAGGTACATGTCAAATCATATATTGCAAACCTATACATCAATTTGTCTGTCATCTTGATGTGCACATGGCTCCATTGGAAGTATTCTTATACTTGAAAGTGATTTTGTTTTTCGAGTAGAGTAGGGTAGAAAAAATAAAATAAAAAATAAAATTTTTGAAAAATAAGAGAAAAAAAATAAAAATCTCAGGTGAAAACCTCCTTTGAAGCGCCTTAGATTGGCTCATTGATTGAAAACCTCCATGAGGCGGTCAATGGGTTGGAAAAAAAAAAGATCACTAGTACAAAATGACTAATTAGTTACTAAAAAAACAACTAAAATTTGCATATAAATGACCATTTTTCAGTCGATGACCAATAGTAGCTAATTTACAACATCTTATAACACAACCAACTTTTAATCATTTTTAGCTTAGTCATTAATTGGTTTCCTCAATTTTACCATCTAGTAGTATATTTAGTCATTAATTTTTCATTGGTTTAGTCATTAATTGTCGCAATTAATGACTAAATATATAACAAAATATATTACTATATGAATCTTCGAGAAAACCAATTAATGACTAAAGAAATATGACCGAAACATTAGTCGTATTATAAGATACTGTAAATTAGCTACCAATAGTCATATATATGCAAATTTTAGTCATCATTTAAAACCAATTAATAACCAAAGAAATATGACTAAATTTTAGTCGTGTTATAAGATGTTATAAATTAGCTACTAATAGTTGTATATATGCAAAATTTAATCATCATTTAATAATAAAAAATTTATCATTTCGAGTAGTCATTTATCTTTTTTTGGTATTTTCATATTCATTATATAAACGACTGATTTAGTAGTTTCTATTCATTTCATTTATTCATGTTCATCATTAATTAATATAAACTACTAATTTAGTAGTTTTATATTGATTTTATGTATTTATTATTAATCAACATAAATTAATTAGTATGATTTTGCGACTAAATTTTAAGAAAATGTAATACAACGTGCATGTTTATCTAATATGATAATGCAAAGTTACATATGTTAATTACAAGACTAAATAATATCAAGTGAAAATAAAAATAATTTCAACCATATAAATTTTATTATATAAAATATCAAGTATTACAATATGAGTTTCCAACTTAATATGGGCTGGACTACAATTTACACATAAAATATTGTTTCATCATTTCAAAACATTATCACTGTGTTGCCAAAACCTTGCATTCACCAACTCTGAAGGCTTGACTATCAGTCTCTATGAGTGTGTCTTATGCAAGATATTGGCTCTAAGGGTATCACTAGACAGATTCTCTTCTCTCTCTCATTTTGCATTTGTTGCTCCAGTGTTATTGTTCTTCTCTTTCTTCAATTGTTGCTTCTTACCATCAATATTGAGTTCCTCTCCTGAAAATGAAAGAAGATACAATGCAGAGTATAAGACATGAAAGACGATGAATACTTGAATATAAAATAAAGTAGACTATAAAATATTTATATGACATATACCTCAACATTCGATACTGGCCATTATGTGGCTAGATGACCTGTATAAACAAAGAAAATAAAATGTCACCATAGAAAATGGAATTGGAGGTGGATTCATCATGCATGCAAGGATTTTTTGTGTGTGCACACATCATATTGCTCACTTCTAATTGTATCAAAAACAAATAATATGCACAATGACATGTAGTAACATGTGGCTGTCTATTTGACTCAATGACATGCTTGATTTTTTAACCCATTCCAATCCTACCACAATGAAATTAAGAGAGACTAGGACACAAGAAGGACTATCAATAAATGAAATTAGAGGCTTTAGAATGCAACTCAATTGTACCTGAATGTAATGATAAGTATTTGTAGCTTCCTAGTCACCGATGAGCATCAAATCACACTGTGAAAAATTCCTTACATTATGATGGTTTGGTTTCACCTGCACTAGTCCTCTGTAGTAGTCCCTTGACTTGCCTATAGATATAATTTTAGAAACAATCCTACTCCTGCAATTCTTCCCTATATGGATCATCTTTGTCCCCCCTATTCATAGTTATTTTTCAAGAAAACAAAATAGAACTCTCCAATTGCATCATTGCCTTTCAAAATAATGCTTGAGTATTTCCAGGTGATTGTTGAACTAGTCTCTACTCAGGTCCATGAGATTCTCGATTTGTCTCCATCACAAAAACCTCTTTTCATAATAAAATTATAAATCCCACATCTGCATTCCTCGTCCCTAACATACCAATTATTTAAATTGGAATACTTTATCATTGATCCCTTGGTGCAATAGAGATCCACTACTGTGGCATGTAGATGATTGGTGTCATAAAATGGTATAGTTCATCCTTCAATATATGTCACAGAACTCCTCTCACCTCACAGAACTCCTCTAATATACAAAAATAAGAGTCCTCTCAAAATTACTGGTCTCCACCTCATTCATCCGGAAATAAGTGGATATTTCCATGGGTGACAAAGTGTGCTTGGAGATTTAATAGAAGGAGCTATCACTAAAAAAATAAAATTACAATGCAGCATAATAGTTATCAGCAAGAGCAACAACCCTGCCAAGCTACTTCCTAACTAGATAAAGACACTCCTAAATTACCTCTTATAATGAACAAAATATAACCTCAACTACCTATAGAGTCTACCTATGCATGGTAGCAATGAAAACATTGTCGAAAAATCATATACAAACAACGTTGGTCAATCTCTTCTTCTAGTAAAGGGCATGCCCAACTTTTGAAAAGTATCAAGCAGGTCAAGGTCCACCTCATCCAGGCTCCTCATCTTCTTCTACTCTCTCTATTTAGGTTCAGAATAATAACAAAGGTCTTCAAAATTGATGGGTGGGTAAAAGTTATCAGACCATTGAGTTCTTCCATTTTTAATCATTACCTGTAAGAATTGAATCTAAATTGCAAAAGTCATTCAAGTTCCTTCTTCTTAGCTAAAATTAACCTAAGCTTTGGAGAGTTGTAAGGTTTAATGGATCTAAGTATATTCTACTTAAAATATAGTAACATGGTTGAAAACTATAGGCATTGAGATTAGAATCTAAGGATGAAACAGAAAGTATTTTATGTTCATGATTACAAGAAATTTTAATTTCATGTAACAAAGTTTGAGGAAGGTCTAGCATTTGCATCCTACTAGAAAATTTTATTGCATCACTTGAACCCTTTTAATTTGGGCATGGTGGAGTCCATTACACAAACAATCAACCACTAAAAAAAGGTGAAAAGAAAAAATAAAATTTCATTCATTCTAACCCTAGAAAAATTAGGGAGGAGCGAACTAATCTGTACAATAAGGACATGGAAAATGCTTACTTTTCCATTATCTTTGATGAATTGTTGGCCGCAATAAAGATCTGCATTATCATAATCATTAAACCCTTTGTAAAATAAGGACATGCAAAATGCTTACTTGTGCATTGCCTATCATAATCATTAAAGATTTTGTACAATAAGAACATGCAAAATGCTTACTTGTGCATTGTCTTTTGATGAATTGTTGGCCACAATCAAGATCTGCATTATCATAATCTTTTTTTTTGCTAAAGCAAGAGACAATCCTTCTATATCATTAAGCCAAAAATAATTTACATATTTTACAACTATCCACTTGACAAAGTGGACTCAAAACAAGGGTGCTAACCACCAATGGCAAGAACCCCCAACCCAATACATATAACCGACAAACCCTTTAGAATACCTACCCTAAACGTGTTGACTAATGCCTAGCCGAGCGATTTCCCGTGCCAGCACTCACTCAACCTACCTATTTAATCGTGGCCTTCCAATCCACGTCTTAATCTGACGGCAGAGATGAATTTCGCACCGAGAAGGTGAACAAAACTTAACTCCCCGGCCCCACAAAACTGCATGATCAATCCTAATCATTGATCCCTGCCACAAAATCCGACGGCTCAAATGAATATCGCACAGCCCAACATGCCGATTTTTAGCGTGCGATCAGGGAAATTTTTCATCTGGCCCCACTGCCACGTGGTGTTCACTGAATGGGATCGCTGCAAAAAAGGAAAAACTGCTTCCTGCTCACAAGGCTTGCGATCACCCCAAAACCGCCCTGTCCATGGTATTCTGATTAGAGGCGAAAGATTCAGGTTTTCGGGGATGCCACAGGTTCCTGGCTTCCGATCTCTCGCCATTTCTACTCTACCTGTGTCATTGTGAGAAGAGGCTTCCGCCAGCCTGCCTGAAAGCTCGAGAAATAAAACTCCCTCTCTACAACCACTGATAACCTGTTTGAGCGTGATACTCCGAACTGCAAACCATCGAAGCACATCACTCGCTGTATATCCAATTATGTACACTCCTCTGATCATAACGCTTCTGAGTCATCTATGCTTCCCTCCATGGCCCTGCTCCGAAACACCAACCAATCTTCCTCAGCCTGGTCTTGGCACTTCGCCTTTAGTCTGTGCTAAGGTAGCTCTTGCCATTTCATTGCAAACCTATTTTCTATGCAGTTCACTCCTTGATTAGCCAGAAGATCCGCCAGTTTATTGGCCGATCTTCGTACATGTTTAAAAGTAATTGTGCGGAGGCACAGAAGGTGGTTGTGGATCCGTTGAAAGATCTGGATCAGCCTCCAATTCCTTGAGGCCTTTTCCGGTGCCATGCCCCAGCTGATTCTCTTGACTGAGTTAATGATTAACTCAGAATCTGCTTCAACAATCACATTGTGTCGATTATCCTGAATCAGGAATTCTAAACATTGCTCCATAGCCATAACTTCTGCCATATTATTGGTGGCTCTCCCTAGGTGACCATAGAAAATGAACAGAATATTTCCACTTTCATCTCTTAAAACCCCACCATGACTCGCAATACCCAGGTTGCCCTTTGAGGCACCATCAATATTGAACTTCAAAAAACCCTTGGGGGGGGTGGGGGTGCCAAAAATCAAGCTCAGAGTCTCTAATGAGAATCTTCCTTTCCAGGCCCTGAGGAATGAGACCCTGTAACCCTAGCTGACAGAGAATCCTCAAATCTGGTACCGAAGGTGGATTCTTAGGGAGATTTCGGACAATAGTACCCACTGTCTCCTGAAGCTATTTTAAGATCTGACCCAAAAGGTAAAGGGATGGTTTTTTTACATCCTTGAAAATTTTGTTATTCCTTTCTTTCCAAATATTCCAGATAATGAAGCTGGGCGTTAGAGCCCAAGCAGAGCTGAGGACTTCATTATTCGAAAAATTGCTTCTCCACTTGTTTAGGGTGTTGATGATGCTCCCTTTGTCCCTATCTGACTGTTGGAAAATGGAGGGGAAAAAATCCCACAACCTGGAGTTAAAGGTGTAGTTGTTGAGAAGGCGCTTCATTGTTTCCTCTTGAGATTCACATAGCTGGCACCTGGAAGGTCCCAAAACACCCCTTTTCCGAATGTTATCCCAAGTCAAAATCTTCCTATGCTGGACCATCCACATGAAGAGTTTAACTTTCATCCAACCTTGATGCCTCCATAGTCTTAGCCATGCTTTGTCCGGAGCCTGGGAAGCCAAACCAAGGAGAATTAATTTAGCTTCCTTAAGATTAAAGGTGTCCTCATTGTTGTTGCCCCATCTCAGCTGGCCATTCCCTTATGACACTAAAATTTTCCTTCGATCTAACTCTTGCATTAGCATTTCAGCTTTAGCTTTTAAGAGGTTGTCATCCCTAAAATCAAATTTCCTCCAAATTCTCCATTTTCCTATACTATCGGTTTGATCCCAAAAATCCTTTACTTTGGATAATCCTTTAGCATCTGCCTCTGCCTTGAGTTCCTTCAAATCCTCTTTCAATAGAATGGGTTCTTGTTGCCATCTATCCTCCCAGAACAGAGCTAAGTTTCCCTCTCTAATTTCCCAGAAGCCGTTATCTTGGATTAGAACTCTATTATCCCAGGCCTTGTTCCAAATGTGTGATCCCTTAATATTTCCATCCATTTGTATATGGTCATTACTTTGACATGAGCTGCCATATTTTTCTTTCCAAATTGTAGCCCACTGAGCCATTGGTTCTTTTATCCATCGCCACCATAATTTAGCCCCTAAAGCTTTGCTTAAAATTTTAGGATCATCCAAACCAAGACCTCCATGTTTTCTAGGTTTGCATATTTTTTCCCAGGCTACCAAGGCCCATTTCTTCTTTTCTTCCCCCTTGCCCCAGAGAAAGTTTCTTTGTATGGTTTTGAATAGATGCAAGACTCCTTTAGGAGCAGGGAGAGCAGAAAGCATAAAAACTGGGATTGATTGAAGAACAGCCTTTGTGAGCACCAACCTACCAGCCAAGTTTAAGGACCTCATAGTCCATTTCCTTATTTTGTCTTGCAATTTATTAATCACCAGCTCCCAGATGCTCTTGTGTAATGGCTTAGCAGTTAGAGGAACCCCCAAATATTTTGAGGGGAGAGAATCTCTTTGAAAGCCCAGAATTTTAGCAATGTTCCTCTGAATGGCAATATTAGTATTGAAGAAAAAAATCTTAGATTTGGAGAGATTAACTTCCATACCTGAAGCCCTGGCAAAGTCATTTAGAATTTGTTTGTATGCGAGAGCTTCTTTGACTGTGGGGATTCCCTGCAGCATGGTGTCATCCACAAACTGTTGATGTGTCCAAGCCTGTCCCCTATCAGAAAGTTGGAGACCTTTGATCTTACCAACTTCTTTTGCATGCTTGATAGACTGACCCAATCCTTCCATCATGAGGATGAAGAGAAAGGGAGAGAGTGGGTCCCCCTCTCTAAGGCCTCTAGAGGGAAAGTTTCAGATGGAGGGCCATTGGCCAGAATTGAGAAGCTGGAGGAAGTGACTAGGGCCAAGACCCATCTCACCCAGTTGTGATCAAACCCAAAAGCAATAAGAATTTTCCTGATATAATTCTAGTTCAATTTATCATAGGCCTTGGCAATGTCCAATTGCATGATCATACCAACCTTTCTGTTGCTAGTCAGAGAGTGTACCACCTCATGTGCTTGAATAATATTATTAAGAATTTTCCTTCCTTCCACATACCCAGATTGTTCCATAGAGACAAGGGTAGGAAGGAGAGGTTTGAGTCTATTGGCCACCACTTTTGATATAATCTTGTAAACCACATTGCATAAAGCTATCGGTCTAAACTTGTCAGGAGTTTGGGTTGCCTCCTGTTTAGGGATCAGGGCAATGAAGGATGTATTCAGAGCTTTCAAAATAGTTCTATTCATCCTAGAATCTTCTACTACATTCAGAATATCTTGTTTTACAATATTCCAACAAGCCTTGAAGAAATCTACATTGAAACCATCTGGGCCAGGTGCTTTACCGTTTTGCATTTCTTTGAGCACTTCACTGACCTCTTCTTCGGTTACTGGCTTGTTAAGGTTGAAATTTTCCTCTCTGGACACCAGCCTAGGTATATGTCTGGTGAAGTTCCTGATGGAGTTTTCTCTGTCATAACATGTTTCCTTGGCTGTGCCTCGAAAGTGCTTAACAAGTACTTCTTCTATCTCTGCATGAGAGTTGTGAAGATTACCTCCCTCGTCCTTGATCACTAAAATTCTGTTGTGAACTCTATTCGCCATAGTGGATCTGTGGAAAAATCTAGTATTTCTTTCTCCTTCTTTGAGCCATTGAACCCTAGATTTTTGCCTCCAAAATATTTCCTCTTGTTTGCATAAATTCTCCCATTCTTGATTACATTTGGTAGCCTGATCATTTCTGGCTTCATCGAAGCCATCTATGATAAGGGCTTGGTTGAGTTCCTGCATTTTACCCTCCACTGCTTTTTTAGCCTCAAAAATATTGCCATGTTCGTTCTTATTCCAATCTTTGAGCCAGAGCTTGATGTGTTTTAGTCTTTTCTGAAGAAGGAACATTCTTGTGCCCTGAATGTTCAAATCTTCTGACCACCATTTGGCTATGTTGCTGGTGAAATCTGGATGGGAAAGCCAGATGTTTTCAAATCGAAAAGGTCTGTTTCGGGGAGTACCAATACTCTGCACCTCCAGATGAACTGGCCAGTGATCTGAGCCTCCAAAGGGTAGAATTCTTGCTGATATTTCCTTGTCATTGAGCATAAGGTCTTCTGATATCATAAATCTGTCTAATTTTGAAGCCACCTGAGACTCTCCTCCTCTTTTGTTGTTCCAAGTAAATATGCCATTACTCGTTACAATATCCACTAACTTCATAATATCTATAAAAGTCTAAAGCTTCAGAGAGTCTTTACTTAGAACTCTGGTTCCACCTTTTTTCTCCGAAAGTGATTTGATCATGTTGAAATCCCCTCCCAATATCCATGGAATGCCTGAATGTCTATCTCTGAGAGCCTCCAGAGAATCTAGAAATTTGAGTTTACCCTCCAGTCTTTGGGGGCCATAAACATTTGTGACCAGGTAGGTTTCCTTATCTCCTATAGGCTGTATGACCATTGATAAATATTCTCTAGATGCCTCAGCATCTAAAATGTCTATTTTGTTTGGATTCCAAAGGGTGAGTATACCACCTGCTGTATTCTCTGCTTTGACTTCCAGAAACTCATAATGATTGAGCCATTTACTATGAATCTCTTTTATTTTTTGAATGGAACATTTGGTTTCCTGGATGAAGATCACATCCGGAGCTGTTTGTTTCATTCTATTACTAATCAGTCTCTGTTTTCTTTTACTACCTAAACCTCTAATATTCCAAGAAGTAAACTTCATTATTAAAGATTGGTAAAGGAGTAGCTAGTTAGGTCTTTCATCTTACCTGAGTCTATCATTAGCTTTCCACATTCCATCAATAGTTTGTTCTACCTTTTCCTGCCTGTTTTCTTTCCTAGGTTTCTGGGTGTTAATCCTGGTGTGGTTTTCCCTGTTTTTACCCCTTCGCTACTCTGCTTTTCCTTGTTTCTTTGCCTCTCCAGCCCTTTGTTTTGGGTTTTCCATATAAATAATTGTTGGACTCTACTGAAATCCTCTGGAGGTAAAGAGTCTATCCCTTCCTTGGTTCCTTGAATCAAGAAATCCTCCAGATCTAGATTCTCTTTCTCAAGAATCTCCAGAAGTTCATGGTCCTCCGTTTCCATCTCACTTTGGGTCATCTCATGATCCATTTCTGTTTCTGCATCACTCACCATCGTTTCTGTCTGCTGATTTTTATCTGGAGTTTGTTCCCTGTCCTCTTCTTTCCCTTCCTCCATTAAACCTTCTCCCTTCGTCTGGTTTGCAGTAGTTATCCCTTCTTCCTCTTCCAGAACTTGGAACCTGTTTTGACTGGCTTGTTTCCCTTCAGATTTTTGTATCTTTGACCCCCTCTTGCTTCCTTTTCCTTTGTTTTCCACTTTGTGAAAGCTTTCAGAGTCTTTCATTGCGTTAGTTTTACTCTTATTCTCTATTTTAGTGAGAGGGCAATCCCTGAATAGGTGCCCATGCTCATGGCATTTGTGACATCTGAATGGAATATGTTCGTAATCCACAGTTTGCACCCATTCTTCATCAAAAACTTCCAAGATTACCTCATTTGGTAGAGCTCCAGAGAGATCCATCTCCACACATATTCTAGCAAAGGAAGTGTACTTTCCCCTCCTAGTGGCTTCAGAAGCTTTGACAAAACGTCCTAACTTATTTCCTATGGCCGATAAGGACTCTGTTTGCTAATAATCAAGCGGAAGAGAATAGAGTCTTACCCAAACTAGGACCGAAGTAAAGGTCTCACGTTCTGGGACAAAATTCATGATCCATGGTCTCATATAGAGACCTGCTGCAGCATAGAAGTAGGGCCCGCCTTCAAAAACTCTATCCTTATCTTCGATGTTTGCAAATACCACAGTGAAGAAACCCTTTGACCCAAGGTGTAGGTCAATGCTTCCTTTTGGTTTCCAGTGATATTTTATCCACATTTGTAAGGCTTTTTCAGTGGGCCATAAACCCATGAATTTGCAAATGATTGCATAAGTTTGCATATGGTCCCTATGCGCCTGCAGAGCAGGCTCATTTAAAACAACTCTAGGAGTAACAGCAACTTTGGGCTTACATGGACCCATGTGTGCTTTGTTTTTTGTTCCTTGTTCCTTGTCTTCTTCCTCATTTTCTTTAGTGATGTTATCGTTTGACTTTTGTCCATCTTGCTCCTCTTCACTATTCCTATTTCTTCCCTTTGAAGGGCCTCTATCATATTCCATAGGTTTTTTACCCCTGCTGGTCACAGCCTGTTTGAAGGAGGGAGTGGAGCTCCCTCCTTTGCACCCTTCCATGGAGAACCACCCCTACAATAGCCCTAAAACCCTAGTTTATTCGTCCTCCATTCAATTTGATCCCTAGCCTCCTCCTTATTTCACTCAGCAATGATCTTGAGTGGACCCATTAATTTTTCATGGGTAATGTTAATTTCATCCAAATCTCCATCTACATTATCATAATCATTAAACTCTCAACTCTAGATAAAATTTATGATTTGATCATATAAACCCTCAAAATTATTTACCCATAAGAACAAAAATGCTCTCTAGTAAAAAGGAAGAACATAGTCCAAATTGATACCCATGTATAAATTACCAAAATATCATAATCATTAAACCCTCAACTCTAAACAAAATTTATGCTTTGATCATATAAACCCTCGAAATTATTTACCCATAAGAACAAAAATCCTCTTTAGTAAAAAGTAAGAACAGAGTCCAAATTCATACCCATGTACAAATTACCAAAAATATCCACCCCCAAGGACCTTGCCCTTAGTATAATCATTAAACCCTCAACTCTAGATAAAATGTATGGTTTGATCATATAAACCCTCGAAATTATTTACCCATACAAACAAAAATCCTCTTTAGTAAAAAGGAAGAACATAGTCCAAATTCATACCCATGTACAAATTACCAAAATATCCACGCCCAGTGACCTTGCCCTTGCTCCATCTAATCGTTGATGCTCTCCTAAGGTGTTTCCCATGCAAACTCCATCTCGGGTTGGAATCCCATGAAATCCATAGATCACGTTGATGGTCTTCCTTCTTCTGGAATTTCCAGAGAGATATAGACAAGGCAGAGAAAAATACACTGCTACAATGTGATGTTGTAATGTGAATATTTTATTGAACCCAACACTAAACTAGAAATGAAAAAGAAAAGAAATATTTATAATAGAAAAAATAAAAGAAATATTTATAATATAAAATAAAATATATAAACTGCAATTGGGTTAAATTATTTATTTTTAATAAGAATAGAAAAAATAAAAGAAATATTTATAATACAAAATAAAATATATAAATTGCAATTGGGTTAAATTATTTATTTTTAATAATAATTTGTTATTTTTTTCGTAAGACCCTAAATTAAAAAGAAGAAGAAGAAGTTAAAAATGATATTGGGATGAGTGTAAACATTTAAATATGACCTCAATTAATAATAAAAAGTTAAATTAATAAAAATAATAAAATTTAATTTGTTATATTTTGATTTTGTTATTAACTTGTGAATAGGCTTTGTTACAATACCATGGGCCAATACCATGGCTTATCAATACTACAAGTCCAAAAACATAACTTATTTCACAACCAAAATATTTTACAACAATATGACAAGATTCTTAACCGTGGATATTCACCCCACATTACAGTAGATATTATTAACTTGTAAAAAATAGCCTTTGTTACAATACCATGGGCCAATACCATGGCTTATCAATACCACATGCCCAAAAAACATAAAAAAATAACCTTTGTTACAATACCATGTATTATAATTACCACATGCCCAAAAAACATAAATTATTTCACAGTCAAATATTTTATAACAATATGACAAGATTGTTAACCATGGATATTCACCCTCACTTTACCATGGATATTAACTTGTAAATATGCTTTATTACAATACCAGGCCAATACCATTGCTTATCAATTCCACGAGTCAAAAAACCATAACATATTTCAAAGTAAAAATATTTTATTTTAATTTAATTTTACAACATTTGTTTAATTGAATCTAAAAAGGAAAATGTTACAATTTGAGATATATCTAAACCCTCTATCCTCACGACTACTTAAAATACTCCCATAGAAATTAAATTAAGGTTTTAATAAAATTAAGCTAAGATGGATCTATGATCCATCTTAGCTAAGAATCCAAGGGATGAGAGCAACCAAATTGACTAATTATAATAGATTAAATATAGTGCATGATTTTTTAAAGTTTTTCATTATTTTATTTTCTTTGACATGATTGATCCAAAACATATGTTTAATATTTTACAACCAATGCCATGGGCCAATATCATGCCTTACCAATACTACAAGTCCAAAAACCATAACTTATTTCACAACTAAAATATTTTACAACAATATGACTCGATTCTTAACTATGAATATTCACCCCCCACATTGTAGAAATTATTAACTTGTAAAAAATAGTCTTTTTTACAATACCATGGATTATCAATACCACATTCCCAAAAACACATAAATTATTTCACAATCAAAATATTTTATAACAATTCCACATGCCAGGAAAACATAAATTATTTCACAATCAAATATTTTACAACAATATGACAAGATTGTTAACCATGGATATTCACCCTCACTTTACCATGGATATTAACTTGTAAATCCGCTTTGTTACAATACCATGGGCCAATACCATGGCTTATCAATACCACATGCCAAAAAACCATAACTTATTTCATATTAAAATATTTTATTTTAATTTAATTTTATAACTTTTTTTTAGTGGAATATAAAAGGGAAAATGTTATCTAAACCCTCTATCCTCACGACTACTAAAAATATTCCCATAGAAATTAAAGTAAAGTTTTAATAAAATTAAGCTAAGATGGATCTATGCCCATTTATATATATATATATATATATAATGAACTGACATGGATCCATCAATTGACTAATTATAATAAATTAAATATAGTACATTTTAAAGTTTTTCATTATTTTATTTTCTTTGACATGATTGATCCAAAATATAGGTTTAATATTTTACAACCAATTAAGTTTTTCTAATTTAGATAATTTCTTAAACACAATACAATGTGATCAAATTTAAGAGAGAGTTGGGGAGGGGGTGGAGAGAGGGAGCGAGACGGTGAAAAAGTTGGAGGATAGAGAGAGAGAAAGAGAGAGTGATGGGGGGAGAGAGAGTGAGGTGGGAGAGAGGGAGCGAGAGGAAGGAAGAGAGAGGAGAGAGAGAGAGAGATGGAGTTGGAGTGGGAGAGAGAGGGAGGAAAGAACAAAGACATATAGAGATAGAGGTGGAGAGAGAGAGGAGTGAGAAGGGAGAGATGGAGAGAGAGTGAGGGAGAGAGGAGAGGAGGGAAGAGAAAGAAGAGGAGAGGATAGAGATAGGGAGAGAGATGGAGACATAGAGATGGAGAAGGACAGGGAGGGGGGATATAGTGATAGAGTTGGATGGAAGAGAGAGAGAGAGGGAGGGAGAGTGATTTGGGGGGAGAGATAGAGGGAGGTGGGAGATAAGAGATAGAGAGGAAGGAAGATAGAGATGCGGAGAGAGAGATGGAATTGGAGGGGTAGGAGATGGAGGGAATAAGAAAAACATGGAGGGAGAAATATGGAGAGAGAGAGGGGGTGACAAGGGAGTCATGGAGAGAGAGTGAGGGAGAGAGGAGAGCGGGAGGGAATAGAGAGAAGGATATAGATAGAGAGGGAGAGAAGGGGAAGAGAGAGATAAACAAAGAAGGGGAAGAGAGGGAGAGAGAGTGTGTGTATGTTTGGGGGGTGAGATAGAGAGAGGGAATAACAAAGAGACACAAATACAAATATAGATATTATATAGTATTATATAACCAACCTAGATCCATATTAACCCTATAACTATCAAGTGCCGAGAGGGATCCAATCTCTCGAGGTGAAAACATTTCCTCAAGTTTTGCACTAGAAAAAAAAGTTTGCACCTCAAGAGATTGGACCCCTCTTAATGCTTGACATATCTGGGGTTAAGATGGATGTACATCGATTAATATGAAATTAAAGTAGTTTTTATTTGATATTATAGTCTTAAAAATTAAACTTTCCCTTTAATTAATTTCAAATTAGAACTAGATCCAATTAGATTCAATGAATAGATTTTTAAAAAATACATAAAATATTTTTTTATTAAAAAATATATTTTTAAAATTACAAATTATTAGAGATACATAGTGCAAAGTTGGCTCACCTATACACCATGTGAGGATGAAGAAGTGTTTAAGGAAGGATAACCTTTCAACCAATCTTTAACAACCTTTAAATCCCCTATCACTTGTAAGTTTAGATTACTTGACACAATTAAGATGACTAACATAAAAAATTGATTCATATTATTGTAGTACTTGTCAGATAGTTGTATTTTTGTTGTTAGACTAAATTAGTCATTCATGTTAGTCATTTTTAGTTGTATTACTTATTAGATAGTCACATATTTTAACCTGTGACTAAATTAAAGATTTATGTTAGTCGTTTTTAGTTCGGTCACTTAAGATTGCTCATTTTTTATAGTATTTTCACTTGGAAAACATGTGGTGACTAACTTTTTTAGTCACCTAGTCACTAATTGCTCATTTTCTACTAGTGGATCCTAGGTGAAAACCTCCTTTGAGGGGCCTAGGTAGACCTACTAGCTGAAAACCTCATTAAGGTAGCTAGTAGGCCTAGAAGAAAAAAGAGAAAAAAAAATAAAAGAAATATTTGCTCCATGCATATCTTTGATGAACTCATGTACTCTCCAACATCTGCAAGAAAAAAGAATAAGTTGTTACCAAAAGGAAAATTGGTCAAGCCTAGTAAAAAAAAAGTCAAATTTTGACTTTCTCCTCATTTGCTCAAATGCTCCAACAAAGCCAAGGCCATGTCAATCCATCACCCTCATCTATTTCCACCATCCACCCATCATTCTCAAGCTTCTACCATTCAATTTGTTTGATGTCCTAAAAAACTACAAGATGCTCTGTTTTAGTACAAGATACATAAATACATAGAGCAGAAATTTGTTTTTACATAACTTGAAAACCATGCATCCATTTGCCAAGCTGTTTCAGGGGAAGATGCATGTGGATGATGGTAACATGCTCAAGCAATTTCAGCAAATTCCAATGCACAGTTTTTGAGAAATCGACCTCCATCACCTACATCCATTTTTGCATTTTCTCAATATCTGTGCATCTATTTAAAAAGTTGTTTCACGGGGAGATGCATATGGATGAGGGTAACATTCCCAAGCAATTTTAGCAAATTCCAGTGCACAATTTCCCAAAAATTGGCCTCCATCACCTTCAGCCATTTTTTATTTTTCTCGAGATCCGTGTATTCATTGACCAAATTTGTTTTATGGGGAGGTGCATAATGATGATGGCAACATGCTCAAAATGTTTTAGGTCAATCCATTCTACCGTTTGGGAGATATGGACAAAACAAGTTGTTGTCCTAAAAACCTACAAGATACAGAACAACACCTACAGGATTGGCAATGGGCAGTTTTAAAGGGAAAAACAGAGGTTGGTTTCATCAAGCAGTGATAAGGAGGTAGGCTCTATAGTCTCCCACATTTTCCAAGTGAAAAGACTATAGAAAATCTTTCTAGTTTATTGAAAAAGATTGCAGTCTAGGGGAATTGTATACACAGAATTTTTAAATTTGGTATCAGACATAAACAAACCTCCATCCATCAGAGAAAAATGACAGGGGGAACCCATCAACACATTGAGGATTCATCAGCACCCTCCTATACTAGAGATATTCACAAGGCACAATTGGATGGGTTTCTTTGAAAAATTGAGGGGATGAGATGATGAGGTAGCCAGATATTTGCAGTCAGCTTCAACATGGATATCTAGAGGTCAAAGAAGCTCCTATAGAGCTTAGACAGCATCAGGATCATCAGCATCACCATCCAACACCTGCACATCAACATCAACTCAGCAGTAGCATGCGGGTCTCTCTAACAACCATCAGGTAGGTACAGGTATGCAATATTCTTGACCTCTTCTCTTGAGCATATTATAGTTAAAAAAAATTGTCAATGCATGAGAGATGAGGTTTTATAAGCTACAGATGGGTTAGTAGTCTCAGCCACCTTCAACTAGTTAACTGCAACTCACTCCTTCACTCATGTAATGTTGAAAAGTCAAAATATGAAGGGTGATGATGTCAAGAAATGAGGACAAAAGTTAAAAGAAGAAATTTTTGCAAAGGCCAAATCACCATAGCACCCCAAGCCCTCCACCCACTTCATATTCACTATCTATTCATCATTCATCCATCCCATTTTATTCTTGAAGAAAAAAAAATCAGACAGAGCATCCTCTCCATTTCCGCACACCTACACTACTATCTTTGAGCCCTAGCATCATCATCCAATCCCTCTTCATCATTTCTCATCAGTCCCATGCAGTTAGAAGACCCTAAAAGAGGAGGAATGACTACTACAGGAAGGCAGAATGTTGCTACAAGAAGGAATAAATGAAAAAATTATGCTAAACCCCAAGATGGCAGAGGTCAAGAGAGACCTAATCAAAATAGAGAACTCCAAGGCCATTAGGAAATCATCTAGGCCACAAGAGAGAAGAAGAAGGTAACAAAAGGGAAATGAAACATCCACCATCAAAATAGAACTCAAACTGCAATGATGAAAAGAGGCTTTCCAAGAGGTCTCTAATTTCTTTGTAGCTTTTTTCCAAGGCCTAAAAGACGTTATAAAAATGGGGAAAAGGCATGGGAGTCAAGCTGAGGACCTATCCTAGGCTCCAACTATCATTTATGCTCAAAAAGGGTATCGAGTAGTTTTAACAGGGTTTCCTGTAGGTTTCTTGTAGTTTTGACAGGAGTTACTACAGGATGTCCTAGTTCTCATCTAAATGCATTTTGAATGTGTTAGAGGTGTTGAAATGGTAGAACAAGGTCGCAGAAGGTTGATAAGGGTGTGGAAGACCTTGCCAAACTGAAAAATATTCAAGAACCCATCTTGAATAAGGGGAAGAAGGTAAGCTAATGGTCTCAAGAAATAGTGATTTTTCTTTGCACAAATATGTTTTGGGGCTTGTCCTCGCAGAACTTACAACCAAGATTCTTAATGCACAAGAGAGATGCCACCAAGGCCATAAATGAGGCATAATGAGGTCACTAAGTTGCTCATAGGATGAGCAACACTTTCAGCAGGGGTATGATGGGCCTCTAAATTAGACATAAACTAAGGCCCATGCCTCTAAATTAAACATAAATTAAGGCCTATGACCATCCTTCAACACATTAAGCCTCTCTTTCTGCATTAGATAATTTATTTTTAACTTTAATATATTCATTAGGAACGTTTAAGAATAATTGGATATTTGTGCCTAATATTATTTATTTTTGTGGAATATTATGAGAATATTGGGTAGATTATGAATATTTGGAGGAGGAGATAATTTAGGGACTTTCTCCCTACTACAGGAGGATCAATAATAAATAATAAATCAACAAGATATTATGGAATTATGGCACAGATTGTGGAACTCTAATGATTGAAAAAATCTAGGAATGTGTTCCTTGCCATTTAATGCAGATTCCTAGTATTGGGGACCAGATCCACTAATCAAGAGATTTTGGTGGGGAAAGCTTCCTCCATTCATGGGGAATGATTCCTAATCATTTTGTATAAGCACCAAGTCGAATTTGCCTCTAGGGGGAGATTTTCATTAGAGTTTTTGTGGAGAGAACTCATATTTCTACAACTCCATTGTATTTTCTTGCAGGGATGTAATTTTATTGATGAAAATAATGAAAATTGGTGTCATGTTCAGCTTCTAAATCTTGTTCTCCTCCATAGGTCTTTGAGTTTTCTTAGGCTTGGCCATCCCAGGAACCCCAGAGCTTTTGTATCATTTTCTTTCCTTATTTTCACTGCTTATTCACATGCATCTCTAGTTTTTATTTCTTTCTACTTCTGCATTTAGTATTAATGATTTCTTATGGTAGGATTGAGTTAAATGGTTAATGAAAGTTCTTTTGTAGGATCATAAGCATTACTTCATCTTTGGAAAAGCTTTGGAAGTTCGTAGTAATCATTGAGCTGCTTGGATTAGTCTTCTTATTCCCAAATCTAGATTTTTGGAACTCCTTTGTGGCAAAGAACAGTAAATTTATGCTATTTTTTAGAGCATGATAACAAGCTTCAATAAATTTGGTTCCACTTGCATTAGATCACAAAAAAATTCTAGTTCATAATAAAAATTACCCCATTGAATTTTCACTTGATTTGGTTAGGCATTTTTTAGATTTACTAGCTCACTAGTTCTCGAATTTCTAGATTTTTGACTAGTAATGTTTTTCTGTTTGTTAGCATGGTTTAACAGAGGTATTTTTCAGTGATTCCACTTGGAATGGGGACCTAAGACATCCTAGTTAATAAAAAAAATTGTCCCATCCAATTTGGATTTTATTTGCTTGGTCATTCGATGAATTATAGTAAATATGTACATCTTGTAGTAAATCACTGTAGCAACCTGTAGGAAATTCCATTTTGAGCCCGAATTGAGAAAAATAATCATTGAAGTTGGGATTAGGCCTGTACTTGACCTCCATGCCATCAAGACCATTTTAATCCTCTTGCTCCTCACTTAGGTCAGCATTTTGCTAGTTTTCAAGGGTAGGATTTGATTTCCATTTCTTTTATCTTCAATCTTACATTAGATCTCATCAACGGTTTATATCATTCTACAAAGTTTTCCTCATGCATGAAGTAGATAGCTAGCTCATGAAATTATGTTTCCTTTAGATAATTGAAATTCTTCTTGTTTGCATGGATTTTGGGTAAATATCAATGTTTGATGCAGTGCAGGTGTTTCAGGAGTACATAGAGATTTCATAGTCAGCAACCTCATCCCAACTTCATCCACCCATGGTCCTCACTTTCTTTCACTAAACCCTCACCAATTTCATCATTTCACAAGGAAACTTTTCCAAGCTTTTTGAGCAAATCCATCCATCTCCCAACTCTGGTTTTCAGTTCTTAAGTAGTCCTAGGCACTCCCTTGCCTCATTCCATCCACCAACCACCTTCCCTAAGCTTTCCATCACCTTCAACATACATCCTTTTGTTCTTGGCTGTATCTTGTAGGTTTTCCTAGGATCCTGTAGGTTTTGAAGACATCTTGTAGGAAATCTTGTAGCATCCCGTAAGAAACCATGTTTTGAGTTAGAAATGAGGGAAAAGCCTCTATGAAGCTAGCAAAGGGTCCCTACTTGTCTCCCAAGCCTTCTGACCATTCACCATCATCTCCAAGCCACCTGCCACATCACCAAAAGAGATTAGCTTTCACACTCTCACATGAAAAAAGACAAAAATAAAAACAGATTTATTTTATTCATTTACATGCACAACAGTAGAAGGTTTGATGGTTTGAATCTGCATGCTTAGGACAGTAGGATTGCATACATGTTAACTTAGCATTCTTTTGAAGCAAATCCTCTTAGCAGTTAGTTAGAAAATGGTGTGTTTTAGCATTTGATTTCAGTCTCTTTCCTTGTACTTTCTTTCTTTCAATAGGTTAAGGTTCCATTTCGAACATTTCATTTTCTGCAATTAGTTTAGGATTTGACTTCAGTACATGCACTCCATTACATCATGACAACAAAGGAAGGACACATTGTATGCTGCACATATAGTGCCAATACCTCTTAAGTTTGTACGAACCCCAGGTTGATAATTAAAGTCGGTAGCCTTGGGAGTTGCAGCATTCTTGTTGCAATACCGAGGCTCATCAATTTCCATTGTGCAAAGTTCTTTTAAGTTGGAGGTTTCTAGTGTGTTTATGTGCCTGGTTAGCCATAGACCAGATCTAGCGCCAAAGGAAAATTCAACATGGTATTAGAGTTATTTTGAAGAGCATGTGGATAAAACGTAGGAAAGAAAGTGAGCTAGTGAAGGTTGTGTAGGCTCAAAGGGAGACTGCAAAGGAAATTTAGTTGCCCCACCCTTTAGAAGTTTGAATCTTTAGGTTCTAATGAGATAAAGGATTTTCTAGCTCATGCAAGGACAATCGTGAACCATGAAATAACATTCATGGTGTTGCAAGGAGAATACATGCTGCATGCAAGGACAATCATGCACCATGCAAGACAATTTAGGCCTATTACGATGAATACATGGCACATGCGAGGATAGATATGGCTACATAAAGGAAATTCAAGACTCATGCAAAGACGATCATGGGTATGAAAGCAAAGTCATGGAGCTAGAAGCGTGAAGGAAATACCTTCCTCACTAAGAGGGAGTGTTAGAATTTTGGGTAGCTCAAAAGGTATTTTCGAGAGTGAAAATGTAACAACCCTGGTGAAAATTCCATGTAATAAAAGTTAAAAACAATAACCAGGGTCAATGGGACACTTATTCCAGGTTGAATGTTTTTATGGCTCATAGCATGTTTTTACTTATATATGAATGGAGAATGTGTCTATGAACTAATAAGTGAATATGAAACAAATGGCATGAGGGAAAAATGGGTCACAACGATTCTCGAATAAGTATGACATCCCTACACTTAATTATTTTGTTTACATCTGTAGGTTACATGTTGATGATATGTTTGATGAAATGCCTGTCATGGTTAGTAGGGGTCTGGTTAAGGTCTTGAACAACTATTTACTTTTAGATCATTTTTTCCCTATACTTTACTTGATTCTGAGCTTTCATTCCATTCTGGGTAGTGGCCTGAGCACTGGTCGTGAAAAAATAATTTCCAGCGTCGTTGGCACAGAACTGGTAAGTTTGGTCCACAGTCACTGGTAGGCAGGCCTATGAGAGAAAATTTAGGTTTATAGTCGCTCCCTTTCCCATAACATGAGAGCGACTATGGCCTAAGAGACCCAGAACAACAGTGGGACCTAGGGACAGGCTATCTGACTGGCTGACTTATCTCCTACGGGTTCTGTTGATGATGTTGGATGACTGTATGTGATGTTCTGTTGATTACACTTCCTTGAGGTCACATAGGAGGTCGAATATGATCATAGTAGCCTCTCATCTCATGTTTACCCAGATGGCATGGTTACTTTGGGTAGACCTGAGAGGAGGGTGTTACAAACAACCAACCTAAAGGAATTGGCTGGGAAAGTTACCCAAATTGGGTTTTGGACCCAAAGAAATGTGTTTGGGACCTAAAGAAATGAATTTCTTATTCTAATGGGTTGAGAGGCTAAAACCCTAAGATCTAGAGGTTTCCTAAATGACCCGAGAAAGATATAAAAGTATCCAAAGGAGAGGCTCATTATGTGTAAGAGAGATGTGACTTCTCTTGTGCAAGGTGTGCCCTAGTGGAGGGAAACATTATGCTCATGGAGGCTGAGATACTCTTGAGAAGACCATAACTCCTATTCCGAGAAGGCTAATTTAAAGTTTAGAGGAGAAGTATGAGAGTTGAATTCTGCAGTAAGAGGGTTGAAGTATTAGAGAGCTAGAGATGAGACCAATCTTGATTTAGGGCTTATTCTGGGCCAATAAAGGAGATATGACCATGCTACATTAACCTTTTAAGGAGGTTGAATGTGTTATCCTGTGTGAACAAAATATCTGGACGGTTGGCGGTAAAGGGCTTCCATGAGTGAGAAAAAAACCAAAATAGAAATTCATATTGTGATCACATTTTCCCAAGAAGGAAGCCGCAGAACCTAAAAGACAAGCCACAACTAAAGGAGAGTGATTTTTTATGGTCTAATATGGGTTAAGAAGAGGTTGCATCTGCTCCATTGCTACATATAGGACTAAATCCTGATAATATCCTCCGTATTGTCGCAAAATACAAGAAAAATGTGAATTTTTCAATTTTTTTTAATGTAAAGTCCCCTGTTTGTCACAATTCCGATGACCAATTTCTAAGAATATGGAATTACGATGGATGTTTTATAGGGTATCGCAATTGCAACTACATATTCTATTGGTTGCAATTGCTACAACCGATTTTAGGAGTTGTGATTGCAACGAACAACATATGTAGTCGTAATTGCGATAAAAGATGGCAATTTTTGTTGCGATGTCAATTTGACCGTTTGTTTGATGGTCATATTTGAATTTGACCGGTTATCTAATGTGGCAATTGCAATGATAAATAAATATATAAATATCCTGCACGTAAGAGATGTTGCAACATGTTTTATATAACTACGATGATAATGAAAGGTTGTAAGGCCTTTTTCGAGGGCAAAAATCAAATTTTGTTTTATATAATTGTTTTTTGGTTGGGAAGAATGTCACAAAACATTAATAGATGGGGAACTTTCCCTTGCAATTTTTTTGGGTGTAGAGGTCCATGGAGAATTTCATATGAAACATATTATAGACATTGTAGGGAGAAGGGGCACATTAAAGAGGGGAACCAATATCGTTGGGTGTTAAGCTATATTTTATGGATGATTATATATATTTTCTTTATATAAATTGTATTTGTAAATTTTTTTATTGTTATAATATAATTTTTTTGCACACTAAGTTCACATGATTGTTTGTAATTATTATAAAGTCAAGGTGCCCCCCTAGGTAGTGTGATCTAAATGCGCCAAGTAGTAGTACTAGAAATGATGTTCTATAAGTTTAGGAACAATATGGAGAAAATATGGAAGATCAAGATAATGATCATATGGAAGAAGATGACAATAATCACATATTTCAAGATGATGGGACAAAAATACTTCTTTGGCAATGAGAACAATGACGTTAGTTGTGATGATGAACTTGTGCTAAAAAAGGAAACAACACCACTTTATGAAGGTTGAAAAACAAATATTCTCTCTGCAACATTATTCTTGGTGAACTTAAAGGTTTTGAATGGTTTTTTAGAAACTTTTATGCCCTAGATCCTAAGGTATAATGTAATATCATGAAAGGTTTATTTTTTTGCTTTTTTTAGTGTTCATTAATGTGTAAAATAAGAATTCAATATTTGTGATTAATATTATTTACACTAACTAGTGATTTTCATATTGTACTAGATTCTTAGGTGAATTTTTGTTACCATTGCCAAATAAGTTACGTTGTACATACCGAGATTTATATGTTGCTATGAAAGAAATTGGAATGGGGCATAAAGCTATAAATGCATGTGCTAATGATCATATTATATATTATTGACAACATGCATCGAAAAGAAATTGCCCGAAATGTAATAATAGTAGATATCAAATTGATAAAATAACAAAAAAGGTGCCTCAAAAGGTTCTTCATCATATTCCCATAATTCCATGTTTGCAGTGATTGTTCAAGTGTGAAAGCATAACATAGTTTATGGATTACCATGCACGAAAGAGAAGTGGAGATGGTTTTCTTTGAATGCCTGTAGATGGTTATGCATTTAGGAAAATTGAGGAAAAATGACTACATTTTAAAGATGAACCTTGTAATGTTAGGCTTTCATTGGCAGCTGATGGTGTTAATCCATTTGGAGAGCTAAGGTCTATTTACTCAGTGTGGACAATTTTTTTATCAGTAATAACCTTCCTCCTTGGATTTCAATAAAGAGGGAGCACATTATGTTGACAATGATTATTCTAGGTATTTTCTTACATTAAATTTTCGAACATTGTAACATTTTCATTTTTGGTCTTGTTTGTTGCATAATATGTTATATTTATATATTTAATTATATGTACATATCATGGTAGTAATTATGTCTAATTTCAAACAATTAGGGAAATGCCAAGTTAAAGATATGAATTTATATATGAAGCCTCATATCAACAAGTTAAAGAAGTTATCTGTAAACCAATAAGGGAGAGGCAATTTCAATTCTATGGAATACTTGTATGGACAATTCATGATGCCCTAGGACTAACACATTTTTGTGGTATGTAATGTTCCTTTGTACTTTAATAGTATATAATTATTTCAATTAGACCATATCATGCATGTTTTTTAAATAATACCTTCATTTATATTAATTTCCAATAATCCATCTCTTGTAGGCCTTCAAACAAAGGGTAAATTTGCATGTCTAGTCTATGGTCCTAAGATGAAATCTCTTCGTTCAACAAGTTTAGAAAAGGAGGTGTTTGATAAGTATATGCTCTTCCTCTCTAAGAACCATAGGTATCGTGCTATTGAAAAATGTATTTCCAATGGGAAATTAAAACCACTAAGAATGACACCTCACCTATGGAAGTTGGAATATAACATAAATCATCGTTAAGGACATGTGGCACTTCCACGAGGAATGAAAAATTATCCTGCTCAATTCATGAGGTTGTCGTACTATGAACACCTAACAATAGGCCATTTGTTTGATATAATGCATATCGGGAATACTGTGATAGAAACTTTATGGCAGATCATAGATGGTAGGAGGGATAAAGAAAAAAATACTCAAAATTTGTAATGGCATTGTGGAAACCAATCATGTAATGAAAAGTGGGATACGATCAAGTAGAGATGGATACCAAAACAACCTTCTATGGTTATTAACAAAGAAACAAAAGTGATATAAAAGACATGGTTATTAACAAAGAAACAAAGAAGTGATATAAAAGAGGTCATTTGAAGAATTAAATTTTCCATAGGATTTTCTTCAAACATAAATAATATCTTAACAAAAAATGGTGAATTTGGTGGGGTAAAAACACACGATTGTCATACCTTCATTAAGGTAATTATTTTGGTATATATATTTCTATATTGGTATATATACATCTTTATGGTTTTTTTTTTCTACTTTGGATTAAACAAATAACGATTCATTTTTATTGTTACAGTATGTTCTACCTCTATCTCTCCCAGACGACTTCGAAAACAATGTCAAACAAGTTATATATGATCTTTGAAAATACATGAGGTAAGCAGCGATTTACATGCCAAGTGTTTTTTCAATTAGTTTTTTATCAACTTAATGACATGTGTTTTACTTGTACTTTAATATATTATGTTTTGTTGAAACATTTTATTTTCTTGCATCATCTGTAGATGGTTTTCATTGAAATAAATACATAAAGATGATGTAAAGCATTAGAAGAGAGATATTCCTCGACTAATGTGTGAAATCCAAAATTGTCTACCTCTCATGCCATTTTTCGATGCACAAGAACACTACCTCATACACCACGTTGAGGAGATTGAATTGTGTGGACATCTACACACAAGGTCAATGTGGATGGTGGAGAGGAACTTGAAATCATTAAAGGATTTGGTTAGACAAAGAGCACATACTGATGGTTCTATGGTGGCGGGATATTTGGAATATCAATCCATGGTGTATATTAGCTAGTATCTTCCTATATTAGTAGAAAATATGTTTGTGGATTGCATTTAGGATGTGAAATCCATCAAAAAATTTGAAGGCGAACACTTGTTAGGGAAGGAATAATGACATAAGTGAGAGGTAAATAAATATTTAATGTGGATATTTATAAGACATTAGTATAAGACTTATAAGACTTTTAGTTTTTGTGTATATCATACTTATTTATTTTTTATTCTTTCATCAATAATGAATACCGACCATGGTAACTAATATTTATTGGTGAATTATGATTTTTCAATATATTTGGTCGAGAGTGGGATGCACTACATTTATACATTGCAAACAATCTTGATTAGATGAATGTGTGGATTGAAAAGTATGAACAATATCTTAGTATGTTATCATGGAAAGGGGTGTCTATATTGGTTAAATAATCTCATCGTTCCTGAGATGCCAATCTTACGCAAAGGGAAATTGATTTAGAAAATGGTTTGGAAGATAAATAGGAAAACATGCATTTTCACGAGGCTGCAATATTTTATTGGGCTATTTTATAAATATATTATTAATGTGAATGCAGATGAATGTGTGGATTGAAAAATATGAACAATATCTTAGTATGTTATCATGGAAAGGGGTGTTTGTATTGGTTAAATAATCTCATCGTTCCTGAGATGCCAATCTTACGCAAAGGGAAATTGATTTAGAAAATGGTTTGGAAGATAAATAGGAAAACATGCATTTTCACGAGCCTACAATATTTTATTGGGTTATTTTATAAATATATTATTAATGTGAATGCAGATGTGTTTTTTTTTTTCAAATACTTAATTTCAAAGTTATATGAATATGTTTATTAATTGACAATGCCTTTTTTATGTGTTTGGAATATTACAGTTGAAACACCACAAGGCTATGTGGTACAATGGTAGTAATTTCACATAAAAAAGTTGGATCAAAAGAGGAAAACTTTTGATTGTGGGATAACTGCAGTCTTCTAGGTCACTAATGTTTCCTCTAGAAGTGACACAAACCCACAAGTCTCCAAAAATTGATACTATGGGTATTTGGATGACATACTTGAGTGTGACTTTGATTCCTTCAAATTGGTTTTTTTCGACGTGAAATGATATAGCCTACAAATGAATGAACATGATCCCGATAGAACTATTATTCAACATGATAATGGATTTACCATGGTTAATACAAGGTCATTTTAGCTAGGATCAAATCATTATGTTCTTCCAAGAAAATGAAAAAAATTATTTTACTCAGAGGTTCCAGGTAGAGAAGGTTGGTCATATGTTGTTAGATATGATCTAAGAGGAAGGTTGGTAGAGTATAATGTAGTGGAAGAAAATGATAATGTTGAAGAGGATGATGATGTAGAGGAGAAGTTAGTTGATGATGTGTTAGATCACAAATATGTAGAACAAGTTCAAGTAGATGTTCTAGACATTGTTTTCGATGAAGATGATATCAATGATGTGCTACCATATGAAGAACTCGAAGAATTTGAACCAAATGTAGGAGATTATGTTTTTCATGATGATCAAATTGATGAAATTGGTGATGATGTTGAAATGGTTGAGTGTTTCAATGTCATTTTTCAACCAAATGACATAGATATTGAGTTGGATGAAGAAGAAGATTAATGATATATTGAAATGCATGATGTATGTGTTTATATATTTTCTGTTGATTTGTTCTCTTTCATTTAGCTTAAATTTTTGTTTTTTAGTAATTTCTAGATATGTTTGATTCTTACTATGTTGCTTTCAAATAGTTTATAGTAGATAAATTGGGTATTGGGAATATTGAGAGTGATGTGGGGGAGGGGGGACCATATGAGATTCCACCTTCACGTGGTTGGCCTTCTTCATTAGAGAATATTATGTTATTCTTGAAACCAAGAGAAGCTCATTATTTGCATCAATCTCAATCTTGTTGTCACAGTCAATACATGACATAATTTATTAGTTGATTGCATACTTTATTTTTTTGTATTCTCTCTATTATCTACAAGTTTTAGTGAATCGATTTCGAGAGGGCTACATAAGTCTCTTGAGCTCACCGTGGTGTGACCTATGAATGGAGCCAACGTTGATTATTATTATTATTATTTATTTTTATTATTATTTTTATTATTATTTTTATTATTATTTTTATTATTATTTTTATTTTTTATTTTATTTTTTATTTTATTTTTTATTTATTTATTTGTTTGTTTATTTATTTATTTATTTTATTATTATTATTATTTATTTTTTTTTTTTTTCTTCAGTTTGCGCTCATATGCACATGGATATGGTAGATGCATGCACTGATGGTATGAGAGGGTTTTGAGACTCAAATACAACTCACATAAATAATTCAAAAATAAAGAAATTTCACCCAAATTTCACAATTTTGCTTCACAGTGAACAAGGAGAAAGAGGTATTTGCAAAGATTTGTCAAATCTGAAAGTGTTATTACTTGATTCTATACTTGATTCTTGTGTATTCTCTCTATTAATTATCTGCAATTTTCAATGAATCAATTTCGAGAGGGCCGCATAAGTCCCTTGAGATTGCCACGGTGTGGCCTATATTGAATGGGGCCAATGTAGTCACTAGGTGAGGGTTTTATAATGGATCATGTTTAGATGTGACTCCCTTATTGAGAGATGGTCATTTTGTGAAGATTGGTAGAAATAAATTCATTCAAATGGATGATATTTTGGTGTATAACACAAATCCAATTGATTTTTCCATAAAGGTAGGTGTACATGTCCATATTTATTATGAAAACTTGCCTTGCATGTCTAAAGATGAGCCATTGAAATTTTCATATACTATGGAAGTGTCTGATTGTTTAGTAGAGGTTTCCATTGTTGGAACATTCTATTGGGCACTAATATTTGAAATTTATGTGGAATGTGTGAATTTGTATCCACATGAACTCAATTAATATGCAAAACTCATTTTATTAATATCAATTGAAATCATCACGTGCATGCTTGTGTGTGTGTGTGTATTAAAGAATATATCAACAATGTTAACAACAAAAACAAATAGAAAATTATGTATATAAATCAAATTATACTACAAAATTTTATCTTCATTTTTGTTGTAAGCATTCTATCTATCTATCTATCTATATATATATATATATATATATATATATATATATACACACACACACACACTACATTATTTTATCTTCATTTTTGTTGTAATCATTGTTGATGTATTTTTTATTATGAGATCTATTAAAAGGTGAGGCATAAGCACTTGAAAGGGAGAATTTGGCCTCTCCATTTTATTACTATGAATGATGACGTGCACACCACTTTCTAAATTCATGCAAAAAAAGGTTAAGATGGTGTTATCATTATCCCATGGTAGTTGCCTCTACACAATATGGAACACACAATGCATTACAATAATTGCAACCACAATTAGTACATTGTCACAATATTCATCTTCTTTTCTACGAAGATTTCAATCACATAAGGTCTTAGAACATGATATGTAGTGATCCAGGTGGATATTGGTGGCCACCCACCTATTCCACTTCCCCACCATTGTTTCTTTCATTTTTTTAGTTTCCTTATTGTAGCACAATTTACTATTTTTGGCAGTTTTTCGGGTCCTGAACTTCCAGAGCCATCTTGAGGCCCTAAATGACGTTTTTTTTGGAAAACCACTAGTTGCGAATATGAGTTTTCAACTCAGTATTCAGTGTCAATAGTTTTAGTCCTCGGGTAAATATTCCTAATGACACATCGTGTGCGTCAAACAGAGATCATATGCAAAGTTACGACCCTGGGAAGTTAATGTACCAATTTACCCCAACGGGGCCCATAGTTTGGTGTTTCATCTCCTAGGTTAGGTTTATGGATGTTTGGGTTTTTCCATTGTTTCTCAATGATAAATAGGCCTTCAAGCCTCATTGTAACACAGTTCAGAGGCATGTATCTGCCACATCTCTTCTCAGAGATAAGTTACCATCGCCCGAGCTAGTCTTATTTCCATTCTATTTGTAAGCATATTTCAGTATCTGATATTAATGAAATGAAGCGTTATTTCTATTGCATCTCTATATTTATGGTTATATCTATAATTTGTTGTGTTCCTGTTTAAATTTGGATCATGTAGTGATTCTTCTGTGTAAGCCCCTTGTTCAAATGTAAGTTTTTATGGTTAATTTTGAGCTTATTACAATGAATTATGTACCTCATAATATTGTGAAGAAGAATAATTCATTAGACTTGATTGTAGAAGGTTAGGAGGATCATAAGGTTATTTTATATACATGATAAAACTTTCATAATAAATATCAGTGAACTTTAGGTTCAACTAGTGATCATACTCAACCTCTTGGTAAATGGATTGTGGGACAAACATTTAGATTTCACTATTTATATAATATCCTACAACCTCATGTGATAAGTGCACCTTTCATAAAATTCACATCAATGACATCCCATCCATTGTTGTTATGGATTAGGGATAAGGTCCAATGCACCTGACCATTTAAAGCTATAAGCAATCTACCTTTCATTAATATATGTATATATTGTTTAGAGTAATTTGTGTATATACTATAATAATATATAATATATTAATTAATTATCTATATATATATATATATGAAAACACCTATTCGATTTTTCATAATTCATCTGTTTCCAATGAGCTCAGAGGACTCGAACCATATCTGCTCCTTGCTTTTCCTAATGACAAATTTTTTTCCCAAAGCTTTGATGAGATTCGAATCGCGATTGCTCCTTTGTCCAAATTTGTTTCCCAATGATAAATTTTTTGCTGTGAGCTCCAATGAGACTCTAATATCGACTGCTATTTGCTCCAATTTTTTTCCCAGTGACAAATATTTTGCCCTGAGATTTTATGAGAGTTGAACTTTGGCTTCTCCTTTCTCCAAATTTTTATCCCTAAGCTCCGATGAAACTCCTTGCTCCATTTTTTTTTTCCTTGAGCTCCTCATACAATCCTTGCTCCTTGTTTACATTTGGTCCTTGCTCCACATTGTGAGATGAAGAGGCTGCATTGCACCTGCCTATTCAAGTGACACATTAAAGGAGACAATGAAAGGCTAAGAAAAAAATGGTAATTTAAATCAAACCCTAATTCTATGAGTATTTTCATACAAATTTTGTTTAATTGAAATTTGAACTGTGATTACAGTCTCTAGTAAAAACCATTATGTGAGTATTTTGATGCAAATTTTATTTAATTGAAATTTCAAAGTGATTACAATTTGAACTTGACCATTATTTTGTGCCCCACATTCTTCCTTCTTCCTTCACTACTTCTTGAACCTTCCCAATGATACTTTTTCTGCTTCACTGGAATTAGGTGACCCTTTCCACCCATAGATTAGTGTGTAAATTTGACTTGGTCCCTCGACTTGTTCATTCTTCCTGGTGGAGAATGTAGGTGGTTAGAAGTGGTTGTATTCATCTTGGCTCATGAGTCGCTGCCCATGGTCACTAGACTCAGGTCGAAAGGAAAATAATTCAAGATTAGTCTATGGAACTTCCCAACAGTAAATAAATAAGGTCACAAACACAATCGATGGTGCAAGAGCTGACATCCCTTGTTCACAAGTGACAATGACCTTCTTCACCGACGCAATATTATTGGATAGGGTGTGAGCCCATTGTCCAATATTCCCCATTGATGACAGAAATCCATGAGTTCCAACGATCCTTTGCTAAATCGTTAAGAAAGAAATCTTCTCTTCTTGAACTCGAGTGGCTACTTAGCCTACAGCTCGACCTGCAACTCATCTTTTGGGTAACCTCCCACATCTCAAACACCCTTATTCTCTACCTATGGTGATTTTCAACTTGACCCATGAGGTACCTTATGAGCTCACTCTGTCTACATCCTGTGCTCTTTCCTTTGGGGCATAAATCATGGCATAAACCTGCCTGGATACAGAATCGCCAACCAATGAACCAAACATGGGGTCTGGATTCAATGTGTAAATTTGACTTGGTCCCTTTATGAGCTCTTTTGTATAAATCGTGGCTTATCTTGACATACCTTGGACATGTGCTATAGATACCAGACCACTGTCTCAATCTCGCATACTCAGATCTATGGAATATACTTTCACCATAGAACTTGGATATGTACTTCAAAATTTTGGTCAAGTCACCATAGAGTTCAGATAGAAGACATAGACCTTGATCAAACCACCACATAGATTTGGTTATGTGTTGTAGACTTCGTTCAATGAAACAAAACTTTGAATTGATGTTACAAGACTTCAGATCAAGCTCTCAGATCACTACTAATGTTAAATACCACGCTTAGTATCGATTTTGATTCCAAAATGGTGAATTCCAATTCTGAAATTATAAATTTTAATTCCAAAAGTGGTAATATTGAAATGCTACAATACATATTTTGATTTCAATATTTTGAATTTATTTTCTAATGTGTATAAAATATCTAAATCCAAGATTTATGTATAATTGTCAACATTTTATTTTTTTGTGTATGAATAACATCATAATGACATACATTGCTAAATATATCAAGATTGAAGAGACATAATAAAGTAAAAACAAGTATAATAATCATTGCATTGCATATTTGTACCCTTTTCACAAATATTTGAGGCAATGTACAATAAGGTTCCATATAAACAAAATGATGACTATAAGTTCGTTCCTTTTACCATCTTCCACACCTTAAGCTAAAAACACTATAACTTGTTTTAATTGTGGAAAATTTATTGACAAAACCTACATCCCAAAAGAGAAGAGAGCAATCAACATTCAATATTTGCATGAAGCAACAAGTTTGAATTAAAACTAACTACAAATTTATGACTTCTTGCAGGATATAAGGCATTAAAAAATGACAAGTGTAGAGGTTTTTAGTTATTTTTTCAAATAAAGCTTCATTTGTCGACATCATTATCACTCCCTCAGTTTTATTCAACTTGTTCTCGTTGTACCTCATTTGCCTCAAGTCTCTTCCAATTTACTTTTATTAACTCACCCTTTCATCCTACCTTTGATGACCATGCTCATATGATGTTATTAATCTATGGAGACCATTATTTTTGTTCCAACAACTCACTATTGTGTTATTTTTAAACATTTTTTAACAAAACTTTGTTTTTCCTCATTGTTCTTACAAGATTCCACAAGCGAACCACTATTTTGTTTGTCTTAGTGGAAACATCTAAAATTTTGTAAACATTACCCTTTATCCTACCCAACCATATTTCATAATGTGGGCTTGATGATCACACTATGATCATTCTAACATCTTCTCTCATAAAAAATTCATGTCTAGGCTTGTTACATAAGAGGTCCAATGTAGAGATTCTCAATAGTATAGACATTATCACTTAAGTAAGCTTCCTTGAATTCATGTGTGGGTTGTATATGATCATTGCTTCGTATTTGTTGCATTAGGAATGGCCAGTAATTATTTGTTGAGTGCTCAATGGTTAAAAATGTGTGTCTATGGATTTTAATATATTCTTTCAATAAGTTATCTTTAGGATGCCAATATTGTCTCCCTCCCTCAGTTATCAATCCCTTTCTTTGATAATAAAATATATGTATCCAATACTTCTTTATTTTTTCCATATTTTAAGGTCTATTTACTTACATATTTGACAATTAAGGTTGCCATGTAAGTAAGTTTTGATGGACTTCAAGAGAAGAATGCCATAATTTAACAAGAGGTGACCACTTTCATCCTAAACAAAGGCTTTATATTGCATAATAGGCATGTAGTTAATGAGTTGAAATTTGAAGTATTGGTATCATTTGATAATATTTATCTTCAGTTACCATCCCAAATGTTTGGATCCATAAATATTGGAAGTTAGTACGAATTTTCTTCTTGAATTTTGATTCACGAGACACACTTCCTTAATACCCTCAACCATCAATCCCAAAGATATTTTATAAATACAATAATTTTTAAATAATGTGTCGTGTGCATGCTTTGAAATAAATAACTTTCATAAGATATTTTAACAAACTTTGTACTTAATTTAGTTTTAAAATATGCATTCATCCTTTGGTTAGAATATGCATTCATTCAAGAATTGCAAAATTCTACAACAACACTAGAGAATTAGTTGGAAAACCCTATATTTTCCAAGGTATTCAAGATATGTCATGTTAGGAATTGAAAATTATACATGCATGAAATTGGATTAGCTGCAAAAACCCTAGTGACACTATTGAAAATCCTTTTATTCATCTCATTTCTTGATCGCAAGACATAGTCTTCCTATGCAATGAAATACTTGGTGTGCTAACATATCAACAATATTTTATATGTCATTGTATCTAATCTATATTTATGTAGACCATTTTACTATATTTCAAAATATCATTACCATGACCTAGAAGACTTAACATTATAAAAAATGGAATGAAAAAAAGTTATACGTACCTCGTCAATTTTACCTATCAATAGTGTTGGCCAATTGACATTGTCAGATTAATGCATTCGTTATGTTGGCATTGATTTCAACTAGACTAGCATTGAGGGAGAGATATTTGTAGCCATTTTGTGGTAGAAGATGGGCCCAAAGCCTACATCAGACCCTCTTCTTTGGAAATTTCTCTGAAAGATCTTTCTAACGGTGAGTGGAAGTCTGAAAATGGCCTTCTGGATCAAAAGTTATGGACTTCCAAAGTCAGGGTCTTGAGGTCCTTTAGAGAAGGCCGAAATATCAGAGCAAATCACAATATCAGAGGTTGAAGCCTCAACTAATCAGAGCAGGAGAACATCAGGAGCCAATTTTCGGAAGGTTTAGGCCTTCAAAACCTCAGAAATTTGGAATATCGGAGGTCAGAATCTCGTAAGTCCTTATTAATGGAATTCATTTGAAAGTGCCGAGGAATGCAGGAAATGAGAATTACAAAGGAATTCATTGAAAAAAAGGGCCAAGAGGACCCTTTCTCTCTCCTCTGTAGGACACATGGCATTAGCTGATTGGCCCCTCAAGAGTTGACGAAGTAGATGATGTCAGCATGACGTGGCAGTTCGTAGGACACGTGTCAGCCATATTCAGCAACATTGGGTGGCCTAATGGGGAAAATATCGGTGCCAAGTGTCACCACTAAGAATATGTAACGTTGAAAAGACGATGACAACATGACGTCATTTTGGAGGTCGGTATATCAAAGGTTGGAGTTTTCACAAGTCATTTCTAGTTGTTTTAAAGAAATGTTTTGATTCGATGAAAGGGGTTCCGATGTGGATTGACACTTAGTCATGAAAGCTCAGAGAGATAATGTTTAGTGACACAAAAAGGAGTTGTGATCATTGACATTGGTATATTAAAGAGTAGAGATATTTCCCATAGTGAGATCAAGACTCAGAGAGAGTCTAGTTTCAGAGGGAGCATCCCTATGGACGCTAGTACTTCAACATCTAGGGAGATTAGAATCATTATCGGAGTAGTTGCAGAAGTAGAAATAAATCAGTAGAAACAAATCAGTAACAACAACAATATTAGAAGATCAAAGTTTTCTTTTCATGCAACTATACCTTTAGGAGTGAGGTGGGGCGATGTAGATCCTTATTTCCATAGTTGCAGAAGTTTGGACAAGATTCATGAGGTGTTCTCCTCATGGATCATTACCTTTCTACATGGGCCCACAATATTTAGTAGCAGGAGGATCAATGTAAGTTATATATTTAGGAGTGCAAAGGAGTTTGGAAAACAGAGCAGGAGGCTCGGTAGCAGAGTTAGCAACAACACAATTTTCCCAGTAGACAATTACAAACACAATTGATTCAATTTGTTTTTTTTTGTGCTTCTCAGTTGTAGATGTTGTGATAGTAGCAACAACAATGAGAGGTGTTTCATGTAGTACATTCCACAGGTGCAGGATAGGGGTGGTTGATAATCCCTTTCTTGCTGAGAGGGAGTGTTGAAAATGCAGCAAGAAAACATATGTATTTCATCTCTATTCTCTTATTAATGCAATACAGATAGGAAGGGGTTTTAAGCAGTTGTTTTCCCCTAGATAAATATTTGTGCATGTGTGATGTTTCCCTTTGCATGTCTATGATTTGTGTTCTAGATGGTGAATTAACTTCCACAGATTAATAGAGTAGCTTTGAGTTTTGTGATTTAATAAATTTCATGAGCAATTTCGAAACTACACATTAATTTCTACACTCTAGGGTTTTTTGTTCGTGTGACCCAACAAGAATGGTTGGGAATTGACCTCCAAGTTCAAGCCCCCGCTGTAAAAATGATTTCTATCACCCATAGTCTTATTTTAGAAGTATTTTTGAAGAGGAATCAATTAAATTGTGTATATTGTTTGTTTGTATTAATGTCTAGGTTTCTTTTTAGATATCATTATTTATTTATGTAGTTGAACATATTGGTATTTTATTTTCTAATCCATTTCACTTAGTAAAAGTTGTTTTTAGTTGATCATATTGATATCTGATTTTTCACTACGTTTCACCCATTAAAATTTATTTGTTGTGCTGTAGAAATTATGGTTTTATTTATAGTTAAAGTTAGTATATTAGAATTGAACAATGGAAATTATAATTTGGGAGAACAATAAAAGTTGTGTTCCATATCCCCTATATTCACTACCACATACACAATTACATTCATCTCTATATTAATCATGTACAATGCCCATGAATATTGTAGGAGGCAAATGTCTGTTCAAAACAAGTTTCCTGGAATTCACATCTCATTCAATTGGAACTAAGTTTTTCCATATCAATTTGAACAAAACACTACCAAAGAAATAAATTTACAGAGACTTATTACAACCAATGAGGTAGGGTGCTCACCAAAAAACCCTATTTTAGCGCAACATTTTCACTTTCATATCTATTTTTTCATCAAGGCTTTAATTGATCAGCTCGTAGCCTATCAGCAATCCAGACTCCAATTTAACTATATTTAAACTAACATATACTATCTACTATGTAACACTTATTATTATATTGATTATTATTATAGTAATATAGATGAGGTTATATATGCAACAACCATCAACTTATTAAAACAACCAAAATCATTTTGGATGAGATGCATTCATCAAAATATCACTTAATAATATAATAATTAAGTTGGATGCTTTCGAAAAGTCATCTAGTTTGAGTGAGTAAATAAATAAAAATTATTATTATTAAAAGTAAATAAACTATTATATATATTTAAATAAATTATTAAATCAAAATTGTATTAAAAGAAAACAATTTTATTATTATTAGATAAAAATAAATATGATATATTCCCCGATCAGGGTGCGAGCGAGAAAATATTAGTCATATCACTATATGATGGACAATATCCGGATCCCAAGGTGATCCCTCACCACCCTCCACATGCTCGTATCACATGGAGTGGTGGCATAATGTATGGATGCATTCAATGTAATTAACGAAGGTGGCAATGTTTCTTTAACACGACATGCTCCCGACCTTTTAGTTGTTCAATCTAGTAAGTCCTTTATCTGTGTATGGGTTTGGCATAAGTTTGGAGTCGAGCAACCCAACAAACTGTGGCAGAATTCTGTGGAGGTATCTCGTGGGGCTCTGGTTCATTCACAGTGGGTTCAGGTCGTTGGTCTCAGCTATGTGCTCAGTCTTATCACATATTTCTCTGTCATGACTCGTTCTTCCTATCTAAGGGTTTCATGGGAGAAGGGATATGCATTGCATAAAATGATCTAGTAGACGTGTTCTCTGGAAATGGCTATTGTTGTCTCTGAATTTCTTGAAGGCTATCTCATTTTCTATATTCCTGTGTCTATTCTCTATGGAGTTTTTCTGGCTCGTATGGGTATTATTTTTATTAGGTCGATATGACGCTCATGGTCTCTCTAGCTCTGTCATTAGTGACCCAACCCTAGTTTTCCTTTGGAATTTTGTGGCTACGGTCCTAATGTCCTAAGGTCTCCGCAAAGCACTGGTTTGGTTTTTAATTCTTCCCTCAGTTTTTCAGATTATCATTGGACTTATGTTTCTAAGCATCGGGACTTCTTATTTTTAAGGCTTCGGGACCGTAGTTGGAGCCACCATTGGGTTTTGCATGGGTTGTGGTTCTCACAAATGATTACCTTGACATGTCCTCTTAGGTGCAACCCCTGGAAGCACTATGCTCCTGGGTTTTGGCTCGCTCTGGGTCGGCATTTGGGGTGTTAGTTTGTGGGTTTCAGTTTGTTTTGTTTATGTCACAAGCCCAACATCATGGCCCGTGCTGCTTCCGGAAGAGGCCGGACCACTCATGGTTCTCATGGGCTCGAAAAGAAGGCCAAAATGACTACAGCCTCCAACACTCCTATCACATCCACTGGTAAATCTCGTGGGCGCAAGTCCACCTCCAGGATCATTGATGAAGCAACTAAAACGTATCATGTGGGCTAATCCCTAGTTCATCAGCTCATCGCTAAATGGGAAGCAAAGTTAAATGAGATAGCAGAACTATTGGACCTTGACTTAGATGAATGGCAGACCCTAGTGCACGACCCGAGGCATTCTCAGGGTCGAATTTCTCAATAGAAGCATACGATTCAGTTGTATTGATTGTTGAAGAGACTCTTGGTTAAAGCCCTGGAACACATTCCTTCAGGCTCGACCACGACTGCTTAGGCTTTCCCAAACTATAGCAAAGATTTTCAACAAATCAAATTTCAGTTACAATAGCAAAACGACCGTCTCAACCACATTGAGAGGCATATCCCATGCATTCCACAATCTGAACTCCCTGGGTCAAGTGCAAAGGATCCGGCTCTAGGTGACTCAACAGATGACGATTATTCTCACATATCACCTATATTCTACTTATTAGTGTATGCAACATTATTTTATCTTTTCAGTACTTCCAGTATGTTTACAAATATCTAGATGCTAGGCAGTTTAAGGACAATCAAACATTTTTGGCATGGATGGATATAATTATTTTATTTTGTTTTTGGATGGCTTATCATGCCGTTAGGTGGCCAACAGACTTGGTTTCCCTCAGGGCAGGTTGAGGCCACCTAACCATTCAACACATGGATGTAACCTACCTATTTTTTGAATGATAATGAAAAGAAAGGTCCTACCAAGCTTACAAAAAAAATGTTATATATTTATATAAAATATTTAAATTATTATAAAATTACATTTACATTAAAAGATGATCATCTTGTAATTCTTAATTGGTCTATTTTAATTACTAACCAACTCTATATCAAGAACATAAGGTTTCAACATCATTTTTTTGTTATTTTTTATTCTATAATATGACTAATACAAACATTAAAAATTTATCATTTAATTGAAAAAAATTATCATGTTGGGAAAGGTAATAGTCATCTCCTACATCATCACAACCTAACTTTCTAATTATACCTCTCATTGTTATGTTGACATTATTTATAATAACTAAACAAAGTTAGAAAATGGGAAAAAAAAAATACTCTTAATTAATAGTATCAAATATCTATTTGAATTATAGTAAAAAAATTTGAGAATATTTATTTACTTGCTGAAATTATAGGGACTCCTTACTATAAGAATAATGTCTATATCTTGGACTCTTTATTATAAGAACAATGTCTACAATATAAAGATGAAGGATGATGGCTATTCCAACTCGGCATGTGCACACATAGCTTGATGTTTTTAAGAAATCCTCTAATTTTTTTATGTATATATCAAAGTGGGCATGGGACCATCCCTTGATGTTTCTAAATTTAGAAATACAATCCTTTTATAGCCTTACTATGTCTATTATTAAGTCGAAAGGAACTTTTAGTTCCTCTAATTATCCTAGAGTTTAGTTATGAACACTATGTCTATTTTTTTTCAAACATCAATGAAATAACATAGGAGATTGATTTTATTATTCCAACACTCTTTTGCAATGATCCTAAGTGTAACAAGGTGGTCCACAATTGAATAATAACTCTTGAATTTAGTTTGACCTTCATATATAATTTTGTGGTTTTCTAAGGATAAGCTAATCTTCTTTTCCAAAATAATCCTATACAACTTAGCCTAATGAGAGTTAATCATAGAATGGTCCTACAAAAAAAGGATTGTTTTTATCATTTCTTTTGGTAATAGAGACAATGAGGTATTGATTTGGTACTCAATTGGAAAGCTTGTGAATGTAAGTGATAAGGATAGAACCTCTAATTTTTAGGACTTGTTTAGCCTTCAATGACCTTAGCTTTCACTTTTACAAGTTACTTAACCCCAAAATCTATGTCTTTTAACAAAAAATTATTTCGCTGTAAAAAGGGTTTAAATATTGTGCAAACTTGAGTGGGCATAATGGTTAAGAGCATGTGTTTCCTCTTTGGAGATCATAGGTACAAAACCGGAAAGGGGTAGAGTTTGTACATGTTGAGTAATTAATATTAACCCATTGTGATGAGGCTTGAGGGGTAGGTAACCCTTTGCATGGGGCCCCAAAGGGAGTGTCTCTAGACATCTTGGCCCTTTCCAAGTCACTAGTTCCTACTAGTATTGGTTTGCAAGTTTGTAATGCTAGCTTGACCCAATTTTTTGTTTAAAAAAAGATTTGAATGTTGTACAATAAATCTAAGAAATTGTAAAGCTTTTAAGATCAAATTTATAGTCTTTCAAAGGAATTATATTACTCTCTTTAGTCTTACATGTTAGAATCTACTTCAAAAAAATTTTAGGAACAACCTTAAAGAGATGTTTTATATATATATATATATATATATATATATATATATATATATATATATAAAATTAGGGTTTTGTACCTATTTATTTTTGTACCTATTTATTTTATTAGATTTTAGGGACTCTACAATAATCTCTAATGGTTTTTCTAACACTTTTACACTTGCTATCATATGAAGTGTGAGGTATTGTACATGTTGAGTAATTAATATTGGCCCTAACATGGGGTCCCAAAAGGGAGTGTCTCTGGACATCTTGGCTCTTACAAAGTCACAAGTTGTTGCTAGTATTGACTTGTGAGTTATCAATGCAAGGTCGAACCAATTTTTTGTTTAAAAAAAGTTTGAATTTTATACACAAAATTCAAGAAATTGTAAAGATTTTTAAGATAAGAATTATAGTCTTTCAAAAGAAGTATATTACTCTCTTTAATTTTACATGTTAGATTCTACTTCAAAATTTTCTTAAGATTAACCTTAAAGAGATGTAAAAAAATATCTAAAATGATTGTTTTTGTTTTTTTATTTTTAATTAATATTAACCAATAATTTATTTAATTAATTAAAAATTTATATTAAAAATTTATTAAAATAACCTATTCCAAAAACATATAAAAAAATTAAAAAATCCACATTCTCTCACATTCCTTTTCATTAAAAAAAAATAGACTATTTTCTTAATAAAAACATATTTAAAAAATAAAATATATATATATATATAGAGAGAGAGAGAGAGAGAAAGAGAGAGAGAAAATTTGGGGTGATGGAGACTCTCAAAATCACCATTCTCCATCTGCAACTTGTTGTAACCCTCAACCACCCCATATAACACCATCACCCTTCCCTACCCTACCCTACCCATCCCCTTCCCTCCCCTCCTTCCAATGATTTTTGAAATCAACCATCCTCCTCCCACAACCCATGGGTAACCACATCCATGCCATACATCTCTTCACCACATCCTCTTCCCTCCTCCCACTCGTCCTCTCCTCTCTCCGTGAAACTAGCACTTGATTATCATTCCACCATTTTATAAAACAAAAACAAAAAAATTGATTAAAAAATATTGATCTAAGAGGCTCATTCTCGAGCCCAGTATGACGGAGATATGTAAGTATGTCCATGCTCAACCTCTAGTTGACACGTGTTCCTTAAAAAAAATAATCTTTAAATATAAAAATTAGTAGCTACAATAAAAAAAAACAAAAAAGAAGATACATATTTTACTCGTTCTCAACCATAAATCAAATATTTAGATGTCCATATGAAATATCATAATCTCATATCAACTTAAAAACAAACAAACAAACAAACAAAAACAACAAAAAAAACTTATATTTTCATATTTGAGCATGAGAAAGTTATATAAAAAATATTCTAGTACATGACTTAAATAAACCTTTTAAAAATATTTTAGTATGACTTGATTAAAATATATAAAAAAAAGCAAGAGGGAGATAAGCAATTCATTTAATTCTTAGTATCAAATTAATATTTAGCATCCACAAAATGTATGATATATAATATATGATTAAAGAAAACTATATATACACTATATAAAGGAATTGAAAAATTAAAAATCTATAGTTAAAACATTTTAAGTAATTTCACTATTTTACATCATGGCTCTCTTATATATATATATATATATATATATATATATATGGTCTTTTTTGTTTCAAATAGAAAAAAAAATGTGTTCCAATTGCAGGTTTAAGTTGTGTAGTGTACACAATCCAAGTTTCCAAATAAATTTTGAAGACATTGAATCCATTTTATAAATTCTCAAATACAATTTAAACAACAAAAAATTGCACATGGAAGATATATAAGAACAATATAGATCAATCTTAATTACTGATCAAATTTATTGTGTACAGACTTTTTATTCAATTTTCCACTATAAACAAAGTTTATACCTAAGAAGATTTGATCCTTCTAAACTCTAACTAGATTCATAATTAAAATAAATATATACTAATTTTAATTTTAATTTTAATTTAGATTAAATCATTTCTCCATAGAACAACTCACCCACTCTACTTAGAATAGGAAGATGCAAAATCTCACTAGTTAGAATAGGTGGCTACACTGAATAAAAAATCCAATTTATAAAAAGTCAAAATATTTACCTACAATACAAAAAGGCTTAGTGTAACATAGCGTTTTAATACAAAAATATCTGGTAATACAAAAAGATCTGGTGTAACATAGGGTTTTAATAAGGATGACTTAATTTTGTAGATTAACTTACGTAGCAATATACTTGTGTAAGTAGATTAACTTACCTAGCAATTTTGTAGATTAACTTACCTAGCAAGTGAGGATTTTGATCTTATGTTATTGTCAGAATGCTTAATTTTTAGCTTGACATACATATATCGTTTCATGGTAGGTGTAAATAGTAGTTGAGTGCAATATTTAAAGATATAATTATATGTTTTTCTTTAAGTCCACATCTAACATCATTATCCCTTACCTTTATGTGTAATTGATAGTTTAATTATGAATGACATGTTTCACAAATACTTATTATCATATCTAATTGTATGTGACACCTTCTTTTTTCTTTTGGGAAAATTTTTAGATGAAAAAGAGATAAATAGGTATAAATTAAAGTTACGAGAGTTGTAACAAGATTCAACTATATAAATATTTACATATAGTTTGTTTGTATTTATAATGCGGAAGAAAAAAAAATTTCGCAATTTTGTTATAATTTTGGAATAAATAGATAGGTTTTCGCAATTTTGTTATAATTTTGGAATAAATAGATAGGTATGAGTAATGGTAGTTAATTTCCTAAAAAATTAAAGAAAAGTAGCTATATATGGAAATTTTACACATATTAATCGGATTTGGATAGAAATTATCTGTGTAATTAAGGATTTTTTTAATTATTTTTTAAAAAAATGGAATTAAGTTATTTTATTGTAATGGTTATTTTATTAACTAAACTTTTTAAGGTCACGATAATATTTTCACGCTATTAGGTAAGCTTTGTGAATAGAATACAAATGCACCTAATTAGAGTTAAATATATTTCTATGAGTGAGTTGTTTCTCACAATTGGAAATATATGAAGCATACTTTTTGCAAATAGTGGATCAAACCAATTAACCATCACAAGGGATTTGGATAGGAGGAGGAAATGACTTTACTTGGCTTTGGATGGGGAGGGAATGGCTTTACTTGGCTTAGCACTATTGGTTTTTAGGCTGTTTTGTAAAGTTTTCTCTGACATATAAATCCCAAGGGTAATTTGTAAAGCCTCAATTTAATATAAACATCTAGGTATAACATACAACTAAAGCATTGGAATCTAAATTTTGTTTGAAATTTGTATCAATTTTATGCCTTGGACTTGGGCCTAAGTTCTCTACTATATGAAATTATTCTAATATTGAATTGCATAGTGAGAGGTGGTTTATCTAATTTGTTTTCCCTACATATAATAAAACACAGGTCTTGTTTGGATTCCTACTTTACATTACAAGTTGGGACCCAATGGTTGCCCTTAATAGCCATTATCATGGTCAAAGTTAATAAGGTTTGGTCTCATTAATTTTATGTATAATTTTCTATAGATGATCTGTAAACTATTGTGGATTGTTGGTCACTTTAATTGTTTATTAATAAAACAGTCGAGTGCCACATAAATTATTAACCCGGGAAAGTCTGATTATTCCAAAGGTGACTATGTACTGTATGTACTCAATCTTAATAGTATTAAAAGTTGTAGTATAAACAGTTCACTATCTATTAAAACCCTACTCTGTGTTACAACACTTACAACCTATTGCAGGAATGGAATAAGAACAGATAATTAAAGAAAACAAATATGCAAAAGGGAGTGATGGCTGTCCTGTAACAAAGGATCAGGACCCTATCCTTAGAGTAAGGACTTTCAGCACCTGCCTTTGTTATCCAGTTCACCAATACGCTCTGTAAATCCTAATCACCGGTGAGGCACTCATATACAACATCAATCAGTTAAAAGGAAAACAGAGTTTCAGCAAAAGTAAAATATCATTAGAAGCAGTACTCGTGAATAAGATATAAACAGAAATCACACACATGACACACAACAGAAAGAAGATGGGTGAATCTTGTGATGAAGGTGGGCCCTGTCCTTCTCACAAGATTCCCCAGGACACAGAAACTAAGATAAAATACTCAGAACAGAACTTTATTCATCTGTCAATATACCATATTACAAGAAAGATTCAGTCTCATCCCTTCACTATAATTCCTGTGTTACAGCCTGTTCATCCCCTCTTTATACGTCTATCTCCCTCTCTAATGTAGATGTCTCCTCTTTATAGAGGAGACATCTATTACAAAAGATTTTCATTATACATTCTGGTTCAACCCTTTGTACCAAAAATAGGAAAATCAGTTCTCGTTAACAGAATGTTGTTATAGTCATGTGGATCATGATCATTACGACCAATATAGTAATCGGTCGGACTCCTTTGCTGATGCAGATTTGTTACGCAAATCTCAACTGTCTCCTCGAAGTTCGCATGCTGTTCTTGCTGTTTCAGCTTCGAGGTTCATGCTGTTCTTGCTGTTTCAGCTTCGCGGTTTGCGTTGTTTCCGCTGTTTCAGCAACTGCAAAATGTGGTCCTGCCAGTTAGGCAGTTTCAACAATTGTTCAGCAACTTAGTCAACTTCAAGGATCAATTATAAAGATAGCATGATTACGTGTTGAATAATTAAACATATAGCAATGAGGAGAGTTACTATATACCTTTTGGAATGATTAAGTCAAAACACTAGCAAAGGCTTTCAACTAAGGGTTGAAGAGGGTAATATAATGACAAAATATAAGGTCAAAAATAGACAATATGGGATCCTAACATCCCCCCCAACTGAAAATGTTGCATGTCCGCATGCAACGTCTACTCTGAATCTGAGTCAGAATACTGGGATGAACAGTGTAAATTGCTTATGCAGTAACTGTAGAAGGTGTTATCAACCATGTCTCTAAACCCATGCACACTCTAAAGTTTCTTCCATGCTGCCAACTCTTCCTTTTTAGTCAATTTAAATTGAGCCTTGTATTGTTCTCCGGGAAGCCATAAGAGAGGGAAATGAAAATGGTAACCAATCCACCATTCAGCACACTGTCTAATGCATTTTACATAATCAGGTATGCATGAGATTGCCACCTGAAGATTGAGGGGATTGTAGGGATGATATTCCCGTCTTTCTTTAGGACAGTGTTCCCAGAATAAGTTATTTGCTTTTATAGCTAGAGCTCCTTTAGTTTTCACATAACGTTGGCAGTCTTCCAAGACTGCTGCTTGAAGATTCCTAATATGATCGGTCATCCCTGGTTCTCGTAGAATTCATTGATGTTTTGCAATGAAGATGGCTACATTCTGCGGTTCCGAACGAATCCAGAGAAGACAGTTCTCCTCATTGTGTGCTGCAGACATAAAAGCATTCTGCCAAGTAAGCTGATTGGCCAAGAAGGAAATAAAGGCTCTTATTTGGATATCACCACAAATAGGAAGTAAACTAATCTTTCTATCTTCAGGCATAGCCTCATTGTGAAGATAGAGTTCACACAGCAAGTTCTGGTCACTGTTTGGTGCTTCTGCAAAAGTCTCAATAAATTGTTGTGGTGTAGAGACCTGGTGGGGTCTTCCATCCTTGATTGCTTTTAATTGGAGGAACGCTAAACGTTCTCTCAAAAATACAGAATAGTTAAAAGAAGGCTTCCTTGTAGCAAGTAACCGCTGGACCAAATCAAAGATGAGGGACAGTCTGGCTTTTAATTGCTTATTCTCCTTATGTTGTGCACGAGACTGTTCAAGTACTTCCCAATTTCTGTATGCATAGTTGAGCCATAATGACTTCTGTTGCTGAAATGCCTTTCCTTGGGAGAGCTCATATTCTGTCTTCCATGTGTTACTTAGTTCTTGAAAACTGGAAGTCTGTGCGTGAGCATTGCTGACACAGGGAGGTTCAGTTTGTGTATGCACAGTTGTAAAAGATTTTGGTTCTGGTTTCTGTTCATCAACAACTTGGGTAGGCCGGGGTGGTTCTGTTTCTTCCTCTAAAATTCTTGAAGACCCTGCTGGTTCTTGTGTAGCAGCAGGGTGTTCCTTTTTTATTATAACAGGACTGGCTCCAGTCAACGGGACTGCAATTATCTTATATCCTGCTCGAGTATAGATATCCCCACATTCACTGCACATGTATTCACTGTATTGATCCTTCTCTACACTCTTTTCAGCTTGAGATGCTACCTGAGCTAACATGTACAGATTGAGTTCCTTTTTATAGGCTTCCCTAGCCATTGTTAACTCTTGCTGATAAGCCTTAATTTCTGATTTTAAAAACTCATTTTCTTCCTGCAGGGAGGCTAAAGTAACCGGGGCTTCTGTAGTTGCAGATTCAAATGGAGAAGAGAATTGTTGTTCAGCATTAACTTCATCATTTGCGTCCACAACAGGTGGTTCTTGTGTATCACCTGTTGGGTCAGTTTGTGTATCAGCCATACCTAGGGCATCTTCTTTTTTATTTCCAACAAGTGGTTCTTGTGTATCACATGTTGGGTCAGTGGCTGGTTCTTGTGTAGCAGCAGGGTGTTCCTTTTTGTTCCCCAACAGGTGGTTCTTGTGTGGCACATGTTGGGTCAGTGGCTGGTTCTTGTGTATCAGCCACATGTAGGTCATCTTCTTTCTGTTCACCAACAGGTGGTTCTTGTGTGGCACCTGTTGGGTCAGTGGCTGGTTCTTGTGTAACAGCCACATGCCCTATATCGTCTTGGGTGTCTACTTTAGATGTATCAGCAGCTGGTTCTTGTGGAGCAGCTGCCTATGTTGAGAAAAATGATGTCACAAAATCATGAATGCTCTGTATTTCGGCACCTGAGGATGAAGAAGGTGAAGGTTCAGGGCTATGCAAGATACGGGGATTTAGAATGATAGGAGGGACGTTTGGGATAATGGCCTCAGTTGCTGCAGACAACCTTGTTCGTTGCCGTGGTAGGGAATCAGGAGAGACAGTAGTTTTTCTCTTGCGAGCACTTTTCCTCAGGGTAGGGGAATTATCAAAAATAGTGGCTTCCTTAACTGAGGCCCTGGTTCTTATTTTTAGTGGGGTTGCAGCTTTCTGGTGCTTTTTCCTCTTAAGGAAAGTGATGAGGGTATCATCATTCAAATCATCGGTAGGGATATGGACTATGGGGGTGGATGGTTCGGATTTATCAGGGGGTGAGGTCTGCTGCAGATTTTCAATGCTCAATTGGGGTGTTTTTGCTGCTGGTTGCTGAGTTTCAGCAGCTTGCTGGGAGTTTTCCTTGGATTGCTCGGAATTTTCTTCATTTTGCTGAGGATTTTCCTCAGCTTGCTGAGGAGGATTATTGAGGGGAGGTGGATTGTGCAGGGCGAAGCCTCTATTTATTAGGATTTTGACCAAACGATGGTGCGTGAGGCAGAGGAGTTGGTGCCTTGCGTTCACAGTATAGTGTGCCATATTTTTTAGATATCCAAAGAGATAATAGGGCATATTTATTAAACGACCATGCTGCAAATGGTTTAATAAAACAAAGTCGTGTTGGTAGACTACCTGATAACAACCCTCGCAGGTGAAGTAATGCTTAACAAATTCTACAACTTTTGGCCATGGTGGTGGTAGTGATCGAAGTGCAACACCCTTGCCTTTGGTTTCCACCTGCTCCCCTGGTAACATGGAATCTTGTTGTGCATTGAGAATGAGATGTTTCCTGTTGAACCAGCGAATACCATTGGTTGGAAGCCCCAAAACTTGCGCTATGTCTTCTTCTGTTGCTGGAATTCGCACCCCTCGGACAGTAGAGTACCCTTCCCTCAAATTGCATGCAAATTCCAGAACCTGCTGTGAATCAAAATCCGGAAGTCTTCTGAAGTAGTCCACCCATCCTGCTTGTAGAAATATTTGGTATGCCTCCCGGTAGAGTTCCAGTAATGCCGTCAAGCCCGATTCATGTCTAACAGCATCTCCTCCCATAGTTACTGTTTTAGGCAAAATACAAAGTGCAGAGCTGAGTTGCCGAGGTCAAAACAGAGCAGAACGTTACAAATGAAATTATGATGTGATAAGGTATAGACGAGGTGGATTAAACACTACCGCAAGGAATAGAGATGGCGGTGATCGGCGTGTCATATAATGATCACAATATTTCGGTAATCCCCCCCAACTGTGGCTGAATGATATGGTTGGTGGTACGACGCTTTGGCAGACGTGTCAATTATCTCCTCATTAACTACAATTTAATATTCACACTTAAACATGCATACCTTTACATTTACCTTTGGTTGTTGCGCCAAAAAGTGTTATCTCATCCTTAATAGGTCGATGATCATTATAAAAAGGGTTTGTAAGGTATGAGGGTTTTTATACACGAGTTTTTTATTATTCACAAGAGGTAGTAGTGAAGGGACATTTTTAACAGGATAAATGGTTGATTCCTTTGAATAAGGAATGATATATTTCTATCGAAGTAATAGTTAATTCTCGGGAACAGAAATGGGGACATTGGTGCTTTTTTTGAAAAATGGAAAAGATTGGTGTTTAAGCAGTGGAATTTGGTGTTTCAGCAACGGGAAATGGTGCTTCAGCAACGGGAAATGGAAGAGGGAATGAATTATGATCTGGAATGACATGGCAATGCTTTCCAATCTGCAGATTAGTTCTTCCTATATTGGAATTTTTCTTTTCAGCCACCCTCCAAAGCTAAGACCTGCAAAATAATTAATTGTAACATGGCAACCCTTGACAGGGATTATTAGTTAAGAAATCTAATCTAAAAATAAATATAAACAGAAAATTAAGTGCATTGAGGGATAGTAGGTTCCCCCAAAAAGGCATAGTGTATGTCTGTCATGCAAGTAGCTTTGAAATCCTCTTTAGAAATAGGCTATTGATACAAACGAAGTCGATACCCATTCACTAATAATGGTGTTCTAGAATCATCAATCGTTAGGAGTCTGACTGTTCCATTTGGAAAAACAGTATCTACTTCATAAGGTCCTAGCCACCTTGTTCTTAATTTACCTTGAAAATTTTCAAAACGGGAGTCATACAGTAGAGCCCAATTACCTTTTTGGAACTTCTTGTGCTTAATAGTTTTGTCATGCCACCTGGTTCTTTGTTGTTGTATCATGGTTGTTTGATGGATGGCATCCAACCTCTTTTCATCCAATTCCTGAAGCTGCTGCAACCTAGCTGTCTGTGCATCAGTCAAGTCAAGGTTAATAGCTAAAGCAGTCCTTAAGGTTTTGATTTCAAATTCCACAGGAAAAACAACACTTTTACCATAAACTAATTCATAAGGTGAAAAACCCGTAGTGTTCCTCCAAGTAGTTCTGTAAGCCCATAATGCTTCAGGTAACCTTTGAAACCGGTCCCTTCTATTCTCCTTGACTATTTTTGTTAAAATGGCTTCTATAACTTTATTTGTACTTTCCACTTGCCCATTTGCCTGGGGGTGATAAGGTGTAGTCATTTTATGCTTAATGTGATATTTCTGGAGTGTATCTTTGAAGCCATGAGAATTAAAAGGGGGTCCTCCATCTGTAACTAGCTCTCTAGGCAAACCAAACCTAACAAAGATTTCTTCAAATAGAAAAGTTAACACTGATTCTTCATTAGCTTTGATGAGTGCCTTAGCTTCTACCCACTTAGTCATATAATCTGTGCAAACCAGTATATAAACTCTTTGATTGGATGGAGGATTGATGGGACCTATAAAATCTAGTGCCCATCTTTCAAAAGGTTCAAGTATTACCTGGGGGTTGAGTGGCATTTCATCCCTGTGATTAGGCTGGCCCATTCTCTGACAACTATCGCAGGCCCTAACATATTTCTTTGCATCCTTGAAAAGTGAGGGCCAATAGTAACCCATTCTAAGAACTTTATGTGTTGTTCTTTTGTCCGCAAAATGCCCTCCACAAGGGCCATCATGGCAAGCCTTCAATATATCATAAACTTCATCTTCTCTGATGCATCTCCGAATTTCCTGATCGAGTCCTGTGTGAAAAAGACACCCACTTATCCAGTTGTACCTAGCACTTTGCTGAACGATCTTTCTTTTCTCTCTGTGCGATAGGTGTGATGGTAGTTTCCCTGCAACTAAGTAATTGGCAATGTCTGCATACCAAGGTGAGTGAGCAAATACTGCAAATAAATATTCGTCGGGAAAAGAATCATCTACTGGAATATTTTCATCAGTTTTTAATCGAGAAAGGAAATCAGCAACTACATTTTCTTTACCTGGTCGATCTACAATTGTGATATCAAATTCTTGTAATAATAGTAACCATCTGGTAACTCGAGAATTTGTAACTGATTTGTTCATTAAATATGTAATGGTCGAGTGATCAATATGCACAAAAGTAGTATAACCGGTAATATAATGTTGAAATTTATTAATAGCATAAATGACTGCTAAAAATTCTTTCTTAGTGACTGTATAATTAAGTTCAGTAGGGGTCATATTTTTACTAATAAAATAGATAGCATAGGGAAGATTGTTTTCTTCTTGACCCAAGACAGCTCCAATTGTAGTATCTGAAGCATCAAAGGATATATGAAAGGGGAGTGCCCAGTCAGGTCCTCTTAAAATGGGAGCTGTAGACAATTGATGTTTAAGTTCATTAAATGCTTTTTGACAACCATCAGTCCACTTAAATTCAGCATTTTTCATAAGTAACACAAACAAAGGAGAAGCTATTTTAGAAAAATCCTTGATAAATCTTCTATACTATCCAGCATGTCCTAAAAAACTTCTTACATCAGTTTGTGTTTTAGGGATAGGAAGAGTATGAATTACTTGTACTTTAGCTGGATCAACTTGAATTCCTAGGAATGAGATGAAGTGTCCCAATACAATACCTTGATTCATCATCATATGGCATTTTTCAGTTCTTAAGGCAAGATGTGCTTCTATACATCGTTTAAGTACTTTTTCAAGGTTCTGTAATGCATCTTCAAAAGTCACACCATAAGGAATAAAGTCATCCATAAATATTTCTAAGGAATCATTAAGCATATCAGAAAAAATTCCTATCGCCGCTCTTTGAAATGTTGCTGGGGCATTACATAGTCCAAATGGAATAACTCTATAGGCAAAAGTCCCCCATGGACTAGTAAAAGTGGTCTTGACCTGATCTTGGGGTGCAATCTTGATCTGATTATATCCACTAAATCCATCCAAAAAGGAAAAGAATCTCTTACCTGCCAAATTTTCTAGTACCTGATCAATAAATGGTAAGGGGAAATGATCTTTCTGAGTGGCCTTATTTAGAGGTCTGTAATCTACACACACTCTCCATTTCCCATTTTTCTTAGGTACTATTACTAATGGTGAAACCCATTCACTATCAGGTATAGGATATATAAATCCTGCATTCAACAATTTTTGAAGTTCTTCCTTCACAATTGCCCTTAAATTGGGATTCATTCGTCGTTGGGGTTGACAGACTGGGTGGGATCCTTCTTTAATATAAATACGATGAGTACATAATTTAGAAGAGATTCCCTTCATATCTGTGTAATCCCATGTGAATGCTTGTTTATTCTCACATAGTAACTTCATTAACTGTTGTGTTTCAGCATCTGTTAGGTTAGGGTTTATATTTAATGTTTTGCCAGGATCGATTTCGACTGTTATACTTTTGGAGGAGGTGTCAGCTGATGTCTGAGATAAATCTTCAATTCTAAGGTTTGCTGTGATTCAGATTCCAAGATTGTAGTCAAGCGATCATGTATTTCAGAGTTAACCGAAGAAGGTTCAGAAATAAAGCTACTAATTAATTCATCTTCGGTTGAATCTTTAAAAGTTAGAGCTTGTCCGACAGTCAATCTTTGGGTCTCATCGTCCTCATAATCTAACCACACAGAGTTATCATTATTAATCATAGGTGTAGCATGAAGGTAAAGAGTAAGTTGTTTGGTTTCAAATCCATTAGAAATTGTCATTGAACCTGACCTATAGCTGATGAAGGCATCTGTTGTAGCCAGCCAAGGGCTTCCTAAGATCAATGGATGACCCCCCAACTTTGTTTTGGTCTGTAATACAACAAAATCAGCTGGGTAGTTCCAAGATTCGACTGAAATTATCAGGTCTTCAATGACTCCTTCAGGTTTGATTGTGGAGTGGTCAGATAGCTCTAGAATGGTTGGGGTTTCCCTAATTACATCCTTTAACTGTAATAACTGTGCAGTTTCAAGTGTCATGATGTTTATTTCAGCACCCAGATCTACTAGAACTCTAGAAGCAAAAGTTTTTCCAACCTGTACTGTGACCGTAGGATGACCAGGGTCACCATATTTCACAGGAGGGTTTTTTCTGACATTAGAGCAGCTAGATCACCCATCACATGAACTGTGAGCGGGTCCTTAGCTTTTCTTCCAGGTTTCTTAATACAAATATCTCTAACAGTTCTAGCATAAATTGTTACATCTCTCAGTGCTTGTAAGAGTGGAATTTTAACATATAAATTCTGCAGTTCTCCTAAAAGATTAAAAGCAGGTGGCTCAAGTGTTTTGGTAAGAGCCAAACGTTCAAAGAATGGTGACTTTGCTGCTTCAGCAGTCTTATTAGAGGATGTTTTAATTGTTTCATCATTGTTATTAGAGGATGATCCAACTGTTTCAGCATTGTTATTAGATGACTTTTCTTTTCCAGTTTCTTCTTTATCAGAATCGGAAGAAGTAATGTCATCAATAATGGGTTCAACTATTCTCCCAGAGCGTAAATGAATATCATTACATTGCATAGGGGAAACAAGTTGGTTTTGAATATCAATTACCTGCAGAGCTTTATTATTATTTGGGTTGGGGTTAGGTTGTACAGGCAGTTGGGGTCTCATTGTCTGATTATTTGGTGGAGCATTTGATGGTAAGGAGAGAGATTGCTGATACTGAGGTAATTGGTTTGGAAATGGGATCTGTGGAGCTGTCCAATTTGGGTTCCATTGATTAAAATAGGTTTGCTGTAGAGCCCATGGATTCCATATTGTAGGATCAACAAAAGGAGGATTTGGTTGTTGCATGGGTGGGAAATTCATTTGATTAAAGTGTGGGTACTGCATTTGATTGAAGGGCGGGTAATTTGCTTGAAAAGGAGGATGATTATTCCAACGATTAAACGACATGTTAGAATTCGTACCTTGTCCTCGTGGTTGCCATTGCCTCCTCTGTGTGAGCAGGTACACTGCTTCAGCTTCTTCTTCAGTTGGCTGCAGTGCTGCTTTTATTCCTGGCAAAGAAGGGCATTGTTGAGTCTCATGGTCCTTTTCACAGATAGTGCAAATTGGTACCTTGTCCAGGGGGCATTCCCTTAGTGGGTGTTTTTCTCTGCATTTAGAGCAGAAAATAGCCAGAGCAGCTTCTGCTTCTGCCTGCTTCTTTTTAACCTGCAAGGTATCAATTTGTGAAGCAAAAGAGCTTAACATTTCAGTTTTAAATTCTTCAAGTAAGTTACCTATTTCGGCCCGTGTTGCTCCTCCACTTGCTGATTTCTGGACTCTTGAGTATGTACTATCTTTGCTTTTTGGTCTGCTTGCTGCTCCTCTCGAACATCTTTTACAGAGATTGACAATCTCATCATATGATTCCTTAGATATGTCTCCTTTTCCAAGCATATTCAACATATCTAAACAATCATCTCGTACCCCTTTTAGCAATATTGACTTGAGAATATCCTTACTCATATCAAAATGATCAGATCGCTGCAAGTTATACTGTAGCCTTTCCACGAAGTCCTCCAGACTTTCGTCCTCCTTCTGAGTCATCTTGAATAATTCCTCCTTCCTTTCTCTTGTTCGACAATAATCTTGGTATTTGGCCAGAAATTTCTCCTTCATCTGGTCCCATGTCGTAATCACATGAGCTCCCAAGCTCATGAACCATCTTAATGCGTTCCCCTTTAATGTAGCTGGAAACAACTTCAATTTCTGAGCAACATTAACATAGTCATAGCTTCTACACAATATATCAAATTCAAAAAGAAATTCATCAGGATCTTCTGTGGATAACCCATGGAAATTGGGTAATGCTGAAAGTGGGATATTCTTCATAGGAGTTGCTCCTCTGGGGAGATCCCCAATAGGGAATTCCAGGGTGGAGAGAGAATTCTCTCCCCTTCCTTCTACTCTGCGACCTCCACCGAAAAGTCCTTCATTGTTATCCTCCATTGGTTGTTTTCCTGATGCGCTTGCCCGGTCTTCAGAGTTTTCTGTTGGAATTTCAATGTCCTGCACTGGTTCCTCCACTTTAATTTCCTCTATTGGCTCTTCTACTGGTCGTTCGTCTTCTTCCACCAGTTCCTCAGTATATTCTGATGGTTCTATAACCCTCTCTGGTCCCACTACTTCCTCTGTCTGATAGTCTGTCTAGGAAGAGTGTTGGGTCTGTGGCCTTCGAGAGCTTAACCTCTGGGATGTCTCAGCTTTTGAAATAATATCATCAATAAAAGTTTTTCTTCCTCCTCCTTTGCCCTTGCCACCTAAATGGTTAGCCTTCTTGCGTCCTCTCATGCATCCTACATCTCTAAAAGAAGATCGTTAATACTTTTAAAATCTTCAGTCGCCTTCCCCGGCAACGGTGCCAAAATGTTGGTCACTTTAATTGTTTATTAATAAAACAGTCGAGTGCCACATAAATTATCAACCCGGGAAAGTCTGATTATTCCAAAGGTGACTACGTACTGTATGTACTCAATCTTAATAGTACTAAAAGTTGTAGTATAAACAGTTCACTATCTATTAAACCCCTACTCTGTGTTACAGCAGTTACAGCCTATTGCAGGAATGGAATAAGAACAGATAATTAAAGAAAACAAATCTACAAAAGGGAGTGATGGCTGTCCTGTAACAAAGGATCAGGACCTTATCCTTAGAGTAAGGACTTTCAGCACCTGCCTCTATTATCCAGTTCACCAATACGCTCTGTAAATCCTAATCACTGGCGAGGCACTCATATACAACATTATTCAGTTAAAAGGAAAACAGAGTTTCAACAAAAGTAAAATATCATTAGAAGCAGTACTCGTGAATAAGATATTAACAGAAGTCACACACACGACACACAACAGAAAGAAGATGGGTGAATCTTATGATGAAGGTGGACCCTGTCCTTCTCACAAGATTCCCCAGGACACAGAAACTAAGATAAAATACTCAGAATAGAACTTTATTCATCAGTCAATATACCATATTACAAGAAAGATTCAGTCTCATCCCTTCACTATAATTCCTGTGTTACAGCCTGTTCATCCCCTCTCTATACGTCTATCTCCCTCTCTAATGTAGATGTCTCCTCTTTATAGAGGAGACATCTATTACAAAAGATTTTCATTATACATTCTGGTTCAACCCTTTGTACCAAAAATAGGAAAATCAGTTCTCGTTAACAGAATGTTGTTACAGTCATGTGGATCATGATCATTACGACCAATATAGTAATCAGTCGGACTCCTTTGCTGATGCAGATTTGTTACGCAAATCTCAACTGTCTCCTCGAAGTTCGCATGCTGTTCTTGTTGTTTCAGCTTCGAGGTTCATGCTGTTCTTGCTGTTTCAGCTTCGCGGTTTGCGCTGTTTCCGTTGTTTCAGCAACTACAAAATGTGGTCCTGCCAGTTAGGCAGTTTCAACAATTGTTCAGCAACTTAGTCAACTTCAAGGGTCAATTATAAAGATAGCATGATTACGTGTTGAATAATTAAATAGAAATGAGGAGAGTTACTATATACCTTTTGGAATGATTAAGTGAAAACACTAGCAAAGGCTTTCAACTAAGGGTTGAAGAGGGTAATATAATGACAAAATATAAGGTCAAAAATAGACAATATGGGATCCTAACATGGATATTCCACTGGACAGTTCGTCACAATACATTTGATAATATTATATTAAAAATCTGAGATTCTACACTATTAAATTTTTATTCCTTGGTTATCCATATTCAATTTGCTCTTCAATTTCTAAAGTCACCTATACATTGACATCTATAAATTGAATTAATGCAACAATAATTTTAAACATCATGTCAAATACTAAACTAAACTCTATATAACCATCAAGAGTCTCATTTCATCCATGTCATGGATGTATAAAGAAATTATAGGAGATGCATTTGATGTTTTTCTTTCAAAGAGTAAAATTGGAGTCATGTCATGTTGTTCTCTCTATGGTGGTTGGTAAATATATAGGTTGAATGCAATTTCATCCTTTATTTTAATTCATTTCATTTTCATTGTTGTCATGTAAAACATGGGCTTTGTCACACAACAAGAAGAAGGGAAGGGAAGAAAGGATAAAATGTGCAATAAATTTCATTTGCAAAAGTAAATGATTAAACCCCTAGTGTTTTTGTTGAACTTTTTGTAAATTTATATAGATAAAAGGAGAGAGAAAAAAAATACTAATGCAGTGCCCTAGATTAGATAGTGTCATTAAGAGTTTCGTACTTGGAGTCTAGTTGGTATAATCACCAAAGGAAAGAGTTCTCCTAAATCCCTTCACTCTTAATTATAGAAGTTAGTAATACCTTCATATGCTTGTACGAGACTAAAATGTTTGTGTACTTTGATTCTTTTTCTTTTGGAAAAGCTAGTGTAGGGAATAAGTTTCCTATTTTCCACATCTTCCTCAACATTTGAAGTTTCCCCCCTTTTATGGTATGAGGTGATAACTAATGCTTCCTTCATCATTTTTTATATAGTGTATCTCTATTCTTAACCTCTTGAGTTGCCATTGATTTTCGTGTTCCATGCAGATAGAAAAAACACTAACATAAAGAGAGGTAATCTCCCCAATCCACCAACATTCTAATTGAATATTTATCACCAATTCTTTTCTTATAATTTGCCAAATTGATTGTACACCATGCATTTAAATTTAACACACATTGTGCAACAATGAATTTATCAAATATAGTTTGTCACGCAATGTAATGTTTGTTAATGATGATATATATGAAAATATATGCAAACCAATAGATTACTCATAAAACTTATATGTATCCATCTAAACATAATGAATATAAAATAAAATTCTATACGAAGTATTTGAGATCATTTTTTCTTCATGATGATGAAATGAAAAAGGCCAATCGGTGAGGCTAGGAATATCCCTCCCCTTATGAAAATGTTTGAGTCCAAGTCGTCATCATGGATTAGTTAGTCCTTCAAACTCCATTTGCATCATGGATTGAAAGTCTTACTAGTCAATCTAGTTTGTTTATTTGACTTACACATAATAAAAATACCATTTTAGGATAAACAAAACATCATTTTTTATGACAACAATATCATTAATATGAATTTTCATAATGTGTTCACTCATTTATTCTCTTAATCTTGTTCATTCTATAATATAATTATGTAAGATATGTTTTGGGTATCTCCATAGTAATACACTCTTCAAAGGTTTTTGGTTATGCTATAGATACATTATTTTTAGGGAAAAGTATACAAACATATTTATACTAAAAAAGAAACATGGATATAAACTAATTTATTAAACCTAAGTCTCCATATTTACCATTGATTATTGTTACAACCACCTCTCTACTATAATTGAGTATCTTTCAAAAGACTACAATATGGTAATAAGAAGGCTAATGTTAAAAAAACAAATAAAAGTTATGAAAACATTTGGACAAAAGAGAGGAGAAAACATCAAGGAGGCCTATCCTTGGGTTTCTAAACCTAACTAAAATAGTGCCAATAACCCATCTTATGACTATATCCCTCCTTGGAAAGATTCACCATTTCCAATCCTCTAACATTGATGACAATGTGCCATAATGGGTTGCCTACACTTCAAAATAGGTGCAGGAAATTACAAATGTACATGTGAGCAAATTGAAGATGTGGAACTTTTATTCTTCAAATAGAACAAAGTTAGATTAGTGTGAATCTTGAATATGGATGGATTCATGAATTTTGAAGTTTAAATGTGTTGGTCATGAATATAAACACAAAAATATAGAAAACAATATTGTTTGATACAGGAATAATTATTCGATATTTGAATAGATAGATCAAACTCACCGTTTTTGTGTTCACAATTTGAAACAATTAAAATCTTGAATTCCATGGTCATTCCATTAGTCTCTAATCCGTTCCATTGTTATGTGTTAAAGGTAAACAAATGATGCCATAATTTGAGTTATGTCAAAGCAATATTATACCATTAAAGAATGCTTATAGATAGGAATAAGGAATAGGTAGACATAATTCCCTTGAATAAAACATCTTCTGAGTAATGTATACATCTATAACAAGCGCACCCAAAATATGTTGAATGATAGTTTCAATCGATGCAAAATTTGGTGGAGAGTTTTAGAATTGGGGAATTTAGTGAAGAAATTGTTGTAAAGGTAAAAGGGATAATGAGGTGAATGGTCAAGGGTGAATTTGTTTATTTGCATTGTTACTACTATTGTGATTGTTCCTCAGCTTTGATGTAGTGATCTTGCAAATTATTGGAGAGGACCCTCCCCACTTTGTCTTTGTTTAACATTATTATCAGCAACTAGAGTGCACTTTTTAGGACTACGATCCATTCTATAAATATTTCTACCTTGAGGAGCTTTCAAGCCTCCTAGGCATATTAATAGCATTTTCAACATTGACGATCTATTTTGCGGATGGCCCTTCGTCCATGATAGTTTTCTTCTCTTAAGAGCTTGTTTGTCCTTGTTCAAGCCCTCAACTAATGAATTTTTTTCTATTACTTAAAGATAATTCTACATTAATTGAAAATATTATCTCCCAAGAGATACTACTTTGTCATGGCTTGAGAGGTTCTAAGGTATTTCTTTCTATGAAAATTAGCATAAATAGAGACCAAAGAAAATAACATAATAATGATGAAGAACGTGAAGAAATATTCACAACTACTACCTAATGATCGAATCAATGGACTAGTTCACTTCTATGGTCATCCAATAAACCTCTTAGGGTGTGGATAAGCAACTAGTCAAATCAAAACACATGCTTCTATCAACAAACTTGCTGGATGGCATCATTATAGACGTTAACAAAAAGCAAGCATAGTTTTATTGTGAATGCAATGTTATGGGTGATAGAATAAGTGAGTTTGAAATCAAAAAATAAGAGTGATATTTTACATGTTGTATCACAGAAGAAATATGAAGCCTTATGTCATAGATGTTTTCAATGACATTGAGTTAATTATCAATTTTATGAAATATATTTAAATTATTTTGGTTCAATATATATTAGAATATTGATCACCTAGAAAATTATTTTTAATAAGTTTAGCTTATAGAATGGCTTCTAGTAATCATTGTTAACGTAAATATGTAAATTTTGTAAGAAATTCATATTTTATAAAATTATATTTTTATATTGTTATATTGGTCTTCAACTTTGAAGAATCTAATTTATTTTAGGTATCATCTGTGGAATAAATGGAAATACTTACTAGATCTTTATACAATAAAACTAAAAGTGATTCACAAAAAGTCAAAGTCCAAAGTAAACAATTATGCATCTAATGCGAGAACAAATGGTGTATCTTTATTATTATTAAGAATGTAAAACTTTTTGTTGATATAACTATTAATGGCTTCTCATAAACTTATAGTCCATGGAGGGTTTTTTTTATGAATTCTTCCAAATATTTTATATTATAATGAAAAGAGATTACATTGATATCTATTATAATGAAAGACCTAGCTTTCCAAACAAAACTAGTCCAAAAGTAAAGAAAAAACTAGACTGCAGTCTTATGTTTACTTCTCAGAGGCATAGTTGTGTTATTCAGGTGAAGGAAGACTAGACAAAATAGAGTTACAATATCCATACTTGTCAGCGAAAAACCATGTAAACACTTCCTATCGCTATTGAACAAAAAAATTGGAGTCACCATATATACCATAAAGAGTTACCTCCCAGATGATTAAACTCTAGAAAAGAGATAAGGGAATACAAAATTAGTGTGACCATGGAAACACCAGAAAACCATGCCAGGAGTGAAACCAAAACGAGATCTAGGAGCTTGGTTGTGATCGAGGAGAACAAAATCCAATTGTGCAAGAGGACGTAACCCACCATAACTACACCCTCACATCATTTGCAGCATGAGACTGATGTAAGGAGACTAGTCATAGATGAGAACCGATGAAGAAGGCATTGGAAACTGTTGACGATAGGGAGAATTTGGGAGTGCCACAACAAAAAAAACATCATTTATTACCATCGAGGCCTCATGGTCCTCCACTAATTCAGTATCTGAAGTAAATACTATGTATTTCTCCACTCTAGCCAACCTGATGTCGATATCATCGATGTTGAAGCGAAGATTTCTTAGGATCCTTTTGATGTCTTCTTGTCCTACAAACAATCGATAATTATTGACTTTTTTATCCCTTATAACCATGCACAAAAGGATGTCAAGTGATTGATGCATACTGAAAAAGTGAATAAAATGGAGGCGATGTTTCCTAAACTGCCCCAAGTCCAAAACCCAATTACATCTATGTCCAAAAACTTCAGAATATGAGAAATAAGATCTCTCTCCAAACTCTTTCGACTCTAATATTAGGATTCCTCTTCTGGATTTTGGAGGGATATAATCAAATAATTTCACCACTGAATCCCATCCGAATATCCTGCACATTGATGAAGAGGAGGTTGACCGTCATCCCCTCCAACTAAGTTGACGTTGTTGTGGATCCATGAATGATTTGAATTGGATCCATGAAAATAATCAAAAGGAACCATGGTTGTACCAAGTCAGGACAGACTTCAAAGAATTCTGAACAGCGATAAAAAACACCTCTAAAACCAGTGGCAGTTAGAAGCCAGCATGGAACAACGAGGACCTCGGTCAAAGCGCGCTGACCAAGGCCCATGGACACTGCGCGAGACGCAAAATTAGCCCCTGGGAGGCCCAGATCGAGAAACAAAGGTGGTTTTTGATGCGCGATTCGCGCATCGCTAGGAAAAACCCTCAAAATGGAGAAGCCCCGAGCACTTGGTCGCATGGGGAGTTGGAGAACCTAAGGACAAAAGGTGAAAAGGCTAAAAGCTAAAATGCGGGACCCGCTCCAAAACCGACGGTATTGATCGAGGGCTCCTTGGGTGGTAAGCAGTTTTGGTGAAATCGGAGCAATTCCACTCAGCGGACGACACGTGGCAAGCGGAGGAGAGAGAAAATCGCTGCTCATCGCGTGCTAACAGTCGAGCAAGTCAACCACACGAAATGAGTATTTGGCATTGGATCTAGGGGATCTAGATCGGACAGTCGACATCGCACCCGATGGCAAGACCGGATTTAACGAGGGAATAAGCCACGATTCAGAAGAATTTGAGGTCCGCTTTGACCACCACGGTGGAGGAAGACTCATTCCACGACGTAATCGAAGAATTGAACCGACAAAGTAGGTTGGCGTAGTTACAAGAGGACATATGGCCACTCCTTGTGAGCCTGATGATGACGTCGAACAGGGAACTCCAAGCGCAGTTGCAGTAGGTGATTCGACGGAGGTGGAAGAGGAACCGAACCGCCATGGGAACAAATGGCCTTATAGCCATGAACAGAGACAGAAGACACACAGAGAAGAGGAACTGGAACATTGAGAGGAAGACAAAAGACAGAGAAGAAAAGAAGACAGTGAAGCAAGAAAAAGCAAAAAGGAGACAGAGGGACGAGCTAACCAAAGGCAGTGTCTAGCACCAGAGAGCTTGAGAGATTCAAGCCATCCTCGAGAGGATCTGCCAGACTAGAGAGGTAAAAGATCGGGTAGGAAAAGAGTCTGTGCACTCCAGTGGCTTGGGGAATCCAAGAACCACCGTGCCAAGCAAATCTGTTCCAGGAGACTCATATTGAGTTCCTGCATTGTAATTCTCTGCTTAAGACACAATAAAATAAGGCCACCATTGAGAGCTGGACCATAGATGTAGCCCTGGAGGATAGAGTGAACTCCTTATTAATTTCTTGTGTTCTTGTATTTGCTTGTTGTACTTCTTTGTTGTCTTTCCATTTCAAGTGTCTATGTATTTTCAATCTGATCAATCCATTGCTTAAATAACATAGACACACACACCAGCACATGAGTCTGTAATACCTTTATTCAATAAATATTTAACTGAGGTCACTCATCGGGTGATTATCAAATCAATTGGTATCATAGCTTTAGGTTGTAAGGTTAGACAAGCTTGTGTTGGTTTAGCTATTGAATGATCACTAGATCAAAGCTCAAATTAGGAGAAGGATAGTTGGTCGAAACTAATCCTGAAATTGGGAGAGTATATCCTAGAAAGACAATGTCAGAGGAAGGTTCTATGGGGCTAGACCCTCAATTCATAGAAAGTTTCCTAGCTATAAAGTCTATGGTAGAAGAAATGTATAAGGACTTTAGAAAACATAAGGCTGAAGATTCATCAGGTTCTAAACAAGATAAAGAAGAAGATGAGTCTCACTCCCATGACCACTCCAAGGGAAAAGGGAAAGAGGAAAGCTTTCTTACATCTCCTGATAGCCCTGTGCATAACAAGAAAGCATCTTTCATCAAGCTAGATGTTAAATTTGATCTGCCTATATATGATGGAGAGCTAAATGCTGAAAAGTTGGACAAATGGATTAGACAAATTGATGTGTATTGCAGAGTACAAAACATAGACTCAGACAAGAGCAAGATTCAGCTGACAAGCCTACGCTTAGGAGGCACTGCCTTGGTTTGCTGGGAAGGAAGAACCAAAGCTGATATGAAAATACATGGTAAGACCATCTCTGTCTGGATTGAATTTGTTTCTTCAATCAAAAAGCAGTTCTATCCATTGGCCTACATGCAACAAGCCATGATGAGTTGGCAAACTCTTCGATAGTTGAAAGGGAAAAGTGTGCAAGGGTACACTCAAGAGTTTAGAAAGAGAGCATTGATTCTAGGGATGTCATTAGACTCACCAGAGAGTATTTTGAAGGACATTGGTGGTCTACACAGCTACATGAGGCATACCGTCCTCATGTTCAATCCCACTAGTATAGATGAGGTATTTGTACAAGCTACTCATCTAGAAGGTAGAGGAAAGAATGGAAATCCAGAAGTTGGGGGACCATCCCAACCCACTGCAAGCAAGAGAAAGGAGAAAAGAAAGTAGAAGTGGAAGAAAGGAAGGCTAACATTGCACAGAAAAGAAAAGCTTCATGCACTCACTGTAAAAAGGATGGGCATGATGATGAGCATTGTTGGATTCTACATCCAGATCTGAGACGTAAGAAGTTCGAGGGCAAGAAGAAGAAGACTGCTGCAGCTATTCAGAAAGATTTGGGGTCAGACTCAGGAGATGAAACAACTATGGCAGCCACAGGTATAAAAGGTAAGAATTTTGAAGCATCTACTACTAATTCTGCTCAATCTGTTATTGATGAAGAAAATGAAAGAAAAAGACATGAGCTTTCCCATATTCGAGTTACTTCCAAATATCAAAAGATTGATACTTTGTTTGATAGTGGCTCACAAGTAAATTTAATTTCTGAAGCAATTGTAAAGAAATTGGGATTAGCAACCGCACCTCATAAGAAACCATACCCATTAGGATGGTTGAATGATAAAGCACAACTACAAGTGACTAGACAATGCAAACTCAAATTTTCTTTTGGGTCAGCATTTGTAGATGAGGTGGAGTTAGACATAATTCCTTTGGATATATGTGGAATTGTTTAAGGAAGTCCTTACTTGTATGATAGAAAGGCTATCTTCTATAGAGCTAAGAACAAGTATCTACTTGTTAAAGAGGGAGTCGAATACTTTGTAAGAGCTCATAAGCTCAAGAATAATTATACTCTCATAAACTCAGGGCAGATGAAAAGAATGATAAATTCATGCAAACAATTCTTACTGATGGTTGTAAAGGAAAAGAAACCTGATAAAACCAATGTATTTGAGGGTTGTAATGTTGAATAGCAAGCTGATATAGAAAAGGTTGTTTCAGAGTATGATTTCTTATTTCAAGAACCTAAAGGTCTGCCACCCAAAAAGGAAATAGTACATGATATTATTTTGCAACAAGATGTTCCATTGCCTAACATTGGGATGTACAGTTTGTTAGCTTTAGAGAATGCTGAAATCAAGAAGCAGGTGTATGAGTTGCTCGAGAAAGGATTCATCGGGCCTAGCACATCACCATGTGGGTCACCAATCGTTTTGGTGAGAAAGAAAGATGGCTCGTGGAGAGTGTGCATTGACTATCGAGCATTGAATAAGATAAGAATCAAAAATCGTTATCCCCTTCCTCGCATAGATGATTTTTTAGATCAATTGAAGGAAGTTGTTTATTTCACCAAGCTAGACTTGCACAGTGGATACCATCAGGTCAGAGTTGCAGAACAAGATACATGGAAGACTACTTTCAAAACAAAGCAGGGATTATATGAGTGGCTAGTTATGCCTTTTGGCTTAACTAATGCTCCTGCTACTTTCATGAGATTAATGAATGATGTACTCAGACCTTTTCTTGATGATTTTGTTATTTTGTATCTGGATGACATTCTGATTTTTAGTAAAACATGGGAAGAACATTTAAAGCATGTTAATCAGACATTAGATGTTTTGAAAAGAGAAAAACTTTATGTTAAACTCTCAAAATGTGAATTTGGCAAAACATCTCTAAACTACTTGGGTCATATAGTGGGGGGGGGTCAATTGAAAATAGATCCCTCTAAAGTGGTAGTCATTGTAAACTGGCCTAAACCCAAGTCTGCTATAGAAGTAAGAAGTTTCTTAGGAGCAGCACAATATTGGAGGAAGTTCATTTCTAACTTTTTCTCAATTGCAGCTCCCTTACATGCTTTAACAGGATTGAACAATGTGTTTCAATGGGGAGGCAAACATCAGAAAGCCTTCGACACCTTGAAAGAAAAGATTAGTACAGCACCTGTACTAGCACTGCCTAATCTGCAAAGACCATTTGAGATCCAAACAGATGCCAGTGACTATGCCATGGGAGCAGTGTTGACACAGCATGATAAACCCATATGTTATCATTCTGAGACTTTTAATCCTGCAGTAGTTAACTATCCTACATATGATAAAGAATTGTATGCATTAGTTCAGAGTGTGAAAAAGTGGAAACATTACTTAATGGGCAAAGAGACAGTAATACATACTGATCATCAACCACTTCAATATCTACACTCCCAAACTAAGTTGCAACAATCAATACATTACAAATGGATGGGTTTTCTACAACAGTTTCATTTAGTCATCAGATATAAAAAGAGCATATGTAACAAAGTTGCAGACATGTTATCTAGACCCATTACAAATGCATCTACCATACTCAAGCATAATTCTGTACTACATGAAAGCTACATTGAACAATATGCTCAGGATGTGGACTTTAAAGATGTATATGCAACTTTGAGTCAAGGCAAAAGAGTAGAGGAATTGGATTATCATGTAAAGGACCAACTCTTATATCATTATGGGAAACTCTACATTCCACAAACTGAGAGAGTAAAGATAATTAGGGAAGCACACACTTCTCTCATATCAGGTCACTTTGGGGTAAGTAAAACAGTTGCACAGTTACAAAGGTTTTGTTATTGGCCGAAAATGCATGAGACAATTTCTAGATATGTAAGAGGGTGGGCTATGTGTGCTAAAAAGCAAGCCCAGTAACAGAAAACTAGGCTTGTACACTCCATTGTCAATTCCTTCTCACCCTTGGGAAAGTGTTTCCATGGATTTTGTTGGAGGACTGCCTAAATCTAGGAAAGGTCACAATTATCTATATGTTGTTGCGGATAGGTTCAGCAAAATGTGTATTTTGATACCTTGTAATAAATAGATTACAGCTGAACAAACTGCAAAATTGTTCTTTGAATATGTATGGGTTCATTTTGGATTACCCACTTATATTGTATCTGATCGAGACACCCGATTTGTGGGGAAGTTTTGGTCAAGTCTGTGGGAACTGATGGACACCAAACTAAAGAAAGCACAACTTTTCATCCACAAACTGATGGCTAGACAAAAGTAGTTAACAGGACAGTGATCCAGTGACTGAGAGGATATTGCAGCAAACATCCTAAGCTTTGGGATGAACATTTGTGTTACGTGCAACATGCTTACAGCAGAGCAAAACATTCTTCTACACAAAGATCTCATTTTGAGACCTGTTTTGGTTTCACACCAAGGTCTCCTTTAGATTTTGTCTTTGGTAAAGATACCATGGTTGATGGACACAGTGATGTGGACAAGGCAACTAGATTCATTGAACAGATCCAGGAGATCCACCAGGTAGTACAAGAATAGCTAGAAAAGAGCCAAGCCAAATACAAGGCTAGGCATGACAAGCATCGGATGGAGCATAGTTTTCAAGTTGGTGACCAGGTCTGGATGTATATCAGCAAAGACATGATGCAAGGTGAAGGTAAAAAGCTAAAGCCTATTAGGTATGGACCCTTTAGGATACTTGAGAATATTGGTGAAAATGTTTTTCGCCTTGATTTACCAGCTTACATGCACATCTACTCAGTCGTAAATGCAGATTGCTTGAGATTGTTTGAACCTTTAATGATTGAGGACCATGAAGAGTAGAGTCAATTGCCTTCTATTGATGACCTGCTACCTGAATATCTTAATGAATTGCAGGAAGACACAGTACTGGACAGGAAGGTGAGGACAATGCGCAGGGGAGATGTTGAGTACCTCAGAGTTGTGCTCAAAGGTTCAAAGCCGAGCAGTGCAAAGTGGATTGAGATTGGACAAGTGAGAAAACAATACCCTCACTTAGTCAATGCTTAAAAACCAACTTTTGGTGCTCCAAAAGCTTTTCAGTGGGAAGGCCGTGATCCAAATTGGATCCATGAAAATAATCAAAAGGAACCATGGCTGTACCAGGTCGGGATAGACTTCAAAGAATTCAGAACAGCAATCAAAAACACCTCTAAAACTAGTGGTAGTGGGCAGCCAGCATGGAACAATGAGGACCTCGGTCAAAGCGCGCTGATCGAGGCCCATGGAGACTGCATGGGAGGCGAAATTAGCCCATGGGAGGCCCAGATCGGGAAACAGAGGTGGTTTTTGAATCACGCATCGCTGGGCGAAAACCCTCAAAATGGAGAAGCCCCGAGCACTTGGTCACATGGGGAGCCGGAGAAGCGAAGGACAAAAGGCGAAAAGGCTAAAAGCTAAAAGGTGGGACCCGCTCCGAAGCCAGTAGTATTGATCGGGGGCTCCTTATGCAGTAAGCAATTTTGGTGAAATTGGAGTGATTCCACTCAACGGCCGACGCGTGGCAATCGAGGGAGAGGGAAAACAGCCACTCATCGCATGTTAACGGTCGAGCAAGTCAACCGTATGAAATGAGCGGATGGCAGATCTGGGGGATCCAGATCAGATGGTCGACATCGCACCCGACGGCAAGACTGGATTTAACGAGGGAATAAGCCACGATTCAGAAGAATTTGAGGTCCGCTTTAACAGCCACGGTGGAGGAAGACTCATTCCACGACGTAATCGAAGAATAGAACCAACGAAGCAGGTTGGCGTAGTTACAGGAGGAAATGTGGCCACTCCCTGTGAGCCTGATGATGACGTCGAACAGGGAACACCAAGCGCAGCTGCAGTAGGCAATCCGACGAAGGTGGAAGAGGAACCGAACCACCATGCGAACGAATGGCCTTAAAGTCATGAACAGAGATAGAATACACACAGAGAAGAGGAACTGGAACACAGAGAGGAAGACAGAAGAAAAAGAAGAAAAGAAGACAGTGAAGCAAGAAAAAGCAAAAAGGAGACAGAGGGTCGAGCTGACCAAAGGCACCGTTGAGCACCAGAGAGCTTGAGAGATTCAAGCCATCCTCGAGAGGATCTGTCAGACCAGAGAGGTCAAAGAGTGGGTATGAAAAGAGTCTGTGCACTTTAGTGGCTTGGGGAATCCAAGAACCAACCTGCCAAGAAAATCTGTTCCAGGAGACTCATATTGAGCTCCTGCATTGTAATTCTCTACTTAAGACAATAAAATAAGGCCACCACTGAGAGCTGCACCAGAGATGTAGCCCTGGAGGATAGGGCGAACTCCTTATTAATTTCGTGTGTTCTTGTATTTGCTTGTTGTACTTCTCTGCATTCTTTCCATTTCAAGTGTCTGTGTATTTGCAATCTGATCGATCCATTGCTTAAATAACATAGACACACACACCAACACATGAGTCTGTAATACCTTTATTCAATAAATATTTAACTGAGGTCACTCATAGGGTGATTATCATATCAATGAAACTAGAAGTACCCCCCCAGAACAACAATAATTGAGTGACCAAAAGCAGAAAATGAGCATTGACTATGAATAGTTGTGATAAAAGGTGAGAGAACCCAAGGAAAAGGAGGAAATGTATCACCCCAGATAGTAGAGGAAATGAGGAGTGTGAGTAGTGGCACTTCTATATATATATATATATATATATATATATATATATATATATATATATATATATATATATATATATATTGGGTGGATAAGAGGAAAACTTGATCCCAAAAATAGAATCCTTGGGCAGAAAGCAACACAAGATTACAACACTTAATGATGAGGTAAATGACTAGGAATTCGAAACACATGAGACAACACCCAACTAACCCTTTTAGAACCAAATGGAGAAGGAGCGCGTATACCGAACCCACATACAAATACAGCTCAGTTGAAGCCTTACACCAGTGGCTTTATAGCTCTGGAGCAATGAGGGTGATAATACTACCACCAATTCAAAGTATGGCCCCATGATGTTGTTATGGAGGAACAAGACAAAGAACATTGACCTAGTGAAAATATGATAGTACTAAAAGAGATTTCCAAATAATAGCTAATGCAACTGAAACATCATCTACCATAATCAAAGAGTAATCATAAAAATGGAGACAAGTGATTGAAGAAGGATAAGTATACCAGAAGTACCCGAGGTCACCTAAGCTTACGAGATGAGCTTCGCCACCCCAATTTTCATAACTAATTTTCCACTTAGGATAGATGTCTATGAAGTTATGAAGATTGGACGAGAATAAAATGACAAGCATGAGAGGAATTCATGTGGTGAATGTTGGGTCACCGAATAGATATTTGGAAAGCCTAACACACTCTTCAACACATTCCAACCATTCGTACATCATGCGCTCATGAAGAAGCGTGAAGAATTTGATATCGGAGATCTAAGAAAATTTCCCCAATCGATCAGGTATTAAGGTTGCCATAACTCCTCCCTAAGAGACACTGTGAATCCTTATACCCTTGTACTGCCCCGTAACGCCTACCCATCTCTTGCATTTATAACAATGGGATTGGGTGAGGTAGCTCGGAGACATGGGATCCGGCGAGAGACACGCGATGATTCCCATCAAACATGAGGCAAGAGCAGCGACGATATTAAATGTCGTCAATCCTTGTGCAATTCTCCTCTTCAACATGTTAATCATGCTTGTTGTCAAGTTGTGGCTTAGTGGTAGCACCCCCATTGGGGACTGTTGAAAACGTAGCCCCATCATTTTGTATCAAAACTTTAATTGAATTTATGTCATCACTTGCTGATATCACTGACCACGTGGTATCCAATGTGATTTGGCATTCCCTACACCCCCAATTTGCTAATGGATCCACCACCAATTTCCCTTCCCTATGGGTGTGATGAAGAATAATGTAGTGGAATCGAGGGAGGAAATATATTATACTAGATACTACATCATGAAAATGCCAAATCCTCACCATTTTATGTGGGGTCATACCGTTGAGTATTTTCTGAATGCAATGGATTACTACCTAAGAGTCTCCATTGCTCTGGAGAAATCTAAAACCTCACCGAGTTGTTATTTGTAAACCCTTCTCTATTGCTAATAATTCCTCTAAGTAAGCATTGTAGTGACACCACTAGGCCATGCAAATAGATGCAATGTATTAGAGTGTTCATCTCGAAAAATTCCTCCATACCTAGCCTTGCCTAGGTTTCCTTTTGAAGCATTAATTGAAACTAAGTTGAATAAATCTTGATGAAGGTGGTGTGTTTGTTGTATAAATAGGATGCATTGGTTTGTGCATGGTGGAGAAGATGGAAGTTACCATTGAAGGATTCACATTAAGGGTTTGTAGAATAAAATCTTTTGAGTCATCAATCTTCCAGTTCTTTGTATTCCATGGGGAGGAAAAGATAGATTCTCTTATGTTTAGGACAATAATTTCCTTAATATGTCATGGTTGGAAGCTTTTCATTTGGAATAAATAGAGATTTTGTTCCTTCCATAAATTTCATAACGTGAATCTTAAAGCCAATTTCCATACCCTGGAGACTATGGGATTCTTGCATTTATTTTGGATATAATTGAGAAGAGTCATGAGATCAGTTGAACATGGGCGATTGCACCTGAATATTTGGGAAATGATTGACCAAATCTCCATTTTGAAGGGACATGAGAGAAAGAGATTGTTTTCATTTTCCTCAGCGTGGTTGCATAGTTGGAAAAATGATGGGCCCTGGAAATCCCTCCTCCAGAGCCGATCCCAGGTAAGAGTGCACCCTCGTGCTAACAAACATATGAATGCAGACAGTTTCAACCACCATGATCTTTCCCAAATACATTTCCACACTCCCTCGTTATCTTGCAGTCCCCAACCTACTAAAAGGGAATAAGCTTCTTTAAGTGGAATAATCTTGTTGATTTTTGTCCCCACCTTAGCATATCATTGTTAAGAGAAAATCTAATTTAATTGTTTGTTGGTGTTGAGTTGAATTCTTTCCATGGTAAATGATCTGGCAGACTCCCCAATCCTCTTTTCCCTTCCATTGTCTCCATAGTGGCTCACCAACTTGAGGCAACCAAAAGTATGAGACCTTGTGTGCTCCTAATCCTTCATTCAAAGTTTTAATAGAGAATACGTGTAAATTATTGTCTAGAGGAGGGAATTGTTTCCAAGCATCTTCCTAGATGGATGTCGTCATTCCTCCTTTAATATCCTAGAAGGAGTACTTCCTTTCCATTTCCTTGCCTTGCTGAGTCCATACCAAAGTCCCAAATCCTTTCCCAATATCTTGAAAGCTTAGGTGTGCCTCCCGTGTTGGTAATGGTTCATATTTTTGAGCCATATCCTTTTCTAGAGTTCCAAATCTCCTAATCTCTTAGGAAAAATGAGTGTGTCCCAACTAACTAGTGGCCACTTATGAACTTTCTGGGTACCTTTCCAAAGAAAATCCATCCATAATGAGTGAAGACAATGACATGCAATTTTTTGGATAGGCATTACCGATAGTTAATAGTTGGGGATTACTTGTAAGACTGCTTTTGTGAGTACCAGACAACCTACAAGATTTATTGTCCTGAAAACCCAATTAATGATCATTTTGTGCATACATTCATTTAGATGCTCCCATGTCGCCACTCTATTGTAATAAAATACTAGGGGAACTCCCAAATATTTTGATGGTAGTTGAGCCCAACGGAAACCTAATACTCTTGTTAGCTAGACTTCAATTGACTCTAAGAAATTAAAGAAAAAAGTATTAGTTTTAACCTTATTGAATTTTGTTCCTGAAGAATACATAAAAATTCTTAGGATATGTTTAATTCCTTTAACTTTCTTAAGGGTGGGAGGCCCAAAAAGCACAACATCATCCATGAATTGTGCATGGAGGTTTGTTATTTTCATGAGAAATTTCTTTATATTCTATATGAGGAATAGAAATGTTTAGACACAAATACACAAAAAGGCTCAAAGACATTACAATAAATACTCATTATGAGCCCAACATGTCACATACAGGAATTGAACTTGGTTGGGGAGGATTACAACATTTCTCATAACCACCCAAGTTAAATCCAATTGACTAGCCTCTACACTTTGTTGTGAAAATATACCCATCACTTATTTGATATCAATGTGTATGAAATTTTAAAGTATTTTCATATATTGTCAATATAGTTATTATAAACTCTATCTCTAAATCCCTATATTCTTGTGTCAAAAACATTGAAAACAACCCCTAAATAAAACATTACTACTACTAAAATCATCCTTTGTAAAATTTACAACCATATTTCACAACTTTTCTTTTAAAACATGATATTAACTAGTTGGAAAACTTTTAAATAAAGACTTAAATTAATCAGTAATGTTTAAAAAATTCCCTAATGGGGGTGTACAATTAGAGCATGAGAGGTTGTTGGGATAGATGTCGGTGTAACATCTATTACGAATTTAGGTGGTAGTGGATGAAGCTATTTAATGTGAATTCTTTAGTTTTTGTACCATGTTGGGTTTTGAATCTTGGTTAAGGTTGATGGTTGATCGATTGTGTAAGTATTTGTTGAATGGAGGTGAGGTTTCTACCTCATCCTCTATCTCTTGTATTTCTATGTGCACAAGCTCGTGGATACTCTCTGAGATAGTTTCTTTGAATTTTTAGTCTAGTCTTACAAAGGCTTTGGCTTGGGTTTGGACGAAAAAAGTCTTGATGAGGCATTTTTTGTTTGTCTCTTTCAATCGACTTCTTTATTCTATCTTTGCTTCTTCTCTATGTACTATTGGGTCACTATTTTTTGAGTTTTCCTTTCATCATTTATATACATGCCTTATAGAAGATTTAGAGATTTAGCTTGGGTTTTGAAGGTCCAAGGGTCATTGCGGCTTTCATTATCTGCATACTTTCATAAGCTTCTTCTTTGGGTGATTTTTAAGTCTAGAGCCCCCTGTGTCTCTCCTTAATTTCCACTTTTGAGTCAAGTGAGTAGGTAATTGGGGTTCCAATTTCTCAAGACTTGGTTTTTCCATTATTGGTTCAGTTGGGGACAAGTGTGGAATCACTCGAATTCCTTTAGTTGTTTGTCATTCTCTTCGTTTGTTGTTATATCGTTAAAGTATGAATTATTGTTATGGGGTACTCTTATGGGATGTTGTTATGTTCATGTTTATGTTGTGTATATATGGTAGAATTGTTGGGCTCTGTATTAGCTAACAAAGTTACCAACTTAATGGGAACTATAGGTCAAGTTCTTATTTTTTTAGAGGTTGCAAAAAATTATCCAATTTTGAAAAGTGTTGATGCAAAAGACACATTTTTTCTTGGAGCATATTTTTGACACTTTAAATTTTCTTATTTATTAAAGTATGGACAATTTTTTTAAATATTAGTGATTTTCATGTTGATTTTGAAAAGTGTTGATACAACATCAACCCAATTTTTTGGGGGGCTTATTTTTACACTTTAAATTTTCTTATGTATTCAATATGGATGTTGGTGATTTTCATGTTGATTTTGAAAAGCATTGATGCAATAACAATTTTTTTTTAGATGGGCCTATTTTTGACACTTTACATTCTCTTATGTGTCAAGTATGTATTTTTTTTAATGTTGGTTATTTAAACATTTTTAAAGTTTTCTTCATTTTTCTTCTTCTTTCTTCCTAAGATACTTGTTTTTTAAGGGTTTTTCAAGTCTGTGTTTTTTTATTTTTCCTTGTAATAGTTTTTTTGTAATGAAATTTTTAATTTTCTTGCAAAATTTAAAAAAATAATAATAATAAAATTAATATTTTGAAGTTACAATTTTTTTATATATTTATGTATTGATACAAGTCTTTCGATAAAGACTTGGCCATGGTTTGCCTCTTCATATGGCCCTGATGATGAACCACACTGGTTGGTTGGAAATGCGTCGGCCAAAATTCTAATATGTGATTTTATCGAAAGACTTTTCTCAATTCATTATGGATCACAGAATTTTGAATTGAGAAATATTTATGTATTGTTAATTAATACTTTAACACACATGATATTTGTCACTAAAAAAATAATTCTAACTATTTGACAAAAAAATACACATTTTGCATATATATATATATATAATTAAAAGAATATACATTTTGAGACATTTTTTTAATGATATGTCAAATAAAAAAACTTATCGAAAAAATTGCACCAAAAAAATCGAAATAATAACAATTTTTATGAATTTTATATTTAGAGATCATAGCATTTGGTATTTTTTTTCAAATAATAATAATTCTACATAAATTATTATTTAAAAAATAATACCAAATGCTATGATCTCTAAATATAAAATTCATAAAAGTTGTTATTATTTCGATTTTTTTGGTGCAATTTTTTCCATAAGTTTTTTTCTTTGACATATCATTTTAGTAAAACAATTAGATAAATTAGAAAACAATTTTAAAAAAATAAAAGTAATAAATTATTATTTAAAACAAAATAATTTAAAAAAATATTATAACACGAAAATTAAAAAACAAATAAATAAACAAATGGTTATCTATATATATAATTTAAAAATAAAAATAATACAAAAAATAAACAAATTGAAAAAAAATATTAAACCGATTAAGGGAAAAAATAAAAAATAAAATATAAATTAATAAAATATATATATATATAGTTAATTTATATACCTTACAAAGAAATTTAAAAAATTAAAAAAACCTTAAAAAAATTATCTATATAAAATATATATATAATAATATATATATAATATATATATATATATATCTATATATCTATATCTATCTATATATATATATATATATATATATATATATATATATATATATATATACACACGAAATTCAAAACCAATTAAAAAAAAAAACTAGGGGAACACACGCCACTCTGGGTCGTCACCAAAGGGTCGTGAGCGTCGCTCCTATCACCTTTGACCACAACCCTTTGGCAGTGACCCAGGCTGGCGGGTCAATTTTGGAAATCGATGACCTACCAACAGGGGGTGCTCTTACCGCCCTAGCCCGCGGCCCTTTGGCAGCAGCCTGAGGTGGCCCGTCGATTCTGGGAATTGACTACCCACCAATGCGGGGACATGTTGGCAGGTTGTCATTTCCCAAAATTGACCCACCACCTTGGGTCGCTACCAAAGAACCATGATCCGACAAAGGGAGTTGTCTTTAGTGTGACTTTTTGGACTTTCCAGTGGCGGAATCCGATGGAAAAAATTACGGTGAAATCCTTTTTTTTTTGTAATGCTTGGTAGGACCTTCTATTTTCTATTTATGAAAAACAAGTTTACACCACATAGATGATATAGGTGGCTTCAACTTGCCCAGTGGGAAACCAAGTCTATTGACCACCTATCCGCGTTAAATGCCATCCAAAAATTATATAGTTTAAGGCGATCTACCCAAGCTATATATATATCTAAATCATAATACGAGTATGAGTTTCTATCTATCATAAGCATACATTATAAAAGTAAATGTTATCCGCTAAAAAACTTAAAAACAGTTAGGAACCTAACTATTCCTTTTGATCCTCTGAGGCTGAGTCAATGGGGGCTGGGTCATCAACGGAGCCTCTTGGTGCATCTTCTAGCTCACTGATACAAGGGATATACCTTTGGATTCTGTCTAGGCGGATGTTTGCTTGCACAATTGAAACTATATGGTCTGCAGGTCCTTCTTGTAGTTTGGCATGTCCTGGAGTGCCATTGCCATCCCCATTGATAATTTCTCCATGGCCTTCCCCATCAGGCTCTTCATGAGCCAGTTTAGGTATAGAGTCTGCTTGAATTGAGTTAGACTTCCCCTCATACTTCCTGGGTCCGAGATTATCTCTCGCCAAGCCGCCATCTCCTCTTCTGAGTCCGACTCCTCTTTTATTAGTTCCTCCCAGTGTTCTAAGATCTTCCCGATGCCTGCATCCATCCCTACTCTATACATTGTCGCTACTTCATGGATTAGACTTTCTATTGGCTTTCTTCCCCATCTGGGTTCTGAGGTACCTGGGTCAGCACCCCAGGGCTCCTCCCTTCCCCTTTTTTCGCGTCCTCTGCCATAGGCTAGTCTAGCCATGTCACCTATTGTGCACACCTATTCACAAAACATTCCAGTTAGCTTACGAATTACATTTTCCAACCTTTCCACCATTCTATCGCTACCCCTCTCCTTGCATCTCCTACCACCCCTGTCTCTGCCCCGATGCCCTTCTGCCCACTGCTTTGTTGTCTCATTTATGTCCAAAGTAACAACGCCTCTCCCCTGCCATGCAATAGCCTCTCTGCCATAGCTAACAGTGCCACTCCCCTGCCATGCACTAGCCTCTCTGCCAGAGCTAACATCGCCACTCCTCTTCCATGTAATAGCCTCTCTGCCAGAGCTAGCAGCGCCCCTCCCTTGCCATGCACTATACCCTCTACCTTTTTGGAAATTGCCTCTCTTTGCTTTGTTCCTGGGGATAGAGTCCTGGTGCTCAATTCGCATGACACTTACAGCCTTACCCTCCCGTCCCTCGAACCATACAATTACTATTACTACCCTCAATTCCTTTCCCTTCTCCCTCCCCTCTAGCCTGAGTGCCTTCCACTCTCCTCTGTCCCTCACAATTGCCCCGCCTCTCACTTGATTATCTCCCTTCTATCCTTCCACTTTACAAGTTTGGCTGGCTAAGTTATTGTTCTGGCCTCCCTCATATTCTGGTCTCTAGTGGTCCCTCACGATACCATTTATAGGTTCGAACTCACTCCCCTTCCCTCCCTGCATTCTCTCCTCTATGTTTGGACCTTTCATTCCCCTTCCATGTAAACACACAGGCAGCATTTCAATTAACGAATATGGCCAGATTACATACCCGGTGTCGCTTCGAAGGTGTCATTGCAGGTTGATGAGCTGATCTTCCTCGTCATTCCCCCGTCTCGCCTTCGCAACAATATTGTTCCCATCACCCTTCATTTCTTCATACTCCCCCTTCTTCCTCCTCTATCCCATCCATCATCCTGTCATGTCCTTCCCACCTCCATCACTTCCTTGGCATTGGTTGCCAGTTCTCCCTACTGGCATGTACGTCCTCATGCGGGTTGCCACCACACCCATCGCCATGAGCGTGTGGGATGCAGTGGGCTGTACCCGTCCTGTTATTTTCCTGACAACCATATCTCGCCTATTTCCTCGTGCAACCACCCCGATCGGGGGGAGGTGAAATCTTGATTTGTGTTATTTAAATTAGTTTTTTTACTGTATATGTGGATTCAGTACCCTAGAAAACTCCTAGGGCACTTCGATTGCACAAGATTACCCATCAAGCTTGTGATTTCATTAAATTTCTGCCGGATTTTAGAGAAATTTGACCCAAAAACCCACCGTAAAAGCTTCCAAAAAGTCGCACTAAAGACAACTTCCCAACAAAGACCACATTTTAGTTTTATTATATATATATATATATATATATATATATATATATATATATATATATATATATTATATATATATATATATATATATATATATATATATAATTAGATATAGGTTTGAATTTCATTTTTTATGGATTATTTTATTAATTTTGTTTTTTATTTTTATTTTTATAAATATATTTTTTTATATATATATATATATATATATATAATTTTTAATTTATCTTTTTTCAATTTTTTAATTTAATTTAATTTTTTTTATTTTTTTTTATTCATTAATTTTATTTTTATTTTTTTTGAAGGGTTGTGTCAATGTACAAATAGCAACTTGGCCCCAATACGTGTCAATTTGATTTTTGATTTTGTTTTGTTACAATGAATCAAGTTTTCCCCCACGGTGCGTTAATTTGATTGATTTTTAAGTTTTCATTACAACTGGTCAAGCATACCCTCACTATGTGTGAATTTGGTAGTTGATTTTTAAGTTTTCATTTCAATGTGTCAAGTTGTCTTAGGTTAAGATTTTAAAATAACTATATTTTTAGAATTGGTATAATGGTTGTTTGATTTAGGTATTTATTTTTAAAGTTTTTTTAGTCATGATATTTGATATTGAAATATGTTGAAAATCTAAGTTTGTTATAGTATTGATATTTGTTTTTAAATTCCATGGCTAAAAGTTGTTGAAATTTTAAGGTTTTTCAAAGTTGTGATATTTTATCTTTAACGTCATGGTTGAAAATTGTTGTTTTTTTGGTTTTTTGGAGTCATGATATTTTATTTTTAATGTCGTTGCTAAAAAAGGTTGGAATTTTAACAACAATAAAAAACATTGATGCAACATCAACACTTTTTTATTTCGGGGTGTTTTTTCATGTTTATTGCACAATGATTTTAGTTTTTAATACCAAAAAATGAAATTTTAACCCCCCCAAAAAAAGTTTTGATGTAGCATCAAGTTGCATCAACACTTTTTGTTTCAAGGTGTTTTTCAAGTTTTTTGAGCAAAAAAAAAAATGGTTTTTACTGCCATTTTTAAAAAACGTTGAAAATTTACCCCGAAAAAAATACAAAAAAAAACATTGTTCCAACATCAAAATTTTTCATTATCGAGCTATTTTTTCATGTTTTTTAGCTAGAGTTCTCATTTTGAGATCATAGTTCTCATTAAGTCAGTAACTTTGTTGGATGTGCAGTGAATTTCATAATATGTTGGGTCTAGGTCTGTGGATGACATTATTGTCTATAGGTCAAGACTTCATGGTATCCCTTTCCATCTTTCAGTGTCCTTAGGTCATGGTATCTCCTCTGGTTGTCCTCATTTTCTTTCAGTAGCTCTGTTTATGGCCCCTCGATAGTGGATGCATAGTCAACGAGGAGGTGGAGGCAATGTGGGGAAGAAAAGGTTACATCCCTTTTCTTATGACTATGTTGCCTTTGCCTTCGATTTTGTATCATTATAAGTTCGTAAAGAAATTTTTTACCTAGGAAGTGTGGAGGATAGGGATTGTCTTTATGGCTTGGACATTGAGTTGGTTGGTTCAAAGGCGAAGTGGCCTCCAAATCTTGGTCATTTTTATGAGAGAAGGTTGCATTTCTTAAGCTCCTTGACATTAAATCAGCAAACAACCACATTCTTTTGTATTTTGTTCAATGACAAACAAGTTGAGAATTATAATGTCTTCTCATCTCTAGAAGACAAAGAGAATGGTTCACAATATTCGGTTTTGTTTGAACAATGTGGATTCACATCTGGCGCGAGTACAATCCATCTTGGTTTCTGATTCAAACTTAGGTGACCTCACTGATCCTCTTGCTAACAATGGGAACACTTTGGCCTTGTTCTCATTTGATTCGAAATCGTATGGAAATGGTAAGTGAGGTCATATATCTCTATGTTTTTTTTGTTGGTCTAGTCTTTGGTTATGTTTTTCTTCAGCTCTAGTTCTACTGATGTTTATGGAGGTTATCAATTTATTTTACGTCTTCTCCAGACTCAGTATTATGGTTTTTGTATGGTGGGGGGTTGAAATCACGTCTACAATCTCTTTGCAAGCCTTCCTGATTTAATTGCAACATTGCTGGTATTATGAGAAAGTTGTTGCTACCTCTATCCTTTTGTTGCAAAGCTTTCAAGGCATTGCAGGATAATGGATCTTTTTGTGTGAGCAAAATTGTAAGCTTGATTACGATGGCAAACGGCAATTTGGTATTTTTATGGAAATAAAGAGACTTATGGTATATATTTCTTATATCTCCTAAGGCAACCTTTAATGTTGGTTACAACTTTTAAATATTGATTATATTTTTCTCTGATGTTATAAATATTTTGGATTAACCATTCTTTGACCTATATTTTTAATATACATCTTTTTTTATTATAAAATACAAGAATATATATTAAAAAAAAAATTGAAATTGAAATTACAATTTATTTAAAATTATTTCCTCAACCATTAATTAAAAAACAAATACTTTAAAGTCCATCGTCAAAATAAAATAAATATGACCATAATCATCTTCTTCCCTTTTTCAGCCTTAAAATAAAACCAATCCATATGAAATAATAATACTACTACTTAATAATAATATTGCTACTAATAAGTAATCGAGATTGAAATAAAGTTATACAAATAAAAAAGTAATGCTAATTATATTTTAAACAACCTCTTTAAAATAACAACCAAAATTATACTTACGAACACAAATTCTAAAGTCAAAATATATATTATCCACTATATTTTTTATATTTTATATTTTAAGGTACCTTTCTGTCTGATCAAGATAAGTTATTAGAACAAATTTTACTAGAAGGTATCACTCCAAGGGAAAAGGGAAAAGCCTTCGACCATAAAATTAATTATGTAATGAAATAAAATAAAAACCCTTGTTGAAAAACCCTTATGGTATAGCCCACCAAGGAGATTTAATGCTTACATCACACCAATAGGAGAGAAGCGGGAGAACCTACCCTATACATCTCACTCTAAGTGACAAAGTTTCTCCTCAATGGATCGACCTTGATAGCCTTGTCATAGTCTAGAATAAGCACAAATTTTGTATTTAGAATTATGTAGAATAGCTGAGAAAAAGAGACTTCAAGGCTTACACCAAAGCTTCATGAAATATTACATTATGGCATAATGATCTCAGTAATTCACAATGATTTGGGAGGAGAGTGAGCTTTGAATTTATAGAAGAGTCTCTTGACATCTCCCCCCCTTTTTCTATTTAGAAAATGCAAAGAAACTTCAAGAAATATTGACTTGTCATCCATAAAAGGCTTGGGGACTAAGTCATTATATAAAAATATATTTACATCGTTTGAAAACCTTCCAAAAGAGGTTAACGACTACATAAGGAGGCTCAACTTGGCCTTCATGGGTGACGATTTTATATAGAAGTCTATTGTTCCCTTAAAAAATAGCTTAGATCGACTTGGAATAATACGTAGAGTCTAGGAATCCCCACATTGGGTGATCAACACACATATATTACCCATGACCATCAATATGAAAGATGGTTGGTTCACCTGATGGATGGTAAAGGAGAAGTTAATTGGTGGCAGCTTTTGGAGCTTTTTGAGAGATGAGGGCTCATGTGGCAATGTTGAAGGTCTGGGAGCCATATGGCTCAACCTTGTGGTGACTAAGGTGGTCACACTTTGGCATAATATTTCCATTATGGAAAGGGTTGAGGCTACTACGAAGGTTAGGCACCATCACCTCAACCATCATTTTGTTACATGGTTGGAGATGATTATATGTATGGATATCTGGTTTTTTTCTACCATCTGGTTAACTTGGGCTTTATTTTGTGAAAGTTGATCGTAGGAAGGAAAACCAACAAGCTCAGTGGTTTTGTGCGATGGTAAAATTGTCAAGTTTTTTGGTTTTATTAGTTGGATTTTTAAGTTTCAATGTTATAATGATATGGTTTCACCTAGGTGTTGTAGTATCATAGTCATTTTCTTTGTGGTTCTAGTCACCCTCAAGTTGGGCTACTGGTCTTTCTATGTGTGGCCCTTGGGATAGTCAAGTGGTGACCTAATTAGATTTCACCATTGCAGGTTGGGTAGACCATCATGTTAGGTGTTTTTTCACTCAAGCTAGTATTGTACTCTTCAAAGATCAAGGGGAGGTCTCTCTGAATGAAATTCAACCCCGTCGTGTGCATGAATTAAGAAGGAATTTCGAGGAAATTGGGCCTCCTTTAACTTCTTAGTCTAGAAAACTCCTGATATAGAGGCACACAAGCTCGGGCCAAGGCATTTAATGATATTTGTAGGTGGGTGGATACACAATTTTAGCCCTTATGCCTCTTCATTTGGTAGGGTTCATAGTTCGTCTGATAGCATGGAAAGGGGTATGCATGGACAAGGTAACATAGATGCAAACCATGGGGGTGGCAACAGACACAATCAATGTTACATAGGGCAAGGCCCACCCTCTCATTACTAGATGGTGGCACAGAAAGAAACTAGAAGACTTTTCACTAACACCCTGCCAATTGTCCAAGTAGAATTAGACAAGATAGAGGAGGAAGTGTGTTTGAGGCGCTGAAACTTATCAAATGTGGAGTTGCTAACAGAAATGGGAGACCGGATTCCAAACATTGGCTTCTCTTGTACCCGATAAACCAAGTATATTTGTGTGGTGGATGTTTATTGATAGATAAAGGTTGGCAATGGTCACGTCTTGAAGGAGAGAGGGGAACCTTAACAAAGGATGCAGGTCCAATCGATGGAAATCTAATGTCAAATCAACATATTGGATCGAAAGCTCAACATCGTATATAAGCATTAAGCTAATATAGTGTTCACTGAAATTAAAGTAGAATCTTAACCTCTGGAAACCATTCAAGTGGATTTCTTTACAAATTAGTCCTTACACAACTCACTTGTTTAATTTCCTGTTTGAATATACAAATACTAGTTATGTTTTCTGTAGTCTCTTTTATGTTATCAAATGATATGCTAGAGATAAAAATTCAAGGAACTAAGCTCAATTTTGTATGATAAATATGTTTTGGTCAGACAATACTAGATTTTGACCATCAAAATAGCTATGGTTGTGCTACTAGTCTGGTTTCGCAAGTGGCAGGCCAATAGAAACAACATGCTAATATGGATGTACTCTAAATATTTGAAATAATACAAATTATCATTACAAAAAAATAAAATATTTAGAGGCTAGTAGAGGCTCAACATTTCCCCCTTTTTTCTCAAAGTTCACTTGGAGTTAACCTTTTGACCCCCAATGATTCTCTTGAAGATGGATGATTCCTTTATTTATGCTTGATCTTGTTTGGTTTAACCTTTTGATGCTTAGTTTCCTTGTTTGTAGGCTTAGGCATTGTAACACCCTCTTCCCACATTTACCCAAGCTAACCGGTCCACTTGGGTAAAAATGTGACGAGAGGCTACCATGATTTGATTCAACTCCCATGTATAGTTAAAGAAGTGGAACTGACAAAACAAACCCAATCTGATCTTACTCGGGAACTACAGACCCTTCAGGAGACAACCAACCCTTCTAGGTGCATAACCCCTGAGACAACTTGTCTTTTTGTTGAGCTAGACTCCCAGCCACTCCCATGACAAACCATGCATGCGACTAAGGCCCTCCAGTTGCTCCCACAACAAGGCATGCCAATGAATGTGATCTTTTGCAAGCAGTTCTGTGCCAACAACCCAGATTGTGTGCCACTTTTTAAGGGCCAAGACTTAGACCACTACCTAGAACTTCATGAAAATTCCATAAATGTTAAATAAACATGAATTAAAGCTACTAATGCAAATATTGGTACAAGGACTTGACCAGACCCCTACTAGCCATGACAGAATTTCGTCAAACAAATCACAACTATGAAATCTATAGGTCATAACAACAGATCTGAGCATAGGGCCCCCATAGTTATCTGAGATTCATAAAGAAGGATTGATGCCTTATCACAATAGCTACATTATCATCTATTAGGTCAGATATTTGATGAGCCCCAAAAATGGATAATTATATGGGCTCATTCAACCTCCTAATTCGACTTAATCCACCATTCTCATTAGTTTATTGCATTTTTTTTATTATATTTATGCTAATAGAGTGAATTAGGTTAGTCATTATGCCAACAAGTCTAATGTGTGCTTTGTGTAGCCTTTTTGGTCAATTTGGAGACAAAATCAAAGGTTTAAATGAGCACTTGGCAGCCAAATTTGTGGGAGAACAAGGGAGAGGATTTTTAGGAAGGTGTCCCCTTCATTTATGGGCCCTTACCTTGAATTCTCCACCATCAACTCGGAGTTCAAGGGCCACCAAATCAATTAACACAAGGGCAGCCAAGCAAGTCAAGTAGGACTACTGTTAACTGCAAGTTTTGGGCAGTCGAGTCCCTAAAGTTTAGGAGGACAGTTGGGGTCCTCAATTTGTATAAATAAGAGGGCTTAGGGCCTCATTTCAGTTAGTCACTTAGTTAGTCGTTTTGTATTCATTTTGTAGTCATTTTGTAGTTCGATTTTTAGGCAGTAGATTAGCTTTGCTTTCAGCACATTTTCAAGTTCTCCTTGTGGACAGTTTTTGGAATGTAACATTTCTTTTGATCAATAAAGATGAATCCAGCTTTGCACCAGCTCTAAATCTCTCTTAGGAGGCTGTAGCTCTTGGGGTTGGGCCCATCTCAAGCGCCCAGTACCTCCTTTGTTTACTTTCATGTGTCTTTGCTGCATTCTTAGAATAAAATCTATTATTTAGATTTAAATCTTGTTTTGTTATTTAGGTTGTTTTTTATGAGTAAAATAACTTGTCATGCTCAGATTTAGTTGATCAGTTGCTAACAGAAAAAGCTTCAAGAAAAGGGCCAACAAACATCTATGGTTTCACCTCTCCCTCAGTGGGATCAAGAGTTGTGACTAGGATGACTTTGCTGCCCCCAAAAACACTGATTTTGCTTTGCCATGCAATCACTAGTGTTTGATCTTCATGTGTAGAAGTTGGTTACAAGTTCAGACTTTCGTTTGCTTAGTTGCATGAGTTAAAATACATGGTTCCATTGCAGGTCACACTTCTGTTCATTCTCTTTACTGACAACTAGCAAATTAGGTCAACGTAACTAGGTCTTTGAATTTACAAGTCTTTGTTGGTTCAGATTGGAAAAAAGACTTGCAAAGCACCTGTACCACTACTTCATCTGCTTATTCTCCATCAACACCATCCACTCCACCCTCTACTTAGAATCCTTACCTCACGTTTACCACATTTTCTCACATAACCCTAGTTTTTGTACATCATTGTTTCAACCTTCTTTGAGCCAACTTAGCTATCTACACCTTCTCACCACTCCATCCACCAGTCCCTGGGCCACTTCAGACCCCTATCCTACCTCCATATCCATTCATGCATCTTCCCTCACTCACTAATCCTCCAAAATCCAATTTTTAAACATCATGTAGAAATTTCTGAACATCCTGTAGAAATTCCTGAAACATCCTGTAGAACCCCTGCAGACTTCCTATAGAAGCTCACGAATGAGGTTTCTTGATAGCCAAACTCTGTGAAACTCTCTGGAAGGGTGTTAGGGACCCCTTAGGCCCTCTCTAAACCCTCCCGACCTCTTCCAAGCATTTCCTCTCGCCAATCCACCTCTGCACAGTCAAAAACAGTTAAATTGTGTGCATGATAATTGTGACAACTTATTCAAAAATACAAAAAGATATTTTCTTCAGATAGTGATAACTTAGACACATGCATTTTACCTTCCTAGAATTCAATGGCATCTCTTTCAGTAGCTTGCATCCTCTTTTTCGCATCAGTAGGGCTAGCTGGTAAAATTAGGGTTTGCTAGGGTTTGCATTTCCTTTCTGCTTTCCAGTTTCTTTCTGCAAGTAAATTAGCCCCTTTGAGTTAGCTTTCATTCATCAGTTAAAAAGCTTCTTCTAAGAGCTCATAGAAGTTGGCTTAAGCTCCTAGCAGACTTGTGCCAACTGACCAAGTGACAGCTGCGGCAAGAGCTAGTACTTGTGCATATAGCACCGTCACTTCCAAGTTTGTTACGAACTACCGGGTTGATAAAATTAAAGAAGGGAGTTCCAGGAGTTGCAGCATTATTGCTGCAATACTAGGGCCCACCATCTTTTTGGTGCCGTTGCCGGGGAAGCGTCAGAGTATTGGTGATTGCTGCTTTTCTTCTATTTTCCACTACAACCTTCTGCTAAATAGTTTATTTCATTTCCATTATGCAATTTCGTTTCTGCAAAAGTAGATTAGCATTTCCCGCTTTCATAGATTAGCATTTCAATTCCGCAATTTCATTTTTGCAAGCATAGATTAGAATTTCAATTCTGCAAGCGTAGCTTAGCATTTCATTCTTGCAATTTCATTTGAGCAAAATAGATTAGTCCTTTCCTGCTTTCATTTCAATTCCGCATTTTCATTTTAGCAAGATAGTTAGTTGCAGTTCAATCTATTTCAGTTTTGCAGGTAGAAGTAGAAAAAAAGAAAAAATCAACCAAAAAGATTTCATTTCATGCCTTGTAGGAGTAGAGATAAGTTAGAAAAATGATTACACAACACCCCCACTGCTTCACACAGCCAACATTCTCTCTTCTTCGATGGCTGTGATTAAAGAACCCTTAGGTGGACAGCAAGACATATTTGAAGAACCTCAAGGGAAGAAGAAGAAGAAACCATTCCTCTAGAGCAAATGGCTACAAGCAGAAATGTTGGGAGCAGCACCTTGTCCGAAGACAAATTTGAACATCAGATGGAAGATTTCAAGAGTGCTATGAGGCAGTTTCTTGCCATGCAATTGGATACCCTGTGGATCCAAAAGAAGCAAGAGGAAGCCAAGAGGGCTTTGGCCATCTTCTGTCTCAGGTGCACTAGAAAGCATCCTAGGAATGAATATCCATTGCACTCCATAGAAGTGTGTTTTTTTTGTGAAAGAGACCATCCTATGAATCATTGCCCTTCCTTGCCCGGAATCAAAGCTGCCTATCAAAGGGTTAAAGGAGCCACTGAACCACTCTATTATATGAACCAAAGGACACCACATGGACCTAGATCTTACCAGCAGGAACTGCAAGGGACATCTGAGACCTATTATGACCCCTATCAAGCCACTTTCATGCCTTCTTGGGGTCCCCCTGCTCATCCTTCCTGGTTCACACCTCCTCCTTGTTCCTTCACAGATCCATATTATGCCCAACCAGCTGCTCATTCGTTTCACTCTTATGCTCAGCCACAGCCTCAGTGGAATGCACCTCAGCAGGGGTGGAGGCCCCAATACAACACTCCTCCCGCTTCTTTTCCTCCACCACCTGCTCATCCACAACCATCGCCTCCTGCTCCACCAAGGCAACCCTAAATGCCTACCCAACCACAACCCCATCCACATCCATCTCAAATATACACCCCCACTCAGCTACCCGTACCACCATTTCCAAAACCATACAATGGAGTAGCTCAACCCAATTGCAAAGCTGAGGCACAACATGTCTAAATGACTCCTCTTGAGCTCAACAATCTTCACCATAGCTCGGGAAGAGTGTTGTAAAGCAGAGATTATATTGACAACATTGAAGGACCAAAGGCAAAAGAAGATTCAAAAGAAGAGATCAAAGAACCCTGGGATGCACTTGATGAAGAGAAGACATCAGAAGCAGAGATCAAGAAAGCTCCCTCATGGTTACCATCAAATCTTCCATGTATTCAAGAGAAAGATCATCAAACAGAGGGAGATGAGAAAGTCATGATAGAAGGTGACATGAAACATGATCCAGATCAGTAAAAGGACCAAGGATATCAGAGCTATTGTTGACACCTAATCCGAAACGGATGGGTGAACTGGACAGTCATCAAGAAGATGAACTGATCTATTGTATTCATGTATAAATGTGAGTTAGATAATGAATAAAACATATCAGTTTTCTCTCCCGCTCATTCTGGAGTTACCCTGGCCTGACATGGTATCAGAGCACAGGTCCCAGAAATAGTTGTAACTCCTGTTGTTCTGAGAGCTGCTCATACCTGAGCGCTGCTCTCTCCTGAGCGCTGCTTTGCTCTGACATCCTGAGCGATTCCCTGACTGCACTATAAACGTTGATGCGTTTCTGATTTTGAATTGATATTGAACGCCCTGCGCTCTCTGACTGCCAGAGACTGTGCCCTCCCTTTCCGCTGGTCTCTTTTTCGAAACACTAATCGCATATTCTATATCACCTGAAGGCCATGACCTGCGTCAAAGCATTTGATGTGAAAGCTCTTTTAGGGATATAGCTCTGCAAACTGTAGGTGAACGCCATCGATCCGTTCGTGGACTATCGCACTGTGAGATCTCTGTAAAAAGCAGCAGCGTCTTGAATGAAAAGGAATGCAAATTTTCGGTTCTAATCAGCGAGAGATCCAAAATTTGCCTCCACATACATTAGGGAGGGCGCTATTTTGGATCTGAGACAGCGAGGAGGTATTGAATTTATTAGTTTGAGCTGCAGTCTTTTTCATTGTTGAACTGAAAGTTCCGCAGCGAGGAGGTATTGGACAGCGAGGAGGAATTGAATTTATTATTTTGAGCTGCAGTCTTTCTCATAATTGTCTTGATTTCAAACATGTCGTGGAGTGTGGTTTGAAGAGAGTCGTGCTCTATGTATCCAGAAGAGCAGTGACATGGTATTGTGTTGCATGCGGTTTGAAAACGCTTAAGAAACGTCAACAATCTCTGCTTAAATTTACATTCAGAGGAGCCCCTTCTGTGTATATAACCCTGATTCATAAAGATGATATTATTGTATGCATGTATTTGAAACGAGTTATTAGCTGTCAGCTGTATAGACATTGAAGATTATAGTATGCAATATCATCTATTGAAGATTATAGTGCCATCCCGAGGGTCGTTTTCATACATCCGTTGAACACGAAACTGTTTGAATATTTTAATCAATTTCTGAAGGTGAATCTTGTATTGGCTGGAAAGGTGCACCAGTTAAATAAGAATACGCACTTCAGAACTGGAAGGGAATTCGACTGTGCCGAGAGCTGTAACTATTCTTTGTAGCTGGGCAATCTTGTTTTGACCTTTGTGGCCATGTAGCTATCCTTTTCACCGCCACGAGATATATGTTTTGCTTCTTTCCATCCATTGTATGCTTTGGGTTTCAGCCCACAGTGTGGAATCAGACTTTTATTTTGTCTTTGTATTAAAAGCGAAGGAGCCACACTAGAGTCGATTGATTTAGTTATTGAGCTATCTTTCGAGGTTCAATTTTCTCTACGAATGTTCACTTATTGACTCTGTAAGCATGCACATGTGCAGCTTCTTGGTTGACTATATTGTTAAATAGTTTGAATCAGTCAGAGTGTTTTATATATCAAAGCATTGAAGTGATGCCTTGCGCATTTTTTTCAAAACAGTAGTATTGCAGTGATATGTACAATGAAATGCTGATGTTTTTTTAGCAAATATTAGAAGGATTTGAAGGCTGTAACGTAAGGATTTTTTATCAGCAGAAGTATTTTTACAGAATGCATTCAATCATTTCTATGGTCGGAATAGTTCTCACTGGCAAGGAGAACTATTCTGAATGGTCTCGGATGGTAAAACACACCCTCATCTACAATGAGTTGTGGAAAGGAGTGTCTGTCAGAGAAGAAGACAAAGACCCTGTGCAGCCTACATCAGATAAAGAACTTGTCATTTGGGAAAACAAGAACAACAAAGCTTATGCATTGATCGCAGCATCTGTAAATGAAGAAGTAAGTCGTCATATTTCATCCTATTCCACTGCCTTTGAAGCATTACAAAAGCTGAAAGAACTCTATGATACACATTCTGCACTAGAAGTTGTTCAGCTCATGATTAAACTCTTCACTCTTGAACTGAAAAATAATGATCCTCTTGCTCTTGCATCTGAAATAAAGTCTATAATGCATGATATTAAATCCACTAAGGTTGAGCTGGATATCTCTCTTATTGCCTTTCTCAAAGCACTCTATCCTACCTACTCCAATTATCTTTAGTCTTTACAAGCAAATGGAAATCTTAGAGATATAACCTTTGACTCTCTTGTGAAAAAGTTTGCTGAAAGAGAGAAAGCCTTTGGAAAGAAAACAGTCCCTGAATCTTCTGAAGAGACTGTTTGCCTTGCTCATAAAGAAAAGCATCCTGCTCAAGATTCTACAAGAGGAAGAGGTGGATGAAGAGGAAGAGGAAGATACTTCAGAGGCAGGGGGGGCAGACATCCTCAAGCAGAAAAGGCAGATCTGCATTGCATTCGCTGCAAACGAAATGGATCACATGATGCTTCTACATGTAAGTTACCATGGGATAAGATTGAGCAGAGAAGAAATCAGCAGAAAGGTAAAACTGATGACACAGACAAAGGTAAAGCACCTGAATCCGCTCACTATATTGAGGCACAATGTAACATTGGAGTAAATGAAGACGTGTTTAATGCTTCACTTGCTTCTTCGAAAAATGACTGGTTGCTTGATTCAGGAGCAACCTGTCATATGACTCATAGGAAAGATTTTTTTGAAGATTTCACTGATAATGTTGATGGAGCAGTATACTTTGCAGATCAGTCAAAAATCAAGCCATCAGGGATTGGCACAATCAGGCTTAAACTGCCTGGTCTTCCAGACTTTCTTCTGGATCATGTTCTATATCTCCCACAGCTCAAGAGAAACTTGTTGTCCCTGGTCCACATCCGCTAGCAAGGTCACTCCATTCATATGTTTGATGGCAAGCTTGAGGTAAGAAAGGCATCTGACCACTCACTTGTCATGAGGGGTATAGAAGAAGAAAGACTTCTTAAACTGCAAGGAACCTCTGCTCATGCACAACATTTTTCATATATTTCTCATCATGAAGAAGGTACACTTCCATCAAGTTTATTATGGCATGCTAGATTTGGACATTTAAACTATGATAGTCTCCGCTTGTTGAAGAAAAATGGTGTTGCTGGTTTGCCTACAATTCCTAGAAAACATAAGCAATGTGATGCTTGCATTCTAGGAAAGCATAGCAAACAGTATTTTCATGATTCACATTCAAGAGCACATAGGAAGCTTGAACTCATTCATTCAGATTTATGTGGTCCAATGCCTGTTTCTTCTGCAAATGGAAATAAATATATCATGACATTTATTGATGATTACAGCAGAATGTGTTGGGTTTATTTATTGAAGAACAAATCTGATGCTTTTCAAACATTCAAGAATTTTCATAAATGGATTGAAAATGATGCACAATCTCATATTGGGTCTATTCGCACTGATAATGGAAAAGAATATACATCAAATGAATTTGAACACTATATTCACCATCATGGGATTAAACATCAAACAACTGTGCCTTATAATCCTCAACAGAATGGTGTAGCTGAAAGAATGAACAGAACAATTTTGAATATGGTACGATCCATGCTTTTCTTCAAAAATGTAATGACAATGTTTTGGGCTAATGCTGTTCTATGTGCTGCATATATAAAGAATAGATGTCCATCTAGTGCTATAAGAAACAAGACTCCTTATGAATTGTGGTATGGACATGTTCCTTCGGTAAAACATCTCAGGATTTTTGGTTCCACCTGTTATGCTTTAATACCAAAGGTACATAGAAACAAACTTGGTGCTAGAAGTCGTAAGTGTATCTTCCTGGGGTATTCAAACACATCTAAAGCATACCACCTCTATGATGAAGTAAATAAAAAGTTTGTTTTATCTAGAGATGTCATTTTTCTTGAATCATCCAAATCTGACAGTGTTGTTGAGCGGCAACTTGATCGCTTGGATAGATTCAAAAAACCAAAATCATTTCAAGAGTTTGATAATCAGTTTCCACATCTTGAAGGGGGGATTCCTATACTAGATCAACATGTGGAATCTTCTTCTGAAGAACAATCTCCCCTGCATGACACTCCAACAACGGATGATGCTTTAAGTGATGTAATTGATAGAATTGGGAGACTCAATCTTGATTCAGACCCAACTCAATCAACAGAGTAGCCTAGACCATCTCAGAAAGGTCCCCCAAAGTGGCTGACAAAGACACTTGAAAGTGTTCATCCTGATGAAATTGGAAAAACAGGAACCAGAAATACAAACCGACAAGATGGAGGTGATGTAGATAACTCTAATTCACCTGTTGATATGGATGTTACTTATGATTGTGAATTGAACTTGTCTACAGATTTTGAACCAACTTCCTTCAAAGAAGCTGCTTCTCATGATGAATGGAAAGAAGCGATGCAGAAGGAGTATGATGCCCTCATAAAGAATGGCACTTGGAAGCTGGTTGATCCTCCATTTGGAACCAAACCAATTGGCTGCAAGTGGGTCTACAAGAACAAGTACAAAGCTGATGGCTCACTTGACAAGCACAAAGCTAGGCTTGTGGCAAAAGGTTTTGCACAGAAGGAAGGGGTCGATTATGAGGAAACTTTTTCCCCCACAGCAAAATGGGCAACCATCCGGACACTCTTTGCACTAGCTACTCAGAACGGTTGGAAAGCCCATCAAATGGATGTAAAAACTGCATTCTTGAATGGAGATCTAAAAGAGAATGTTTTTATGTCCCAGCCTGAAGGATTTGCTGTGAAAGGACATGAACACAAAGTATGCAAACTTGTGAATTCCTTGTATGGCCTCAAACAAGCACCACGAGCCTGGTATGAAAAACTAACTGAGCATCTTCTGAAACTCAACTTCAATCATTTTGATCTTGATGATGCAACTTTATTTGTCAAGAAAGTTGGCAAAACAGTTGTATATCTTGTGGTATATGTAGATGATCTTTTAATGACAGGGAACAATGAAAGCTATATTGCATCCATAAAGAAAGAATTAGGAAAAATTTTTGAAATGACTGATTTGGGCTATGTTCATTACTATCTTGGCATTGAAGTAACCCAACATCCAAAGTCCATATTTATTTCTCAAAAGAAATACATTGGAGATTTGTTAAACAGATTTAGCATGACAGAGTGCAATCCCCTTTGTACTCCAATGGAACAAAACTTGAAGCTCACATCTATTGAAGGAAAGGAATTTGAGGATGCAACAAAGTATAGACAGCTTGTAGGAAGTCTCATCTACCTCACTACTACCAGACCAGACATTTCATTTGCTGTTGGAATCCTCTCCAGGTTTATGCAAAAGCCTTGTGAGGGACATTGGTCTGCTGCAAAAAGAGTTCTAAGGTACTTGAAGGGAACTCAAGACCTTGGAATCAAGTATACACAGGTGGACGACTTCAACTTGATTGGATACTCTGATTCAGACTTCGATGGAGACAAAGAAACTGGGGTATCTACTTCAGGATATGCTATGAGTCTTGGATCAGGAGCTGTCTCCTGGAGATCACGCAAACAATCAGTACCAGCAGATTCCACAACAAAAGCAGAATATGTGGCAGCAGCTGAAGCAACAAAAGAAATTGTGTGGCTCAGGAAAATTCTTGAAGATTTGCAGGTAAAACAAATACAATCAACTCCACTCATGATTGATAACACATCTGCAATAAAGTTGGCCAAGAACCCAAAGTTCCATGATCGTACTAAGCACATCAATACTAAATATCATCTGATCTGACATCATGTTGAGGCCAAAACAATCCATCCCCGTCATTGTTCCACAAACGAGCAAATTGCAGAAATCTTCACCAAAGCGCTTGGAAGAGAAAGGCTTGAAAGATTCAGAACGATGCTTGGACTCACCAACATCCCTTCAGATTAAGGGGGGGAATGTTGACACCTAATCCGAAACGGATGGGTGAACTGGACAGTCATCAAGAAGATGAACTGATCTGTTGTATTCATGTATAAATGTGAGTTAGCTAATGAATAAAACATATCAGTTTTCTCTCCCGCTCATTCTGGAGTTACCCTGGCCTGACAACTATATTGAGATATGGTTTCAGATCATCACTAAGTTGCAACGGTACTCTCTTCCTCAGCTATGTTTGATCCCTTCAAAGTCAGATCATTTTGTCTCTGAAATTTGGATAGCTGTCAAAGCAAGCATTTCGAGCCTTCACATCATCTTGTCTCTAATCTCGATGTGCACATGGCTCCATTGGAAGTATTCTTATACTTGAAAATAATTTTGTTTTTCAAGTAGGGTAGGGTAGGAAAAAAAGAGAAAAAAGAAAAAAAAATGAAAATAAAAAGAAAATAAAAATTTAAGGTGAAAACCTCCTTGGAGGCGCCTTAGATTGGCTCATTGATTGAAAACCATCATGAGGCAGTCAATGGGTTGGAAAGAAGAGAAAATAAGAAGATAATAAGATCCCTGGGTGAAAACCTCCCTTGGAGGCGCCCGGGGCAGGCAATTAGGGTGAAAACCTCCACAAGGTGCCCTAGTTGTTTTTTTTCCAAAAAAAAGAGAAAAAGAAAAGAAAAATAAAGCTAATTTCCATTGAATACTTGCAGGTTGCAAGAAGGACATTGCAGGTCAGGAGGATTGCTCAAAACAAAGACAAAGGAAGTTCTATGCCTTCTACAAGAAGTTCTGTGTCTTCTACAGGAAGTTCTGTGTCTTCTACAGGAAGCCTACAAACGAGCCAAAATTGATCTCTGAAGAGGACCTGAAGGCCGAGAACCTGTCGATGAGGCCTGCAAGCATCCATGTTTCCATCCCTCACCCTTCTCCATCAATTTTTCCATCTCATTGTGCTTCTTTCCTCAAAACTGTGTGTTCTACAGGAAGTTCCTATAGAAATTACAGGATTTCTACAGGAAGCTAGAAATGGATTTGAAAAAGGTCTTTTGGCAAACATGAGAACTTCGTCAAGGGGTCAGAAGTCCTCCTGCAATATTCAAACTCCTCCTCCATCATCTCCATGCCTGCATCACAACCCAAGCTCAGTTTTTCTTACCATGTAAAAACTTGCAGAATGCTTTGAAGAAAAAAATACATAGAACAGAATTTGTTTTTGCCCTAACTTGAAAACCATGCATCCATTTGAAAAATCATTTTATAGGGAATTGTATAGGGATGATGGCAACATTCCCGAGCAGTTTCAGCCCATTCTGATGCACGGTTTCCAAGAAATCCGCCTCCATCACCGTCAGCCATTTTTGCATTTTCTCCATATCCGTGCATCCATTTCAAAACCTGTTTCATGGGGAGATGCATATGGGTGATAGTAACCTACCCAAGCAGTTTCAGATGATTCTGATGCACGGTTTCCGAGAAATTGATCTCTGAAATCTTCAGCCATTTTCCATTTTTCTCGAAATCTGTGCATCCATTGATCTCGATTTTGCTATGGGAGGTGCATCATGATGATAGGAACATGCTCAGTAATTTTCAAATTGATCTGATCTATCGTTCGGGAGCAATGGCGAAAACAAGTTTTGGTCCTGTGAAAATTCAGCAGCAGCGGCTTGAGGGTGCAGATCTGAACGTGGAAACGAACTCCTGTAGCTTAGATCCAGCTAGAGGATACCTGCACAAGCAAAATAACCACACATCAGACAGCAAAGAGCTTATAGCACAAAGGATCCATCATGCAACCACCGAAACAGATGCATGCAGCAGCAAAAAGCACCTCACAGCAACCATTTGACTTCAGGTACGTGACTAAAACTTGTTCCTCTATTGCATGAATCTAATTGAAGAACTGCATGAACGAATGGAATGGTGGGGTAAGCCACGAATCTAGCAAGGTTAAGCTGATTGCCTTCTCTAGCACTCAGCCGGAAGTCATGCAGTACACGTGGACAGCTGACTCACATGAAAATTAAAGCAACCAGGAGTGTTGGCTGTTTAAACCTCAGTTCAATTGACGACAGTGATTACAGGGGGAAAACACACAGTTCAGGAACAACACTTCCAGTTGCATGTGGCCACGTACACCTGGCCACTTCACTCCCTCACCACAAATCACGCTGAAATTAAATGATGCTCGGCTGAAATTCTCACCACCCTCTATTCAACTGCGGTCAACTGGAGCACGCGTCCACCACATCCAGATCAGTTAACCGGTGGTCCTCTGCAAGATTCCTACCTGGTTTCTCGAGATTTCTGTCATTTCTTAAAAAATTCCCACCTATCGTGCTCTACAGGTGTTTCTACAAGAAACACAGAAAACAGCCTTCCAGAGCAGAAAAGCCTGGATTTTTCTTCGACAAATGGGAGTTTCAAAGAGAGGTAGGCTCAAAAAAATGCCATACCCGTGCATGAAATTTCAAAAGGTGGTAAATTAAATTGTTTTGAGTAGGGGAATTCGAGACAAGTCTGCCATGAGTCAAAAACAACAGTTTTCCTGTGTTGCATGGAATTTCTCGGTTGCAGGAACACAATGCAGAAAGGAGGCCTCCCAACACAAGGACAAGGGCCCCTACCAAGTTCCCAGGCATCCTCACTTCCACTGTCTCCATGAACACTCATTTTTTTAGGGTTCAAACACAATTTAGTAATGGTTCAACCTTCTACAGGAAGCTACAGGACTTTCTACAAGAAGTTCTGTATTTCTACCAGAAACATCCTGTAGAGCCTTTGGGCAGGCCAGAATCGATTATGGAGAGGGATTTGAAGCTTGAAGTCTGTTGAGGAGGCATGCAACCACTCTTTTCTTCCATCCTCCACTGGTTTCACCTCCTTTCACCACCATTGCCACCATCTGATTAAATATACTTGCACAATCATACCAAAGCTGAAAATTCTCTAGGAAAAGGAGCAGACAGTGGGAAGGAGCAGAGCGAAAAGCATGGTTTCATGACCAAGAAGAGGCCATCACTTCAGAAGCTTGGCATGACAGGGAGGCCACCAAGGCCATCAAAGATGAGGAGATAGATTGGTTGCTCAGAGGATGAGCAACACTTTCAGTAAGGGGGTGATGATGAGCCCCAAAAATGGATAATTATATGGGCTCATTCAACCTCCTAATTCGACTTAATCCACCATTATCATTAGTTTATTGCATGTTTTTTATTATATTTATGCTAATAGAGTGAATTGGGTTAGTCATTATGCCAACAAGTCTAATGTGTGCTTTGTGTAGCCTTTTTGGTCAATTTGGAGACAAAATCAAAGGTTTAAATGAGCACTTGGCAACCAAATTCGTGGGAGAACAAGGGAGAGGATTTGTAGGAAGGTGTCCCCTTCATTTATGGGCCCTTACCTCGAATTCTCCACCATCAGCTCGGAGTTCAAGGGCCACCAAATCAATTAACGCAAGGGCAACCAAGCAAGTCAAGTAGGACTGTTGTTAACTGCAAGTTTTGGGCAGTCGAGTCCCTAAAGTTTAGGAGGATTGTTGGGGTCCTCAATTTGTATAAATAAGAGGGCTTAGGGCCTCATTTCAGTTAGTCACTTAGTTAGTCGTTTTGTATTCATTTTGTAGTCATTTTGTAGTTCGATTTTTAGGCAGTAGATTAGCTTTGCTTTCATCACATTTTCAAGTTCTCCTTGTGGACAGTTTTTGGAATGTAACATTTCTTTTGATCAATAAAGATGAATCCAGCTTTGCACCAGCTCTAAATCTCTCTTAAGAGGTTGTATCTCTTGGGTTTGGGCCCATCTCAAGTGCCCAGTACCTCCTTTGTTTACTTTCATGTGTCTTTGTTGCATTCTTAGAATAAAATCTGCTATTTAGATTTAAATCTTGTTTTGTTATTTAGGTTGTTTTTGATGAGTAAAATAACTTTTCATGCTCAGATTTAGTTGATCGGTTGCTAACAGAAAAAGCTTCAAGAAAAGGGCCAACAAACATCTATGGTTTCACCTCTCCCTCAGTGGAATCAGGAGCTGTGACTAGGATGACTTTGCTGCCCCCAAAAACACTGATTTTGCTTTGCCATGCAATCACTAGTGTTTGATCTTCATGTGTAGAAGTTGGTTACAAGTTCATACTTTCGTTTGCTTAGTTGCATGAGTTAAAATACATGGTTCCATTGCAGGTCACACTTCTGTTCATTCTCTTTACTAACAGCTAGCAAATTAGGTCAACGTAACTAGGTCTTTGAATTTTCAAGTCTTTGTTGGTTCAGATTGGAAAAATGACTTGCAGAGCACCTGTACCACTCCTTCATCTGCTTATTCTCCATCAACACCATCCACTCCACCCTCTACTTAGAATCCTTACCTCACGTTTGCCACATTTGCTCACATAACCCTAGTTTTTGTACATCATTGTTTCAGCCTTCTTTGAGCCAACTTAGCTATCTACACCTTCTCACCACTCCATCCACCAGTCCCTGGGCCACTTCAGACCCCTATCCTACCTCCATATCCATTCATGCATCTTCCCTCACTCACCCATCCTCCAAAATCCAATTTTTAAACATCATGTATAAATTTCTGAACATCCTGTTGAAATTCCAGAAACATCCTGTAGAACCCCTGCAGACTTCTTGTAGAAGCTCACGAATGAGGTTTCTTGATAGACAAACTCTGTGAAACTCTCTGGAAGGGTGTTAGGGACCCCTTAGGCCCTTTCTAAACCTTCCTGACCTCTTCCAAGCATTTCCTCTCACCAATCCACCTTTGCACAGTCAAAAACAGTTAAATTGTATGCATGATAATTGTGACAACTTATTCAAAAATACAAAAAGATGTTTTCTTCAGATAGTGATAACTTAGACACATGCATTTTACCTTCCTAGAAGTCAATGGCATCTCTTTCAGTAGCTTGCATCCTCTTTTTCGCATCAATAGGGCTAGCTGGTAAAATTAGGGTTTGCTAGGGTTTGCATTTCCTTTATGCTTTCCAGTTTCTTTCTGCAAGTAAATTAGCCCCTTTGAGTTAGCTTTCATTCATCAGTTAAAAAGCTTCTTCTAAGAGCTCATAGAAGTTGGCTTAAGCTCCTAGCAGACTTGTGCCAGCTGACCAAGTGACAGCTGCGGCAAGAGCTAGTACTTGTGCATATAGCACCGTCGCTTCCAAGTTTGTTACGAACTACCGGGTTGATAAAATTAAAGAAGGGAGTTCCAGGAGTTGCAGCATTATTGCTGCAATACTAGGGACCACCAACATTCATTCACATCTCATCTCATGTACTAATCAAATCATTATGAGAGCCATAACCAAAGTTTGTCATAAACCATACTTATAACCAGCATATAACCAACAGAAATAACAAGGATATAACAACCATAAGACCACATATGATGAAGTACATTTATACATGAAATACCAAAGGAGAAGAAGCTCTTATTAATGAATGCATAAGCTATCCAATTCAGGGACTTCTCGCAGATTTCTTATCCTATCACATCATTGCAAAGGAACTGTAAGAAGTTCGAATGGACGAAGGAGTGTGAGGTTAGCTTTGAGCAACATAAGCAGTTGTTGACACATGCACCAATATTATAGATTGCATATCCAGACAGAGTTTGTGGTATGAAAAGATGCTTGCAAGAAAGGGATTGGTGGAGTCCTTATGTAGGATGGACAGATGGTATGTTATGAGTCTTGGAAACTAAACGAGCATGAGTATAACTACTCGACACATGATCTTGAATCAGTAGCGATCATACATGCATTAAAGATGTGGTGACACTATCTTCTTGGCAGGAGGTTTGTGCTTATAAGTGATCATATTGGGTTGATTTATTTTTCTGACTAGTCGAATCTGAATGTCGGGCAGGCTAGATGGTTGGCCACGATCAGCGAGTTTGATTTTGAGATTAGGTACATCAAAGGTAAAGAGAACAGGGTGGCAGATGCTCTCAGTAGACGGGTACAGGTACATCACTTGGAAGCTATGATCTCTTATGGGACAGACTTACAGGATAGGATCTTGCAGGAAGGTCAACAAGATGTCAAGTATATGGAGATTGTGCACAGGTTGTAGCAAGGTGCAGGTACAGGTACAAGTGATATTACAAGTACAAGTGATTTTACAGGTACAGGTGTAGGTATATGTACAAGTACATGTAATGGTACAAGTACAAGTGGCAGTATAGGTACAGGCATAGGTGCACAGGGTATGGATTATTGTCTTACAACAGATGGATTGGTCAAGTTCCAAGACAAGATATATGTACTGGATAGAAGTGAGCTCAAAAAGGTGATCTTGAGGGAGTTTCATGTGAAACCTTATTCAGGTCACCCAGGTTATCAAAAGACACTGACAACGATGAAGATAGTATACCATTGGCCAAACTTGAAGAGGGATGTAACAAAGTTTGTGGCAAGGTGTTTTGACTATCAGTGAGTGAAAGCAAAGTGTAAACATCCAGGTGGACTACTACAACCGATCGTGAATCCAGAATGGAAATGGGAGGTTATTTCCATGGATTTCATCACAGGTTGCTGAAGGCAGTGAAACAACATGATTCCATTATGGTCATTGTGGATAGATTAACAAAGGTTGCACGCTTCATTCTGGTGAAGTCTATGTTCTCAACTAGTGATGTGGCGTAGGTTTTCATCGGAGATGTGGTTTGATTACATGGTGTTCCAAAGAATATTGTGCCAGACAGGGATGCAAAGTTCACTTCTAAGTTTTGGAAGGAGCTATTTGCAGGTTTGGGCACAGAGTTAGCTTTCAACACAAATTATTATCAGCAGATAGATGGATATACAGAAAGGTTCAACAGGATATTGGAGGACATGTTGAGGATGTATGTGATGCATTAGCAGAGGAAGTGGGACGAGTATCTCCCTATGGTAAAGTTTGCATACAACAACAATTATCAAGAGTCATTGAGGATGAGTCATTTTAAGGCATTGTATGGGCAAAGTTGTTACACTCCCATCAATTTGAGTGATCTTATTAGCAGAGTATTGATTGGACTAGATATGTTGGCAGACATGGAACAAGAGATGCGGGTGATCAAGAAGAATCTAAAGGTAGCACTGGATAGGAAGAAGAGTTTTGCAGATAGGAATAGGTCGTTCAAGGAGTTCCAAGTTAGGGAACAGGTATACTTGCACATCAAACCGAAGAAGAGATCCTTGTAGATTGGATCATGTGCCAAGATGGCACCACGATTTTGTGGACCCTTCAATATCACCGAGAGGATTGGGCCAGTAGGCTATTGACTTGCAATGCCTCTGACAGTGAAATTCCATGTTGTTTTCCATGTGTCTTTGCTTAAGAAGTATGTTAAGGATGTTGATCATGTGATTGACTAGTTTTTATTGTAGGTGGAACCATATGGAGAAGTCCAGCAGGAACCTCAGTGTATATTGCAGACAAAGGTGCTCATGCTCTGGAACCGATCGATCGAGCAAGTTAAAGTGCAATGTAAGCACTTTGGGCCCGATGAAATTACATGGTAGATGGCATATCAGATGCAGGCTATGTATCCTTCCTTTTTCTCCGATTGAGGCAAAACAACTTCGATATGGTGGTTTAGTATATGCTTTATGGTGGTTGGTATATGCTTTATGGTGGCTTGATATGTGCTTTATGGTGGTTTGGTGTATGATTTATGGTGGTTGATATATGCTTTATGATGGTTTGGTATATGCTATATGATGTTTTAATATATGCTTAGATATGGTGTTTAGTATATGTTTTGATATATGCTTTGGCACATGATTTGGTATATGTTTTTGGTAATGTTTCTATATGTACATATGTATATGGATGTAAATACCACCATGAGCTATGTTATAAATCTCCGCTATGCGATATGGGTGCTATGTCATTATGATTATGTTGTCATGTTACTATGATATCATGTGGTTATGTTATCTTGATGTTATGATGTCACGTGGGTTGGTACTCAGCGGGATGATCATTGTAAGTACCATAATGAGCTATGTTATAAAGCTCCACTATTCGATATGTTATCATGTTGTTATGATTTTATTTTTTTTAGCAGATATTTCATTGTAAATACTGCATCGAGTTGTGTTATAAAGCCCCATGAGCAGTATGTATTTTTTCAACGGGTTATTGAGGTGTATGTGTGATTGAACACCAAGGATAGTGTCCCCCAAGGAGGAGGGTTTTGCAATGGCCCTGGTGAAAATTACATGTAATAAAAGTTAAAAACAATAACCACGGTTGATGGGACACTTATTCCAAGTTGAATATTGAGCAAGACATCCTAGGGGGTGTTCATTTGGTTGTTTATGGCTAAGAAAATTGGCAAAGGCAATGGCTAAGGCTTTAGAAAGGAAAAATAGCATTTTTGGCACAATTATTTATGAAAATAATGGACATTGGGAGAAAAGGGAGATGAAAGGTCACAGGTGTTATAGACATTTTTGTGCCTTACAACTCCAAGCATGAAATGTCCATAAACCAAGGGCTCCTAAGTCCCTAAAAGTGTTGTTCTAACCCCTAAAGGAACAAGTTCAACAGATTACAGCTTCTCCCAGAAGTTCTCCACCAGAAACTGCTCAGAATAAGTCAAAACAGGATCATTTCAGCTGCTCCACTGGCTAGGTGCGTTGCATTTCAAAAGTCCCTTCTGTGGGGTGCGATGGGCTAGAAATGACAAATGGCAGTGTCATTCCGCGAGGTGGAGAGACAATGGAAGCTTCCAGAATCTTCTCCTGTGACACTTGCCTCACTGAATTCGACCAAGGATGAGTAAGAGGCCTTCAGTCTCCAAGTGGAAGCAAGAACTGACAGAGAGAAGACACTAATCAAATCACAAGCTGACTCATCCTCCTTACAGATATCTATATATGGATCCCTCATCTCAGAGATCCGGAGGCTGGAATTTTGCATATTGTAAGGAATTGTTGTTGGTTTTTTGAGACAAACATCAGATTGTTGGGTGATCTATGCTTTGTTTGAGGTGAAGAGGGGCTTCTTTGCTGGGAGGTTGATGCTGGGTCAGGAACCACTGGTTGTAACTCCTCCTGGATCTTTTCTTGTTTATCAATAAAAGCTATTTGAGTTTTCCTCCATGCTTTTGTATCATTGATGCTTGTTACATTTGTATGGTTAACTTAAATCTGATCCTAAGTTGTTTATGAATATAGATCCATGTCTTTGTATAGTGTTCTTCTTCTGTGATCTTACAGGTACTTTGTAAAGCTGGGCAAGTAAGGGAGCAGGTAGCTGGAGACTATCAAAGAAGAGAGGGATTGGATCAAAGGATTAGCGCAATACACAGGTTGGTTCTTTCTATTCCTCTCTATCTATAGTTCATAAAGGAAATACAAAAGTAGTTTTTCTTTGTTTGTTTCTAAGGCAACTGTCACACCTTAGTGGGATAGAGCAATTCTAAATAGACACTTTTCCCTGTAACAAAATGGCGACTCCGCTAGGGAACTAATTAGTTTGTTTGTTTATCATTCTTTGTTTGTTTGTTTCATAAACTTATAAGTGGCATTCGAACTGCATTTGCCATAACAAATGCAAAGTAGACATCTGCTTCTTCAATCCATTCACTGGATCTGTTTATGATTTAAACAACTGATTCACAAACTATCTGATTGCCCTTGTGATAGCTCTTAGATCCTCCTTAGATCTACCCCTGATTGTTGAATTACTGATTGCTTTTACTCGGCCAAAAACCAAAGACTGAACTGCAAACTGTGACCCGGAACCCGGACAGAGTCTTGTTTCTGGCCCAGCGCAGGTACTGTTAAGAGATCCTGAATTTCAGCGCACTTCCCGAAAGGGCAACCTGCGCTGCATTTCAGATTCTCTGTGTTACAGGTGCGCTGATCAGACTAGCCCTGTGCAGCTGTGGTTCTTGTGCTTCATTCTTTCCAGTTCTATCTCTGAATTTTGCTGCCTGTGATCAGTATATGTCTGTTTGAAACCCCTTTTCCTTGCTGTTATTCCGCCTCCTTTGTACAAAATAACTGTAGATGTTTTTGTGTGTTTGTTGAGTCATTTACAGTTCTCCTTAGCAAAAGTAGCGTAATCGTACTGTCGTCCTTTGATTTGAATCTATCGTAAGTGTCGATTTCAATCGTAGGAAAGAGTTTGATTGCTGTTGATGGTTGATTATCCTGTTACTATTGCTTTTGGTCTGAATTTGTGATTTTCTAGTGTCAAAAACGAGTATTCATTTCAAAATCGTAAGGTGTCGTAATCATCTCTATTTTTTATTTCGAAAAGAAGCTTGTTTGTGTTTGTCGCTTGAAAACAAATTCAGATTTGTGCATCAACTTTCTTTTTAGCATCCATATACTAAGAAAGTCGAAAACAAATACATGCATGTGCATTTGCATATAGACAGTCTGTTTGGTTTGATTTAGGAAAGTGCATTTACAGTGTGCTCTTTGCTCTTTGTGAAAAGATTCTGTCTTTCTTTTCCCTAGTAGCTAGGATTTTCATTGCATAAAAGAGATAAAAAGTTTGTTTATCATCTTTAGATTGCATTTTAGGAATTACATCTACATCTCGTGGTGAACCCAAAAGGCAAACTTCATAAGCAAGATCAACTTAAAATAAATTCAATGAATCTAACAACGCTTTGGAACTTAACGCACAACATTTAGAGGTCTAGGCTAGAGACGTATTCCGGCGTCGTAAAGCCTGGTAACTGTTGTTCTCACTGTTGGTTGGGTGATTCCTCCACTTTGAGACGATAAGTGCCAGTACGGACTTGTGCTCCCACGTACCGTCGAGTATATTTTGGGAGACCCCTATAGGCTTAAATCCTTTATCCATAGGAAGCCGTGTCTGCCACCCTATCGATCGCAATGCACTGAACACAACATTCGGGAAGATTGACTGCCGTACCGTAAAAAGTATTCTGCAGTTTTGCGATTGGTTTGGTACTCCCTCTACCTAGACTTCCAGAGCAGTCCCTTTCGTTCCTTTTCAGACTCCTTAACGGAAAAGGTCCATCTGAGCACTTGTCACTTCAGGCTCATTAAAAATCGAAGGAGACTAGAGTCATCTTTTGTTTTTTCTCGACTCTTAAAAATTGAAAAAACAAGTTGTGTCAAAGCGTCTAAAATTTATTTTAAACAGAATATTCATTACCCCTTTCCTACGTTGATCTTGGGTTGAGAAAATGGAGTCCACCAACCAAGGAATTCCCCTTGGAGGAAATCCTAGTCCCTTCTCCTCTTGGGGAGATGTTGGTGCACCCCATATGGCCACATTGTCGCTTCCAGGACTGACAATTGGTTTGCATGTATGGCTCTTCTCAACCTCTGTCGTTCAGAACACCACTATTCCTGAACAATCGAATCAGCAAATAGACGAGTCGAGAGTTACCCACCAACCTTCTACTTCCTCTAATTCTTCCTCTCCTCCTTCCTCTTCGCTTGATGGGGCTGCTAAAGCCAAAAGTCAAGTACCTAAGGAGAAGAAGAAAGAGAAGAAGAAGAAGGAGCCAAAAGCGAATGGGGGCAAACGAGTGTCGTCTAACGAAAATCCACACACTGCACCGACCAGGCCTAAATCGCCATGTGTCATTTGCAAGGGAGACCATTATCACAGAGATTGTCCTTGCATCCCTCGGATCTTAAGGGACTGGTCTCCCCGTTTGCACAAGCCAGTGTCGTCAACCTCTGATGATCATGTTGAGAACACACCTTCAACTAGTGAAAGTGAAGCCCCAGGACAAAAAGGAAAATATAAATTTCCTTGTAAACTGTGCGAAGGCGATCATGTCGTCCACCGTTGTCCCTTCTTAGACGAGACTAAAAGAGTTTTGGACGATCATCCGGTTTCACTGTCACGACTTCCTCCTGGATATAAAAAACTCTTGCCGAGTCCGTCACCAGTTGAAAACCCGGCTGGCCCGCTCAGGTGGTCGGCTGAAGCACCTATCATTGAAGATAAACCATATGAATCCATACCAGATGAAAGTCAAAAGGTCGAGGCGGCCGTTGACCCGGTCTTGCCTTCAGAGGTTTCATCTTCAGATGATACACTCACTGAAGAGAACAAGGATGACACCATCCAAATTCTCTTCATAAACACGGACTCCAATGAACATGGGGGCAATTTACCCGTTCCTTTACCGCAGGAAGGAAGTTCTTCAGAGTCGTACCCGGCCGTCTATTCGGTCCCACCTCCAAGCAACCTAGTTGTCTCCTTCGACTGGAATCAACTAGGCAGACCCCGTTTACCAGCTAGTATACCATTCCGAATTATTGTTCAAATATATAGAATGGTTATGGCTGGTACCATCATAGATGAGGGGGCTTCTGTGAGTATCCTTTCCTCGACTGCTTGGAAAGCGCTTGGTTCGCCATTGCTTCTGCCTGAGATGAGAAATCTAACAGGCTTTGACAAAGGAACCAGTCGATCGTTAGGGATCCTTCCCAATGTGCCCATAACATTGAGAGGGAAAACCGTTCACATGAACGTGATGGTAGTTCAAGGACCCCTGGATTACAATCTACTCCTTGGATGAGACTATATTTATTGCATGGGAGCAATTGTCTCCTCACTCTTTAGAGTAATGTGTTTTCCGCACGAAGGAAGAGTGGTCAAGCTCGTAGACCAGCTTTCATTTCCCAGATCACGCATAGCAAATAGTCATATACCATCCCTGAATGGTCTTTTCATGCAAGAAATGTCTCAATCTCCAGTCCGTCCACCCGATGAGTGCAAATGATTCAGGGGGACATGACTGAAACCCAGGGGGCATGCATCCTGGTCTGCTTCGGTAGGAAAACTTTGGGTATAAGGTAGGTTTCCGCGAGAGAATATGACCTCCGTACTCTCGTCCGTGATTGGAAGGGGGAGTTGGACTAGAACAAGATCCTCTTATCAAAGTTATGTTAGGGACTGTCACGCCATACCATCCGCTCACCTTTGTTTATTTCGGTAGACATCGCCGAAGAAGTGTTTTGTTTACGCTGTGAATAGAACAATCTTTGGGTAACCTGTAAGAGGTAGGCCTCTCTCGGTAAAACAAATGTTTTAACGGACTGAAGAAGGGGTAACCTTGAAACTCTGTTTTATACCTGGGGGCATGCAAACCTTTTGGAGTGCAAGCGAAGAGCGACTATTTATTTTTTAAATTTATGGGACCTCTAACCCTTTAAACTCGTAGGATTGGTTGTCTCCTAACTTGCATAAAGAAAGGATGTGGGGCAAAACTCTAAAAGTTGTCGTTTTTATATGAGACATTCTTATCATACGACTGGATTAATCGAGCAGTTTTAGCACATAGTTCAAGTTCGTTAAAAAATAAACATAAGACATGAGCAAATGTTTCTACCCGCGTTTAAGCTTGTTAAAAAATGAACTATTCCCCGGTAAATAACCATCGTGAATGTAGTACTTCAGCCATTAAAGCCTTGGTTGTGTTTGCACCGTCACCTCCACTTTTTCATTGGCCAATCATTCACCTCCATTTGATTGTTTACCCATTTTGAGGAACAACTGCGAAGAGTGATCTCACTAGCCATCCTTGTGACACTGCCGTGCCTGGAATCAGCTGCTACCCATGTTATCACTTGTTCCTCAAAAGACGAGTCTCCTTTAAGCTCTTTTCAATTGACTCGTAAAATATGAAAAGATTGCCGAGTCCTTGGCCTTCCAGCTCGTTAAAGGGACAGGAAGTGCTATCCCTCCTCTAGATTTTAATCTTTTTGGACCTGAGGGATTATTACACAAAAAGATCAAGCGCTTGTGTTATTCGGCTCGTTAAAAGTATCGAAAATTCATCCCTTATGTATTGTTTTATACTTTTTCGGACTTAAGGGATTAGATGACGAAAAAGGAATTTTGGAGTTTCCTTTACATTCCTTTTCAGACTCTCTAAAATTGAAAAGGACCGAGTTATCTTTGTCGTTAAACTCGTTAAAAAGATTAATAGCGACAAACTTTTCTTTAGACGAGAACGAGTTTCACTATCGCTAGGCTCGTTAAAACATAGCGATGGGTTTGCCCTAAGGGCAAATTATAGAACAAGCATATGTTATCCTCCTCAAGCTTGACAAAAATAAAGAGGTACTGGTCAGCAATGACTGGGGAAAATTGGGAAGAAAACTCAAAGAAACTTTATTGGTAGCAAGTCGCTCTTGAACATGGCACTTCCACTCCGTGTCTGAGTCGAGTTGGGTTGTTTCATTCACCGGTCACATCACCATGGTCACGCCATACCATCCACATTTGGGGTTAATGCTACCAATCCATCACATCAGTGTCGCCGATATGTTCAAGAGAAGTCATCCAGAGAAGTCACCTGTGTCTCACCCACTACCATACCTTATACTCCATTCTTTCATGACCGCCACCCTGAACCTTATATCACCAGATCGTTTTCACCTCCATTAAAATCATTTTCTCCGTTCTGTGTCATTGATGTGGGATTCATTAAGGCCCTCCTGTGACGGATCACTTCTTGTCGACATCAGCTCATTATCCAAGAAGTTGATCTAGGAACACTCCATTCAGTACTTTGAAGCTTGCATGCCTCAATGGCAAGTTTCTCACTTCCGGCGACAGGTTTACATCAATGGCCTTTGACCGAAAGATTTTGCGTGGTGTTCGACGCCAAGTCCTTTATTCACACCACGTGAATTGTACTGCAGCACCTTGAGGATCATTATCATTATCGGTGATTCCTCTCGCGCTTATTAACAGTTCACATCATTGACTGGTAATCAAGCGATGTCTTTCCATGTTCGACTTCAGAACATTTCTCACATGGATCGACTTGTACTTCGAGTGAAGATCGGACAAGATTGAAGACCCCGGATCTAGTTTCATCCATCCGAGCTGCGATATATATTCAGGAAAATAAAGACATTAAATGTACATCATTGCTGCACAGATAATCATCCACTCAAAAGGATGATGGCTCTACCAGAAACATCAGTCTACACTCAGACGATTGTCTGTCCTATGTACATGAAAATGAATTTATAAAGCTGAGCATGGGAATGCCCGCCTCAGCTAGATCATGAAAACAGTATGAAGATAATGTATTGTATTGTATCTTATTACAGGTCTCCTCCCAGCATTGAAAGAACTTCGGATCCTCATAATAAAGCATTTCACCCGACACCAAAAGGTTAACAGCCTCATACTTTAGGGGGCAACTGTTATAGACATTTTTGTGCCTTACAACTCCAAGCATGAAATGTCCATAAACCAAGGGCTCCTAAGTCCCTAAAAGTGTTGTTCTAACCCCTAAAGGAACAAGGTCAACAGATTACAACTTCTCCCAGAAGTTCTCCACCAGAAACTGCTCAGAATAAGTCAAAACAGGATCATTTCAGCTGCTCCACTGGCTAGGTGCGTTGCATTGCACCTAAATACACTGTGAGGGTGCGTTTCATTTAAAAATTCCCTTCTGTGGGGTGCGATGGGCGAGAAATGACAAATGGCAGTGTCATTCCGCAAGGTGGAGAGACAATGGAAGCTTCCAGAATCTTCTCCTGTGACACTTGCCTCACTGAATTCGACCAAGGATGAGTAAGAGGCCTTCAGTCTCCAAGTGGAAGCAAGAATTGACAGAGAGAAGACACTAATCAAATCACATGCTGACTCATCCTCCTTACAGATATCTATATATGGATCCCTCATCCCAGAAATCCGGAGGCTGGAATCTTGCATATTGTAAGAAATTGCTGTTGGTTTTTTGAGACAAACATCAGATTGTTGGGTGGTCTATGCTTTGTTTGAGGTGAAGAGGGGATTCTTTGCTGGGAGGTTGATGCTGGGTCAGGAACCACTGGTTGTAACTCCTCCTGGATCTTTTCTTGTTTATCAATAAAAGCTATTTGAGTTTTCCTCCATGCTTTTGTATCATTGATGCTTGTTACATTTGTATGGTTAACTTAAATCTAATCCTAAGTTGTTTATGAATATAGATCCATGTCTTTGTATAGTGTTCTTCTTCTGTGATCTTACAGGTACTTTGTAAAGCTGGGCAAGTAAGGGAGCAGGTAGCTGGAGACTATCAAAGAAGAGAGGGATTGGATCAAAGGATTAGCGCAAGACACAGGTTGGTTCTTTCTATTCCTCTCTATCTATAGTTCATAAAGGAAATACAAAAGTAGTTTTTCTCTGTTTGTTTCTAAGGCAGTTGTCACACCTTAGTGGGATAGAGCAGTTCTAAATAGACACTTTTCCCTGTAACAACAGGTTGCATGTGAGGAGGAAAATGAAGGAAAGTGATGGAAAATGAAGAAAATAGAGGCCTCATCCATAAAAAGGCTTATGAGGATCAGTTGGTAACCTTTTGTTAGTTTAGTTTTGGAACTCTCTCATTATTCTCTCTCTGTCTCTCTCACTCTTGGACATTTAGAGTTTCTTGGAGCACTTTGGCATTGGAACAAGAAAGGAAAATAAAGCAAGAGAAAGGAAAGATCAAGCAGGGAAAGACATGATCAAGTAGCTACAATAGGCTTCATTGCAGGTATCAACTTGCATGTGTATTTTCCTTGCTAGATTTAGCATGCATGGGATTGCATGTGGTTCTTGTCTACCATGGCATGAGTTTTTCCAGGTGTGACAGTATTTTTCAGGCTAGCCTTGTCATTTCCTGATAGCTTTGATGAGATCGGTTCTCTCATTCAGTTTATGTGGGATGGTTGGATTGGATTCGAAGCTGAGTGGGGTGGATCTACAAATTGACAAACACATGATCTTAGTGGTCCTTGTACTTGACTGAGGATCACGAAGCCACTAGCCTAGTAACCCCTGAACTGGATTGTGGGTTATGATAAAGCCAGATTGTGTGCCTCGGTGGGCCTAGGAATCCTTGCCGATGAATGGTGGGATATACAGTAAAGCCAAGAGGTGGATTTTCTCTCTGTTGGGCCTAGTGGTCCTGGGATGGGATGCACGATAAAGCCTGGAGAGTATGTCTCAGTGTAGGGCCTAGTGATCCCTGGATCAGACTATGGATGCATGGTAAAGCCTGAGAGACTAGGAGGCACTCAAATTCCGCACGGTGTAGGTGGTGAACTCTAGTGGCATCCATTTTGATTGGTGTTTTGGTGTATTCTATGAGTCCCACATTCATTCTTGGAATATGACATGAGGGTGATTGGATGAAGATAGACTTGGCTCAGCCAATCTATGGTCAGGTGGAATGTGGTAATCCCATCTCCGGTTGGTTCATTGCATTCATTAAAGAGAAATTCATTTCCTTGATTTTCATGTGTAAATGTATTGATGTATATGTGGACTTTGATGGCTGATATGTTTATGGTATTTATGTTCCTATTATGTTGTTTATATGTATATTTTATGACAACAATTATGCATGGCTCTCAACATGTTTTTACTTGTACATGGATGGATAATTTGTCTATGACCTAATAGATGATAGTGCAACAATTGACATGAGGGAAAAATGGTTCATAGTGATTCTCAGATAAGTATGAGATCCCTACACTTAATTATGATGTTTACACCTATAGGTTACATGTTGATGATGTGTTTGATGAAATGCCTATTGTTGTACCTTAAGAAACCAATTTCCTGGCTGTGGAGAAATTGTTCTTAAGACATTAATGATTATTGTTTGTTGTCAATTATTTGTCACTTTATTGTTTGTTGTATTCTTAAATGAAGGACCTGGAAAACTTGGTCTTTAACCCTTAATACATATGTGACCAGAAAATCTCAGAATGCCATTTGTTGCTAGATATAAATGATGAATGAAGAAAGTTTGAAGGATAAGTTTAATATAATATGTTGCTTAACACAGAACCTACTATCTGTAACTTAGAATAATTATGAAAATGAGAACTGAACCATAGACAATATGCTACTTGACATAGAAACTATTATCTATGACCCTGGGAGAAGTTAAAGATAACATGCTTCCTTACACAGAAACTATTATCTATAACTTAGAAAGGAAGATGAAAACTTCAAGTATAGGAGTGCTCTTTTAAGGGATTTTAACTTTATCTACATAAGAAAATAAAGACCTGCAACTTCATTACTATACTTGAAAGAAGAAAACATAAGATGACACATGATAGAGAAGTTACAAAATTATACCCAACAATTCATGGAAACTTCTGATTCTTTCATTAATCAACGACTATATCAGGAATACAGTGGCTTAGTCTCTAGGTTCTCCAAAATTCGAACCTCCTCTTTGTAAATTTTCATCTTTTTATACATTGTGGAACAGTTGTTGATTTCTGAAACTGCCCAAATTATTTAACTGCTTCTCTAACTATATGAAGTAAAAAACTATTACAGAATTTTACAGAGGGTAAAAGACACCTCCAAGAATATCAAATAACAAGAAATAACTAAACTAGAATATGAGGATAATGTTGAGCCCCTATACTACTAGTATAACCCCTTATTGTTATTAGTACAACCCCCTTATTATATTGTTGTACCCATGTAGTCCCCATATTGTTACTATTGTGCCCCATAGAAGCCCACTATTGTTATTATTGTGCCCTTACATTATTATTGTTATGTCAGCTCTGATTATAGTATGACCCCTTAGACTCCTATATATAGAAAGGAGGTCTTTTCATTTGAATCATCTAAGAATTGTTCATTTGTGTAAGGTAAAGGAGGTTTCCTCCTCGAAGAGGCTTATTTCTAAGGTGTTCATCTATCTTTTCTATCTTTTTGTGAGCTGGTTTCATAACATTTGGTATCAGAGCTTTGGATTCTAGGGTTTCGCTGCTCCAAATAGGTCATCGTGGCATTTTCACTATAACTTTTTTCTACGCCATTTCAAATGCTAAAACAAAAACCCATTTGAGAAGAAATCACGTTGAACCTCAAGTTCGAATTTCAGAGCTTGTCTCGCTATATTATCGAAAATATGATCTAAGGAAGTTAGGGTTTTTGCAAGCTCTAGAATTTAAGCTAAAACAGGTCATTGTGGAATTTTTGCTATAACTCTTTCGATTCGATGTTTTAGAAGCTAAGAAAAAAACCCATTTGAGAAGAAATCGGTCTAAACCTTCGCTCCAAATTTCAAATCCTGTCTCGCTATATTTTCAGAGATATAGTCTTAGGAATTTAGGGTTTTTGCAGACCCCCGAATTACATTCCAAATAGGCCACCTTAGGAAAATCGTCATAACTGTCTCTCTGAGCATCAGATTGAAATTTCATAAGAAGTTATGGAAAGAGGACGGACTGTAGTTTCTTGTACATATTTTTTAGATCCAAAGGTCAAAACAGAGACACGTGGCACTTCATACAAGTTCGCTCTTATGAAAAGGTATATAATCAGGTCATCTTGGGAGATTGTGCATAAATCCTTCTTGGAGAACCTAAATTTGATCAGACTAGTGGCATTGGAAAGAGGACATAGAGGGCTACTGCGGGTCGCAATTTCAAAACTTAAAGACTTGAAAGTACAGAGTTGCAATCATTTCAAGATCGAGCTCCTAAAATCAAGAAAAAGCAAGATGAGGAAGTTTGATGGCAAGGATCCAGTAAATTGGATACTACAGATGGAGAAATATTACGATCTATTCAATGGAAGAGAACATTGAGGACTTTAAAAAAATGAATAGAAGGGTAAATTATATTCCAGAGAAGCAAAGGATTGATGTCTTCATAGGGACTTTAAAGGATAACGTTCAACATGAGGTTCGTTTTTGGGAACCTGATTCATTGGAGGAGGCATTTGAGTTGGCAAGAAAAATTGAAAGAGAAATTATGGAAACAAGGAATTCCACCACTCATGACTATAGTTATGGAAGTGTTTCTTCTCCTAGCCTTCCACAACCTACAAGGCTTACACCACAACAATTGGAAGAAAAAAGAGAAAAAGGGCTTTGTTACAATTGTGATAGAAAATGCACTAAAGGTCATAAGTGTGCTGAGAAGAAATTATTTTACATAGAGTATGAAGAGGAGGAAGAAAAGGATCAAGAAACATCAAAAGAAGAGGATATACACCAGGTCCCAACCCCAGAGAAAGAAGAAATGAATCCGACCATATCTTGTAAAGCATTGGCAAGAATTACCACTCAAACTCTCAAGATAGAAGGACATATCAAGAAGAAAAAGGTTCAAGAAGTGAAAGATCACATCGAGAAAGAAGAAATGAATCCAACCATATCTTGTAATGCATTGGCTGGAATTACCACTCCTCAAACTATCAAGATAGTAGGACATATCAAGAAGAAAAATGTTCAAGAAGTGAAAGATCACATCGAGCATCAAGAAATGAATCCAACCATATCTTGTAAATCATTGGAAGAAATTACCACTCCTCAAACTCTAAAGATAAAAGGACATATCAAGAAGAAAAAGGTTCAAGCAGTGAAAGATCACATCGAGCATCAACAACAAGTTCTACAACTTTTAAAGGATAACGCCAATTTGGTGCAAAATCAAATGAAACAACAGGTAGATCAACATCGTAGTGAAAATAATTTTGATGTAGGTGATTGGGTATTTTTACTGCTACATCTCAAGCAAGTTATTTATGAAAAGGAAATGTTGGCAATACTACATGCACTTAAGAAATGGCGACCTTACCGAATGGGAAGACACTTCAAGGTAAAAATGGATCATGATAGTCTTAAATACTTTTTAGAACAAATATTATCTTTAGAAGAACAGAAAAAATGGGTCACAATTATGTTGGTTATGACTTTGACATCATTTATAGAAAAGGGAAGCAAAATTTTGTTACAGATGCACTCTGAAGAAAGGATCAGGATGTGGAAGCATTGTTTTGTGATGTTTGTATTATCCAACCAGATTGGATAAACGAAGAAAGGGATGAATGGAAGAAGGACGAAGAAGTATGGCCACTGTGGCCAGCAACACTCCCCCCCCCCCTTTGTTCATTTAAGCGTTGTCCAAAATACTAAATGAATGGGGACCCTTAGTTAAATTTTAAAGAAGCAAGAGTTTCCTTTCTTCAAAATAAGGTTACCATCGTAAGCTTGGAAAGGTCTTTTGAATATTTTTAACCTAAGTCTACGATAAGGGAAATATCTTTAAAACCGCGTTGCAAAAAAGATAGGAAATGCCTCCATTTCTCTATAAAATCGGTATGCGCAAGACTCTAGTGTTAAGCATAATATCGCATCGCAATAAAGTAATAGTCATAAGGAAAAAACTCCAAGATTTACCGATCTGCAATAATGCCAATAGCAAGATCGCATATCGTAGAAATGAGCTGGCAAGATTCGGCAAACATTAAACTTCTGCGACCTGCGATGTTGCGATCGCTGCGATATTATGTTCGCGCGATCTGTGATGGTGCGATTTGCGATGGTGTGATCTGCGATGTTATGTAAGCAAATCATAAGTCACTTCATCACGAATCTTTCGGGCACGCTATTCAAATAAAAGCCACTTACCATAATCTGACTCAAGATCATGCATTTTTAATGATAGTAAATGAATTAGTTGTCAGCTATTAAATGAAATGAGGACGCGTGCTTTTGTAAAGAATTACTTCACGTAAGGTGGCATATTTGATATATCTGTTGCATTTAAAACTCTCCCATCACCTTTCTTGATCAGTCATTTCCATTTCACTCGTAATCTGCAGGAACGAAGAGCTAAGACAATTCAAAGCCAAAAGCAGGAAGAAATGGGAAAGAAAAATAAAGCTCAAGGCTCTGAGGCGAAGGAAAAGACGAAGGAGATGGCGCCTTTGTATACAGACACAACCTGTAACAGAGACGCAGGGATATCGACATGGGAAAGCATGTATAGGCTACTTGAAGAAGAAAATCCTAGAATAATGAAGGTTGATGCTGTCGCGGGCTCACAACGCTCTTCCGAGGCGTCCTTAGAGGAACTAGCATGTTCATTTCTTCACCGGATAGCAGCAAGGCCCAAAATTCTACCATATACGGATATGTTCAAGTGGATACTTGACAATGCAGAGATGAACAACAGACAATTCAAGGTTCAAGGTCATGGGCTCATCGGATCATTCGCTGCGCAAGATTTAAAGCTTATGTATCATCTTCCTGAACCGCAGGCGACTTACAATGCACAATTCGTTAAGAAATTTGTGGCAGAGAACCCAAACCTAGCAGAGACCACCAAAGATTGGTCCAGAAAAGAGAAGCCACTCAAAAAAGACAAAAACAGTATGTACAGCACTGGTTCCCTCACCTCTCCGTATTGTTTCGCTGCGGCCATGCTTTGCAGATTGTTTGGGATGCCGGATATCAATAAGTTTTCGTCTAAATGGCTACAATTAATAGATGCTGCCACAAATGTCGATATTATGGATTGGGACAAGATCTTTTCTGATAATCTGTACACGGCTGTTATCAATTACCGGTCTAAAAGATCCTTGTCTCAAAGGATCTATCCTCCTTTTTATCTGTCTGCATATGTTATGGATTCTATTTGTTATGTGTCTAAATTCCCCACTATGGGTTGGAAATGGACTACCCAGGACCCATTACCTATCCATGTTTATCATAAGATGTTATGGGATTCTCAGTTCGTCCCACACTTCTACCAGATTTGTCACGGGCTTATCTTACCCTTGTATAGAATGATGTATGATGAAGACACCCCGGGGTACCTACCAAATAAACTACGACTGGAAAAAGAATGGAAGCAGAAGGCGCAGGAAAAGGGAAAGGCGATCCAGGCATTAAACAAGTTGAAATGGGAGTATTACTGGGCATACTTGGTCAAGCAGCATAGTCAATGGATGACTGTGAAATGCATCATAAAAGTGGTCGAAAAAGTAGTGCCAGCTCTCATAGATTTTGTTTTCGCAGCCCAGCTCAGCGCAGAAGTCAGCCAACCGACTCTCCTCAAGCCCATGATGAACACTTGCAGCTTTAAAGACCAAGTTCAAAAGTAGCCTTATTTTAGAATGTTGTTTTTTCTTTTAAATTAGATTAGAAAAAGGACGGTCATTTGAAATCCACATCCTAAATTTTGTAAAAACACTATTATTAGAATTAGGAAGTAGTATTTTAACCCTTCTCATGCATTTAGAGAAGGGTCCAGAAATTTGTCAAAAACTTGTCGTCGGAACATGCACTTCTACACCCTCAGAGGAGGTTTTGATGAATGGATGGATCGAGATTTATTAATGTTTGCATTTTAATATCTGCTACTGATGTTGCACTTTTTTACTCTTAGTAGATGTTAGAACAAGTAGAGATAAATCGTTTTTGCTTGAAGCTTATGAGTAGGATCAGTCATAAATGGTACTTTTATCTCTTGGCCATTTCTGCTTATATTCTTAAAGTGATATACAGTTTTCAGTTGTTTATATGTTACTACATGAATGTATGAGTTACCATGTGGCACTTCTGTACGGTGGAGTCATGTATTTATGTTTAATATATAAATAACTTATTATGCGATATGCTGTTCACAACTGTTTTGCCTAACTTTTTATGCAGAGTGGTTTATCTTAATTGATTTCTATTCTTATGATAGCTGAATGATCTTTATTACCAGTTATTGTTTGAAATCTCTTTAGATCGCATAATAGAAGAAATTCACCCCGGGTTAGCGTAGATTAGATGTGTTGTTTCTCATTAGATTACAATAGCATAGAGTTAGTTTAGAAGTTTGAATTAAATTAGCTTTAAGTACTCTTAGATCAGCATCATCCAACTCTACACACACATACACCCTTAGATTGGGAAACTGGTCCCATTATCCCCAGTTGGACCCGCTATACCAAACGGATAAGGAGCTGCCAACAAAGGTCCGGACCGGGTGGGTATCCCCCTTGTTGTCGACGAGATTTTCGGGGCTTCAACATATTTGGCGCTAGAAGGAGGGCCTGAACATAGTGTCTGTTGGAATGATTTTCAATTGTAACATATGAATCAGGATGGCTACTCACAAACTTCCCATTTGGAGTTGCATCCATGTTCCTACCTCTTCCAACACTCCACCTGAAGTGGTAAGACTCTTGTCTCAGGTAAAATTCAATGGTAAGAATAATTCTTCTGCTTTTAATCATGCTCTTCAATTTATTCAAAGAGTTTCAAGTTCTGATGTTCAAATAATTGATGAAGACGTTTTATGCAGAATTTTTACTCTTACATTCACAGCGGAAGCTAGAAAATGGTGCAGAAACCTCCCAGTTGCATCAATTCACAGCTGGGACCAATTCGTCAAGACTTTCATTTTTGAATTTGATTGTTATGACTATGACCAGGTATATGATGAAATTGATTATCTACGGAAACAAGATGAATCTGTTAGGGATTTTAATATGCGATTTCATCTTAATTGTCTAAAGTATGATCTTGAAAGTGAACTCATAGATGAAGAATCTTCAGATTATGCTGAGCATTCCCTACCTCCTATGTCTGATCAAGCAAAAATTAGTCCAAGCTTTGTCTCCTTTTCTTCTAATGTGAATGAGAATTCCAATTTGAATATACAAATCACCCATGATGAAGAAAGTTCCCAAAGCCTAGGATACATGCATGCTCTAATGCAAGAAGACAAAAGCGAGGATGCTGGAGGAAAACCTGCCTTGGAAACAGGAGATGACTTCAATACAAGGTCAGATAATATCGTTGCAAATCAACAAATGCAGATGCCAAGGTTAGAACAACAAACTATTTCTCTTTCAAAAAGTATCAGTACACAAAGGTATGATCTAAAGCCCGATGTCTATGATGAATCTGATGAACAAATATTTTTCCATGATGATATTTTCAAATGCATTGTTCCAGAATCGCATTTTTCTCTTTATCCTGATGTTTTTAGTGATGATAATTTTTCCCCTCTCAATATTAATGATATCTCAAAAAGTACAGAGGATTATTCAAATGAGTCATCATTAGGTTTTCAAGATAAAAAGACAGCTATAGAACATCCTTTGATCATTTTCAAACAAGAGCCGCTTGACCTTCCTTGTCTGAAAATATATGACGAAAAAGAGAAATCTAGGGAAACCTGTAAAATCATTTATGATAGCTACTTTGACAACGATGATCTTGTTGATTTATCCGAAGTAACTCAACAAAGCTCAGATAATGAGAGATATTATAATTCAGAAATCATATCAGTCAATCCTCATTTCAAGGTAAAAGATCATTTGCATGATTTTACTATCCAAGATAATACCTCAATATATGATTCATATCATGAGGAAACCCCCATGCCTGTTCACAATCATAACTTGTCTTCTGATTCACAAGACGAAATTTGAAATTGCTCAGATCCCATAATTCTGGCCAGTTCTTGTGAAAAACAAGATATTCCAAGTCAATCCCAGTTGTGCTGTAACACTATTTGTACAGATAATCATTTCTTTCTTTCTCACTTGCACTCAATTTGTACAAAATCGGATTGTGTTTTAAATTTTCAGACTTTTGATAGATTACTGTGGTATGTTGAGCACCTTATCAAAGAACATTCGAAAGATGTGCTACTATTTTGGAAAGCTAAACTGTGTCAAGGAAGTATAGAACTTTTTCAATTCCAAGATCAATCAATATCAGACTTCCTTAGAAAACTTATTTAGCATCCAAAACACCATCAACGAAGGAAAGTACCTTTCGAAACTTGTCGGCAATTCGTGCCAATTGATAAATCTCTTTCCAGAAATTTCCATCTATTCTTCATTGATTTATTTAGTGATTTATATATGGAAACTTTCCTTTTACAAAAAATTGCTAAAAGCTCAACTTCAACCCACAGTAGAATTACAGGCCATTAGAACTAAAAAATCATATTCGCAACCTGGCTTGTCATCTTTCCTATTACGAGATCATCAATCCATAACAGAAATTCATCCTGATTTTTATGATCCAATAGGTATCCAGTTGGAAAGAAGTTTTTATGAGAAAGAGATTTCAAACAGAATTCCAACTGAAGTTACACATTCTTATTCCACATCCAACATTAACAGTCCAAGAAAAATTTTGTTCTTAACACTGATGTTTGAAAGTTACATACGTGTAGGAACAAAAATGAAGAGATGGTTCCACTGGAAATATCATTTCACCTAGTTAATTTTCTGTATATAGTTAGAATAGGAGTAGGAGTAATTTAGCTAGGTTATTAGGTTTACTTTTAATAGTTGGTAGGCAAAATAAGAGAAGAGATTATCCCTATTCTGTACATAACCCTAGGGAATGTCTACCTCTCATTTCATTAAATATTTTTCTCCATAATAAAATTTGCTATGGTTAACAGCATTTGACATTTGCTAAAGACACCTTTTCTCTATCAAGATTTTGAACTTCTGCTTCTATGAACAGCAAATCTTTTGGAAACTTGATCTTTATTATCAATAGAACTTTAACCCAGATATGATACTAGTTTCAACTCCAAGAAATTTGAAGAAAGCTATCTTAGTGAAGAAATTGTTTTATGTCAGTACAATGAAAGGTATCAATACTGAAATAAAGATTCTCTGTAGAAACAGCCATTTCCAAAAAACTCTATTATTGTCGTCCAGAACTTTCTTAAGGAAAGAAAATTTGACTTCCTCCCTGCTAAAGGAAATCACAGCATTCAGAGGAACAATCCCAAAAAACACTATATCTCAAAGAATAAGAGGTCTCATCACGAGCCGGCTTATCATGATCACAGATATTATAACTTGCTGACTTTGCCAATACTGTCCACCAAAACAGGGCAACGACTTAAGATTGTTGCAATCAAAAGACAAGGGGTCTCATCACGAGCCATCTTGTTCAGCAAAAGTGTAAATCAAGTGAATGACTGTGTCATAATTTGGCCACCAAACCAAGACATTGTTCTTTAGAGAATAAAAAAGGAAAAAAGTGTCAAAATGGGTTTTTCTCTGAAAAGTTGTAAATAGCCTTAAGCAGGATAAAGGATCATTACTGGGTAATAGGTAACCCTGTCGAGGCTATGGACGCCTACTGGCAGCAGAGGCTCTACCTGCGACAAAGGAGCATATTTAAAAAGCTGCTACACAGGGGAAACTTTATTTTATGTTTTACAAGACCAAGTAATGGCTGATGTAAATGCAAGGACAAGCTGAGGATGCAAGTAATTAAAATAGAAAGAGGTTGAAACAAAATATCATTGACAGTTTGAAGTATAAAATGCTTTATCTTTTTATAATAAATTTTAAGTTTTCTGAGAAAATTTTTGTTTCGGAAGTTTGAAAAACGTCAATAGAAGATCAGAGATAACTGGTTCTCCCAAGTGAATCGCCAATTGTTGTGGCCAGCAACACCCCCCCCCCCCCCCCTTTGTTCATTTAAGTGTTGTCCAAAATACTAAATGAATGGGACCCTTCGTTAAATTTTAAAGAAGCAAGAGTTTCCTTTCTTCAAAATAAGGTTACCATTGTAAGCTTGGAAAGGTCTTTTGAATATTTTTAACCTAAGTCTACGATAAGGGAAATATCTCTAAAACCGCGTTGCAAAAAAGATAGGAAATGCCTCCATTTCTCTATAAAATCGGTATGCGCAAGACTCTCGTGTTAAGCATAATATCGCATTGCAATAAAGTAATACTCATAAGGAAAAAACTCCAAGATTTACCGATCTGCGATAACGCCGATCGCAAGATCGCATATCGCAGAAATGAGCTGGCAAGATTCGGCAAACATTAAACTTCTGCGACCAGCGATGTTGCGATCGCTGCGATATTATGTTCGTGCGATCTGCGATGTTACATAAGCAAATCATAAATCACTTCATCACGAATCTTTCGGGCACGCTATTCAAAGAAAAGCCACTTACCATAATCTGACTCAAGATCATGTGTTTTTAATGATAGTAAATGAATTAGTTGTCAGCTATTAAATGAAATGAGGACGCGTGATTTTGTAAAGAATTACTTCACGTAAGGTGGCATATTTGATATATCTGTTGCATTTAAAACTCTCCCATCACCTTTCTTGATCAGTCATTTCCATTTCACTCGTAATCTGCAGGAACGAAGAGCTAAGACGATTCAAAGCCAAACGCAGGAAGAAATGGGAAAGAAAAATAAAGCTCAAGGCTCTGAGGCGAAGGAAAAGATGAAGGAGATGGCGCCTTTGTATACAGACACAGCCTGTAATAGAGACGCAGGGATATCAACATGGGAAAGCATGTATAGGCTGCTTGAAGAAGAAAATCCTAGAATAATGAAGGTTGATGTTGTCGCGGGCTCACAACGCTCTTCCGAGGCGTCCTTAGAGGAACTAGCATGTTCATTTCTTCACCGGATAGCAGCAAGGCCCAAAATTCTACCATATACGGATATGATCAAGTGGATACTTGACAATTCAGAGATGAACAACAGACAATTCAAGGTTCAAGGTCATGGGCTCATCGGATCATTCGCTGCGCAAGATTTAAAGCTTATGTATCATCTTCCTGAACCACAGGCGACTTACAATGCATAATTCGTTAAGAAATTTGTGGCAGAGAACCCAAACCTAACAGAGACCACCAAAGATTGGTCCAGAAAAGAGGAGCCACTCAAAAAAGACAAAAACGGTATGTACAGCACTGGTTCCCTCACCTCTCCGTATTGTTTTGCTGCGGCCATGCTTTGTAGATTGTTTGGGATGCCGGATATCAATAAGTTTTCGTCTAAATGGCTACAATTAATAGATGCTGCCACAAATGTCGATATTATGGATTGGGCCAAGATCTTTTCTGATAATCTATACACGGCTGTTATCAATTACCGATCTAAAAGATCCTTGTCTCAAAGGATCTATCCTCCTTTTTATCTGTCCGCATATGTTATGGATTCTATTTGTTATGTGTCTAAATTCCCCACTATGGGTTGGAAATGGACTACCCAGGACCCATTACCTATCCATGTTTATCATAAGATGTTATGGGATTCTCAGTTCGTCCCACACTTCTACCAGATTTGTCACGGGCTTATCTTACCCTTGTATAGAATGATGTATGATGAAGACACCCCGGGGTACCTACCAAATAAACTACGACTGGAAACAGAATGGAAGCAGAAGGTGCAGGAAAAGGGAAAGGCGATCCAGGCATTAAACAAGTTGAAATGGGAGTATTACTCGGCATACTTGGTCAAGCCGCATAGTCAATGGATGACTGTGAAATGCATCATAAACGCGGCCGAAAAAGTAGTGCCAGCTCTCATAGATTCTGTTTTCGCAGCCCAGCTCAGCGCAGAAGTCAACCAGCCGACTCTCCTCAAGCCCATGATGAACACTTGCAGCTTTAAAGACCAAGCTCAGAAGTAGCCTTATTTTAGAATGTTGTTTTTTCTTTTAAATTAGATTAGAAAAAGGACGGTCATTTGAAAACCGCATCCTAAATTTTGTAAAAACACTATTATTAGAATTAGGAAGTAGTATTTTAACCCTTCTCATGCATTTAGAGAAGGGTCCAGAAATTTGTCAAAAACTTGTCCTCGGAACATGCACTTCTGCACCCTCAGAGGAGGTTTTGATGAATGGATGGATTGAGATTTATTAATGTTTGCATTTTAATGTCTGCTACTGATGTTGCACTTTTGTACTCTTAGTAGATGTTAGAACAAGTAGAGATAAATCGTTTTTGCTTGAAGCTTATGAGTAGGATTAGTCATAAATGGTACTTTTATCTCTTGGCCATTTCTTCTTATATTCTTAAAGTGATATGCAGTTTTCAGTTGTTTATATGTTACTGCATGAATGTATGAGTTACCATTTGGCACTTCTGTACGGTGGAGTCATGTATTTATGTTTAATATATAAATAACTTATTATGCGATATGCTGTTCACAACTGTTTTGCCTAACTTTTTATGCAAAGTGGTTTATCTTAATTGATTTCTATTCTTATGATAGCTGAATGATCTTTATTCCCAATTATTGTTTGAAATCTCTTTAGATCGCATAATAGAAGAAATTCACTCCGGGTTAGCGTAGATTAGATGTGTTGTTTCTCATTAGATTACAATAGCATAGAGTTAGTTTAGAAGTTTGAATTAAATTAGCTTTAAGTACTCTTAGATCAGCATCATCCAACTCTACACACACACACACCCTTAGATTGGGAAACTGGTCCCATTATCCCCAGTCGGACCCGCTATACCAAACGGATAAGGAGCTGCCAACCAAGGTCCGGACCGGGTGGGTATCCCCCTTGTTGTCGACCCGATTTTCGGGGCTTCAACATGTAGGTGATTGGGTATCTTTACTGCTACATCTCAAGCAAGTTATTTATGAAAAGGAAAGGTTGGCAATACTACATGCACTTAAGAAATGGCGACCTTACCGAATGGGAAGACACTTCAAGGTAAAAATGGATCATGATAGTCTTAAATACTTTTTAGAACTATTATCTTTAGAAGAACAGAAAAAATGGGTCACAATTATGTTGGTTATGACTTTGACATCATTTATAGAAAAGGGAAGCAAAATTTTGTTACAGATGCACTCTCAAGAAAGGATCAGGATGTGGAAGCATTGTTTTGTGCTATTTGTATTATCCAACCAGATTGGATAAACGAAGAAATGGATGAATGGAAGAAGGACGAAGAAGTATGGCCACTCATTCAAAAGTTGCAGAAGATCCCAATTCAAACACTATTGCCAGAACTTGAAGAGGAAGGAAAAATCATATAGGAACTTGGAGGAGTCACAAAAAAAAGAACCCGAAAGCTACGAAATCGATTAATTTTAGAGTATCTCATCAAGTGGAAGAACTTACCTGCTGAAGATTCCACATGGGAGGACAAAAATTTTATACAGAAGCATCAATTACTACTCAAGCATTGAGGACAACACTTTTTGAAGGAGAGGGGCATGTTAGGCACCTATACTACTAGTGTAACCCCTTATTGTTATGAGTACAACCCCTTATTATATTGTTGTACAATTGTAGTTCCCATATTGTTACTATTGTGCCCCATAGAAGCCCACTATTGTTATTATTATGCCCTTACATTATTATTGTTATGTCGGCTCTGATTATATTATGACCACTTAGACTCCTATATATAGAAAGGAGGTATTTTCATTTGTATCATCTAAGAATTGTTCATTTGTGTAAGGTAAAGGAGGTTTCCCCCTCGAAGAGGCTTATTTCTAAGGCATTCATCTATCTTTTCTATCTTTTTGTGAGCTGGCTTGCTCTGTTAATCGGCCGCTGAGTTCTTATGTATATGCTTCAATAATGATTAATCCATTTTAGTCATGATAAATTGTGTTAGCCGTGCGTAAATCTAGGCTTACCTATGTATCGAGCGTTTTGATTGGCCAAAATACAAAGGAACAGCACCAATTTCCTTCCTCTTCGAATTCGGCTTTAATACTGATTTTTCCCTTTACACGACAAATTTAACATAGACCTTTGATTAATACGAAACTCAAAAAGAATTAATTTTGCTTCATAAATCCATCGGATCCACCCGTTCAGCGCTCCATTGACTTCACATCGCAAATCACAATCGGCCCTTTCAAATTTTATATCAATCTAAACCTTTACAATCCGCGATAAGACAGACGCGTTGGAAGTATTAAACATAATATATAAAATATCGAGTCCGGCCTGTCGCAAATCGCAATTGGCATAACCATATACATATACATTCGACACTTTGCGGACCCGCTGAGACTTATAAAATGTAACATATAGCTTTTCAGGTCCGGCCCATCATCGCAAATCACAATCGGCGGAACCAACGTACATAAGCTCTGTTGTATGGCGGACCCGCCAAGATTATTAAACATAATGTATATCTGTTTCGGGTCCGCTCATCACAAATCGCAATCGGCAGAACCAATGTACATAAACTCTGCGATAAGTGGACCCGCCAGGACTATTAAACACGGTGCATATATATATTTCGGGTCCGCCCATCGCAAATCGCAATCGGCGGAGGTAGCACTTCATATATAACCGCTTCTACTGTGATTTGCGATTGCGATTTAATCACATCGTTGAACTATGGCCGACTCTTTAATACTTGTTTTCTTTTTATTTCAATGTGCAATTATTACATCACCCCTTTTATTTCAATATGCAATTATTGCATCGCCTCTTTTGTGCCTTATCTATTTTTCAGTGATTTTTAAATGAAAAATGAAAATTATAAACAATGAAGATGCATGTTACAACATCTGGCTCCACCTGGGGATAGTGATTTTGCCACAGAAGCACTAAGAACCATAGATTAGTGCCTTCACCTCAGGCATGGAGTCATATATTTCTTTGCATAAATTTAAAATCTATGGCATTTGTACACTGATTTCACTCCGGTAATTACAATGAAAGACTATTATTCTTCAAAACTGGAAGTAATGCTTGAGGTACTACCCATTGACAGGCAACTATAGAGTTTCACCATCAAGATTATCCAGAATGAAAGTGTTATTGGATCTTGCTTCAACAGTTCTAAAAGGACTATACCAGAGAGGATCAAAATTCCCATGCTTACCCTTATCTTCTTTCCTGGTATCCCATCTTAACACTAAATCTGCAACTTTAAAGTCAATTTCCTTAGCTTTTCTATCAAAAATACTTTTCTTCTTGGATTGATGCATAATCAAGTTATCTCTTACCTTGTCCCTGTTCTCTCGTAGCTCCACCACTTTATTCATTCTTCTTATCAAAGAATTTGGTCCTTCTTTCGCCTCCTGAATCATTGCAATCACTGGCTTCACAAGTTGACTTGGAAACAAAGCCCGAGTCCCATATACTAATTCAAAAGGTGAATTCCTTTTAGATCTTCTTGTAGTTACTCTAGCAACCCATAGAGAAAACTTTAACTTTGAATCCCAGTCTCTTTGATTTTCTGCAATGGTTTTCTTAAGGATCTTCATCAAAGTTTTGTTAGTAGATTTAGCTAATCCATTTCCCTGTGGATGGTAAGTTGTTGAATGGGACAAAATAACATTATACTTGTGACAAAAAGCAATAAAATTACTTGAATTGAAGACCTGAGCATTGTCTATTATAATTTTGATAGGGCATCCAAATTTGCTGAAAATATTCTCCTCCAAGAACTTCATCACTATGTGATCAATTGCTTTCTTGGTAGGGATTGTCTCTACCCATTTGGTGAAGTAATCAATTGCTGTGAGAACCCACTTGTGTTGTCCACTTGAAGGTGGATTGATCTCTCCGACAAAATCCAATCCCCATTGCCTGAATGGTTCCTCTATGAAAATTGGAATCAAAGGTAAAGGAGCCAATCTCTTTTTCTCAACAAAAAGCTAACACTTCTGACAACTTCTAACAAACTTATATGTATCACAAAATAAAGTAGGCCAATAAAATCTTGCCTGAAGAATTTTATGTGCAGTCATCTTCCAACTGTAATGTCCTCCACATACCCCTCATGATAATCTCTGATTGTTCTTGTAAACTCATCCTTTGTTAAACATAGTAATAAAATTCCAATAGGATCGTTCCAGTATAAATTGCCTTCCATAATCATATATGGTTGCGCTTTGATCTTTAGTGCTTTATACCTTGTTATATCTATAGATTGGGGGTAGGAAAGAAAGCACAAATAATGAATTATATGCTTATACAATTCTGAACACAAAAACTTATACCTGATCTTCATACCTGGGCCTTGCTTTCCTTCATTTTCTTCAGCTGCTCCTTCATTCACAGGTGTCAGCAGGTTGATTCCCAATGCCTGAAAGTTTGATTTCATTAACATTTTGCCAATCCTTGCCCTTTCACCAACTTTGTGGGTTTTATGTCCAAGTCATATTCTTGGATCTTGGCTATCCATTTTCCTCTTCTGCCTTCTACGTCAGCCTGTACTAATACATCTTTTACTGTAGCATTTGGCATGTAAGCAATGATTTGTGAATGTAGCACATAAGTTCTAAAAGCTTTCAGGGCTTTTACCAAAGCATATACCTATTTCTCAAGAATATTATATTTAAGCTCAACGTCCCTAAGAATCTTGCTAAAGAATGCGACTAGCTATTCTTTCTCTTCATCATTTTTCTGCAATAAGATAGCAGCTATTGAATTTGAGGATGCAAATGAAAAAAATCGGAAAGGATTTTGATAATCAGGGCTAATTAGGACTGGAGCTACCTGCAATGCCTCTTTAATCCTGGAAAATTATTCTTTAGCTTCCTTGGTCCAATGCACTTCATTCTCCTTCTTCAGCATATCAGTGATTTCTTTCACGATTTCTGCATAGTTGGACACAAATCGTCTTAGGAAGTTAATCTTTCCCAGAAATTTTTGGATATCCTTTTTACTTCTAGGCAGTGGTATTTTTTGCACAGCTTGTACTCTGGCTGGATCTATCTTCACTCCATCTCTGGAAACAATGTGCCCCAATAGTTTTCCTTCTTCCAGAGAAAAAATGGATTTCTTGGGATTTAAGGAAAGTCCAAATCTTCTACATTTATCAAAAGTCTTTTTCAAATGGTCCAAATGTTCTTCATCAAACTTTGAGAAAATAGTAATATCATCCAAATATATTACTACAAACTTATCTCCAACAAAAGCAATGTCCATAGCCCTTTGAAATGTAGCACCTGTGTTCATCAATCCAAAAGGCATTCTGGCATACATAAAGGTTCCCCAGGGAGTTGTGAACGTCATTTTCTTCTGATCCTCCTTATCCATAGCCACCTGGTTATAACCAGAAAATCCATCTAGCATTGACATTTTAAAAGATCCTGTTACCTTTTACAGTACATGATCCATTTTAGGCAATGGATAGTTATCTTTCAAAGAAGCCCTGTTGAGATTTCTGAAGTCCACACATAACCTTATTTCTCCATTTTTCTCTCTCACAGGCACTAGTTAGCCATCCAATCAGAATACGTGAGTGGAACTATTATTTTGGCATCAAGAAACTTCTTGACCTCCTTTTCAAATGATGGTAGAAGTAGAGGATTTATCTGTCCAAGCTTCTGTTTGTAGGGTTTAATTCCCTCCTTCAAGGGAATCTTGTGCTGAATAATATTTACATCATAGGTTTTGAGATCTTCATAGGACCATGCAAAGACATCAACATAATTCTTGAAAAGCTTAATATATCTCTCTTGAAAATTAGGTGAAACTCCACCGTACAATTTTACTAACCTGGGTTTCTCTTGAGTTCCAATGTTGTGATCCTGAATATGTTCATCTTGTAAAATTTTCCCTGAGTCAAAAGTGACATCATTGGAATTAAAAATCCTTTCAAGAGGAACAAGTCCCTTTGGCAAAATATTATCTTTCAATTGAAATATCTTCTGATTTGCTATTGAATCTTTTAAACCACTAACTTCTGCAATTTATGTTGTCTCTTCTTTATCCTGATCAATTTATGTGCCCTCAAACTCTTCAACCATAGTCAAAAGCTCTTTAATATGTTGATCATCTTCAAAAACTTGCCAATTTTTAACATTATCACGAACAGAGGGTCTGTACCTCATTTCTACCTCATATCTTAGTCTTGGATTAATAGGAGGCTTGAAAGTACTAGTAGTTATAGCCAATGAATCTACTAATCTATTCTCATCTCTTGGAATAAATTGAATGTTAAAAGCTTCGAAAAAGTTCTCAATCAAATCCCATACCTCATTTCTGTATGCCCTAAGCCTAGGGTGCTTTGTTTGGAAGTGATCTTTTATTTTCTTAATAATCAGCTCTGAATCTCCAAAAGCAAAAATTGACTTAACTCCCATCTGTTTAGTTGTTTGTAGAGCAATAATCAAGGACTCATATTCTGCCACATTGTTTGTTGCCTCTAACTCTAATTTGAAAGAAAAAGGGAACATATTACCTCTATGCGCAATTAGAAGAAAACCAGCACCTGTTCCTTCCTTGGAATAAGCTCCATCAAAGAAGCATTTCCACACTCCTTTATTTTGCAGCTCTGTAATTACGTTGGCTGAAGCAAGCTGCTTCTGATTATCTTCAGCCGGCTCTGAATTATCATGTAGCGTGAAACAAGCAAAATCATCCTTCTCTTGGCTATATATAGGTGAATTACTTGCTCCATTTTTTGTAATTGTTTTTACAAATCTAGTTTCTCTGTACAATCTCCTTTCTTCCCCACCAAAAATCAGTATAACAGCATATGTAAAATCTAGTTTCAAAACACCACCCAATTTAGCCCTCCGGGACCTAGATAGAAGCATTCTGAATCTAGCAGGGATATCTGCTACTACTACATCCATGACCAAGCTTCTAGCTGGAATTTGGGCTAGTGACACTGCTAGATCCTTAATAACCCCTAGACACTTGACTTTGTTTGAATCAAAAGAATAAAAGTCCCTATAAGGTTTGGTAACTTGTAGATTTAGTTGCTTCATTATTGACAAAGGCGTAAGATTGTGTGAAGCTCCCGAATCAAATGTAGGAGGAAATCATGAACCAATAAGGAAATATAAAAAGGAGGTATTGAAGAGTCTACTTCCTCTACTTGTGGACCAAAAACCACTACTGGTTTATCTTCCTACAGATTTACAGTGTCATTTATACTCTCATTTTATTTTAAATTAATAAACTCAGCAATCTCCTTTTGATAAATTGGTGTTTTTGCCAACTCTATAAGGGGAACTTGTATTCTTACCTTTTCCAACTCCTTAGTAAGACTAAACAAGTGACCCTATTTAGTAGTCCTTTCGTTCTCATCTTCACCTTTCTTCATGATTGGAATTACTTGAGGAATTGAAACAAGTTTCTCCAAAGGAATTTTTTTAGTTTGATCTTGAGAAGACTCACCTTGAAGTATCTGTGTCTTGCCATTTGCATTTTGCTGTTGCTTTCCTTTATTCACTTGTTTTGCAGGCTGAGATTCTTGTGGAGTCGCCTTTGGTGAGGAAGTTGAAACTTGCTGCTCACTTTCATTTTCTTGATTTCTTGATCTTTTCCTCGATCTCAAGTCATATTTCTTATGTAGTTCAGCCTGCATAAAATCAGAGAATTGCTTCCAATATTCATCAATTTTATTTTCATCATGAATGGCATATGTTTCATCATATTCATACTCTTCTTCTTCGATACCAAGTTCATCTTCATCTACTGCATATAATGTAGAAATTTGATCTTCAGGTTGCTCCTGTTCTTCACCAGGATCTGCTTCTATATATAATGGTGCTTGAATCTGATTTTGATCTTTTCTTTCCCTTTGCAGGATTTGCAAAGGTTGTCTTCTGTATTGGGGATTAAAGTTCTTATTATACTGTGTTTGTCTCGGAGAACTCTTATTTTCTAACTCTAATTTATTTAACTTATCTGACAAAGTTTTAATTACATTACTCATATCCTCCAATGCTTGACTTTGAGAGGATTCCATCTTTGCCTTTCCCTTGTCTTGGATAGGCTGTGTCTCTGGTGCTTTTCCTGCAGCCACCAGTATTGCTTCTATCTCTAATGAATCTATTTGGATTTGATCAAGTGTTGGAGATCTTCTTTCCCTTAATGTGAATCCAAAATTTGATTCAAAAGCCCCCGCAAAATTTATTTTTGCACCAGCATAAGGAAGCTTAATCTCCGTTGGGAGACTATTGTATAATTTGTTAAATCTTCTGACAAATTCGACCACAGTTTCATCAGAATTCTTCTTTATGGCATTAAACTTTGTTAATGAATATCCATGGTCTCTTTTTTCTCCCCATTTCTGAATGAATAAACATTCCATCTCTTCCCAAGAAGGAATAGAATTATTGGGAAGTCCTTTGAACCATTTCCTTGCTTCTCCATCCAAGGACTGAATTAAAAGTCTTAGAACAACATCTACATGTTCAACATTTTTGTTTTTTGCAAAATTGCAAAACACTGACACATGCTTCTCTACAGTTTGTTCATCTTCCCCTATAAATTGAGGAAGAGTTGTCAGGTAATCCTGTGGCAGATTAAACGATTGTGGCGGTTGAAGGGGTGCATACCTATTCATCAAAAATGCAGGTACTTCCATGTTTATTGAACCTTGATTACCAACAGATGTGGAAACTGACTAAGAAGTAAATGGAGTGTGTAGAGGTGGTAATGTGGATATTGGTTTAGGTTGAATAATTATAGCAAGTAAATGAAAAGTAACTGACTCTAAAGATTTCTCTTGAAAATTAGGTTCCTGAAATGAAGATGATGAAAAAGATGACTCTTTATCAGATGAATGTTCGGATAAGTTACTACCTGATGTAGACAATGTAGGGATGGGTGTAATTGGGATCTTAGACTTTCCAACCCTCCTAGAAACCAGCTTTTCAGGATCTGAAAGAGCTCGAACCTTCTGTTGTGAAGTGTTTGATCTTGTATGGGGTCTCCTTGAAGCTACAGTTATTGCTTTGATTCAAAATAGCCAAATATTTCCTCCTCACTAAACAACTAGAGGAAAATATTGAAAAACCTAGGTAAAAGTGTTCTTGTCTTCTCTCCTCGGCAGCGGCACCAATTAATGTTGTACCTTAAGAAACCAATTTCCTGGCTGTGGAGAAATTGTGCTTAAGACATTAATGATTATTGTTTGTTGTATTCTTAAATGAAGGCCCTAGAAAACTTGGTCTTTAACCCTTAATACATATGTGACCGGAAAATCTCAGAATGCCATTTGCTGCTAGATATAAATGATGAATGAAGAAAGCTTGAAGGAGAAGTTTAAGATAATATGCTACTTAACATAGAACCTACTATCCGTCACTTAGAATAATTATGAAAATGAGAACTGAATCATAGACAATATGTTGCTTGACACAGAAACTATCATCTGCGACACTTAGGGAAGTTAAAGATAATATGTTGCCTTACACATAAACTATTATCTATAACTTAGAAAGGAAGATGAAAACTTCAAGTATAGGAGCGCTCTTTTAAGGGATTTTAACTTTATCTACATAAGCAAATAAAGACCTGCAGCTTCATTACTATACTTGAAAGAAGAAAACATAAGATGACACGTGACATAGAAGTTACAAAATTATACCCAACAATTCATGGAAACTTTTGATTCTTTCATTAATCAACAGCTATATCAGGAATACAGTGGCTTAGTCTCCAGGTTCTCCAAAATTCGAACCTCCTCTTTGTAAATTTTCATATTTTTATACATTGTGGAACAGTTGTTGATTTCTGAAACTGCCCAAATTATTTAACTGCTTCTCTAACTATATGAAGTAAAAACTATTACAGAATTTTACAGAGGGTAAAAGACACCTCCAAGAATATCAAATAACAAGAAATAATTGAACTAGAAGATGAGGATAACTACTGGCTTGCTCTGTTAATCGGTTGTTGAGTTCTTTTGTATATGCTTAAATAATGATTAATCCATTTTAGTCGTGATAAACTGTGTTAGTCATGCGTAAATCTGGGCTTACGTATGTATCGGGCGTTTTGATTGGCCAAAATACAAAGGAAACAACACCAATTTCCTTCCTCTTCGGATTCAGCTCTAATACTGATTTTTCCCTTTACACAGCAAAATTAACGTAAACCTTTGATTAATACGGAACTCAAAAAGAATTAATTTTTCTTCATAAATCCATCAGATCCGCCCGTTCAGCGCTCCATTGACTTCACATCGCAAATCGCAATCAGCCCTTTCAAATGTTATATCAATCTAAACCTTTACAATCCGTGATAAGACGGACGCGCTGGAAGTATTAAACATAATATATAAAATATCGGGTCTGGCCTATCGCAAATCGCAATCGGCATAACCATATACATATACATTCGGTGCTTTACGAACCTGCCGGGACTTATAAAATGCAACATATAGTTTTTCGAGTCCAACCCATCATTGCAAATCACAATCGGCAGAACCAACGTACATAAGCTCCACTGTATGTTGGACCCGCCGAGATTATTAAACATAATGGATATCTGTTTCGGTTCCGCTCATTAGAAATCGCAATCGGCGGAACCAATGTACATAAACTCTACAATAAGCGGACCTGTCGAGACCTCTAAAATACGGTGCATATATATATTTTGGGTCCGCCCATTGCAAATTGCAATCGGCGGAGGTAGCACTTCATATATAACTGCTTCCACTGTGATTTGCGATTGCGATTTAATCACATCGCTTAACTATGGTCGACTCTTTAATACTTGTTTTCTTTTTATTTCAATGTGCAATTATTGCCTCGCCCCTTTTATTTCAATATGCAATTATTGCATTGCCTCTTTTGTGCCTTATCTATTTTTTAGTGATTTTTAAATGAAAAATGAAAATTATAAACAATGAAGATGGATGTTACAACGCCTGTCATGGCTAGTAAGGGTCTGGTTATGGTCTTGTTCAGTTTATTGCTTTGGCATCATTGTTTCCCTGTATTTTTACTGATTTTATGCTATCACTCCACTCTGGGTAGTGCCCTGAGCTCTGGGCTTAAAAAAGTGGCTTAAATCCCAGGTCGCTGGCACAAAATTGGAAATTTTGGTCTCTAGTCGCTGGTAGGCAAGCCTGTGAAAGTGAATTTACGTTGTTGGCCGCTCCCTTGCCCATAACATGAGAGTGCCTATGGCCTAAGAGATCCAAAACAACAATGGGACCTAGGGACAAGTTGTCTGAGTGACTGACTTGTCTCTTGAGGGTTCTGTTGCTGGTGTTGGATGACTGTGTGTGATGTTCCATCAATTCTGTTTCCTTAAGGTCACATTGGAGGTCGAATCTGATCATAGTAGCCTCTCGTTTCATTTTTACCCCAGTTGGCATGGTTACTTGGGTGGATGTGGGAGGAGGGTGTTACAAGAAAAACCCCGAGCCAAAGGGTAAATATTCAGATCATCAATCAAGAGTGGTTTCAACGTATCAAAAATCCACTTGTGGAGATCGTTCAATTGTGTCCAAAACTCATTAAATCTGCAAACCAAACCTTAATCTGTATAAAAATAAAAAAATTAAAAAAAAAAAAAAAAAAAAAAAAAAAAAAAAAAACGTAGTTGAAGGAATCCTCTTTCAAAGTAACATTGAGGGCCAAAGCTTCTTGGACAACTGAAAGAACAGATCCATATTTCAGCATCGCACTGTACAAGACCGTAGTTTGAGTTTCCATTCCTTCAATAGAAACATATTTCTTCTCTAGATCACTAGAATTCACCATTGACCAATGAGATGCAAAAAACCTAACTGCCACTCATTTGACCTCCTTCTAACGCCAATAAGAAGCGTGACTTTTGGAAATATTGGATCAAACCAATTAAGTATCACAAGGGCTTCAAATAGGAGGAGGGAATGAATTTACCTGGCCTAGTACCACTAGCTTTCAAGTTGCTTTCTAAAACTTTTTATGACATATAAATCCCAAGGGTAATTTGTAAAGCCTCGATGTGATATAAGGACCTATATATGGCATATAGCTAAAGTGTTAGACTCTAAATCTTATTGGCAATTTTGTATGAAGTTTAGGCTTTGTACTTGGGCCTAAGTTCTCTACCATATGAGATTATTCTAATATTTAATTACCTAGTGAGAGGTGGTTTATCTAATGTGTTTTCCCCGTGCATAGGTAGATAAAGAGCTTGTTAAGGTTTCTGCTCTATATTACAAGGTGGGACAAAATGTGTGCCCTTGATAGACCATTTTATGGTTATAGGTAATATGGTTTGGTTTTGCATGGTTTTGTCTTATCATTTTTTGAGTATAATTTTCCATAGAAGCTATGTAAATTTTTTCTTTGATCAAATGTTTTTAATTAATGAAATGCATAAATTATCTTTTAGTGATTTTCCATTGTTATGTATGGATAATATACATCCAAATAAATCATTATTTATTGCTTATATTAATTATTCGTGTTATCATTATCATAATGAGTATTTAGTTTTAAAATATTTTTGAAACTTCTATGATAATATTTTAGTAAATTGGTTAATTTTATATTCCTATTTACATAAAAAAAAATACTTAATCTCTATGCAATAGGTTCTCTAGAAGAGAGCCTACTTATACTCTATTTGAAAACTTATCTAATATTGTTATGATTTGCTTTAAAAAAAATTGAGAATATTAAACGTAGCTTCAAGCATATGACCATGTGGGAAATGATCTTGAAAGAATTCTTTAAAATAAAGGAATATAAGTGCACCATAAAAGATATGATTTAGGAGCCAATTATAAAATCACATTTGGTGTTCTTGTTTGATTGCCCATTTCCTTATATTGCCATTGCATTTGCATCCCATCACATTCATTCAATACTTTATTTTTGTGCTTTTTAATTATAGCAAAAAGCCATCAGATTCATTCAATACTTTATTTTTGTGCTTTTTAATTATAGCAAAAAGCCACTTTAATATTCCTTGGTTATCCATATTCAATTTTCTCTTCAATTCTTATAATCTCCTATACATATACATATATAAATTGAATTAATGTAACCATAATTTTGAACATCATGCCAAATAATAAACTAAACTCTAGATAACCATCAACATAATCATTTAATCCATGTCATGGATTTATAAAGCAATGAGTGGAGATGGATTTGATGTTTTTCCTTCAAAGACTAAAATTGGTTTCATGTCATGTCTTCTCTATGGTGGTTGGTAAGTAGATAGCTTGAATGCAATTTCGTCTCTTATTTTATTTCATTTCATTTTCATTGTTGTCACATTAAACATGGACTTTGTTGCACAACAAGAAGGGGAAGGAAGAAATGATGAACTATGCAAGAAATTGGATTTACAAAACTAAATGATCAAACCACTAGTGTTTTTGCTGATTTTTTTTTGTAAATGTATATAAATAAAAGGAGAAAAAAAACAAAAACAAAACAAACACAAAAACTAGTGTAGTGCCCCAGATAACATCAATAAGAGTATCATACTTGAAGTCTAGTTGGTCCAATCACTCAAGGAAAGAGTTCTTCCAATGCCCTCCACTCTTAATTACACAATGAGTGGAGATGGATTTGATGTTTGTCCTTCAAAGACCAAAATTGGTTTCATGTCATGTCTTCTCTATGGTGGTTGGTAAGTAGATAGCTTGAATGCAATTTCATCTCTTATTTTATTTCATTTCATTTTCATTGTTGTCACATTAAACATGGACTTTGTTGCACAACAAGAAGGGGAAGGAAGAAATGATGAACTATGCAAGAAATTGGATTTACAAAACTAAATGATCAAACCCCTAGTGTTTTTGCTGATTTTTTTGTAAATGTATATAAATAAAAGGAGATAAAAAACAAAACAAAAACAAAAACTAGTGTAGTGCCCTAGATAACATCAATAAGAGTATCATACTTGAAGTCTAGTTGGTCCAATCACTCAAGGAAAGAGTTCTTCCAATGCCCTCCACTCTTAATTACACAATTTAGTAATACCTCCATATGTTTGTACAAGACTACAATTTTGGTGCACTTTGATTCCTTGCTTTTGGAAAAGCTAGTATATGGAATACATTTCCTAATTTCTACATCTTCCTCAACATTTGAAGTTATCTCCCTCTTTATCCTACCTTTATCTTCCATACCATTGACATCCCTCTACACTACTTTCTAATCCTTGATATGGTATGACGTGATAAGTAATGCTTCCCTCGTGATTTTTTACTTAGTGTAACTCTCTTCTTAACCTCTTGAGTTGCGAATGATTTTTTGTGTTCCATGTAGGCAGAGAAAATACTAACCTAAGGAGAGGTAATGTCGCTAATCCCCCAACATTCTAATTGAATACTTATCACCAAATTTATTTTTATAATTTGCCAAAATTATTGTACATTATGTATTTAAGTTTAACACACATTGCCAAACAATGAATTGGCCAAATGTAATTTGTCATACAATGTAATGTTTGTTAATGATGATATATATGAAACTATATACAAACCAACTGCTTACTCATAGAACTTGTATGTATCAATATAAGCATAATGAGTATCAAATGGAAATCTATACAAGTGTTTGAGATTTTTTTTTCTTTATGATTAGGAAATGCCAAAAGTCATGGGCGAGATTAGGAATGGCCCTCTCCTCATGAAAATGTTTGAGTCCAACCCATCATCATGGATCAATTGGTCCTTGGTCCTTGAAACTCTTTTTTTTCTGAAAATACTTTAATTTAGGGCATCAAGGATTGAAAGTCTTACTAGTCAATCTAGTTTGTTTATTTGACACACATAACAAAAATGTGATTTTAGGAAAAACACATTTTATATATCGTTGTTGTGAAAATTGACATAAAAAAATGACATAAATGCAATGAAGAACACAAAGAAAGATTCACAATTACTACCTAATAATTGAATCAATAAACAAGGTTACATCTATGGTTATCCAATAAACCTACAGGGTTATGGATAAACGACTAGTCAAATCCAAACAGATGCTTCTATCAACATACTTGCATGATAGCACCATTATAGATATTAACAAAAATAAAACATAATTGTATTGTGAATGTAATGTTATGAGTGAGAGAATAAATAATTTTGAAATCACAAAATAAGATGGTTCTTTTGTATGTTGTATCATGAGAGAAAAAGTATGAAACCTGGTATCATAGATATTTTCAATTGCATTGAGTTAATTATCACTTTTATTAAATATATTTAAATTAGTTAAAATTAATATATATTAAAATATTTATAATCTTGAAAATTATTTTTAATAAGTTAAGTTTTAGTGAGTGTTTTTTAATAAATCACCAATAAATGTAACTATATGAAGTTTTTCAAAACTTTAAATTTTATAAAATTAAAAAATTTTGATTTTATAAAATTATATTTTTTTTTTTCGGAAATTTAGATTTCATAAAATTTTATTTTTTATATCGTTGTATTGGTCTTAACCCTGAAAAATCTAACTTACTTTAGGTACCATATGTGGACTAAATGGAAGTGCTTACTGGATTTTCATAAAAGTAAAGGTCAAAGTCCAAAGTAAACAATCATGCTTTCAGTGCCAGGACAAATGGTATAGAATAAGAAAATTAATTCACAAAAAGTCAAAGTCCAAAGTAAATAATCAACCTTAGTGAGCTTGTTTTCTTCAACAAGCCAATCGTCAAATTGTGGAGTCAGTAAACTGTAAGTGTTCACACTCAAATTTTCTGGCTTGTTTTGCCTTGAAGACTTCTTCAAACGCCTTGGCAATGAAGGCTCATACAATTTCATTAATCGCTGCTTAATGGAGTTCCTGGAATTCCTGGACTCAACAGAAATACAGGTTTATTTTTATTCTTCATTTTGAATAGTTGAGTCCCATTTTCTGTTGGACTCTCGGCCACAACCCCATTCCCTCTTCGCCTACCACTCGATTGCAGAGCGCTTATCAGAGCCTTCAAAGCACGAATTGGAGAACTTTTATTCACTAACAGAATTTCTCCCACCTCAGCTGGTGTCATACAACCCCCTGCCTGAAAAGCCTCTTCAACCCCACAGAAAAGCTTATGTTCTTTCATACCCAAATAATTGTCTGCCAAGATTTTGAAAGCAGAAAAGGTGCAGTGAGGAAAGTAAATATGCATATCCATTCTCCCAGGTCTCAAAAGGGCGGGATCCAATCTATTTTTATTATTTGTGGTAAACACTATAATTTTCTCCTCACCACAGCTGGACCAAAGCCCATCAATCAAATTCAGCATCCCAGAAACTGTAACTCTGCCACTCTCGTGTCCATCATCATCATTATCACCATGGTCCTGATGTCTCTGTTCTTCATTGTTCACACCGCTGTGCCTTGGCAGATCCAAAGAAGAATCAATATCCTCAATCACAATAATAGATTTATTGCTTGTCTGCATCAAAAGCATTCTGAGCTCCGAATTATCATTCACCTTCGTCAATTCCAGGTCATAGATATCGCAATGCAAGTAATTAGCCATGGCTGCAATCATGCTGGATTTCCCTGTACCAGGAGGCCCATAGAGCAAATAACCGCGCTTCCAAGCCCGGCCCAACCTGTGATAGTAATTCTTACCGCGAACAAAAGCATCAAGATCCATCTTAATCTTATTCTTCAGATCTGCTTCCATTGCAATGGTATCGAAAGTTGCAGGATGCTTGAAAGGCACAGAAGTCCAATCAGGATGCTTGAAAGCCAGAGAAGTCCACTGCTGCCTCCCATATTTCTGGCCGTTTGTATAGAGCTTGAGCTCTCTCTTCCTGCGATCAACTTCCTCTGCAACAGCCTGAACATGCTCCAAATAAGGTCTCAAGACAGCAGCCTTGTCACTCTTGTGGATTTTCAAAATAAAACTCCTGGTTGCATCACCCTCACCGTCCTTCTTCTTCACATCATGTATCCACCACAACCTGGCACCTAGAAACACGTCCTCCACACTCTGACCTGCCTCTAACGAAACAAACGTATCTTTGGAATTGTTAGCACTATACAAATTAGCACAATGAGTATCCACAACACCTGCCAGGGTACTGACATAGGTACTAACCTTATTATATAATCCATTGTCTTAGACCCCATCATAGCCATAGTGCCGAGAAATCCTGAAAAACTTGTAAACTTTCCATTTCTCCTGCCATGATTCCAGCCATCTCCTCACCATTCCCAGCAGCAGGGGAGGGACCAGGTACCAAAAGACTAGTATGATCCCCATTAAGGAGCAAAAATAGGTAAGGGAATCCATTGGCAAATTCAAATCTCAAACAGACAGAAGAGAATCCAACTTTCTAACAGATTGGCTTAAGCTCCCACGATTTCGTACCAATGGGTATCATCAAGGCAATTCAATCTTGCAGCTACGGCTTCTGTAAATTTTTTTCTCTCTTTTCTAAAAAGCGTATTGTCGGATATCAATTCTTTCAAATTTTATACTGAAACTCTGTTCAGAACACCGTAAAGAAAAAAGGGGCGCCGAGGAATTGAAATTGCGTACGCAATGTGGGCCGAAGAGCACCGTTCTTTGGTGTGAAGAATTTGATAAACATCGTGACGTCTCCGTGTGTAGGTGTTTAGTGTGTCGTGGGAGCGCGTATATATTTGCAGAGTCAAAGGATGCGGGGACCCTGTTCAACCCTGCAATAAACAGTAAAATCAACCCTTATCCCGATTGCAGATTCACCTAACATACTTAGGTGGGTGTTTGGACCCACCTTTCCGTCTCCGTTTATATAGACGGAGGTTGATATTCACTATCGGAATTGTTTATCTCGGAAAACTTTTGCAACCAGAAGCTTGTGTTATGTGTGACATCTGTCGTTGTCTCAGCGCCGTCTAGCCGACAGCTCCAGGCATGGAATTAAATTCAAAATTATAGGGCTACAGCCCCCACCTATGCCAGATTCAAAATTATAGGGCTACAAACCCCCACCTATGCCACCTATGCCAGCTTGTGCAATAGAATAAATGTACAGCACCCATCGATGGCAGCTTGTCCAATGGAATAAATGCACAAGAAAATTATTATTCTAATTTTAATAAGTTTATTAAGTTTATGCATGTAAGTTCCCCATTATTATCTATAATATTCATTTATAATTATTATTTTTTTAAGTTAAAGTTGACCCATAACCTTTTTATACACCGTTAATCAAGGAAATGTGTGTAATAGTTTTTTTGTTATATTTATGAGGCCTTAGGCTATATTAATATTTGTAATGTGGTTATATTAGTAAAATACAAAAAATCCCACGCTCCGTGTGCTTGTTCAGTGTATGTCGATATTACAACTCAGAAGATAGGATAAGAATATTTCACTCTCTCTCAACCATAAATAATAAATAAAATATTCCAATGTTTATGTGAAATAACATAACTTTCTATCAACTTAAAAAAATGATAAAAGTAATTAAAAGCAAAAAAAAATATAAATATAAATGAAATATTTTCTAATAAAAAATAATGTCGTCTATAATTAAAAATAAAAATAAAAATACTTATTTGATTACTTTAAATTACATTACAACTTAGAAGATGTAAAAATATTTTACTCCCACACTCAACTATAAATAAAATATTTAAATATTAATGTGAAATAATATCTAATTGAACAGCTAGTGATAATTTGTGTCACGAAATAGCATATGATCTGCCATTATATATATATATATATATATAAATAAATTTAGTTTCCCCTACCCGAAATCTTTACTGCAGCAAATCTTTGGCTACTGATGTAAAAGACGTTACCTCATGATTATTGTAGCAGAATTTCGATGGTCAGAGTCTAAGGCCTACCAAATTGTGCCTCACTATGCTCCTAATAGCTGTCCATGGTTGCCCAGAGGTTGTGAGAATCATGAATAGGGGAGTTGAATTTTAAAACCAATGCCCATTTAGCGCATGTATGATTGATGCCACGCATTTTCGGTCAAATATTTTAGAAATTCCATGTTTAAAATAATTTTATATTTAGTGTGTGGCTTATATAGTAATTTTTTCTGTAATTTAATATTGTCTCAATCTTGTTCAGCGACCCTAATAAGTTGATGTTTTTTAAGACATGATTTGACTGGACATGATCAATAATCACTTTTGAATCCCCAAAAATTTGCAGCTCCTGAATGTTGAGAAAATCACACATGGCAAGAAGGCCAGATAATGCCATAACCTCAGCTTTATTATTGGATCCAACACCACCGTTCCAATAAATTTCAATCTGCTGCCCTTCTACAGGAATGATATAAACTCCACATGCACAGTAGCCATGTTGAGCCGCCCCATCAAAATAGGCATGCGGGACACCTGTTGGTTCTATTGATAGAGCCTTCCTCCCACTTCTATCCCGAATATGTTTGGAAAGATTCAGTGGGTTGTATTGGAAAAGGATTGATTCAAAAACTGTATAATGATTTTCCATTTTTGAGTTAAATATAGCCGCATTCCTCCATTTCCAAATGGCCCATATGGACAGCAAAGGAATGGATCTCCAGAGAATATTCATGTCACCCCACCATATAAATGCTTCTAATATGGAGGGAAAAGTGATTCTGTTAAGGCTGAAGTGGATAGCCAAATTCTGCTAAATCAACTGTGATTGGGGACGGAGTAGGAAAATATGTAGGTTGTTCTCTGAATTTGATATACAAAGGGGACAAATGGCAGGCCCACTCCAATTCCTTTTTTGGAGATTTTCCCATGTAAGATTCTTGTTGTGGAAGACTAACCAGGCAAATAATATGATCTTAAGGGGGCAGCCTGTTTTCCATAATGAGAGTGGGAAAATGTGAGTCATCAGTTCAGATTCTGAGAGAAGGAGAAGTTGATAGATGTGCTTAACATATACAGAAGATCTTCCACCAAGCCCCTTCCATATAAGGATGTCCTCATCCTCAGTACGAAATTCACTTCTTATAAATAACCTAATTTTGTTTTAATCACATTCATGAATTTACAATAATACTATTTTATTATATTATTATTAATTTTAAATTAAATTACATAATAATAGTATAACTAACTAGTAAAAATGAGATGAAGATAAAATTGATTTTAAAAATAAGTTTCATACATATTCACTTTTTATGATAATCTAATTTTATTTTAATAACAGTGATGGTAAATATGATAATCTAATTTTATTTTAATAACAGTGATGAATTTATTTAGCATTAGAAATAATAATTAATAATATTATTTTATTTATTTATTTATTATTAATTTAAAAGTAAATAATAATAATTTGACTAACTAGTAGATGTGGGATAAAGATAAAATGGAAGTGGAAAAATAGAAATTATTTTACCTTGATAGTTAAACCATTATTAGCATATATTTATTTCCATTAAATGTAAAAAAGTAATTGAGGAGCATATCTAGAATTTGTTTTGTGTAGATAACATGATAGTCCGGAGTTAAGTGGGTTGACCAAAGTAGCTAACTTGATAACATACACGTAAGTCTTCATTGAGGAACATGTGCACTTGATAGTTTTGAATTTGGGTCTCACCTGCTCTTTAATATATTGAGGAAATTATTAAATCATTTAATTCATTCACAAATGAAAGAGGCCTTAAAATTTAGACCTAACCCCTAACTGTGTGTTCGGAATGAAATTCGCTAGTCTTTATGGATACTACGCTACGACTCTTGTTGAGGACTTTGATATTACGTTCTGGGTCAGAATGTTCTTTTTCATATTTGTTGTTTTAAGACTTAGTGGTTATGGTTGGTACTTTTAATTCCTGTAAAAAATAAATACATTTATTATTAAAAATGGTATTCAAAGTATTATTAAAATGATATTTTGAATATGTAATTTAATTTTATGAAGATAAATTAAAAAAAGTAGTTATATGTTTAGTTGTTTTTAATATATAATTATTGGTTAGATTGCGCAAATAAAATTTAATTTTAAAAATTAAAAATATAAATTATATGTTTCATTTGTATATGTATTTCTTTTAAATTAATAATGAATTAAGTATTTTAATATCATGGATATGTTTTTTTAATATAGATATTTCTATAGTTAATAATTTTCTTTTTTAATATAGATATTTTTATAGTTAATAATTTGTTGTTGATGAAGATTTTTGGAAAATTGTGTTAATATCATTATCATGCTCAATTTTTGGGTGAATCCTTTACCTATCTTCATAAATTGTTTTTAATGGAAAAAAATTAATTTCATTCAAATATGGTGGCTTTTATACTCGAAACTGAGGACGTAAAGCATCAAATGTAAATTCAAACACAATTTTCCATGGAAATTTAAAAAATAAAGTTTAAATAGATATTTGTGTCCAAATAATCCCCACATAATTATTAAACAACCGTTATCAAAGAATAAAAAGATTAAAAATATCAAAACTTCAATCTTTAAATTTATAAATTATTTATGAATAAATAGTTTAAGATTCTTTTTAATTAATTAACTTAATTATTTTTTTCACTAGTTAGTTAATATTAACCCTCTTTAAATTAATTGATTTTGCACTTTTTTCATCATCTATTTTCAAGCTTATGTCTTTGAAGATGGATGAAGTATTCACTCAAAACTTTGGACTTACAGTTTCTCCACACATTTTTTCCAAAATTTTTGTCTCCCACACAAATTGGTATTTTATCTTTTAGGTTTTGCTTTAGTATTTCATAATTTTATATTTTTATGGATTTTGCAATAATATAAATAAATAAAATGGCAAGGACTTTAAAATTGTAGAAAATTATGGTTGGTTGTTGGATTTAGGGTTAATGCTTTATCTCTACTAGGGCTTGATGGGATCAAGATGAATGCCCATCCAAAGTTGGTTATTCAATGTTTTGTGGATTAGGGCAAGAAGTTAGAACCCTAGAAGTTAAGTTACCATCTTGTTTAATCAAGATAAGTAATTAAAACAAATCTTACTAGAAGATAACACTCCAAGAGAAAAGCCTTCAACCATAAGATTAATTATGGAATGAAATAAAATCAAAACCCTTGTTGAGAAACCTCTAGGGTATAGCCCAACAAGGAGATTTAATGCTTACATCAAACCAACAAGAGAGAAGTGGGAGAACCTACCCTAGACATCTCACTCTAAATGACAAAGTTTCTCCTCAATGGATTGACCTTGATAGCCTTGTCGTAGTCTAGAATAAGCACAAATGTTGTCTTGAGAATTATGTAGAATAGCCAAGAAAAAGAGACTTCAAGGCTTACAACAAAGCTTCATGAAAATATTACATTATGGCATAATGATCTCAATAATTCACAATGATTTGGGAGGAGAGTGAGCTTTGAATTTATAGAAGAGGCTCTTGTCATCTCTCACCCATTTTCTATTTAGAAAATGCAAAGAAACTTCAAGAAATATTGACTTGTCATCCATAAAAGGCTTGGAGACTAAGTCATATATAAAAATACCTTTACATTGTTTGAAAACCTTCCAAAAGAGGTTAACGACTACATAAGGAGGCTCATCATCTTGGTTTTCATGGATGGCCATTTGCTCCAGAAGTCCAACGTTCCCCTAAAAAATAGCTTGGATTGACTTGGAATAATACTTAGAGGCTAGGAACCCCCACATTGGGTGATTGACACACATTTATTACCCATGACCATCAATATGAAAGATGGTTAGTTCACCTAATGGATGGTAAAGGAGAATTTAATTGGTGGTAGGTTTTGGAGCTTTTCGAGAGATGAGGGCTCATGTGTCAATGTTGAAGGTCTGGGAGCCATATGGCTCAACCTTGTGGTGACTAAGGTAGTCACACTTTGGCATAATATTGCCATTATGGAAAGGGTTGAGGCTACTACGAAGGTTAGGTACCACCACCTCAACCATCATTTTGTTACATGGTTGGAGATGGTTATATGTATGGATATCCGATGTATTTCTACCATTTGGTTAACTTGGGATTTATTTCGTGAAATTTTATGGTAGGAAGGAAAGCCAACAAGCTCAACGGTTTTGTGTGATGGTAAAATTGTCAAGTTTTTTGGTTTTCTCAGTTGGATTTTTAAGTTTCAATGTTGTAGTGTTATGGTTGCACCTAGGTGTTGTAGTGTTATGGTTGCACCTAGGTGTTGTAGTGCCATAAAGGATTGAAAGTCTTACTAGTCAATCTAGTTTGTTTATTTGACACACATAACAAAAATACGATTTTAGGAAAAACACATTTTATATATCGTTGTTGTGAAAATTGACATAAAAAAATGACATAAATGCAATGAAGAACACAAAGAAAGATTCACAATTACTACCTAATAATTGAATCAATAAACAAGGTTACATCTATGGTCATTCAATAAACCTACAGGGTTATGAATAAACGACTAGTCAAATCCAAACAGATGCTTCTATCAACATACTTGCATGATAGCACCATTATAGATATTAACAAAAATAAAACATAATTGTATTGTGAATGTAATGTTATGACTGAGAGAATAAATAATTTTGAAATCACAAAATAAGATGGTTCTTTTGTGTGTTGTATTATGAGAGAAAAAGTATGAAACCTAATATCATAAATATTTTCAATTACATTGAGTTAATTATCACTTTTATTAAATATATTTAAATTAGTTAAAATTAATATATATTAAAATATTTATCATCTTGAAAATTATTTTTAATAAGTTAAGTTTTAATGAGTGTTTTTTAATAAATTACCAATAAATTTTATAAAATTAAAAAAATTTGATTTTATAAAATTATATTTTTTTTCTTCAGAAATTTAGATTTCATAAAATTATATTTTTTATATCGTTGTATTGGCCTTAACCCTGAAAAATCTAACTTACTTTAGGTACCATATGTGGACTAAATGGAAGTGCTTACTGGATTTTCATCAAAGTAAAGGTCAAAGTCCAAAGTAAACAATCATGCCTTCAATGCAAGGACAAATGGTATAGAATAAGAAAATTAATTCACAAAAGTCAAAGTCCAAAGTAAATAATCAACCTTAGTGAGCTTGTTTTCTTCAACAAGCCAATCGTCAAATTGTGGAGTCAGTAAACTGTAAGTGTTCACACTCAAATTTTCTGGCTACCTAAGCAGTTTTGCCTTGAAGACTTCTTCAAACGCCTTGGCAATGAAGGCTCATACAATTTCATTAATCGCTGCTTAATGGAGTTCCTGGAATTCCTGGACTCAACAGAAATACAGGTTTATTTTTATTCTTCATTTTGAATAGTTGAGTCCCATTTTCTGTTGGACTCTCGGCCACAACCCCATTCCCTCTTCGCCTACCACTCGATTGCAGAGCGCTTATCAGAGCCTTCAAAGCACGAATTGGAGAACTTTTATTCACTAACAGAATTTCTCCCACCTCAGCTGGTGTCATACAACCCCCTGCCTGAAAAGCCTCTTCAACCTCACAGAAAAGCTTATGTTCTTTCATACCCAAATAATTGTCTGCCAAGATTTTGAAAGCAGAAAAGGTGCAGTGAGGAAAGTAAATATGCATATCCATTCTCCCAGGTCTCAAAAGGGCGGGATCCAATCTATTTTTATTATTTGTGGTAAACACTATAATTTTCTCCTCACCACAGCTGGACCAAAGCCCATCAATCAAATTCAGCATCCCAGAAATTGTAACTCTGCCACTCTCGTGTCCATCATCATCATTATCACCATAGTCCTGATGTCTCTGTTCTTCATTGTTCACACCGCTGTGCCTTGGCAGATCCAAAGAAGAATCGATATCCTCAATCACAATAATAGATTTATTGCTTGTCTGCATCAAAAGCATTCTGAGCTCCGAATTATCATTCACCTTCGTCAATTCCAGGTCATAGATATCGCAATGCAAGTAATTAGCCATGGCTGCAATCATGCTGGATTTCCCTGTACCAGGAGGCCCATAGAGCAAATAACCGCGCTTCCAAGCCCGGCCCAACCTGTGATAGTAATTCTTACCGCGAACAAAAGCATCAAGATCCATCTTAATCTTATTCTTCAGATCTGCTTCCATTGCAATGGTATCGAAAGTTGCAGGATGCTTGAAAGGCACAGAAGTCCAATCAGGATGCTTGAAAGCCAGAGAAGTCCACTGCTGCCTCCCAAATTTCTGGCCGTTTGTATAGAGCTTGAGCTCTCTCTTCCTGCGATCAACTTCCTCTGCAACAGCCTGAACATGCTCCAAATAAGGTCTCAAGATAGCAGCCTTGTCACTCTTGTGGATTTTCAAAATAAAACTCCTGGTTGCATCATCCTCACCGTCCTTCTTCTTCACATCATGTATCCACCACAACCTGGCACCTAGAAACACGTCCTCCACACTCTGACCTGCCTCTAACGAAACAAACGTATCTTTGGAATTGTTAGCACTATACAAATTAGCACAATGAGTATCCACAACACCTGCCAGGGTACTGACATAGGTACTAACCTTATTATATAATCCATTGTCTTGGACCCCATCATAGCCATAGTGCCGAGAAATCCTGAAAAACTTGTAAACTTTCCATTTCTCCTGCCATGATTCCAGCCATCTCCTCACCATTCCCAGCTGCAGGGGAGGGACCAAGTACCAAAAGACTAGTATGATCCCCATTAAGAAGCAAAAATCGGTAAGGGAATACATTGGCAAATTCAAATCTCAAACAGACAGAAGAGAATCCAGCTTTCTAACAGATTGGCTTAAGCTCCCACGATTTCGTACCAATGGGTATCATCAAGGCAATTCAATCTTGCAGCTGCGGCTTCTGTAATTTTTTTCTCTCTTTTCTAAAAACCGAATTGTCCGATATCAATTCTTTCAAATTTTATACTGAAACTCTGTTCAGAACACCGTAAAGAAAAAAGGGGCATCGAGGAATTGAAGCTCGTGCGGATTGGAGGCCGAAGAGCACCGTTCTTGGTTGTGAAGAAATTGATAAAGATCGCCACGGATCCGTGTGTAGGTGTGGAATGTGTCGTGGGAGCGCGTATATATTTGCACAGTCAAAGGATGCGGGGACCCTGTTCAACCCTGCAATAAACAGTAAAATCAACCCTTCGAAGTTTCTAGGGTGTTCGGCTGATGTCAGTTCGATGGCGCTTCTTGCGGAGATTAAACTCTCGTTTCTTTCGGAAAAGGAAGTTACCTCTACCTTGAAGTTCTCAGCGGTGTTATTATTGCAAATAGATTCTAAATACCAAAATTAAATGCAGCAGTGTTATTATTGCAAATAGATTCCAAACACCAAAATTTAATGGAGTTGTTTTTAGTGAGATTTTTTGGAAGTTTTTCTGGTGGGTTTTTCCCCGTCAAATTTCTCTAAAATCCGAGTAATTTATTGAAATCGCAAGTTTGATAGCTAATTTCTGCACAATCAAAGCGCTGTAGGGGTTTTTCAGGGTGCTGAATCCAATTGTGCAGTTAAAAAACCATTTTAAATAATACAAATCAAGATTTTAACTTCAATTTTGTCCACAGGGTCTTGGATAGACGGTGATTGGGTGCTCTGTTAAGACACTCCTTGATGTAAAGTCATTGGTTCAATTCCCTGCCCCAATTGAGATGATATATTGGACATGATGAAAAAATAGTCATGCCAAGCTTACAAAAAAAAAAGATTTAACCTCAATTTTTCCATCGGATTCTCCAAAAAAATCGCACTAAAGACAACAAACTTAATTGGTAAAAAATATATATATGAATTATATATAAAACTATGTGATATAAAATAGAGTTTTAATAAAATATTTTATGTGTAAAAATTATTGGTTTAAATTTTATAATTTAAAATATTTTATTATATTAAAAATTGGTATTACAGACCATATAATTCCAAATAATTTAGAAAAAGAAAATCACACAAATTATAAACAAATTAATTAAGATATATATATATATATATATTTTGGTTTTTAAAATTTTTAATATTATAATTATTTATATATATATTAAAATTTTATTTTTTTAAATGTATTATTAATTACATTTAATTCATACAATTTCCTTATTTAATTTTCAGGTGAATAATAAATCATTTAATTGTTAATTGAAAAAAAAATTATATATATATAATTTTATGTAGTTATTTAATTTTATAATATTTTTTTTATGTAGTTATTTAATTTTATAATATTTTTTATGTAGTTATTTAATTTTATGATATTTTTTATTATACTGATAGTATGTTTGTTTATTTGGAATAGAGTTTTGAGAATTTTAATTTAATTGTTAATAATTAAAGGAGTTATACACATTAAATGGATGAAACGCTTATAGATATCAATCTATAATAAACACCAAAAACATTTACTTCATGACACATCTCACTTTGTTAAAACCAACCTAGATCCATTTTTAATTGGGATCTATCAAGGATTAAGAGGGATCAAATCTCTTTTCACTCTAAAATAAGTTTGCACCTCAAGGGATTTGATCACTCTCAGCTCTTGGTAGATCCAGAATTAAGGTGGATCTAGATTCGTTTAATTATTAATTATAATTATAATTTTTACTTTTATTTTTGTTTTTATGTAATTTAACCAACTCAAAAAGTTTACATAACATGACATTACAACATCTCTTCCATACTAAGTTGGAGAGCGCCTTTTGGCACAATCATCATATTGGCGGTATTGGCCCATAGTATAGTAACAAATCCTATTAAAAATATCCATAATAAAGTGGTAGTGTAAATTGGGGTTATCTCGCGTGGTTCGGAAGAATGGTTGTTATCTTCTCCCTATTCAAATCTTTGCTAGTGACATGATGAGCTATAATGCCTTGATAAACATTATTGTAATTGTTTTGTGCCTATAAATATTTTCTTATTTGCTTCAAACATTGTTGAAGTCTTTTATGAGTATACTTGTTGACCTAGTACCAACAACCTCATTCCTTGGGAAAAAAGTAAAGTGGGCTTGATACCAATAACCTCACTGTACCCCTGTACCCCTAAGATGAGAGGTTGATTTCTTTTCTTGAGAAAAAGAAAGTGCTAATGAATCTCCCCAGTGAAGAATCTTTTTACATATCTAGTAAACCTTATAAATCTCAATAGTAAATGTTAATAATCATCATCACTTTTTTCAAGTTATAAAATTTAGAGGTAATAAATATATTAATGTTAAAATATTAATTTTTTTATAACAAAAATAATAATTTTAAAATTTTATTTTAAACAAATATTTTATTTTCAAAAAATTAACAGATAATTAAACAATAATTTTGTAATTATTAATTAAGAAAAATATTATTAAATAATTTTTTTATCATAATTTAAAAATAACATATTTTCATATCATTTTTATAGTTTTGTAATTCTTAATTCCAAATTGATTTTAGAAAATAATTATAATAGTGTCATGTTTCATACATATTCACTTCTTATAAATAACCTAATCTTATTTTAATAACATTGATGAATTTACTTACCATTATTAATGGGATGAATTTACTTATCATTATAAATAGCCATTAATAATATTATTTTATTATGTTATTATTAATTTAAAATTACATAATAATAGTATAACTAACTAGTAAAAGTGAGATGAAGATAAAATTGATTTTAAAAAATAATTATAATGGTTGTTTCATACCTATTCACTTCTTATAAATAACCTAGTTTTATTTTTATAACAGGGATGAAATTACTTACCATTATTATAAATAACAATTAATAAAATTATTATATTATTTTATTAATAATTTAAAATTAAATAATAATAGCATAACTAACTAGTAGAAGTGTTTTATTAATAATTTAAAATTAAATAATAATAGCATAACTAACTAGTAGAAGTGAGATGAAAGATAAAATGGAAGTTGAAAAGTATAATTTATTTTACCTTGATACTTAAAACATAGGTACTCCACACTTGATATATGTGAAAATATTCCATTATTAACCTAGATTTATTTCCATTAATTTAATGTAAACAAGAAGTTGAGGAGCATATCTAGAATTTGTTTTGTGTCAGGAGTTAGGTGGGTTGAACAAAGTAGCTAACTTGATAACATACACGTAAGTCTTCATTGAGGAGTTTTGAATTTGGGTCTCACCTCCTCTTAATATATTGAGGAAATTAATAGTATTTAATTCATTCACAAATGAAAGAGGCCTTAAAATTCAAACCTAACCCCTAACCGTGTGTTCGGAATGAAATTCTCTAGTCTTTATGGGTACTACGCTACGACTCTTGTTGCGAACGTGGACTCCCAATAGTCTCGTTGAGGACTTTGATATTACGTTATGGGTCAGAATGTTCTTTTTCGTATTTGTCGTTTTAAGACTTAGTTGTTATGGTTGGTACTTTTAATTCCTGTAAAAAATAAATACATATATAATTAAAAATGGTATTCAAAGTATTATTAAAAATGATATTTTGAATATGTAATTTAATTTTATTAAGATAAATAAATAAAAAATAGTTATGTGTTTAGTTGTTTTTTATATATAATTATATTATTAGATTGTGCAAAAAAAATGAATTTTAAAAATTAAAAATATAAATTAAATGTTTCATTTATATATGTATTTTTTTAAATTAATAATGAATAAGTTTTTTAATATTATGGCTATGTTTTTTCAATATGGATATTTTATAGTTAATAATTTGTTGTCGATGAAGATTTCTGGAAAATTGTGTTAATGATTATTATTATGCTCAATTTTTTGGGTGAATCCTTCGCTTGTTTTCATAAATTTGTTTTTAATGAAAAAAAATTAGTCTCATTCAAATATGGTGGCTTTTATGCTTGACACTGAGGACATAAAGCATCAAATGTAAATTCAAAACACAATTTTCAATGGAAATTTAAAAAATAAAGTTTAAATAGATATTTATGTCCAAATAATCCCCACATAATTATTAAACAAACGTTATCGAAGAATAAAAAGATTAAAAAAAATCAAAACTTCAATCTTTAAATTTATAAATTATTTATGAATAAATAGTTAAGATTCTTTTTAATTAATTAATTTAAATTTTTTTTCAATGGCTAGTTATTTTTAATCCTCTTTAAATTAATTAATTTTGCACTTTTTTCATCATGTATTTTCAAGCTTATGTCTTTGAAGATGGATGAAGTATTCACTCAAAACTTTGGACTTAAAGTTTCTCCACACATTTTTTCCAAAATTTTTGTCTCCAACAAAAATTGGTATTTTATTTTTTAGATTTTGCTTTAGTATCTCATAATTTTATATTTTTATGGATTTTGCAATAATATAAATAATTAAAATGGAGAGTACTTTAATTGTAGAAAATTATGGTTGGTTGTTGGATTTAGGGTTAATGCTTTATCTCTACTAGGGCTTGATGGGATCATGAATGCCCATCCAAAGTTGGTTATATAAATAATATGGCAAGAACTTTAAAATTGTAGAAAATTATGGTTGGTTATTGGATTTAGGGTTAATGCTTTATCTCTACTAGGGCTTGATGGGATCAAGATGAATGCCCATCCAAAGTTGGTTATTCAATGTTTTGTGGATTAGGGCAAGAAGTTAGAACCCTAGAAGTTAAGTTACCTTCTTGTCTAATCAAGATAAGTTATTAAAACAAATCTTACTAGAAGATATCACTCCAAGGGAAAAGCCTTCAACCATAAGATTAATTATGGAATGAAATAAAATCAAAACCCTTGTTGAGAAACCTCTAGGGTATATCCCAACAAGGAGATTTAATGCTTACATCACACCAACAGGAGAGAAGCGGGAGAACCTACCCTAGAAATCTCACTCTAAGTGACAAAGTTTCTCCTCAATGGATCGACCTTGATAGCCTTGTCGTAGTCTAGAATAAGCACAAATGTTGTCTTGAGAATTATGTAGAATAACCAAGAAAAAGAGACTTCAAGGCTTACACCAAAGCTTCATGAAAATATTACATTATGGCATAATGATCTCAATAATTCACAATGATTTGGGAGGAGAGTGAGCTTTGAATTTATAGAAGAGGCTCTTGACATCTCTCACCCATTTTCTATTTAGAAAATGCAAAGAAACTTCATGAAATATTGACTTGTCATCCATAAAAGGCTTGGAGACTAAGTCATTATATAAAAATATCTTTACATTGTTTAAAAACCTTCCAAAGAGGTTAATGACTACATAAGGAGGCTCATCATCTTGGTTGTCATGGGTGGCCATTTGCTCCAGAAGTCCAACGTTCCCCTAAAAAATAGCTTGGATTGACTTGGAATAATACTTAGAGGCTAGGGACCCCCACATTGGGTGATCGACACACATTTATTACCCATGACCATCAATATGAAAGATGGTTAGTTCGCTTTATGGATGGTAAAGGAGAATTTATTTGGTGGTAGGTTTTGGAGCTTTTCAAGAGATGAGGGCTCATGTGTCAATGTTGAAGGTATAGGAGCCATATGGATGAACCTTGTGGTGACTAAGGTAGTCACACTTTGGCATAATATTGCCATTATGGAAAGGGTTGAGGCTACTACGAAGGTTAGGCACCACCACCTCAACCATCATTTTGTTACATGGTTGGAGATGGTTATATGTATGGATATCTGATATATTTCTACCATTTGGTTAACTTGGGATTTATTTCGTGAAAGTTGATGGTAGGAAGGAAAGCCAACAAGGTCAACGATTTTGTGTGATGGTAAAATTGTCAAGATTTTTTGGTTTTCTCAGTTGGATTTTTAAGTTTCAATGTTGTAGTGCTATGGTTTCACCTAGGTGTTGCAGTGCCACAGTCATTTTCTTTGTGGCTCTAGTTACCCTTAAGTTGGGCTACTAGTCTTTCTATGTGTGGCCCTTGGGATAGTCGAGTGGTGACCTAGTTGGAGTCCACCATTACAGGTGGGGTAGACCATTCTGTTAGGTGTTTTTTCACTCAAGCTGGTGTTGTACTCTTCAGAGATCAAGGGGAGGTCTCTCTGAATGAAATTCAACCCTTTCGTGTGCGTGAATTAAGAAGGCGTTTTGGAGAAACTGGGCCTCCTTTAACTTATCCCTAGTCTAGAAAATTTTTGATATAGAGGCACACAAGGTCGGGCCAAGGCATTTAATGATATTTGTAGGTGGGTGGATACACAATTTTAACCCTTATGCCTCTTCATTTAGTAGGGTTCATAGTTCGTTTGGTAGCATGGAAAGGGGTAGGCATAGATAAGGTAGCATAGGTGCAAACCATGGGGGTGGCAGGGGACGCGATCAATGTCACATGGGGCAAGGCCCACCCTCTCATTACTAGATGGTGGTGGAGAAAGCAACTAGAATATTCTTCACTAACTCCTTGCCAGTTGTACAAGTGGAATTAGAGGAGGCAGAGGAGGAAGAGTGTTTGAGGCGCTGAAACTTGTCAAATGTGGAGCTATTGACATAAATGGGAGACTTGATTCTGAACATGGACTTCTCTTGTACCCGATAAACCAAGTATATTTGTGTGGTGGATGTTTATTGATAGACAAATATTGTCCTTGGGCATGTCTTAAAGGAGAGAGGGGAACCTCAACAAAGGATGCAGGTCCAATTAGTGGAAATCTAATGGAAAATCAACATATTGGACCAAAAGCTCAAAATCCTAGGTAAACATTAAGCTAATATCATGTTTACTAAAATTAAAGTAGAATCTTAACCTCTGGAAACAATTTAGGTGGATTCCTTTACAAATTAGCCCTTACATGACTCACTTGTTTAATTTCCTGTTTGAATATACCAATACTAGTTATGTTTCCTGTAGTCACTTTTATGCTATCAAACAGTATGATAGAGATCAAACATTAGGGAACTAAGCTCAATTTTGTATAATAATTATGTTTTGGTAAGACAATATTAGTTTTTTACCATCAAAATAGCTATGGTTGTGCTACTAGTCTGGTTTCCCATGTGGAAGGCCAGTAGCAACAACATGATAATATGGATGTACTCTAAATCTTTGAAATAATACAAATCAACCTTACAAAAAAACAAAATATTTAGAGGCTAGTAGAGGTTCAACAGTTCCCCCTTTTTGCTCAAAGTTCACTTGGAGTTAACCTTTTGACCCCCAACGACTCTCTTGAAGATGGATGACTCCTGTATTTATGCTTGATCTTGTTTGATTTAACCTTTTGATGCATATTTTCCTTGTTTGTAGGCTTAGGCATGGTCCATAGAAGCGTTGTTTACTTGACATGACCTTTTCTTTTCTCATAAAAGGTGCCATATTGCCACTAACCCCCAATCTACCTCAAGATAAGTCGACCCTCTTTTGATAGTGAAATAATGCTTGAAAATGCGCTTTGAAGAAGGAATTTTAGGCGATTTTACTTAGAGATGACTTTTCTTGCCCAAGAGAGTGAAACAGACCTATTTCCTTGCCTTGGAGAACATGATATGTACCTCAAGGAGCAAAAAATACATTGTGAATTGTGAGACTTCCATGCAAAAGGATGAAAAGTTAAACCATGTCCAACGATGTTATTTATCAAATGCTTGTTGATCACTTGTATTTCAAGATCGATCCAAGCATATAGATATCTAGTATCACCATTTGTGGGACTGTGTAGAGGCGGATAATGTTGCTATAATACATTCCGACAGAGGAACAAGATGCCAATGTTTTAACAAATGCCTTGTCAAGAGGGAAGTTCGAGTTCCATAGGTGCAGGATAGGGGTGGTTGATAATCCCTTTCTTGCTGAGAGGGAGTGCTGAAAAATGCAACAAGAAATTCTCAACTTGATTTTGCCTTGATTAAATTGAGAAAATTCGAATTTCCACATCAGCAGACAACTTGGATGCATTTAACTTGTGTGACATGGATTGTGTCACCTAATTTACTCATTAAATTCGAGTTGGAGGATTTAGAGTTCAGTTAAGCATGTGTGATTGCTAATTTGTAGCAATCAAGGTCAAATATTTCAATTTGTTTTAAGTTAAACGTGTTCCAATTGTTGGAGGAACTAGTGAAAGGTCAGTTGTCCAGTGAGACTTTAGTCTAACTCAGTGATCATCATGTTAATTGATCAATCAACCCAAAATAACTAGTGCATTCAGATAATTCAAGTTCCCTGGCTGTGGTGGAGATTCCAAGGAACTGTAACATCAATTGTAGAATAGACTTGTGTCTACAGGTGTTGCATGCAATCAGATGATCAATCTTGGGAATTGCACAATCAATTTTAGGAATTTACTAAATAATAGGGGCCAAATTTCTAAAGGAATTGCGCAAGGAAATAGGGGCTCAAGTAGAGGCAGAAATTGACTAAGTTTGGGTTATATCTTCTGAGTGAGTAGAGAGATAAGCTATTCACTTGCAAGTTTTGCTCAATTGAGCAAAGAAATTGTAATACATCTATATTCATCAAATTAATGCAAGAAAACATAGGGGTTTTTAGCATATTTCTTTCCTCTGGAAAAATAATGTGTGCATTTGTGTTATTTCTCATTGCATGTTTGTGATTGATGTTCTAAATTGTGAATTGAATTCCATAGAGTAGTAAAGTAGGTTTGTGTCTTGTGATTTTGAATAAAGCTTCCTGAGCAATTGAAAATCTACACCATAATTTGTATAACTCCTGAGGATTGGGGTGGAGGAAATAATCCTAGAAAAGTCTTGGAAGAAATTTGAGGCTCCCTGTTGTGTAATGTTTTAGTTTTGGTTATGGAGTCCCTAAATCGAGGTGGAACCGTAGTGTCGTTGTGCATTGGTTGATTGTAGCATAGTTGAAGGGAGGAGATGGTAGAATATTGAGTTTCTGGAACAACTGGAGGCTGTGTTTAAATCCCTAAGTGATAGATCGCTCAGACTCTAGAATCTGGCTCAGGGTTGTAACAACCTCAGGTTAAAAGTTCCTGCAATAAAAGTTAATAAAGGTAAAATAATACCATGGACAAGGGACACTTATTACAAGCTAAATGTTGGGAAAAATATCCTAGTGGGAATCACTTGTTGTGTTTTATGGCTAAGGGGAAATTGGCAAGGGCAATGGATAAGGCTTTAGAAAGGAAAAAAGGTATTTTTGGCACATTATTTATGTAAATAATGGAAATTAAGAGAAAAGGAAGGTGAAAGGTCATAGATTGCATGTGAGGAGGAAAATGAAGGAAAATAATGGAAAATTGAAGAAATTAGAGGCCTCATCAATAAAAAGACCTCAGAGCATTAGTTGGTAGCTTTTGTCAATTCAGTTTTAGAGTTAGTCTCAGAGAAGAGAAAAAAACCAAGAGGAGAAAGAAAGAAAGAAAGCAAAGGAAGGACAAGAAAAGGAAGGAAAATCAAAGAAGGATAAGGAAAGTAAAGGAAGGTAAGGTTCAAGCTGTAGGAATTTACAGGGTAAGTTCCTCAGAAAGAATACCAAAAGGACACCGCTCACAACCAGATCTCAAATCAATACACCAGTATTTTTGACGTGGTTAAAACCCTCAGAGTGCAAGGAGGGAAACAGTCCACGGCCTGTCCCAACGTGGGTACAGACAATTTATTAATCAAAGAATGAAAATTTACATAAGCTTCTCTCATGCACGGATTACCCGAACAATGACCCTCCATGCGCTTTAAATAGAACTCATGGACCAATCGGGTGTCAAGCCACGGATCAAGTGTCGGTAATACCGAGGTGAGAGTGAACCGTCGGATCACTACATATCGTGACCGTCGGATTGTAAGTTACAAAATGTACAACGGTAAAGAAACACACTTTACCTAACTCTAACCTAACTCTATGCTAGACCAAGTTGAACTTAACTATATCCTATGTGTCGGAATATCCTAACATCCCCCCTTAAGAACAACTTGGGATAGGATTGAAGGATTTACAAATATGACACAATAGGAGAAGGAAGGAGGCACTAGAGCCTATCCCCCCTTAGTGACAACTTCCTGAACTCCAAGCATATATCGAAGTTTAGTGAACTTCGCCTCTGTGAGAGCCTTTGGGAAGATGTCTGCAACCTGATCATCCGTTGGACAATATTGCACTTCAAGAACATGGTCATGAATGAGCTTTCTGATGAAGTGCATGTGTAGTTCAATGTGTTTGCTGCGCTGATGCTGGACTGGATCTTTGCATAGCTGAATGGCACTTTGATTATCACACCAAAGTGTGGTTGGATGCTGCTGCTCAAAGCCAAATTCGGATAGGATCTGACGAAGCCACAAGGCTTCCTTACTAGCTTCCACGGCACCACGATACTCTGCTTCTGCTGACGAAAGAGAAATGGCAGCCTGTTTCTTACAAGCCCATGTAATAGGTCCTGAACCAAGAGTGAAGACATAACCGGCAGTAGACTTCCGATCATCAAGGTCACCAGCCCAATCAGAATCAGTGAAACCAACTAACAGAGGAGCTGCTTTGGCACTGTAATGAATCCCAAACTGTACTGTACCTCGAACATAACGAAGTATTCTTTTAGCTGCTTTCCAATGACTTTCACGGGGGTTTTGCATAAAACGAGCAACAAGGCCAACAGCAAAGGAAAGATCAGGACGAGTATGGGTTAAATACAAGAGTTTTCCGACAAGTTGACGGTATAAGGTAGCATCAACTTCAGGAGAAGTACAAGAGACTGAAAGTTTGACTCCAGACTGAAAGGGAGAAGGGGCTGGCTTACAGTCTTCCATGTGAAAATGACGAAGAATATCACAAGCATACTTGGACTGGGAAAGGAAAATACCTTCTTGGGATTGCAAGACTTGAAGACCGAGAAAATAGTGTAAGTGTCCTAAGTCTGTCATTTCAAATTTCTTTTTAAGGCTGGACTTCACATGGTTTATAAGGTTGGGATCACTACCAGTAAGAATAAGATCATCAACATAAAGAACAAGGATGATAAGAGAGTTGCCCACTTTCTTGGTGTAGACAGTATTGTCAGAATGACACCTAGAAAAGCCAGATTCTAAAAGAAAGCTATCCATTTTGGCATACCAAGCCCGAGGAGCTTGTTTGAGGCCATAAAGGGATTTCTTAAGTCGACAAACGAGGCTGGAGTCTGTTTGTATGAAGCCAATGGGTTGTTCCATATAGATTTCTTCCTGCAAGTCCCCATGCAAGAAGGCAGATTTAACATCCATTTGATGGACTTCCCATTTTAAAGAGGCAGCAAGGGAAAGAACAAGGCGGATAGAGTTCATTTTGGCAACTGGAGAGAAGGTTTCAGTGTAGTCAATGCCTTCAACCTGTGAAAAGCCCTTAGCAACTAGACGAGCCTTATGTTTATCAACTTTCCCATCTGGTCCATACTTGGTTCTGTAAACCCATTTGCATCTAACAAGTTTGCGTCCCTTTGGTAGAGGAACAAGATCCCATGTATCATTTGTCATCAATGAATGATATTCTTCATTCATAGCTGCTTCCCAATGTGGATGGCCTGAAGCTTCTGCAAAAGTGTCAGGATCATGATTTACTGGAGCTTGAGCCAGTAAAGAAGAGGCTCTTTCAAACTGAGAACGTGTACGTCGCTGATCTGTAGGATCACCGGCAAGATCACCTGCTGCATCCCGAGTAGCACGGACCCATCTTGGAAGTTGAGGATCCTGAGAAGGTGGGGGAGGATTATCATCCTCGCTTTCATCATCAGAAGAAGAAATGTTTTCAAAGATAGAAGAGATAGGAAGAGGTGGCACATCCGCCGGACTAGGCTCGCAGGCCGATTTATTTTCATCAAATTTTACATCTCTTCTAATGATAACATTTTTGGACTTAAATGGAATAAGTCTATAACCTTTTACATCTTCAGAATATCCAACAAAAGTACATTTCTCACTCTTAGGTTCTAAAGCTTTATGCTTTTCATCTGGAATATGGGCCCATGCTTCACTTCCAAACACACGAAAGTGACTTACATCTGGTTTAATGGAACTCCAAGCTTCTTCTGGAGTGATATTCTCTAGAACCTTAGTAGGAGTGCGATTGATTATATAATTTGCACAATTAATTGCTTCGGCCCAAAAACTAAGACTGAGTCCTTTAGATTGCAGCATACAATTAGCCATTTCCTTTAAGGTGCGATTTTTCCTTTCAGCTACACCATTTTGTTGTGGAGTGTATGGAACAGTATGTTGCATTTGAATTCCATTTTCGGTGCAAAAGTTGATGAATGCGTTTTTAACATATTCTCCACCATTATCAGTTCTTAGCTTAAGAATTTGATGTCCAGATTGTTTTTCAACAAATGCTTTGAAGGCCAAAAAAGTGCTAAATACTTCGCTCTTGAGTTTTAAGAAGTATACCCAAGTGCGTCTAGAGAAATCATCAATGAAAGTTAAGAAGTACTTGCAGCCAGAGAATGAAGCAACAGGGAGAGGACCACATAAATCACTGTGCACAAGCTGTAAAGGGGCTGAGGCGTGCCAAGAGGCACGTTTGTCAAAACTGTCCCGATGATGTTTTCCGAGTACACATCCGGAACAAACACCATCTTTGCAAGATACCATAGGAAGACCTGTCACCATATTTTCTTTACATAGATGCTGAAGGGAGCGATAGTTTAAGTGACCAAACCGCTCATGCCAAAGTTTGCTCACTTCATCATTATGAGCAACAAACACTGAGGGAAGATGGGATGACCCAAAGTTGTGAAACTTATACAACCTTTTGGAATCATCAGCAAGACCAGTAGCTAGAATCTGTTTAGGATCTTTTAGATCCTTGATTACAACATCATGAGGTGAAAATTCAACAATTTTACCTTCACCTGAATGAGTTATCTGATAGACAGATAGAAGGTTGCAGGATAAGTTTGGAACACATAATACATCATTGAACTGACCATTGTCTAGATGAACAGTTCCAGTCCCTACAACATTAAGAGATCTATCATCACCAACATATATATTTTTGGTGTTACAATCATTTAAAGAAGAAAACATGGCTTGGTTTTTGGCCATGTGACAAGAGGCTCCAGAATCAATGAGCCACTCATGAGAATGAGAAGAAGAAGAAGATACATTTAATGCATAACCAGACTGAGATGATTGACGATGACATGCAGAAAGTGCCGTTCCGGAAGTTGAAGTTGAAGTAGGCTCCAGATGGATGTTATGTTTCTTCATTGCGGCTTCCAAGGCTTCCATCTTCTTAAAGCATTTAGATTCTAAGTGGCCATCTCGATTACAAAAGTTACAATGTCTGTCAGTCCTCTTCCATTTGTTTTTATTGGTCTTGTCATTTTGCTGAAATGATCTTTCATCTTGAGGCTGAGTTGGTTTAGGACCATTCCTTTGAGGATAAGACTTCTTAGGATTCTTTGAATTTGGTTGCTGCTGGGCGGCTAACGCTTTCGAGGAAGAGTTTCCAAGATTAAGAAGACCAAGGTGTAAGAGTTTTTCTTGTTCTCTTATTAAGGAATCACAAAAGGAGTCAAAGGAAGGGGGTTTGTAGTCTTTGCCTTGACAAATGAAAGCTTCCCTTGTAGAATGGAAAGTGGAAACAAATACAGAGTAGGCTGGTCCCAACTTAGTAAGGATGGAATAAATAAGGTTACCATCTTCTTTCTTAACTTTAACACCTTCCAAGAGATATCTAAGGGTCTTGAATTTGGACAAGAAATCTTCAATGCAAGAAAAATTATTAGGATCCAAAGTAAGCAACTCATTCTCAAGTTGATGGGCTCTAATTTCATTTTTAATCCCAAAAACTTTAGCAAGTTTTTCTAATGCTTCATGAGGAGTTTCAATTTCTGCAATGTGGAATCTAAGATCAGGAGAAACAGACATTCCTATCAAACCACGTGCTTGATCTTGTCTATTTTCCCATTTTTCGGCCTTGTCTTCATCTTTGGGTTTCTTCTCTTGGTCTGTGGCTATTCTAAAGAGACCTTTACTTCTAAGTAAATCTCCCATGTAGGCTACCCATTGGAAGTAGTTAGTGCTGTCAAGAATGACTTGGCATGGACTTTCCATTTTTTGAAAAAAACCTGAAGCTGAAGATGCTAAAAGTAAGTGGTCCAATGGATAGATCTTGAAAAAATAGGCGATTTTAAAAAAAACGGCTCTGAAAAAGGCTTCCGGATGAAGAAGATATGGCTTTTTGAAAAAAAATTGTTGACGTTGCCGGCAAAGTGCGCGAATGTGCGGGAATGAAAAAATCCGCCCCCACAAAATGGAGACTTGAACCCAAGACCTCTACTCTCTTAAAAAGTCTTTGAACCAATTGATCTATACAAAATATTTGAGAGAGAGAGAGGGGGGGGGCCTCGATTTGCGTGCTTGCCTTGGGAATGCTCTTTTCCCCTACAAAACACAAAACACAAAACCCAACACGAATATGCAAAGAAAAACGAACCTTACGGCTCAAAGTTAGCTTTAGCCAAAAAACTAGAATTTTTAAAAAAAATCTCAAAGTTAGCTTTTAACCGAAAAACTAAATATTTTTCTCAATGTTTCTGATTTTCCAAGATCACACTAAGGTGCAGGGAAAAGAGCATACGCATGAGAAAAATCCTTTCTTTCTGTTTCTGATTTGCCCAGATCGCACAGAGTCGCAGGGCAAAGAGCATACGCAGAAATGAAAGGTATAGATCCGAGAAAAAAAAGGCTAAATAAACCGAAACCGAAATAAGCAGAGAGAAAATGACAGTAAACTGCAAAAAAAAACACTGTATACCTCCCGATCTGAAAAATGACGCAGCTAGGGCTACTGGAAACCTTTTCGCGTGAAACGAAAGGGGTTCCTCACTGAAACAGATGCTCCGAACGCAACAGAGCAGTCCTCTCGGCCCGAAACCAGTCAGAAACAGCAGATCTAGGAAACGACAGCAGCATGCAGTTCTACCGGCTTCAGATTTGGATCACCAACGGACGCGGCCCTCAAATAGCTCTGATACCATGTAGGAATTTACAGGGTAAGTTCCTCAGAAAGAATACCAAAAGGACACCGCTCACAACCAGATCTCAAATCAATACACCAGTATTTTTGACGTGGTTAAAACCCTCAGAGTGCAAGGAGGGAAACAGTCCACGGCCTGTCCCAACGTGGGTACAGACAATTTATTAATCAAAGAATGAAAATTTACATAAGCTTCTCTCATGCACGGATTACCCGAACAATGACCCTCCATGCGCTTTAAATAGAACTCATGGACCAATCGGGTGTCAAGCCACGGATCAAGTGTCGGTAATACCGAGGTGAGAGTGAACCGTCGGATCACTACATATCGTGACCGTCGGATTGTAAGTTACAAAATGTACAACGGTAAAGAAACACACTTTACCTAACTCTAACCTAACTCTATGCTAGACCAAGTTGAACTTAACTATATCCTATGTGTCGGAATATCCTAACACAAGCATCTTTAGCGGGAATACTTGCAGGTAACAGTTTGCATGTGTGATTTCCTAGCTGGTTTTGACATGCATGGTATGTGAAGAAATTTTGAGGTATCCAAGCTCGGTCCGATTTTGTGATCTCAGCACCGGTTTAAGTGTGATCCCGGTATGGTGAGGGTGGAGTTGGTTTAACCTATGGATTCCCTTGGTTGTTTATGGATTGGCTTATCCCATGAGATCCCACATTCATGCTTGGAATATGGCACGGGGATGATTGGATGAAAGAAAGATCTGGTTCAACCAATCTATGGTCGGGTGGAACGTGGAAGTCCCGAACCCGGTTGGTAATTGCCTATGGTTAATAAAAACTAAGTTTCTCTTGCTTTTGGTAAGGAAATGTACTGGTTATTATGTGGCTTTAATGGTTGTTCTCTTATTGTTATCTATCTGGTTATATGATGGTTATAAGCATGGTTTTATGACAGATCTCAGTCATGGCTCTATTCATGTTTTTACTTGTAACTGAATAAATAATGAATGCAATACCTAATTGATGTTATGACAACTAATGTGAGAAGGTAGAGACCCTTCTTATTAAACCTTAGATAAGTTTTCAGTCCCTTATGTTTAGACTTGCATTCATGGCCTTTACATATCTACCAAGTGTTTGATAAAATCTTCGTTCCAGTTGGGGATGGTCAGGTCAAATCCTGGTTCTAGTTTTTGATTTACAAGCATTTTCTTCATGACTTTTATGATTTCTAGAAGTTTCCTAGATTTCTGGGTAGAGGCTTAGCCCCAACCATGGAAAGTAGCCTTAATTCTCCCAGTCGTTGGCACAACATTGGCAGAAAAAGGCCACGGTCGCACTGATGCAAGCCTATGGGAGTGACTGGGAATGCATAGTCACATGGAGGTGTTGGCAAGGGAGTGAATGGGGCTTTAGGTCAAGGAAAAGGTGAGTTGCCTCAGGTTTTGGACACCTGGAGGGGCTAGGTTACTCCTAGAGGTCCTGTAGCACCTGAGGAAAGTCAGTAAGGTCTTGTTGTGTCTATTGGGTGTGGGTTATATTCTTTCCACGACTAGCCCCACGCGCTATCTAGGTAGGTGGGCAAACCTACCTATGGTTTTTTGCATGGGTTTTGCGTATGGTTTTGGGCATGATTGTTTTCTACCCATGGTATCTTGTAGATTTGGTCAAGGGAACTACTATTATGTTCTAATCCAGGGTTAATGGATTGGGGTTTATGGATGCTTCAACATGTATATATATGTATTGTAACATTGAAAGGAATATAATGAAAAATCAATCTTGTAGTTCTGTTTTTGGGATCGAAGGGAAAATCTTTGTGTATATCTGTTTTATGTTTTATCTTCTTTCCATTGTATATTTTCTGTTTTTAAGAATTCATTTGCTGGTAATTTCTGTACAGGGTTAAAACCTACATTTGGTATCAGAGTTGTTTCAGCTTCAAGGAGATGCCTTTGTTGATGGGTTTTGCTCGGGCCTGTGGTAGACCCTACTTAGTGGGATGTCTGCAGGATCAATTCTTGTGGTGAAAGAAGATGGCGAGCAGTGGAAAGATAAAGATTGAGAAATTTAATGGTCAGAGTTTTGAGTTGTGGAAACTCAAGATGGAGGATTTGCTAGTGGATAAAGATCAGTGGATCACGGTAGATTCGGGTAATAAACCAACGACAACATTAGATGAATACTGGACGAAGTTAGATCAGAAAGAAAATAACACAATACGGTTCTGTATCTCATATTCAGTATTGTTGAATGTATCAGGGGAAGCTACGGAGAAGGCTTTGTGGGACAAGTTAGGGACTTTGTACCAATCTAAGTCTCTGGTGAACAAACTATTCCTATGAAAAAAGTTGTATAACCTAAGGATGAAGGATGCAGACTCGGTGACAGAGCATATGAACACCTTTAATACTATGGTAAGTCAGTTGTTATCTATTGATATTAAAATTTCATATGAAGATAAGTGCATCAGTTTGTTGTCTTCTCTACCAGATTTTTGGGATAGTTTGGTTGTTGCAATAGGTAGCAATACAATTATACAACTACCTTGAAGTTTGATGAAATAGTCTCATCCTTGTTGTCAGAGGAGATGAGACGGAAAAATATGGAGGGACAAAATGGAGATGCCTTGTCTGTATGAGGACGGTCCCAGAATAGAAATAAAAATAAGTCCTCGAGTGGGAGATCTACAATATCTAGTGAAAGTAGGGATTTTTTTAAGTTGGAAAGGTGTATTGGGTTCATATTTGTAAGTGGTTAAATAATGTGGTTTTTAGAGGTATTTTCCAATATGTAGTCAAATTAAGGGTATTGTTTAATATGCCACAAATGCACATGATATGTCAGAGGTTCATTGATTGAAGCCCCCATGACACAGACACACACACACACATGTGGAGTGCCGACAACGGAAAGAGTTCCTTATTAGCAGTTATAAATAAAATATATAGACATGGATAGATTTGTAACCCACTACTATGAATGGAGGATCGTACAAGATTTTGTTTAAGTTCAATTGGAGGAAACTCAACAAACAAACAAAGAACATTTGTTGCTTTTATCCCATTTCTCTAACTCTACAAGGGAAATTGGTTCATTTAGGGTGTTTACACCCTTCTTCCCCACTTGAATCCAACCTGCATTTTCTATTGTATCCAATAGATTACCCTTTGATGAGTGGTCATTATTGTCTTCAAGTTCTTCCTTATCTACCTGATCTTCCCAAGAAGTTTCTTTTCCAACATTTTTCCTTTGGGATTCAAAGGGGGATCCAACTTTCACTAGGGTATGTTGTGCCCCAATTGTCGTTGAATATGGAGGGTCCTCATACACTTCTTCTTGACTATTTTTTGTTTCCTTCGGTCAATCTTCTTTGATTATAACTTCTTCCAGTTTTTCCTCAGCTTCTTTCTTACCCTATCTCTTCTTCTTTGTGCCATATAATGTTCGATATGAGCTCCTTCCCACCATTTGGGCCTCCGATTATTTTCTGGTCTCTGTTATTCTGTAACTACTTTGGGAAATTTTTTATTACATGCCCTATTTCATAACAAGCTCAACATCAAAATGAAACATTTTCATACTCAAACTTCTATACCCACACATATTTTGGAGTTGTCAATTTAATCTCAACAGGAAAACCCTTGTTGAAGTCTATCTCAACACATATACGATCATAAGTGGTTTTATAAAAAAAATCAGAGTCTAGATTGAGATAATAAAACTTCTTTAATGCATTACCAATGGAAGATAATTTTGGGAGGTTCCAAATATGTAGGGGAAGGTTTGGGAGCCTTACTCCAAAAGGAACCATGGAGATTGACACCATAACTAGATCAAAGGTGGGAGATCATGGCTGCATAAAAGGCTAGCACTGGCCCAAAACCAGGGCCCAGATTCACAAATATTCCACTTATCCTCAATATTATAAAAAACCACAATATAAAAACCCTAAGCCAAAGGGTAAATATTTAGATCATCAGTCAATCGTGGCCAAAACCCATTAAATCTGCAAACCAAAGCTTAATTTGCAAAAAAAAAACCATAGTTGAAGGAATCCTCTTCCAAAGTAACATTGAGGGCCAAAGCTTCTTGGACAACTGAAAGAACAAATCCATATTTCAACATGGCACTATATGAGACCATGGCTTGAGTTGTCATTCCTTCAATAGAAACAAATTTCTTCTTTCAATCACTAGAATTCACCATTGATCAATGAGATGCAAAAAACCTAGCCGCCACTCATAGACCTCCCTCTAATGCCAATAAGAAGCATGCCTTTTGTAAATATTGGATCAAACCAATTAACTATCACAAGGGCTTCAAATAGGAGGAAGGAATGAATTTACCTGGCCTAGTACCATTGGTTTTCAAGCTACTTTGTAAAGCCTTCTATGACATATAAATTCCAAGGGTAATTTGTAAATCTTTGATGTGATATAAAGACCTATATATGGCATATAGCTAAAGTGTTAGAATCTAAATCTTATTGGCAATTTTCTATGAAGTTTAGGCTTTGTACTTGGGCCTAAGTTCTTTACCATATGAGATTATTCTAATATTTAATTACCTAGTGAGGGGTGGTTTACCTAATGTGTTTTACTTGTGCATAAGTAGATAAAGAGCTTGTTAAGTTTTCTACTCTATATTACAAGGTGGAACAAAATGGGTGCCCTTGATAGACCATTTTATGGTTAGAGGTAATATGGTTTGGTTTTGCATGGTTTGGTCTCATCAGTTTTGGAGTATAATTTTCCATAGAAGCTATGTAAATTTTTCTTCGATAAAACGTTTTTAATTAATGAAATTCATAAATTCTCTTTTAGTGATTTTCCGTTATTATGTATGGATAGTATACATCCAAATAAATCATTATTTATAGCTTATATTAATTATTTGTGTTATCATTATTATAATGAGTATTTAGTTTTAAATTATTTTTGAAACTTCTATGATCCTTTTTTTAGTAAGTAGTTAATTTTATATTCCTATTTACATAAAAAATACTTAATCATAGAAGAGAGCCTACATATTACTCTATTTGAAAACTTATTTAGTATTGTTATGATTTGCTTTAAACAAAATTTGACAATATTAAATGTAGGTTCAAGCATATGACCATGTGGGAAATGATCTTGAAAGCATTCTTCAAAAAGAAAGGAATATAAGTGCACCATAAAATATATGATTTAGGAGTCAAGTATAAAAGCACATATGTTGTTCTTGTTGGATTTCCCATTTCTTTAGATTGCCATTGCATTTGCGTCCTATCACATTCATTCAATACTTTATTTTTGTGTTTTTTAATTATAGAAAAAAGCCACTTTAATATTCTTTGGATATCCATATTCAATTTTCTCTTCAATTCTTATAATCTCCTATACATATACATATATAAATTGAATTAATGTAACCATAATTTTGAACATCATGCCAAATAGTAAACTAAACCCTAGATAATCATCAACAGACTCATTTCATCCATGTCATGGATTTATAAAGAAATGAGTGGAGATGGATTTGATGTTTGTCCTTCGAAGACTAAAAATGGATTCATGTCATGCCCTCTCTATGGTGTTTGGTAAGTATATAGCTTGAATGCAATTTCATTTCATTTTCATTGTTGTCACGTCAAACATGGACTTTGTTGCACAGCAAGAAGGGAAAGGAAGAAATGATGAACTATGCAAGAAATTGCATTTACAAAGGTAAATGATCAAACCCCTAGTGTTTTTGCTCATTTTTTTTGTAAAAGTATATAAATAAAAGGAGAGAGAAAAAAATACTAGTGTAGTGCCTTAGATAACATCAATAACATCAATGATAGTGCCATACCTGGAGTCCAATTGGTCCAATCCAAGAAGGAAAGAGTTCTCCTAAAGCCCTCCACTCTTAATTACACAAGTTAGTAATACCTTCATATGCTTGTACAAGACTACAATTTTGGTGCACTTTGATTCCTTGTTTTTGGCAAAGCTAGTGTATGGAATAAGTTTCCTAATTTCTGCATGGTCGAATAAGTTTCCTAATTTCTGCATCGTCTTCCACATTTGAAGTTTTCTCCCTATTTATCCTAACTCATCTTCCATACGCTTGACATCCCTTTACACCACTTTCTAATCCTTGATATGGTATGAGGTGATAACTAATGCTTCCCTCGTGATTTTTTACTTAATATACCTCTCTTCTTAACCTCTTGAGTTGCGAATGATTTTTTGTGTTCCATGTAGATAGACAAAATACTAACCTAAGGAGAGTTAATGTCAACTAATCCACCAACATTGTAATTGAATACTTATCACCAATTATTTTATTTTTTTTTATAATATTCCAAAATTATTGTACACCATGTATTTAAGTTTAACACACATTACCAAACAATGAATTGGCCAAATGTAATTTGTCATACAATGTAATGTTTGTTAATAATGATATATATGAAACTATATACAAACCAATTGATTACTCATAAAACTTGTATTTATCGATATAAGCCTAATAAGCACCTAATAGAAATCTATACTAAGTGTTTGAGATTGTTTTTTTCTTTATGATTAGAAAATACAAAAAGTGATGGGTGAGGCTAGGTCCCTCCCCTAATGAAAATGTTTCAGTCCAGTCATCATCATGGATTAGTTGGAGTCAGTAAACCTAAGTGTTCACACTCAAATTTTCTGCCTACCTAAGCAGTTTTGCCTTGAGGGCTTCTTCAAACGCCTTGGCAATGGAGGCTCATAGAATTCCATTAATCGCTGGTTAATGGTGTTCTTGGAATTCCCGGACTCAACAGAAATATAGGTTTATTTTTATTCTTCATTTTGAATAGTCGAGTCCCATTTTCTGTTGGCCTCTCGGGCACAACCCCATTCCCTCTTCGCCTACCACTCGATTGCAGAGCGCTTATCAGAGCCTTCAAAGCACGACTTTTGATTGCAGAGCGCTTATCAGAGCCTTCAAAGCACGACTTGGGGAACTTTTATTCACTAACAGAATTTCTCCCACCTCAGCTGGTGTCATACAACCTCCTGCCTGAAAAGCCTCTTCAACCTCACAGAAAAGATTATGTTCTTTCATACCCAAATAATTGTCTGCCAAGATTTTGAAAGCAGAAAAGGTGCAGTGAGGAAAGTAAATATGCATATCCATTCTCCCAGGTCTCAAAAGGGCGGGATCCAATCTATTTTTATTATTTGTTGTAAACACTATAATTTTCTCCTCACCACAGCTCGACCAAAGCCCATCAATCAAATTCAGCATCCCAGAAACTGTAACTCTGCCACTCTCGTGTCCATCATCATCATTATCACCATGGCCCTGATGTCTCTGTTCTTCATTGTTCACACCGCTGTGCCTTGGCAGATCCAAAGAAGAATCAATATCCTCAATCACAATAATAGATTTATTGCTTGTCTGCATCAAAAGCATTCTGAGCTCCCAATTATCATTCACCTTCGTCAATTCCAGGTCATAGATATCGTAATGCAAGTAATTAGCCATGGCTGCAACCATGCTGGATTTCCCGGTACCAGGAGGCCCATAGAGCAAATAACCGCGCTTCCAAGCCCGGCCCAACCTGTGATAGTAATTCTTACCGCGAACAAAAGCATCAAGATCCATCTTAATCTTATTCTTCAGATCTGATTCCATTGCAATGGTATCGAAAGTTGCAGGATGCTTGAAAGGTACAGAAGTCCAATCAGGATGCCTGAAAGCCAGAGAAGTCCACTGCTGCCTCCCAAATTTCTGGCCGTTCGTATAGAGCTTGAGCTCTCTCTTCCTGTGATCAACTTCCTCTGCAACAGCCTGAACATGCTCCAAATAAGGTCTCACAACAGCAGCCTTGTCCCTCTTGTGGATTTTCAAAATATAACTCCTGGTTGCATCACCCTCACCGTCCTTCTTCTTCACCTCATGTATCCACCACAACCTGGCACCTAAAAACACGTCCTCCACACTCTGACCTGCCTCTAATGAAACAAACATATCTTTGGAATTGTTAGCACTATACAAATTAGCACAATGAGTATCCACAACACCTGCCAGGGTACTGACATAGGTACTAACCTTATTATATAATCCATTCTCTTGGACCCCATCATAGCCATAGTGCTGAGGAATCCTGAAAAACTTGTAAGCTTTCCATTTCTCCTGCCATGATTCCAGCCATCTTCTCACCATTTCCAGCAGCTGGGGAGGGACCAAGTTCCAAAAGACTAGTATGATCCCCATTAAGGACCAAAATTGGGTAAGGGAATCCATTGGCAAATTCAAATCTCAAACAGACAGAAGAGAATCCAGCTTTCTAATAGATTGGCTTAAGATCCCACGATTTCGTGACAATGGGTGTCATCAAGGCAATTCAATCTTGCAGCTACGGCTTCTGTAAAAAAAAATTGCCCTATTTTCTAAAAAGGGTATTGTCCGATATCAATTCTTTCAAATTTTATACTGAAACTCTGTTCAGAACACCGTCAAGAAAAAGGGGCGTACGCATTGTGGGCCGAAGAGCACCGTTCTTTGGTGTGAAGAATTTGATAAAGATCGTGACGTCTCCGTGTGTAGGTGTGTAATGTGTCGTGGGAGCGCGTATATATTTGCACTGTCAAAGGATGCGGGGACCTTTCTAACAGTAAAATCAATCCTTCGAAGTTTCTAGGGTGTTCGGCTGATGTCAATTCGATGGCGCTTCTTCCAGAGATTAACCTCTTCGTTTCTTTTTGAAACGGAAGTTACCTCTACATTGAATTTCCCAGAGCATCAGTAATTTTAGAAAATTATAGGATTTATGATTTAAAAGTTTCTATATTAATTTATTTTAATATAATAAATTGGAATATATAATTCTTATAATGTATATATATATACAATTTTAATAAAATATATTAATAGTAAAATATAGAATAGAGTGTTTTGATAAAGATTATTGATTCAAAATCTTATAGTTTAAAATATTCCATTATATTAAGAATTAGTGTTCTGGCCAATATAATTTCAGATAATTTTGGGAAAAAAAATCACACAAATTACAAACAAATTAACTAAAAACAATAAAATATATAAATAAAAAATATATTAAAATTTTATTTTTTAAAATGCATTATTAATTACATTTAATTTATTCAACATCTTTAGTTGTGAATGGAAAAGAAATTATATATATATATATATAATTATATGTAGTTATTTAATTTTATAATATTTTATGTAGTTATTTAATTTTATGATATTTTTTATTATATTGATATATATTTTGAAATAGAGTTTTTAGAATTTTAATTTATTTATTAATAATTAGGGGAGTTATATAAATTAAAAGGATGGTTAGTAGTTATACACATCAATCCATAATAAATACTAAAAACATTTATTTCATGATATATCTCACTTTGTTAAAACCAACCTATATCCATCTTTAATTCGGACTCCCAAGGACTAAGAGGAGTCAAATTTATTTTCACTCTAAAATAGGTTTGCATCTCAAGAGATTTGATCACTCTGTAGAAAAACCTGTTGATTCACAAGTTAATGCAATTTGCTAAAGCAAGAGACAAGAATCTACTTCTACTCTTTATATCAGAAGCCCATAAAGATCGAGCAAACAATAATCAATAGAGGAAGAGAGTCAAAGACACATAACACAATAAATATTCGGGGAAAGACACAACTCAAAACCCCACTATCTGTTTTGCATTAATCCGGAAAATCGAGATGAAATTACAATGCTTATTTTGTCTAGAACAATCCCAGCACTCAACAAATTCAATCTCCAACTCATAAGCAAGCTCAAGGCCAAATCTTAGCCTCTTCACAAGCTCTCCAAGTCTCTATTCCAATGTGTAATTCCTATGGAGAATAGCTTGTATTTAAAGGGAAATAAAGCCTCTAAAAACAGCGCAATCCCCCAAGGATTAGTTCATGATTGCATGCACTATCAGTGCAACTCAGAAAAATCTAAAACAAATAGTACATTGTCCCTGCACTCTACTCTCAACTAGGTCTTTCTCAGAATTGACATGCATGAGTTTCTGATGGTGGAATCTTCAGCTAACTAGAGTAGCACCAACTAGGTCACTAGTGTCCCAACTAACTGTTTACTCACTATTAGTTCTTGACAATAAATTGAGTTAACTAATTACAACTCATTCATAACTCATCATGAACTCCTATAAGTTAGGGAGAACATATACATGTCTTCTAAAAGACTTCCAATTTGAATTTCATAAACTAATTAAGTTAATTAAACTTAATTAATTATTTTCAAATTTCTATGAGAAAAGAATTCTATTTTAATTCGCAGTTTAATTCAAAGACAAATTAAATTGGAATTTCTTGTTGCCATTTCTCAACACTCCCTCTCAACAAGAAATGGATTATCCACTACCATGATCTTGTCTCTGTGAAACTCGAATTTACATCTTGGCAATGCCTTTGTCAAGATGTCAGCATCTTGCTCCTTCATGGGAATGTAATCTAACAACATGATTTTCCACAATACACAATCTCTGAGATGATGATACTGGATATCTATATGCTTGGACCGATCATGAAAAACTGGATTTTCAGATAGTTTGATACAACTCTGATTATCACAATAAATCGCTGTTGGATCCATCTGTTTACCAAACAAACCAACCAGGATCTTCCTCATCCAGATAGCCTCACATGCTGCTTGACTTGCAGCCATATACTCTGCCTCTGCTGAACTGAGTGCAACCGATCTCCGTTTCTTGTTGTACCAAGAAACTACAGCTGACCCAATACTAAAGATCCCTCCTGATGTGCTCTTCCTGTGATCCGGATCTTGGGGGGAGGTCCCCAAGATCTAAAAGATTGAAATGGATCTTGTGGGTGAGGGCCCCAAGATCTGAAGAATTGCAACGCTAGAAATAAAATGACAGAACACACAGTAAATAAAACCACATCAATTTTTATGCGGTATGGGTGTTATGCATTATGATTATGTTGTCATGTTACTATGATATCATGTGGTTATGTTATCCTGATGTTATGATGTCATGTGGGTTGGTACTCAGGGGGATGATCATTGTAAGTACCATAATAAGCTATGTTATAAATCTCCACTATTCGGTATGTTATCATGTTGTTATGATTTTATTTTTTTAGTAGATATTTCATTGTAAATACTGCATCGAGTTGTGTTATAAAGCTCCATTAGAAGTATGTCTTATTTCAGCAGGTTGTTGAGGTATATGTGTGATTGAACACCAAAGGACAATGTCCCCCAAGGAGGAGGGTTTTGTAACAGCCCTGGTGAAAATTCCATGTAATAAAAGTCAAAAACAATAACCACGGTTGATGGGACACTTATTCCAAGTTGGATATTGGGCAAGACATCCTAGGGGGTGTTCGTTTGGTTGTTTATGGCTAAGAAAACTGGCAAAGGCAATGGCTAAGGCTTTAGAAAGGAAAAATAGCATTTTTGGCACAATTATTTATCAAAATAATGGAAATTGGGAGAAAAGGGAGATGAAAGGTCACAGGTTGCATGTGAGGAGGAAAATGAAGGAAAGTGATGGAAAATGAAGAAAATAGAGGCCTCATCCATAAAAAGGCTTATGAGGATCAGTTGGTAACTTTTTCTCAGTTTAGTTTTGGATCTCTCTCTCTCTCTCACTCTTGGACATTTAGAGTTTCTTGGAGCACTTTGGCATTGGAGCAAGAAAGGAAAATAAAGCAAGAGAAAGAAAATATCAAGTAGGGAAAGACATGATCAAGTAACTACAACAGGCTTCATTGCAGGTATCAACTTGCATGTGTATTTTCCTTGCTAGATTTAGCATGCATGGGATTGCATGTGGTTCTTTTCTACCATGGCATGGATTTTTCCAGGTGTGAAAGTATTTTTCAGCCTAGCCTTGCCATTTCCTCATAGCTTTGATGAGATCGGTTCTCTCATTCGGTTTATGTGGGATGGTTGGATTGGATTCGAAGATGAGTGGGGTGGATCTACAAATTGACAAACACATGGCCTTAGTGGTCCCCGAACCTAACTAAGGATCACGAAGCCAGCCTAGTAACCCCTAAACTAGATTGTGGGTTGTGATAAGGCCAGATTGTGTGCCTTGATGGGCCTAGGAATCCTTGTCGATGAATGATGGGATATACAGTAAAGCCAAGAGGTGGATTTTCTCTCCATTGGGCCTAGTGGTCCCAGGATGGGATGCACGATAAAGCCTGGAGAGTATGTCTCGGTGTAGGGCCTAGTGATCCCTGGATCAGACTATGGATGCACGATAAAGCCTGAGAGACTAGGAGGCACTCAAATTCCTCATGGTGTAGGTGGAGAACTCCAATGGAATCCATGTTGATTGGTGTTTTGGTGTGTTCTATGAGTCCCACATTCATGCTTGGAATATGACATGGGGGTGATTGGCTGAAGAGAGACTTGGCTCAGCTAATCTATGGTCGGGTGGAATGTGGTAGTCCCATCTCCGGTTGGTTCATTGCATTCATTAAAGAGAAATTCATTCCCTCAATTTTCATGTGTAAATGTATTGATGTATATGTAAATATTCAAATCATCAATCAAGAGTGGTTTCAATGTATCAGAAATCCACTTGTGGAGAGCGTTCAATCGCGGCCAAAACCCATTAAATCTGCAAACCAAACCTTAATCTGTAAAAAAAAAAAACATAGTTGAGGGAATCCTCTTTCAAAATGACATTGAGGGCCAAATCTTCTTGGACAACCAAAAGAACGGATCCATATTTCAGCATCGCACTGTACAAGACCGTAGTTTGAGTTTCCATTCCTTCAATAGAAACACATTTCTTCTCTGGATCACTAGAATTCACCATTGATCAATGAGATGCAAAAAACCTAACTCCACTCATTAGACCTCCCTCTAATGCCAATAAGAAGCATGCCTTTTGGAAATATTGGATCAAACCAATTAACTATCACAAGGGCTTCAAATAGGAGGAGGGAATGAATTTACCTGTCCTAGTACCATTGGTTTTCAAGTTGCCTTGTAAAACTTTTTATGACATATAAATCCCAAGGGTTATTTATCAAGCCTCGATGTGATATAAGGACCTATATATGGCATATAGCTAAAGTGTTAGACTCTAAATCTTATTGGCAATTTTCTATGAAGTTTAGGCTTTGTACTTGGGCCTAAGTTCTCTACCATATGAGATTATTCTAATATTTAATTACCTAGTGAGAGGTGGTTTATCTAATGTGTTTTTCTTGTGCATAGGTAGATAAAGAGCTTGTTAAGGTTTCTACTCTCTATTACAAGGTGGGACAAAACGGGTGCCCTTGATAGACCATTTTATGGTTAAAGGTAATATGGTTTGGTTTTGCATGGTTTCATCTCATCAATTTTGGAGTATAATTTTCCATAGAAGCTATGTAAATTTTTTCTTTGATCAAGTGTTTTTAATTAATGAAATGCATAAATTCTCTTTTAGTGATTTTCCATTGTTATGTATGGATAATATACATCCAAATAAATCATTATTTATTGCTTATATTAATTATTTGTGTTATCATTATTATAATGAGTATTTAGTTTTAAAATATTTTCGAAACTTCTATGATAATATTTTAGTAAATTGGTTAATTTTATATTCCTATTTACATAAAAAAAAATACTTAATCTCTATGCAATAGGTTCTCTAAAAGAGAGCCTACTTATACTCTATTTGAAAACTTATCTAATATTGTTATGATTTGCTTTAAACAAAATTTGAGAATATTAAATGTAGCTTCAAGCATATGACCATGTGGGAAATGATCTTGAAAGCATTCTTCAAAATAAAGGAATATAAGTGCACCATAAAAGATATGATTTAGGAGTCAATAATAAAGTCACATATGTAGTTCTTGTTTGATTGCCCATTTCCTTATATTTCCATTGCATTTTCATCCCATCACATTCATTCAATACTTTATTTTTGTGTTTTTTAATTATAGAAAAAGCCACTTTAATATTCTTTGGATATCCATATTCAATTTTCTCTTCAATTCTTATAATCTCCTATACATATACATATATAAATTGAATTAATGTAACCATAATTTTGAACATCATGCCAAATAGTAAACTAAACTCTAGATAACCATCAACATAATCATTTAATCCATGTCATGGATTTATAAAGAAATGAGTGGAGATGGATTTGATGTTTGTCCTTCAAAGACTAAAATCGGTTTCATGTCATGTCCTCTCTATGGTGGTTGGTAAGTAGATAGCTTGAATGCAATTTCACCTCTTATTTTATTTCATTTCATTTTCATTGTTGTCACGTTAAACATGGACTTTGTTGCACAACAAGAAGGGGAAGGAAGAAATGATGAACTATGCAAGAAATTGGATTTACAAAACTAAATGATCAAACCCCTAATGTTTTTGCTGATTTTTTTTGTAAATGTATATAAATAAAAGGAGAGAGGAAAAAAAAAAAACTAGTGTAGTGCCCTAGAGAACATCAATAAGAGTATCATACTTGGAGTCTAGTTGGTCCAATCACTGAAGGAAAGAGTTCTCCCAATGCCCTCCACTCTTAATTACACAATTTAGTAATACCTCCATATGTTTGTACAAGACTACAATTTTGGTGCACTTTGATTTCTTGCTTTTGGAAAAGCTAGTATATGGAATACATTTCCTAATTTCTACATCTTCCTCAACATTTGAAGTTATCTCCCTCTTTATCCTACCTTTATCTTCCATACCCTTGACATCCCTTTACACCACCTTCTAATCCTTGATATGGTATGACGTGATAACTAATGCTTCCCTCGTGATTTTTTTACTTAGTGTAACTCTCTTCTTAACCTCTTGAGTTGCAAATGATTTTTTGTGTTCCATGTAGGCAGAAAAAATACTAACCTAAGGAGAGGTAGTGTCACTAATCCACCAACATTCTAATTGAATACTTATCACCAAATTTATTTTTATAATTTGCCAAAATTATTGTACATTATGTATTTAAGTTTAACACACATTGCCAAACAATGAATTGGCCAAATGTAATTTGTCATACAATGTAATGTTTGTTAATGATAATATATATGAAACTATATACAAACCAACTGATTACTCATATAACTTGTATGTGTCAATATAAGCATAATGAGTACAAAATGGAAATCTATACAAGTGTGTGAGATTGTTTTTTTCTTTATGATTAGCAAATGCAAAAAATCATGGGCGAGACTAGGAATAGCCCTCTCCTCATGAAAATGTTTGAGTCCAACCCATCATCACGGATCAATTGGTCCTTGAAACTCTTTTTTTCTGAAAATACTTTAATTTAGGGCATCAAGGATTGAAAGTCTTACTAGTCAATCTAGTTTGTTTATTTGACCTACACATAACAAAAATACGATTTTAGGAAAAACACATTTTATATATCGCTTGTTGTGAAAATTGACATAAAAAAAATGACATAAATGCAATGAATAACAAAAAGAAAGATTCACAATTAGTACCTAATAATTGAATCAATGAACAAGGTTACATCTATGGTCATCCAATAAACCTAAAGGGTTATGGATAACGACTAGTTAAATCCAAACAAATGCTTCTATCAACATACCTGCATGATAACATCATTATAGATATTAACAAAAATAAAACATAATTATATTGTCAATGCAATGTTATGAGTGAGAGAATAAATAAGTTTGAAATCACAAAATAATATGGTTCTTTTGTGTGTTTTATCATGAGAGAAAAAGTATGAACCCTGATATCATAGATATTTTCAATGACATTGAGTTAATTATCACTTTTATTAAATATATTTAAATTAATTAAAATTAATATATATTAAAATATTTATCATCTTGAAAATTATTTTTAATAAGTTAAGTTTTAGTGAGTGTTTTTTAATAAATCACCAATAAATGTAACTATATGAAGTTTTTCAAAACTTTAAATTTTATAAAATTAAAAAATTTTGATTTTATAAAATTAAAAAAATTTAATTTTATAAAATTATATTTAGAAATTTAGATTTCATAAAATTATATTTTTTATATCGTTGTATTGACCTTCCACCCTGAAAAATCTAACTTGCTTTAGGTGCCATATGTGGACTAAATGGAAGTGCCTACTGGATTTTCATAAAAGAAAAGGTCAAAGTCCAAAGTAAACAATCATGCTTTCAATGCCAGGACAAATGGTATAGAATAAGAAAATTAATTCACAAAAAGTCAAAGTCCAAAGTAAATAATCAACCTTAGTGAGCTTGTTTTCTTTAACAAGCCAATCGTCAAATTGTGGAATCAGTAAACCGTAAGTGTTCACACTCAAATTTTCTGGCTACCTAAGCAGTTTTGCGTTAAAGACTTCTTCAAAGGCCTTGGCAATGGAGGCTCATACAATTTCATTAATCGCTGCTTAATGGAGTTCGTGGAATTGCCGGACTCAACAGAAATACAGGTTTATTTTTATTCTTCATTTTGAATAGTCGAGTCCCATTTTCTGTTGGACTCTCGGCCACAACCCCATTCCCTCTTCGCCTACCACTCAATTGCAGAGCGCTTATCAGAGCCACAACCCCATTCCCTCTTCGCGTGTAGGTGTGGAATGTGTCGTGGGAGCGCGTATATATTTGCACAGTCAAAGGATGCGGGGACCCTGTTCAACCCTGCATTAAACCGTAAAATCACCGATTGCAGATTCACCTAACATACTTAGGTGGCTGTTTGGACCCACCTTTCTGTCTCCATTTATATTCACTATGGAAGGTTGATATTCACGATCGGAATTGTTTATCTCGTGCTTATTCTGTCGACGTTTCAAACCCCAAAGGGGTCTATCAGGACTAAATCAAAAAAAAATATGAATGAAAGCTTATTGAGAGAAGAGTTCTTCCGACTCGGGTATAAATAAACCTAGATCCCTAATTTTTATAAAGAAGCCGACATTTATATATATGATTTCTTATTTATAATTATTTTATTTTTATTTTTATATTTTTATATATTTATTATTATTTTATTTTTATAATAGTTTTATAAAAAAAATTAATTAATTAATTATTTATTCTCATTGTTTTACCTTGAACCTAAAAATATTTTAATTGATATGTTTGATTTTTAATTTATTTATTTTATAATTCCTTTTTATTGTTTTTATTTTTATTTAATTAATTTAAATTAATTAATTAATTTAATTTTAATTAATTCTATACAAATTTCTTTTTTATTAATTATATTTATTGTTATTTACCAATTTCTCATTGTTAGTCATATTTAGCTCTAATTTTTTAATTAATCAATCAATTAATTAATTAATTAATTTAATTAATAATTTTATAATTTTAATTTTATTTATTTATTTATTAATCAAATGTTAGTCTTTGGTTATTATTAATTGTTTTAGTTTATAAATTGACTAACTTTATTAAATTTTATTTAAAACTAATTAAAATTAATATAATTAAATAATTAAATTAAATTAATTAATTTTGATTTAATTAATCTAATTAAATTTAATTAAAATTAATTAAGTAATAAATTTATAATTCTTCTTATTGTTTTTATTTTTATTTAATTAATTAATTTAAATTTAATTGATTAATTACTTAATTTTTATTTTTATTATTGTTATTTATCATTTTTATTATTTAATTTATAAAGCCCTAATTGTCTAATTAATCAATTTAAAATTAATTTAATTTAATTAATTTTGATTTAATTAATTAAATTTAATAAAATTAATTCATTAAATTATTATTATGAAAACCCCTGATACTATGTTTCTAAAGACCAGGAGGGGTTTATTTGTCCGATCAGGGGAAGCCAATTTCCACTAATTTCACTCTCATTGTCCCTGTTGAGGTTCTGAGCAAATTTCATAATTTCGATAGCCTCTCTAATTTTTCTTTTATGATAACTATCCTCTCTTGCAATTTCCAAACACACATGATGTTTGGTATTGGACGAGTGTTCTGCAAAGGCTAATGTACGGGATCTCTCATTCTTTATATCAGCCGCGTGTAGCATTCTATGTTGTAATAGTTTTTTTGTTATATTTATAAGGCCTTAGGCTATATTAATATTTGTAATGTGGTTGTAGTAGTAAAATACAAATAATCCCACTCTTTGTGTGCTTGTTCAGTTTGTGTCGATATTACAACTCACAAGATAGGGTAAGAATATTTCACTCTCTCTCAACCATAAATAAAATATTCCAAGGTTCATATGAAATAACATAACTTTCTATCAACTTTAAAAAAATGATAAAAATAATTAAAAGCAAAAATATATATATAAATATAAATGAAATATTTTCTAATAAAAAATAATGTCGCCTATAATTAAAAATAAAAATGAATATACCTATTTGATTATTTTAAATTACATTACAACTTAGAAGATGTAAAAATATTTCACTCCCACACTCAACTATAAATAAAATATTTAGATATTAATGTGAAATAATATCTAACTGAACAACTAGTGATGTTCTGCGTCACTAACTGAACAGCTAATGATCTCCTTTGCAAGGTCATTGTGTATATATATATATATATATAAATTTAGTTTCCCCCTGCCCAAACTCTTACTGCAACACATCTTTGGCAACTGATGAAAAAGACGTGACCTCATGATTATTGTAGCAGAATTTCGATGGTCGGAGTCTAAGGCCTACCAAATTGTGCCTCACTATGCTCCTAATAGCTGTCCGTGGTTGCGCAGAGGTTGTGAGAATCATGAATGGGAAGTTGAATTTTAAAACCAATGCCCATTTAGCGCATGTATGATTGATTCCACGCATTTTCGGTCAAATATTTTAGAAATCCCATGTTTAAAATAATTTTATATTTAGTGTGTGCTTTATAGAGTAATTCTTTCTGTAATTTAATATTGCCTCAATCCTATTAAGCAATCCTAATAAATTGATGTTTTTTAAGACATGATTTGATTTGACATGATCAATAATTACTTTTGAATTACCAAAAATTTGCAGCGCTTGAATGTTGAGAAAATCACGTATGGCAAGAAGACCAAATAATGCCATAACCTCTGCTTTATTATTGGATCCAACACCATCGTTCCAATAAATTTCAATCTGCTGCCCTTCTACAGGAATGATATAAACTCCACATGCACAGTAGCCATGTTGAGCAGCCCCATCAAAATAGGCACGCGGGACACCTATTGGTTCCATTGATAGAGCCTTCCTCCCACTTCTATCCCGAATATGTTTGGAAAGATTCAGTGCGTTGTATTGGAAAAGGATTGATTCAAAAACTGTATAATGATTTTCCATTTTTGAGTTAAATATAGCTGCATTCCTCCATTTCCAAATGGCCCATATGGACAACAAAGGAATGGGTCTCCAGACAATATTCATGTCGCCCCACCATATAAATGCTTCTAATATGGAGGGAAAAGTGATTCTGTTAAGGCCGAAGTGGATAGCCAAATTCTGCCAAATCAACTGTGATTGGGGATAGAATAGAAAAATATGTAGGTTGTTCTCTGAATTTGATCTACAAAGGGGACAAATGGCAGGCCCACTCCAATTCCTTTTTTGGAGATTTTCCCATGTAAGATTCCTGTTGTGGAAGACTAACCAGGCAAATAATATGATCTTAAGGGGGCAGCTTGTTTTCCATAATGAGATTGGGAAAACGTGAGTCATCATTTCAGATTCTGAGAGAATGAGAAGTTGATAGATGTGCTTAACATATGCAGAAGATCTTCCACCAAGCCCCTTCCATATAAGAATGTCCTCATCCTCGGTACAAAATTCACTTCTTATAAATAACCTAATTTTATTTTAATCATATTGATGAATTTACAATAATATTATTTTATTATATTATTATTAATTTTAAATTAAATTACATAATAACAGTGTAACTAACTAGTAAAAGTGAGATGAAGATAAAATTGATTTTAAAAATAAATTTCATACCTATTCACTTCTTATGACTAATCTTATTTTATTTTAATAACAGTGATGACTTTATTTGCATTAGAAATAATAATTAATAATATTATTTTATTTATTATTAATTTAAAATTAAATAATAATAATTTGACTAACCAGTAGAAGTGAGATAAAGATAAAATGGAAGTGGAAAAAATATAAATTATTTTATCTTGATAGTTAAAACATTATTAGCATATATTTATTTCCATTAAATGTAAAAAAGTAATTGAGGAGCATATCTAGAATTTGTTTTGTGTAGGTAACATGATAGTTCGGAGTTAAGTGGGTTGACCAAAATAGCTAACTTGATAACATACACGTAAGTCTTCATTGAGGAACATGTGCACTTGATAGTTTTGAATTTGGGTCTCACCTCTTCTTTAATATATTGAGGAAATTATTAAATCATTTAATTCATTCACAAATGAAAGAGGCCTTAAAATTTAAACCTAACCCCTAACTGTGTGTTCGGAATGAAATTCTCTAGTCTTTATGGGTGCTACGCTACGACTCTTGTTGAGGACTTTGATATTACATTCTGGGTCAGAATGTTCTTTTTCATATTTGTTGTTTTAAGACTTGGTTTTTTTTTTTTTTTTTTTTTTTCTTCTTCGAAGAAAAAAGCCGAGCTTTTCTATTAGTTAAAATAAAAGAGCTACAAAACGAATGAGTGAACATTCAACAAAGATTGCTTGTGCCATAGAGATATTTAAATCTCCTCTGTGGTGTCTTGTGATCATGTCTTTCAACAAGAGACTAAAGTAGGTCTCCTGACCGCGGCCTGTACAGCCATATCAAAAAATAATAGTCAAACTGTCTCAAAGTATCTGGGCCTCCTTTTATCAGGAAAACAGCCCAATGTATAATATCAAAATAACAACAAAAAACAAACTGTCTCTCCTGCTTCAGGAGCATTTCCAAGCATGTTCAGAAAAACAGAAAGGAAGATGTAATTTATGAGTATGGTGGAAGATCCGACACACGGATCTGATCCCGAACCTGCTCCGTTATCCTCCACGAACCCAGAATCTGCTGTAAACCTGCTTTAGAATACCTGTCTGCTTCTTCATTTTTATCCCTGTAAATATGATCAATGGAGAAAACATTAAAATGAAGCTTTAAGTTTTGGATTTCTTCTAACAGAGGCATCAACATATAATTACTGCATCTAAATTTCCCATTGACCCAGTTTACAACATTTGCAGAGTCTCCAAAAATCTGAACTGTGAGGACGCTTCTATGAATGAGCCAGCAAAGGAGAAGTTTTAAGGCTGATAATTCAGCGAAATTGTTTGTGCCCATCCCAAGACCCACTGAGGCTTTTAATGAATGTGAAGGACTTAGATGGATTATAATGCCGGCTCCAGTGGTGTTGTTTTGAGCTGCCCCGTCAAAGAAGGCCCAGGGGATGCCTTCTCTGATGACAAATTCCTTTCGCTGATTTGAAGTTGAAGGATTCTCCGGCTCAGGAATGCTAGCTAGTATAGCTGAGGCTTGAATTGCAATGACATCCGCTGGGGTGACATTTTCTTTAAAAATGCATCTATTCCGGGCAATCCAAATACCCCAACAGAGAATAGGAGGAAGGTTCCTCAGGTTTTTCTCAGGATAGTGGGACCACCAGAATTCCCACGCTGCAGATAGATCATCCCCTTCCCATCTCGCGGTAATGTTTAAAAGTTTTTTTGTTTCCTCCCAAACTTGTCTAGTGAAAGAACAGCTCAAAAAAAGATGAGGAATGGATTCAGATTCAACCAGGCATAGTGGGCATCTACTCGGCCCCTGCTTGAAGCGAGCTTGTAGAATTTCCCAAGTAGGGATTTTGTTTTTTAAGGCGCACCAGAGAAAGATTCTGGCCTTTTTGGGGCATTTCAGCTTAAACAGAGGTTTCGCCCACCAAACCGGGGGGTCCCAACCCTTTCTTTTCATCAGGAAGTTATAACCAGCCTTAGGGGAGTATCGACCAGTCTCTGCATGTGCCCAAACCAGTGAATCTGGAGAGTCCTTTATCCTGACATTTGAACGATTTAGTTCCTGGATGAATCCCCGCCACTCAGCTCTCCAAATGGGATCGATGTCCAAGTCCTCTTCTGATCTCCAAGCCTGTCCCCAGATGGATGATAACTCCATGTTTGCTATCTGATTTAAATATTTGATTCCTTTTGCGTCAAGATGTGCAATCAGACCAGGAGATAATGCAAACAGGTCATTGCACCCTACCCAAGGGTCCTTGCCAATCCGCAGATTTTCTCCGTTCCCCACTTGCCATGCTAAGCCTTGTTCTATAATTTTAAACGCCTCAGTGGTTGCCTTCCAAATGACCGAGCAATTTCTTCCTTTCTTGTTTGGATTTCTGATCCAGTCTTCAAGCGGTACTGGATCAATGTATTTCCTTTTGACTACTCTAGTCCAAAGGTTCTCCGCCTTAACAATTCGCCAGCCTGATTTTGCCGCCAAAGATTGGCAAAAATCCACGAGCTGCTTTACTCCCCACCCTCCCCACTCCTTTGGTCTAGCTATCTTATCCCAAGCTACCCAGGGAAGCACAGAGTCTTCCTTAGAACCAGACCACAGAAATCTGCTACAAATCTGCTTGATTTTATGGATAATCCCTTTGGGGATCCAAGTCAGCGCTGCCCAGAAGACCGGAATGGCTTGGAGAACTGAATTTACCAGCGTCAATCTACCGGCTCTTGATAACCACTTGAAACTCCAGTGCGATATCCTTTGTTCAATTTTTGCCACTAACCAATGCCAATCCTGTTTTCGGTATGAAGACGGCTTTAACCAAAACCCAAGGTACTTGAAAGGCCGGTCCATATGGCAGGTTTCAAAAGGCAAGTGGGATGTAATTGCAGTTTCCTCTTGCCTGTTGAAGCCTTCCATGATAAAATGAGACTTTCTGGGGTTGATTTGAAGACCTGTAGCTTTCAGAAACAGATCAATGATGTCTTTAAGAACTTTTATTTCATTTAAATTCCCATTTATGAATAACAATATATCATCAACAAATAGTAGATGAGTTATGAATAGATTAACAGCAACCTCCAAACCTGTGAGCAAACCTGATTGCTTGGCTTTTAATATCAGTCTACTGAGGCCTTCAGCAGCCAGGAGGAAGAGCAAGGGAGACAGAGGGCATCCTTGTCTCAAACCTCTCTGGCTTTTGAAAAAATGGGAGGCAGCCCCATTTATCAAAACAGCGAAACTTACATTTGTAATGCACCCCATTATCCAATTTATAAACTCCACCTTGAATCCAAGATGTGTCAGTAATAACCTGAGGTACGACCAGCTAATCCTGTCATAAGCTTTGGACAGATCAATTTTTAACACTGCCCCTTTTTTCTTTGCTTGTCTGATGCTGTGGATGGTTTCCTGGGCCACCCCTATTGCTTCATGAATTTGCCGACCATCCAGGAAACCAAACTGCTCATTTGAAATACAGCCAGATAAAATAGGTTTCAGACGAACCGCAATGATTTTTGCAATTATCTTGTAAATGGTATTGCAAAGGGAGATGGGTCTGAAATCTTCAAAAGAGTCCGGATTCTCTTTTTTTGGAATGAGGGCAATGAAAGTAGAGTTAAAAGGGCCATATATTTCTCCTTTCTTTCTAGATTCCTCCACCACCTCAGTAAGCTCATCACCAATGAGATCAAAAAAGTGAGAAAAAAGCTCTATAGTCCAGCCATCCGGGCCCGGGCTTTTATCTTTTGGCATTGCTTTTATAATACGCTCTACTTCCTCCTTTTCCACTTCCCTATAGAGATTATCAGCTTCCTCCCCTTCCACGAACCTAGGAAAAGCTTGGGCTGTTCTGATAATTTCGGCTAAAGAGATCCCCCCAGGATCAGAAAAGAGAGATTGAAAGTGGCTCTTCCCCAAGGAGGAAACAGCTTCAAAAGAAGACACCTCCCTTCCTTCAGGATCTTTCATCTTCCATATAGTATTTGCATTTTTCCGGCCCTTTGCATAGTTATGGAAGAATTTTGTATTTTCATCCCCAGCTTTCAACCAAATGGCCCTACTTTTCAGCCTCCACTCCTCTTCTTTGTCCAACAATATCTTTGCTCTACTCCTTTCTAAAACCAAAATTTTTTCCTTCGACTCCTGGGTGACATATGCATCCGATGCAGGATCTTCCAGCAAACTTAGAGCCTCCTCAATTTTAACCAACTCCTCATTTTGTTTTCTTCTTCTTGCTGAAGCCCATTCGATGGTTGCTCTCTTAAGCCTTTTTAAATTCTCCATAAAATGGCCTCCTTTATTTTCCGGAGAATTTGGACCCAGATGTCTCCAGGTATTCCTGAAAAGCTGTTGATAAGACTCCTCCTGAAGCCAAGAGGCATTGAATTTGAAAGGTGTGGCCGGCTTGGCAGGGGGCTTTGAGAATTCAAGGAAAATGGGAAAATGATCCGAGTTTCCCCCTTCCCCCACCCATTGCCTGAACAGAGGAATATATGAAGCCAGCGGTTCATTGATGAGAAAACGATCCAATCTCTTTGCAATTCTCCCCTCTCCCGTTCTTCTGTTCCTCCAAGTCGGTTTAGCCTTTATAATATTTACATCAATCAATTTATAAGTCTGAAGAGCTTTTGAGAAAAAATCTGTCAACGGGTCTTCCCTCGCAGAGGGTCCCCAAGCTTCTGCAATCCCCAGGGAGAAATTTAAGTCACCCCCTATAATCAAATTTTTATCTGTTAGAAGCTCTTTAGAAAAGAAATCGTTCCAAAAAGAGACCCTACCCTGACAGGGTCCATACACATTTATAAACAGCAAAGGCTGATCAAAATCAGCCGAAAGAATCTCCAAACCAAGAGCATGAGGCGATCCCCAGCAATTTTGAACCTTAAATCTTCCTTCCTTGAAACCAATGGCAAGACCTCCAGAGTGACCAGCAGCATCTAGTGCAATGAAAAACCAACCCGGAAGGAGGGATCGCAGAATGGATTCAACTTCGGCACCTTTGCCCAGGGTTTCCTGGAGAAAAACTAAATCCGGGTTGTGACGAGTGATGAGATCTTTCAGAGCTAGTTTTTTGGGTTTACTAGCTAAACCCCTGCAATTCCAGGAAAGACAGATCATTTGATAACCGACTCAGGGGCTTTCGCTGCTCTAAGCGCCCCAGGGATCGACATTTGTTTCCCGTCAGCCACATCAAATTTTGCCTTAACTTGAGCCTTTGAAAAAAGAGATTTCCGCCCTCTGCCTTTCTTAGAAGTGCCCTTAGACGTCTCAGGACTAAGACCACCCACCGTCTCCAGGATGTCATGGGTGAAGGAGGGTCTCTTATGGTGAGATCTGAGGTTATAATGTCGGACAGCAGACGAACTACCCAACCCCTGACACTCCTTAGGAAGATCCTCACAGTTCAGATTTAGGGAAGGGATAGCTTCTGATAGTGACTCAATGTTTTGAAGAGGATCATCTAAATTTGGAACCATAGGTACATCCGACACTATGACATCGTTATAAGATTCAGAATTTACAGAGAATAATAATGGAGAAGACTGCATACCGGATGGGACTTCCTCAGATGGTGCGCCCAGAGCTGCTTCTGGCATTTCCAGGTGAGGCTGGGCCTTCTCGTCACGATCCGGAATCTCCTCCTTCCGCGGCACGCCTTCTTCCGACAGGTGAAGAGGGTCTTCATTCTGATGATCTACCTCCGAGCTGTTTGCCTTCATCTGAGCCTCGGATTTCCCCAGCATTTCCTCCCATTTCTCTTCCTTGTGCTGTGCCTTCCTTCTTCTTTTCCCCAATGGGCAATCCCTTGCTAAATGCCCGTACTCATGACAGCAGTGGCACCTGAAGGGGAAGAGTTCATAATCTAAAATCTGCTCGTAAACATAGTCCTTATACTGCAGTGTAAACGATTCAGCAAGCCCTTCTGTCGGATTCAGCCTTACGAGGATCCTCACGACTGCTCTTTCAAAGGTATACAAGAAAGATCTATCAACATCCAGATACGTGCCCAAATGGTTCCCGATTGACTTAAAGACTGAGTCCACCCATAAAAACGGAGGAAGATTTGGTGCCCTTACCCAAACAGGGATTTCGTCAACCTTCTCCTTTGAAGCATCGAACAGAGGAGACCATCTTTTAAAGAAGACAGGCCTATTCCCGAATGCCCAGTTTCTCTCCTCGACCCATTCCATAGCTTCCTTTGAATCGAATTTAACCATAAACCATCCTTTTACCAACGTGGCGGTCCTAAATGACTTTGCCGGGGTCTCCAACCACTGACTCTCTGCCCACTGTTTTAAGAATTTTCCAGATACATACCTCCCTCTTGCTCTGCCCACAAGCGTACAATCTGCCACATCCAAAGCATCTTCGACCTGAACGTCCATACCTAGCACCAGGTTTGAGACCTGTTTCTTTTTCCACGATTTGGCCTTTTTTCTTTTTTCCCCTACCTTCTCTGGTGCCGGCTCCGATTCTCTACCACCTGAAGCAGGGTTCGAAACTCCTTCATCCCTTTGCTGGAGATTTCCATCATCCACAAAATTTTGAAACTCATTGCCTGATGAGGTTTCAATCAAACCCTCCACAGGGCTGCCCGCTTCTCCTAAAGCCGAAGAGCCACCTACCTCCGCCTTCTCATGAACAGAAGGGTTTGCGGAAACCCCCGAGTTCGAAAGCTTGCAAAAACCCACAAAATCCCCCTCTCCCTTGGAAAAACTCTGCAGAGGTTCTTTTGTAAAGAGGGATCTATTAACAGCCGGCTGGATGTTCCTATCTCCCGAGCCTTTCCCAACACCCTGAACACCCCCCACCGTCCTCCATACCCCGTGGTTTTGGGAAAAATTGATGATGTCCTCAAGGCCGCCCGATGAAACAAAATTTTTTACAGGGGAAAAAGACTTACTGTTTGGCGAAGAACTAAACTTGTCTTTCAGCGAGCCCGGTCTTGTATGAGGGTTTATCACCTCCGAAACCCTACCTCCTTTTCCGAGACCGCTAGCAAGCTCCAAACTTTCTTCCAATAACCCTTTTGCCGGATTTGAACGCCACGGTCCTCCTCCCGGAAATAATGCAGACGAAAGGCTGGCCGAATGCCCTAAGATTTCATTGATATTTTTCTCCGTGACCTCCTTTCCCCAGACAGTAAGAATGTCTTCCGGGGCTGGGTCAAGATCGACCGATTCGCTTTGTTTTACCATGGTTAAAACTCTCCGTAAAAATCTAAGACCGCCTTACAACCGAAAACCGAAGAGAAACTGCAGAAACCACTTCAGTTTTGTCCGTTTCAAGAAAAAACCCGCAAGGGAAATACCGCCAGAGGGCTTCACCGCAGAGAAATCGCATAAGAGTAAAACCGGAAACATCCGTAAACACAAAACCCCGTTCTCCGGAAACAAGCTGCTTGCAGTCCTAATCCCCAGCTGTCGCCTTCTCCAGTTGTCCGCCCAAACCGTCCTCGGTGTATACGCCAGCTACGCCAAACCCCGTACCGGCAGAGCCTACCCTGCGCCACCTGCATCACCTAGGCCTATGGCCTAGGGTTCCCGGATCAAACCCTAGCCCATTCATCGCTCTCCTCCCTTTAAGACTTAGTTGTTGTGGTTGGTACTTTTAATTCCTGTAAAAAATAAATACATTTATTATTAAAAATGGTATTCAAAGTATTATTAAAAATGATATTTTGAATATGTAATTTAATTTTATTAAGATAAATTAAAAAAGTAGTTATATGTTTAGTTGTTTTTTATATATAATTATTTATTAGATTGCGCAAATAAAATTTAATTTTAAAAATTAAAAATATAAATTATATGTTTCATTTGTATATGTATTTTTTTTTTTAATTAATAATGAAGTAAGTATTTTAATATTATGGATATGTTTTTTTAATATAGATATTTCTATAGTTAATAATTTGCTTTTTTAATATAGATATTTTTATAGTTAATAATTTGTTGTTGATGAAGATTTTTGGAAAATTGTGTTAATGATCATTATTATGCTCAACTTTTTGGGTGAATCCTTTACCTATTTTCATAAATTTGTTTTTAATGAAAAAAATAATTTCATTCAAATATGGTGGCTTTTATGCTTGAAAGTAAAGCATCAAATGTAAATTCAAAACACAATTTTCCATGGAAATTTAAAAAATAAAGTTTAAATAGATATTTGTGTCCAAATAATCCCCACATAATTATTAAACAAACGTTATCAAAGAATAAAAAGATTAAAAAAATCAAAACTTCAATCTTTAAATTTATAAATTATTTATGAATAAATAATTAAGATTCTTTCTAATTAACATCAAAACTTCAATCTTTAAATTTATAAATTATTTATGAATAAATAGTTAAGATTCTTTTTAATTAATTAATTTAATTATTTTTTTCACTGGCTAGTTAATTTTAATCCTCTTTAAATTAATTGATTTTGCACTTTTTTCATCATGTATTTTCAAGCTTATGTCTTTGTAGATGGATGAAGTATTCACTCAAAACTTTGGACTTACGGTTTCTCCACACATTTTTTCCAAAATTTTTGTCTCCAACACAAATTGGTATTTTATCTTTTAGGTTTTGCTTTAGTATTTCATAATTTTATATTTTTATGGATTTTGCAATAATATAAATAAATAAAATGGCAAGGACTTTAAAATTGTAGAAAATTATGGTTGGTTGTTGGATTTAGGGTTAATGCTTTATCTCTACTAGGGTTTGATGGGATCAAGATGAATGCCCATGCAAAGTTGGTTATATAAATAAAATGGCAAGAACTTTAAAATTGTAGAAAATTATGGTTGGTTGTTGGATTTAGGGTTAATGCTTTATCTCTACTAGGGCTTGATGGGATCAAGATGAATGCCCATCCAAAGTTGGTTATTCAATGTTTTGTGGATTAGGGCAAGAAGTTAGAACCCTAGAAGTTAAGTTACCATCTTGTCTAATCAAGATAAGTAATTAAAACAAATCTTACTAGAAGATAACACTCCAAGAGAAAAGCCTTCAACCATAAGATTAATTATGGAATGAAATAAAATCAAAACCCTTGTTGAGAAACCTCTAGGGTATAGCCCAACAAGGAGATTTAATGCTTACATCACACCAACAGGAGAGAAGTGGGAGAACCTACCCTAGACATCTCACTCTAAGTGACAAAGTTTCTCCTCAACGGATCGACCTTGATAGCCTTGTCATAGTCTAGAATAAGCACAAATGTTGTCTTGAGAATTATGTAGAATAACCAAGAAAAAGAGACTTCAAGGCTTACACCAAAGCTTCATGAAAATATTACATTATGGCATAATGATCTCAATAATTCACAATGATTTGGGAGGAGAGTGAACTTTGAATTTATAGAAGAGGCTCTTTTCATCTCTCACCCATTTTCTATTTAGAAAATGCAAAGAAACTTCAAGAAATATTGACTTGTCATCCATAAAAGGCTTGGAGACTAAGTCATTATATAAAATTATCTTTACATTGTTTGAAAACCTTCCAAAAGAGCTTAACGACTACATAAGGAAGCTCATCATCTTAGTTTTCATGGATGGCCATTTGCTCCAGAAGTCCAACGTTCCCCTAAAAAATAGCTTGGATTGACTTGGAATAATACTTAGAGGCTAGGAACCCCCACATTGGGTGATTGACACACATTTATTACCCATGACCATCAATATGAAAGATGGTTAGTTCACCTAATGGATGGTAAAGGAGAATTTAATTGGTGGTAGGTTTTGGAGCTTTTCGAGAGATGAGGGCTCATGTGTCAATGTTGAAGGTCTGGGAGCCATATCGCTCAACCTTGTGGTGACTAAGGTAGTCACACTTTGGCATAATATTGCAATTATGGAAAGGGTTGAGGCTACTACGAAGGTTAGGCACCACCACCTCAACCATCATTTTGTTACATGGTTGGAGATGGTTATATGTATGGATATCCGATGTATTTCTACCATTTGGTTAACTTGGGATTTATTTCATGAAATTTGATGGTAGGAAGGAAAACCAACAAGCTCAATGGTTTTGTGTGATTGTAAAATTGTCAAGTTTTTTGGTTTTCTCAGTTGGATTTTTAAGTTTCAATGTTGCAGTGTTATGGTTGCACCTAGGTGTTGTAGTGCCATAGTCATTTTCTTTATGGCTCTAGTTACCCTCAAGTTGGGCTACTAGTCTTTCTATGTGTGGCCCTTGGGATAGTCGAGTGGTGACCTAGTTGGAGTCCACCATTATAGGTTGGGTAGACCATTCCATTAGGTGTTTTTTCACTCAAGCTAGTGTTGTACTCTTCAAAGATCAAGGGGAGGTCTCCCTAAATGAAATTCAACCCTTTCGTGTGCGTGAATTAAGAAGGCGTTTTGGGGAAACTGGGCCTCGTTTAGCTTATCCATAGTCTAGAAAACTTTTGATATAGAGGCACACAAGGTTAGGCCAGGGCATTTAATGATATTTGTAGGTGGGTGGATACACAATATTAGCCCTTATGCTTCTTCATTTGGTAGGGTTCATAGTTCGTCTGGTAGCATGGAAAGGGGTAGGCATGGACAAGGTAGCACAGATGCAAACCATGGGGGTGGCAGGGGACGCGATCAATGTCACATGGGGCAAGGCCCACCCTCTCATTACTAGATGGTGGCGGAGAAAGCAACTAGAATATTCTTCACTAACTCCTTGCCAATTGTCCAATTGGAATTAGAGGAGGCAGAGGAGGAAGTGTGTTTGAGGCGTTGAAACTTGTGAAATGTGGAGCTACTGATATAAATGGGAGACTGGATTTTGAACACATGCTTCTCTTGTACCCGATAAACCAAGTATATTTTTGTGGTGGATGTTTATTGATAGATAAAGATTTTCCTTGGGCGGGTCTTAAAGGAGAGAGGGGAACTTCAACAAAGGATGCAGGTCCAATCAGTGGAAATCTAATGGAAAATCAACATATTGGACCAAAAGCTCAACATCCTAGGTAAACATTAAGCTAATATTGTGTTTACTGAAATTAAAGTAGAATCTTAACCTCTAGAAACCATTCAGGTGGATTCCTTTACAAATTAGCCCTTACATGACTCACTTGTTTAATTTCCTATTTGAATATACCAATACTAGCTATGTTTCCCATAGTCACTTTTATGCTATCAAACAATATGATAGAGATCAAACTTTAGGGAACTAAGCTTAATTTTGTATAATAATTATGTTTTGGTACGACAATACTAGTTTTTTACCATCAAAATAGCTATGGTTGTGCTACTGGTCTAGTTTCCCATGTGGAAGGCTAGTCTAGTTTCCCATGTGGAAGGCCAGTAGCAACAACATGATAATATGAATGTACTCTAAATCTTTGAAATAATACAAATCAGCCTTACAAAAAAACAAAATATTTAGAGGCTAGTAGAGGTTCAACAGTTCCCCCTTTTGCTCAAAGTCCACTTGGAGTTAACCTTTTGACCCCCAATGACTCTCTTGAAGATGGATGACTCCTTTATTTATGCTTGATCTTGTTTGGTTTAACCTTTTGATGCATATTTTCCTTGTTTGTAGGATTAGGCATGGTCCATAGAAGTGTTGTTTACTTGACATGACCTTTTCTTTTCTCATAAAAGGTGCCACATTGCCACTAACCCCCACATCTACCTCAAGATAAGTCAACCCTCTTTTGATAGTGAAACAATGCTTGAAAATGCACTTTGAAGAAGGCATTTTAGGTGATTTTACTTAGAGATGACTTTTCTTGCCCAAGAGAGTGAAATGGACCTATTTTCTTGCCTTGGAAAACATGGTATGTACCTCAGGGAGAAAAAAATACATTGTGAATTGTGAGACTTCCATGCAAAAGGATGAAAAGTTAAACCATGTCCAAAGGTGTTATTTATCAAATGCTTGTTGATCACTTGTGCATAACTTCTCATACTCCATATTATTCTTAACTCTCTTCTTTTGTGATACTTAGCCAAATTCACATTTGCGGGTTGTCTACCAATTTTAATATTTTCCTTCTTACATAACTCATAACCCACAAAATCCATCACACTTAGTCATTTTTGTGTATGCGGGTTATAGACCCTCTTTTCCTTCAAGCCATCCCCAATCCTACAATTTGCACCCACATTTCCAAAACCTAAAAATTGCACCTCTTTTCTCTACTTAACCAACTTTTTTCCAATGCAGGTTGCGGGAAGGTATTTCCTTTACCTTTATGCCTTAATGACTATCTCTCACATGTTTATACTTATTCATTTCACTTGTATGTGAGCTGGCCTCCTCCCACATTACCTTGTCTTCCCACATGAGTTATTCCTACATTAATTCTCCCCACATGACTCTATACTTAGTCATTTCTACATTTAATTTCTTTCGCATGTGAATGCAGGAGATGCCCTTCATGTGCCACTATTGGGACTAGCGGTTCGTTAATTGTATATGTATGCTTGTGAATTTCAATTTAATAAAAGCTCAAAGACGAAATGTTTTCATGCGTTTGTTTTGAATATAGCAGGAATATTATTGTTATGTTTGAAATATATGTTATTTCATTTACGCTAACGCTTATGAACTATTTCATTTGTGTTAGTATGAATCTTGTTGAATGTGTGTTTTTGTATATTTCCATCATGGTTAACTTGTGAATTATTTTGTAGGCTAACTTGTGATGCCCTTTATGCTTGTGTGTTCCTTTCAAGCTATGTACTATTATAGGCTTCTAAGGGGCTCACTCACTTTCCATTCGTTGTGTTAGAACCTTTCATGCATTACACTTGACCCTTCACAAAGATATACACTTGTTTCACCAAAGTCATGAGTACGTCATTCTATGTGTTATCACAGCCAAGGCATAACACTAAATCCCACTATTTTGGCAACCAGGTCATATTCCGGATGGGGCTCCTACTCTTAACGGTGTGAGGTCTAATTGGTACTTCATATCGGGAAGACCCCCTAAATGTTGGCAGGTCCAGCACCGTCAACAAGTCCACAGTGGTTTCCTGGTACAATAGGAAGAAAAGATCTGCGGCGTTCAACTCAGAAGAAGCATAATACATAGCTGCAAGTCAAGCAACATGTGAGGCGATCTAAATGAGAAAGATACTTGTAGGATTGTTTGGTCAGATGATGGATCCAACTGTGATCTATTGTGATAATCAGAGTTTCATCAAGCTATCTGAGATTCTTGTATTTCAAGATCGATCCAAGCATATAGATATCCGGTATCACCATTTGCGGGACTGTGCAGAGGCGGATAATGTTACTACAATACATTCCGATAGAGGAACAAGATGCTAACATTTTAACAAAGGCCTTATCAAGAGGGAAGTTCGAGTTCCATAGGTGTAGGATAGGGGTGGTTGATAATCCCTTTCTTGCTGAGAGGGAGTGTTGAAAAATGCAACAAGAAATTCTCAATTTGATTTTTCCTTGATTAAATTGAGAAAATTTGAATTTCCACATCAACAGACAACTTGGATGCAGTTAACTTGTGTGACATGGCTTGTGTCACCTAATTTACTCAATAATAAATTCGAGTTGGAGGATTTAGAGTTTAGTTAAGCATGTGTGATTGCTAATTTATTGTAATCAAGGTCAAATATTTCAATTTGTTTTAAGTTAAACTTGTTCCAATTGTTGGAGGAACTAGTGAAAGGTCAGTTGTCCAGTGAAACTTTAGTCTAACTCAGTGATCATCATGTTAATTGATCAATCAACCCAAAATAACTAGTGCATGCAGATAATTCGAGTTCCCCAGCTGTGGTGGAGATTCCAAGGAACTGTAACATTAGTTATAGAATAGACTTGTGTCTACAGGTGTTGCATGCAGTCAGATGATTAATCTTGGGAATTGCACAATCAATTTGAGGAATTTACTAAATAATAGGGGCCAACTTTCTCAAGGAATTGCGCAAGGAAATAGGGGCTCAAGTAGAGGCAAAAATTGACTAAGTTTGGGTCATATCTTCTCAGTGAGCAGAGAGATAGGCTATTCACTTGCAGGTTGTGCTCAATTGAGCAAAGAAATTGTAATACATCTACATTCATCAAATTAATGCAAGAAAACATAGGGGTTTTTAGCATATTTCTTTCCTCTGGAAAAATAATGTCTGCATTTGTGTTATTTCTCATTGCATGTTTGTGATTGATGTTCCAAATTGTGAATTGAATTTTGCAGAGTAGTAGAGTAGGTTTGTGTTTTGTGATTTTGAATAAAGCTTCATGAGAAATTGAAAATCTACACCATAATTTGTACAATTCCTGAGGATTGGGGTAGAGGAAATAATCCTAGAAAAATCCTGTAAGAACTTTGAAGGCTCATTGTTGTGTAATGTTTTAGTTTTGGTTATGAAGTCCCTAAATCGAGGTGGAACCGTAGTGTCTCTGTGCATTAGTTGATTGTAGCATAGTTGAAGGGAGGAGATGGTAGAATATCGAATATCTGGAACAACTGGAGGCTGTGTTTAAATCCCTCAGTGATAGACCCCTCAGACTCTAGAATCTGGCTCAAGGTTGTAACAGCCTCAAGTTAAAAGTTCATGTAATAAAAGTTAATAAAGTTAAAATAATACCATGGACAAGGGACACTTATTAGAAGCTAAATGTTGGGCAAAATATCCTAGTGGGCATCACTTATTGTGTTTTATGGCTAAGGGGAAATTGGCAAGGGGAATGGATAAGGCTTTGGAAAGGAAAAAAGGTATTTTTGGCACATTATTTATGTAAATAATGGAAATTAAGAGAAAAGGAAGGTGAAAGGTCACATGTTGCATGTGAGGAGGAAAATGAAGGAAAATAGTGTAAAATTGAAGAAACTAGAGGCTTCATCAATAAAAAAACCTCGGAGCATTAGTTGGTAGCTTTTGTCAATTCGGTTTTAGAGTTAGTCTCAGAGAAGAGAAAAACACCAAGAGGAGAAAAAAAGAAAGTAAGCAAAGGAAGGACAAGAAAAGGGAGGAAAATCAAAGAAGGATAAGGAAAGTAAAGGAAGGTAAGGTTCAAGCATCTTCAACGGGAATACTTGCATGTAACAGTTTGCATGTGTGATTTCCTAGCTAGTTTTGACATGCATGGTATGTGCATGTTGGTATATGGTTCTTTTATTGTCATTGGCATGGATTTTGTTGGGATTTGATAGTGTATTTTAGGCTAGCCTTGTCATTTTCAGATAGCCATGGTGTGATGGGATTGTTCTCGGTTTGAGTTTTGGATTTCCGAATGGTTTTGGAATCTGGGGTGAGGTGGTCTCAGGAAAATTCCCAAAGGCCTAGGAATCCCTTGACCAGTAATGGAGGGATACACGGTAAAGCCTGAGGGTGGAGACATGAAAAGTCCTCAAGGATGGTGAAGAAATTTTGAGGCATCCAAGCTCGGTTCGATTTTGTGATATCAGCATCGGTTTAGGTGTGATCCCAGTATGGTGAGGGTGGAGTTGGTTTAACCTATGGATTTCCTTGGTTGTTTATGGATTGGTTTATCCCATGAGATCCCGCATTTATGCTTGGAATATGGCACGGGGATGATTGGATGAAAACAAGATCTGGTTCGACCAATCTATGGTCAAGTGAAATGTGGAAGTCCCGAACCCGGTTGGTAATTGCTTATGGTTAATAAAAATTAAGTTTCTCTTACTTTTGGTGAGGAAATGTACTCGTTATTATGTGGATTTAATGGTTGTTCTCTTATTATTATCTATTTGGTTATATGTTGGTTATAAGCATGGTTTTATGACAGATCTCAGTCATGGCTCTATTCATGTTTTTACTTGTAACTGAATAAATAATGAATGCAATACCTAATTGATGTTATGACAACTAATGTGAGAAGGTAGAGACCCTTTTGGTTAAAACTCAGATAAGTTTTCAGTCCCTTATATCCAGACTTGCATTCATGACTTGTAGGTTGCATATCTACCAAGTGTTTGACAAAATGTCCTTTTTGGTTGGGGATGGTTAGGTCAAGTCGTGGTTCTATTTTTTTATTTACAATCATTGTCTTCATGAATTTTATGATTTCTATAAGTTTCATGGATTTCTGGGTAGAGGCTTGGCCCCAACCATGGAAAGTAGCCTTAATTCTCACAGTCATTGGCACAAAATTGGCAGAAAAAGGCCATAGTTGCATTGATGAAAGCCTATGGAAGTGACTGGGAACACATAGTCACATGGAGGCATTGGCAAGGGAGTGAATGGGGCTCTAGGTCAGGGAAAAGGTGAGTTGCCTTAGGGGTTGGACACCTGGAGGGGTTAGGTTACTCCTAGAGGTCCTGTAGCACTTGAGGAAAGTCAGTAAGGTCTTGTTGTGTCTATTGGGTGTGGGTTATATTCTCTCCACAACTAGCCCCATGCGCTACCTAGGTAGGTGGGCAAACCTACCTATGGTTTTGTGCATGGGTTTTGCGCATGGTTTTGGGCATGATTGTTTTCTACCCATGGTATCTTGTAGATTTGGTCAAGGGAACTACGGTTATGTTCTAATCCAGGGTTAATGGATTGGGGTTTATGGATGCTTCAACATGTATATATATGTATTGTAACATTGAAAGGAATATAATGAAAAATCAATCTGGTAGTTCTGGTTTTGGGATCCAAGGGAAAATCTTTGTGTATATCTATTTTATGTTTTATCTTCTTGCCATTGTATATTTTCTGTTTTTAAGAATTCATTTGCGGGTAATTTCTGTACAAGGTTAAAACCTACATTTGGTATCAGAGTTGTTTCAGCTTCAAGGAGACGCCTTTGTTGAGGGGTTTTGCTTGGGCCTAGGTAGACCCTATTCAGTGGGATGTTTGCGGGATCGATTCTTGTTGTGAAATAATATGGCGAGCAGTGGAAAGATAGAGATCGATAAATTTAATGGTTAGATTTTTGAGTTGTGGAAACTCAAGATGGAGGATTTGTTGGTAGATAAAGATTAGTGGATCATGGTAGATCTAGGTACTAAACCAACGATAATATTAGATTAATATTGGACGAAGTTAGATCAGAAAGAAAATAACATAATACAATTTTGTATCTCATATTCAGTATTGTTGAATGTATTAGGGGAAGCTACGTTGAAGGTTTTGTGGGACAAGTTAGGGACTTCGTACCAATCTAAGTCTCTGGTGAACAAACTATTCCTACGAAAAAAGTTGTATAACCTGAGGATGAAGATGCAGACTCGGTGACAGAGCATATGAACACCTTTAATACTATGGTAAGTCAGTTGTTATCTGTTGATATTAAAATTTCATATGAAAATAAGTGCATTAGTTTGTTGTCTTCTCTACCAGATTCGTGGGATAGTCTGGTTTTTGCAATAGGTAGCAATACAACTACCTTGAAGTTTGATGAAATAGTCTCATCCTTGTTGTCGGAGGAGATGAGACAAAAAATATGGAGGGACAAAATGGAGATGCCTTGTCTGTACAAGGACAGTCCCAGAACAGAAATAAAAATAAGTCCTCGAGTGGGAGATCTAAATCTAGAGGGAGATCTACAATATCTAATGAAAGTAGGGATTTTTTTAAGTTGGAAAGGTGTATTGTGTTCATATTTGTAAGTGGTTAAATAATGTGGTTTTTAGGGGTATTTTCCAATATGTAGTCAAATTAAGGGTATTGTTTAGTATGCCACAAATGCACGTGATATGTCAAAGGTTCATTGAGTGATATGTCAGAGGTTCATTGAGTGAAGCCCACATGACACATAAACATACACACACGTGGAGTGCCGACAACGGAAAGAGTTCCTTATTAGTAGTTATAAATAAAATATATAGACATGGATAGATTTGTAACTATGAATGGAGGACCATACAAGATTTTGTTTAAGTTAAATTGGAGGAAACTCGACAAACAAACAAAAAACATTTTTTTTTATATCCCATTTCTCTAACTCTACAAGGGAAATTGGTTAATTTAGGGTGTTTACACCCTTCTTCCCCACTTGAATCCAACCTACATTTTCCGTTGTACCCAATAGATTACCCTTCGATGAGTGGGCATTATTGTCTTCAAGTTCTTCCTTATCTACATGATCATCCTAGGAAGTTTCTTTTCCAACTTTTTTCCTTGCGGATTCAGAGGGGGATCCAACTTTCACTGGATTATGTTGTGCCCCAGTTGTCGTTGAATATGGAGGGTCCTCATACACTTCCTGTTGACTATTTTTTGTTTCCTTCGATGAATCTTCTTTGACTATAACTTCTTCCAGTTTTTCCTATGCTTCTTTCTTACCCTATATCTTCTTCTTTGTATGCCATATAATGTTCGATCTAAGCTCCTTCCCACCATTTGGGCCTTTGGTTATTTTTATGGTCTTTGTTATTTTGCACTGCTTTGGGCATTTTTTTATTACATGCCCTGTTTCATAACAAGCTCAACATTAAAATGAAACATTTTCATACTCAAGCTTCTGTACCCACACATATTCTGGAGTTTTCAGTTTAATCTCAACAGGAAAACCCTTTTTGAAGTCTATCTCAACACATATACGATCATAAGTGGTTTTATTAAAAAAAAACAGATTCTAGGTTGCGATAATAAAACTTCTTTAATGCATTACCAATGGAAGATAATGTTCGGAGGTTCCAAATATGTAGGGGAAGGTTCAGGAACCTTACTCCAAAAGGAAATATAGAGATTGACGCCATAACTAGATCAAAGGTGGGAGATCATGGCTGCATAAAAGGCTAGCACTGGCCCAAAACCAGGGCCCAGATTCACAAACATTCCACTTATCCTCAATATTATAAAAAACCACAATATAAAAACCCTGAGCCAAAGGGAAAATATTTAGATCATCAGTCAAGAGTGGTTTCCACGTATTAGAAATACACTTGTGGAGATCGGTCAATCACGACCAAAACCCATTAAATCTGCAAACCAAACCTTAATCTGTAAAGAAAAATTCATAGCTGAAGGAATCCTCTTTCAAAGTAACATTGAGGGCCAAAGCTTCTTGGAAAACTGAAAGAACAAATCCATATTTCAACATGGCACTATATGAGACCGTGGCTTGAGTTGTCATTTCTTCAATAGAAACAAATTTCTTCTCTCAATCACTAGAATTCACCATTGATCAATGAGATGTAAAAAACCTAGCCGCCACTCATAGACCTCCCTCTAATGCCAATAAGAAGCATGCCTTTTCCAAATATTAGATCAAACCAATTAACTATCGCAAGGGCTTCAAATAGGAGGAGGGATTGAATTTACCTGGCCTAGTACCATTGGTTTTCAAGCTGCTTTGTAAATCCTTCTATGACATATAAATCCCAAGGGTAATTTGTAAATCCTCGATGTGATATAAAGACCTATATCTGGCATATAGCTAAAGTGTTAGAATCTAAATCTTATTGGAAATTTTCTATGAAGTTTAGGCTTTAAACTTGGGCCTAAGTTCTCTATCGTATGAGATTATTCTAATATTTAATTACCTAGTGAGGGATGGTTTACCTAATGTGTTTTACCTGTGCATAAGTAGATAAAGAGCTTGTTAAGCTTTCTACTCTATATTACAAGGTGGAACAAAATGGGTGCCCTTGATAGACCATTTTATGGTTAGAGGTAATATGGTTTGGTTTTGCATGGTTTCGTCTCATCAATTTTGGAGTATAATTTTCCATAGAAGCTATGTAACTTTTTCTTTGATAAAATGTTTTAATTAATGAAATTCATAAATTCTCTTTTAGTGAATTTCCGTTATTATGTATGGATAGTATACATCCAAATAAATCATTATTTATTTCTTATATTAATTATTTGTGTTATCATTATTATGATGATATTTAGTTTTAAATTATTTTTGAAACTTCTATGATCCTTTTTTAGTAAGTTAGTTAATTTTATATTCCTATTTACATAAAAAAATACTTAATCTCTATGCAATAGGTTCTCTAGAAGAGAGCCTACCTATTACTCTATTTGAAAACTTATTTAGTATTGTTATGATTTGCTTTAAACAAAATTTGACAATATTAAAGGTAGGTTTAAGCATATGACCATGTGGGAAATGATCTTGAAAGCATTCTTCAAAAATAAAGGAATATAAGTGCACCATAAAATATATGATTTAGGAGTCAAGTATAAAAGCACATATGTTGTTCTTGTTGGATTTCCCATTTCCTTATATTTCTATTGCATTTGCATCCTATCACATTTGTTATGCTCTTAACCTGCAAGATGATACAAGAATACCAAATATGCGCAGAAATATAGCCAAAACATAGAACAGTGAGAAATAACAGCAGGTATTTTATTATTCAGAAAGTAATGTTCACTTGCCTCTTCGAGGGGGCAACCTCCAATAGAGCAGAGCTCGATAAAAAAATAAGAGACGATGCTCCTCGCAGGGAGTCTCTATCCTTTATATATGACTCATACATGTAATACCATGGAGCAATACCATGGTTCTTATTAATACCATCTATCTAATACCATGGCCCATTTGCAACTAATTGTGGTCCCGTCATTAAATGTGGGTTAACCACTTACAATTATTAATATGGGCTTTATTGACTCTTTACTTAACTATAACTATGACTCGATCCTACTACATAAATAAGGGGGTTAGGGTGGGACCCTAACATGCCCTCCCCCTTAAGAATAGCCTTGTCCTCAAGGCTGAAGCTGCGGAAACTACTGAAGAGTAGTGGTTGGTTCCCAGGTTGCATCTTCTGGAGAGGTGTCTTTCCACTTGACGAGGACTTCCTTGATCATGCGGCCATGCAGGTTTCGTTCTTGTGTGTCAAGGACCTGTTCAAGTTGGAGCCAGATTGACCCTTCGTCATCCAATTCAGGTAGACTGGTTTGAATTCTGCAATTGTTCCCAATCACTTTCTTGAGGCATGAGACATGGAAAACTGGATGGATTTGCAGTGGGTGGCAAAGCTAGCATGTAGGCCACTTCTCCAATGCGCTGAAGTACTCGATATGGTCCGTAGAATTTTGGAGATAGTTTCTGACAACCCTTGTGTTTGAGTGATGTTTGCTTATATGGTTGCAGGCTCAAAAATACCTGATCCCCTTCTTGAAATTGGCGTTTTGAGTGATGCTGATCTACCTGTTGCTTCATGCGGTTTTGAGCTTGATGAAGATTCTCTCTAAGATGGGCGAGCATGGTTGTGCGGTTCTGTAGGAGTTGATCCACTGCTTGTACCTTTGAGCACCCCTTGATATAAGAAGTAGGGGAAGGAGGGAGTTGACCATAAACTGCTTCATAGGGAGTCACTTTGGTGGTGGCATGATAGTTGGTGTTATACCACCATTCAGCTAGAGGTAACCACTGTACCCAAAGATGTTGCTTTTCTGAAGTGAAACACCTAAGGTAGGTTTCCAGACATTTGATGACTGCTTCAGTTTGTCCATCCGTTTGTGGATGATATGAAGTAATGAGTTTTAGTTGGGTACCTTGTAGCCTGAAGAGTTCCTGCCAAAAATTACTGGTGAAGATCGGGTCACGATTAGACACATTAGAAGTGGGCATGCCATGCAATTTGAAGATCTGATCCATGAAAGATTGAGTGACCAAAGTCGGTGTAAAAGGGTGGGGTAGGGCGCAAAAATGAGCATACTTAGAAAGTCGGTCCACAACCACCATGATGACTAACTTGTTTCCTGACTTTGGAAGACCTGTAATGAAATCCATAGAAACCTCCGTCCATATTGATGCCGGGATGGGCAATGGTTGTAATGTGCCTGGTGCTTTGACTGTCTCCCCTTTGTGGCGCTGACAGACATCGCATTCCGCTACAAAAGTAAGAATGTCCTTTTTCATGCTTGTCCAAAAAAATGATCTTCTAGTGCGAGCATACGTCTTCTGAAAGCCTGAATGTCCTACAGTGGGGGATGAGTGCAACTCCGCCAAAATGCGGCTTTTGAGGGTGGATGTTGGTGATATTACGACTCTGTCCTTGTAGCGAAGAATCTCATCCTGCCACGAGTAGCCCTTGGTGGAATTTGGATCCGCCTGTAATTGAGTAATGAGTTGGGAGAGCCAGGGATGTGAAAACCATTCCCTGCGAGCCTCTTCAATCCAGTCTGGAATGGGAAGGGAAATTGCGAGCAGGGTACTTTCCTCAAATTGGCGAGATAATGCATCTGCTACAATATTTTCGCGCCCTTTCTTGTAAATGATCTCATAATCATATCCCAACATTTTGGCGAGCCATTTATTTTGTTGTGGTGAGGATAGGCGTTGCTCCAAAAAATATTTAAGACTATGATGGTCTGTGCAGATTTGGAAATGTCACCCCAATAAGTAAGGTCGCCAGGTATCTACTGCATGTAAGATGGCCATCATTTCCTTCTCATAGGTAGATTGTCCCAGATTCTTCCCACTTAGTTGTTGGCTTGTGAAGGCCAAGGGTCGACCTTCCTGCATTAAGACCGCCCCAATACCCGTACCCGAAGCATCACATTCAATGACAAAAGATTTGGTGAAGTCGGGTAGTGCTAAGACTGGAGTGGAACACATGGCATTTTTGAGAGCTGTAAAGGCCTGTTGTGCTTCATCATTCCAGAGGAATGAATTTTTCTTGAGGAGTTGAGTGAGGGGTTTCGCAATGTGACCATAATTGCGGACAAATTTGCGATAGTAGCCCGTGAGACCCAAAAATCCTCTCAGGCTCTTCAAGGTCTTAGGTTGAGGCCAATCCTGCATTGCCTGGATCTTTTTGGGGTCTACCCTGACACCTTCATGCCCACAATGTGGCCTAAATACTCAAATTCTTCCATGCCAAAAGAACACTTGGACATCTTAACAAATAATTTATGCTTGCGGAGCAGTTGCAAGAGCAGATCTACATGCTGAAGATGTGCAGCCCAAGTGCAACTGTAGATGAGGATGTCATCGAAGAAAACAAGGACAAATTTTCTGAGATATGGTTTGAGGAGGTGGTTCATAAGGCTCTGAAAAGTAGATGGGGCGTTACAAAGACTGAATGGCATGACCAGGAACTCATAATGGCCTTCATGAGTTCTAAATGCAGTCTTTGGAATGTCAACTTCTTTCATGCGAATTTGGTGGTAGCCTGAGCGAAGATCCAGCTTAGTGAAGAATTGAGCCCCATTTAGTTCATCCAGCAAATCATCAACAACCGGGATGGGAAATTTATCTTTGACGGTCAACTTATTGAGGGCCCTGAAGTCTGGACACATACGCCATTCCCCATCTTTCTTGAGCACCATGACCACTGATGATGAATAAGGACTAATGCTTAGACGAATGACTCCTGCTTCCAAAATTTCCTTGATTATTTTTTCTATTTCATTCTTTTGGGTGAACGGATATTGATATGGGCGCACATTTGGTGGGCCCCTGGGACCAAAGTGATGCTATGATCATGTTCCCCTCTCGAGGGTGGAAGCTCATGAGGCTTGTCAAAGACTGGTAGATGGTTATTTAAAATCTGTTGCATCTCAGGATGAATCGGAAGCGAATTGGGTTCGACGGCCTGGATGGCATTAAATTGAGCTATAACTCCATGATGGCCCTTTTATAACAATTTTTCCATCCTATGTGAGCTGATGATAGAGGGAGTTCCCGCCTGGAGTCCGCGGAGGGTATGTGTGGAGTTGTTCTGCTTAAAGCTCATATATAACTCCTGGAAATCCATTGTGATTGGCCCAAGTGTGGCAATCCATTCAGTACCGAGGACAATGTCGCACCCTCCCATGTGTATGGAAAACATGTGGGTCTTCAAATGATAATCCCCCATTTGAAGTTTGACATTTTCACAGCAACCTTCACATTTCATTGTTCCCCCATCCGTAATTTGGACTTGGAAGTTAGAAACAGCTTGTACAAAACAATGCACTGCTTCTGCGACTTTTTGATGGATAAAATTATGTGTGCTTCCACTATCAATCAAGACTACTACTGGGCGGTGCTTAATAAAACCTATGATTTTGAGAGTTTGAGGTGAAGAAATCCCTGCCAAAGCATGCAGTGAAATAACTGGTTCGTCAGGGACATTGTCCTTCTGGTTGTCCTCTTCATCCTCCTCAGGTTCCTCAAGTGGTGGGGCTTCCTCCGATGAGCTGTAATCAGTAGCATCAATTTGAAAAAATTTGGGCTCCTTGCATTTATGACCTAGGGAGTATTTTTCATCACAGTAGTAACATAATCCCTGCTTTCTTCTTTCTGCCATTTCTGTAGGTGACACCTTTTGACCCTTAAGTGTTTGAGTAGTGCTGTGAACCTGTGGGGGGCAACCCTTGGCGGTGAAATTTGGGCGATTGGACTGGGCCGCTAACGCACGTTCAACTTTACGAGCTACCCTGCAAGCCTCCGACCATGTGGGAGGGTGGTGCAGTCGGATGTGAGCTTGTATGGCCTCTTTAAGACCACTGATAAAACATTCCATGTAGAACGCATCTTGGAGACCCGTAGTGCGGAAAGCTAAGGCTTCAAAGGCTGTAATATATTCATCCACTGTGCCAGTCTGTCGAAGCTTAGTGAGACGACCCAAAAAAGCAGAGTCATGATCAAAGCACTCTATAAGAGCTTTTTTGAAGGTGTCCCAAGTCAAGAACCTTCCATTGCAACATTGATGCCATTGCCACCATTGCCATCTTTCATTGTCCAAGTACATGCTCCCCACCATAAGCTGAGTCTCATTATCTAAGATGTAATTCAGATTGAAATACTGCTCCATTTGTGCTACCCATGCTGCCGGGTGAGAACCATCAAATTTATGCATATCCAACTTGGGTGGTCGCAGACGGGATTGTTGGTGGGTGCCCCAGAGGTGAAGAGAGTGGCTAGACTCACCCTCACTGTGTTCATTGCCAATATACACCTCCTCGCGGGCTTCCGCCTTGCCCTTTGAGAGTGCGTTAGTTAGTGTCGTCAGCTGATCTTGGAGGTCTTTCAAGGATTGTTCAAGTTTGTCGATCTTCTCATTGGCCATAGCTTGAGCTCTATTTTTTACCATGCACCGATTCGATGTACTTGAAATTTGGGACCGCCCAAAATTTTTTGCACTAACAATTGAATGGTACCACCTTGCTCAGCTCGTCGTCCTGATTCTTATGGGCTAGATCACCAATAAGCGCCCTGGGGGGTCTCATTTTTTTTTTATTTTTATTTTTTTTCTAAAAACTCCTAACGGAGTTTTACTCCTTGCTTAGGAATACTGCAGTAGCTGAATCCCCAAAATGTCAATGCTGCCAAAAGTCCTGTGAAAATCACACCTCGGTATAGGAACCCACACAACTACTCAGATCTGGATGGCGGCTCTGGTGGATCTGAGAGATCTGAATGGCTGATCGGATAAATCTGAGTGGCGGAATAGATTGCTGTTGCGGATCTGATGGATCTAATAGATCTGAATGGCTGTTCTGTTAAATCTGAGCTGCGGGACTGATTTCTGCTACTACTGCAAACCCCACTTGCGAGATCTGATCTGGCAGAGATTATGCGTGCTCCAGAGATAGAAAAGGGAACTATGGTCTCGAGGAGTGTCAGGTGCTACAGATCGCAATATACATAAGGGTCTGACAGTAGTACTCGGCCCAATTTTTCAGGGCACTAACCAAGGAGGATCAACCATACCCTTAGCCGTACAACCCGACTACCCTATCGTACGGGCGAGTAATCTCTCCGAGTGCTGTTCTCGGTGTACTGTAGCAGCCAGACGACCGACGTTTTATCTATGGCGAGGTTTCAAGGGAGCTAGGGGGTTTCTGATATACCAGAGGGTACTTGGAAGACAGTCCGTGCGTAGTTCTGTTTAATGCGCTACTACTCAAAGGGGTACCCACAGGGGTTACAAGGGAGTCCAACAAGCGTGACCACCTCTTGTATTTCCTACGTGCATGCCTCCCCAAATTCGCAGATTTATGCGCTCAACGACAGATCCCGTGGTTCAAAGACGCCGGAACACGTCTCTAGCCAAAAAAAATTTGCTAAAAAGTGGTATTCCCACTGGCCCTGGAAAGCGCTCTGATTCCACTTGTTATGCTCTTAACCTGCAAGATGATACAAGAATACCAAATATGCGCAGAAATATACCTAGAACATAGAACAGTGAGAAATAACAACAGGTATTTTATTATTCAGAAAGTAATGTTCACTTGCCTCTTCGAGGGGGCAACCTCCAATAGAGCAGAGCTCGATTACAAAATAAGACACGATGCTCCTCGCAGGGAGTCTCTATCCTTTATATATGACTCATACATGTAATACCATGGAGCAATACCATGGTTCTTATTAATACCATCTATCTAATACCATGGCCCATTTGCAACTAACTGTGGTCCCGTCATTAAATGCGGGTTAACCACTTACAATTATTAATATGGGCTTTATTGACTCTTTACTTAACTATAACTATGACTCGATCGTACTACATAAATAAGGGGGTTAGGGTAGGACCCTAACAACATTCATTCAATACATTATTTTTGTGTTTTTTAATTATAGCAAAAAGCCACTTTAATATTCCTTGGTTATCCATATTCAATTTTCTCTTCAATTCCTATAATCTCATATAAATCTACATATATAAATTGAATTGATGCAACCATAATTTTGAACATCATGCCAAATAGTAAACTAAACTCTAGATAATCATCAACAGACTCATTTCATCCATGTCATGGATTTATAAAGAAATGAGTGGAAATGGATTTGATGTTTGTCCTTCAAAGACTAAAAATGGGTTCATGTCATGCCGTCTCTATGGTGTTTGGTAAGTATATAGCTTGAATGCAATTTCATTTCTTATTTTAATTCATTTCATTTTCATTGTTGTCACGTCAAACATGGAATTTGTTGCACAACAAGAAGGGAAAGGAAGAAATGATGAACTATGCAAGAAATTGCATTTACAAAGGTAAATGATCAAAACCCTATTGTTTTTGCTGATTTTTTTTGTAAATGTATATAAATAAAAGGAGAGAGAAAAAAAATACTAGTGTAGTGCCTTAGATAACATCAATAAGAGTGTCATACTTGGAGTCCAGTTGGTCCAATCCATGAAGGAAAGAGTTCTCCTAAAGCCCTCCACTCTTAATTACACAAGTTAGTAATACCTTCATATGCTTGTACAAGACTACAATTTTGGTGCACTTTGATTCCTTGCTTTTGGCAAAGCTAGTGTACATTGGAATAAGTTTCCCAATTTCTTCATCTTCTTCAACATTTGAAGTTTTCTCCCTGTTTATCCTAACTCATCTTCCATACCCTTGACATCCCTTTACACCACTTTCTAATCCTTGATATGGTATGAGGTGATAACTAATGCTTCCCTCATGATTTTTTACTTAATGTACCTCTCTTCTTAACCTCTTGAGTTGTGAATGATTTTTTGTGTTCCATTTAGATAGACAAAATACTAACCTAAGAGAGGTAATGTCACCTAATCCACCAACATTCTAATTATCACCATTTTTTTTTATAATTTTCCAAAATTATTGTAAACAGTGTATTTAAATTTAACCCACATTGCCAAACAGTAAATTGGTCAAATGTCATTTGTCATACAATGTAATGTTTGTTAATGATAATATATATGAAACTATAAACAAACCAATTAATTACTCATAAAACTTGTATGTATCAATATAAGCATAATCAGCCCGCAATAGAAGCCTATACTAAGTATTTGAAATTGTTTTTTTCTTTATGATTACGAAATGCAAAAAGTCATGGGTCGGACTAGGTCCCTCCCTCATTAAAATGTTTATCCTCATGGATTAGTTGGAGTCGGTAAACCCTAAGTGTTCACACTCAAATTTTCTGCATACCTAACCAGTTTTGCCTTGACTTCTTCAAACGCCTTGGCAATGGAGGCTCATACAATTCCATTAATCGCTGGTTAATGGAGTTCCTGGAATTCCCGGACTCAACAGAAATATAGGTTTATTTTTATTCTTCATTTTGAATAGTCGAGTCCCATTTTCTGTTGGCCTCTCAGGCACAACCCCATTCCCTCTTCGCCTACCACTCGATTGCAGAGCGCTTATCAGAGCCTTCAAAGCACGACTTGGAGAACTTTTATTTATTAACAGAATTTCTCCCACCTCAGCAGGTGTGATACAACCCCCTGCCTGAAAAGCCTCTTCAACCTCACAGAAGAGATTATGTTCTTTCATACCCAAATAATTGTCTGCCAAGATTTTGAAAGCAGAGAAGGTGCAGTGAGGAAAGTAAATATGCATATCCATTCTCCCAGGTCTCAAAAGGGCGGGATCCAATCTATTTTTATTATTTGTGGTAAACACTATAATTTTCTCCTCACCACAGCTCGACCAAAGCCCATCAATCAAATTCAGCATCCCAGAAACTGTAACTCTGCCACTCTCGTGTCCATCATCATCATTATCACCATGGCCCTGATGTCTCTGTTCTTCATTGTTCACACCGCTGTGCCTTGGCAGATCCAAAGAAGAATCAATATCCTCAATCACAATAATAGATTTATTGCTTGTCTGCATCAAAAGCATTCTGAGCTCCCAATTATTATTCACCTTCGTCAATTCCAGGTCATAGATATCGTAATGCAAGTAGTTAGCCATGGCTGCAACCGTGCTGGATTTCCCTGTACCAGGAGGCCCATAGAGCAAATAACCGCGCTTCCAAGCCCGGCCCAACCTGTGATAGTAATTCTTACCGCGAACAAAAGCATCAAGATCCATCTTAATCTTATTCTTCAGATCTGATTCCATTGCAATGGTATCGAAAGTTGCAGGATGCTTGAAAGACACAGAAGTCCAATCAGGATGCCTGAAAGCCAGAGAAGTCCACTGCTGCCTCCCAAATTTCTGGCCGTTTGTATAGAGCTTGAGCTCTCTCTTCCTGTGATCAACTTCCTCTGCAACAGCCTGAACATGCTCCAAATAAGGTCTCACAACAGCAGCCTTGTCCCTCTTGTGGATTTTCAAAATATAACTCCTGGTTGCATCACCTTCACCGTCCTTCTTCTTCACATCATGTATCCACCACAACCTGGCACCTAAAAACATGTCCTCCACACTCTGACCTGCCTCTAATGAAACAAACATATCTTTGGAATTGTTAGCACTATACAAATTAGCACAATGAGTATCCACAACACCTGCCAGGGTACTGACATAGGTACTAACCTTATTATATAATCCATTCTCTTGGACCCCATCATAGCCATAGTGCTGAGGAATCCTGAAAAACTTGTAAACTTTCCATTCCTCCTGCCATGATTCCAGCCATCTTCTCACCATTTCCAGCAGCTGGGGAGGGACCAAGTACCAAAAGACTACTATGATCCCCATTATGGACCAAAATTGGGTAAGGGAGTCCATTGGCAAATTCAAATCTCAAACAGACAGAAGAGAATCCAGCTTTCTAATAGATTGGCTTAAGATCCCACGATTTCGTGACAATGGGTATCATCAAGGCAATTCGATCTTGCAGCTACGGCTTCTGTAATTTTTTTTTTTGCCCTATTTTCTAAAAAGGTACTGTCCGATATCAATTCTTTCAAATTTTATACTGAAACTCTGTTCAGAACACCGTCAAGAAAAAGGGGCGTACGCATTGTGGGCCGAAGAGCGGCGTTCTTTGGTGTGAAGAATTTGATAAAGATCGTGACGTCTCCGCGTGTAGGTATGGAATGTGTCGTGGGAGCGCGTATATATTTGAACAGTCAAAGGATACGGGGACCTTGTTCAACCCTGCAATAAACAGTAAAATCAACCCTTCGAAGTTTCTAGGGTGTTCGGCTGTTGTCAATTCGATGGCGCTTCTTCCAGAGATTAACCTCTTCGTTTCTCTTTGAAAAGCAAGTTACCTCTATATTGAATTTCTCAGAGCATCATGCACACTTCGTAATTTTAGAAAATTATACGATTTATGATTTAGAAGTTTCTATTATCGCCCTTTTTTTAATATAATACATTGGAATATATAATCCGTAAATAACATCTATATATATATATATATTTTATAAAATATATGAAATTATAAGATTTATGATTTAGAAGCTTCTATATTGATTTATTTTAATATAATAAATTGAAATATATAATTCTTATTTTATATATATATATAATTAATTTCAATAAAATATATTAATAGTAAAATATAGAATAGAGTGTTTTGATAAAGATTGGATTCACTGTGAATGGGTGCGCTGTTAAGGCACTCCTTGCTATAGGTCATCGGTTCAAATCCCCGTGGGTGCGTAGCTTAGTCTTAACAAGCAAAAAAAAATTATTGATTCAAAATCTTATATTGTTAGAGATTTCAGCAAAATCACATAGAGAATCATTTGTTGAACCGTTTCGAACCAACTAGTGTGGTTCATCCTCAGGACAAGTTGAGAAACAAATCTGAGCCTCAAAATCCTAGATTCAAAATCTTATAGTTTAAAATATTCCATTATATTAAGAATTAGTGTTCCGGCCAATATAATTTTAGATAATTTTGGAAAAAAAAATTACACAAATTACAAACAAATTAACTAAAAAACAATAAAATATATTAATAAAAAATATATGAAAATTTTATTTTTTAAAATGCATTATTAATTACATTTAATTCATTCACCATCTTTAGTTGTGAATTAAAAAGAAATTATATATATATAATTATATGCAGTTATTTAATTTTATAATATTTTATGTAGTTATTTAATTTTATGATATTTTTTATTATATTGATATATATTTTGAAATAGAGTTGCTAGAATTTTAATTTATTTATTAATAATTAGGGGAGTTATATAAATTAAAAGGATGGTTAGTAGTTATACACATCAATCCATAATAAATACTAAAAACATTTATTTCATGATATATCTCACTTTGTTAAAACCAACCTATATCCATCTTTAATTTAGACGTCCCAAGGACTAAGAGGAGTCAAATTTTTTTTCACTCTAAAATAGGTTTGCACCTCAAGAGATTTGATCACTTTGTAGAAAAACCTCTTGATTCACAAGTTAATGCAATTTGCTAAAGCAAGAGACAAGAATCTACTTCTACTCTTTATATCGGAAGCCCATAAAGATCGAGCAAACAATAATCAATAAAGGAAGAGAGTCAAAGACACGTAACACAATAAATATTCGGGGAAAGACACAACTCAAAACCTCACTATCTGTTTTGCATTAATTCGGAAAATCAAGATGAAATTACAATGCTTGTTTTGTCTAGAACAATCCTAGCACTCAGCAAATTCAATATCCAACTCATAAGCAAGCTCAAGGCCAAATCTTAGCCTCTTCACAAGCTCTCCAAGTCTCTATTCCAATGTGTAATTCCTATGGAGAATAGCTTGTTTTTAAAGGGAAATAAAGCCTCTAAAAATAGCGCAATCCCCCAAGGATTAGTTCATGATTGCATGCACTGTCAGTGCAACTCAGAAAAATCTAAAACAAATAGTACATTGTCCCTGCACTCTAGTCTCAACTAGGTCTTTCTCAGAATCGACATGCATGAGTTTCTGATGGTGGAATCTTCAGCTAACTAGAGTAGCACTAACTAGGTCACTAGTGTCCCAATTGACTGTTTACTCACTATTAGTTCCTCACAATAAATTGAGTTAACTAATTACAACTCATTCATAACTCATCCTGAACTCCTATAAGTTAGGGAGAACATATACATGTCTTCTAAAAGACTTCTAATTTGAATTTCCTAAACTAATTAAGTTAATTAAACTTAATTAATTATTTTCAAATTTCTATGAGAAAAGAATTCTATTTTAATTCGTAGTTTAATCCAAGGACAAATTAAATTGGAATTTCTTGTTGCCATTTCTCAACACTCCCTCTCAACAAGAAATGGATTATCCACTACCCTGATCTTGTCTATGTGAAACTCGAATTTACATCTTGGCAATGCCTTTGTCAAGATGTCAGCATCTTGCTCCTTCATGGGAATGTAATCTAACAACATGATTTGCCTCAATACACAATCTCTGAGATGATGATACTGGATATCTATAGGCTTGGACCGATCATGAAAAACTGGATTTTCAGATAGTTTGATATAACTCTGATTATCACAATAAATCACTGTCGGATCCATATGTTTACCAAACAAACCAACCAAGATTTTCCTCATCCAGATAGCCTCACATGTTGCTTGACTCGCAGCCATGTACTTTGCCTCTGTTGAACTGAGTGCAACCGATCTCTGTTTCCTGTTGTACCAAGAAACTGCAACTGACCCAATACTAAAGATCCCTCTTGATGTGCTCTTCCTCTGATCCGGATCTTGGGGGGAGGTCCCCAAGATCTAAGAGATTGAAATGGATCTTGTGGGTGAGGCCCCTAAGATCTGAAGAATTGCAATGCTGGAAAGAAAATGACAGAACACACAGTAAATAAAACCACATCAATTTTTTTTATTAAAACCAATAATAACTATAAAAGCTACATTGTGGCGGACAATCTGTCATTTTACAAAATGCGACTTGTTACTTACAGTGTTTTTTAGTTACAATACCACGGTTCAATTCCATGGGTGAATGAATACCATGGGTTAATTCCATGGGTGAATGAATACCATGGGTGGATGTCACAATACCATGGGTCACTTCCATGGGCGAATGAATACCATGGATGGATGTCACAATACCATGGGTAAATGAATACCATGAGTGGATGTCACTTACAATACCATGGGTGGATAAATACCATGAATGGATTCCACTTACAATACCATGGGTGGATGAATAACATGGGTGGATGAATACCATGGGTTGATGCCATTTTCCATTCGGATCATTCCTCCCTCCTTAAGAAGCAATGGTCCCCATTGCGTGAAATTCCTTCTTACGAAGCCTTTGTTGAATATGAAGAGCCATTGAAGAGAAGGGTTTTATATGGTTAACGCATAACCATGATGAACAAAGATCCGAGGATGGAGATACCCTGTAATGCTTGTGACCAACTGTGATACTGACAGTGTGCGGCCTAGAAAATGGACTTCGATGAAGTGTGAGTTGGTCAATGACCCAAAACCATGATAAACGAAGATCCGAGGACAGAGATACCCTGTAATGCTTGTGACTAACTATGATATTGACAGTGTGCGGCCTAGCAAATGGACTTCAATGAAGTGTGTGCTTGTGGATGACCCATAACCATGAAAAACGAAGATCCGAGGATAGAGATACCCTATAATGCTTGTGACCAACTATGATACTAACAGTGTGCGACTTAGCAAATGGACTTCGATGACAAGGATTTTGTGCAGTGGACCCATAACCATGATGTTGGTTGTTGATGATGTAACAAGTGCCTACATAGCTTGGGGTGGGAGGGCACGTCTCCAAATAGCCCAAGCTGAATGTTGCTATGTTGAAACTGATGAATGTGAAGTAAGTGCCTACTAAAAGTGGGGTGGGAGGGCACGTTTCCATTGGGAACCAGCTTCGAATGTTGCTCCAGAATTAAAATGGACATAACTTAGTCAATATAACTCAGAATATTTATTATAACCTATTTTTGGAAGCAGAAGGACCATTTTGCTTCTTCCCATGTGTTGGAAATCCTTATCCGGACACCCTAGAATCTTTGATTCACGCTGCAATTTTTCCACCGTCACAAAAGTTCTGAAAAAATAGTTGATTTTAAATGAGTGATATCTCCCACATCCGAACTCCGATTCGACCCATTTTCTTTTATAAATTGGGTGATTTTTCAAGAGGAGCTCATATCTACAATCCTTTTTCTGAAATTCTACACAAAAACTTCAAAAAATGATAGGAGAGTCACCATCCACTAGTTGTCATCAGGAACAAAAAATAAAAATAAAAATAAAAAAATAAAAAAAATTCTACAACATAACTGATTTTAAATTAGCGATATCTCCGTCATCCAGACTCCGATTCGACTGATTTTTTTTGAATTTTGGTATTTTTTTGCAAGGAATCCATATTTGTTATTTGTTTTTGTAAATATTGTACCAAATGTTTCAGATTTTATCTGAAAACTCACCGCCCAAAAAAAATCTTGCAAAAAAATGAAAAAAGAAAAAATTCTTCCGGCGTGGTCTAAAAAAGTGCTCTGTGGAGGTCGCAACGTGTGCCTGAATTTTGTTGAATATTGCTATAAAAATTCGAAACTGAAATATGCATGAAACCCTCATTCCCATGGAATCGTAACCGCTCTGATACCACTGATCTGGATGTTGGGGGGAGGCCCCCAAGATCTAAAAGATTGAAATAGGTCTTGTTGGGGAAGGCCCCAAGATCCGAAAAATTGAATTTCCAAAAGAAAAAGAGGAGAGTGCCCAATAAACAAAACCACAAAGAATTTTTTTATTAAAATGGAGAATAATTGTAAAAGCTACATTGTAGCGGACCCTCTATCCTTTTACAAAACTTGACTTGTTACTTATAGTATTTTTTAGTTACAATACCACGGGTAAATTCCATGGATGAATGAATAACATGGGTGGATGTCACAATACCATGAGTCACTTCCATGGGCGAATGAATACCATGGGTGGATGTCACAATACCATGGGAAAATACCATGAGTGAATAAATACCATGAGTGGATGTCACTTACAATATCATGGGTGGATAAATACCATGAGTGGATGCCACTTACAATACCATGGGTAAATTCCATGGGTGGATGAATACCATGGATTGATGCCATTTTCCATTCGGATCATCCTGTCAGATGGACTCCCCGCCCAATTTTCATCAGTGAAGTCTTGAAGCTTCACTCACTCTGTTTGTCTGTACCATAACCCAAGCTAAGTAGTTCCTCTAAGGTATCTCAATACATGCTTTGTCGTCTTTCAATACAGCTTGGTAGGCCTAACCACCGCTTGACTAGGCTGGTTAACTGCATAACACATATCTGGCCATGTGTTCACCAAGTACATGAGTGAACCCATAAGCTGCCTGTAAATAGTAGCTTCAACTACTTCTCCTGAAGTAGCATCCTCCTTCTTCTAATTACCAGCTAGAGGAGTCTCCATGGGTTTACTTCTCTCCATGCGGAATCTCCTGAGTATCTCATTAGCATACTTTCCTTGAGAAACAAACAAATCCCCATCTCCCTGCCATACCTCCGTGCCAAGAAAGTAATGCATGAGCACCATGTCCTTCATCTCAAACTCTCTTGCAAGGTCCTCCTTGCAGGATTTGATGAGCTTCTCATCACCTGTCAGTATGAGATCATCTACATAAAGTAAAATGATCAAAAGCTTACCTTCCACCACTATGTGATACAGATTCACATCTGCTTCACTCTTTGAGAAGCCCAACCTAGTGAAGTAGCTATATATCCTGGTGTACCAAGCACGGGGTGCTTGCTTCATCCCATACAACACTCTCTTGAGTCAGCACACATGTGACTCACGGTCTAAGGTTTCAAAACCTTCGGGTTGCTCTATGTACACCTCTTCCTCAATCATGCCATTAAGGAAGACAATATTTACATCCATCTGTGCAGATAGTGCCAAAATAGATCTGATAGATGAGTACCTTGCAATAGGAGAAAAGGTCTCATCTTAGTCAATCCCCTCTACCTGTGAAAAGCCATGGGCCACAAATTTGGCCTTATGCTTCTCAACACTTCCATTTGCATCTTGCTTTACTTTGTAAATCCAGTGGGAGATCACAACTGACTTGTCCTCTAGTCTCGAGACCACATTCCAAACACTGGTTCGAATTATGGAGTCATACTCCTCCACCATCGCATCAACCCAAATTAGTGGCTACACTACTTCCTGAAAGGAATATGGCTTTGTCACAACACATGCACCCATAAGTGCTATGTATCCAGTGTACCTCTCTAGTGACCTCCTCTATTTGTGCTGAGAAGAGGGTGCTCCCACATTATCCTGTGCATCATCCAACAATTTGTTAGCCTCTCTAGTGCGCTTTCTTCCCTCTATGGAAGAATCTGCCTGAGTGGATGTCTCCACTCTTGGAACCTCTGCATGTGGCTGCTCCACATCAGTATGAGGCTCCTCAACCTTAGGAATTAAAAGTTCCTCCTCTGCATGTAGCTCGAGCTCCCTCTCAAGGGATACTTGCATGACCTTCTCCTCATCAAACTTGACATCCTTGAGAACCACTGTCATCCGACTGGTTTTCATGTACACCTAATAGTTGTGGGGAGTATCAGTGTACCCCACAAATATCCTCAAATTTGTTGTTGGCTCAAGCTTCTTCCATGCATCTTTGGTCACATGGAAATAAACTGATGACCCAAAAATTCTAAAGTGATCAACATATGGCCTCTTACCGAAATAAGCTTCCTTTGGTGTTTTACTCTCAATTATCCGATGTGGGCTATGACTCTGAACATAAACCGTTGTGTTGCATGCCTCAGCCCACAAGTGTAGTTGTAGGCCATGATCATGCAACATCGCCCTTGTTGCCCCTACTATGCTCCTGTTCTTCCTCTCAGCAATCCCATTATGTTGAGGGTTATGAGGTGTTGTCAACTCTCATTTAATCCCTTCTGCAGCACATAATTTCTTATACTCATTGGAGACATATTCTCCACCATTATCACTCCTTAGAGCTTTAACCTTCTTACTTGACTCTTTCTCGACCAATGCTTTGAATTCACAAAACTTTGTGAATAACTGATCCTTTCTCTGCATGAAAAATATCTAGCATTTACAAGAATAGTCATCTACAAATATAACATAATACTTGTGTTTGGCAATGGATACTGTTGAGAATGGTCCACACACATCTAAATGGACTCTCTCCATAATAGACTATGCTCGACTGTCTCTATCTCCAAAGGAATACTTGGTGTATTTTCCCAAAGTACAACCCTTGCATGTATCAACTTTCTCAAGTGTACCTTTGGGAAGACCGGTAGAGATTTGCTGCAATATCTTCAAAGCCCCATGATGCAAGTGGCCCAATCGCTTGTGCCACAACTCGTCAACGTATCGGCTCAACATCTTTTCCACTTTTGAACTCAAAGCAAAAAAATCCTATACATCTATCTTATAGATATTCTAAACTCGAATCCCCATCTTCTTTACTTGACCCATGGCTATGTGTCGAAGGAACACCTTTCCTTTCGAAAATATCACATCATAACCTCTAACCTCAAGCATGGAAAAGGATACAAAGTTCTTTGTTAGTCCAGGTACATGCATAACATTCTTCAAGATGAGTGGAGCCGCATGCTCCCTATGAAAAGTAATAGTGCCCACACCAGTAACACTATACTTACTGTCATCACCTATCTCGATATGCATCTTGAGATCTTTCTCCTCCAGTTCACTAAATAACTCTTTGTCTCCAGTCATGTGGAAAGAAGCTCCACCGTCTAAGTACTATACAATTCCCATCATTGAAGACACCATGCATGCAATGAGGGAAAAGTCCAATTTGAATTGGGAGGCCAAAGCCTCACCGGTCGCTCCTCCTAAGGACTTCTCCTTGGACTTCTTCAATGGACAATTTGTAGCAAAGTGACCCATCTTGTGACAATGAAAGCATTTAACTTTCGTCATGTCCTTATTCTTACCTCCATGATAAGAATCTGATTTGGATTTTACCTTTCCCCTTCCTTGACTTAATCGTTAAGGTACAATTCTCTTCATCATCAGTCTTTGATGAAGAGCCATCCCTGGTGTTCATCCTGATCTCATCCTTCATCAAATCCGACCATAGTTGTTTCCAATATGGTAGATTCTCCCGACCATTGACATAATCCTGATAACTATGCCAACTCTTTGGGAGTCTAAGAAGAGCAAGGCTCACCATATCCTCCTCGGGAATTGTGATTCCAATATTCGAACACTTCCAAGTTCATCCTGACATTGAGTGAACTTGGTCAAGTACTTTGGATCGTCTCGCCTTTCTCCATCTTTATTTTACAAATTTTATCATTCAGTGCCAACTTCCTTTGATCACTGCTATTCTGATACAAGTTCATCAATGTTTTCCATATAGCATGCAGAGTTTCTTTTCCATGGAGACTTGAGACAATGTGGTCTCGAACTCCCTCAAGGATTATTTGCCTTTCTTCGCCACACACTTATTCCATTCGGCCAAGTTCTGTGCATCCATAGCTGCTGGCTTGGGGGTTTCTTGATCAATGAATTCCTTCAAGCCATTATCTTCTAGCACAACCTCCATCCTGTCCCTCCAGGTTATAAAATTTTAGCTTCCTTCGAAGGCATACTCAAGCCTCAACCCATGGAATGCCATTTGCCGATCATGAAGTATGTATGCAAATTCGACTTTCCCCTATAACCCAAAAACTCAAAACTTCAAAATCTCCTCTAGAGAGTTGATTTAAATCAACGATATCTCCCTCATCTGAACTTCGATTTCGCTGATTTTTTTGTTTGAATTTGGGTATCTTTTCCAAAGGAATCCAAATCTGTATTTTTGTTGCTGAAAATTTTGTACATAAATTCTCAGAACTTCTTTGCAACCTAAAAAAAATTCTTGCTCTGATACCATGTAGAAAAAATTGTAGCTTCACAAGCTAATGCAATTTGCTAAAGCAAGAGACAAGAATCTACTGCTACTCTTTACAATGAAAGTGCACAAAGATTGAGCAAACAATAATCAATAGAGGAAGAGAGTCAAAGACACGTAACACAATAAATATTCGGGGAAAGACACAGCTCAAAACCCCACTATTTGTTTTGCATTAATTCGGAAAATCAAGATGAAATTACAATGCTTGTTTTGTCTAGAACAATCCTAGCACTCAACAAATTCAATATCCAACTCATAAGCAAGCTCAAGGCCAAATCTTAGCCTCTTCACAAGCTCTCCAAGTCTCTATTCCAATGTGTAATTCCTATGGAGAATAACTTGTATTTAAAGGGAAATAAAGCCTCTAAAAATAGTGCAATCCCTCAAGGATTAGTTCATGATTGCATGCACTGTCAGTGCAACTTAGAAAAATCTAAAAAAAATAGTACACTGTCCCTGCACTTTAGTCTCAACTAGGTCTTTCTTAGAATCGACATGCATGAGTTTCTGATGGTAGAATCTTCAGTTAACTAGAGTAGCACTAATTAGGTCACTAGTGTCTCAACTGACCGTTTACTCACTATTAGTTCCTGACACTGATTGGAACTAACTTAACAAGACTTAATTCAATAAACTGAGTTAACTAATTACAACTCATTCATAACTCATCCTAAACTCCTATAAGTTAGGGAGAACATTTACATGTCTTCTAAAAGACTTCCAATTCAAATTTCCTAAATTAATTAAGTTAATTAAACTTAATTAATTATTTTCAAATTGCTATGAGAAAATAATTCTATTTTAATTCATAGTTTATTTCAAGGACAAATTAAACTAGAATTTATTGTTGCCATTTCTCAACACACTCTCAACTCTTGGTAGATCGAGAGTTAAGATGGATCCGGACTAGTTTAATTATTAATCATAATTTTTATTTTTATTTTTAATTTTGTTTTTATGTAATTTAACCAACTCAAAATGTTTACATAACATGACATTACAACATCCCTTCCATACGAGGTGCAATCATCGTATTGGCCCATAGTATCCATAACAAATCCTATTAAAAATCTCCATAGTAAAGTGATAGTGTAAATTGGGGTTATCTCAAGTGGTTGGGAAGAATGGTTGTTATCTTTCCCATATTCAAATCTTCACTAGCGACATGATGAGCTATAATGCCTTGATAAACATTATTGTAATTGTTTTGTACCTATAAATATTGTTTTATTAGCTTCGAACATTGTTAAACTCTTTAATAAGTATACTTGTTGGCCTAGTACCAAAAACTTCATTCTTTGAGAAAAAAGTAAAGTAGGCTTGGTATCAACAACATCACTGTAGCCCTAAGACAAGAGATTGATTTCTTTTCTTGAGAAAAAAATTAAGTGACAATGAATCTCCACAGTTCATAATCTTATTACATCTCTAATAAACCTTATGTCTCCATAATAGATATTACTAATCATCATTATTACTTTTTCAAATTTAAAAAATTTAAATATAATAAAAATAAAAATATAAATTTTAAAATATTATATTTATTATTATAAAAAAATAACCTTAAAATTTTATTTTAAACAAATATTTTATTCTAAAAAAATTAGCTCATTAAACAATATTTATTTTTAATTTTATCGATTAAGGAAATTTTTTATTAAATAAACAAAATTTTGTAATAATTTAAAAATAACATTAAACCATATTTTTAATTTTATTAATTAAGAAAAAATATTATTAAATAAACAAAATTTTACAATAATTTAAAAATAATCATAAGTTGTGCAATTCTTAGTTCCAAATTAACTTTAAAAATAATTATAATAACAACATTTTACCTACCTATTCACTTCTCATGAATAACTTAGTTTTTTTAATAACCATGATGTGTTTACTTACCATTATAAATAATAATTAATAATATTATTTTATTTATTGATTATTAATTTAAAATTAAATATAATAATATAACTAACGAGCATAAGTGAGATGAGGATAAAATGGAAATGGAAAAATGTAAAATTTTTCTAACTTAAGAACATAGGTACTCCACATTTGATTTATGTCAAAATATCTCATTATTAACATACATTTATTTAATTCACAAATGAAAGAGGTGTTCGGAATGAAATTCTCTAGTCTTTATGGGTACGCTGCGAATCTACAAACTTAAAAAATAATTACTAAACTATAAAGATCACGAATAGATATTTCTGCCCAAATAATCTTCACATAATTATTAAACAAACGTTATTTACAATCTTTAAATTTATTTATATTAAATTATTTATGAATAAATAGTTAAGTTTTTTTTTAATTAATTTTTTTCAATCATTAGTTTATTTTAATTTTCTTTAAATTAATTGATTTTGTATTTTTTTATTATATATTTTTAAATTTATATTTTTGAAGATGAGTGAAATGTTTACTCAAAATTTTGGACATTATTTTTTTTTTCACACATTTTTTTCTAATTTTTTTGTCTCTAACATAAATTGGTATTTTATTTTTTAAATTTTGCTTTTGTATTTCATATTTTTATATTTTTATGGATTTTGCAATAATATAAATAAATAAAATGACAAGAACTTGAAAATTGTAAAAAATTATGGTTGGTTGTTGGATTTAGGGTTAATGTCTTATCTCCAGTAGGGCTTGATGGGATCAAGATGAATGCCCATCTAAAATTGGTTATTCAATGTTTTGTGGATTAGGGCAAGAAGTTAGAGCCCTAGAAGTTAAGGTACCTTCTTGTCTAGTCAAGATAAGTTATTAAAACAAATCTTACTAGAAGATCACTCCAAGGGAAAAGCCTTCAACCATAAGATTAATTATGGAATGAAATAAAATCAAAATCCTTGTTGAAAAACCCTTAGGGTATAGCCCAACAAGGAGATTTAATGCTTACATCACACCAACATGAGATAGTGAAAGAACCTACCCTAGACATCTCACTCTAAGTGACAAAGTTTCTCCTCAATGGATCGACCTTGATAGCCTTGTCGTAGTCTTGAATAAGCACAAATGTTGTCTTGAGAATTATGTAGAATAGCCAAAAAAAAGAGACTTCAAGGCTTACACCAAAGCTTCATGAAAATATTACATTATGGCATAATGATCTCAATAATTCACAATGATTTGGGAGGAGAGTGAGCTTTGAATTTATAGAAGAGGCTCTTGACATCTCTCCCCCTTTTTCTATTTAGAAAATGCAAAGAAACTTCAAGAAATACTGACTTGTCATCCATAAAAGGCTTGAAGACTAAGTCATTATATAAAAATATATTTACATCATTTGAAAACCTTCCAAAAGAGGTTAATGACCACATAAGGTGGCTCAACTTGGTTGTCATGGGTGACAATTTGCTCTAGAAGTCCAATGTTCCCCTAAAAAATAGCTTGGATTGACTTGGAATAATACTTATAGGCTAGGAACCCCCACATTGGGTGATCAACACACATGTATTACCCACGGCCATCAATATGAAAGATGATTGGTTCACCTGATGGATGGAAAAGGAGAAGTTAATTAGTGGTAGGTTTTGGAGCCTTTTGGGAGATGAGGGCTCGTGCGTCAATGTTGGAGGTTTGGGAGCCATATGGCTCAAGCTTGCGGTGACTAAGGTGGTCACACTCTAGCATAATATTGCCATTATGGAAAGGGTTGAGGCTACTATGAAGGTTAGGCACCACCACCTCAACCATCATTTTGTTACGTGGTTGGAGATGGTTATATGTATGGATATCAGGTGTGTTTCTACCATTTGGTTAACTTGGGCTTTATTTCATGAAAGTTGATGGTAGGAAGGAAAGCCAACAAACTCAATGGTTTTTTGTGATGGTAAAATTGTCAAGTTTTTTGGTTTTCTTAGTTGGATTTTTAAGTTTCAATGTTATAGTGATATGGTTGCACCTAGGTGTTGTAGTGTCATAGTCATTTTCTTTGTGGCTCTAGTTATCCTCAAGCTGGGCTTCTAGTATTTCTATGTGCAACCCTTGGGATAGCCGAGTGGTGACCTAGTTGGAATCCGCCATTGCAGGTTGGGTAGACCATTATGTTTATTAGGGGAATTTTGAGGTCTAAAATGGGCCTCCTAAGGAAATAATAAAATAATAGATAAACCAATAAAATAATATTTATGAATTCGCAATTCACTTTTTGCACCACAACCAATAACCATGGTTAAATTCAATTGAAAAGTTACGAGTTGTTTTTAGTGCGACTTTTTGGAAGCTTTTTCGGTGGATTTTTCTGGTCTAATTTTTCTAAAATCCGGGAGGAATTCATTGAAATCACAAGTTTGATGGGTAACCCATGCATAATAGAAGTGCCCTAGGGGTTTTTCAGGGTGTTGAATCCATATATACAATAAAAAAACTAGTTTAAATAACACAAATCAAGATTTCACCTCAATTTTTTTTGCCAGATTCTAGCACTAGAAACTCCAAAAAGTTATACCAAAATAAAATTATTAGAAAAATTGTATTGATGTGATTATAAATAAAAATGAGCTTTTTAAAAAAAAAGTCATTAGCATTGAACAACTAATACATTTATACTTAAAACTTAAAATAAATTATAAATGTCAATTCATACATTCTTAAGTGTATAATATACTATTAATTAAAATTTATATTATTTAAATTATACAATTAAATTATATAATAACATGTATTTAAGATATCATATAAAAATCAAATAATATAATATAATAAATGTAATATATTATTTTATGTATTAATTTTATATTACATATTGAATTGAATTGACTTGATTTATAACATAAGAAAAATAATATATAATATAAAAGGAATATAATATATATTCTATTACATCTAGATTATTTTTTATAATATTATATATAATAATATATAATATTAATATAATTATAATGAAATGAATTGAGTTGTATTTAAAATCAATTATTTATTTATTTATTTATTGAAATAGATTTTATTTATATTTATGAATATATATATATATATATATATATATATAGATATAAATTTATAATTAATTTGAAATTGTAATATTAAATAAAATGAAATGGATGTATAACTTAAAAATAAATATATGAAAATACACGAATATAATATTTATTGAAAAATGTGTAAAGACATGAAGATTGTATAGGGATATGCATTGTTTTTTCAAAAAATATGAAATGACAATAATAATATTTTATTCAAAAAGTGTGAAATGACCTTTATTATGAGTACTTTATTTTATGACTTTAAAAGTACTTAGAGCACTACCATGGTTGACCATGAACTTTTATCCACCATTGAGAATGTGACAAGTAAATACCTTTAACTCAAACAATGCCACTTCAACTATGGGGTATGATGTCATCCCTAAAATGTGATTGGTTCTCATAAAGTGAATTTTGATTGTACATTTTCCTTAGGAGGACCATTTTTGACCTCAAAATTTCTCTAATTGAGGTGTTTTTCACTCAAATTGGTGTTGCACTATTCAGAGATCAAGGGGAGGTCCCTCTGAATGAAATTCAACCCTGTTGTGTGCGTGAATTAAGAAGACGTTTTGGGGAAATTGGGTCTCCTTTAACTTCTCCCTAGTCTAGAAAACTTTTGATATATAGGCACACAAGGTCCAGCCAAGACATTTAATGATATTTGTAGGTGGGTGGATACACAATTTTAGCCCTTATGCCTCTTCATTTGGTAGGGTTCATATTTCATTTGGTAGCATGGAAAGGGGTAGACATGGACAAGGTAGCATAGATGCAAACCATGGGCGTGGCAGGGGACGCGATCAATGTCACATGGAGCAAGGCCCATCATCTCGTTACTAGATGGTGGTAAAGAAAGCAACTAGAATATTCTTCACTAACACCCTGCCAGTTGTCGAAGAAGAATTAGAGGAGGCAGGGAGGAAGTGTGTTTGAGGCGCTGAAACTTGTTAAATGTGGAGTTGCTAAAAAAATTGGGAGTCTGGATTCCAAACATTGGCTTCTCCTGTACCCGATAAACCAAGTATCTTTGTGTGGTGGATGTTTATTGATAGATAAAGGTTGTCCTTGGGCATGTCTTGAAGGGGAGAGGGGAACCTCAACAAAGGATGCATGTCCAATCGGTGGAAATCTAATGGCAAATCAAAATATTGGAACAAAATCTCAACATCCTAGGTAAGCATTAACCTAAGATCATGTTTATTGGAATTAAAGTAGAATATTAACCTCTGGAAGCCATTGAGGTGGGTTCTTTTACAAGTTATCCCTTACATGACTCACTTATTTAATTTCATGTTTGAATATACCAATACTAGTTGTGTTTCCTGCAGTCACTTTTATGCTATCAAACGATATGCTAGAGATCAAACTTCAGGGAACGAAGCTCAATTTTGTATGATAATTTTGTGTTGGTAAGACCATACTAGTTTTTTACCATCAAAATAGCTATGGTTGTGGTACTAGTCTGGTTTCCCAAGTGGCAGGCTATTAGCAACAACATGATAATATGGATGTAATCTAAATATTTGAAATAATACAAATCATCCTTACAAAAAAATAAAATATTTAGAGGCTAGTATAGGCTCAACATTTCCCCCTTTCTACTTAAAGTTCACTCGGAGTTAAACTTTTGACCCCCAATGAATTTTTTGAAGATGGATGACTCCTTGATTTATGCTTGCTCTTATTTGGGTTAACCTTTTGATGCATATTTTCCTTGTTTGTAGTCTCAAACATGGTCCATAGAAGCGTTCTTTACTTGAAATGACATTTTCTTTTCTCATAAAAGGTGTCATGTTGCCACTAACCCCCACATCTACCTCAAGAGAACTCGACCCTCTTTCGATAGTGAAACAATGCTTGAAAATGCACTTTGAAGAAGGCATTTTAGGTGATTTGACTTGGAGATGACTTTTCTTGCCCAAGAGAGTGCAATGGACCTATTTCCTTGCCTTGGAGAACACAATATGTACCTCAGGGAGCACAAAATATATTGTGAATTGTGAGACTTCCAAGAAAAAGGATGAAAAGTTAAGCCATGGCCAAAGGTGTTATTTGACAAATGCTTTTTGATCACTTGTGCATAACTTCTCATACTCCATATTATTCTTAACTCTCTTCTTTTGTGATACTTAGCCAAATTCACATTTGTAGGTTGTCTACCACTTTTTTATATTTTCCTTCTTACATCACTCATAAACCACAAAATCCATCACACTTAGTCATTTTTGTGTATGCGGGTTACAAACCCTCTTTTCCTTCAAAAGCCATCCTCAATGCTACAATTTGCACCCACATTTCCAAAACCTACAAATTGCACCTCTTTTTTACCCTTAACCAAGTTTTTTCCAATGCAGGTTGCAGGAAGGTATTTCCTTTACCTTTATGCTTGCATGACTATCTCTCACATGCTTATACTCATTCATTTCACTTGTATGTGATTTGGCCTCCTCCCTCATTACCTTGTCTTCCCACATGATTTATTCCTACATTAATTCTCCCCACATGACTCTATACTTAGCCATTTCTGCATTTACTTTCTTTTGCATGTGAATGTAGGAGATGCCAGTCAAAAATATCTCATTTTTTCAACCTTCATCTTGATAACTTGGAAATCACTGAGATAGGGGGGTGAATTAGTAATTTTGTCTTTTCAATTATTCAACTCAGCTTAATTTCCTTATATAAACAAAATTCAAAAGGATTCACACAAGTGATACATTTGAAATTCAACACATGAAGACCCCAGATATAATTGGAAACCATAAAGGAAGAAAAACACAAATTTTTGGTTGAAGTGATGTGAAGGTAATCTCCTACTCCCTTATTACATCAAATTTTATGTAGGCTCCAACCTATAGGAGGTTGCTAACTTCAATTTTTCTACAAACTTCAACTTGCAAGGAAGCTCCAAATCCCACAAATTTTTTGCAGACTACAACCCATAGGAAGCTCCTACCTCAACAGGCTCCAAATTGTTCTTTATCAAACTACAACTTGAAAGGAGACTACAATCCCCTGATCAAATTACAAATCCAATATGTTGGCTACCTAGTCTTTGTCTTTGTTTTGATATTAGTTTATGTCCTCTTTTTTGATGATTACCCTTTTTGCTTCTCTTCTTCAAGTCTACTCCACTCTTGCTACTCTTTCTCTTCCTTTTTTCTCCTTACCAAGTTTGTTCAAGATCTCTCTCATACAAATGTTCAATTCACAAAACTTAATTCTCATTAAAAGGTGCATCTTTTATAAACATTCTCTTTGATTGTTTGCATTCTATGCAGGAATTCAAAATGAGGAGTTGTCACTTGGTATTCCAGGACTATTTTCATCTCGCCTCTTCATTTTTAGTTGAGTCTCAAATTAGGACAAATTTGATTTGTATTTTTTGCTCATCCGAAGAATCATGGTCAAGCATTCATTATTGCATAAGACAAGGCTTAGATATAGAAACTTGTTATAATGCAGGTTGGTTGAGGATAGGGTGCATTAATATCTAGGGTAACACAATTTACACACTAGATTACATTCATTATAACTCTAGTCCTGAGTGAAACATGAGCGTTACTATTATAAACATGATAAAAATATAAATGATTTTATTTAGATGATTCTGTTGATACCATAACATGTTCTCTGATTCTTTGACTTTGTTCACTGGTTCTTGTGTGCTATATCTTCATTTTGTTTGAAACAATCATCAAAGTAATCATCAATGGCCTTTGTACATCACATCTCAATCACCCTTTGCACTTCACATAGCTTTGATTATCCTTTTCAAGTCAAGAAATCAACACAGCCAACCTCATCAACATGAGAGAAATCAACACAATAAATATCACACCCTCCTCCCACATCTACCCAAGTAACTGTCCAACTCAGGTAAAAATGTGACGAGAAGTTACTATGATATGAGTAAACCTCCTAAGTCACCTTAAGGAAGTGGAACCAACAGAAACACACCATACAAACCTTCCACATCAACAACAAAACTCTCAGGAACCATCCCAACCTCTCAGATAACTAGCCCTTAGGTCCCACTGATTTTTTAGACAAATTAAACCCCAGACGCACCCATGATATGGACATGAATTCATCTAGAAGGCTTTGGACACTCCCATAGCATGGTATGCTAGCGTCCAAGGACTATTCTGCTCAGTGTTGTTCCAACATCCCTCGGATTTGAGCCACTTTTTCAGGCACAGAGCCCAGGTCACCGCTCAGTATTCAATGATATATTCAAAACAAAAAGATAACAATGGAATGATGATACAAATGCAATTACTTAAACAAGCCCTTGACTAGACCCCTACTAGCCATGACAAACATTTCATCAAACATGTCAAAAATATGTAATTTGTAGGTGTAAACAACAAATCTAAGAATAGGGGTCTCATACTCATATGAGAATCACTAAGAAGCATTGATGACTCAACATATTAGCTGCGGTTTCATCCATTAGGCCATAGATAAATTGTTCATTCATTTACCAGAGAAAACATGATGAGAGCCATACATAGCTACCGTCATAATACATGTTCATAACCAACATATAACCAACAACATAATAATGATAATACAACCATCAACATCACATAATAACAAGTACACTTACCCATCAATTACAAGAGGAAAGAGCTATTATTAACATATGAAAAATGCAACCAAGTCTGGGACTTCCATGTACCACCTGAATGTAGACATGGTTGAGCCAAATATCTATTCATTTGGTCAACCCCATGCCATATTCCAAGCATGAATGTGGGTTCCCATAAAACACATCAACCAAAACCATCCAGGGCTTCCAGAGGCCAAACCACCTCAACCCATCAAACAATGATTCCACCTCATGGTCGGACATCACAAACCATCACCAGATTGGTCTCTACCCAAGCCTTCCAGGGCTCCAGAGCGTTTGTTCCAACCAAGGATTCCAGGACTAGTAACTCAACCCACGACTGTTGTCGAGCTCCAGAGCATTTGTCAAACCAAGTCTTTGGGACTAGTAACTCAACCCACAACTTTTTCCAAGCTTTCGAAGCATTTTTCCAACTAGGCCTTCCAGGACTAGTAACTCAACCCACCAAGGGCTTCCAAAGATTTTGTCCAACCAAGGCTTCTAGGACTAGTGAATCAACCCAAGTTGTTATAGGGATTCTAGAGTGTTTTTCAAACCAAGGCTCTAGGACTAATAACTCAACCCAAGTCGTTATATGGATTCCAAAGCATTTGTCCAACCAAGGCTCCAGGAACTAATAACTCAACCCAAGCTAAAGGAAGCAAGAGAACCAACAAAAAAAATGAAGAAATGAACCCACCACACCATGACTATCTGGGAAATGGCAAGGCTAGGCAAATCCATTGTCAATCTAGGAAATCCTCCATGCCAATGACATATCATTACCAATAAACTAAGTGCATGTTCCATGCATACCAAAAATAGTGAGGAAAACATACAACAACTCAGTACTTGCAAGAAAAACCCGTTGTAGCTGTTGATCTTGATGTCCTCTTGTGCTTTCCTACTCTCCCTTCGCCTTCTTACTCCAAAACTCCAAGTATGCCACACTCTCCTAGAGTGCTCCAAGAAAAATCTAAGTCTCTAAGAGTATGAGAGAGAGAGAATAGAATGAGAGCTCCAAAACAAAACTCACAAAAAGCTACACTAACCAAGCTTGCCCACTGATCCTTAGAAGTCTTTTTATCAACGAGGCCTCTATTTTCTTCATTTTCCATTATTTTCCTTCATTTTCCTCCTCACATCCAACCAGTGAGCTTTCACCTCCCTTTTCTCCTATTTTACATTATTTTCATAATTAAAATGCCAATAAATGCCTCATGCCTTTCCAAAGCCTTTGCCATTTCCTTTGCCAATTTCCTTAGCCATAATAACTGAAATGAACAGCCACTAGGGTGTTTTTCCCACCATTCAGCTTGGAATAAGTGTCCCATGACTGTGGTCTTATATATTTTACATGAATTTTTAACTAGGGTTGTTACAGAACCGCGCCCCCCCCCCGTTGGGGGAACATCATCCCCGGTGTTCAATGACACCTATAACCAAAAAGACCGCTGAAAACAAAATATATGACCCATGGAACTTTATAACATAGCTCGTTGCAGTATTTACAATGACCACTGCTGAAACATGACACACATACCATTTACTGGAGCTTTATAACACAACTCATTACAATATTTACAATCCACATATACTTATACACATTTGCTTCAACTAGCAAATGACCATATTGTTTATGGAGCTTTATAAATCCAACTCGATACAATATTTACAATAGAACACACATATACACATATGCACATTTTTTCAACTAACAAATAAAAGGATACGATGCCTGCATCTGTAATAAGGGAATCTAGAGGCTCACACCTCCACCCTCAAAGTAATACCGGGATTTACCTCCTTCCCAGGAAGTCTAGAATCCACTCCAAGTTTAAATCTGCATCAAGCGTCCAACCTACAATCTAGCGCAACTTTTCCTCTCAGTGAACAGTTTCCAGCTCATTATTCTAGGGTAAACTCTCAATGTGTATCTGATTCCATTTGGAAATGCTAATGACCCAAAAAATATATTATCAGACTTCCCTTCTCAGCTACACAGTCCCTCGGGCAATAAGATCACCCCCTTCCCTGCAATCACACACTTTCCAAGTTTCGATGGCACCCCCATCTTGGGTTGTCCACCCCTTGGCAAGGATTCCTCACATTGGAAGGTCCAAAAACCAAGGCATATCCCCGCCTCAAACCATCATATCGGTCATAGCATGCTCATGGAAATAAATGGACATAATGGCCTTGCTCCTAAGGTTCTTTATCAACATATTGTTGCATGTTCCAATTCCTTTTGTTGTTGTTGCTAATGCTTGTTGTCAGTTTCGACCACACAACCAGGTATTTCATGCTTTCCTATACCAAGCACATAATTTCTATTAAATTCAAAATAAATTGAATAACTTCAGATCATACCTCATTGGTGGCCCATAAAAAAGGTACACTTGCAATTATGTTCGCTTCCTGTCACAACAAGTCAAACTAGCACCTTTGACCAAATCATTATCTATAAACATATCACATCAGGTTATCTCAAAACAAAACCATCATAGATAAAAATCATAAATCACATGTAACTATCATAAACTAGAATAATAAATCACATGCATAATAAAACTGGAATAAAATATTAATACTTATCCTTCAATCTATCCTTACTTTTTCCTTTGTTCTTTTTGTACACACACTAGATCGGTTGCCACGCCTGGCAAGCACCCAGTGCCTTTGCTTCTCTTCAATCACATACACATACACAATGTACATCACAACACATACATCCATACAATGTATGACATTACACAATGCATACACCTACATTTGATATACATTACGACACATACACCTACACCTGATATACATCATGACACATACACCTACACCAAGTATACAACACAATACAATACATACTCCTACATCTAGTGTACAACACAATACACATACATACACATAGTACAAAAAATGAATACACATGTCATGATTCCACGAATACACAATGCACATACCGAGTATCGCATGCCCGCAACACAAAATGTACGACATGCATACAATACCACATGCACACTAATACCATATGTACAACGTGTACATAGTACCATCTCTTCACAACACCACCTACACAACATGTGAACAACATCACATGTACACGGAACCACCTGCACAACGTGTACACAACGCCATATGTACACCGCACCACCTGTAGAATGTGTACACAATACCACATGTACACAACACCACGTGCATGACATGTACACGACACCACATGTACATAGTGTCACTTGCATGACATGTACACAAAACCACCTGCACACAAAACCACATGTACGACATGTATACAACACCACATGCACACAACACCACTTGTACAATCATGCACACAACACCATATGTACATAGCAGCACATGTACAACTTGCACACAACACCATATGTACACAACAGGACATGTACAACATCCACACAACACCATATGTACATAACACTGCATGTACAATATGTACATAACACTATATGTACACAATACTGCATATCCATATGTACATAGCACCATCTGTACCACCCTGTACATAACATTGCATAAACAACATGTACACACATTATATATACACCAGACTGCATGCACACAACATCACAAATGAAACATATACAACATATGCACAACAATGGTACCACACATCCAAAACCACACTGACTCTACCACACAACCTTTCTTCTAGTGTCTTATCCATGCTTGTCCCACCATGCCGCAAACCACACTGCTTTCATTTCATTGATGTATCCCTCAGTATAGGCTATCCATAACATAGACATAATATAATCACATAATATCAACTCATAGCCACATGATACTGACCTCGTAGATTTTTCAGGACAACTCTCCCACTTGATTCCTCATAAACCGGGAGCCTCTTCATGTCATTCACCTACGTAAGCAATCATTCCTCCACAAGAATGATTCCTAACGATCCTGTCAGACAATGGTATGCATACACACACACACACACACACACACACACACACACACACACACACACACACACACATATATATATATATACACACATACATCTAAACATCAACATAAAACAATAATAATCCTGTCAGACAACAACATACATGCATACATACATACATATATACATGCATATATATAAACATTAGCATAAACATGATCACAACATAATTACCAAATATCATAATGTCATGGTTAAGAGAACTCCCTTTATCCATGCACAACATTGAGAACAACAGTTCCCAAGATAGCCAAGGCATCTGTTACCTTAAGCGCATTTACTTTACCTTTCTTGTTACATTTCTCATGACTATCCTGCCACCATCCATTTGCACCAATGGACAAAACCAATCCAACCAATTGTCATATTCTTACCTTCAACTTCCCTTACTCATGCACCGAGCTTTATTCGAGTCTTACATTACTTGCTAGGTTTCATTTAGCTCTCCCTGAGCTCCATTAAATTTCCTCTTTCCCAACCAATTCCCAAGACTCAAAGCATAAAAGGCAAGACAAGAAACAAACAATAAGAAAACCATGAAAATCAATAAGAATACGACACCACAAACAAAGTGGCAAGGCCTTGCACCAGACATAACAAAGATGCAATTAGGCACAACCAAATCAAAAATACCAAAAGTGCAAGACTAATAATAGACACCATGACTCAATCCCTGGTTCCCAAGGAAAGCTCAACCCGAGCCTTCTTTAAGATTTCATGGCAACCTCTCTTGCGATGCAACTCCCTGCATCACACTACCATAAACACATAATTGTGAATGTATAAATAAATATAAAAATATACCAGTTAGCTTACCTTGTTATGCCAAGCACGTTGCCTTGTAGCTAAGCACATTTGTTCCATGTCTCAAGGGACTCCAATTCCCTTGACATATCTTGATCCAGATTTAAACAAGAACACAACAATGACAAATATAACCCTAAATAAAGAGATGAAACAGAAATAATACTTCGGTTTATTAATATCAAATACTGAAAATATGCTTACAAGCATAAATGGAAATAAACTAGATAGGGCAATGGTAGCTTATCTCTGAGAAGAGATGTGGCGGCTACATGCCTCTGAGTTGTGTCACAATGAGGCTTGAAGGCTTATTTATTGTTTAGAAACAATGGAAAACCTTAAACATCCAAAACCCTAACCCTAGGAGATGAAGCGCCAAACTATGGGCCCCGTTTGGGTAAATTGGTACATCAACTTCCCGGGGTCGTAACTTTGGCGTACAATCTTCGTTTGAAACACACAATACCTCGTTAGAAAGATATATATGAGGACTACAACTTTCGAATGGCCAGCATCAGGCAATGACCCATGTTGGCCCTTATTTTCCCAAAAAACCTCGTTTAGGGCCTCAAAACGACTCTAGAAGTTCACGACTCGACAAACTGCCAAAAATAGTAAATTGTGCTACAATTAAGGAAAATGAAAAACTAAAAGCGACAATTGTGGGGGTCCAAGTGGGATAGGCTGGTGTCCACCAACATCCACCTGGATCATTCCTCCGCCCTTATGAAGCAATGGTCCCCATTGCATTGAGTGCCTCCATGAGATGGGGAAACTTCTACTAAACTTGGTCCCTGGTGAGCTGTTCTACAATATCTGATGTGTCTAGTAATGATAGGAAGCATGGTCGAGGGCGGTCCACATTGAACACTCAGTGCAAGCCAAGGAATGGGGGAATGCTGTGCTCCAAAGCATTGTTTCCCACAACCTTGGTAATGGTGTAAGGACCATATCAGAGTGGTCTAAGCTTCTGATGGGCTCTTGTAAGACGTTCTTTCTATAGATGCAACCAGACTTTGTCGCCCACTTGAAACTTATGTGGCACCTGATGTTAATCATGTTTTTAGATAGAGAGTAGGAATGACCTGTTACAGAGTTTTGTGAACCCAACGTTTCGGACTGCCAGGTGAGTCCATCATCAGGGGATGCGACAATAGATATTCTTCCACAAGTATGGTTGGCCTAATCATACATCACAAACATAAAGGGGTGCAACATCACACAATACCTCATCTGTGAAGGGCTTGATGCTGTAGGGAATGTGACATTACTGGCGGAATTGGAGATCTTGTCCTTGGTAAAGCCACCCGATGCTGTACGGTTGCAGGTGTGGTATGGTCAGTAGGCCTAGCCGCTTCACGACCTCTGCTGAAATGAGGTTCTTTTGGTTGCCACTGTCGACAATGAATTGCAGTAGCGAACCCTTCACCCACATTTATGAGTGGAAAATATGCTTCCCTTCCTCTAGATTTTCAGGTTCATTCTTCTGGATCTTGGTAGTAGAAACAGTGGTGCTAGGCTCCGCATCAATGATATGCTTCCCTTTATCATTCCTCTTGTCAGGTTCTAACTCAAGGTAGGAACATGCATTTGATTATGAAGCCTTCAACTCGGCCACTAGTGACTGCTTGGCTCGACAATCACTTGCGTTATGAGTGGGGCTCTTACGGAACTCACACCACTTTCCTGTGTCCTTCTTTGACTTTGTGGTGTTGTTCTTTTCTTGAGGCTTCAACGAGTTGTCTTAGGTCACATTGTCTTGGCTTTGTCCTTGGTTCTGCGGTTTGGGGAAGCCTTTCCCTTGCTTCAAATTTGCGGATCCAAAGTCTCACTTCTTCTGTTTAAACTTCTGCTCAATTTTGACAGTGTATCAGTACACCGTGCCAAGTGAGGAGATGTCCAGGAACTCCATCTCGTCCTGGATGTACTTGTGTAGGCAACCATAGTATTTGAGTACCAAATGTCGCTCAGAATGCTTGATACCCAACTTTGTGCGAAGGGTATGAAAAATATTGGTAAAATCTGGCACATCTTGGTACCTTCCCTGCCACAACGTGGTCCACTTAATGTATTTATCCTCATAGATTTTGACAGGGTAGTACTGCTCCTTGATGGAATCCTAGAATGAATTCCAAGTGGGTGCGACTGAAAATAGTGAGGCCATACTTTCATCCTTCTGCTCGTAGTAGGTTTCCCACCAATCCTTGACATGGGGGGCGGTTTTGAGAAGAGCGAAAGTAATCTTTTCCTGGATGGGAAAATCATGAATAGAAAAATACCCTTCTAGCATATTTAACCATTTATCTACGACATCTGCATCTATTTGACCCTCGAATATGGGGATTCAAAGTTAACTTGTACCTTAAAGGGTGTGGAGTTTCCAAAGTAGCTGCTGGAAGTAGATGCGTCACCCCTGGGTAACTACTGAAGGATTTGGGCAAAGTTTTCCATCATCGCATTCCTTTGTCACTCGAGGGATTCTTCGAGCAAGATTTTGATAGGATCTCCTGCCCCCTCATCTTTCTTTTCTTCCATGGGAGGCCGTTAGGATTTGTAAGGCTAGTCTTGCAAAGGTTCGACTAGTTCAAGTGCTAACTCCTTATATCCCTGTTACACAGTAATTTGTCACTGACCTCATGTCAGTCCTTGAGTGACATCTCCGTTGTGTCATACATAAAATAAGAATGTCCATATCTTCCCACTCATTCAAGAAGATTAAGCAAAATTCTCTCTGATCCTGAAGAATGACCCTTTTACCTATGTTTCTACATCATCGCAAGTAAGCATCATTATTCTTGCAATGATTCTCTGTGTTGAACTATAAGGTCGCACCATTGCGGTAGGGGTACATCAGTTTCCTATGACGGTCGAATTTTAGGGCTTGACGCAAATCCTCAAGATACTTATTGCGACGATTTGTCTGAATTCATTGCTTTTATGCGACATCGTCGCTGAGCCCTAGTGTATGACTTGTGACGATCCAGATATGGAAAATTAGTTCAAACATAATGCTTTTGGGTGATTCTAGAGCTGGTTGTTGGCTCAAAGGAGTTCACCTTTCCTCCTCTGGGATGGTAGTTCCCTCTTTTGAGAAACCTCCTTTGGAGAAAAGCTCCCTCTCCCTCATTTTATGGAGGCTCCTCCTCCTATAAAAGCACTCCCCTTTGCTATGATCAGCTAGTTCCTAGTTCTTAATTTTTGGATTGGAGCAAATTAGCTAGCTTTGGTGTGAGTTTGCAGTGTGAATTGCTGATAGTTTAGCAATTAGTTGTGGATTACCTTAGCTTTGTATTAGAGCTTGTGGGTGAGAGATAGAGTTATCATCCATTTACGAGATCCTTTTGAGAGTGAATGCTTGAAGAAACATATCGATTGGACCCTTTGAGAAGGCTTGCGACATCAAGGCTTGGCTGTAAGCTTTGCTTTTGATTCATTTTAATACAATCAATAATGATTTCCTATGTCTTGTGTAAAATATACTTGATAGCTTATGGTTCCTTGACTCTGTAAGCAAATAGATCATTATTGTTTTCTATTATGTGTTCTGTTGTTCTCGTGTGTTGTTTCAGGTAAATTGCTCATCAAGGAGAAGGAAACGATAGCTGAAGCAGTACAACGAAAACTCCATTGAACACTGGTTTGAGGTAGGCTATTTCGACGATAACTGTTTAAGGAAATTGATTGTTGTTTTGTATTACTGTGACTAGACCCACTCTAGGGTTAGAGGGGTTGCCTCTGTCTGTAGAGGGAACATTTCCTACTTCACAAGTTGGCGACTCCACTGGGGAGTCCTTTGTATGTTTTTCTCTTGTTTGCTTTTGTTTGGTATTGATATAGTGTCTCTTGATTTTTGGGTTAAAACCATTAGTTTTTTGGGTTACCTGGGTTAGTCTGGGAGTCCTTCTGACTGTTTGGAAGATCAATCTGGTGTCATTTAGGTGTTTTTACTTTGTCTTTTCCTTTAAGTAAGATCGTCGCTGAAGATAGCTTAACAGTTGTGACGACGTCGCCCCTGTCCTTTTTAGTAAACCTGCACGTTGCAGATAACCCATTGTACAGTTGCGACGATTCCTGAAATCGGCCTGTCGTAGAAGACAGGTGTACACCTGCGACGACGTTGCCTAGTTTCTGTCTCGGTGCTTGCGATGATTGGATTTTCGTCTCAAGTTGCTGGTTATAGACCCGCGATGATTCCTGTACAAGTTGTTTTTACAACTTTACCTCCTGAATCCATCAGTCTTGTTTATCCCCTGCTGTTTCTTGTCTCTCATTAGCTTGTTTTGATTGCTTTTGATTAAGGTACTGTCTCTTTGGTTTCATTGAGTGAGTCTTGTGCTTTTAGACTGTGTGACCTAGCTCCTTACAGGTTTCGTCAAGAAGTCATTTGCTTGGGTTGCCTCTCTTTTCAAGATTCATCCACAACCATCTGATTGATTTGCTCGAGGCTTTTTAATGCTTGTTGTCTTTCTGATTGATTTTTAGTGTTGGTTATTGAACCAGTTGCTCGCATTGATTCGATTTCTGCACTATCAAACATAGATCACAATTGTTTGGATCAGTCAGTTTTACACTTGCTTGTTTGTCATTTCAATTCCAAAAAAATCAAACTATTGCATTCATTTAGTATACAAAAGTGAAAGTACATTTGCATTACGAATTTTCATGATTGAGAAATTGGAAAGCAAACTTTAAATCTTTCACTAGTAGTATCGATGCATTGTGAGATTAGTGTATTAATGCATTATGTTTCCTAGTGATTGGATTGCTTGCGTGCACCGCTTCTCTTGCATTTGCTTGTTGTGGTTTGCATTCACTTGGAAATGAACTCCTTACCCTCATTTAGGTAGTTGTTCATCGAAAGGAATAATGTTTTACTCATTGTAGCTGCATCCTAGGAATTGTTGAAATACATTTGGTAGGGCCTGAAAATCGAAACTTAATTCAAGATCAACTCTTAAAATCAATTGAATGAACCTAACAACGCATTGGAACTTAACACGCATTATCTAGAGGTCTAGGCTAGAGACGTGCTTCGGCGTCGTTAAACCTAGTCACTATTGTTTTCGCTTAAGGTTGGGTGATTCCTCCTTCTGTGATTCAATAGCTGCTAGTACGGACTTGTGCTCCCCATATTGTCGAGTATATATCGGGAGACCCCACTAGGTTATCATCCTACATCCATAAGAAGCCAAATCTGCCACCTTACGAACCGTAATGCACCAAACACAGCATTCGAGAAGACTGACTGCCATACGGAAAGTCCTTGGTCATTTTTTCTTTCATTTGATCACCAAGGTGTATATGCAGTTTTACGGTTTGTTTGGTAAACCTCTTGTCTAGTTCTCCAGAGTAGTCACTTTCGTTCCTTTTTGACTCCTTAAAAGAAAAGGATCATCTGATCACTTGTCCTTTCAGGCTCATTAAACCTCGAAAGAGATAGAGTCACCTTTTCGTCCTTTTCTCAACTCTTGAAACATGAAAAGGTCAAGTTTTGTTCTTGTGCCATAAAATTTACTGCTCAAGAAATATTCCTGGTAACAGTTAGAGTTATTCGTTCCTGATGGGAACAGTCCCTGAGTCTACTAGCCAAGGTCTTCCCCCCAATGGAACTCCTGGTCCGTTTCCTCCTTTTGGAAATGCCAACGCTCCGTATATGGCAACATTGTCCTTGCTTGGGTTAACCATCGGTTTGCCCGTTTGGTTGTTTTCAACCTCAGTGGTGCCGAGCGGCATGACTCCTGTTCCACCATCTCCTTCATTTGAATCACGACACGATGATTCCAAGGTTGAGCCTACGCCTTCTTCCCTTGTTTCTTCATCCTCCTCTCCTCCTTCGCCTGGTGAAAGTTCCAAATCCAGTAACCCGGAGGCTAAGAAGAAGAAGAGGAAGGCGAAGAAAAAGAAGTTGGATAAGCGTCAGACGACCCATGCAGCTAATGTCCCGAGTATCTCACCAGTTGTGCCACCTTCTGATCCTCCGTGGAAGGTTAAGTTTCCTTGTAAGTTGTGCAAGGGCGACCATCTTCTTCGTGATTGTCCTGGCATTCCCAGGATCTTAGAAGTTTGGTCTCACGATCCGGCTCGTCCCTCGTCATCCTCCAAAGCTCATGACACTGCTACCCTATCAACTGGTAGTGGTAAGAAGAAAGGGAAGATTTCATTCCCCTGTAGACTGTGTGAAGGCAACCATCCCCTTCGCCTTTGTCCGCTCATGGATAAAGCTTCTGTCGTTTTGAAAAGTCTTATAGCTTCTTCACCCCAACTTCCCGTTGGTTATCAGAGGCTCTCTTCAGACCCTCTCCCCATCGACGAAGATATTGACTTATATTCTTCTCTTGTCCATTCTCCTCTTCCCGAGCCTGGCTATGATAAGCCTGTTCCTGACCAACCATTGGTCGGACAGAGTGTCGACTTGGGTTTGCCACCAGTTGTTCACTCTGTTCTAGAAGAGCGTCATGATCATTTTGTTCATGTTCTTCTCATCTCGTCAGATCCTACTGAGTCCAAGAATGACCCTCCTATCCCCGCTGATCAAGGGAGTCCTTCTTCGGTTCATGTAGAGTAGGGGGGCAATCATACGATACCCCCACCAAGTAGTTCGGTCGTTTCCTTCGACTGGAGTCATCTGACTGCATTCCGCCTTCCATCCTATGTGCCTTTCCAGATTACAGTACACGCCTATGATAAGGTAGTACCGGGCACTCTCTTGGACGAAGGGGCATCTATTAGTCTCATGCCTTCCACTACTTGGCAAGCTTTGGGTTCCCCACAGCTTGTGCCTGTCACCCAAAATCTGTTGGCTTTCGACAGAGGAACTAGTCAACATTTGGGGATCCTTCCAAAGTTCCCTGTGACTTTGGGAGGAAAAACTGTCTATATAGACGTGATGGTTGTCCAAGGTGCTTTAGATTTTAGTCTTCTCCTTGGCTGTGACTATATTTATGCCATGGGGGCTCTTGTTTCTTCACTTTTCCGTGTGGTCTGTTTTCCGCACGATGGAAGAATGGTGACCATAGATCAACTATCATTCTTTAGTCACCTAGTGCCTCCTGTGCTGCCATCGTCCCCTATTGGTTCTGCCTCCGAATCTGTTGATGATCATGCAGATGGTCTCATACATCATGTACTGGTGGCATTGGAGCCCGATATGTCAATGGTGCCTAATGACATATGTTCCTCCAAGAGTGTGGTTCTTCCATCTAGTGAAGATCTTTTGGGTGTCATGTTTTCATATGGCCCATGAACATGTGTTCCGAGGAGAGTTCTTGTTCCTGTGTCAACCTCGTTAAAAAATGAAAACAGGGGTGTTGAGCATAGTTTTCGTCTTGTGTCAAGCTCTTTCAAAAAATGAAACAAGGAGTCTTGAGGATAGTTCTTGATCTTGTGTCAACCACGTTAAAAAATGAAACAGATGTCATGAGGATAGTTCTTTTACTGTGTCAACCTCATTAAAAAAATGAAACCACTCCCTTTCCAAATCGAGTCTTTGCTTAAGATCTCGTAAAATCCAAGTCGAGTCTTTCCAAGATCTCAAAAGTGAACCTTCATTCCATCCACTCCGTTGGATGCAATGAAGCTTGGGGGGCATATACCTCAATTTGCATTATTATGCTGGGGGTATGCAAAATTATAACAAGCATAGTTTTTCATTTCAAGCTTGTGTAAACATGAAACCGAATCCAAGCAGAGTTCTCCATGGTTCAAGCTTGTGTAAACATGAACCCACACCTGATTTACACCTTGTGACTACCATTTTTATTCGCTAAATTCTGCTAGATGAGCCTTGGTTGTTTCGCTCCATCATCGCCATCTCTTTGGTCGATCATATGCTTTCACTTGGTTGTTTTTTCCTTTCCTAAGGGACCGTAGCGAGGAGTGGTTTTATTAGCCAGCCTCTTGACCATTACATGTTTTGAGCAGTTCCACCATTGCTGGAAGCAGTTGCTATCCTTTATACCACTTGTTCCTCTAGGATGAGTCTCCTTTAAGCTCATTTCTGACTCATAAAAGATGAAAAAATTGCCGATTTTTTCCTTTTTGACTTGTTAAACGGAATAAAAAGGTGGTCAACTTTCAGCTCTTTTCCGACCGTATAAATGCGAAAATATGGCTAGGCTTTTGTCGTTTCAAGCTCGTTTTTGGTTATGAAACGTCGTGTCTCCGATCGCTATTTTACTTTTTTGGATCGGGAACACTAATTACGAAAAGTACTCCTTGATCGCAATGGTCAAGTGGTTCTCTCGAGTATTGTTTTCTACTTTTTCGGGCTTGAGGGACACAAATGTATGAAAAGGGACCCCTTGGAGTTTTCTTTTCCGTGTCTTTTTCAAACTCTCTAAACATGAAAAAGACTCTGAGTTTTATCTATGTCAGACTCATTAAACCCTCACGACATTGGACTCGTCATCATGATGAGACTCGAGCTTCTCCTCCCTAGGGCTCGTTAAAATTTCACTAGGTTGGATTTGTCCGAAGGATGAACTTATATCGCAAGCATATGTTATCCCCTTCAAGCTTGTTTTTCAAAAAATAATTAGGGTACTCGCCAGCAATGGTGGGGGAAAATTTTGGAAATCTTCATCGGTTACTTATAGCAGCTAGTCACTCTTGAACATCGACACTTTTGCTTCTCGCCAGGTTTGGGACATCCTCACATCATCATTGGCCTTCTGGGGTTTGGGTTTGTCATTTTGCCTCATTCCATTTGATCCTTGTTGTCTCCATCAGACCTCTGAACCCTTGGTATCAAAATGCTCCCGCCTTCCGAAGTCGTGTTGCCGATATGTTCAAGAGTATAATCCTTTTGCAGTTTGTGCCTTTACCTCCTCCTCTAATTCTCTATTTCACCATCTTCCTCTTGTTCCTTGTCTTGTGTCGTTGATGGGGGAAACATTATGGCCCTCCTGTGATGGGTCGCTTCCTGTCGACACCTGCTCATTATCCAGGAAGTCGATCTAGAGATTCCTTTCATACCTTAGAGCTTGCATGTCTTAATGGCAAGTTCTTCGCACTCGATGATAGACTTACATCATTGGTCTTCGATCGGGTTATTCCACGGGTGTTCAACTCTAGCTCATTTTTTACGCTTCGTGGGTTGTACTGGCAGTACCTTAAGAACCATTGACATTACTGGTGGTCTCTATCGCGCTTGTTAACGGTTTACATCATCAACCAGTAATCGAGCGATTTTCTACCATGCTCGACATCAACACATCTATTCGCATGTTAGAAATTGTACTATGATCGGTTGGGATTCAAGACCCCAGACCAAGATTACATCAGTTTGGGTTGCGTGGATTAGTTCGTGATTATATACATGACTCTTTGCTTGGATGGCTGCGACCATACCTGAGTCTTTCTGGATGGCTGCGACCATACCTCTGTCCGTATATATGGTCTTATAAAATGGGTAGCTGCATCCATACCATAGACCAAGCTTTATATGTATTTTGGATGGCTGTGCCCATGCCTAGACTACATGTATTTCACTATCAGAGATATCAGTTGTATTTGCGCCTACAGGTTTTCCGCAATGGTGTTCCGGTTCGATTATGATTTCATAAAGCATTTCACCCCTCCCACTCTCTCGAGCTTCATGCTTTAGGGGGCATCTATTACACAGTAATTTGTCACCGACCTCATGTCAGTCCCCGAGCGACATCTCCACTGTGTCATACATCAAATAAGCATGTCCATATCTTCCCACTCATTCAAGAAGATTAAGAAAAATGCTCTCTGATCCTGAAGAATGACCCTTTTACCTATGTTTTTACATCGTCGCAAGTAAGCATCCTTATTCTTGTGACAATTCTCTATGTTGAACTATAAGGCCACGTTGTCGTCATAGAGGTACATCAGTTTCCCGTGACAGTTGGATTTTAGGGCTCAGTGCAAATCCTTAAGATACTTATTGCGATGATTTGTCTGAATGCACTGCTCTTATGCGACGTTGTCGCTGAGCCCTAGTGTATGACTTGCGATGATCCAGATATGGCGAATTAGTTCAAACATAATGCTTCTGGGTGATTCTAGAGCTGGTTGTTGGGTCAAAGGAACTCACCTTTCCTCCTCTGGGATGGTAGTTCCCCCTTTTGAGAAACCTCCTTTGGAGATAAGCTCCCTCTCCCTCATTTTATGGAGGCTCCTCCTCCTATAAAAGCACTCCCCTTTGCTATGATTAACTAGTTCCTAGTTCTTGATTTTTGGATTGGAGCAAATTAGCTAGCTTTGGTGTGAGTTTGCAGTGTGAATTGCTGATAATTTAGCAATTGGTTGTGGATTGCCTTAGCTTTGAATTAGAGCTTGTGAGTGAGAGAGAGAGTTATCATCCATTTGGGAGATCCTTTTGAGAGTGAATGCTTGAAGAAACATACCGACTGGACCCTTCAAGAAGGCTTGCGACGTGAAGGCTTGGTTGTAAGCTTTGATTTTGATTCATTTTAATACAATTAATGATGATTTCCTATGTCTTGTGTAAAATATACTCGATCGCTTATGGTTCCTTGAATCTGTAAGAAAATAGATCATTGTTGTTTTCTGTTACGTGTTTTTTTGTTTCAGATAAATTTCTCATCAAGGAGAAGGAAATGATAGCTGAAGCGGTACAACGAAAACTCCATCGAACACTGGTTTGAGGTAGGCTCTTTCAATGATGACTGTTTAAGGAAATTGATTGTTGTTTTGTCTTGCTGTGACTAGACCCACTCTAGGGCTAGAGCGATTTGTAGAAATTTTGAATAATATGACACTTATTCACAGAGATTATCCCGATTATACACTATTGCGGAATACATGCATAATACATAACCTCCTCTATGTTGATCATCAATTTAGCAACATTAAAAACAATGAAACATCAATTGCATGCACACATTAACACAGTATGTAACCCGGGGAAAGCATACAGCTGAAAACCCCACACTATCTGTATATTATAATGATTGAGAACATGTAACAATACATAGTACAATACTCCTCACAAGTACTCAGTACTATCTCCACCTGTTACACACAAACTAGCTCAGATCTGAATCAATCACGGCTTCAAATCTCCTTCGCTGCTTGCCTGCCTCCACTGCACAATCCTGCATGAGAATAATGATGAATGGCTGAAGAAAACTCGTATTTCCTTGGCTGAACCACGCAATCCTCATTGGAATTACTCAATCCCACTGATTGTGCAAGATCTCATGCACAACTATAGTCACAACTGATAGGAATCTCAACCTCTAACACCTGTCTCCACTGAACTGTACATGCACTGAGTTAACTGATGTATTCTTCAGTTGCTTTATGAGTTAATAATTAGTGAATTAATTTAACAATTAATTCACATCACTCATCACTACTATATTCTGCAGTTAGACTAAATACAACTAGTTTAACCAAGTCAAACTGAACACAACTCCATCAACTCCTCAATCAACTCCACCAAAACTCAACCACTTGAGTTCTAACTGAAGTCCACCATGCAATAGCTCAACTGACCCACAAGAAAAGCGTATTTCCTTCTGACAGCTGCATGTGCCACATCTGTAGCTCAAACTGAAGTGCTCCAAGAGGATAAGATAATGTTTATAGTCCAAATATTATTATGAGACAATAATATTCCACTGTTCTATTTTTAGCCTGGCAGTCTAAAAATAGAAACCGCCCATATGTCTAAAAATAGAAGTCCATCTATTTTTACCGACATGACCAATCATCCACAAATAGCATCCTGCAACTCATAGACCATGATCCATATGTCTAAAAATAAACATAGTCTAAAAATAGACTTTGCGCCAAAAATAGCCTGCGGGCCCACTTAGTGAAGGCGACTCCTTTCCACTAAGCTTCATCATCTTGTTGCATTTTCAACAGGGTTGCCTCTATCCATAGAGGGAACATTTCCTACTTCACAATCCCAACCTCGCTGGGGTCATGCAAATAAAAACAGAGAAAGAGCAGACCGCTTTGATACCACTGATCCTAATTTAAACATGAACACAACAAATGAAAAATATAACCATAAATACAAAGATGCAATAGAAATAATACTTTAATTTATTATTATCAAATATTGAAAATATGCTTACAAGCAGAAATAGAAATAAACTATCTAGGGCGATGGTAGCTTATCTCTGAGAAGAGATGTGGTGGCTACATGCCTTTGTATTTATTGTTGACAAATAATGGAAAACCCTAAATATCCAAAAACCTAACCCTAGGAGATGAAGCGCCAAACTATGGGCCCCTTTTGGGTAAATTGGTACATCAACTTCCCGGGGTCGTAACTTTGGCATAAGATCTCCATTTGATGCTCAAAATACCTAATTAGAAAGATCTCTATGAGGACTACAACTTTTGAATGGCCAACGTTAAAAATTTCCCACGTTGGCCCCCATTTTCCGAAAAAAACTTCGTTTAAGGCCTCAAAATGGCTCTGGAAGTTTAGGACTCATGAAAATGCCAAAAATAGTAAATTGTGCTACAATTAAGGAAACTGAAAAACTGAAAGAGACAGTTTTGGGGGTCCAAGTGGGATAAGAGGGTGGCCACCAACATCCACTTGGATTAGATATGGCTATAACTAGACGCCAGTTGTTATACCTGTCAAATACATGTCCATGAATACAACACATATCCACATAATTTCAGAGAAATTAGGGTTATGAAGACTTCTTGTATGGAAAACACTCATTCATTTGGAATTGGGGTTTCCAAACATAGCAAGAGGAATTCTCACCTAATTCCTTTCTTTTACCTTTACCTTGCTGCAGCTTAGTCTTACTATGTACTGTCACATCATCCAATGGATAGTTATATAAACAAGTCAACTATTACCTTGTCATGCTAATACTAAGCATGTTTGCTGCAACTGTTCACACATGTCGATCACATGTCCCAAATATCAAGGAAACATATCTATTATTTGGAAATCAACCTTTACCAAGACTAACAATCATGTCATAATCCATAGTCAACTCATAGTTATCAGACATAATGCTACAACTGTCACCTACTTACACTCAAGTACATGTTAGCTATCTCAACACATATGTGTTAGTACAATCATCTTAAAACAAAATCATTTGAACACATACTCATATTAATTGGAGAGGATGTAGGGAATATTCATGACAACCTCCCAGATGCACATTTTTTCATAGTAAGTATGGTTGATTGCTATTTGATAGAAATTTTCCAATTCCTTAGCACATGAGTAGCCCCATAAGGATATACAATACTGTACAGGAAACAATTGGTGATGAAGTCAACAAATGATCGACTCATTGTAGGTTTCCTATACAAACTAGGTACTTATGGAATACTTCGTCATTTTGTTTTGGAGCATGAAATACCTTTGATGCTTTTAGAAGCACATGAAAGAGTTGTAGGAGAAAACTATGTAGGAAAAGCTACCACACAGAAGATCCTGCATGCAAAACTAGTGTTCAACTCTTCACAGGGATGCTAAGGAATTATGCCAGAGATGTGATGTATGTTAGCGGGTTGGGAAACCATCTAGAAAGGATGAAATGCCCCTATTCCCATAAGATAAATTACTGAATTTGATAAGTGGGAAATATAATTTGTTGGACCTATTAACCCGCTAACAAGGAGACCATGGGATTGGTATATAATAATTGCAACAAACTATCTTACTAAGTGGGTTGAAGCAGAACCTTTCAAAGACTGCAACACAACAACAATAACACATTTTATGTTTGAGAATGTGGTTACAAGGTTTGAATGTCCCAAAATACTTATGAGCAATCAAGGAACTCACTTTTTAAATAAGAAATTACTATCTTGACAAAATAATTTCAAGTATACGATTAGAAGAGTACACCCTATCACCCTCAGGCTAATTTCATTGTTGAACCTTTTTAACAACATTTTGGAAAACACCCTCACAAAAGTGTGAAATTAAAATCATGATGACTGGGACCTAAGAATTCTATTAGTCCTATGGTCTTACTAGACCACATGCAAGAGATTGGCAGGAATGACACCTTTGAGACTAGTATATGGACAGGAAATGGTAATGCCTATGGAATTTATAGTGCAAAGTCTGCGCATTATTGCATTGGAAAACTTCATTGATTCTAGTGCAATACAAAAGAGAATTTTAGAACTATTGCAATTCGAAGAATACAGCGTGATAGAAGGATTTTACCAAAATGTACATAAAGTGCGTGAGAAATCTCGACATGATAAGTGAATAAAACAAAATAAATTTCAGCCAGGAGCCTATGTTTTGTTGTATGGCAACAAATTCATGAAGCATCTAGGAAACTTTCAAATGCATTGGTTAGGAATGTATATGATTAGGTATGTGATAAAAGCATGGGGTTTTAGTTTGGAGAAGCCAATTGAGTTTTTTCAATGGAAGTTGGCTAAAAATTTATAGGAGAAGTTGACTTTCCATGTAGTTGAAAAATAAAAATTATATATATATATATCTATATATATATATATATATATATATATATATATATATATATATATATGTATGTATGTATGTATGTATGTATGTATGTATGTATGTATGTATATGTATATGTTTTGCTAGAAAAAAGAATTAAAGGATGAAGAGGGATCCCGCCAAGCATTGGATTCAAATCCACTATAGGCTAACAAAACTAGAGGTTAGTAACATAATCAACAATTAGGAAGCATATTGGAAAGCCCAAGTGGAAGAGACAAACAATTTTGAGAACATCGAATGTAGTAAGGATTGGGAACATGATAAATCTATTCATGAGTCTGTGTGGGAGATAGGAAAATAAGATGACACAAGTCTATCCCAAGAAGAAGACACTACACAGGTTAGGGACAGGAAAAAGAAACAAAAAACTATAGAAGAAGGCACCTACCGTGTAAGGATCGAAAGGAAAGAAATAAAACTAGTGGTCACCCAACTCCAACCATTGTCTGAGGACAACATAGAAAATATTTGGGACCAACTCAATGAGAGGATAGAAGAGGCACTTAAGAAAGTAGCGTAATATTAGCAATAAATACAAATTAAAATGTAGGATTAGTTGGAGCAAGTATGACATCTTTTGGAGTTTAGTAGACTATCCACAATACACTTAGTAGGGATAGAACAAATAAAGGCACAAAGTGCACCCAAAGTCATCGAGGAAAGAATAATGTAGTACCAACCATTTTCAACACCAGGAGATAGCTAAGCACTACAAATATCACAAAAGGCAATGGATTTTCCAAATGTACAGATGAAATAGTGCGCACAGGGCTTCAACCATTTGGAACTAGTCCTATCAAAATAATCATTGGAAAATTTACTTTAGTTGTAGCAAAGTATGACATAAGAACTACAATTCCATGTGAGCACAACGATAACAAAGTTGGAACACTTGTCAACATCTCATGACAAGGCTTTGCAAGGAGAAAATATGCAGCTAGTAGTGGAAAGGGAGTAAGCAGTGCTAAGAGAAGAGAATTTGAGAAGGTCTACAACAACCTCCTAGAAGCCCCAATGGAGATGGACACACCAATATAGGAAATTGAAAAGAATTGGTGAGGACATTTAGGGTCTCAAGGCTAAATTTGTGGATTTGGAATAGAAAACCAAGCCAACCCTACACTAAAAAATATAGAACAAAATGATAAGGAACATGTAGTGGCACTAATATTTGAGAAAATGAAAGGACTAGAGGCAAAGTGTAGAAAAATATATGAAGAGGGCTTGCAGATTTGGAATAGGCTACTAGAAAACAAAGAATTGAAAGAAGTGGCGCAAAATATTCAAATGATGCAAGAAAGGTACAAAATATCAAGGACAACTTGAACACATTACCAATGAATGAGTATAAGACCACAATGTTAGAGAATGCATAGCTAAGTAAGCAAAAAATTCAAATGAGAGTTTATCAGAAACAACTGGCACAAAATATTGAGACCTTATAGGATAAAGCACTGAATGTCACATACGATATTGGGATGGTGCGCCAGACAATTAAACAAGTAGTTTAGGAAGGAGAAGAGAAGTGGATGACCCAAATTATAGTGGAATTGGCAGAAAAATTCCTAGGGAAAGCAAAAGAAATTAAGACAAAGGTAGATATCGTAAAGAAAACCTTCAAAACATGTGTTGCGAAAACAAAGGAGACAGTGCCTCATTAGAGTTCTAGAAATACTAAGTGGCTCACGGATGAGCCACAGGTGAGTGTTGGGGACCTATTGGAGTAGTTTTTTTGGCTAACAAGTTTTGGGGATCCACATAGAAGAGAATCGCATGGGAAGACCAACCAAGGGATAACGTGCGGAATTTGCAAAGAGAAGGAATTGTGTGATGAATAACGAAAAGCCATTAGGTTAATTTTTTTTTTTTTTCCTGTGTAAAGACTATTCTATTATAATTAAAAAAGAAGAAAGATATTTACAAAGAGGTTTGAACCTCTGAGGGGGCTGTAGCCTGCCCTCTGTCAGAAAAACCGTGGCAATTAACACTTAGCCTTCTGTTTACAAAGATGAAAATCATAGACCCAAGACTGAATCGAGCTAGATAGGATCGACGCTTTAGTATGAGCCGCCCTATTACAAAATACTGTTCTTTGCCACTATTACAAAAAAACTGGAAAGCCAACATCGTAACCTGGAGGATGAGAAAAAACCATACTGCTGATATCAGAGCCGTACCCACTGAGAATTGCATCCAAAAAAACCAGCATTCCTGAGATGACTTGCTGAGGCATAAGTAGTTATGCCTGAGGTGGCGAGTCTGTGTTGTCTTCATTTGCCTTGTTGGGAGAGCTTACCCAATGAACCAACACATTATCTTCAACTTCCATCATGTTGCAGCCTGGAGGAGTCACAAGGTGCAGAACGCTGCCAGAGAATTGCGTCGGCGCACAAGCTATGATATCCTCTTGAGAAGAGTCTTGCTGATGGCGAGAATCTTCTTGTTGACCGTCTTCCTGCAACGCAGCGGGATTATTGAGGACATCACCCGCCAAACTGCCCTGAGAGTCACTGGAATTTTGAGAAAGAGACTTTTCCTTGGAGGTCTCAACTGAGCCTGTGAGCTCATCTTCTTCCTCCGAGAAGATGACAGTTATAATAGCTGAGATAATCGGTTTGTTAAGCCTACTTTTAAATTTGAACCGAGATGAGTGAAAAGAGCTGTTTAGGGAGGGTCCGGAGTGGTCTGATGGCGGTGAGGCCGGCGAGGCAGAGGCTAACGGGGAGATACGACGAGGTCCAGAGCCACCACGACCCCGAAAACCACCACGGGATCCTGAATTACTACCCCGCCTGGGAATACCACGACGCCTGGCCATTGCAGAACGGATGAACAAATTGAAAGTGCTAACGGACAGAGGGACAAAGAGAAGCAACCCACCACAAACTACGAGAAACCGGAGAGAACAGACCTCTGAATTGACGACCTCAAGAAATAACCCTGCACAGAGAGTATAGACGACCACGAGAAATAACCCAGCACTGACAGAATGAACCCAATACCCAACCCAGACACCTTCAGCAAAGACCGAAACGAGACCCCTTACAGAGATGGGCAAGAAGACTGGCGTAATACACCCGACGCAGATAGATGAGACTGACTGACTATACCAGACACCTTCGAAAAAAAACACAACCAAATACCTGAAGCGGGCAAGATACGAGCGTTTATGAAGCCATGGTGGCTTCCAAATGCTCTGTACTGCGCCAAAGTTCTGAGGACATAACCACCAGAGAATATCACTGCCTGAATAAACCGGAGCACCTCTGCAACTGTCCGAAGAGACCAGAACGAATGAGCCGAGAATTGTGCGCACCATCCTGAAATCCTTTCCCTGCTTACCTTGAACCCAATGCATCATAAATGCGAATTAATGTCCTGCCACGAACCGCCAAACCAACTTGAGGTCTTGCCAGATGCCGGCGCCGCGTGCTCGAGCATTAACAAGTCATTAAGGCACCCGCATCCGGGTGCCATTAGGTTAATTTTGTATGTACTAGCCCATAGTAATATTTACTAGCTCATAGTAATAATTTACTACCAATGGGTTTTTTTCTCCAGTTTGGGTCCAAATATAAACCTATAAATAAATCAAGGTTGAGGTGTAATTAAGATATATATATATATATATATATATATATATATATATATATATATATATAGATATATATATATATATATAGATCTGAGACACACATAGACAAAGCGTGGCATATAGTTTTGTAGTATAATGATAATGATCTACTAAGCTGGTGAACCATGATGGACATGATTATAATGGAAATTCCATAGTGATAATAAAAAGATTTTGTTTTGGCTTATTATGTTTGTTGCACATTATGTCTTGGCTTGTCTATTTCTCATAATATTGTTACTTTAAATTGTATGCATGATGGGATTAGTGTGCATAATCTAGGGGTATACTTCATTTCTTTTTCTACATCATGATAAGTAATAATATGTTGAATATGGGTAATGCGAACATGATGTCTCCATCTCCTTCATCACTGTAGAATTGTTCATGTTCCTACAATTTCCCTTAGATGCCTTTGGTGAGACTCCACTGCCTTGCAAGTGTTATCAAAAGGGTTGGTGTCTATAGGGTTTTTTTTGGAAAATTTTCTTGAACACCAGATTTAACCCCTACACGCCAACAACAGGCTCACTTGGAGTAGCTTCCTCTGTATTTGTAACTGTAATTGAATCCTCCTCCTCCCTAACTCTTTGTCTCTTTTGTGACCTTTTCCCTTAATATTTAGTATTTGAGACTAAACAAGACTATTCCATTCCTCAAATTCTCTCTTGATTTCCTTCTCCTTTAGTTGTGGTGTTTCCAAAGTTGTTAGTTGTGAAGTTTGATCTATTTCTTGTTTGATTGAAACAGTCTAAGTTGTATCTTTCTCCCAAACCTCCCTATTTGGAAACAACTCTATTTTTGGTTTAGGAACATGTTTATATGGGCTTGATCCCTACTTTATTCTCCTTTCTGATATTATCGTATGAGGATCATATTGATATATTGCTCCTTGAGGAAATTTCATTTGTTTCAACATTTCTTTTAGATCTTGTAATGTACTCTTGTATTAACCAAAAAAGGCCCAACCTTTTCTTCAATTTGGAAATAAATGGGTGCTTTTTAGAGACAAAATGAATATGATCTAGCTTCACACATTTTTTGATATATTCCAATGCAAATAATCTCATCGGTAAGAAAAATGGAAGCCTATAAGGAAGCAATTCATAGCCATAAACTTTGATTTCTATACATCCTTGAAAAAAATACTAGCCACCTATCTTGGTATTTGGGCTAAGTTGGAAAATTATTTTAATCTATTGTAATATTCTTGAAGGAGGCTCATTTAACAATAAACCATATGCACTTGAAAAGAACTGATTTACAAAGTATTAAAAGCTAAAATCTTGGGAATGGTTTCTCAACATTGGTGTCCAATGAGTTACAAAGATTATATTTACACCTTGATTTTGTGTATTCAAACGAAAAGTAGAAAATTTTCTGCCTAAAAATACAAAAAAAAGATACGCTAGAGCTAATTGATACCTCAAACACTAAATGCAATTGTAATTGGCTAATTGGACATTGATAACGTTGACCAAACACTAAGTGAAGTGGAACCCAATGAAGGATTTTTTTGCAGTGAGAGAAGGGTAAGAAACCCTAAGATAGTATCATCCATAGTCTGGTCATAATCATACCTTAACAAACAACAAACCATTGATATAGTTTTCCTTGACATTTTAGGGAACATACTTGAAGGATAAGGAGAAGCAATTTTCAGTAACTAAGACTTCAGGGGTAAAAAAGACTCTAGAGAAAGGGATTTTTATTTAGAGGTTAAATCATAGTAGGATTGACCTAGAAAATACTCATTGAGAGGTTGTTTCATTTTGTTAAAATTTTAGAGTAGTGAAACACTATTTACAGAGAATAAAATTAAAATAGCAAAAGAACACATAAAAATTAAACACAATATTTACCTTGGGAAAACCCCAAGTTTGAGGAAAAACCAACAATTGGAATTCCTTTAGTCCTTGGCCAAAACCTTAGCCAAGACTGTCAAGTGAGCCTTCACCACTCACCTCATTAGCATCATTACAATGAATTCCTCCAATCTTTTTAAAGGTTTCATTACATGCAATCCAAAAGTATAAAACCATGGGAAACAAAAAAACCATGGGCCCAAAACTAGTACTATTGACCTGATCAACTTTGACTCTATCCCCAAGTCAAGTTTACCTAACAATCCCCCATTAAACCTTGAGTTGGGCTTTCCTTGACTAAATATAGCCCCAATGACTCCAGCCCTTACTCCCCTCAAAGTCTATACCAAGGGTATATGTTAACCAGACATGCCCCCTATCACCTAGGTCTAACACTAGGCTTTACTGGAAATTTCCTAGGGATATGCATTCCTTATCAGGTGTTACAATAGTAGGCCCATTTACATGCAATTAATTCTCAACTTCATTCTCTCTCTCTCTCTCTCTCTCTCTCTATATATATATATATATATATATATAGTTTTTTTTGTTGCTTCAACATTTATGTTTCCATCCTCTCAACTTGACACGCTCCTAGCCTCATGCTCTCCTCTCCAGAGCTATCTTCCATGGTTGGACATGAGAAATGAAACCATCATTTCATTTAAGTATTCTTTTAAATACTTTGTACGTGACCACCACCCCTGGTTTTTCTCTATATGTACCTACACACTACTAAAATGCACTCTCATTCCATGTAGCCAAGACTTCAATCTCTAAAAACGAAAACCTCCACCTCTATTTTGTACTGTATATTTAAAAAAACTAACCTCTAGAGAAAATCATAGAAGCAACCTCTCAACAACCCTCAACAAGGCTACATTTTCCCATTTAACATATTTAGTGTTGGAATTATGATACAAGTGTTGTTCTTGATGGAAATTCACTCATAGGTTAGTTCAAATTTGATAAAAGGCAACTCACATTGTAACAGGTCAATTTAGAGGTAACAGGACATTGGTACAAAAGAAAAGGAAGTTGGAACAAAGGTCTACTGATCAGAATCAAGAAGTTGAAGGAAAAGAATGGTGTAAGTTGTATACGCAGGTTCACTTTGACAAAGAAGTGTATACACATGGGTTAACAGAACAAAAGAGCGTATATGTATGCACACACTTTCACAAGAGGAAAAGCACGTATAGGTTGGAAAATCAAGGAAATTCAAGTTTAAAGATTACCAAGGGTCAATACCATGGTATTAGCCCACAATATTGAGCGGAGTAATGACTATTTGATCCTGTCCAAGAATACCATGGGCTCTAAGTGTTGTTTTGGTCCGAGGTATTGAGAAAGGCCAAAAACTATATAAGGAGGAGAAGCTCAAAGGGCCAAGTGTGCAAGTGAAAGGGTTTCTCATGAATACTTCTATTTGAAGTTTATTTTAAGTTGCAGGGGCTATGATTATGATATGATCTAAAATATTTTGTGCACCTTGAATTCAATGTTTGATCAGGATCATGATACCTGAAATGACTTATCATTGAATGATCTGATATTGGTTGGGATAGATCTGATTGCTTACACATGTTTTATTCTTTAAATGTCATGATTTGGGTATGTCTGAAATCTGGAATAGCAGCGAAGTTATAAGTTAGTATCTACAGATATATATGCTGGTTCGCCTTGGTGAAGGCGCATCTACACACTGGTTCGAAGCTTCCAAGTAGCACTTACAAAAGAAAATCCTGTTATTCATAAATAACTGATCTATCTGATCAGTGTTGTTGGTTTAATGTTGTCTGTCAATGATTTCTTCTTAGATCTGAAAGTAGAACTGAATGCATAAGGAGATTGAGTCTGATTGATTGATTGATTAAGTGAGAAGGGTGATCTTTACTGCTGATTATTTAGATCTTTGTAATTTGATAGTAGATGTTTAGAATATTATTGGTTGGTACAAATTTGATTCAAAAGTTTTATGTTTTAGTAGTTTTGAAGGTATACGCAAGTTTTGTTAAAGGAAGTAGCGTATACACACAGGTTGGGTTCAGTAAAGTAACGTATGCATCCTGATGTATGATTTTTGAGGTTGTACATGGTTCTGAATGATGATGTAGGTTTCTGAGTTCAACACAGTGTTTTGCTGACAGTGATTTAACTGTTCAGATTGACTGATTGTTGGTTGATGCAGATATTATTATAGAGTTTGAGCTTCAAATTTCTAATGGGTCCAATGTGAAAATTTGATGAAACAAGGCCTTCATATTGTGTTGTTTTGTACCAGGAGCATCTAGTCTACAAATTTATGAAACGTGGTCCTTGGAGGAAGAGAGAAGGTCGTAGCCTTCTGTAGGCCGGTGCCTACATACTAGTAAACATATCGGCTAGTACAAGAGCTAAGGGTTGTAGCTCTCTTCCAGAAGAAGCTGGAAAATGTGAGAAGGTTGTAGCCTTCTATAGGTGGGTGCCTGCATACTGGTATGAGTCTGCACCAGTATAGGATTGTAACCAATTTTATTTATATTAAGAAGACAAAGACGGAAACAACAGGTGGTTTTTCTCCCGCATTGGTTTCCACCTTAAATCTTGGTGTTCATGTGTGTTGCTTATGTGTGATGGTTTATTCTGTTATTACTGCACATAGTTACTGTATAATAAGATACTGATGCACTGATTAAAGATCAACACATGATAAATTAACTAAATCATAAGTTCTCTGGGTATACGCTAGTTTCTTTAATCACAGTAGTGTGCACATGCAAGTTCACTTCACTGAAGTAGCGTATATAAATTTGATTGGGAAATGAAAGATTATTGAATTGTAAATATTGATTCACCCCCCCTCTCAATATTATTTCCAACAATTGGTATCAGAGTAGGTCCTTCAGAAGAAGCTTGATTGCTTGAAGGGAGATATTTCAAGATGAACAATCACAAAGGCATGGGATCTATCAAGTCACCAATCTTCAATGGGAAGAACTTGGTATATTGGAAAAGAGGAACCAGAGCCTATCTTCAGTCGCTTGGAGCCAATGTTTGGGAAATTGTGGAAGGAGGATACCAATTTCCAACAGCAATACCTACAGATACAGCAGGTAAGAAGTTATATGAAATGAATGCCAAAGCAGTCAATACTTTATTGGGAAGTCTGTCAGAATCAGAATTCGTCAAAGTCATGCAACTCAAGATAACCAAAGATATATGGGGAAAAATCATTCAGAGCTACAAAGGAGACTCCCAGGTAAAATGTGCTAAGCTCCAAACTCTCAGAATTCAGTATGAAACTCTTAAGATGCATAGTGATGAAAGTATTGTTAGTTACTTTTTGCATGTAGATGAGATTGTTAATTTTATGAAGAATCTGGGTGAAGAGATAAAGGAAGCTACTTTAGTAGAGAAAATTTTGAGATCCTTGTCTTCTAAATTTGAGTCAAAAGTATCTTCCATAGAAGAAAAGCTGGATCTTCAATCTATTATTATGGTTCAACTTCATGGAATTCTAACTGCCTTTGAAATGAGGAAAGGAGGTCCATCAAATATGAGAGAAGCTGCTTTCAAAGCTTCATCTAAAGGAAAAGAAAAGGAAGAGCACAATGAATCAGGATATATTTAAGAAGAAGAAGATGAGGTAAACTTTGTCAAGAAGCTTCAATGGGGCTCCAGAAGATTTAGAGGTAAGCTACCATTCAAATGCTTTGCTTGTGGTAGAGTTGGCCATTATGCTACAAAATGTCCTCATAAAGATAATCATGAAAAATGAAAGGAATCTGTAAAAGTCTATAGAAAACAAGTTATTAATAGAAGAAGTTACTATACTCATGAAGATAGTGATGGATTATCTAATAGTGATGAAGATGAAACTGAACAAGATTATAAACTACTCATGGCTTATGAAAATGATGATTTTTTTGATTCCTTAGAAGATGAAGACTTTCTTGAATAAATCACTAAACTCAAAATCTATTTGGAAGAAAAGAATATGGTCATAGACACGTTGACACATCAACTCACTAAAAGAGAAAAGCACAATGAAAAACTAGAATGTGAAGTTGTGGGTCTAAGAAAATAACTTGAGAAGACAAAATCTCTTAATCTTAGATTTGCTAAAGGATGAGAAACTTTAAATGAAATCATCAAGGTTCAATGTTCTCCTCTTATAAAGACAGGTCTTGGATATACTGAAGAATCATCCTAATCACAAAAGCCATCAGCCTACACCAGAATCTATCTTGATGCAACAAAGACCAGTGAATAGTATGTTAGTCGTTAGCAAAAGACTAAAAGTACTCATCAGGTAAATCATGCTCAATCTACTCCAAAGATGAAGATCAATAGAAGCATCAACCAAAGGGTAAGCAATACCAAAATATTCTATGATCACAAAAACTTCTTTAATGGACAATGTTTTTCATGCGGTTCATGATCTTCCAGATATCAGCATCCCAAAAAATACCATATGCAAACCATGTCAAGTCGGTAAGAAAACCATAGTTCATTTCAGTGAAAAAGAAGGATCAACAAGTAAGCCTCTTGAACTCATCCATACTGATTTGTGTGGACCAACAAGGAAAAAGTCACCTCGTGGAGAAGAATACTTTATTTTATTCATTGATGATTTTTCTAGAATGTGTTGGATAGGTCTACTAAAGCATAAAGATGAAGCATTTGAAAAGTTTAAGGCTTCAAATCTTTAGTTGAAAATGAATCAGATCAAAAAATCAAATGTCTCAGATCTGATTGAGGGGGAGAATTCATATTAGATGAATTTTTTATTTTTATTTTTGTGAACAACATGGAATAAAAAGGAAGTTCTTTGTTGCCAAAACTCCTCAACAAATTGGTGCAGTGGAAAGAATGAATAGAATAGTTCAAAAAATGGCTCGAGCTATGATTGATGAATCTAGAACTCCTGCCACCTTCTGGGGTGAAGCTGCATTTACTGCCGTGACTATTCTCAACAAAGATAATGTTCGGGTAAAGGGTGATCAAACTCCATATGAACTTTGGTATGGTAAGCCCCCTATTGTAAAACACTTTAGAGTTTTTGGAAGCAAATGTTTCATCAAAAGGATTGATGAAAAACTTGGGAAGTTTGAACCTAGAAAAGATGAAGGAATTCTTCTTGGTTATTCATCCAAAATTAAAGGATACAAATGTTATAACAAGAGACTTTGGAAAATTTTTGAATGCATTGATGTAGTAATTGATGAAGCATGCAGAAATCCGGAATAGACAAAGGATGATGATAATGAGGAAGACAGTGAACGCTTTCCAGTATCAAATCAAAATGATATAGAGGATGAAACCAATGAAGCATCTAAAGAAGATACAACTGATATGGAAAAGACTCCATCCAGGTATGTTCAAAAGAATCATCCAGAATCTCAAATTCTAGGAGAAAAAGGGTCTGGAGTACAGACAAGAAGAACTCTTGCAGGAACTTCCAGTTATCTAGCATTACTATCCTCCATAGAACCACAAAATGTTAATGAAGCTAGCAAAGATGAATGTTGGGTTAAGGCAATGAATGAAGAACTTGACCAAATTGAAAAGAATGATACTTGGGAATTAGTTCCTATACCTCTTGATAAAAATGTTATAGGAACAAAATGGATATTCAAGAATAAATTGAATGAAAATGGAGAGGTTATTAGAAACAAAGCAAGACTTGTATGTAAAGGGTATGCTCAACAAGAAGGTATAGACTTTGAAGAAAAATTTGCACCTATTTCCATACTTGAAGCCATAAGAATGTTTCTTGCTCTTTCAAGTTTTTGGAAATTCAAAGTGTATCAAATGGATGGAAAATATGCATTTCTTAATGGAGAGTTAGAAGAAGAAGTTTATATTAAACAACCAGAAGGATTAATTCTAGGAAATGATGCAAAGCATGTATGCAAGCTCAAAAAGGCTCTTTATGGACTGAAACAAACTCCAAGGGCTTGGTATTATCGCCTTGACAAATATCTACAACAATAAGGGTTCACAAAAGGATTTGCGTACAACAACTTATACACCAAAATTGAGAATGATAAACTACTAATTATTGTTGTTTATGTTGACAATATCATCTTTGGTAGCAATGAAGAATCTATGAGTCATAACTTTGCTTCGGTTATGCAACAAGAATTTGAAATGTCCTTACTTGGTGAACTAACTTATTTTCTTGGTCTACAAGTACAATAAACAAAAGATGGTATTTTTCTTTCACAAACCAAATATCTCAAGCAAATTATTAAGAAATATAGAATGGAATATTCTAAACTAGTATGTACTCCAATTGCTACAAGATGTAGTCTTAGCTCTAATGATGAATCACCTACAGTGAATCAACCAGTGTATAGATATATGATTGGAAGTTTTCTCTATCCAACAGGTACCAGACCTGATATCATGCATGTAGTACGAATTGTTGGAAGGTTCCAAGAAAATCCAAAGGAATCACATCTTCAGGCTGTAAAAAGAATATCCAAATATCTTCAAGGAACTCCGAACTTTGGTCTATGGTGTCAAAGAGGGAGTCCATACAGGCTGATAGGATTTTTTTATTTTGAGGAAAAACCTGTGAACAGATTTGAAACCAACGTTTCGGACTAGCTTAGTGAGTCCATCATCAGGGCAATGAGATTTGTTTTTGAGAAGAGAGAGCATGAAAATTACGGAGCTTATTAATAGTTATTTGAAAAATATTGCTGTTGTCTTCATTAGTAGTCGGCTTATGAATGGTATTTTAATTAATACTTATTTAATTTATTTATTTAGATAGCTATTTATTATATTTATTAATATTTATTTATTTAGTTATAATTTTATTATATTATTCTTTATTTATATATATATAATTTATTATTTAAATTTCAAATAAATTAATTCTATTATCTATTTATTATTATTATTATCATTATTTATTTATTGATTTATTTATTATAAATAAAAAATAATTTAATAAATACCTATTTATTTAGCTAGGTATTTATCTTATTTATTATATATTATTATTGTTAATTTATTTGGTTATAATTTTATTATATTATTGTTTATTTATATATATATAATTTATTATTTATATTTTTAATAAAATAAATCTATTACACATATATTATTATTTTTAATAAGTACATATTTGTTTAGATAGGTATGTATTATATTTATTATATAATTGTTTATATATATATATATATTATTATTTAAATTTCAAATAAAATAAATTTATTATTTATTTATTATTATCATGGTTATTATTTATTAATTTATTAATTATTTTTATTTATTTATTATAAATGAATAAAAATAAATTAATAAATACTTATTTAATTAGATAGGTTTTCATTATATTTATTATATATTATTAATATATATTATTATTATTATTATAATAATAATATATATTAATAATATATAATAAATATAATGAAAACCTATCTAATTAAATAAGTATTTATTAATTTATTTTTATTCATTTATAATAAATAAATAAAAATAATTAATAAATTAATAAATAATAACAATGATAATAATAAAAAAATAATAGATTTATTTTATTTGAAATTTAAATAATAAACTATATATATAAATAAACAATAATATAATAAAATTATAACTAAATATATAAATAATAATATTATATAATAAATATAATAAATACCTATCTAAACAAATATGTACTTATTAAAAATAATAATATATAATATATAAGTAATAGATTTATTTTATTAAAAATATAAATAATAAATTATATATATATATATATATATATATATATATATAAACAATAATATAATAAAATTATAACCAGATAAATTAACAATAATAATATATAATAAATAAAATAAATACCTAGCTAAATAAATAGGTATTTATTAAATTATTTTTTTATTTATAATAAATAAATAAAAATCAATCAATCAATAAATAAATAATAATGATAATAATAATAATAATAAAAATAATAATAAATAGATAATAGAGTTAATTTATTTGAAATTTAAATAATAAATTATATATATATAAATAAAGAATAATATAATAAAATTATAACTAAATAAATAAATATTAATAAATATAATAAATAGCTATCTAAATAAATAAATTAAATAAGTATTAATTAAAATACCATTTATAAGCCGACTACTAATGAAGACAACAACAATATTTTTCAAATAACTATTAATAAGCTCCGTAATTTTCACGCTCTCTCTTCTCAAAAACAAATCTCATTGCCTTGATGATGGACTCACTAAGCTAGTCCGAAACGTTGGTTTCAAATCTGTTCACAGGTTTTTCCTCAAAATAAAAAAATTTGGTCTATGGTATCGTAAAGATACAAATCTTACTCTTCATGCATATACAGATGTAGATTGGGCAAGAAATGTTGATGATCGAAAAAGCACCAGTGGAGGTGCATTCTATATGGGATCACGGTTAGTATCTTGGTTCAGCAAGAAACAAAGTTCGATTGCCTTATCTACAACTGAAGTGGAATATGTGGCTACTGCATCTTGATGCACACAACTACTCTGGATGATGCAAATATTGCAAGACATTCAAATCACATGTTCTCCACCCATCTCCATTTTATGTGATAATACAAGTGCCATTAGTATTTCGAAAAATCCTATCATGCACTCCAAGACCAAGCACATACCCATTAAGTACCATTTTCTATGAGAACAAGTGCTTGAACAAAAGGTTAAATTAGAGTATTTTCCCTCCAAAGAACAAGTTGTTGATACATTTACCAAACCACTTCCCAGAGAAAAATTTGAATATCTCAGACAAAAGGTGGGAGTAGTTTCTACATCATCTTGCTGTTAAATCTAGTTTTCAGAAGAAGGTTCCTATACGCGGGTTTCCTGAAGGATAGTCGTGTATATACGTGAGTTTCTGTGGCTGAAGGAGCGTATATGTTTCTCTGATAGAAAAACAGTGGGTCAGACTCTGACATGGGTGCTCGGTCTAATATTGATGATTACTATTTGCTGATATGATTTGTTCATTGAATTTTAACTGATTGATGAAGATTCCTTGATGAAAGGTTTGTTGACAATGCACATGTAGCACAGGTTCAGGGGGAGCATTAGCCCTCACAAACATTTTGCGTTGTTGGCATTATGGTTGCTGACTTCAGCTATGGTTTCAAATATTCATTGTTGCATAGGTCATGTCAAGATCTAGGGTGTAATATGTCACATTCTGTCATAGTCTATTTTCGAATGAGACCCATTGGAAATATGATGTAATTTGTTTCCCCACTATGCATAGGAAAGATGATGTAATAATTTTTATATTTCAGCCTTGTATAAATAATTCCCCACTTGGTTGGGTGGATGAGTCAAATTTGGTGTATCCCCACTTGGTTGGGTGATTGATGTATGTATGAGTCATTGGTGATAGGAAGGTCATACTCACATAGTTGAGTTATAGAGTCATGTTATTCTTTTGAAAAATATCTCTGCAGACTCTGCATGTACTTAGGGGGAGCATGGACAACATAGTGTATCTCAAAGGGAGAATATCTTGGTCCGCCCTTTGCCCTTGATGTCAAAGGGGGAGAGTATTTTGGTGTTGCTTGATATCTCTAACAGTTCCTAATATCTCTAACAGTTTCTACAGCTTGCAGTAATCAACACCAATATGGTTGCCATCAAGTCCAAAGGGGGAGATTGTTGGCATTATGATACAAGTGTTGTCCTTGATGGCAACTCACTCATAGGTCAGTTCATATTTGATAAAAGGCAACTCACATTGTAACAGGTCAATTCATAGGTAACAAGACATTAGTACAGAAGAAAAGGAAGTTGGAACAAAGGTCTACTAATCAGAATCAAGAAGTTGAAGGAGAAGGACGGTGTAAGTTGTATATGCAGGTTCACTTTGACAAAGAAGCGTATACACGTGGGTTAATAGAACAAAAAGAGCATATACATATGCACACACTTTCATAAGAGGAAAAGTGTGTATAGGTTGGAAAATCAAGGAAATTCAAGTTTAAAGAATACCAAGGGTCAATACCATGGTATTAGCCCACAATATTGAGTGGAGTAATGACTATTTGATCCCGTCCAAGAATACCATAGGCTCTAAGTGTTGTTTTGGTCCGAGGTATTGAGAAAGGCCAAAAACTATATAAGGAGGAGAAGATAAAAGGGCCAAGTGTGCAAGTGAAAGGGTTTCTCAGGAATACTTCTATATGAATTTTATTTTATGTTACAGGGGCTATGATTATGATATGATTTGAAATATTTTGTGCACCTTGAATTCAATGTTTGATCAGGATCATGAGACCTGAAATGACTTATCATTGAATGATCTGATATTGGTTGGGATAGATCTGATTGCTTACACATGTTCTATTCTTTAAATGTCATGATCTGGGTATGTATGAAATCTGGAAGAGCAACGAAGTTATAAGTTAGTATCTACAGATATATACGCTGGGTTGCCTTGGTGATGGCGCATCTACATGCTGGTTCAAATCTTCCAAGTAGCTTATACAAAAGAAAATCTTGTTATTTAGAAATGACTGATCTATCTGATCAGTGATGCTAGTTTACTACTATCTGTTAATGATGTCTTCTTAGATATGAAAATACAACTGAATGCATAAGGAGATTGAGTCTGATTGATTGATTGATTAAGTGAGAAGGGTGATCTTTACTGTTGACTACCTAGATCTCTGTAATTTGACAGTAGATGTTCAAAATATTATTGGTTGGTACAGATTTGATTAAGAAGTTTTATGTTTTAGTAGTTTTGAAGGTATATGCAGGTTTGGTTATAGGGAGTAGCATATAGAGGCAGGTTGGGTTCAGTAAAGTAGCGTGTGCATTCTGATGTATGATTTTTGAGGTTGTAGCTAGTTCTGAATGATGATGCAGGTTTCTAGGTTTAGCACAGTTTTCTAGTTACAATGATCTGTCTGTTTAGATTGTTTGATTGTTGGTTGATGCAGATATTATTATAGAGTTTGAGCTTCAAAGTTTCTGATGGGTCTAGTGTGAAAATTTGATGAAATGAGGCCTTCATATTGTGTTGTTTTGTACCAGGAGCATCAAGTTTGAAAATTTATGAAACATGGTCCCTGGAGGAAGAAAGAAGGTTGTAGCCTTCTGTAGGTCAGCGCCTACGTACTAGTAAACATATCGGCTAGTGCAAGAACCAGGGGGTTGTAGCTCCCTTCCACTAGAAGATGGAAAATGAGAGAAGGTTGTAGCCTTCTTCAGGTGGGTGCCTGCATACTGATATGAGTCTGCACCAGTACAAGATTTTAAACCAATTTTCTTTATATTAAGAAGACAAAGACGACAGCAGCAGGTGGTTTTTCTCCCGCATTGGGTTTCCACCTTAAATCTTGGTGTTTATGTGTGTTGCTTATGTGTGATGGTTTATTCTGTTATTACTGCACATAGTTACCATATAATAATATATTGATGCACTGATTAAAGATCAACACATGGTAAATTAACTAAATCATAAGTTCTTTGGGTATACGTTGGTTTCTTTAATCATAGTAGCATGCACATGCAAGTTCACTTCACTGAAGTGGCATATATAAATCTGATTGGGAAATGAAAGATTATTGAATTGTAAATACTGATTCACCCCCCCTCTTAGTATTATTTCCAACATTTAGTAATACTGTTTTGATAATTTCTAGAATTGATGTAGAATTAATATAAAATATAGCACTCTATTTTTTTACATGATGGCTTGCTTACAGGGAAGATAATTATTAGCACACCAATAGACAAATTCTAGGTAAGGATGTGTTTGAGGAATGATAAATTGTGCTAAATAAGACTCCAAGGCCAAAGCAATATCTTGTTGATCCTTGAAGAGTTGAAAATCCCACTCTATGAGCTCATAAATATCAAATTCACAATGATTTTTGTGTGAATTTGCCTCGTCTATTAATGGTAGATCCTCAAAATTCAGAGGGTGGAAAGAATCAGTACTTTGAGGTTTGGTAATTTTAGTATTCATTTTGACTGTATAAACAAAGAATTGAAGCTGAGAAATACTTTATTTCTAATTGTAATAGCCTGAGTGAATTCTTGACTACTACCAATTTGTTCAGCAGACAAAGCTCAATTCATCGAAGATAAAAAAATTAAAACCCTTTGTTTCTTTTTAACAATTTCCCATTCATTGATACCCAAAACAATATTTTATTGGCCCAAATATTTATTATTTGAAAATAATAATATATTCTCACTTATTCATGAGTTGACATCATCGACATGATTTCTGACATGTGGACCAATATTTTTGCACCATTTGGACGCCACTCATATGCCACTTGTATGTTGATTGTATTCCAACTATGTGCCAAGAGGAACCATTTGTACACTGACTGTATGACATGGAAGTTTATTGACTAGTGAGGTAACAGGGGGCGTGTGGGCACAAAAGGTTGTTTTATGTTTTGGTTTTTATAGCTTGAGCACAATTTTGGACCCCCCCACCTCCCCTTGTTAAACTTCAGAGACTTAGGGGGGTTTGACATAACTCCTCCATCATTCATTTAATTGGAAGTTATTTTGGGTTCCTAAAACTGCACAAGAATTAAACTTGGTGGTAAATTTAAATAAATAGTTGTTTATTAAAAAAAAATCAATATTTTAAAATTTTCAATTTTCAGTTGCACATACTACAAACTGGATATTGTTACAACATCTAGTGGTTGTCACCATAACACCAAGAGTATATTCAACAACCCATAAACTAGATATACCAAGAATTTGTGACTTAGTAAGAGCTGAGACTCCACGAGGGTGGGGGAGCTTACTCCTTGAGCCTTATCAATGGGCCAAAGATGCCCCCCCATGGGATTTGAAACTAGGTGGAGGGGATAACATCCCATTGTTATATCCACTCAATTATCACATGAGGAGACACAAGATACATAACCATAATTAATTCCATCGGTTTTTATTTGAGGGTAACATTAAATTTTTCATTTCTTGATTTGTTAGGAGGTGCAAACACACCTAAACATAATGCCAGGGTCTAGTCGTGGAAATAATACAACACATACCTAAGATTCTACCACTTGTTTTTTTCTTTCCACACAAGGGGACATAAGAGTGCATCTCCATTGGTCTAAGGTTTCAATGCCCATTATTTCTATACACCAAGAAAAATTCTTAGTGCTCACAGAATATGTCAATGCATCTGCAACATTCTTCAAAGTGTCCACCTTTACCAACAACACCTTTTTGCCTTTAACCATATCCCTCATAAAGTGATACTGAACATCAATATTCTTTATCTTTGAATGATAAGCAAGGTTCTTTTCCAATAAAATTTCACTTTGGTTGTTGTAACATACCCTTATAGCTCGTTGTACCAACCCCATACTTGAACACAATCTCCACAACCAAACTACTTGCTTGCATGAGTGGCTACCATGTATTCAAACTCCATAGTCTAAAAGGCCACTACAAACTGCCTTTTTCTCATCCAACTAACTTATCCTCCAAATAGGTTAAACACATACCCACTTGTAGTTCTTCTCTAATCTAGATCTCCGGATAAACCTGCAGCAACAATGCCACGTATGTCCAACATTTTGTCTGATTCTAGTCTTCCTTGGTAGCACAAAAAATCACTAGTGCCATGCAAATACCTAGAAACCCGCTTCACTATTGTCCAATGCTCCTTCCCTAGTTTTGACATAAACCTGCCCAATACTCCCACTGCATGTGCAATGTTTGTTCTAGTACAAACTATTGTATACATCAAGCTACCAACTTCACTCACATATGGAACACGAGACATGTTTTCTTCCTCTTCCTATGCCTTGGGACATTGTTCAAAATAGAAATTTGCACCTACATGAATAGGAACCTTCACTGATTTACTATCCTTCATATTAAACCTCTATAATATTGCCTCAACATACTTCCTCTAGTTTAACTAGAGATTCCTCTTTTCCCAATTTCAGACCAGGAGTAACTCCATGAAGGAATTATGTTTTTGCAATAAGAGAAAGCATGGATATATACAAGGAGTGGGAGACCATTGGGTTTGATCTCCCAATGTCTATTCATCTTCCAATTTCTTTTATTTTTCTATTTACAATATTTACATGGATTTTCCTAATCCTAAAGATTGTTGAAAATAGCAACAAGAAATGTTAAAAATAGCATCAAGAAAAATCCTAATTTAATTTTGTCCTTAAATTGAATTGGGAATTAAATTTTAATTCCACATCTCATGACAAGTTGTAATAGTTAACTAAGTTAATTTGAATTAGTTAGCTCAATTAATTCAAGTTGAGGGCCTAACTAGAGTCATGTAGAGTGTCTGCTACAATTAGAAGAACTAGTTGAGTTTATTTTGAGTTGTAATTATTTAATTCAGTTTGAGTTAAAGTCAATTAAACTAGCTCCAACTAATGGAGGAATTAGTGGGAGGTCCAATAGTGGGGTGTAACCTGCAGTAGTGGGGTGTAACTTACTGTAGTGGGGTGTAACCTGCAGTGATCAACCAGTAAAATGAAGATTCACTCATAATTAACTTATGCATGCTAGATAAGAGAAAGACCCAGTTGATATTGGAGTTCAAGGACAATGTACTATCAGTTGTAAAATTGATCCGGATTTAAGCAGGAATGCAATAGATTACAGAGATAACCATAAATACAGAGATGCGATAACAATAAATACAGAGATGCAACAGAAATAATAATATGCGATAACCATAAAAACAGAGATGCCGTGGAAATAATACTTCATTTAATTAATGGAGAATACTGAAATATGCTTACAAATAGAAATAACCCAGCTAGGGCGATGGTAGCTTATCTCTGAGAAGAGATGTGTCGGCTACATGCCTCTGAACTGTTTCGAACTGTCTTTACAATGAGGCTCGAAGGCCTATTTATTATTGAGAAACAATGGAAAACCCTTAACATTCCAAAACCTAACCCTAGAAGATGAAAACGCCAAACTATGGGCCCCGTTTGGGTAAATTGGTACATCAACTTCCGGGGTCGTAACTTTGGCATACGATCTCCGTTTTACGCGCATGATAGCTCGTTGAAAAGATCTTTCTGAGGACTATAACGCAAACAACGATCTAAAAAATCGCAGGGAGCGGGATTTCCCAAAAAACGTCGTTTAGGGCCTCAAAACGGCTCCGGAAGTTTAGGACCCGAAAACTGCTAAAAATAGTAAATTGTGCTATAATTAAGGAAACTGAAAATGTCAAGAGGGACAATGGTGGGGGTCTAGGTGGACTTGGCAGGTGGCCACCAATATCCACCTGGATCATTCCTCCCCCCTTAGGAAGCAATGGTCCCCATTGCGTTGAGTTCCTCCATGAGATGGGGAAACTTTTGCTGAACTTGGTCCCTGATGAGCCACTTGCCATTGTGAAGGAGTTGGCCTGCTTTGACAACTCGATACAGTTGAATATTCTGTCGGCGAGTATTCTTGATCTGTGTGTCCATGATTCGATCAGTTGCAGCTTGTTCCATGCAATCTGGATTTAATTCTGTGGGGGTGAGCTGTTCTGCAATGTCGGATGTATCTAGCAATGGTGGAAAGTATGGCCGAAGGCGGTCCACATTGAACACTGGGTGCAGGCCAAGGAATGGGGGAATGCTGAGTTCAAATGCATTGTCTCCCACAGCCTTAGTAATGGTGTAGGGACCATATCGGAGTGGTCTCAGTTTCCGATAGGCTCCAGTAAGGCGTTCCTTTTGTAAATGCAACCAGACTTTGTCACCCACCTGAAACTTGTGTGGTACCCCTCCAAGTAACGAGAAGTTGTTCCTGTGTTCTGTCATGACTGTATCCCTCTGTTGCTGCTGCTGTGTGGAGGAACCCTTCGCGGGGGTCATGGATGTAGCAACGATCTTCCCCTTACTTTGGGAACGAACCAGACAGAAAATAAATTTCCTAGTCTGTGAGATGAGCTTGCTGCCTTTCTTAGCAGTGATCAAAGAGGTGGCGGTAGGTGGGGCTACCTCTGGTATCCTGTATAATGAATTATCCAAAGAAATGATGACAGCGCGAGGCCTTGACTCATTCACAGCATGTCGCCTCCACAAGTATGGCTGGCCTAATAGTACATCACAAACATCTAGAGGTGTAACATCACACAATACCTCGTCTGTGAAGGGCTTGATGCTGTAGGGAAGGCGGCACTGCTGGCGAACTTTGAGATCTCGTCCTTCGTGAATCCAACCGATAGTGTATGGCTGTGGGTGTGGTGTAGTTGGTAGGCCCAACCGCTTCACGACCTCTGCTGAAATGAGGTTCTTTTGGCTGCCACTGTCGACAATGAATTGCAGCGGCGAACCCTTCACCCACATCTGTGAGTGGAAAAGACGTTCCCCCTCCTCTGGATCTTCGGGCTCATTTTTCTGGATCTTGGCAGTAGCAACAGTGGTGCTGGGATCCGCATCAATAATCTGCTTCCCTTTGTCATTCCCCTTGTCGGGTTCTGACTCAGAGTCGGAACATGCATCTGATTCGGAAGCCTTCAACTCGGCCACCAGCGACTGCTTGGTCCGACACTCACTTGTGTTATGAGTGGGACTCTTGTGGAACTCACACCACTTTCCTGTGTCCTTCTTCGGCTTCGTGGTGTTGTTCTTTTCTTGCAGCTTCGATGGGTTGTCTTGGGTCACCCCGCCTTGGCTTTGTCCTTTGGGCTTTGGATTTGCAGATCCAAAGTCTCGCTTCTTCTGTTTGAACTTTTGCTCGATTTTGACAGCGTATCGGTATGCTGTGCCGAGTGAGGAGATGTTCAAGAACTCCATCTCTTCCTGGATGTATCTGTGTAGGCAGCTGCGGTATTTGAGTACCAGATGCAGCTCAGAATCTTTGATACCCAACTGTGTGCGAAGGGTATGAAAAATGTTTGTGAACTCCGGCACATCTTGGTCTCGTCCCTGCCGCAGTGTGGTCCATTTGATGTATTTGTCCTCATAGCTTCCGACGGGGTAGTACTGCTCCTTGATGGCATCCCGGAAGTCATTCCAAGTGGGTGCGGTTGAAAACAGTGAGCCTGTACTTTCATCCTTCTGCTCGCAATAGGTTTCCCACCAGTCCTTGACGTGGGGGGCTGCTTTGAGAAGAGCGAAAACAATCTTCTCTCGACTTGAAAATTCGTGAACAGAAAAATACCCATCTAGCAGATTTAACCATTTATCTATGGCATCTGCGTCTATTTGACCCTCGAAGATGGGGATTTCAAAATTAACTTGTACCTTAAACGGTGTGGCGTTTCCAGAGTAGTTGTTGGAAGCCGATGCGTCGCCTCTGGGTAGCCGCTGAAGGATCTGCGCAAAGCTATCCATCATCGCGTTCCTTTGCCGCTCGAGCGCTTCTTCGAGCAAGATTTTGATAGGATCTCCTGCCCCCTCGTCTTTCTTCTCATCCGCCATGGGAGGACGTCGAGATTTGCGAGGCTGGTCTTGCAAAGGTTCGACCAGTTCAAGCCCTAACTCCTTATATCCCGACCTCGTTGGGGACATGCAAAGAAAAACAGAGAAAAAGCAGACCGCTCTGATACCACTGATCCGGATTTAAGCAGGAACGCAATAGATTACAGAGATAACCATAAATACAGAGATGCGATAACCATAAATACAGAGATGCAACAGAAATAATAATATGCGATAACCATAAAAACAGAGATGCCGCAGAAATAATACTTCATTTAATTAATGGAGAATACTGAAATATGCTTACAAATAGAAATAACCCAGCTAGGGCGATGGTAGCTTATCTCTGAGAAGAGATGTGTCGGCTACATGCCTCTGAACTGTTTCGAACTGTCTTTACAATGAGGCTCGAAGGCCTATTTATTATTGAGAAACAATGGAAAACCCTTAACATTCCAAAACCTAACCCTAGAAGATGAAAACGCCAAACTATGGGCCCCGTTTGGGTAAATTGGTACATCAACTTCCCGGGGTCGTAACTTTGGCATACGATCTCCGTTTTATGCGCATGATAGCCCGTTGAAAAGATCTTTCTGAGGACTATAACGCAAACAACGATTTTTTATTTAAAAAATCGCAAGAGCAGGATTTCCCAAAAAACGTCGTTTAGGGCCTCAAAACGGCTCTAGAAGTTTAGGACCCAAAAACTGCTAAAAATAGTAAATTGTGCTATAATTAAGGAAACTGAAAATGTCAAGAGGGACAATGGTGGGGGTCTAGGTGGACTTGGCAGGTGGCCACCAATATCCACCTGGATCAAAAATCATCTAAATTAAGTCGATGAGGCATGTAGTCAAAGGAAGGCCTATGAAGATTTCACAATTCATAATTGAGGAATTTGTCGAAGCTAATTCCCAAGGGAATAACACAAGGAATTAGGAGCTTGAAGGCTTGGAAATTTGGCTAAGTATTCACCAAAGGAAGTCAGTCAAGCAGAGGATATAAAATACTTATGCAGGTTGAGCTCAAGGTTGAGAAGAGCATATTGTATTCATCCAAATTCTTTGACTAATGCAATATATAGATAGCAGTGGTTTTTAGTAGTGGCTTTCACTATAAAATCATTGTTTAATGTGTTGATTGAATTATTTCTCTTGTATGCTTCATGATTTCATCAATCGTTTATTGTTTCCACTGATGAGTAGAGTAAATTCAAGTCTATTGTTTTAGCATATTACATAAGCAGTTTGAATCTACAAGGAATTTCTACATGGTTTCAGAGCTGAAATCACAATAGAAGAGAAGAATTCGAAGTTGTCCTTGCAGAATGATGGAGATCTAGTTCAGGGAAAATCTAGAAGACCTTATGTGCAAACTTCTTAATAAAGCTAGAAGGATGGGAAGATCAGTGAGCCAATGTTTAGTGACACAAAAGGGAGTTGTGATCATTGATATTGGTAGATTGAGTAGCAACGAGATTTCCCATAGGGAGATTGAAACTCAGAGGGAGTTTAGTTTAAGAGGGAGCATGATTTAGCTCTCAAGAGGAAGCCTCAACCAGTTGGTAGTTGATTTGACCATGAGGATGATGATGAAGAGAACCAGTCAGAGACATCAAGTAGGAGGAGAGTTTGAGCCAAGTGGAAAGAGGGAAAAAATGTTGCCATACCTCGATGTGTGAGGGGGGCGATGTGAAGCAATAGTCCGAGGAGGTAAAAATTTGGGCAAAGTCTAGCGTAGTTGCAACAAGGAGATCAGTCATATCAATTATGGATTGTAGCAATGAGACCATTACCTTTTTTATAAGAGCCCACAGTATTATAGTAACTGATTCAACGTCAGTAGGTGTACGAAGTCATCCAGATGACAACTTTATAATTAGTTATAGTCAGTACCCGAGAGACAGTTGCAGAACTAGTTGCAATGAAACAGGCAGTGCGAATTTCGCAGTGGCAGTATGCAGGTTCAATTCCATCTAAGAGATTCCTAGTGCGGAGCTTTGCATTCTAGTTTCCAATGCAGGAGGATAGTGCAAGTTGCCAGGAGGGAGCAGAAAGATTTCCCATAGGGAGATCGAGACTCAGAGGGAGTAGCCTTATGGAAGCTAGTGATTCAATATCTGAGAGATCAGATTCATTATTCCAGTAGTTGCAGCAGCAATGCAGAGGTAGAAACAACAATATGAGTATATCAGAGTCCAAGAGTTACAGAAATTGGACAGGATCCATTGAGGTGTTTTTTTGTCTCATGGATCATTACCTTGCTAAGGGGTCCCAGAGTATTCAGTAGCAGGAGGATGAGTTTCAGTGATATACTAAGGAGTGCAAAGCCGTGTTTACAACAACAACACAATTTTCCCAGTAGATAGTTGTAGACACAATTGATTCAGTTTATTTTGTTTGCACGCTTTTTGGTTGCAGTTGTTGTAGTTGCAACAACAATAGTGACAAGAGTTGCATGAAGAAAATTCCAAAGGTATTGGATCGGGATAGATGTGAATCCATTTCTTGTTGAGAGGGAGTGTTGAAAATACTAACAAGAGATGTTAAAAATAGCATCAATAAAAATCCTAGTTTAATTTTGGGCCTAAAATTAAATTGGGAATTAAATTTTAATTCCACATCTCATGACAACTTTTAATAGTTAGATAAATTAATTTTACTTAGTTAGTTCATTTAGTTCAACTTGAGGGTCTGGCTAAAGTCATGTAGAGTGTATCCTACAATTATGAGCACTATTTGAGTTTATTTTGAGTTGTAATTATTTAATTCGGTATATCTGAGTTAAAGTCAGTTAAACTAGTTCCAACTGATGGAGGAATTAGTTGGAGGTATAGTAGTGAGGTGTAACCTGCAGTAGTGGGATGTAACTTACTATATTGGGGTGTAAATTACTGTAGTTGGGTGTAACCTGCAATAGTGGGGTGTAACTTACTCTAGTAGGGTGTAACCTGTAGTAGCAGGGAGTAACCTGAAGGGACCAATCAGTAAACTGAAGATTCACTCATAATTAACTCATGCATTTCAGATCAGAGAAAGTCCCAGTTGAAATTGAAGTTTAGGGACAATGTACTATCAGTTGTAAAATCATCTCAATTAAACTGATGGTGCATGTAGTCAGAGGAAGGCCTATAAGGATTGCACAATTCATAATTGAGGAATTTCTCCATTAAATAGGAGCTAATTCCTAAGGGAACAACGCAAGGAATTAGGAGCTTAGAGGCTTGGAAATTTGGCTAAGTATTGGCCAAAGAGAGTTTGTTAGGCAGAGGATAGAAAATACTTGTGCAGGTTGAGCTCAAGGTTGAGCAAATCATATTGTATTCATCCAGATTTTTTGACTAATGTAATATACATATAGTAGGGGTTTTTAGCTGTGGGTTTCCACAGAAAATCATTGTGTAATGTGTTGATTTAATTCTTTCTCTTGTATGCTTCACGGTTTCATCGATCACTTATTGTTTCCGCTAATGAGTAGAGGAGATTCAAGTATTTTGTTTTAGCATATTACATAAGCAGTTTGAATCTACAAGGAATTTCTACAAATATTAGGTGTCAACATTACCCCCCTTAATCTGATGGGATGTTTGTGAGTTCAAGCATCATTCTGAATATTTCAAACTTTTCTCTTCCAGGCGCTTTAGTGAATATTTCTTCAATCTACTCATTTGTGGAACAATGTCGTAGGTGGATTGTCTTGGCCTCAACATGATGTCGAATCAGATGATACGTTAAATTGATGTGCTTGGTTTGATCATGGAACTTTAGGTTCTTGGCCAAATTTATTGCAGAAGTGTTGTCAATCAAACAAGGAGTTGAATACACTTGTTTCTCCTACAAATCTTCCAAAATTTTCCTGATCCAAACGATTTCCTTCATTGCGTTGTTTGCATGACCTCCATGAGACAACTCCTAATCCAAGACTCATATCATAACCAGAAGTAGATACTTTGGTTTCGTTATCTCCATCAAAATTTGAGTCAGAGTATCCAATCAAGTTGAAGTCATCCACCTATGTATACTTGAGTCAAAAGTTTTGAATTCCCTTCAAGTAATTTAGAATTATTCTCATAGTAGACCAATGACTGTCACAAGGATTTTTCATAAACCTGGAGAGTATTCCAAAACCAAATGAAATTTTTGGCCTGGTATTAGCCAAGTAGTTGAGACTTCTTACGAGTTGTGTATACTTCGTTGCATCCTCAAATTATTTTCTTTTTTTGGTCGTGAGCTTTAAGTTCTATTCCATTGGAGTATTCAAAGGATTGTACTAAGCCATGCCAAACCTATTCAATAGATCTGTAATGTACTTTGTCTGAGAGAGGAATATAAACTTCGAATGTGGAGTTACTTCAATACCAAGATAGTAGTGAACATAGCCAAAATATGTCATTTCGAAACCTTTCCTCAGTTCTTTCTTTGTGGATACAATGTCATTATCATTGTTCCCTATCATCATAAGATCATCTACATACGCCACAAGATATACAACTATTTTTCCAACTTTCTTGACAAACAAAGTTGCATCATCAAGATCATAGTGTTTGAAATTGAGTTTCAGAAGATTCTTAGTCAATTTCTTGTACCAAGCTCACGGTGCTTGCTTGAGGCCATACATGGATTTGACAAGCTTTCATACTTAGTGTTCCTAACCCTTCACAATAAATCCTTTTGGTTAGGACATAAAAACATTCTCTTTCAGATCTCCATTCAAGAAAGTAACTTTTATATCCATTTTATGGACTTTGCAACTATTCTGAGCTGCCAAGGAAAAGAGTGTCTAGATGGTAGTCCATTTTGTTGTGGGGGAAAAGTTCTCCTCATAATCGACCCCTTCCTTCTGTGAAAAACCTTTGGCCACAAGCCTAGATTTGTGCTTGTCAAGTGAGCCATATGCTTTATACTTGTTCTTGAAGACCCACTTGCAACCAATTTGTTTGGTTCCCAATGGAGGATCAACGAGCTTCTAGGTGCCATTTTTTTTATCAAAGCATCATATTATTTATGCATCACTTATTTCCATTCATCATGAGAAGCGACTTCTTTGAAGGAAGCTGGCTCAAAATTTGAACAAAAATTTAGTTCACAATCATAAAAAACATCCATATCAACAAGTGAATAATGATTGTCTACATCGCCTCCATTATATCTACTTGAGCTTCTTGTTCCTATCTTTCGAGCCTCATCAGGATGAACACTTTCAAGTGTCTTTGTGAGCCATTTTGGAGGACCTTTCTAAGATGAATCAAGCTACTCAGTTGATTGAGATGGGGTTGAATCTAGATTTAGCCTCCCAATTGTCTCAATCACATCACTCAAAGTTTCATCTTGATTAGTGTTTGGAGCTTCGTGTGCGGAAGAGAGTGCTTTAGAAGTAGATTCCATAGATTGATCCAGTATAGGGGTCCCCCCTTCAAGACGTGGAATCTCATTATCCAAATCTTGAAAATAATGTATTCCCGAATCTATCCAAGCAATCAAGTTGTCGCTCATAACATTGTTAGTCTTGGAAGATTCAAGAAAGATCACATCTATAGATATTATAAACTTCATATTAACTTCATCATAGAGACAATATGATTTGGAGGTATCTAAGTACCTAAAGAATATATATTTGCGACTCCTTGCACCAAGTTTGTTTCTTTGTTCCTTAGGTATCAAGGAATAACAAGTGGAACCAAAAACCTTGAGATGCCTCACCGAAGGAATGTGGCCATACCACATTTCATAGGGAGTAATTTTTTTTATAGAATGAGGTGGACACCTATTCTTTGTATACACAACACATAGAACTGCATCAACCCAAAGCATCAACTTAACATTCTTGAAAAACATCATCGAACGTACCATATTTAAGATTGTCTATTTCATTCTTTTAGCTACATTTTGTTGGGGATATAAGGCATGCTTGTTTAATGTTTGATCCCAAGCCAGTGAAGATAATTTTCAAATTCATTTGAAGTATATTATTTTCCATTATCAGTGGGAATAGAGCCAACATGAGATTGTGCATCATTTTCAATCCATGCATAAAAGTTCTTGAATGTTTCAAAAGCTTCAGATTTGTTCTTCACTAAATAAGCCCAACACATTCTGGTGTAGTCATAAAAAATGTCATCATATATTTATTACCATTTATAGAAGGAAAAAGCATTGGGCCACACAAATCAGAATGTATGAGTTTAAGTTTTCTATGTGTTCTGGAATGAGAATCATGAAATGACTGTTTGTTGTTCTTTCCTAAGACACAAGCATCAAATTGCTTAAGTTTCATAAGAATAGTAGGAAACCCAATAAGCACCATTTTTCTTCAAAAAGTGAAGGTTGTCATAGTTCAAGTGCCCAAAACTAGCATGCCATAAAAGACTTGATGGAAGTATACCTTCATCATAGTGAGAACTGTATGAAATTTTATGTGCATGAGCAAAGCTTCCTTGCAGCTTCAGAAGTCTTTTTTCTTCTATCCCATTCATGACAAGTGAGTGATTTGGTTCTTTTCTAACCTCAACCTTTCCATCAAATATGTGAATGGGGTGTCCTTGCTGGTGGATGTGGACCGAATACAACAAGTTTCTCCTAAGCTCTGAGAGGTATAGAACATCATGAAGAAGAAAGTCTGGAAGACCAAGCAGTTTGAGCCTAATGGTGCCAAGCCCTAATGATTTGAGTTTTGACTTCTCTATAAAGGAGACTGCTCCATCAACATTCTTAGTGAATTCTCCAAAGAAATCTCTTCTAAAAGTCATGTGGCAAGTTTTTCTTGAATCAAGCAACCAAGAATCTTTCCATGAAGCAAGTGAAGCATTAAATAAGCCTTCATTTACTCCAATGTTGCAATGTGCCACAACATAATGAGTAGACTCGAGTGCTTTTCCTTTCCCTTTACTAGGTGTTTTACCTTTTTGTTCATTTCTTTCATGCTCGATTATGTCCTAAGGCATTGTATGTGGAAGCATCATGTCCATTTCTATTACATCGTATGGAATGATGATCAAACCTTTCTCCTTGGAAATGGCTGCCCCACTATCTCTAAAATTCTTCTTTCCACATCCTCTTCGACCACCTATTCCTCTAGAAGAATCATGCCCCTGATTCTTCTCTTTTTTTGTGAGACATACGACTTGTTCAAGAGACTAAGGAGTTGTATTCTTCCCAAAATCCTTCTCTCTTTCAAAAAAATTCTTCTCAAGAGAGTAAAAAGAAATATCCTTAAGTTTACCACTTTCTTGCAAAGATTCAAATAATGTGAATAAGTGGGATATAGTTCCTTGAAATAGGTTGTGAGAGGAACATCTATTTCAACACCAACATATTTTATGTCATGTATAATGGATCTCATTTATGATGCTAAGGCAAGATGGTCATCATTTTTCAACTCAAGATTGAACAACTTGATCATCAATTGAACAACTTCATGCTTAGAGTGTCAGTCATATAATTCCTTCAACTTCTTTAAAGATTCAAAATCATTTGAAAATGGTGAAATATGATGACTCACCTCCTCATTTACTGATGTTGCAATCAAGACATAAGCCTTTCTGTTCTTGTTTTCCCAAATGACAAGCTCCTTGTCTAAAGTAGGCCTTTTAGGTGCATTGTCTAGATGGAAAATGAGATGCTACAATTCATTTCATCTAAACACTAAAAACAAGTTCTAAGACAAACATAAAGCACTTTCACTCACTAAAAGGAAACCAAATGAAAACCAAGTTCAAGAAAGCAAAACTAAGATTTTCACAAAGATTTTCTTCAAAAGCAACAACAAAAAGAGTCTTTTCAAAAAATGCTCTCAACAACACTGAAACTTGTGATTGAAGAATAGGCAATCAAACACTTTTGCGAATCGACACCACTCAATGGATGAAAACTCAACAAAAATAAATGTGTTTAAAATCGCTCTTAACAATCAAAAGCAACAATGAAAGCTTTGGCAATGAAAACCAAAAAGATCAAAAAGACAAATTCCAAGAAAGTGTCAAACAACAACTTTCATGAAACAAAGAAGTGGATGGTCACAAAAAGCAATTTTTGTCAAGCAAACAAAAAGTCACCAAAAGCAAGGTTAACACAAAAATTGAGATCAATCTTCCTACCCTGATGAATCAGAGCAGCCAAGATTCCTAGCGAGAAATCTTGCGTGCTTTAGCAAAAAACGATGACGCTTGCAATGAACAAAAAACAAGACCAATACTCCTTATAATCAGAGAGAATTCGGAACAAGATGCTCGCTGTAAAAACAAAGACTAATACTGGAAAGTGACTATTTCAGACTGACTCAAACTACCAGACAAACCTTCAGAGACACAAAGATTTACAAATCTTGAAAATTGAAAGATATACGCGACTGTACTTATGTAAAAAATGCGTGTATACGCTACTATAACTAAGGAAACCTGCGTATACGCGGGTTCACTTAAAGAAACATGCGTACATATGCCTCTGTAACTAAGAAAAACAGCGTATATGAAAATCTTCAAGAAAAATAAAAAACAAACTGAAGAAACTGGCAAAGCTTAAAGTTCAAGAACAGACCATGTAACAGCAAGCAAACAAGGCAGTTGAGCTCTGATTGGCTTGAAAAATACCCAAACTAGGAACAAAAAGAGTGTTGTCCCCAGCGGAGTCGCCAATTCTGTTGGAGGGAATTGCTCCCCTAGGGCTTTTTGGGTTGAAACCCTAGCAGACTGAAAGTTGTCTATTCAAAGAAACATGCATTCACACAGCCATTATGCTATTATAAGCAAATTCTATGATAAGGGTACGTACCTTTGGTCCTACGTTTGAGAAGGCCCTTAGGGTCCAAACCCTTCTTGGAGTTCCCTTCTTCTCTTTTGTCCTGCAAAACAACCAATTCAAAGAACACAACAGTATATGGACAAAAACTTATAAAGAAACCATCTTCATGTTATAAAGAAAGGTAGTTAGTTATGAAATCCAAACAACCATTTACATATGAATTCTAAACATGAGTATCATTAACATAAAGAAGATTCATTTCGGGAACCAAGACATGTGTTTCTTTTATTATAGACAAATAAAGTACATAAAAAAGGAATATTTTCACCTGAGTCACCTTCAGCAGGCTCCAAGCAAAGCTTCCTTCCGGATCCGTTCCAGCCTCAAGCCTCTAACAAACTCCTTCCATGACTCTCTCCATGATGTCATAAATGGTGGATGAACATCAACACACAAGGAAACAAATGTTTCCTGCACAAAATGGGGAAGTGCAGAAGGCACAAGGGACTTCAGACCTGGTCAAGGGAAAAATCTCAGCATAATAACCTTTCTCTCTCTTCTCTCCTCCTTTGGCCTTCCCTTTGAGGTCTTTTTATACCTCTCCCAAAGTAGTTTTTTAGTTGGGAGTTGGTTGGGAACAGTTGGGCCACAGGCACTAACAGGTGATTAGCAGGTAAAACCCGTGATCTCCGCCCGAAAATAAGGAATTTTATAATTTTTTTAATGTTTTAATACATACACGCGGGTTGGGTATGCACAGACCCGCGTATACACGCGTTTAACTCAGGGCAATGTCACGTATAAGGGATAAAACACTGTTTTTTAAATTTTAGGACCAGGTTTGGAAGGAGGGGTTGCCCTAGGCCATGAGTACAACATCACAAACCATAGGAGTGAGATTTGGAGCTATAACACTCCTTCACAATTTCCTTTCCACAAATCATTGAAAATGAAAGCATGTTTTATCTTCCTAGACCACTCATGATAGTTCTCTTTGCTAGAGAAAACTAATCCCATAATGGAGATTAGTGAATGCATCATAAAAAACTATGTGCTTTTGATTTCCAAAATAATTGCAACCTTACTTTATATCTTCTTGGGTAAAATATTGATTTAATTATATGGATGAAAAGAATCCACTTCTCAGTGTACGAAATCAATATTTTAATTTCTCATGCATAATATATCACCACTCCTAACATAATATACCACTCAACATATGAACTTTCCATAAATCAACATATGTACTTCATGCCATTCATAAACTATTCATATGTATTATATACCATATGCAACCTTTAATTTTTGTTTATTCAAACCATGCCATCGAATTATGTGTGATTCACACTATATACCATACGTTATATGCCTTTTTTTAAAAGACTAAATAATGGAACATGGTCTTCATAAAATATATATGCCTCCTTTTAAAATGAATGGAACACGGCCTTCAAGGCATACCATATATCACTTACGACCATTCTCCAATGTTATTTAATATACCATTCACCATATGTTGGCCCCAATAAACAAAACATATGACAACATCCAACTTTCCACGCTCACCACACCATAAAACTTGATATTGGAAATTCATGGGCGTAGTTATAGTCTTCTATATTTTTTTTTTAAGTCAGATTACAGTCTTAAAAAAATGAGGATCACGCATATTAGATCACATAGACAACAATATTTTTCTTCGGTGTATCGAAAAATTACATAGACAATAGTATTTCCCTCCAGCACAACAACAAATTACACAGAGAGCAGTCTCATACTATAACGCAACTACAGATTACTCAAACTCAACAATGCCCAATCGCACAATGAAATTGGATGGTGTCAGAAAAGGAAAGATTTCGGTGTATATTAGCATCCTTGACAGAAAGAGAAGGAGTTATTAGACAGAGGAATGCCATCAGATGGCAAAAAAATAGGAGTTACAAGAGAAGAGGGAAACTAAAAATAGGGTTGGCTCTGATACCATGTAAGGTTAGGAGTAACTTCACGATTGAATTACGTTTTTGTATTAAGAGAAAGCATGGATATATACAAGGAGAGGGAGGCTATTGGGCTTCATCTCCCAATGTCTCTTCATCTTCAAATTTATTTTATTTTGTTATTTACAATATTTACATGGATTTTCGTAATCCCAAATATTAGGTGTCAACATTCAATCTCGTTTAATTTCCATGCCCAAAATATAGTGTGTAGCACCAAGATCCTTCATGTCTAATTTAGAAGATAATTAGGTTTTTGTTGGGTGTGTGTTATATTCATTCAACGGCTAGCTCCACGCATGAAACCAGGGGGTTAGAGGGGAGGTGGTCATCCCCTCCTTCGTAGCACTAGGCACAGGGGAGGCGGTAGCCCCCCTTGTCTAGAGGGTTTGCAAGGGGACGGGAGCCCTCCTGCACGGGGTCTAGGGCAGCGCCCCAATAATTTTTTTTTGGACCCTATATTAGGTGGGTGGACTTGCCTATGGTTTTGTGCATGGGTTTTTCACATGGTTTTGGGCATGATGGTTTTGTGCCCATGGTATTTGGTAGATCCAATCAAGGGAACAACAATTATGTTCTAATCCAGGGTTAATGGATTGGGGTTTATGGATGTTTCAACATGTATATATATGTATTGTAAAATTGAAATGAATATAATGAAAAATCAATCTAATAGTCTCGGTTTTGGGATCCAGGGGAAAGTCTCTGTGTATATATGTTTTATATTTTATGCTATTGCCATTTTTTATTTTCTGTTTTTAGAATTCATATGCAGGTAATTTCTGTATGGGGTTAAGACTACATTTAGTATCCAAGTTGTTTTGGCTTTAAGGGGATGCCTTTGCTGCTAAGGGGTTTTGCTCGTGCCTGTGGTAGACCCTATTTAGTGGGAGATCTGTGGGATTGATTCTTGTAGCGAAAGAAGATGGCGAGCAGTGGAAAGATAGATATTGATAAATTTAATGGTCATAGTTTTGAGTTGTGGAAACTCAAGATGGAGTATTTGTTGGTGGATAAAGATCAGTGGATCATGGTAGATCCGAGTACTAAACCAACGACAATGTTCGATGAAGACTGGAAGAAGTTGGATCAGAAGGCAAAGAGCACAATATGGTTGTGTATCTCAGATTCAGGATTGTTGAATGTATCAGGGGAAGCTTCAGCGAAATCTTTGTGGGACAAGTTAGGGACTTTGTACCAATCTAAGTCTCTCGCGAATAAATTGTTCATACGAAAAAAGTTGTACAACTTAAGGATGAAGGATGGAGACTCGATGATAGAGTATCTGAACACCTTCAATACTGTGGTAAGCCAGTTGTTATTTGTTTATATTAAAATTTCAGATGAAGATAAGTGCATCAGTTTGTTGTGTTATCTACCAGATTCATGGGATTAAGCCTGGTTGTTGCAATAGGTAGCAATACAACTACCTTGCAGTTTGATGAAGTAGTCTCATCCTTGTTGTCGGAGGAGATGATACGGAAAAGTATGGAGGGCTAGAATGGAGATGCCTTGTCTGTATGAGGACGATCCCAGAATAGAAATAAAAACAAGTCTTTGACTGGGAGATGTAAATCTAGAGGGAGATCTAAATCTCCGTGAAAACCTGTAAAGGTTTGCTGGAAATGCAGAAAGGAAGGGCACTTCAAAAAGGATTGTAGATCTAAATCTCCTAATAAAGGAAAGGTATATGATGATGCTCCTTTTGCAGAGGTGAAAACCACCTCAAATGAAGGTGGGGATATGTACTTGGCTTCTTCTTCAAGTACACGTGTAGATCATGAGGCATGGTTGATTGAATCAGTTGCATCCTTTCACTTCAGTCCCCAAAGGGAGTGGTTCTGCGAGTATGAGAAATATGATGGTGGTGATGTCTTCTTAGAGGATAATAGGAAGGTTAGAATCGTCGGACACAGAAAATTCAAGATGAAGTTGTAAGATGGGAGGATTAGAACACTCTCGGGTGTTTTGCATATTCCTGCATTGGCTAGAAATCTAATTTATGTAAGCAAGATGGATGATGTAGGTGTAAAAACAATGTTCGAGAAAGATAATTGCAAGATGGTTCAGGGAGCACTAGTATTGATGCGGGGAGTTCATATTGGAACTCTGTACAAACTTTTGGGTAGCACTTTTATTAATGGATGCAATAGTTCTGTGGTTCCTGAAAGTGGAGCAGAAAATCTAGTGGTTTCTGGAGAAAATACCATGCTATGGCATCAAAGTCTTTGGACATATTGGAGAGAAGGGCCTTCAGATACTTCATGGTAATGGTATGGTAGAAGGTATGTCTAATTTCTCTCTGGTTTTCGATTTCTGTGACATTGTGTATATGGGAAGTAGAATTGGGTGAGTTTCCCCTCTTGTGCTAAGAGGACGAATCAGATATTAGAGCTTGTGCACACTGATGTGTTTGGACCTGTGTCGATTCCATCATTAGGTAAGTCTATGTACTATGTTTCATTTATAGATGAATTCTCAAAGAATGCATGGATATATTTCCTAAGGAAGAAATTTGAATTCTTTGACAGGTTTAAATAATTTAAGGCATTGGTGGAAAATCAGACAGAGAAGAAGATAAAGGTGTTGAGGATAGATAATGGTGGAGAGTTATGTAAAAAGGAATTTGAAGAGTTCTGTAATAAGTGTGGTTTAGCATGACAGAATAATACTCCCTACACACCTCAACAAAATGGAGTTGCAGAAAGAATGAATAGGACGTTGATGGAAAAGGAAATAAGTATGCTTAGTGGCATTGGATTAGGAAAAAAATTTAGGGCAGAGGTGGTGGAGACTACATGTTTCCTGGTTAATAGATCACCTTCATTAGCGTTGGAGGATAAGTCTCCACAGGAGGTATGGTTTGGTAAGAAGTCATCTCTTTCACATCTGAGGGTATTTGGATGTGATGTATATGTACATGTTCCAAAGGATAAAATAACCAAGTTAAATAGTAAATCTGAAAAGTGCATATTTATTGGGTATAAGGATGGTTTAAAAGGTTATAAGCTTTGGAACCCAGAAACAAGGAAGGTCATGCACAACTGAGATGTGGTCTTTAGAGTGGTGAAAAATGTTACCAAACATGAATTCCTACCAAAGGAACATGAGAAGATAGAGTTTGAGCTAAAGGAGGAAGAATCATACTCTACAACAGAAGAGGAATTAGAAGATGAAGAGCCACAAACTCTAGCTGTGAGAATATTAGTTCGAGAAAGAAGGTAGCCAGAAAGATATAGTACATCTACTTTTTGTTCAATTTTTTCTTTATGCATTACTGATGATGATTCGAGAATTGTTAGGGACGAAGTAGATTCAGAGGATGGAACACTCTAAAAAGAGGCCATGGTTGACGAAATGACATCTTTGCACAAAAATGAGGCTTGGGATTTGGTGGAGTTGTCGGCTGGAAGGAAACCCATTAGTAGCAAATGGGTGTTTAAGAATAAGGTGAATGTAGAAGGAAAGGTGGAGAAATACAAAGCTCGGTTGGTAGCAAAAGGTTATTCCCAGGTGTCGGGAATCGATTTTGGTGACATTTTTTCTCATGTTTCCAAGGTAGCTTCTGCTAGATTACTTTTATCTGTTACTGTTGCTTTTGATTTTGAAGTAAAACAGATGGATGTGAAGATAACATTTCTTCACGGAGATTTGGAATAAGAGATCTACATGAAGCAACTTGAAGAATTTGTGGTGAAGGGTAAGAAATAACTGGTATGCAGGTTAAAAAATTCTTTGTATGGGTTAAAACAATCACCAAGGATGTGGTATCAGAAATTTGATACATTTATACGAGGACTTGGATTCACCAGAAGTAAAGTAGATCATTGTGTGTATTTTAAATTAATTGGTGACCATGTTATTTATTTGGTCTTGTATGTGGATGATATGTTGCTGATTGGAAATAACAAAGAAATTATCTAGGATTTGAAGACCCAATTTTCCTCCAAATTCGACATGACAAATCTTGGTGCTGCAAACTATATTTTGGGCATGGAAGTTAAGAGAGATCGGGAAAAGAGGAAGCTCTGGTTAAACCAGAGAAGTATGTCGAGACAATACTATAGAGGTTTAATATGAAGGATAGTAAAATAGTGAAGGTTTCTATTCATGTAGGTGTAAAGTTATCTGCTGAACAGTGTCCCAAGACACAAGAAGAGGAAGAGGACATGTCCCATGTTCCATACACAAGTTTAGTCAGTAGCCTGATGTATGTAATGGTTTGTACTAGACCAGACATTGCACATGCAATGGAAGTATTGAGCAGGTTTATGTCAAAACGAGGGAAGAAGCATTGGACAACAGTGAAGTGAGTTTTTAGGTATTTGCGTGGCACTAGTGATTATGGTTTGTGCTACCAAGGAAGACCAGGATTGGACATAGTTTTGGATATCCATGGATTTGTTGATGTGGACTAGGTTGGCGATCTGGATCAGAGAAATCTACAAGTTGATATGTGTTTAACCTATGTGGAGGTGTAGTTAGTTGGATGAGTAAGAGACAGTCTGTAGTGGCACTTTCAACTACAGAGGCATAATACATGGAAGCCACTCATGCAATCAAGGAAGTAATTTGGTTGTAGAGATTGTATTCATGTATGGGGTTAGTACATCAAGCTATAAGGATAGACTGTGACAGTCAAAGTGAAATTTTCTTAGCAAAGAACCCTGCTTATCATTCAAAGACAACGCACATTAATGTTCAGTATCACTTTGTGAGGGATATGGTTGAGGACAAAAAGGTGTTTCTCGTAAAGGTGGACACTTTGAAGAATACTGCAGATGAATTGACAAAGTCTGTGAGCACTGATAAGTTCTCTTGGTGTGGAGAGACAATGAGCATTGGGGGGCTAAACCAATGACTAAGATTTCTTGTGGCTCCCTGTGGAAAGAGAACAAAAAGTGGGAGAATGTTGGGTGTGTGTTATATTCTTTCCACGACTAGCCCCAAGCTGAGGGGTTAGAGGGCGGGGGGGAATTAGCTCCCCCTTCGTTGTTTCAGGCGCAACGGGGGGTGGAAGCTCCCCTTGTCCAGGGCCCTGCACGGGGTCTAAGGCAGTGCCCCGAGAAATGTTTTTTTGGACCTTATATTAGGTGGGCGGACCTGCCTATAGTTTTTTGTATGGATTTTGCACATAGTTTTGGGCATGATGGTTTTCTTCCCATGGTATTTTGTAGATTCAGTCAAGGGAACTACAATTATGTTCTAATCTAGGGTTAATGGATTGGGGTTTATGATGCTTCGACATGTATATATATGTATTGTAAAATTGAAAGGAATATAATGAAAAATCAATCTGGTAGTCCCAGTTTTTGGATCCAGGGGAAAATATCTGTGTATATATGTTTGATGTTTTATGCTCTCGCCATTGTTTATTTTCTGTTTTTAGAATTTATATGCGGGTAATTTCTGTGTGGGGTTAACACCTACAATATTCACATCCTAGATAATTTCTCTATCATTTCCAATCAACAACATGTCATCCACATACAAGACCAAATAAATAATATGGTCAACAATTAATTTAAAATACACACAATGATCCACTTTTCTCCTTGTAAATCCAAGTCGCTATATATATATATATATATATATATATATATATATATATATATATATATATATTGATAACACATCCTTGGTGACTGCTTTAACCCATACAAATACTTTTTTTAACTTGCATACTAGTTTTTTCCTACCCTTCATTGCAAATCCTTCTAGTTGCTTCATGTAGATCTCTTCTTCCAGATCCCTGTGAATAAATATTTTCTTCAAATCCATCTATTCTTCCTCAAAATCAAAAGTAGAAACAACAGATAAAAGTAATCTAATAAAAGATAACTTAGCAATAGGAGAAAATATCACCAAAATCAATTCTCGACACTTAGGAATAACCTTTCACTACTAAACGAGCTTTGCATTTGTCCACTTTTCCTTCTGCACTCATCTTTTATCTAAGAATTTTTTTATTTGTTTTCGGAAATAATCACATCAAGAAACATTTGCCAATGCATTTCAAACCAACAAGTGTGGTTCATCGTCAGGACAAGATGAAGAATCATATCTTGGCAACAAGTTAAATAGAAAGACAAATCGTTGTAACAACTATAAAAACGACTACTTTTGACTAGACCAAAAAATAGGAAATGATCAATTTAAATAATTAAGTCAAACATATGTAAATAAATATTAATATTATTTTACACATAAAAATGAAAAGCCTTTGAATAGAATAAAAGTAAATTTTATTTATAATTTAAGTAGATAAATATAAAAATAAATATATACAGAAATACTCATGAATTGATTAAGAATTATTATGAAAAATTTAATTATCTTTTATTATATATATATATATATATATATATATATATATATATATATATATATATATATATATATATATAAGAGATATTATTAGAGTCTCTATAAAAAGAGGTCAAGGAAGTATTAATAAACTAATGGGAAATAGTATTTATTAAAATAAATACTAAAATACCAAAGTCAAAGCATAAAAATATATATATATATATATATAATATGTATATATATTAGGAAAGCCCTCTTAAAGGGATAAAATAAACTGACAAAAAGAAATAAAGTGGAATCAAACAACCTAAGGGGGGCAATTCATCAAATATATATAAATAAAAGGAAAATTAAGGAAAACGACCCAACCACTAGATCAAGAAGAAAGAAGTTAAGAGGAAAGGGTAGCGATCCAACAAATACTTATTTTCTATCCGTAATTTAAACAAGAACAATGGATGGAAAGTCAAGAGTTGTTGGATCCTTGCCCTTTCCTCTTAGCTTTTTTCTTCTTGATTCATAAAATAAAATAAAAAAAGGAAAATTAAGGAAAACGACCCAACCACTAGATCAAGAAGAAAGAAGCTAAGAGGAAAGGGCAACGATCCAACAACTGCTTATTTTCCATTTGTAATCTAAACAGGCACAATGGATGGAAAATCAAGAGTTGTTGGATCCTTGTCCTTTTCTTCTTAGCTTTTTTCTTCTTGATCTAGTGGTTGGGTCATTTTCCTTAATTTTCATTTTTTTTGATATTTTATGAATTCTCCCCCTTAGGTTGCTTGATTCCTGTTTATTTCCTTTTGTCGGTTTATTTTATCCCTTTAGTTGGATTTCCTATTGTTATAGACATTTTTGGGCACTACAACCCCAAGCATGAAATGTCCATAAACCAAGGGCTCCTAAGTCCCTAAAAGTGTTGTTCTAACCCCTAAAGGAACAAGGTCAACTGATTACAGCTTATCCCAGAAGTTCTCCATGAAAAAATGCTCAGAACTGGTCAAAACAGGATCATTTTAGCTGCTCCATAAGCAAAGTGCATTGCATCTCACCTAAATACACTGTGTGGGTGCATTGCATTTCAAAAAGCCCTTTTATGGGGTGTGATGGGCAAGAAGTGACAAATGGCAGTGTCATTCCGCGAGGTGGAGAGGCATGGAATCTTCCAGAAACTTCTCCTGTGACACTTGCCTCTCTGAATTCGACCAAGGATGAGTAAGAAATCATCAATCTCCAAGTGGAAGCAAGAACTATCAGAGCGAATACACTAATCAAATCACAAGCTGACTCATCTCCCTTACAGATATCTATATATGGATCCCTCATCCCAGAGATCGAGGGGCTGGAATTTTGCATATTGTAACGAATTGCTGTTGGTTTCTTGAGACAACATCAGAGTGTTGGGTGATCTAAGCTTTGTATGAGGTGAAGAGGGGCTTACTTGCTGAGAGGATGATGCTAGGTCAGAACAACTGGTTGTAACTCCCTTGGCTTTTTCTTGTTTATCAATAAAAGATATTCAAGTTTTCCTCCATACTCTTGTGTCATTTATGTTTTATGCATTTGTATGGTCAATTTACATATGATCCTAGATTGTTTATGATTATAGATCCATGTTCTTGTATAGTGCTATGCTACTGTGATCTTACAGGTACTCTGTGAAGCTGGGCGTACAAGGGAGCAAGTAGCGAAAGACTATCAAGAGAGAGAGGAATCGAACTAGGAGATTAGCGCAAGACAGAGGTTGGTCTTCTTTATTCTTCTCTCATCTATATTTCATAAAGGAAAAACGAAAGCAGCTTTACTTTGTTTGTTTCTAAGGTAGCTATCACACCTTAGTGGGATAAGCAGTTCTGTGTAGACACTTTTCCCTGTAACAAAATGACGACACCACTGGGAAAGTGTCTTTTGTAGGAGATTAGGGTTTAGGGTTTAGTGGGATAAGCAGTTCTGAATAGACACTTTTCCCTATAACAAAATGGCGACTCCACTGGGGAATCCAGGGGCTGGAATTTTTCATATTGTAAGGAATTGCTGTTGGTTTCTTGAGACAACATCAGAGTGTTGGGTGATCTAAGCTCTGTATGAGGTGAAGAGGGGCTTACTTGCTGAGAGGATGATGCTGGGTCAGAACAACTGGTTGTAACTCCCTTGGCTTTTTCTTGTTTATCAATAAAAGCTATTCAAGTTTTCCTCCATACTCTTGTGTAATTTATGTTTTATGCATTTGTATGGTCAATTTACATCTAATCCTAGATTGTTTATGATTATAGATCCATGCTCTTGTATAGTGTTATGCTACTGTGATCTTACAGGTACTCTGTGAAGCTGAGCATACAAGGGAGCAAGTAGCAAAAGACTATTAAGAGAGAGAGGAATCGAACTAGGAGATTAGCGCAAGACAGAGGTTGGTCTTATTTTTTCTTCTCTCGTCTATATTTCATAAAGGAAAAACGAAAGTAGCTTTACTTTGTTTGTTTCTAAGGTAGCTATCATACCTTAGTGGGATAAGTAGTTCTGTGTAGACACTTTTCCCCTGGCATTTGTAGAAACTCAGAAATGGCGACTCCACTGGGGATGAATTAGTTTGTTTGTTTATCTTCCTTGATTGTTTATTTTATAAACTTATAGACGGAGCCTGAAGTCAAGCCAGGTAGCTTTCGAACTGCATTTGCATAGATAAATGCCGCTTTAGTCAATCTCTGGGATTTTTTTATAAATTAAACAACTGATTTACAAACTCTTTGATTACCCCTTGTGGTAGCTCTTAGAGCCTCGTTAGATCTACCCCTGATTGTTGCATTACTGATTACCATTTGCTCGGCCAAAACCCATGAACTGAACTGCAAACTGTGACCCGGAACCCAAGCAAAGTCTCGTGTCTGGCCCAGTGCAGGTACTGTTCTGTGAATCTGAAATTCAGTGCACTTCCTGAGTGTAGTAGGTGCGTTGCATTTCAAATTCCCTGTGTTACAGGTGCGCTGATCAAACTAGGCATTGTTCAGTTTTGGTTTCTGTGATTCATTGTTTTCAGTTCTATTCATGAATTTTACTGCCTGTAATCAGTATATCTCTGTCTGAAACCCCTTTTCCTTGCTGTTATTCCGCCTCCTTTGTGCAAAAGAACTGTAAATGCTTTTGTGTATTTTTTGAGTCATTTTCAGTTCTCCTTTGCAAAAAGTAACGTAATCGTACTGTCGTCCTTTGATTTGAAAATGTCACAAGTGTCGTTTTCAGTCATAGGAAAGAGTTTGGTTGCTATTGATAGTCGATTATCCTGTTACTATTGTATTTGGTCTAAATTTGTAGTTTTTCTAGTGTCAAAAACAAGTATTCATTTCCAAATCGTAAAATGTTGTGATTGTCTCCATTTTTGATTTTGAAAAGAAACTTGTTAATAATTGTCGCTTGAAAAGTAATTCAGATTTGTGCATTAGCTTTCTTTTTACCATTCACATACTAAGAAAGCCGAAAACAAATACATGCATGTGCATTTGCATTTAGACTGTTTGATTGGTTTGATTTAGGACAGTGCATTTAGAGTGTGCTCTTTGCTCTTTGTGAAAGAACACTGTCTCTCTTTCCTTAGTAGCTAGGATTTTCATTGCACAAAGAAGATAAAAGACTGTTTATCATCTTAGATTGCATTTTATGAATTATACATCTACATCTCGCGGTGAACCTGAAAGGAAAATTCCTTAAACAAGATAAACTATAAAATAAATTCAATGAATCTAACAACGCTTTGGAACCTAACACAAAACATTTAGAAGTCTAGGCTAGAGACGTATTCTGGCGTCGTAAAGCCTAGTAACTATTGTTCTCACTGATGGTTGGGTGATTCCTCCACTTTGAGACGATAAGTGCCAGTACGGACTTGTGCTCCCACGTACCATCGAGTATATTTTGGGAGACCACAATAGGCTTAATCCTTTATCCATAGGAAGCCGTGTCTGCCACCCTAGCGATCGCAATGCACTGAACACAGCATTCGGGAAGATTGACTACCGTACCGTAAAAAGTGTTCTGCAGTTTTGCGATTGGTTTGGTAATCCCTCTACCTAGATTTCTAGAGCAGTCCCTTTCGTTCCTTTTCAAACTCCTTAACGGAAAAGGTCCATCTAAGCACTTGTCACTTCAGGCTCATTAAAAATCGAAGGCGACTAGAGTCATCTTTTGTTTTTTATCGACTCTTAAAAATTGAAAAAACAAGTTGTGTCAAAGCGTCTAAAATTTATTTTAAATGAAATAATCATCACCCTTTCCTACATTGATTTTGGGTTGAGAAAATGGAACCCACCAACCAAGAAATTCCCCTTCGAGGAAATCCTAGTCCCTTCTCCTCTTGGGGAGATGTTGGTGCACCCCATATGGCCACATTGTGGCTTCCAGGATTAAAAATCTGCTTGCCCGTATGGCTCTTCTCAACCTTTGTCGTTCAGAACACCGCAATTCCTGAATAATCGAGTCAGCAACTAGACGAATCCAGAGTTACCCACCAAGCTTCTACTTCCTCCAATTCTTCCTCTCCTCCTTCTTCTTTGCTTGATGGGGTTGGTAAAGCCAAAAATCAAGTACCTGAGAAGAAGAAGGAAAAGAAGAAGAAAGAGAAGAAGAAGAAGGAGCCAAAAGCGAAAAGGGGCAACCAAGCATCGTCTAGCGAAAATCCACACACTGCACCGACCAGGCCTAAATCTCCATGTGTCATTTGCAAAGGAGACCACTATCATAGAGATTGTCCCTGCATCCCTCAGATCTTAAGGGACTGGTCTCCTCGTTTGCACAACCCAGTGTCGTCAACCTCTGATGATCATGTTGAAAACACACTGTCAACTAGTGAAAGTGAAGCCCCAGGACAAAAAGGAAAATATAGATTTCCTTGTAAACTGTGCGAAGGCGATCATGCCGTCCACCGTTGTCCCTTCATAGATGAGGCTAAAAGAGTTTTGGACGATCGTCCGGTTTCACCGTTACGACTTCCTCCTGGATATAAAAAACTCTTTCCGAGTCCGTCACTAGTTGAAAATCTGGCTGACCTGCCCAGGTGGTCGGCTGAAGCATCTATCGTTGAAGACAAACCATCTGAACCCATACCAGACGAAAGTCAAAAGGTCGAGGTGACAGTTGACCCGGTCTTGCCTTCGGAGGTTCCATCTTCAAATGATACAGTCATAGAAGAGAATAAGGATGACACCGTCCAAATTATTTTCGTAAGCACAGACTCCGATGAACATGGGAGCAATTTACCCATTCCTTTACCACAGGAAGGAAGTTTGTCAGAGTCATACCCGACCGTCTATTCGGTCCCACCTCCAAGCAACCTAGTTGCCTCCTTCGACTGGAATCAACTAGGCAGACCCCATTTACCGGCTAGTGTACCATTCCGAATTATTACTCAAATATATAGAATGGTTATGGCTGGTACCATCATAGATGAAGGGGCTTCTATGAGTATCCTTTCCTCGACTGCTTGGAAAGCGCTTGGTTCGCCATCACTTTTGCCTGAGATGAGAAATCTAATAGGCTTTGACAAAGGAACCAGTCGACTGTTAGGGATCCTTCCCAATGTGCCCATAACATTGAGAGGGAAAACCGTTCACATGAACGTAATGGTAGTTCAAGGACCCCTGGATTATAATCTACTCCTTGGACGAGACTATATTTATTGCATGGGAGCCATTGTCTCATCACTCTTTAGAGTAATGTGTTTTCCGCACGAAGGAAGAGTGGTCAAGCTCGTGGACCAGCTTTCATTTCCTGGATCACGCATAGCAAATAGTCATATGCCATCCCTGAATGGTCTTTTCACACAAGGAATGTCTCATCAATCTCCAGTCCGTCCACCTGATGAGCGCGAGTAATTTAGGGGACATGACTGAAACTCAGGGGGCATGCACCCTGGTTTGCTTCGGCAGGAAAACTTCGGGTATAGGATAGGTTTCTGCGAGAGATATATGACTGGACTGTACTCCCGTCGTGATTGGAAGAGGGGGTTAGACTGGAACAAGATTTCCTCGTCAAAGTTATGTGAGTGGAGTTGTCTCCGCCACTTGCCTTTGTCTATTTTGGTAGACATCGCCAAGGAATTGTTTTGTTTGCGCTGTGAGTAAAACAATATTTGGTAACCTGAAAGAGGTATACTTTTCCTGATAAAACAAATGTTTTGTCGGTAGAACAAAAGGTGACCTTGAAGCTTTATTTTATACCTAGGGGCATGCAAACCTTTTGGCATGCAAGCGAAGAGCGACCATTTATTTTTTTAAATTTGTAGGTCCTCTAACCCTTTAAACTCGTAGGATTGGTCGTTTCCTAACTTGCATAAAGAAAGGATGTGGGGCAAAACTCTAAAAATTTCCATTTTTAAATGGGACATTCTTATTATACGACTGGATTAATCAAGCAGTTTTAGCGCATAGTTCAAGCTCGTTAAAAAATAAACATAAGCCATGAGCAAATGTTTCCCCCCGTGTTTAAGCTCATTAAAAAATGAACTATTTTCCAGTAAATAACCATCATGAATGTAGTACTTCAGCCTTTAAAGCCTTGGTCATGTTCTCATCATCACCTCCACTCTGTATTGGCTGATCATTCACCTCCATTTGATTGTTTACCCCTTTTGAGGAACAGCTACGAAGAGTGATCCCACTAGCCATCCTTGTAACACTACCATGATTGGAAAATTCCAAACCTTACCTGGAATCAGCTGCTACCCAAGTTTATCACTTGTTCCTCAAAAGACGAGTCTCCTTTAAGCTCTTTTCAACTGACTCGTAAAATATGAAAAGATTATCGAGCCATTGGCCTTTCCAGCTCGTTAAAGGGACCGGAAGTTCTATCCCTCCTTTAGATTTTAATCTTTTTGGACCTGAGGGATTATTACACAAAAAGATCAAGCGCTTGTTTTGTTCGGCTCGTTAAAAGTATCGAAAATTCATCCCTTCTGTATTGTTTTATACTTTTTCGGACTTAAGGGATTAGATGACGAAAAAGGAATTTTGGAGTTTCCTTTACGTTCCCTTTCAGACTCTCTAAAATTGAAAAGGACCGAGTTATCTTTGTCGTTAAACTCGTTAAAACTTAATAGCGACAAACTTGTCCATAGCAGACAAGAACGAGTTTCACTATCGCTAGGCTTGTTAAAACATAGCGATAACTTATGTTTGTTCTATAATTTGCCCTTCGGGCAAAGTTATCGCTATGTTTTAACGAGCCTAGCGACAGTGAAACTCGTTCTTGTCTGCTATGGACAAGTTTGTCGCTATTAAGTTTTAACGAGTTTAACGAAAAAGATAACTCGGTCCTTTTCAATTTTAGAGAGTCTGAAAAGGGACGTAAAGGAAACTCCAAAATTCCTTTTTTGTCATCTAATCCCTTAAGTTCGAAAAAGTATAAAACAATACAGAAGGGATGAATTTTCGATACTTTTAACGAGCCGAACAAAACAAGCGCTCAATATTTTTGTGTAATAATCCCTCAGGTCCAAAAAGATTAAAATTTAGAGGAGGGATAACACTTCCGGTCCCTTTAACGAGCTGGAGAGGCCAATGGCTCGGCAATCTTTTCATATATTACGATTCAGTTGAAAAGAGCTTAAAGGGGACTCGTCTCTTGAGGAACGAGTGATAAAATTGGGTAGCAGCTGATTCCGGGTAAGGATTGGAATTTTCAAATCACGGCAGTGTTACAAGGATGGCTAGTGGGATCACTCTTCGCAGCTGTTCCTCAAAAGGGGTAAAAAATCAAATGGAGGTGAATGATCGGCCAATACAAAGTGGAGGTGATGATGAGAACATGACCAAGGCTTTAAAGGCTGAAGTACTACATTCACGATGGTTATTTACCGGAAAATAGTTCATTTATTAATGAGCTTAAACGCGGGGGGAAACATTTGCTCATGGCTTATGTTTATTTTTTAACGAGCTTGAACTATACGCTAAAACTGCTCGATTAATCCAGTCGTATAATAAGAATGTCCCATTTAAAAATGGCAATTTTTAGAGTTTTGCCCCACATCCTTTCTTTATGCAGGTTAGGAAACGACCAATCCTACGAGTTTAAAGGGTTAGAGGACCTACAAATTTAAAAAAATAAATAGTCGCTCTTCGCTTGCATGCCAAAAGGTTTGCATGCCCCCAGGTATAAAATAAAGCTTCAAGGTCACCTTTTGTTCTACCGACAAAACATTTGTTTTATCAGGAAAAGTATACCTCTTTCAGGTTACCAAAGATTGTTTTATTCACAACGCAAACAAAACAATTCCTTGGCGATGTCTACCGAAATAGACAAAGGCGAGTGGCGGAGACGACTCGACTCACATAACTTTGACGAGGAAATCTTGTTCCAGTCTAACCCCCTCTTCCAATCACGGGAGTACAGTCTAGTCATATATCTCTCGCGGAAACCTATCCTATACCCGAAGTTCTCCTGCTGAAGCAGACCAGGGTGCATGCCCCCTGGGTTTCAGTCATGTCCCCTGAATTACTCACGCTCATCAGGTGGACAGACTGGAGATTGATGAGACATTCCTTGTGTGAAAAGACCATTTAGGGATGGTATATGACTATTTGCTATGCGTGATCCAGGAAATGAAAGCTGGTCCACGAGCTTGACCACTCTTCCTTCGTGCGGAAAACACAGTACTCTAAAGAGTGATGAGACAATGGCTCCCATGCAATAAATATAGTCTCGTCCAAGGAGTAGATTATAATCCAAGGGTCCTTGAACTACCATTACGTTCATGTGAACGGTTTTCCCTCTCAATGTTATGGGCACATTGGGAAGGATCCCTAACGGTCGACTGGTTCCTTTGTCAAAGCCTGTTAGATTTCTCATCTCAGGCAAAAGCGATGGCGAACCAAGCGCTTTCCAAGCAGTCGAGGAAAGGATACTCACAGAAGCCCCTTCATCTATGATGGTACTAGCCATAACCATTCTATATATTTGAGTAATAATTTGGAATGGTACACTAGCCGGTAAACGGGGTCTGCCTAGTTGATTCTAGTCGAAGGAGACAACTAGGTTGCTTGGAGGTGGGACCGAATAGATGGCCGGGTACGACTCTGATGAACTTCCTTCCTGCGGTAAAGGAATGGGTAAATTTCTCTCATGTTCGTCGGAGTCTGTGCTTACAAAAAGAATTTGGACGGTGTCATCCTTATTCTCTTCTGTCACTGTATCATTTGAAGATGGAACCTCTGAAGGCAAGACCGGGTCAACTGCTGCCTCGACCTTTTGACTTTCGTCTGGTATGGGTTCAGATGGTTTGTCTTCAATGATAGATGCTTCAGCCGACAACCTGGGCTGGTCAGCTGGATTTTCAACTAGTGACGGACTCGGCAAGAGTTTTTTATATCGAGGAAGAAGTCGTAACGGTGAAAACGGACGATCGTCCAAAACTCTTTTAGCCTCGTCTAAGAAGGGGCAACGGTGGACGGCATGATCGCCTTCGCACAATTTACTAGGAAATCCATATTTTCCTTTTTGTCCTGGGGCTTCACTTTAACTAGTCGACGGTGTGTTTTCAACATGATCATCAGAGGTTGACGACACCGGGTTGTTCAAACGAGGAGACCAGTCCCTTAAGATCCGAGGGATGCAGGGACAATCTCTATGATAGTGGTCTCCTTTGCAAATGACACATGGCGATTTAGGCCTGGTCGGTGTAGTGTGTGGATTTTCGCTAGACGATGCTTGGTTGCCCCCTTTCGCTTTTGGCTCCTTCTTCTTCTTCTCTTTCTTCTTCTTTTCCTTCTTCTTCTCAGGTACTTGATTTTTGGCTTTACCAACCCATCAAGCAAAGAAGAAGGAGGAGAGGAAGAATTGGAGGAAGTAGAAGGTTGGTGGGTAACTCTGGATTCGTCTAGTTGCTGACTCGATTATTCAGGAATTGCGGTGTTCTGAACGACAGAGGTTGAGAAGAGCCATACAGGCAAGTTGATTGTCAAGCCTGGAAGTGAAAATGTGGCCATATGGGGTGCACCAACATCCCCCCAAGAGGAGAAGGGACTAGGATTTCCTCCAAGGGGAATTCCTTGGTTGGTGGGTTCCATTTTCTCAACCTAGGATCAACGTAGGAAAGGGTGATGATTATTCCTTTTAAAATAAATTTTAGACGCTTTGACACAACTTGTTTTTTCAATTTTTAAGAGTCGAGAAAAAACAAAAGATGACTCTAGTCGCCTTTAATTTTTAATGAGCCTAAAGTGACAAGTGCTCAGATGGGCCTTTTCCGTTAAGGAGTCTGAAAAGCAACGAAAGGAACTGCTATGGAAATCTAGGTAGAGGGATTACCAAACCAATCGCAAAAATGCAGAATACTTTTTACGGTACGGCAGTCAATCTTCCCGAATGCTATGTTCAGTGCATTGCGATCGATAGGGCGGCAGACACGGCTTCCTATGGATAAAGGATTAAGCCTATTGTGGTCTCCCAAAATATACTCAACGGTACGTGGGAGCACAGGTCCGTACTGGCACTTATCATCTCAAAGTGGAGGAATCAGCCAACCATCAGTGAGAACAACAGTTACCAGGCTTTACGACGCCAGAATACGTCTCTAGCCTAGACTTCTAAATGTTGTGTGTTAGGTTCCAAAGCGTTGTTAGATTCATTGAATTTATTTTATAGTTGATCTTGTTTAAGAAACTTGCCTTTCAGGTTCACCACGAGATGTAGATGTATAATTCCTAAAATGCAATCTAAGATGATAAACAATCTTTTATCTTCTTTATGTAATGAAAATCCTAGCTACTAAGGAAAGAGAGACAATATTCTTTCACAAAGAGCAAAGAGCACACTCTAAATGCACTGTCCTAAATCAAACCAATCAAACAGTGTAAATGCAAATGCACATGCATGTATTTGTTTTCGGCTTTCTTAGTATGTGAATGGTAAAAAGAAGGTTGATGCACAAATCTGAATTACTTTTCAAGCGACAATTATTAACAAGTTTCTTTTCAAAACCAAAAATGGAGACAATCACAACATTTTATGATTTGGAAATGAATACTTGTTTTTGACACTAGAAAAACTACGAATTCAGACCAAATACAATAGTAACAGGATAATCAACTATCAATAGCAACCAAACTCTTTCCTATGACTGAAAATGACACTTGCGACACTTTCAAATCAAAGGACGACAGTACGATTACGTTACTTTTTGCAAAGGAGAACTGAAAATGACTCAACAAATACACAAAAACATTTACAGTTCTTTTGCACAAAGGAGGCAGAATAACAGCAAGGAAAAGGGGTTTCAAACAAAGATATATTGATTACAGGCAGCAAAATTCATGAATAGAACTGAAAAGAATGAATCATAGAAACCAAAACTGAACAATTCCTAGTCTGATCAGCACACCTGTAACATACAGAATTTGAAATGCAGCACACCTACTACACTCGGGAAGTGCGTTGAATTTCAGATTCACAGAATAGTACCTCCACTGGGCCAGAGACGAGACTTTGCTTGGGTTCCAGGTCACAGTTTGCAGTTCAGTTCATGGGTTTTGGACGAGCAAATGGTAATCAGTAATGCAACAATCAGGGGTAGATCTAAGGAGGTTCTAAGAGCTACCACAAGGGGCAATAAGAGAGTTTGTGAATCAGTTGTTTAAGTCATAAACAAATCCAGGAGATTGATTGAAGCGACATTTATCTACTTTGAATTTGCATAGCAAATGCAGTTCGAAAGCTACCTGGCTCGACTTCAGGCTCCGTCTGTAAGTTTATAAAATAGATAAAAAGGAAGATAAACAAACAAACTAATTCATCCCCAGCGGAGTCGCCATTTTGTTACAGGGAAAAGTGTCTACACAGAACTGCTTATCCCACTAAGGTGTGATAGCTACCTTAGAAACAAACAAAGTAAAGCTACTTTCGTTTTTCCTTTATGAAATATAGATGAGAGAAGAACAAAGAAGACCAACCTCTGTCTTGCGCTAATCTGCTAGTTCGATTGCTCTCTCTCTTGACAGTCTTTTGCTACTTGCTCCCTTGTACGCTCAGCTTCACAGAGTACCTGTAAGATCATAGTAGCATAGCACTATACAAGAACATGGATCTATAATCATAAACAATCTAGGATCATATGTAAATTGACCATACAAATGCATAAAACATAAATGACACAAGAGTATGGAGGAAAACTTGAATAGCTTTTATTGATAAACAAGAAAAAGCCAAGGGAGTTACAACCAGTTGTTCTGACCCAGCATCATCCTCTCAGCAAGTAAGCCCCTCTTCACCTCATACAAAGCTTAGATCACCCAACACTCTGATGTTGTCTCAAGAAACCAACAACAATTCCTTACAATATGCAAAATTCTAGCCCCCTGGATCTCTGGGATGAGGGATCCATATATAGATATTTGTAAGGGAGATGAGTCAGCTTGTGATTTGATTAGTGTCTTCCCTCTGATAGTTCTTGCTTCCACTTGGAGATTGATGATCTCTTACTCATCCTTGGTCGAATTCAGAGAGGCAAGTGTCACAGGAGAAGTTTCTGGAAGATTCCATGCCTCTCCACCTCGCAGAATGACACTAACATTTGTCACTTCTCGCCCATCGCACCCCATAGAACGGCTTTTTGAAATGCAACGCACCCACACAGTGTATTTAGGTGAAATGCAACGCACTTTGCCTATGGAGCAGCTGAAATGATCTTGTTTTGACCAGTTATGAGCAGTTTTTCATGGAGAACTTCTGGGAGAAGCTGTAATCAGTTGACCTTGTTCCTTTAGGGGTTAGAAAAACACTTTTAGGGACTTAGGAGCCCTTGGTTTATGGACATTTCATGCTTGGTGTTGCAGTGCCCAAAAATGTCTATAACAAATTAGCTGTTTAAGTCATAAACAAATCCCGGAGATTGACTGAAGCGACATTTATCTACTTTGCATTTGCATAGCAAATGCAGTTTGAAAGCTACCTGGCTCGACTTCAGGCTCCATCTGTAAGTTTATAAAATAGACAACAAGGAAGATAAAAAAACAAACTAATTCGTCCCCAGTGGAGTTGCCATTTTGCTACAGGGAAAAGTGTCTACACAGAACTTCTTATCCCACTAAGGTGTGACAGCTACCTTAGAAACAAACAAAGTAAAGCTACTTTCGTTTTTCCTTTATGAAATATAGATGAGAGAAGAACAAAGAAGACCAACCTCTGTCTTGTGCTAATCTCCTAGTTCAATTCCTCTCTCTCTTGATAGTCTTTCGCTACTTGCTCCCTTGTACGCTCAGCTTCACAGAGTACCTGTAAGATCACAGTAGCATAGCACTATACAAGAACATGGATCTATAATCATAAACAATCTAGGATCAGATGTAAATCGACCATACAAATGCATAAAACATAAATGACATAAGAGTATGGAGGAAAACTTGAATAGCTTTTATTGATAAACAAGAAAAAGCCAAGGGAGTTACAACCAGTTGTTCTGAACCAGCATCATCCTCTCAGCAAGTAAGCCCCTCTTCACCTCATACAAAGCTTAGATCACCCAACACTCTGATGTTGTCTCAAGAAACCAACAGCAATTCCTTACAATATGCAAAATTCCAGCCCCCTGGATCTCTGGGATGAGGGATCCATATATAGATATCTGTAAGGGAGATGATTCAGCTTGTGAAAAGTGAATAAGGAGGTGATGTTGATGGAGATTCAGAACTAGGAGATTCCTGTTGGGGTTGGAGATTGACTGAAGCGGCATTTATCTACTTTGCATTTGCATAGCAAATGCAGTTCGAAAGCTACTTGGCTCGACTTCAGGCTCTGTTTGTAAGTTTATAAAATAGACAACAGGGAAGATAAACAAACAAATTAATTCGTCCCCAGCAGAGTCGCCATTTTGTTATAGGGAAAAGTGTCTACACAGAACTGCTTATCCCACTAAGGTGTGATAGCTACCTTAGAAACAAACAAAGTAAAGCTACTTTCGTTTTTCCTTTATGAAATATAGATGAGAGAAGAACAAAGAAGACCAACCTTTGTCTTGTGCTAATCTCCTAGTTCGATTCCTCTCTCTCTTGATAGTCTTTCGCTACTTGCTTGCTTGTATGTTCAGCTTCATAGAGTACCTGTAAGATCAAAGTAGCAAAACACTATACAAGAACATGGATCTATAATCATAAACAATCTAGGATCAGATGTAAATTGACCATACAAATGCATAAAACATAAATGACACAAGAGTATGGAGGAAAACTTGAATAGCTTTTATTGATAAACAAGAAAAAGCCAAGGGAGTTACAACCGGTTGTTCTGACCCAGCATCATCCTCTCAGCAAGTAAGCCCCTCTTCACCTCATACAAAGCTTAGATCACCCAACACTCTGATGTTGTCTCAAGAAACCAAAAACAATTCCTTACAATATGCAAAATTCCAGCCTCTGGATCTCTGGGACGAGGGATCCATATATAGATATCTGTAAGGGAGATGAGTCAGCTTGTGATTTGATTAGTGTCTTCCTTCTGATAGTTCTTGCTTCCACTTGGAGATTGATGATCTCTTACTCATCCTTGGTCAAATTCAGAGAGGCAAGTGTCACAGGAGAAGTTTCTGGAAGATTCCATGCCTCTCCACCTCGCGGAATGACACTACCATTTGTCACTTCTCGCCCATCGCACCCCATAGAAGGGATTTTTGAAATGCAACGCACCCACACAATGTATTTAGGTGCGATGCAATGCACTTTGCCTATGGAGCAGCTGAAATGATCCTGTTTTGACCAGTTCTGAGCAGTTTTTGATGTAGAACTTCTGGGAGAAGCTGTAATCAGTTGACCTTGTTCCTTTAGGGGTTAGGAAAACACTTTTAGGGACTTAGGAGCCCTTGGTCTATGGACATTTCATGCTTGGGGTTGTAGTGCCCAAAAATGTCTATAACAGTTGCCCCCTAAAGCATGAGGTTGTTAATCTTTTGATGTCGGGTGAAATGCTTTATTATGAGGATCCGAAGTTCTTTCAAGCTGAGAGGAGACCTGTAATAAGATACAATAAAATACATTATCTTCATAATATTTTCATGATCTAGCTGAGGCGGGCATTCCCATGCTCAGCTTTATAAATTCATTTTCATGTACATAGGACAGACAATCGTCTGAGTGTAGACTGATGATTCTGGTAGCGCCATCATCCCTTTGATTGGATGATTATCTGTACAATAATGATGTACATTTGATGTCTTTATTTCCCTGAATATATATCGCAACCTGGATGGATGAAACTAGATCCGGGGTCTTCAATCTCGTTTGATCTTCACTTGAAGTACAAGTCTATCCATGTGAGAGATGTTCTGGAGTCGAACATGGAAAGGCATCGCCTGATTACCAGCCAATGATGTAAGCTGTTAACAGGCGCGAGAGGAATCATTGATAATGATAATGACCCTCAAGGTACTGTAGTACAATTCACGTGGTGTGAATAAAGGACTTGGCGTCGAACACCACGCAAAATCTTTTGGTTGAAGGCCATTGATGTAAACCTGTCGCCGAAAGTGAGAAACTTGCCATTGAGGCATGCAAGCTTCAAAGTACTGAACGGGGTGTTCCTAGATCGGCTTCTTGGATAATGAGCTGATGTCGACAAGAAGCGATCCGTCATAGGAGGGCCTTAATGAATCCCACATCAATGACATGGAATGGAGCAAATGATTTTAATGGAGGTGAAAACGATCTGATGACATAAGGTTCAGGGTGGCGGTCATGAAAGAATGGAGTGTAAATGTATTGTAGCGGGTGAGACACAGGTGAATTCTGTGAATGACTTCTCTTGAACATATTGGCGACACTGACGTGATGGATTGGTAGCATTAACCCCAAATGTGGATGGTGTGATGGGACCATGGTGATGTGACCGGTGAATGAAACAACCCAACCCGACTTGGATGTGGAGTGAAAGTGTCATGTTCAAGAGCGACTTGCTACCAACAAAGTTTTCTTCCCAAATACTGCAGTCCCTTTCATTCCTTTTCAGACTCCTTAATGGAAAAGGTCCATCTGAGCACTTGTCACTTCAGGCTCATTAAAAATCGAAGGCGACTAGACTCATCTTTTGTTTTTTCTCGACTCTTAAAAATTGAAAAAACGAGTTGTGTCAAAGCGTCTAAAATTCTTCTAATTCGGAAACATACTTCCCCTTCATTTTTAGTTGATCGAGTAATCCGCAATCGTGGAAGAAAGCCAATTGAAACCCCGTCATTCGCGGAGGCTTACAAGTCAACCGTCTTTGTCTCCGGAATCGAAGCTAGTACGGACAAAGCGAACTCGTTTAACCAGTTCCAAATCTCCTGGTAAAGTTAGAATGAGTGTTCCAACAACATCAGAGACTTCGGTTACTCCAAACATTTCTGGTATCCCTGCCTTTACAGAAGAAGTTCAGCAGCCACAGAAGGACAATAGTACTGATCCTAGTTTGAGGGTAAACACTTGTATCACTGAACCAATTCTATCTACAACCGGTTCGGAGAGTGTTGTTCCCCAAACATCTGTAGCTGTAGATTCCATACCTTCTTTAGCACCAGAAATATTCTACGGACCTGATGGTCTACCCCATCCACCTGGTCTGATTGCTATAGAAGAGATTGTGGAAGATCCTCCATCTAGTACTCCATCGCAATTTGGAGTCGGGATCACTCTGTATCCTTCTTCATCAGAAATTAGTCTACCGCCAGCGGAAGCTCCTGTAGAATCACTAAGTAATCTTTTGGATAGACTAGAAATGTCTGAACAACCGTCAACATCTAGGATTGTGTCGTCTGACACAGTGACGACAGAACTTCCTGCTATCATTCCAACAATGTTCGCTGGTATACCATTTGTCCCAACTAGCTCTCAATCGCTAGAAGGAGCCCACTCAGGAGCCATTTCGATGGTATGGTCTGTTCCTATTTGTTCATCCGGAATAATATCCAGAAACTCTTATGTTGAGTCTCAACAAATTGATCCATTTGGAGGTCAATTTGGGCAGTCCGGCCCTCAAGGGCAAACCATTCTCTTAACTACTGGATTACCACCGTATGGGGGGCAGTATACCCTTTAATTATCCCCTCCGGGAGGACAGCCATACGGGAGTTCACAACAAAATTCAGGTTATGCTGGAATTACGTCAAGCGGTTGGGTACCGATACTACCTCAACAACCACGAGTTGTATATTCGATGCAACAATGCTTACCTATGTCAAGTATACCAACTACGCCAGCTATTGTGACGGTGTCGCAAGTTCAACCGCTACCTGTTGTATGCCAACCTCAAGTTTCTCAGGTTGTAATGCAACAGCCTCTTGACCCTGCAACTCAACCACAATCGCCGACTGGTGGAATGACACAGGTTCAAACGGGTACAATTACCCCTCATCTTGGTCAAATAGATAGTATCGAGCAATAGCACATGGCTTCACAACCATGGCTAGTGCAATACCAACAACTGCAGTTCCAACAAGTATACCAAGGTTCTGAGCAACAAATCTTTGCGAATAGTGGGCAACCGTATATTCAAAACGGTCAAAATCAACCATTCTACAATGGTCATGCCCACCAACCTTACCAGAGTTACCAGCATCAAATGCATTATGCTGGTATGCAAAGACCAACTGCTCAGGCAATCCCATCTTATCCTGGGTATGCTTCGCCTAACCTGAATCAACAGTTACCCTTCGTGGCAACTTTAGAGTTACCTGATTTAAATAGGTTAACAAACGATCCAATCGCTTATGCCCCTTGGTGGCCAGCAATTCCACATAAACTTCCATCAGATATTCCTAAATTTAATGGAAATCTGGGTGAAGATCCGTCGAATCATGTGATGAACTGTCATCTGTGGTGTTCATCAAACACCCTAAACGATGATTCGATTAAGCTTCGCCTTTTTCAGAGGACGTTAACTGGTCCGGCAGAAAAATGGTATATCGAATTGCCCAGAGCTTCATTTGACAACTTCAGTACCCTAGCCACAACCTTTTTAACCCATTTTCAGTTACCAATAAGGTATGAAATGAGAACGGAACTTCTTACCAATTTCAAACAAACGACGACCACTCACATATCTGATCATAAACATGAGTGGTGACGTCGTCGTAGAATGGTGAAAACGTATGTTCCCGATCAGCTTTTAGTTGAATGGTTTATTAAGTCATTACTGCTTTCCATCACGGAAGATGTGGCAAAAGGAGGAGCCGTCACCGAAGAGCAGGTTATTGCTCGTGCGCAATATTTGGACTTGATTTACACTCAGTCTGGCACGCTCTACGATAAAATACCTGACGCTCCTAGACCGGAATTCTTAGTTCCTCCACCTCCTAAATCAAACAATGACTCTCATGCCGGTGATGGCGTGATTGGTGCAACAGACACGAAATTGACAAAGGCTACATCTAAAAAGGCCCGTAAGATTTCTGGTCAAAATGCAAAAGAGGAACTTCTTGCCTTGGAAGTAAATGCCGTATTGACAGATAAAGGTAAAGAAACACGGCAACAAGGGGGCAAGAAGAAAGGCAAAGGGAGGAAGAAGAAACATGAAGAATCATCACCTGAAAAATCTTCTGCAAACCCTCCTGGAAATAGGAAACCAAGAAATCCATGCTTCATATGCAATGAGGATCATTGGACTGCAGATTGTCCACACAAATCTGAGCTTAAAAAATTCTTCAAGAATACAAAGACCTTAGCAGTATTAACTGATCCGTTTTCAAATCCAGGAACAAATCTGGTTGACAGTGGAAATGCTTCCCCGTCTCAAGTGTTGATTTTGTCGGTTTCCAAACAACAAAATGATGCTTTGATATCGACAAGGAACAAAGATTATGGGAATCCACAACTGTCGAACAACAAGGATAAATATCAACCTAGTAGTTCGACAACAACTTCGAGAGAAGTTGTGCCACCCATCATTCCCGAGTTGACAATAAAACCGCCAAAGGGAGTAGTACACAAGTCGACGTTTAATCCCTGCGCTAGAGCGGCACATCATTATAATATAGTGGAAGATTTGGCCCAATCGCCATCCGCTATGTCGACTCTTGAGGTAATACAAAATTTCCATCCTAAAAGCAAGCTTTATTGTCAGCCATTGGTGGGATACACCCAAAGGATTCCAATCTTGTATCCTTCGATCATAAAGGATATGATCCTCAGTTACCAGCTCAACTAGCTTTCCTCGTTCAAGTGAAAGCCCTCAACAAAACTGTTCATCGAACAATTATTGATGAGGGGGCATCTACATGTATTATGTCAATGAGTTGCTGGAAAACTTTAGGATCTCCAACCTTGTCCCGATATTCGACGACATTAAAAGCATTTGACGGACGAACATATACCCCATATGGTATTCTAAGTAACTTGGAGGTTGAACTAGGAGGGAAAACAGTAGAAATAGATGTTGAGGTAATCGACGGAAATCTCGATTACAACATCCTACTGGGAAGACCATAGATATATGCTATGGCTGCTGTTGTGTCGAGCTATTTTAGGAAGATTGCATTTCCCTTTCAAGGAGGGATTACAATCGTCGATCAACAAAACTTTCTCCCCAATGGTTCTCAAGTTATGGGAAGCATTCCAATGATCCATGGAAGCCCCCATTCGCTTCAAAATATCGGAGTAGGCCTACTAAAAGATCCTATATTAATGGGAACTTTCGCCCTTCCACCTCCAATCAATTTGGCGGAAGTAGCGTCGGTAGGAACCTGCAATATGATATCTTCAAAAAAGATCTCAGAAAACGATATCGACATGGATCTTATCCAACATTGAAGAGACTATCGCCATAAATATCTCGACCAAAACAGATGTTGTAGAGAATATTTATGTTGGAAAATGTTGTTCTCCTTCAGAACTGGAAATATATAATGCTCTTTTTCGCGAATTCAGAGATGTCTTTGCTTGGTCATATAGTGAAATGCCAGGCATTTACTCGAGTATCGTTGAACACGAAATCAAGATGTATCCAGATGTCAAACCAGTACGATAATGGCTACGGCAGGTGCACCCCAAGAAAGCCGCTGCCATTAAGGCAGAAGTTGAAAAAATTCTCCATGCTGGTTTCATTTACCCGGTTCCTCTAACCGATTGGGTATTGAATATTGTCCCTGTTATGAAAAAACAAGGAACAATTAGAGTGTGCGTCGATTATAGGGATGTAAATCAAGCTTGTTCAAAAGACAACTACCCTACACCCTTCATCGACCAGATAATTGATGAATGCGCCGGATGTGAAATCTTTTCATTTATGGATGGATTCTCCGAGTATAATCAAATAAATATCCGCCCACAGGACCAGTCAAAGATTGCATTTATTTGTCCGTGGGGCACATTTGCATATCGAAAATTACCCTTTGGTTTAAAGAACGCAGGGGCAACATTTCAGAGGGCAATGAATTATGCCTTCCATGACATCAAAAACATCGTTCAACCATACCTCGACGACCTTCCGCGTCATTCGCAAAAGTGGACTGATCATCCGCAGCATTTAAGAGCGATATTTCTACGTTGCCAACACTACAAGATACGACTCAATCCACACAAATGTGTATTTTGTGTCAGTTCTGGTCATTTACTTGTCTTTGTAGTCTCGAAAGACGGGATTCGTCTCGACCCATGTAAGGTTCAGGCAATCATAAATTTGCCTCCACCTTCAAATTTGCTTCAGATTCAGAAACTCCAAGGGAAAGCAAACTTTCTGAGGAGGTTCATTCAAAATTACGCCGAACTTGCTAAAAGTTATACGCGTCTTTTGAAAAATGAAGTACCCTTTGTCTGGGATCAGGTTGCGCAAGCTTCCTTTGATGCTTTAAAAGAATCCCTAATGAAAGCATCATTAATGAGATTAGATGACGAAAGATAACCATCGTGAATGTAGTACTTCAGCCTTAAAAGCCTTGGTCATGTTCTCATCATCACCTCCACTCTGTATTGGCTGATCATTCACCTCCATTTGATTGTTTAACCCTTTTGAGGAACAGCTGTGAAGAGTGATCTCACTAGCCATCCTTGTAACACTGCCGTGATTGGAAAATTCCAAACCTTACTTGGAATCAGCTGCTACCCAATTTTATCACTAGTTCCTCAAAAGACGAGTCTCCTTTAAGCTCTTTTCAACTGACTCGTAAAATATGAAAAGATTGCCGAGCCATTGGCCTCTCCAGCTCGTTAAAGGGACAGGAAGTGCTATCCCTCCTCTAAATTTTAATCTTTTTGGACCTGAGGGATTATTACAAAAAAAGATCGAGCACTTGTTTTGTTCGGCTCGTTAAAAGTATCGAAAATTCATCCCTTCTGTGTTGTTTTATACTTTTTCGGACTTAAGGGATTAGATGACGAAAAAGGAATTTTGGAGTTTCCTTTACGTCCCTTTTCAGACTCTCTAAAATTGAAAAGGACCGAGTTATCTTTGTCGTTAAACTCGTTAAAACTTAATAGCGACAAACTTGTCCATAGCAGACAAGAACGAGTTTCACTATCACTAGGCTCGTTAAAACATAGCGATGGGTTTGCCCGAAGGGAAAATTATAGAACAAGCATATGTTATCCTCCTCAAGCTTGACAAAAATAAAGAGGTACTGGTCAGCAATGACTGGGGAAAAATTGGGAAGAAAACTTGAAGAAAACTTTGTTGGTAGCAAGTCGCTCTTGAACATGACACTTTCACTCCGCATCCAAGTCGGGTTGGGTTGTTTCATTCACTGGTCACATCACCATGGTCCCATCACACCATCCACATTTGGGGTTAATGCTACCAATCCATCACGTCAGTGTCGCCGATATGTTCAAGAGAAGTCATTCAGAGAATTCACCTGTGTCTCACCCGCTACAATACATTTACACTCCATTCTTTCATGACCGCCACCCTGAACCTTATGTCATCAGATCGTTTTCACCTCCATTAAAATCATTTGCTCCATTCCGTGTCATTGATGTGGGATTCATTAAGGCCCTCCTGTGACGGATCGCTTCTTGTCGACATCAGCTCATTATCCAAGAAGCCGATCTAGGAACACCCCGTTCAGTACTTTGAAGCTTGCATGCCTCAATGGCAAGTTTCTCACTTCCGGCGACAGGTTTACATCAATGGCCTTCGATCGAAAGATTTTGTGTGGTGTTCGATGCCAAGTCTTTTATTCACACCACGTGAATTGTACTGCAGTACCTTGAGGGTCATTATCATTATCGGTGATTCCTCTCGCGCTTGTTCACAGCTTACATCATTGGCTGGTAATCAGGCGATGTATTTCCATGTTCGACTCCAGAACATCTCTCACATGGATAGACTTGTACTTCAAGTGAACATCGAACGAGATTGAAGACCCCGGATCTAGTTTCATCCATCCGGGTTGCGATATATATTCAGGGAAATAAAGACATCAAATGTACATCATTGCTGCATAGATAATCATCCAATCAAAGGGATGATGACTCTACCAGAATCATCAGTCTACACTCAGACAATTGTTTGTCCTATGTACATGAAAATGAATTTATAAAGCTGAGCATGGGAATGCCCACCTCAGCTAGATCATGAAAATATTATGATGATAATGTATTGTATTGTATCTTATTACATGTCTCCTCCCAGCTTGAAAGAACTTCGGATCCTCATAATAAAGCATTTCACCCGACATCAAAAGATTAACAACCTCATGCTTTAGGGGGCAACTGTTGTAGACATTTTTGGACACTACAACCCCAAGCATGAAATGTCCATAAACCAAGGGCTCCTAAGTCCCTAAAAGTGTTGTTCTAACCCCTAAAGGAACAAGGTCAACTGATTACAGCTTCTCCCAGAAGTTCTCCATGAAAAACTGCTCAGAACTGGTCAAAACAGGATCATTTCAGCTGCTTCATAGGCAAAGTGCATTGCATCTCACCTAAATACACTGTGTGGGTGCGTTGCACTTCAAAAAGCATTTCTATGGGGTGCGATGGGCGAGAAGTGACAAATGGCAGTGTCATTCCGCGAGGTGGAGAGGCATGGAATCTTCCAGAAACTTCTCCTGTGACACTTGCCTCTTTGAATTCGACCAAGGATGAGTAAGAGATCATCAATCTCCAAGTGGAAGCAAGAACTATCAGAGGGAAGACACTAATCAAATCATAAGCTGAATCATCTCCCTTACAGATATCTATATATGGATCCCTCATCCTAGAGATCCGGAGGCTGGAATTTTGCATATTGTAAGGAATTGTTGTTGGTTTCTTGAGACAACATCAGAGTGTTGGGTGATCTAAGCTTTGTATGAGGTGAAGAGGGGCTTACTTGCTGAGAGGATGATGCTGGGTCAGAACAACTGGTTGTAACTCCCTTGGCTTTTTCTTGTTTATCAATAAAAGCTATTCAAGTTTTCCTCCATACTCTTGTGTCATTTATGTTTTATGCATTTGTATGGTCAATTTACATCTGATCCTAGATTGTTTATGATTATAGATCCATGTTCTTGTATAGTGCTACGCTACTGTGATCTTATAGGTACTCTGTGAAGCTGAGCGTACAAGGGAGCAAGTAGCAAAAGACTATCAAGAGAGAGAGGAATCGAACTAGGAGATTAGGGTTTAGGGTTTAGTGGGATAAGCAGTTATGAATAGACACATTTCATGCTGATAATGGAATAAGCATGAAAAGACACTTTTCCTATTAAGAGATTAGTGTCTTAGGAAAATCCTAGCTACTAAGGAAAATCCTAGCCCCAGTGGAGTTGCCATTTTGTTACAGGGAAAAGTTTCTACACAGAACTGCTTGTCCCACTAAGGTGTGATAGCTACCTTAGAAACAAACAAAGTAAAGATACTTTAGTTTTTCCTTTATGAAATATAGATGAGAGAAGAACAAAGAAGACCAACCTCTGTCTTGTGCTAATCTCCTAGTTCGATTCCTCTCTCTCTTGATAGTCTTTCGCTATTTTCTCCCTTGTACGTTCAGCTTCACAGAGTACCTGTAAGATCACAGTAGCATAGCACTATACAAGAACATAGATCTATAATCATAAATAATCTAGGATCAGATGTAAATTGACCATACAAATGAATAAAACATAAATGACACAAGAGTATGGAGGAAAACTTGAATGGCTTTTATTGATAAACAAGAAAAAGCCAAGGGAGTTACAACCAGTTGTTCTGACCCAGCATCATCATCTCAGCAAGTAAGCCCCTCTTCACCTCATACAAAGCTTAGATCACCCAACACTCTGATGTTGTCTCAAGAAACCAACAACAATTCCTTACAATATGCAAAATTCCAGCCTCTGGATCTCTAGGATGAGGGATCCATATATAGATATCTGTAAGGGAGATGAGTCAGCTTGTGATTTGATTAGTGTCTTCCCTCTGATAGTTCTTGCTTCCACTTGGAGATTGATGATCTCTTACTCATCCTTGGTCGAATTCAGAGAGGCAAGTGTCACAAGAGAAGTTTCTGGAAGATTCCATGCCTCTCCACCTCGCGGAATGACACTGACATTTGTCACTTCTCGCCCATCGCACCCCATAGAAGGGCTTTTTGAAATGCAACACACCCACACAGTGTATTTCGGTGAGATGCAACGCACTTTGCCTATGGAGCAGCTGAAATGATCCTGTTTTGACCAGTTCTGAGTAGTTTTTCATGGAGAACTTCTGGGAGAAGTTATAATCAGTTGACCTTGTTCCTTTAGGGGTTAGAACAACACTTTTAGGGACTTAGGAGCCCTTGGTTTATGGAAATTTCATGCTTGGGGTTGTAGTGCCCAAAAATGTCTATAACAGCTGCCCCCTAAAGCATGAGGTCGTTAATCTTTTGATGTCGGGTGAAATGCTTTATTATGAGGATCCGAAGTTCTTTCAAGCTGAGAGGAGACCTGTAATAAGATATAATAAAATAAATTATCTTCATAATATTTTCATGATCTAGCTGAGGCGGGCATTCCCATGCTCAGCTTTATAAATTCATTTTCATGTACATAGGATAGACAATCGTCTGAGTGTAGATTGATGATTCTGGTAGAGCCATCATCCCTTTGATTGGATGATTATCTGTACAGCAATGATGTACATTTGATGTCTTTATTTCCCTGAATATATATCACAGCCCGGATGGATGAAACTAGATCTGGGGTCTTCAATCTCGTTCGATCTTCACTCGAAGTACAAGTCTATCCATGTGAGAGATGTTCTGGAGTCAAACATGGAAAGACATCGCCTGATTACCAGCCAATGATGTAAGCTGTTAATAGGCACGAGAGGAATCACCGATAATGATAATGACCCTCAAGGTAGTGCAGTACAATTCACGTGGTGTGAATAAAGGACTTGGCATCGAACACCACGCAAAATCTTTCGGTCGAAGGCCATTGATGTAAACCTGTCGCCGGAAGTGAGAAACTTGCCATTGAGGCATGCAAGCTTCAAAGTACTGAACGGGGTGTTCCTAGATCGGCTTCTTGGATAATGAGATGATGTCGATAAGAAGCGATCCGTCACAGGAGGGCCTTAATGAATCCCACATCAATGACACATAACGGAGCAAATGATTTTAATGGAGGTGAAAATGATCTGATGACATAAGGTTCAGGGTGGCGGTCATGAAAGAATGGATTGTAAATGTATTGTAGCGGGTGAGACACAGGTGAATTCTCTGAATGACTTCTCTTGAACATATCGGCGACACTGACGTGATGGATTGGTAGCATTAACCGCAAATGTGGATGGTGTGATGGGACCATGGTGATGTGACCGGTGAATGAAACAACCCAACCCGACTTGGATGCGGAGTGAAAGTGTCATGTTCAAGAGCGACTTGCTACCAACAAAGTTTTCTTCAAGTTTTCTTCCCAATTTTTCCCCAGTCATTGCTGACTAGTACCTCTTTATTTTTGTCAAGCTTGAGGAGGATAACATATGCTTGTTCTATAATTTTCCCTTCGGGCAAACCCATCGCTATGTTTTAACGAGCCTAGCGATAGTGAAACTTGTTCTTGTCTGCTATGGACAAGTTTGTCGCTATTAAGTTTTAATGAGTTTAACGACAAAGATAACTCGGTCCTTTTCAATTTTAGAGAGTCTGAAAAGGAATGTAAAGGAAACTCCAAAATTCCTTTTTCGTCATCTAATCCCTTAAGTCCGAAAAAGTATAAAACAATACAGAAGGGATGAATTTTCGATACTTTTAACGAGCCGAACAAAACAAGCGCTCAATCTTTTTGTGTAATAATCTCTCAGGTCCAAAAAGATTAACATCTAAGGGAGGGATAGCACTTCCGGTCCCTTTAATGAGCTGGAGAGGCCAATGGCTCGGCAATCTTTTCATATTTTATGATTCAGTTGAAAAGAGCTTAAAAGAGACTCGCCTTTTGAGGAATGAGTGATAAAATTGGGTAGCAGCTGATTCCAGGTAAGGTTTGGAATTTTCCAATCGCGGCAGTGTTACAAGGATGGCTAGTGAGATCACTCTTCGTAGCTGTTCCTCAAAAGGGGTAAACAATCAAATGGAGGTGAATGATTGGCCAATACAGAGTGGAGGTGATGATGAGAACACGACCAAGGCTTTTAAAGGCTGAAGTACTACATTCAGGATGGTTATTTACCGGGAAATTGTTCATTTGTTAATGAGCTTAAACGCGGGGAGAAACATTTGCTCATGACTTATGTTTATTTTTTAACGAGCTTGAACTATGTGCTAAAACTGCTCGATACAATGGTCATTTCTTGACTTTACCATAAATAGCTTTGTTCTTTTAGAGATTGTACTGCATTTTCAATTGCTTCATCAAACTAGTTAGAAATGAACAATATATGTTTGAAAAATGAGTTAAAACACTAATGTTTTACTTGAATTACGTGAAAAGTAATGTAAAAGTGCTTTTACCGCTCATTTTACCATTTCATTTGAACTTTGGTTTGTTGGAGCTTTGGAGGTGCTTTCCCCCCTTGATCTTCATCAGCTGATTCCAGGAGATTCTGTGGACGATTCTCGGCACCGTCTAGACCAGGTAGGAGCTAAACTTGAGCTCTTTTATTTCATGCTTTCCATTTTGCATTCTGAGCTTGATTCCTGGTTTTTCTGAGCCTCTGGGGTTTGAAAAACTCACCCTAGTTTCAGCGCACCCCTTGTGTATCAAAAGGTGCATTGGATGTTGGTTGTCTACTGGCCATCTGACATGCAACGCACCCAGAGCACTACTGTAGGTGCGATGGGCGCAAGGAGGGAACTTTATGCATAGTTTTTGATGGAAATTTTGCCTGTTTCTCACCAAAATCAGGATCTAACTCTTCTCTTGTTTGTTTTCAGAGATTTTTGGAGCAAGATGACTATTACATGGTGAGAACGTGAGCATGAAGAAGAGGACATGCTTGCTTTACATGATCCGGTTACAGTAAACACACTGCGAACTGTGGCTTGCTGAAGTTTTTCCGCATTTCTAGCATGAGAAAACAAATCAACTTGCTGCAGTATTTGCTCGATGCTTGGGATCCTACCAACCAGGTGTTCCAGATTAGGGGCAAATCCATCCCCTTGACTATAGTGGACATATATTTCTTGACTGTCTTGTCGAGGCGGGGTGCCCCCATCTCTTTATCAGGTTCGGCTCGAGGAGGTGAATCTGTGAGAGATTATGTTCGCCGGTATTGCAGAGAGGGATCTCAGCCGAGTAAAGACGGCAAGATCATCATCTATGATGTCACTGACAGGTCCCTCAAGACTATTCTGTTTACTTTTGGTAGGATGGCTGGTGGTGCGGCTCTTCATGTAGCCAACTGATCTTATATGCAGTATGCCTTGGAATGTCTCCAACCGAAGGTGTTCAACTGGTGCGATGCAGTATTTCTTGTGATGAAAGAACAGTTGACCAAGGTGAAGAGTGGGAGGTTGAAGAACTTTGGGTATGGTTCTATTTTGACTGCCTTTGCCTTGGAAAAGATACCATTGATGCAGCCGCAGTATATTGCACTCGATTTACCTTCACCGACTGAACCACGTATGCAGAGATGGGTCGACCATATGTCTAGGCATGCTGGTCAGTCTCAGATTTCCTTTTCTGATACCTTCTTCGAGTGGTTTGATCGTCAGGAGATGGTTTATTCCGAGTACCCATATGCTGGTATGGACTTCCGGGGTGATCCAGATTTAGTATTGCCGGCTGGCGAACAGTGGGGCGCCATTGGTAAATTCCTTGACCATATTCCTGTTTATCGTTTTTCTTTTATAATGTCCTTGTGATTTATTTTGTCAAGACTTAATCAGACTCATGTGTTCATGCAGATGTTGGTCCTGTTCGGCCAGTAGTACGCCTGAGAGTGCCAGTTGCCGCCCCAGCAGGAGAGGCTGTTGGAAGGGCTATCCTTCGCAACCTCGATGTGGCCGAGACTCTCACAGCATTACAGGAACAGGTTGAGGGCCTCACTCTTGGTATTCCAGATGTGAGGACTGACGAGTTTCCCTTGAGGTTGCAGTGGCATACTACTGGTCTGCCAAGACAATGGACTCGGCTCTTACGCATGATCGTACAGGCTATGACTTGCTATCACGAACATCATTAGACTAGGGTGCCCCATAGCATTTTGAGTTTTGGGTCATTTGACCAATTTGTCTTGGTTACAGAACATTATGTGTAATCCATAAATAGTTATATATATATCTTTGATTTTCGAAGTTTTATCTTGGTTAAGTTACATGATCCAAATGCAAATATTGATGGTATGCTTCTTTTTATAAATGTTGCAAATTTCTATCTAACACATAATTTGCCAATAAGTCAGTTAATGTGTTTAAGGTTCTAGAAATATGCTGATATTGAATAAAATCAAATTGCCTTTCCAAAATCTTAACCCTTAGGAACATGCGATAAATAGCTGGATTTCGGACAGAGTAGATACCAGTGAGTCGTAGTATGATGAGTTGTGAGTCTAGCCTGACAATCAGTCGGCGTATACCATGTGTGATGGCATCAGAGAGAAGTTCTATCAACGCGCTATATTCAGTGATGTTATTCGTTGATCAACCAATACATACCCCTCTAGAACTTACTAACTCGACGCTTGGATCAAAAATGGCCCAGGCCGCGGAAGATAGGTTCCGCGAACTACGACTCGCTCCGTCGGCATATCCAACACATGACTCCAATAGGTTTGACATCTGCAATAAATGTAAAAAGTGGATTACTTGACCAAAACAAACACTTTAGTGAAAACAAAAACATAACAAAAGCATACAGGTTACTATACTGAATCACGCATAGTAACGCTTGAGGTACAACCTGTTACGAGGTTGTTCCAGTGGAATCCCATCATAATCCATTAACTCGTAGGCTCCTTTTGCTAACACTCACTTAACAATATAGGGGCCCATCCATAAAGAATTGAATTTATCTGCCCCCAATTTATCGGATTCTTGGTCATAAAGCAAGACCAAGTCACCTTCTGAGAAGACACGGGGTTTGACATTCTTGTCGAACTGCGCTTTGAATCATTTCTTATAGGCTTCGTTAGCCAAAGCGGCATCACAACGGGTTTCATCCAATTGGATTAGTTCCAAGAAATGAGCCTTCTCTTCTGAAGTTCTGGGGAGAAGGTCAATTGCGAGTTTGAGGGACGAGATTTCACACTGGATTGGTAAGACTGCTTCTAGGCCATATACCAGTTGGAAAGGTGTAAACCCGGTTGCATTCCTTACCGATGTTCGGTAAGCCCACAAGGTTGAGTACAGGATTAGGTTCCAACTTCTTTTGTGAACTCCAATCATCCTTTGCAGCATGCGCTTCAGGACCTTGTTGATTGCTTCAACTTGTCCATTGGCTTGCGGGTAATATGGAGTAGAGCTGTCGTGAGACAACCCTAGTTTGGCAGCTAATTCGACCATCATGTGATTGTGAAAATGTGATCCATGATCTATGACTATAGCTTGTGGGACGTCGAATCTGGCGACTACATGATTGAAAAAGAAGAGGGCAATATTATCTAATGTAGGCATCACCTCGGCCCATTTGGTAAAATAATCAACTACGACTATGATATACCCATGCCCCCAGTCGAGGTGGGGTTAGATGTCATGAAATCGATGCCCCATTTGGCGAATGGCTTGACAGCAACTACTGGCTGCAGAGGCGCAAGTGGTCTTTTGGTTTTGCTATCGAAAATTTGACAAGCATGGCAACTTCTGACTGCGGTTATGCAATCTTTGAACATTTTTGGCCAGAAGTATCCTGCTCGTAAATTTTTTTGCGCTGTAGCATAACCAGATTGATGCCCCCCACAAGTGCCTGAATGGCAATTATTCAGGACTTTTTCGGCCTCCTCATGGGTGAGGCACCTTCTCAGAACTGTATCAATACCACGACGGTAAAGTGTATCACCGACGATCATGTAGTCTTTTGCTTGGTATCGAATACGTTTTTGTTCAGAGCGAGAGGTATTTGGCCTATATTTTTGGGTTTGGAGATAAATGATTATATCCCCATACCACAGATTGCTTGAAGATATCAGAAACAAATTTCGTCCACGATTGTTTCTTCGGATGTTTCATCGTTGGATGACGATGGGAGATCGCATAATAATTCTGCGAATACGAGAGCTTTCTTTGACTTGGATTTTACAAATTCCAGATCAAACTCTTGTAGAATTGCTATCCATTTTGAATATTTGCCCCCCAGCAACTGTCGCGACAATATATAAGTCATGGGGTTGCAATCTGACAGAATGGTAGTTTTTCGAAAGAGGACATAGTGTCGAAATCTTTGTATCGCTTGAACAGCTGCAAGCGCTAGCTTTTCAACATAAGAATATTTGCTTTTTGTATCATTTAAGTTCTTACTTAAATAATATATAGGATGTTCAATTCCGTTGTCTTCTTGAACTAAAACCATTACGATGGTTGTATTCGCTGCAGCCAGATACAGGTTAAAGTCTTTTTGATAATCGGGAGTGTACATTAATGATGCTTTCATTAGGGATTCTTTTAAAGAATCAAAGGAAGCTTGCGCAACCTGATCCCAGACAAAGGGTACTTCCTTTTTCAAAAGACGTGTATAACCTTTAGCAAGTTCGGCATAATTTGGAATGAACCTCCTCAGAAAGTTTGCTTTCCCTTGGAGTTTCTGAATCTGAAGCAAATTTGAAGGTGGAGGCAAATTTATGATTGCCTAAACCTTACATGGGTCGAGATGAATCCCGTCTTTCGAGACTACAAAGCCAAGTAAATGACCAGAACTGACACAAAATACACATTTGTGTGGATTGAGTCGTATCTTGTAGTGTTGGCAACGTAGAAATATCGCTCTTAAATGCTGCGGATGATCAGTCCACTTTTGCGAATGACGCGGAAGGTCGTCGAGGTATGGTTGAACGATGTTTTTGATGTCATGGAAGGCATAATTCATTGCCCTCTGAAATGTTGCCCCTGCGTTCTTTAAACCAAAGGGTAATTTTCGATATGCAAATGTGCCCCACGGACAAATAAATGCAATCTTTGACTGGTCCTGTGGGCGGATATTTATTTGATTATACCTGGAGAATCCATCCATAAATGAAAAGATTTCACATCCAGCGCATTCATTAATTATCTGGTCGATGAAGGGTGTAGGGTAGTTGTCTTTTGGACAAGCTTGATTTACATCCCTATAATCGACGCACACTCTAATTGTTCCTTGTTTTTTCATAACAAGGACAATATTCAATACCCAATCGGTTAGAGGAACCAGGTAAATGAAACCAGCATGGAGAAGTTTTTCAACTTCTGCCTTAATGGCAACGGCTTTCTTGGGGTGCACCTGCCGTAGCCGTTGTCGTACTGGTTTGACATTAGGATACATCTTGATTTCGTGTTCAAGGATACTCGAGTCAACGCCTGGAATTTCACTATATGACCAAGCAAAGACATTTCTGAATTCGCGAAAAGGAGCGTTATATATTTCCAGTTCTGAAGGAGAACAAAATTTGCCAACATAAATATTCTCTACAACATCTGTTTTGGTCGAGATATTTATGGCGATAGTCTCTTCAATGTTGGACAAGTTTCGCTCGGAATCCACCGTGTTTACAGTATTTGATAGAAAGTCAAAAACTAAAGGATGATAAAGGTCATCAGGAGTATTTTCTTCACAATCCGGAAGAAGGGAATGAGGGTGGTAATTATCCCATGGTGCCCCTTCAATTACCATTGATTGAACAATTCCTTCGTCGGTGACATGCACTCGCAACCAAGGATCTGAAGGGGTACCATATTCCTTAGACCTATCTATCCAAACGCTTAATGAGCGTTGATTTGGGTTTGCCTCCCATGCTAGGAACATTGATTGCTACAATATTTCTATTGGGCTTGGAGGCAAAACTTGCGCGTGATCCATGTCGATATCGTTTTCTGAGATCTTTTTTGAAGATATCATATTGCAGGTTCCTACCGACGCTACTTCTGCAAAATTGATTGGAGGTGGAAGGGTGAAAGTTCCCATTAATATAGGATCTTTTAGTAGGCCTACTCCGATATTTTGAAGCAAATGGGGGCTTCCATGGATCATTGGAATGCTTCCCGTAACTTGAGAACCATTTGGGAGGAAGTTTTGTTGATCGACGATTGTAATCCCTCCTTGAAAGGGAAATGCAATCTTCCTAAAATAGGTCGACACAACAACAACCATAACATATATCCATGGTCTTCCTAGTAGGATGTTGTAATCGAGATTTCTGTCGATTACCTCAACATCTATTTCTACTGTTTTCCCTCCTAGTTCAACCTTAAAGTTACTTAGAATACCATATGGGGTATATGTTCGTCCGTCAAATGCTTCTAATGTCGTCGAAGATCGCGACAAGGTTGGAGATCCTAAAGTTTTCCAGCAACTCATCGACATAATACATGTAGATGCCGCCTCATCAATAATTGTTCGATGAATAGTTTTGTTGAGGGCTTTCACTTGAACGAGGAAAGCTAGTTGAGCTGGTAACTGAGGATCGTATCCTTTATGATCGAAGGATACAATATTGGAATCCTTTGGGTCTATCCCACCAATGGCTGATAATAAAGCTTGCTTTTGGGATGGGCAATTTTGTAGTACCTCAAGAGTTGACATAGCGGATGGCGATTGGGCCAAATCTTCCACTATATTATAATGTTGTGCCACTCTAGTGCGGGGATTAAACGTTGACTTGTGTACTACTCCCTTTGGCGGTTTTATTGTCAACTCGGGAATGATGGGTGGCGCAACTTCTGTCGAAGTTGTTGTCGAACTACTAGGTTGATCTTTATCCTTGTTGTTCGACAACTGTGGATTCCCATAATCTTTGTTCCTTGTCAATATCAAAGCATCATTTTTCTGTTTGGAAACCGACAACATCAGCACTTGAGACGGGGAAGCATTTCCACTGTCAACCAGATTTGTTCCTGGATTCAGAAACGGATCAGTTAATACTGCTGAGGTTTTTGTATTCTTGAAGAATTTTTTAAGCTCAGCTCTGTGTGGACAATCTGCGGTCCAATGATCCTCATCGCATATGAAGCATGGATTTCTTGGTTTCCTATTTCCAGGAGGGTTTGCAGAAGATTTTTCAGGTGATGATTCTTCCTGTTTCTTCTTCTTCCCTTTGCCTTTCTTCTTGCCCCCTGGTTGCTTGGTTTCTTTGCCTTTATCTGTCGATATGGAATTTACTTCCGAGGCAAGAAGTTCCTCTTTTGCATTTTGACCGGAAATCTTACGGGCCTTTTTAGATGTAGCCTTTTTCGATTTCGTGTCTATTGTGCCAATCACGCCATCGTCGGCATGAGAGTCATTGTTTGATTTAGGAGGAGGAGGAACTGAGAATTTCGGTCTAGGAGCGTCAGGTATTTTATCATAGAGCATGCTGGACTGAGCGTAAATCAAGTCCAAATATTGCGCACGAGCGATAACCTGCTCTTCGGTGACGACTCCCCCTTTTGCCACATTTTCCGTGATGGAAGGTGGTAATGACTTAATAAACCATTCAGCTAAAAGCTGATCGGGAACATACGTTTTCACCATTCTACGACGACGTCGCCACTCATGTATATGATCAGATATGTGAGTGGCCGTTGTTTGTTTGAAATTGGTAAGAAGTTCCGTTCTCGTTTTGTACCTTATTGGTAACTGAAAATGGGTTAAAAAGGTTGTGGCTAGGGTACTGAAGTTGTCAAATGAAGCTCTGGGCAATTCGATATACCATTTTGCTGCCGGACCAGTTAACGTCCTCTGAAAAGGGCGAAGCCTAATTGAATCATCATTTAGGGTGTTTGATGAACACCACAGATGAAAGGTCATCACATGATTCGACAGATCTTCACCCGGATTTCCATTAAATTTAGGAATATCTGATGGAAGTTTATGTGGAATTTCTGGCCACCGAGGGGCGTAAGTGATTGGATCGTTTGTTAACTTATTTAAATCAGGTAACTCTAAAGTTGCCACGAAGGGTAACTGTTGATTCAGGTTAGGCGAAGCATACCTAGGATAAGATGGGATTGCCTGAGCAGTTGGTCTTTGCATACCAGCATAATGCATTTGATGTTGGTAACTCTGGTAAGGTTGGTGGGCATGACCATTGTAGAATGGTTGATTTTGACCGTTTTGAATATACGGTTGCCCACTATTCGCAAATATTTGTTGCTCAGAACCTTGGTATACTTGTTGGAACTGCGGTTGTTGGTATTGCACTAGCCATGGTTGTGAAGCCATGTGCTGTTGCCCGATACTAACTGTTTGACCAAGATGAGGGGTAATTGTACCCGTTTGAACCTGTGTCATTCCACCAGTCGGCGATTGTGGTTGAGTTGCAGGGTCAAGAGGCTGTTGCATTACAACCTGAGAAACTTGAGGTTGGCATACAACAGGTAGCGCTTGAACTTGTGACACCGTCACAATAGCTGGTGTAGTTGGTATACTTGACATAGGTAAGCATTGTTGCATCGAATATACAACTCTTGTTGTTGAGGTAGTATCAATACCCAACCGCTTGACGTAATTCCAGCATAACCCGAATTTTGTTGTGAACTCCCGTATGGCTGTCCTCCCGGAGGGGATAATGAAAGGGTATACTGCCCCCCATACAGTGGTAATCTGGTACTGAAGGGAATGGTTTGCCCTTGAGGGACGGACTGCCCAAATTGACCTCCAAATGGATCAATTTGTTGAGACTCAACATAAGAGTTTCCGGATATTATTCCGGATGAACAAACAGGAATATACCATACCATCGAAATGGCTCCTGAGTGGGCTCCTTCTAGCGATTGAGAGCTAGTTGGGACAGATGGTATACCAGGGAACATTGTTGGAGTGATAGCAAGAAGTTCTGCCATCGCTGTGTCAGACGACATAGTCCTAGATGTTGACGGTTGTTCAGACATTTCTAGTCTATCCAAAAGATTACCTAGCGATTCTACAGGAGCTTCCGCTGGCGGTAGACTAATTTCTGATGAAGAAGGATACAGAGTGATCCCGACTCCAAATTGCGATGGAGTACTAGATGGAGGATCTTCCACAATCTCTTTTATAGCAATTAGACCAGGTGGAAGGGGTAGACCATCAGGTCCGTAGAATATTTCTGGTGCCGAAGAAGGTATGGAATCTGCAGCTACAGATGTTTGGGGAACAACACTCTCCGAACCGGTTGTAGATGGAACTGGTTCAGTGATACAAGTGTTTACCCTCAGACTAGGATCAGTACTACTGTCCTTCTATGGCTGCTGAACTTCTTCTGTAAAGGCAGGGATACCAGAAATGTTTGGAGTAACCGGAGTCTCTGATGTTGTTGGAACACTCGTTCTAACTTTACCAGGAGATTTGGAACCGGTTAAACGAGTTCGCTTTGTCCGTACTAGCTTCGATTCCGGAGACAAAGACGGTTGACTCATAAGCCTCCGCGAATGACGGGGTTTCAATTGACTTTCTTCCACGATTGCGGATTACTCGATCAACTAAAAATAAAGGGGAAGTATGTTTCTGAATTAGATGAATTTTAGAAGCCTTGACACAACTTGTTTTTTCAATTTTTAAGAGTCGAGAAAAAACAAAAGATGACTCTAGTTGCCTTTGATTTTTAATGAGCCTGAAGTGACAAGTGCTCAGATGGGCCTTTTCTGTTAAGGAGTTTGAAAAGGAACGAAAGGGACTGCTCTGGAAATCTAGGTAGAGGGATTACCAAACCAATCGCAAAACTGCAGAATACTTTTTACGGTACGGCAGTCAATCTTCCCGAATGTTGTGTTCAGTGCATTGCGATCGATAGGGCGGCAGACACGGCTTCCTATGGATAAAGGATTAAGCCTATTGTGGTCTCCCAAAATATACTCGACGGTACATGGGAGCACAAGTCCGTACTGGCACTTATCATCTCAAAGTGGAGGAATCACCCAACCATCAGTGAGAACAACAGTTACCAAGCTTTATGACGCCGGAATACGTCTCTAGCCTAGACTTCTAAATGTTGTGCGTTAGGTTCCAAAGTGTTGTTAGATTCATTGGATTTATTTTATAGTTGATCTTGTTTAAGAAATTTGCCTTTCAGGTTCACCGTGAGATGTAGATGTATAATTCCTAAAATGCAATCTAAGATGATAAACAGTCTTTTATCTTCTTTGTGCAATGAAAATCCTAGCTACTAAGGAAAATCAACATCACCTCCTTATTCACAAGGAAAATAAATATAAATAGTCGCTCATCGCTTGCATGCCAAAAGGATGTGGGGCAAAACTCTAAAAATTGCCGTTTTTAAATGTGACATTCTTATTATACGACTGGATTAATCGAGCAGTTTTAGCACATAGTTCAAGCTCGTTAAAAAATAAACATAAGTCATGAGCAAATGTTTTTCCCCACGTTTAAGCTCATTAAAAAATGAACTATTTCCCGGTAAATAACCATCGTGAATGTAGTACTTCAGCCTTTAAAAGCCTTGGTCGTGTTCTCATCATCACCTCCACTCTATATTGGCCGATCATTCACCTCCATTTGATTGTTTGCCCCTTTTGAGGAACAGTTGCGAAGAGTGATCTCACTAGCCATCCTTGTAACACTACCGTGATTGGAAAATTCCAAACCTTACCTAGAATCAGCTGCTACCCAATTTTATCACTCGTTCCTCAAAAGACGAGTCTCCTTTAAGCTCTTTTCAACTGACTCGTAAAATATGAAAAGATTGCCGAGCCATTGGCCTCTCTAGCTCATTAAAGGGACTGGAAGTGCTATCCCTCCTCTAAATTTTAATCTTTTTGGACCTGAGGGATTATTACAAAAAAATATCGAGCGCTTGTTTTGTTCGGCTCGTTAAAAGTATCGAAAATTCATCCCTTCTGTATTGTTTTATACTTTTTCGGACTTAAGGGATTAGATGACGAAAAAGGAATTCTAGAGTTTCCTTTACGTCCCTTTTCAGACTCTCTAAAATTGAAAAGGACCAAGTTATCTTTGTCGTTAAACTCGTTAAAACTTAATAGTGACAAACTTGTCCATAGCAGACAAGAACGAGTTTCACTATCGCTAGGCTCGTTAAAACATAGCGATGGGTTTTCCCGAAGGGAAAATTATAGAACAAGCATATGTTATCCTCCTCAAGCTTGACAAAAATAAAGAGGTACTGGTCAGCAATGACTGGGGAAAAATTGGGAAGAAAACTTGAAGAAAACTTTGTTGGTAGCAAGTCGCTCTTGAACATGACACTTTCACTCCGCATCCAAGTCGGGTTGGGTTGTTTCATTCACTGGTCACATCACCATGGTCCCATCACACCATCCACATTTGGGGTTAATGCTACCAATCCATCACGTCAGTGTCACCGATATGTTCAAGAGAAGTCATTCAGAGAATTCACCTGTGTCTCACCCGCTACAATACATTTACACAACATTCTTTCATGACCGCCACCCTGAACCTTATGTCATCAGATCGTTTTCACCTCCATTAAAATCATTTGCTCCGTTCCGTATCATTGATGTGGGATTCATTAAGGCCCTCCTGTGATGGATCGCTTCTTGTCGACATCAGCTCATTATCCAAGAAGCCGATCTAGGAACACCCTGTTCAGTACTTTGAAGCTTGCATGCCTCAATGGCAAGTTTCTCACTTCCGGCGACAGGTTTACATCAATGGCCTTCGATCGAAAGATTTTGCATGGTGTTCGACGCCAAGTCCTTTATTCACACCACGTGAATTGTAATGCAGTACCTTGAGGGTCATTATCATTATCGGTGATTCCTCTCGCGCCTGTTAACAGCTTACATCATTGGCTGGTAATCAGGCGATGTCTTTCCATGTTCGACTCCAGAACATCTCTCACGTGGATAGACTTGTACTTCGAGTGAAGATCGAATGAGATTGAAGACCCTGAATCTAGTTTCATCCATCTGGGCTGTGATATATATTCAGTGAATTAAAGACATCAAATGTACATCATTGCTGTACAGATAATCATCCAATCAAAGGGATGATGGCTCTACTAGAATCATCAGTCTACACTCAAATGATTGTCTGTCCTATGTACATGAAAATGAATTTATAAAGCTGAGCATGGGAATGCCCGCCTCAGCTAGATCATGAAAATATTATGAAGATGATGTATTGTATTGTATCTTATTACAGGTCTCCTCTCAGCTTGAAAGAACTTCGGATCCTCATAATAAAGCATTTCACCCGACATCAAAAGATTAACGACCTCATGCTTTAGGGGGCAACTGTTATAGACATTTTTGGGCACTACAACCCCAAGCATGAAATGTCCATAAACCAAGGGCTCCTAAGTCCCTAAAAGTGTTGTTCTAACCCCTAAAGGAACAAGGTCAACTGATTACAGCTTCTACCAGAAGTTCTCCATGAAAAACTGCTCAGAACTGGTCAAAACAGGATCATTTCAGCTGCTCCATAGGCAAAGTGCATTGCATCTCACCTAAATACACTGTGTGGGTGCGTTGCATTTCAAAAATCCCTTCTATGGGGTGCGATGGGCGAGAAGTGACAAATGGCAGTGTCATTCCGCCAGGTGGAGAGGCATGGAATCTTCCAAAAACTTCTCCTATGACACTTGCCTCTCTGAATTCAACCAAGGATGAGTAAGATATCATCAATCTCCAAGTGGAAGCAAGAACTATCAGAGGGAAGACACTAATAAAATCACAAGCTGACTCATCTCCCTTACAGATATCTATATATGGATCCCTCATCCCAGAGGTCCAGGGGCTGGAATTTTGCATATTGTAAGGAATTGCTTTTGGTTTCTTGAGACAACATCAGAGTGTTGGGTGATCTAAGCTTTGTATGAGGTGAAGAGGGGCTTACTTGCTGAGAGGATGATGCTGGGTCAGAACAACTAGTTGTAACTCCCTTGGCTTTTTCTTGTTTATCAATAAAAGCTATTCAAGTTTTCCTCCATACTCTTGTGTCATTTATGTTTTATGCATTTGTATGGTCAATTTACATCTGATCCTAGATTTTTTATGATTATAGATCCATGTTCTTGTATAGTGCTATGCTACTGTGATCTTACAAGTACTCTGTGAAGTTGAGCGTACAAGGGAGCAAGTAGCGAAAGACTATCAAGAGAGAGAGGAATCGAACTAGGATATTAGCGCAAGACAGAGGTTGGTCTTCTTTGTTCTTCTCTCATCTATATTTCATAAAGGAAAAATGAAAGTAGCTTTACTTTGTTTGTTTCTAAGGTAGCTATCACACCTTAGTGGGATAAGCAGTTCTGTGTAGACATTTTTCCCTGTAACACCTATTAGATATATATATATATATATATATCCTTTGATTTTGGTATTTTATTATTTATTTTAATAATATTATTTCCCATTAGTTTACTAATACTTCCTTGACCACTTTTTATAGAGAGGGTAATAATATCTCATTCACACACACACACACACATATATTTTATGGAAAATATATATATTTATTTACTTAAATTATAAAAGTTTTTTTTTTTTTTTTTTTATATTCTAGTCAAAGGCTTTTTCATTTTTATGTGTAAAATAATATTAATATTTATTTACATATGTTTGACTTAATTATTTTAGTTGATCTTTCCCAATTTTTTGGCCTGGTCAAAAGTAGCCGTTTTTATAGCCATTACAACGATTTGTCTTTATATTTAATCTATTGCCAAGTTATGATTCTTCATCTTGTCCTAACGATGAACCACACTGGTTGGTTCAAAACGCATCAACAAACGTTTCTTGATGTGATTATTGCCGATTTTTTTTCTTAGAAACTAGATATGGATCACAAAAGCCTAAACTTGATTACTCATCTTCTTCTTAAACACTCATTTGCTACCAATGGGTTTCCTTCCAGCAGATAACTCCACCAGATCACTGCAAGTCTCATTTTTGTCCAAGATTGTCATTCCTTCAACTACCCTTTGAATCCAATTCCCCAATGACAGTTTTGAGTTCATCACCAGTAATAGATAAAGCAGAATTTGAACAGAAAGCAGATGGAATATACCTCTCTAGATTCATTCTCTCTCGAATTGATCTCCTCAAAACTAAAGCGAACAATTCTTACTCTTCTGATTCTTGTTCTTCTGTAGAGTCTAATTCTTCCTCCAATTCAAACTCTATCTTCTTTGGCTCCTTTTCATTTGGTAGGACTTCATGTTCAATAACATCTTTTGATTATTTAAACACCACATATCAATGACTATACACAACCTTCCTTGTTTCTATGTTCCAAATATTGTAACCTTTTAAACCATCCTTATACCCAATAAAGATACACCTTTTAGATTTACTATCCATCTTTTTTATTTTCTCCTCTGGAACATGTACATATGCATCACAGCCAAATACCCGAACATGTGAGAGAGAGGGTTTCTTACCATTCCATACCTCATGTGGAGTATTATCCTCCAACACTAATGAAGGTGATCTATGTTAAGAAAGTAACATGTAGTATCCATTTCCTTTGCCTAGAATCCCTGCCCTAATCTAGTGCCATTGAGAATGCTTCTTTCCCTTTCCATCAATGTCTCGTTCATCCCTTCTGCAACTCCATTTTCTTTATGTGTGTATGGAGTAGTATTTTTTCATGTTATACCACACTTCTTACAAAACTCTTTGAATTCTTTCTTGCATAACTCTCCACCATTATCTGTCCTCAACACCTTGATCTTCTTCTCTATATGATTTTCCACTAGAGCCTTAAATTCTTTAAAGCTATCAAAAATTTCATATTTCTTCTTGAAGAAATATATCCATGTATTCCTTGAGAAGTCACCTATAAACAAGACATAGTACACAAATTTTCATAGTGATGGAATTGACGCAAGTCCAAACACATCACTATGCACAAGCTCTAATATCCCTTTTTCCCTCTTAATAGTAGAGGAGAAACTCACTCAATTTTGCTTCCCATATACACAATTTTCATAGAAATCCAAATCCATATAATGATTAGACATACCTTCTACCATATCATTACCATGCAGTATTCGAAGGCCCTTCTCTCCAATGTGTCCCAGTCTTTGATGCCACAACATAGTCTTTTCACTAGAGACTACAAGAATCTCTGCTCCACTTTTAGGAACCACTGTTGCACTCATCAATAATAGTACTACCCAAAAACTTGTACAAAGTTTTAATCCAAACTCCCCTCATCAATACTAGTTCTCCTCAAACCAGATTGTAGGTATCTTTATCGAACATTGTTTTCGCACATGCATCATCTATCTTGCTTACAGAAATTAGATTTTTGGCCACACCAGGAATGTGCAAAACACCAGGAAGTGTTCTAATCCTTTCACCTTGCAACTTCATCTTGAATTTTCCATGTCCTATGATTCTATTCTTCCTTTCATCACCTAGAAACACATCACCACCATCATATTTCTCATATACACATAACCACTCCCTATGGGAGTCATGTGAAAGGATGCACTAGAGTCAATCAACCATGCCTCATGATCTACGTGTGCACTTGAAGAAGAAACCAAGTATACATCCAAAACTTCATCTCAAGTGGTTTTTTCCTGTACCAAAGGAGCATCATCATATCCCTTTTCTTTCTTATTAGTTTTAGATCTACAGTCCTTTTTGTAGTGCGCTTATTTTCCACATTTTCAATATATCTTTACATATTTTCCTAGAGATTTAGATCTCCCACTTGAGGGCTATTTCTATTTCTATTTTGGGTCTATCTTCTTATATACAAGTCATCTCCATTATGGCTCTCCATATTTTTTCGTCTCGTCTCCTATGACAACAATGATGAGACTATTTCATCAAAATTCAAGGTAGTTGTATTGCTACCTATACTAATAACCGGACTTGTGCCAAAATATCCCATGAGTTTGGTAGAGAACACAACAAAATGATACACTTATAGTCATCTGAAATTTTAATATTAATAGATAAAAACATTCTTACCATAGCATTGAAGGTGTTCAGATGCTCTGTCACCGAATCTCCATCCTTATACTCAAATTATATAAAATTTCCCACAAGAACAATTTGTTCACCAGGGACTTTGATTGATGAAAAATTCCTAACTTGTCCAACAAATCCTTTGTCTAATATTTCCTAGATACATTCAACAATATTGACTTTAGGAGACAATAGTATTGCACTATTCCTTCCAATCTAACTTCGCCCAATATTCTACCAAAATTCCTGTTGGTCAGCACCTAGATGTACAAGAATCCACTAATATTTGTCCACTAATAGATCCTCCAGCGTGAGTTTCCACAACTCAAAACTTTAGCCATTGAATTTATCAATCTCTATCTTTCCACTCTTGTCCATCTCCTTTCACTCCAAGAATTGATCCTGTAGATCTCCCATTATAATAGGGGGGTCTACCACAAGCTCGAGAAATAAGCCCCTCAGTCACAAAGGCATCCCCTTGAAGCCAAAACATCTCTGATACAAATGTAGGTTTTAAACCTGTAAAAAGTTTACCTGCAAATATATTCTTAATAAATAGTAAAAGATGCAATGACGAGAACATAATAATATACACAATTTTTTTCTCCTTGAACCCAAAACTAGGAAAACCAGAATGATTTTTCATTATATTCCTTTCAATGTTACAATACATTATATAAATGTCGAAGCATTCATAAACCCAAATCAATTAACCATGGATTAGAACATAATTGTAGTTTCCTTGACTGGATCTACAAAATACCATGGGGAAATCCATCATGCCCAAAATCATGCACAAAAGCCATGTGAAAAACCATGGGTGGGTCACCCACCATCCTTGGGTTTGTCCAACAATTATTGAGTCCACATAAAAAAATCTTGGGATGTTCCCCCCCATGACCACCTCGTTGCACTCGACGCAAGGTAACAACGCTTGGGGCTAGTCGTGGAAAGAATATAACACATACCCAACATTTGGTTTAGCTTTTATGATTCTACCTATTCTCGCTTTTCCCAAGGTTTTCTTCTTATCTAATTATTTTTATTCCAGAAACCAACTTACTACATTATGTGAATTACTACTTATCATTGCATAATCATCACCCCTTAATTTTATTTGAAGTTTTTCTTCCAGATGCTAAGGGTTTTAAGATGGATGTGAACTTCAAGAACTTCCTTTTGAAGTTCCAAGGGTTCCATGTTTCTTTCCCTTCAAGCATTCGTGAATACAAGTGAAAAATTGGGCACGATAATGAAGACCACTATCATCTCTTGTGTCGCCCTTTATGGTGAGACTAATGGTGTTAGGATCAAGGAATATACCTTGATGCATGCTCCCTAGTAAAAACTCATGAGAGAACCAATAATGGGTTCTCCCTCATGGTATCATGATATTCAAGATGAATGCATCTCATTACCTTTCAGCCCAAGTAATGGTGGGAGTGCTGTTGGCATTATGATTCTGGTATGGCTCTATGTTACAGATGTTGTACTTGATGGAAACAACCTTAAGTGGCAATGCTCTGATCAGACCCTTAAAATGTTGAAAATTAAGAAGTACGCAGGAGAACAGTTCAGAAGACGCGTACACGCAGGTACACCGTGAAGGGACCACGGCCACCCACGCAGGTCACCCGTTCAGAGGGTGCGTACCCCCAGTTTCACTTACTCCAAGGCAGAGAAGCGCGTTCACGTGGGGTTTCCTATGTTTGGCCCATGGTATTTAGCCCGCCACTCTTGATTCTATGGTTTTGGCCTGTGGTATTGTTTTATATTATTATTATTGAGCCCCATGTTTTTGGGCCCCTAGTTTTGGTTATCTATGGTATTGATCCATGATTTTAGGAGGAGCTTGCCTATATAAAGCAAAGGAGATCACTTGGCTAAGTATCTTTGCAAATTGAATATCTTAAGATCTGAAATATTGGGTTATTGTTTTAAAAGCTTGATCTATATGAAAGTGAAGTTAAAAGCGAATCTGTGAAGGGTGATCTCTCGAGCGCATGATCAGATCTGGGCATCCGACTAACTGTAGCACACTGGTGAACTGCCAATTCGGCCCTAATCAGAAGTACGCAGGTGGTTAACGGTGCAACTGCGTGGGTACGCAGAGCAGAAACAGGAGATCCGCTTGCGTACGGAGAACAGAAGAAGGGGAACTGCGTGGGTACGCAGATCAGAAGAAGGAGAACTGCGTGGGTACGCAGCGCGACAGAGGCTCAGGTGCGTACGCACAGTAAAAGTACGCGGCGCGATAGTATCTTTGAGTGCGTGGTTTCGGTAGCAGTACGCGGCGCGATAGTGTCTCTGGGTGCGTACCTGCAGTAACAGTACGCAGCGCGATTGAATAAGCAGTGCGTGGGTATGCGGTGTAGCAGAAGGCTCTCTGCGGGTATACGTAGGGAAGCAGAAGGTGAAGTGCGTAGCGACGCTGGCCAGAGAAAGAAAAACTGCATATCTATCTTAAGATCTTCTGTTGACTGAATTTTTCTGTTGATAAGGTGTTCTGGGTTTAGTTCTGTTACTGTTGATCTGGTTACTACAATTGACTGTGTAATTTACATGTACTTGATGATCATTTGATGTTTTAGGGGGTTGTAGCTCCCTTCCAGGAGAGACTGGAAAACGAGAGAGAGTTGTAGCTCTCTGTAGGTTGCAGCCTGTGTACTGGTAAAGGACTGCACCAGTACAAAATCATTGTAAAAAGAGTTTCTAATTTGAAAGAAGATAGAGACATATTGCAGCAGGTGGTTTTCACCCACATTGGGTTTCCACCTTATATCTGGTGTTCTTTGGTGTGACTATCTGTTTGTCTTGTTCATGCTCATTATTTTATGGTACTGATATGCAAAAATAATTCAAAGTATAAATAAGGAAGATTTGTTAAAAGAACTTGATAATACTGATTCACCCCCCCTCTCAGTATTATTTCCAACAATTGGTATCAGAGCAGGTCCTTCGGAGAAGCTTGATCGCTTGAAGGAAGATCATTCATCATGAGCAACTACGAGAGGGAAGCATCAATCAGGCCACCAATTTTTGATGGGACAAACTTCAATTATTGGAAGGTAAGAGTTACTGCCTATCTTCAATCTCTTGGTACAGAAGTTTGGGATATCATAGATACAGGCTACACTTTTCCTTCAGCTACTCCTACAGATGCGGCCGAAAAGAAGAAATATGAAACAAATGCTAAAGCAGTCAATACCTTGCTGGGATGCTTATCTCAAACAGAATTCATAAAGGTTATGCAATATAAATCCGCAAAAGAAATATGGGACAAGATTGTCTTGAGCTACGAAGGAGATGAACAGGTAAAGCGTGCTAAACTTCAAACTCTCAGGATTCAGTATGAAAATCTCAGGATGTATAATGATGAAAGTGTGGCTAACTATTTTCTTCGGGTAGATGAGATTGTTAATTGCATGAAAAACTTGGGTGAAGAAATAAAAGAGGCTATTGTGGTTGAAAAAGTTCTAAGATCATTGTCCCCCAAGTTTGAATCTAAAGTGTCTGCAATAGAAGAAAAGGAAAATATACGAATTCTTACTATGTCTCAGCTACACGGAATTCTAACTGCTTATGAAATGAGAAAGGGAGGTCCATGAGATAGAAGAGAAGCTGCTTTCAAGGCTTCAGGCAAAGGAGATTATTATGAAGCAAGTCATGTGCCAGAAGAAGAAGAAGAAGAATCAAATTTTGTCAGAAATCTTCAAAGGGGTTCTGGAAGGTTCAGAGGTAAGTTACCTTTTAAATGCTTTGCTTGTGGAAGAGTAGGTCATTATGCTGCAAAATGTCCTTATAAGGATAAAGGAAAGGAACCTGCTAGATGGAACAAGAAACAGAGTGCAAATAAGAAAAGCTACTACACTCATGAAGATAGTGATGGTCTATCAAATAGAGATGAAGATGAACGAGGTAATGACTATAAACTGTTAATGGCATTTGAAGATGATGATTATATGGATGCTATAGATGTGGATAGCCTTTATGAAGAAATTACTAAACTCAAGAGATGTATAGAAGAAAAGAATATGATCATTGATACTCTACAATTTCAAATTGATGAAAAGGAAAAACATCTTGAAAAATTAGAAGGTGAAATTGTTGGTCTTAGAAAAGAGATTGAGAAAACAAAAGCTATTAATCTTAAGTTTGTTAAAGGATCTGAAACTTTGGATGAGATTATCAATGTACAACGTTCTCCACTAAACAGGACAGGTCTGGGCTATAATGGAGAAACTTCTCAAGCATCCACCTCAAAAAGCTATCTTGATGCAGCAAGAAGGAATGAGCAAAAGCACAATGGATACCATCAGGTAAAGCAGGAACGAATTGCAAACAGAGACTATAGGGTGAACAAAAGCTACAACCAGCCACAGGTAAAATCTTCTCAATTTGGTTCAAGAATGGATGACAATAGAAATTACAATCATTTGGCCGGTAGATTTGATAACCGCAGAAGTTTCTTCAATGGACAATGTTTCTCTTGCCATAACTTTGGTCACAAAGCAACTCAATGTGTTGCATATAAAACAATCATGACTAGAGAAGCTCAAAAACAAAGAAGTATGACCGGGATTACAAAAAGGACCTATAACAACTTTTCAGCTCTTGAAAATGAAGTTGAATGTTCTATTTGCAATAACTTTGGTCATAAAGATTCTGAATGCAGGAGCAGGTTTCAGCAGACAAAGGAGCAAGCCTCAAGCACCAAAACATGGAGAATAAAGGAACCACAAACAGAAAGATGTGGGATAGCATTTTATGTAGAAGGATAGGAAAATCTTTGGTACATTGACAGTGGATGTTCGAAGCATATGATAGGTGATAAAGAAAAACTTGAGTCATATTCTGCTCTAGAAAAAGGAAAGAAAGTTTCTTTTGGAAACGATACTCCTGCAACCATAAAAGGAAAAGACATTGCTCAGTTAAAAGAAAAGGTCAAGGCTGGAAATGTTTTGTATGTTGATGGATTGAAGCATAATCTTCTAAGTGTCAGTCAGATGTGTGATCAAAGAACCGAAGTGATATTCAGATCAAATGGATGTCTTGTTTGTGATCTTGATACAGGTAAAACAGTGATCAAAGGTAAAAGAACTCCAAATAATCTATACATATTTGAAGAAGGACAACAACAATGCTATCTGAGCAAGGATGATGAGCACTGGTTATGGCATCGGAGGTTGGGGCATCTAAGCTTTTCACAAATAAGGAAAGCATGCAAATATCAGGCAGTTCGCGATCTTCCAGATATCAAAATTCCAGACAACACCATATGCAAATCATGTCAGTTTGGAAAGCAAACCAGAACTAACTTTCCAGAGAAGGAAGGATCAGCTAGCATGCCTCTTGAGCTAGTACATACAAATACATGTGGTCCATTCAGGAAAAGAACACCTCGAGGAGAAGAATACTTGATATTATTCATTGACGATTTCTCCAGGTTTGTCTGGTTAGGACTTATGAAGCACAAAGATGAAGCATTCGAAAAATTCAAATCCTTCAAAGCCTTGGTTGAAAACGAATCAGGACACAAAATTAAGTGCCTCAGATCCGACAGAGGTGGGGAGTTTACCTCAAATGAATTTTTCGATTTCTGTGAAGAACATGGGATAAGAAGAGAATTCTCTACAGCTAGAACTCCTCAGCAAAATGGAGTTGTGGAAAGAATGAACAGAACAGTCCAACAAATGGCCCGTGCTATGCTTGATGAGTTGGGAACTCCCGCAACATTCTGGGGTGAAGCTGCACATGCTGCGGTTGTTATTCTCAACAAAACAAATTTCCGGGTGAACAGCACTCAAACCCCTCATGAGCTCTGGTGTGGTGAGACTCCTTCGGTAAAGCACTTCAAAATCTTTGGGAGCAAATGTTATATTAAGAATACTGATGAGCAACTTGGCAAACTTGAACCTAGAGCAGATGAAGGTATTCTTCTTGGTTATTCTCCACATAGCAAAGCATACAAATGCTACAATAAAAGACTTGGCAGAATCGTTGACAGCATTGATGTAGTGGTTGATGAGAAGGGATACATTCCTAGGCAAGTACATCATGAAGACATCGAAGAAGATGAAGGCTACCCTCAAAGACAGAATGATGAAGAAGAATAACCTCAAGAAGAACAGAGGAGCAGACAAGAATAGAAGAGAAGACTCCATCCAGATATGTTCAGAAGAATCATCCAGAATCTCAGATTGTGGGGCAGAAAGAAGCAGGTGTACAAACAAGGAGAACAGTTGCAGAAGCTTCAAGCTATTTGGCATTACTCTCCTCCACTGAACCACAAAATGTGAAAGAGGCATACAAAGATGAATGTTGGGTGAAAGCAATGGATGAAGAACTTGAGCAGATCGAAAAGAACAACACTTGGGAGCTGGTTCCTAGACCAAAGGATAAGAATGTTATCGGAACAAAATGGGTCTTCAAAAATAAACTGAATGAAAATGGAGAAGTAATTAGAAACAAGGCTAGACTTGTTTGTAAAGGGTATGCGCAGCAAGAAGGAATAGACTTTGAAGAAACCTTTGCTCCTGTTGCAAGGCTTGAGGCCATCCAAATGTTCCTTGCTCTCTCAAGCTTTCAAAACTTCAAAGTATTTCAAATGGACGTGAAATCAGCCTTTCTGAATGGAGACTTGGAAGAAGAAGTATACATTGAGCAGCCAGATGGTTTCATTCTTGGAAATGATCCAAATCTTGTATGCAGATTGAAAAAGGCTCTCTATGGTCTCAAACAAGCTCCAAGGGCTTGGTACTATCGTTTGGACAAATATCTTCATCAACAAGGTTTTTCAAAAGGATCAGCAGATAGCAATCTTTATATAAAAGTTGAAAATGACAAATTGCTAATACTTGTTGTGTATGTAGATGACATCATCTTTGGCAGCAATGAAGAAGCCTTGAGTCAAAGCTTTGCCTTGGTGATGCAGAAAGAATTTGAAATGCCCTTGCTGGGAGAACTGACATATTTTGTTGGTTTGCAAATCCAACAAAAAGAAGGAGGGATCTTTTTGTCTCAAACCAAGTATCTCAAACAGATTTTGAAGAAATATGGCATGGAAGATGCAAAACCAGTATGTACACCCATGGTCACATGATGTAGCCTCAGTGCAAACGATGAATCTGCAGCAGTGCATCAACCAACCTACAGATCTATGATTGGAAGTTTACTGTATCTGACAGGTACCCGACCAGACATCATGCATGCAGTTGGAATAGTTGGAAGATTTCAGGCAAATCCGAAGGAGACTCATCTTCAGGCAGTGAAGAGAATTTTCAAATACCTTCAAGGGACTCAGAATTATGGCTTATGGTATCCTAGAGATACAGATCTCACACTTCATGCTTATACAGATGCAGATTGGGCAGGAAGCATGGATGACAGAAAGAGTACAAGTGGTGGTGCGTTCTTTATGGGCTCCAGATTGGTATCTTGGTTCAGCAAGAAACAGAGTTCGATTGCTTTGTCTACAGCTGAAGCAGAATATGTTGCTGCTGCATCTTGCTGCACTCAACTCCTTTGGATGATGCAGACCTTGCAGGACTTTCAAATCACTTGTACACCACCTATCTCCATCTTATGTGATAACACAAGTGCAATCAGCATTTCAAAGAACCTAGTCATGCATTCAAAGACCAAGCACATACCAATCAAATATCATTTTCTCCGAGAACAAGTGCTTGCACAGAAGGTCAAGTTGGAGTATGTTCCTTCTAAGGAACAAGTTGCTGATATACTCACCAAACCATTGCCCAGGGAGACTTTTGAATACCTCAGGCAAAAGCTGGGGGTTGTTGATGCATCATCTTGTTGAATCTCTTCTGATGGTTACATGTGCTGGGTTGCGGATTGGTTGAATGGCACAGGTTCAGGGGGAGCATATAATGCATTGTTGGCATTATGGATGTACAGAAGGAGATCATGGATGCTGATCTGATTATAGCTGCAATATGTCTCTATCTCTTTCATGGTCATTTATGGTGTTTGGTGGATCATATTCAGGGGGAGCATGTTCTTAGGTGGAGCATAACCCTTTGCCCTTGATGTCAAAGGGGGAGAATGAAGCTGAAGATTTTGAGGTTGCCATCAAGTCCAAAGGGGGAGATTGTTGGCATTATGATTCTGGTATGGCTCTATGTTACAGATGTTGTACTTGATGGCAACACCCTCAAGTGGCAATGCTCTGATCAGACCCTCAAAATGTTGAAAATTAAGAAGTACGCAGGAGAACAGTTCAGAAGACGCGTACACGCAGGTACACCGTGAAGGGACCGCGACCACCCACGCAGGTCACCCGTTCAGAGGGTGCGTACCCCCAGTTTCACTTACTCCAAGGCAGAGAAGCGCGTTCACGTGGGGTTTCCTATGTTTGGTCCGTGGTATTTAGCCCGCCACTCTTGATTCTATGGTTTTGGCCCGTGGTATTGTTTTATATTATTATTATTGAGCCCCATGTTTTTGGGCCCCTGGTTTTGGTTATCTATGGTATTGATCCATGATTTTAGGAGGAGCTTGCCTATATAAAGCAAAGGAGATCACTCGGCTAAGTATCTTTCCAAATTGAATATCTTAAGATCTGAAATATTGGGTTATTGTTTTAAAAGCTTGATCTATATGAAAGTGAAGTTAAAAGCGAATCTGTGAAGGGTGATCTCTCGAGCGCATGATCAGATCTGGGCATCCGACTAACTGTAGCACACTGGTGAACTACCAATTCGGCCCTAATCAGAAGTATGCAGGTGGTTAACGGTGCAACTGTGTAGGTACGCAGAGCAGAAATAGGAGATCCACGTGTGTACGCAGAATAGAAGAAGGGGAACTGTGTGGGTACGCAGATCAGAAGAAGGAGAACTGCGTGGGTATGCAGCGCGACAGAGGCTCAGGTGCATACTCACAGTAAAAGTACGTGGCGCGATAGTATCTTTGAGTGCGTGGTTTCGGTAGCAGTACGCGGCGCGATAGTGTCTCTGGGTGCGTACCTGCAGTAACAGTACGTAGCACGATTGAATAAGCAGTGCGTGGGTACGCGGTGCAGCAGAAGGCTCTTTGCGGGTATATGCAGGGAAGCAGAAGGTGAAGTGCATAGCGACGCTGGCCAGAGAAAGAAAAACTGCGTATCTGTCTTAAGATCTTCTATTGACTGAATTTTTCTGTTGAAAAGGTGTTCTGGGTTTAGTTCTGTTACTGTTGATCTGGTTACTACAGTTGACTGTGTAATTTACATGTACTTGATGATCATTTGATGTTTTAGGGGGTTGTAGCTCCCTTCCAGGAGAGACTGGAAAACGAGAGAGTTGTAGCTCTCTGTAAGTTGCAGCCTGTGTACTGGTAAAGGACTGCACTAGTACAAAATCATTTTAAAAAGAGTTTCTAATTTGAAAGAAGATAGAGACATATTGCAGCAGGTGGTTTTCACCCACATTGGGTTTCCACCTTATATCTGGTGTTCTTTGGTGTGACTATCTGTTTCTCTTGTTCATGCTCATTATTTTATGGTACTGATATGCAAAAATAATTCAAAGTATAAATAAGGAAGATTTGTTAAAAGAACTTGATAATACTGATTCACCCCCCCTCTCAGTATTATTTCCAACAAGTGCTAGCAGGTGAAATCAGGGATGTTGGCCCACCCCTCGCATTACGTTCCATTTTTATTGTACATGTTACATTATGAAACTAGGTTAAAATTCCACTTTGGACAGATCATTTGATGGATATGATTATTTCATTGAAATCCTCTTTTTGAGAGGACCAAAATATACTTAAATATCATTAAATTTGGACAGAGGAAAGTGTACTTATGAAGAAAAGCCCACATATGCACATTTGGACAGGCCGACCCTAATGGTAAATTGGTAACCCTTGGAAGCCTATAAATACAAGTGACCTCAAGTTAATTTGGACATCAACAAGAATCTTCTTCTTCTTTTCTTCATTGATTAGTTCGGACGTGTCTGAGGATGGGATGACAAAAGAAGTTTGTAATGGTCTGAAATTAGAGGGTCTGAGGCTTGCATTTGTTTTTAGGGTTTTGGGTTATAACTGTTGGCTTGTCACAAGACAAATTTGACCATAGTCTCTGATTTTTAGGCTCAAGTGAGTGACTAGAATCCTATAGTCACTCTCATAGCTCCTCCTCCATGTGACCAGGAAGTTTGACTAAAATTTAACCGTTGATCGAAGTTGACCGGAATTTACTGCGGACATGAAAATTTGTCTATGATATATTTTGATCCTGGAAACATATTTCTGAATGTTATTGGGTTGTTTTGATAGATGATATTGCATTGGGCTCATTGTACTCTTCGTTGAACATTTTATGACAATAGAATATAAGAAGAATTTTAAAGGGTTTTCTCCCCTAGTGGGGTTTTTCCCTGGTCTTTGACTGAACCTGGTGTCTCTTGTTGATGTGTTGATTGTATCCTTTTTCATTGAATTTATTGTTCTATATTCAATTAATTTTGATGATTATAAAGACTGATTGTTATTGAAATCTTGCTAATTGAAGTATTTAATTTGGCTAAAGTGAATTATACAACATAAAACAATATGAAAATTCAACATGGTTTCATAGCTAAGGTGAAGGACAATCCAAAAAGGAGACAAGCATTCAAGCAATAATATTTGGAAAAGTTGAAGGAGCCGATCTAGTCAAGTCAAGATGTCTTCGTTCTTCAAGGAAAATGAGAAGTTGGGTGACTCATCCAATTTTGTTGCATGGAAAGTCAGGTTGGAGATCAACTTAAAGACACAAAGATGAATAAAGGAGAATCTGTGTAATCCTATATTATGAGGATATCTTGTCTTAGAGATCAATTGCAAAGAGTTGGAGAATTTGTGCTTTATATAGAATTGGTGATTGTGACTCTAAGATGTATCCCTCCTATTTGGGAGACCTTTATTACTATTATAAGCAACAATAATTCCCTCCAATCATTTGATGAAATTGTTGGAAATCTCATTCAAGAAGAATCAAGGATGATGTCAAGAGGAAGGATTCAAAATAATGAAGAAGGAGAATCCATTTCATTCATCACTCATGGCAATAAGAAGAAGAAAGATAAAGTAGGTCCATCAAATTCAAGAAATCCTCCTCCTCCTAAGAAGAATGATGATATGGATATTTTAGATGGTCCTTCGGTGCCTGAATTTGAGATAGATATTGTTGATGATCCCATGGAGCCTATGGATTCCTTAGATCCTCCTCCATGTGATATTCATGCAAGGAAGAGGCCACTTTGGCTTCATGATACTTTACAGGATGAAGAGAGGCATTTTCCCATTTGAAGATCATTGAGAGAAAGAGAAAAGCCTTGTAGGTGTTAGGCATATGTTGCAGCCATGAGCATAATGATTCAAGCCAAACCTCCCACATTCGAGAAGCCGTATAAGAACAAGTTTGGAAGGATGCTATGGTCGAAGAATATGAATCATTTATGAATAATGGCATATGGGATGTTGTGTCGAGACTGAAGGGTAAATATGTCGTGACTTCAAAGTGGCTATTCAAGATAAAGCATTGAGTTGATAGTAGGATTGAGAAATACAAGGCAAGATTTGTGGCTCGAGGATTCTCCAAGAAATAGGGAGAACATTATGATGATATATTTGCACCTGTGGCTCAATATACAACCTTTCATTTGATAGTTTCCTTTGTTGCAAGTCAAGGATGGACCCTTCATCAAATGGACGTGAAGACTGCATTCCTACATGGCATGTTACAAGAATAAGTGTATGTTGATAAACCACATGGATTTGAAGTAGAGGATAGAAAGACACATGTTTTCAGGTTGAAGAAGGAATTGTATGGTTGGAAGCAAGCCCTAGAGCATGGTACAATCAGATATATAGTTACTTTGTGAAGTCGGGCTTCACAAAAAAAAAATGATGATCCCAACCTCTACTTCAAGGTAGCTCAATGTATGTCGTTGATTTTGGTTTTATATGTTGACAATCTATTCTTGACAAGTAGTGAGCCCTTGATGATCGAGTGTAAGAGGGAGCTAGCCTCTGAATTTGAGATGGAGGACCTTGGAATCATGCATTACTTTCTAGGCCTTGAGGTGTGGCAAAGACCTGATGAGATTTTCCTTTCACAAGGAAAATATGTTGTGAAGTTGTTAGAAAATTTGGAATGATAGAATGCAAGTCACTACCGACACTGATGGAAATGAACTTCAAGAAGTTATTTGGAGAGGCTGCAAGGCCCGATTTGGTGAATCCATCCAAGTATAGAAAATTGATTGGGGATATGATTTTCCTAGTAAACACGCATATGGACATATGCTACGCAGTGAATACATTGATTCAATTCATGACTGAGCCTCTCCATACACATTGGATCGTTTCCAAACGCATTCTAAGATATATGCATGGGACGATCACACTTGGTCTGAGATATTCTTTTGAAGATGTTTGAATCCATGGATACACCAATGTTGACTGGGAAGGAAATGTTGTTAATGAGAATAGTATGTCTGGAGGTTATTTTAGCCTTGGATCTGTCATGATAACTTGGATGAGTAGGAAGCAAAATTTCGTAGCATTGAGTACCGTCAAGGCAGAATATATTGTTGCTAGCATGGCTAGCCGCGAAGACATTTGGTTGAGGAAGCTCTTTGGAAAGATATTTGAGAAGGTCTTAGACACTACAATGATATATTGCGATAACAAGAGTGGGGCCCATCTGAAAGAGAATCCCGTATTTCATGATAAATATAAGAACATAGAGATCCGATATGACTTCATTCGAGACATGGTGTAGAGAGGATCCATTAGACTCCATCACATATAAAAAATGAGTAGATTGTAAACATTCTCACCAAGGCTTTTCCGAAAGGGAAGTTCTTGGTCTTTAGAGAGTAGATTGGACTGATGGATGTGCCCCCTCTTGATAAAGGACATCATTGATCAAGGACATTGAACCTACTCTTCCCCCTTGTTTGATCTCTCAATGTGTGGAAATGAGATAGAGGGCTCCCAAGTTGAGGGATCTTTGGACAATAGGGTATCACCCAATTTGTTACCCATAGGGTTAGTGATGTTTCTCCCCTATCTTGGTCTTTGCAGAGTAGACCCCAGTTGGCATCATACCCACAAGATGGGCTTGTTGGGATTATCCTTCTCTGTCTGGCCAATGGGTTGAGGAGGCTTGGGGCATGTGATCCTTACCTTTTGGTAAGTCAACTATCTAGCCCAAGCTCATATTATGATGCAAGTGTTCTACCACATTAATCTTGAGGGTCATTGTTGGGAATATCGGTAGGAAATATGATGGGTTGTATGTGCTCCCCTATATCACCTATTTAACTCCCCCATGAGATTTTGGGTTGAGATGTACTCCTTGATGTGATTTTAGATTGAGATATGCTCTAGGACAATGTAAAGGATGGTAAATTTAGCTCCCCGATGATTAGATTCAAGAATGTTTCAGCAAATAGAATTGAACAGAGATGGCACATGATATGATAACAGGGTGGCATGTTGGTCGATGGTCAAATATTGAGAGGTGGCATTTTATTTAGTTGAGAGGGAGTGTTAAATTATGCAACTAGGGTCAAATTCCACTTTGGAAAACTCATTTGATATAGATGATGATTTAATTTAATTCCTCTTTTCGATAGGACTAAAATCGACCTAAAGTTCATCAAAGTTGGACAAGGAAAGTGTACTTATGAAGAAAAGCCCGCATATGCATATTTGGACAGGTCAACCCTAATGGTAAATTGGTCACCTTTAGAAGCCTATAAATATAATTGACCTCAAGTTCATTTAGACATCACCAAGCATCTTCTTCTTCTCTTATTCATTGATTGGTTCACACAGGTATGAAGCTCACATATGTTTATAGGATTTTGGGCTACAGTCGCTGGCGTGTCGTAGGAAATATTCAACCATAGTCACTAGCTTGTAGGCTCAAGGGAGCAACTGGAAGCCTTTAGTCACTCACACAACTCCTCCTCCATGCGATTGGGAAATTTAACTGAAATTTGATCGTTGATTGTAGTTGACCAAAGACAGGAAAAATTCTCTCTAATATATTTTGATGCTAGAAACATATTTATGAATGTTATTGGGTTTTTTCACTAGATGATATTATATTGGGCTCATTGTACTCTCTACTGAACATTTTATGACAATCTAATAAAAGAAGAATCTCAAAGGGTTTCCTCCTAGTGGGGTTTTTCCTTGGTCTTTAGACAAGTAAGGCCACTTGCTTGAAATTCGTAGATCTCAATTCCGATGGTTGGTTTGTCTGCTACGATCTCCATAATATTTAGGGCCTTTTCCTCCTCTCAAATTGGAGGGAAAGCACCCTTTTATAGGAAAACCCACAGTTTTTCTGTCGCACATTGTGACCAAACTGTAACTTAGTTTGATGAACCATCAACACCATTGGAAATCTCTCATCAAGTATTATAATGGGTCTTTCTCAATTTTTGATGATTTGACACTTCACCCAGAATCCATTTTTCCAAGAAGGGTCACTTTGTCACCTCTTAAAATCGAATTTCTTCATATGCGATGCTTGTACCTTAGGGACCACCTTCCCTTAATACTTATAATCTCATATGTTGATTTTTGTCATGAGTAACCATCATTTACTCATGCTTTCATGGTCCCCACCGGGCCTATTCTGTGTGGCAGCATCATCGAGTCACCCTTGTTCAGAGCATCCGCGATGAGTCACCTTTGCATCCATGGAGTTTGTTTCATGTCCCATTATATCATGTCACAGTATTCCATCCATATTTTCATGTTGTTCATCCTATGTTGCTCATTTTGACCTCTAGTCATAATGTCCCCATCCCCTCTGGAGTTGAGTCATTCACTGCCAAGTCAACCATCCACTTTATGCTATGACAAGGGAAGTCGTCTATTTGTCCCTCAGTACCCCTTTCCCCATTATCCCTAGTGTTAGTCCATTAGTCACATTATTATTTCCCCTCATGCCTTAGTTGAGGAACCTCATTGCCTCACCTATCACGAACCCTATTCTGTTGACATCGGCTCATTTATTCTAGAAGAATGACCTAGAGGGCGGTGTATCTTGGTTCTAGCTTCCATTCTTGTTCAGTGCCTCACATCAAGCAAAGGGACTCATCATTTCCCTTTGACTTGGTTGTTTCATGTTCATGATCCATACACTTGATGTTATAGTGATGCAACAAATTGTACTAATGATTCCCGAGTGTGTGTGAGATGTTTCAGACCACATGAGAGGGTGGTCCTTCAAGTAGCCCCCCACATGCCCGGATGCATTCCTATTATGCTACAACCTCAGATGAAGTTCCACATATTTGATGGGTTCGGTTCCTACCAATCGAAGTGTTCATAGCATGCATGTCTCCTTCAAATGGTCCATTTAATTTTGCAGAGCCCTTCCTTATTCAGTAGGGCCTCTTCGGTTGTTCTACCCTCCCTCCCACCCATTTTTTGAGGGAAGGGGCATTATATCTCATGTGCTCATATGATATTGTATTAAGTCTTAGCTCATATTTTTCTAGGTGCATTATGTATATGGGACACATTGTATTATTTTCTGGCTCAGTTATGCCAGCGTGTCATGTACCATTCAACATGTACTTCATTACTAAGTTTTATGTTTCTGGGCACACCATTATTTTTGTACTAAGTTATCTCGGCGGGTATGGGTATACCTCCCTCGCCTCATTGAGGTCCGGTACCACAACATAAAAGGAGACTTACATTAGTCTCACCCCCCTGTCCCTATCCTTTTTCGCTTCAGCTCTATTGGTCTCTCTCTCTCTTTGACTCCACTGTGTTATCTAGTGATTGTGTCTTTACAACGTACTTCAATCATATGTTTTTCTCCTAATGCTCGTATATTGGGGGGCAATCTCTTATCACCAAAAACTTGATCATCTAGCCTAATTTACTAAGATGGATCGAAGTACACCATGTAAAGCCAATTTTACCATAGTAAAATTGCTTTCACTGTGAGAAATTACTTAATAAACCACCTTTGTTAAGTAATTTATAGTTAAACCCATGAAGGATAATTAATTAAACCATTGTCCAATTATTAGTTCTTGTCATATTTGACCCAATTATGAAAAATCAACAGATAAATTATTAATCATCTTTTTTTTTTCTCTAGGAATAATTAATTAATCACTAATTAATTATTATTCCTTGTCAAATTTGACTATATCCCTAAGGAATAATTAAATAAATAATTATTCGTTTATTATTCCTTAACCAATTCCTTGAGATGATAACTAAATCATTTATTTATTTATTATTTCTAAATAAAAGTTTAAATAATTTTTCCCTCCTAACCAAATATAATAAAATATTCCAAGTGGTTATTCCAAGAATGGGGTTAATACTATTTTATTATTGCTCATTGTTCGAGGATAACTCAATATTTTGTTATAAATAGAAGGGTTTTCCATTCATTATTCACTGTTGATTATTTTCATTGTTACACTCACTATTGTAACTCTAATTATTTTCATTGTCGCACACCATTATTTGTTGGGTTTACACATTATAGAGGAGAGACACTCTACACAAGCCGAAGATTGAGGATAGCCAAGAACCCATCCCATAGAGGGGGACCAGTAAAATTTATTTGTTCCCTTCACAGGTGTTATAATAAAATCTATTCTTTGAATATTTGGTTTCCATTGGATGATTGGAGTTATTACTCTTTCTTTTTACTGTTTAACTATGATTGTGGCATAGATTAGGCTTTTGGCAGGTTTTGTTTCTATCCGTTGCTGTGGATCTATAATGTTTAGCAACCATTTATATTGTTGAGACTGTTTGTCATCCACAGTATTAAGTGGGTTCTTTTCGTACAACGTTGAGAATAAAACACTACAACAAAATTGGTGACTCCACTGGTTTTATACTTCAAATCTAGAAACTTGGGTGACCTTCAGTTTTCGGCTTAGGGTTTCTTATTTTTTTAGTCTCTTAATTGTTGTTTTCTAGCTTTTAACCCCTAGATCTATTAAATTTATAACTTCCGCAAGTTTTCTGGTCTTTTCTGCAAGCCACAGGAACCAACCACAACAGAGACGACAATTTTTTCTGAGATTTGTTGACTGAGAATCAAGAAGCATAAATCACACTTTTTAGCCCAAAAAGTGTCATCTAGAGTCAAGAGTGCGCCTTTTAGGCCAAAAAGTGCAACCCCCCTGAAAACAGGTTAGTACCTGCGATTTTAGGGTTTCTAGATTTTTATCATATCTATTTCTAGGTTTTGCTGAGAGCTGTCTGCTGGGTTGTTTGACCTCTGTCTCATCCCACTTAGGACTTGATATACTCTTATTTAGTCTTCGAAGTGGAATTTAACCCCTAGGGCTTCTAGTACGCTTCTGCCTTTATAGGAGGAGTTTAGCTGAGTGAGTAGTCTGAGTTTCTGCAGAACTTTCAACCATATTTTCCAGATATGTACCCTTCTATTTTAGATATATAAAGATATGTTATCGCCATCCATAGTTTCATATTAAACCTTGTTTGGTCATTGGCCTTAGGGTCCCATCGGTTTCCCTAGGTGTTTCACCCATCTCCTTATCCTTTTGCAGCGATCTTACTCTCTGGTTTTTTGCTGTTGTTGCACCACTTTCCAGCAGCCTAGTGTCATTTGATCCCATCCACACCGACGCTTAGATCTCTTGACCTTTTTAGTGTGTTTTCAGTCAATTTCACCACCCACTAGCACAATTTTTGCAAATCCAGTTTGGGTGGGGTTTATTTAATTGTTTTGTTGTTCATTTTCTATTGTTAATTTCAGTTTATTTTCAGCAAGATCTTTCCTTTTTTATAAACATTGTCTGGGCTTAATCAATAAATACACTTGCACACACAAGCACACCTTAAGTGAAGGGCGCTTTTTTTACACTGCCAAGCCAAGACTCAACATAATAAATTTATCTCTCCTCATCGAGACAAAGGCATATTGTTGATCTCCCTTCATTATTTTAATGTCACGTGTGGCATTCCACCATTACGCCCCCAAGGCATTTGTCACAGATACTATTAGGCCTTCACCCCTAGTTTCCGCTTGGGCATATTACTCCTGCTCGTCGGGTTTGAGTTCATAGCACTCCGAGTCTCCATACCGACTCTTCTCCTTGTTCATTCGATTCCTCATCTGATTCTGAGCCACCTTCACCACATATCATCAACATGTCTGGACCCATAGCTAGTGCAAGAACCCAACCCGGTGTTGGCTTTGATTCTATCTCGGTAGTCACATCAAGCGGAATAGTCTCAGGAACCATTCTGGTAGCCCTCATGCTCCCTTTTATGGCTGGGTTAAGTCTACCAGATTTTATCCAATTGATAAACAATCCCATACACCATGATGCTGGTTGGCATGCTATGCCGACTAAGCTTCCCTCAAACATTCCAAAGTTTGAGGGTAATGCTGGAGAGGATCCGACCAACCATGTCCTCTCCTTCCACATGTGGTGTTCATCCAACTCCATTACCGATGACTCCATTCGTCTTCAGCTCTTCCAATGCACGCTCACTGGAGATGCTGTAAAATGCTATGTAGACTAGCTCGCCACATCTCATTCCATTTTCGTGATGCTTGCTAAAGAGTTCCTCTCATATTTCCAGTTACCTCTCTGGTATGACACTGGTACGGAGCTATTGACCTCATTTTGTCAGTCCTCTACCACTCGCCTTTTTGACCATGTTCAAGAGTGGCATAGAAGGAGGAGCACATGTCATGCCCCACCCTTCGAAGATCGTGTCTATCTAGATTGATTTCTTAGGAGCCTTTTAGCACCCATTGGAAAAGATGTTGTGTCCCATTTTCCCCAGACTGAGGGAGAAGATCTCCAAACCGCTCTAAGATATGAGCTGATTTATGCGCAATCCAGTTATGTCTATATCGTCATTCCAGACCTTCCCCATCCTGGAAGTGCCAATGCACTAGGGGCATCTCACGCCGTTGATGGTATCATTAGAACCCTTTCACACCCCTTGCCATATACTCAGCAAAGTTGTGGCTATCCGTAGGGGGGCACCAATTCCTCTAACACTTATTCCCCTCCTTCTAGCAACATGCTTTTAGGGCCCCAACCTATCTGCCAAACTGTTGCTCCTCCTTATGTATAGTCGAGCGCTCCATCCCCTCAAGCATTAGCACTGCAACTTCCCATGCATCCTTAGCCCCAATAGCCACTGCCCCCTCAGGGTTAAGTGTTTGTGCAGAAAAGTGTGACTAATCCCCAAAATTTGAAGAAAAATAATAAGGGGCAGGGTAACAAGGGTAACCAGGGTAATCAAGGTAATCAACCTAGTGAACCCGAAGGGAACCAACCTAACACCAACAACCAACAATAAGGTAGCTAGCCCAAGAAGAAAAAGGCTATTCTTACAAAAAATCCTTGTGCATGTTGTGGTGTATGTGGCTATTATACACATGAGTCTCCTCTCTTACCCAAGATGCGCCAAATGTGGGAAGCTCGAGGAGCTTCTAGAGGTCAATAATCGCCTCAGAATCCTGCGCCATCTCAGTCGACAGTGCTTACAAATCCTTTCCCTCAACAAGGATTTGTTGTTGCTCAACCTCGGCCAGGTCAAGCAGCCCATCCCCCCCAACCTTCTGGTCCTAGTGACTACCATATCCTTATGATGAATTCTGATGAGGTTAATCTGTCTGATATCAACCTGCAAACTCGGTCGTGTCAATATGACAAGCCATCAACTTCATCCGCCACTGAGTCCAAACCAAAGCATCTTTTGAGCCTCTTATGACACCAAATGGTCTGTTACATATCCCTCAACCTAAAGTTGACGCCATTCCCAAGATCCCAAAGGGACCATTACGCCATAATGAGGCTTCTAATTGAGCTGTCCATACATACAGTATAGTAGACGACTTGGCGCAATCACCTACCGCCATGTCGATGCTGGAAGTACTCTAGTCATGCCCATCTCAAAATAAATCTCTACTAATTGCTTTGGGCATAGTAAGTCCTTCTGATGATCGTTTGATTGTCTTCCCAGTTGATACATCAGGACATCCCCCATTGCCTTCATCTGTTGCTTTCCAAATACCAGTTTGAGTCCGTAATGCCATCATCTCTCGATGCATTATTGATGAAGGTCCATCCACCTGTGTGATGTCCGCTGCCACTTGGAAACAACTCAATTCACTTGAGTTGTCCCCATCCACCATCACTTTGTGTGCTTTGGATGGACACTCCTCCCAGCCTCTTGGCATGTACCACAATTGTCCAGTGACCCTTGCAGGAAAGACTATCCATGTCGACATTGAGCTTATTGATGCCCCTTTGGATTACAACATTATGTTAGGTTGTAGTTACACATACTCCATGTCAGCCATCGCATTTGTGGTGTTCCGCAAGATGTGCTTCCCCCATGAAGGGAAGATCATCATCATCGATCAGTTGACATACTACGAGCCGGCATCCGTGACCTCCCCCAAGCCCATTATCTCGTCGGTGTTAGATAAACAGTCTTCAACTCCTCTCAACGATGTTTCACCCAGAGTCTATAAAGATTCCTCATTTTTGTGTGCTTTCCCTGGTCCTCCCCCTCTCATCTTAGAGCCTAACTCTATGAGTGTTTGCATGTTACAAGCATCATGGGATGCTCTTACGTAGTCCAGTACATCTGATCAACAACCAGCTCCTCAGCACCCCATTGTTGCCATCCTAGCTGAGCCCTCTGGATCCACCCCCCCAGGACCTCCTCCATTTGTGGGTGCCTCTACTATGTTTCCACCAGGAACTATTCCTCTAGGTCTCAACCATCCAGGAGCTATTCTGCTGGGACATTACCCTACAGGCCAGATACCTTTCTTATTTCCCCCTTCGGGAGTATTTTTTGTCCCTATCATGGCTTTGCTGGTCCTTCCTAACATGACTTTGGGGATCCCATTATGGTACATCGATCCCCCTACAAGCATTTTGCCTAGTCAGTTAATACCTTATCATGATTTGACCTGGTTCAACCAGTCCCTACGGCCCCTACCGCTGCTTCAGTTCCATCACAACCTCAATAGGAACCCACTCCTATTGCGAAAGCATTTGGATAGGGGGGCAAAGCTAAGAGGAAAGAACCTAAGGACAAGGCTCCCCAAGCTCCTCTAGCCCCCAAGGCCCCAAAGTCGTCACCTCTGTGCGCTTTGTGTAAAGTTGTTGGGCACACCACCAATAATTGTCCCGAGCTTCCTCATCTCAAACCTTTGGTTCATGAAACGTTCCCTAAGTCAAATATCCCTAAAGTCCATGTTAACTTACTGGGTCCACCCAAGAAACTTAGAACGTTACGCACAAATCACCCTTGTGCCTTGTGTGATCATCATGGTCACTATTCCCATTGTTGCCCTCATATCGATGAATTTCACGATTGCCTTGAGGTGCTTTGTGAATATGAGGCCACTCGTAGTGGATCATCTACTCCTCTACCTGTGGACTTTGGTAGCATTGGTAAAACAAAACAGGGGGACTCTGGTCCCACCATCATGATCTCTCCCCCCATTGTCGAGATGACGAACACCACGAGCCATATCCTTTACCTGTCTTCATCCTTGAGTTCCTCGCAAGAAAACCTTTGTGAGGTTTTTGTGTGCGCTTCTATCGAACCTCTTTCGACAGAATCCCAGGGCTCAACATCCGTAGATCCTCCATCTACTAGCTCGTCATTTACCATTCTAGATGATCCGTATGTGAACCTTCTCTCTCAGGTTGATGCACTAGGTACCGCCGCATCATCATGTAGTCATTCTTCCTCCCCTCCTCCCATCTTCCATTTTGATGGGGAAATCATGGAAGCTATGTCTACCCCTGATTACCCTTGCACTTAGGCAAGGGGGCATATCTTTTGGAGGATTTTAAAGGCCTTCTTCTTCCTAATTCTCCCAATGCACTCTACCTCAAGAAATTATGCTCATAGCATATCCCTTTGACTTGTGTGTCTTTATTTATGTCATGAAGTTAGGTAGGCTACATCATCTCCTTTGTTGTCTTTTCACCTTTCATATGGATCCACCATCCACATCGTATATCGGTCATGCTAATGGTGTGAGTTGATTCTCCAGGAATCTAGCCTCGGTAGCCTGGGCCATTTTTACCTCCTTGAATATGTTAGTCCTTTCGAACGGAGTGTGCATTGGATCTACCACCAATAACCAGGCTAAATATGATGTAGTGACAGGTTTGTTAGTCAATGCCCTCTCTCATCGCATCCTTCATATTCATGTTCGTTTAGATTCCTTGCTACTTGTCATACAATTGAATGGTGTGTACCATGTGCATAGCCAAGTCCTATTTAGAAAATATCTACGAGTTAAGTTGTTGGTATGTGAATTTGAAACCATCACTTTCAGTCATGTTCCTAGAGCTCAAAATAACTATGTAGATACCATTGCAAATAACATTCTAGATTGGAATTTATCACATGTATACCACAGAAGACAACCATAAACACAACACATGGCGAACCATCACCGTCATATAAAAATGCATAATCATATTATGTATCAAATAAAACATATAAGTGTTTGGAGTCCACCACTCTAAATACATCCGGTACACCCATAACATACTCGGGGGAACATAGCCCCCTACATCTCCTTATCATCCTTTGTAGGATCTCCTACCAAGTTGGGTTGAGATGCTTGAATCCATTTTTTGAGCACTTGAAACACAATGGCACTCCACAAACTCATCTTGCTAGGCGACATCATTCCCACCTTTGCATAGCAGATCAGTCCCCTACATCACATATGTTTGGAGGAAGTATCCCATGCTTGGGGGAATGATGGCTTTTCCTCTGGCCATCTTCTCAATTGATTAACATAAGTCTCATCCTAGATCCCACTGGATCTAGGTATTGTCGATTATCCTCCCATTCCTTGGATAGTTTGTCCTACTGGCCTCTCCGGGGAGCTATATTCACATCGCATATTGTAGATGTTTGATACCATATCTTCAAATATTCTACTCTATGTCCACATATTCCCCATGTTGGAATTAGTGAGTGAGAATAATTCTAGACCTCCTCCAGTAGTTCATTCTCATTTTCCTCTCCCCTTAATTCTTCACGAAGAACCATCGTCCCAAGAAGCATTAAGGCCATATTTAGACAAGTAAGGCCACTTGCCTAAAATTCGTAGATCCCGATTCCGATGGTTGGTTTGTCTGCTAAGATCTCCATAAGATTTAGGTCTTTCTCATCCTCTCAAAATGGAGGGATGATCTGTTTTTGTATGATTTTTATTTTTTTGCTAATAACAATGATAGATTTATAAACATGTGTTTGCTTCTTGCTTTTTGTGTTGAGGTTTCTTTAGTAGTTGGTGCTTACAAACAGGGAAATTTCCTTTAGTTAAACAAGACATTCCTAAGGAAAATAGATTCAAAAATGAATAATGAACAACAAACATGTACAGTGCAGAAAACCATCAAAGAGACACTTTAACACAGTGTTTTGATGAAGGAGTTCACCCCTCGTGGGCTACATCTCCTTGGTCCAGCTTCTATGGCTTGGGCCTCTGTATGAGCTCAATGTGGAAAAAATGATGTTTAAAAAGATCTATGGATCTCGATACCTACACCAATGTGTTCAGAAGGTCCAAATTAGCCAAGACCACTTCTTTCTGATCTCAATTTGGTCGAAAATTGTGTAAGTTATGGCTCAAACAATTTTTCCTAGAAAACCTCCGCTAAATCTGTAGAGACTCCAGTTAAGTCCGCCAAGTTTGGTGGCAGTTCTGGCCTTGGTGGCTTCACCATAAATTCTGCCAACTTAATAAATGGTTTAATTAAATTCTAATCATGATTACGCGCTAATCGTGCTTAGTGTTGGCACTGGCCCTTGGATGCGTACTTAACGTCGCATGGGGTGGGGGTTGGATCCCACCACTATTGCCATTGGCAGATCATTATGAATTAAATACATTCTTGGAGGCATTGTTTACACAAATACATGTTTGGTCCATTGGTAAAGCATGTACTTTTGGTGGCAGAGGTCACGGGTTCAAAACCCACCTTCGCCCAACTTGTATGTTTTTTGACATTTAAATTAAATATATGCAACATATATAGTTTGAACTTTGGTTAATTCGAATTTAAATTAATTTAATATGTAAAATATATATAATATTATAATATACTATATAGTTAAAAACTATATAATATAAAATAAAAATTTATATATATATAAAACTAAAAAAAATTCAAATTCAACCTTGGAGCCAATTAGGCAATTTCCCTTTCACACAACCACATTGGCGAATCCAGAGGTGACACTTGTCATAGCTCCATTGGGTGAAAACTGAAGAAGATTCCCCTTACTGACTGGTGTTGACTGGACTATCATGTCATCATTCTGTCCCATTTTGCAATTTTTTTAGCTGTTTAGGAAAACAAACAGCAGGCCTTTTCTCCTTCATACAGACTCTGTTTTCGATGAAACAAATTGCGTTGCAGTCAACTTGACGAGACGGATGTAACCATATAATTTTCAAGCCAATATGAGAACTTTTTTTTTGAACTAAATACTGAGCACCTGATCAAGGGAAAACACCCTTTTATAGGAAAACCCACATTTTTTCTATCGCACATTGCGACCAGAACATAGCTTAGTTTGACGAACCTTTAGCACCATTGGACAGCTCTCATCAAGTATTATAATGGGTCTTTCTCAATTTTTGATGATTTGACACTTCACCCAGAAGTCATTTTTCCAAGAAGGGTCACTTCATGGCCTCTTAAAATCGAATTTCTTTATATGCGATGCTTGTACGTTAGGGACCACCTTCCCTTAATGCTTATCATCTAACATGTCAATTTTCATCATGAGTAACCACCTTTTAGTCATGCTTTCATGGTCCCCACCGGGCCTAATCTGTGTGGCAGCGTCATCGAGTCACCCTTGTTCAAAACATCCACGATGAGGCACCTTTACATCCATGGAGTTTGTTTCACGTCCCATTATATCACGTCATAGTATTTCATCCATACTTGGATACCGTTCATCTTGTGTTGCCCATTTTGGCCTCTAGTCATAATTTCCCCATCCCCTCTGGAGTTGAGTCAATCGCTACCAGGTCAACCATCCACTTTATGCTATGATAAGGGAAGTCGTTTGTTTGTCCCTCAGTAGCACTTTCCCCATTATCCATGGTGTCATTCCATCAACCAAATTACTATTTCCCCTCATGCCTTAGTTGAGGATCCTCATTGCCTCACCTATTACAGGCCCTATTATGTCGACATCAACTCATTTATTCCAGAAGAACGGCCTAGAGGGCTGTGTATCTTGGTTCGAGCTTCCATTCTTGTTTGGCACCTCGAATCAAGCAAAGAGACTCATCATTTCCCTTTGACTTGGTTGTTTCATGTTCGTGATCCATACACTTGATGGTCCAGTGATGCAGCAGATTATACTAGTGATTCCTGGGTGTGTGTGAGATGTTTCAGACCTCATGAGGGGGTGGCCCTTCAGGTAGTCCCCCACATGCCTAGATGCATTCCTATTATGCTACAACCTCAGATGAAGTTCCACATATTTGATGGATTTGGTTCTGACCGATCAAAGTTTTCATAGCATGCATGTCTCCTTCAGATGGTCCATTCAGTTTTGCAGAGCCCTTCCCTATTCAGTAGGGCCTCTTCGGTTGTTCTATCCTCCCTCCGATCCATTTTTTGAGGGAAGGGGCATTATATCTCATGTACTCATATGATATTTTATTCAGTCCTAGCCCATATTTTTCTAGGTGCATTATGTATATGGGACACATTGTATTATTTTCTGGCTCAGTTATGCCAGCGTGTCATGTACCATTCAACATGTACTTCATTGCTAAGTTTTATGTTTCTAGACACACCATTATTTTTGTACTAAGTTATCTCGGCGGGTATGGGTATGCCTCCCCCGCCTCACTAAGGTTCGGTACCACAACATAAAAGGAGACTTGCATTAGTCTCGCCCCCTCTATCCCTATCCTCTTTTGCTTCAGCTCTCTCTCTCTCTCTCTCTCTCTCTCTCTCTCTCTCTCTCTCTCTCTCTGTGACTCCACTGTGTTGTCTAGTGATTGTGTCTTTACAACGTACTTTGGTCATACATTTTTCTCCTAATGCTCGTACATTGAGGGGAATCTGTTATCACCAAAAGATTGATCATCTAGGCTAATTTACTAAGATGGATCGAAGTACACCATGTAAAGCCAATTTTACCATAGTAAAATTGCTTTCACTGTGAGAAATTACTTAATAAACCACCTTCGTTAAGTAATTTATAGTCAAACCCATGAAGAATAATTAAATAAATCACTATTTATTTGATTTTCTTCTAGGAATAATTAATTAAACCATTGTTCAATTATTATTCCTTGTCATATTTGACCCAATTATGAAAAATCAACAGATAAATTATTAATTATCTTATTTTTCTCTAGGAATAATTAATTAATTATTATTCCTTGTCAAATTTGACTGTATCCCTTAGGAATAATTAAATAAATCATTATTTGTTTATTATTCCTTAACCAATTCCTTAAGATGATAAATAAATCATTTATTTATTTATTATTTCTGAATAAACGTTTAAATACTTTTTCACTCCTAACCAAATATAATAAAATATTCCAAGTGGTTATTCCAAGAATGGGGTTAACAATATTTTATTATTGCTCATTATTCGAGGATAAGTCAATATTTTGTTATAAATAGAAGGGTTTTCCATTCATTATTCACTTTTGATTATTTTCATTGTTACACTCGCTGCTATAACTCTAATCATTTTCATTGTCGCACACCATTATTTGTTGGGTTTATGCATTATAGAGGAGAGAGACTCTACACAAGCTGAAGACGTTTGAGGATAGCCAAGAACCCATCCCATAGAGGGGGACTGGTAATATTTATTTGTTCCCTTCATAGGTGTTATAATAAAATTTATTATTTGAATATGTGGTTTCCATTAGATGATTGGAGTTATTACTATTTCTTTTTGCTATTCAACTATGATTGTGGCATAGATTAGTACTTTGGTAGGTTTTGTTTCTATCAGTTGTAGCAGATCTACAATGTTTAGCAGCCATTTATATTGTTGAGATTGTTTGTCATCCACAGTCTTAAGTGGGTTCTTTTCATACATATTTGAGAAGAAAACACTACAACAAACATCAAGTTAGTACATCACAATTATCATCACATCCATTAATAATAAAAATAAAATAACTTGATCCTACACCTAAGGTCCTAAAGGAATAATGTATGTGCTATAAGGATATATCAAGGTTAAAGTAACATCAAAGTGATCCAACCAGAGTGGGCCACTATAGGAAGAAGGTAGTAGAATTATTGTCATTTGTCCTTGAGGATGGTCTTTGTTGTTGGAAATACTTGGAGGGCTAAATCAGTATTTCAAGAATTATTAAAACTTTATACATTCATTTAAATTCACCATTCAATTATATATTCATAATCAAGAAACACATAAGCAAGCCATAAACAATATACACAAGAATACTGTGATTTTAGGTGGAAACCCATAAAGGGAGAAAACCACCATTCTTCTTATCTTCTTTGTCTTCAATCTTTGCTTGCATAAATTCACTAGCATTGACTAGTAGGAAGAACCCACTCCCTTTACAATGTTTTGCTATAACCCACCAGTAGAAAGAATCCACTCCCTTGTATTGTTTCGTTGGCAACCACCAGTAGGAAGCACCCACTCCCTTGAACTGTTTCATTGGCACCCACTGTTGGATGTGGAGCTTGGTTATCTTCCTAATTCAGAGGTCTTTTTTTAGCCTTGTTTGGATCCCAATCCCTGACAGGGGATGTGGGGGGGGGCTTTCCTCGCCACTAATGCTACCTGGTGGGTTCTGGGGGGGGGTGGCTGCATGTTTGGAGCCCCCCCTAGCGAGGGTTTAGGGGCAACGCCCCCGAAGCTAAAAATAGACGAAAATTTTCCTTGTAAAATATTGCAATTTCATATTACATCCAGGTTGTTCATTGGGTTAGTGATATGACGACAAAAGTTATGTTTAATTTAGGGTTTTCCTCCCTAGAAGGTAACCCCTTGATTTATATGAGGGAATTGTATTGTGAATGTGTATAATTATTTTGAGAAAAAAAGTGGGAGGACACTGTGTGAGAGCAAAGAGAAAATTAAAGTGGATATGTTGTAGGTTGTATCTTTTCATTTTGTTGGATAATATAAAAGGAAGGACTGGCTGTTTCTCTGTGGACGTAGACCAAATTTGGTGAACCATGTATATTTGTGTCTCTCTTGTTCTATGCAATTATGTATTTGTGTTTTCGCAATATTTCATTGCTCCATTAATTAATTTCTAACAACTAGTATCAGATCCAAGTTTATTTGGTTGATAAACTCATAGGAGAGAAGGGTTCCTGGTTCGAGTGGGAGCAATGACATAAGATGGTAGGTTTAGGGTTCATAAATTTAATAGCTAAAACTACCATCCATGAAAGATGAAGGTGGAATATTATATTTATAAAAAATATATGTACCTATCATTGAGCGGAAAGACAAAGAAGTCGATGAGTATGTTAGATGAAGAATGGGAGATTCTTGACAGAAAAGAATTAGGAACAATACGGTTGTGCCTAGCGACGTCGATAGCCTTCAATATTTTGAAGGAAACAATGACGAAAGGTCTAATGAGGGCCTTGGAAAAACTTTATGAAAAACCCTTAGCATTGAATAAGATATTTCTTATGAAGTGTTTGCTTAATATGAAGATGTCATAAGGTGGGTCTGTTGCTAATCAATTAAATGAATTTGATACAGTTACTAGTCCGTTAAGTATGTAGGGGTAAATTTTGATGATGAATTTAGGGCTCTATTGTTTCTGTGATCATTACCAAAATGTTGAAATGGTTTAGTTATGGCCATTAGTAACTCTGTCTCTGGATTTAGTTCTTTAAATTTTGATGTTGTTGTTGATGCCATCGTTAGCGAGGAAATGCGACGAAAAAACTCCAGTGAGACATCAGGAAATGCTTTGAATGCAAAGTCTAGGGGGAGAAAAATGGAAAGAGTAAGGATCCCAAGAAATCGCAGTAAGTCAAGAAAAGACAGATCCAAATCTAGATCAGGGATAGTGTGTTGGAAATGTGTGAAGAAAGCACACCTAAAGAAAGACTACAAATATCAGAAGGGAAAAGAAGGAGATGGACAACAAGAGAACTATCATGAAGCGAATGTGATAGGTGATATGTTGCAATATGCTTCGATTATTTCATTAGAGAATATTATTGATGCTTGGGTGGTAGATTCAGGGGCCTCATTCCATGCGACATCTGATAGGAAAAAATTTCATGACTATGTTCAAGAAGATTTTGGACACGTTCGTTTGGGTGATGATAAACCCTGTAAAATCGTTGGAATGGGTAAGGTTTTTATAAATAAACTTAATTGAAACCAATGGCTATTGAAGGAGGTAAGGCATGTTCAAAATCTGAAGAAAGATATAATTTCAACAAGGAAGTTGGGAGGTGAAGGATGTGTAACTTTTTTTTACAGACAAAACCTAGAAGGTCATTAAAGGACCCCTGGTAATAACAAAAGGAGAAAATGTTGGTACATTGTATTTATGAAAAATTATTTCTAATTTTGTTAATGCTTTAACCTCCACATGAGTAGATAGAAAACTATTCCATTATAGGCTCGGGCACATGAGTGAGAAGGTGATGTTGATTCTTCACTCTAGAAATTTGTTGCCTAGTCTGAAGCATGTTGATTTGGATTTCTATGAAAATTGGGTTTATGGAAAACAGAAGAGAGTCATATTTATTATAAATGGGGAGGAAAAGATGATCAAAAAATTAGATCTTGTGCATACATATGTATGGGGACCTACTCAGGTATCATCTCTCGGTGGATCTTGTTATTATGTTACTTTTATTGATGATGCAACTAGGAAAACCTGTATTTATTGTATTCGAATAAATATGATGTATTTGATACTTTCAAGAAATTGAAAGATTTGGTTGAGAATGAGATTGGAAAGAAGTTGAAGTGTCTCATATCAGACAATGGAGGTGAATATTGCAACACAGAGTTTGATAAGTACTGTTCATAGCATGGACTTCACAGAGAGAAGAAAATTCCAAGAACACCATAGGAAAATGGTGTGTTAGAAAGGATGAACAAGACAATCATGGAGTGTGCAAGATGCATGAGGTTGCATGTTGTATTGCCCTTATAATTTTTGATAGATTCTATAGATACTGATGTTTATCTAATAAATAAAGGGCCTTCAAGTTTCTTAGATGGTGTTATTCTAGAGGAGGCATGGACATGAAAAAAGGTAAACTACTAATTTTTAAACACTTTCATTTGTGAATCCTTTGTCCATGTCAATAAAGAAAATAAAACAAAGATTAAGGAAAAATAAAAGAAATGTACCTTTATTAAATAGGATGTAAATGATTTTGGTTATTGCTTATATTATTATGAAAATCACAAAATCATTAGGAGCATAGATGTCATATTCAATGAAGAGGTCTTGTATAAGGATTAGATGTAGGGAAAGAAACAGGAAAAGGAAAGCAAAAAATACACAATGCTTGATTAGATCACAGAAAAAGTGAAGGTGCCTGAAAATCAGAATGATCAGTAGCCACAACAACAACAACAACCATAATAGTAAGATACACCTCAAACACATGAAACTGGTGTTAGAAGATCTACCAAGATATTTAGACCCCCTGAAATATACTCTCCTTCATTATATTGTTTATTGTTAATTGATTCTGGTGAATCAAAAATATATGAAAAATCAATGCAATTAGAAACCAGGAAGAAGTGGGAGAAATCCATGGAAGAAGAGATGGACTCCTTGATGTAGAACGAGACTTGGGACTTAATCAAGTTTCTTGTTGGTAAAACAAAATTGCAGAGTAAATGGGTTTACATGTTGAAGGAAGAAGATGAAGGTAAACAGAGGTATAAGGTTAGACTTGTGGTGAAGTGATTTGCAGAAAAGAAAGGTATATACTTTGATCAAATTTTTTCCCCTATTGTTAAAATGACTTCAATCAGAACTATTTTAAGTCTAGTGGTAGTAAAATATTTTCATCTTGATTAGTTAGATGTAAATACAACCTTTCTCCATGGGGATTTGGAGGAAGAAATATATATGAATCGGCCACAAGGGTATGAGGTCAAAGGGAAGGAGAAATTTGTGTGCAAATTGAAGAAGATCTTGTATGGCTTAAAACAGTATCCAAGGCAGTGGTATCTAAAATTTGACATGTTTATGTCTGAACAAGGTTATACTAGATGTCACTTTGACCATTGTGTTTATTTTAAAAGGAAAAATGATGGCAGCTATATTATATTGCTATTGTATGTAGATGACATGCTTGTTGTAGGGTCTAACATGCAAGAAATAAATGTACTCAAAGGAAAATTAGCAAATTCATTTGCAATGAAGGATTTGGGTGTTACAAAACAAATCCTTGGTATGAGAATAACTAGAAATAGGAAAAATTTCAAATTAACATTGTCTCATAGTGATTACATAAAAAAGGTGTTAGAAAGATTTAATATGTAGAATGCAAAACCAATTAGTACACCTTTGGCTAGCCATTTCAAATTAAGGAGATGTGTCCCAAGACACAAGAAGAGATGGATTATATGTGTAAAGTTCCATACACATAGGCTATTGGAAGCTTAATGTATGTAATGGTCTGCACAAGACCTGATATTGCACATGAAATGGGAGTTGTAAGCAGGTATATGAATAATCCAGGAAAAGAGCATTGGATGGCAGTGAAGTGGATTCTCAGGTATTTGAGAGGTACCACAAATCAAGCATTATGTTTTGGAGGCTCAAACATTACTCTGCAAGGAAATATTGATGCAAATATGGAAGGTGATAGAGATAACTAGAGGAGCACCAAAGGGTATGTGTTTACTCTAGGTGGAACAACTATCAGTTTGGTTTCAAAATTGTAAAACATTGTTGCACTTTCAACAAACGAAGCAAAGTATGTTACTAATACAAAGGCTAGTAAAGAAATGATTTGGTTACAAAGGTTTATGGATGAGTTGGGAAAGAAGTAGGAGATGAGAAGGTTATATAGTGACAGTCAAAGTGCCATTCATCTTATAAATAATTTAGCCTTTCATTCTAACACTAAATATATAGAGCTCAGGTATCATTTCATACTGCCAGTTTTGGATGATGGACAACTGAAGCTGGAAAAGATACACACTAGCCAGAATCTTGCAGATACGTTGACAAAGGTTGTAACTAGGGAGAAATTGAGTTGCTGCTCAGTTTCAATTAGCCTTAAATAATGATGATCAAGATGAGAAAAAACTAAGTCCAAAGTGGAAACATTATTGAGTAAGTGAAGCAGTGATGGAGTTGATACAATTAGTCTCCAAGTGGGAGATTGCCAGATTTGGAGCCTAATTATCTTCCGGATTTAGAGGTCTTGTTTCAGTTGTGTTTCAATCCCAATACCCAACGGGGGGTGTGGGTGGATCTCCCCTCCCCCCCACACTATTTTTACCTGGGGGTCCAAGGGGGGTGGTAGATGAAAAAATTCCTTGTAAAATATTGTAATATTGTAGTCAATCTAGGTTGTTCGTTAGGAAGATGATCTGATAGTAGAAGCTATGTTTAATTTATGGTTTTTTCCCTAGAAGGTAACTTGTCTTTTTATATTAGGAAATTGTATTACGAATGTGTATAATTATTCTAAGCAAGAAAGAGAGAGGAGATTGTGTGATAGCAAAGATGAAATTACAATGGATCCATTGTAGATTGTATCCCTTCATTTTGTTAGATAATATAAAAGGAAGGATTAGTTGTTTCTTTCTGGATGTAGCCCAAATTAGGTGAACCCCCTATATCTATGTCTCTCTTGTTCTATGCATTTTTGTATTTGCGTTTCCAAAATGTTTTGTGTATTTCATTGCTCTGTTAATTAATTTCTAACACCCACTAGTAGGAAGCATCCACTCCCTTACACTATTACACTGACACCCACCATTAGGAAGCACCTACTCCCTCAAATCAGTGTGTCAGCGCCCACCAAATGGAGATGCCAAACCCAAAATTTATGTGAACTTCTCTTTCATCCATTTTCAAATTCGGTCCACTCTCTTTAGCATAAACTTCAGAATAAACTTTGAACTAATTCTCAATATCTCATCAAATTCACACTCTCACTCTATCATCAAAGAAACCTTGTAATACTTTGATAACATTTATCATGCCTAGCAGTAATAACTTACTCTAACTCAACAAAAACATATCATCAAACATAACGCTAGCAATGCACCCATGCAATTCTCATCCTCAATAACATATAGTCTCTATCCATGCGTCAACAATTCTCGCATCATTTCTGACACAATATCAAATTAAAAATACATATATTGTTATTTTAACTAACTATTATGGCTTTCTTGGAAACAAAAAGACTCTAATCTCGAATAATAATAATGAAAACAACCTCTAATTTATGCAACAATCATTATCTTACTCATCAACAGTTGCTTCATCAGAAGATTAACCTCATAAGAAGAAGGCAAGCCCCTATCATTAGCTTCTTTCAACAATACATCACTAATTCCAAATTTTAGGAAGTGCCTTTGACTTCTTCATAAGTGAAGCAATCATCATCTAACTCAACAACAACAACTTCATTACTCATATTTTATCAAGACAATATACCTTATCACATGGTAATATATAAACAACATACCTCACTAACTCAACAAGCTTCGTCACAAGATCATATTTATACCTTGTCATACAATGAACAACTAGATACCCCTTCAAATAAACAACTTGAATCTTGCACATGTCTTAGAAGGTTTCAAACAGGATCAAATTAATCAAGTATTCACCCCTTCAATATAGATACCATAAGCATAATATGTAGCATTCTAAAAAGGAATAGAACAGATACGTGAGAAACCAAGTTGTTGGCATAAAAAATCTACAATCGAACTCCAACAATTTCCTAAGAGACTTTTCTTTCTCCACTATCGAATTTTTAGGATAGTATTATTTCTAAAAACCTAAATGATTCATGACCCAATCCCATCCACAATGCATGAGTTGGACTGGAAGTAATCCCTAGAAATACTTACGAATTTTTTCAATATAATATTTTCTTAATGTTGTCAACTAGAACTCACATTTGGTCAATGCTCTTTGATATTTTCTTTATATGAATACATTACTTTCTCAGCCATCCATAATCAAACCATAATAGAACTCTTATATCTAGTTTCCTACATAAGAGAACATGCATGGAAATAATCCACTAGCAAGGATATAATGACAACTACAACCCAGAGAATAAGGTCATATGTTTTAAGAAAACATCTCCTTTCTATTGAGTCTTGCAACAATTCTAGTGATAAATCAATTGAAGAGTATTTCCCACTTCCTAATCATTACCAAATAAATTTGTATACTACATATCATCGCTTGCTTCAAACCATCGCAACTATTCACCTTGCACTAGTGGTTTTCATTGATTCAAATATTTCCCATTGCCCCACCGCACAATTCCTTGTTGCACTGATTTATAGTTCTACGTATTGCACAATTCATAGCAGGTTCAGATCATTACTCCAAATTACCAATACGCCCACCCACTTCCATTCAAAATTATGCGTGATTCTACATGCCATAAATATGGATGGCAGTGCATAATATATTCATTTTTCCATTTAGTGTGCTTTGTTTTTTCCCTGAAACTTTTGGAATGGATATTCATAGTTGAAACTTCATAATATTCTACTTTGTGATGACATCAAATCGAATTTACATCAACGTATTCTACCCACATTAGTTTTCACTTAAGCCCACTATTTGGTAAGAAAAATAATAAAATCCTAGTACCATTCGGTTCTTTCTATGGAATGGCCAACATTATTTCTAATGAGTGGAAATATTCAAAAGCATCATGTTTATTTCAGACACTCATCATACAATTTCAAAGTTGCATTGATAGACCATTGTTACAGTAAACAAATATACAAACTAGACCATGAATATTATCTAATGAATAGAAATAACAATTTACCATAGCTCAAAAGATCATCACAATGATTCACTAGAGACACATACCATTTCATATTGTGATAGATATTTATGTTTGCATAAGCAACCGATACCAATGTTCCATTATTCATTGTCCACAAACCATTTCACAAATTTCTCCACTGCACAGACCAACACTTATCCTAGGCTTGTTTTAAATCAACTTAACCATTATTCCTCATCAACAAAGATCTATGCCTTTCCATGAATTCTCCCACAAACTACTTCTTGCACTCAATCGAACAAGAAAAACTTGCACTTTTTTATATGTGCCTTCATCCTCGGATCAAAATATTTTCTACATCTCTTGCTCCTCATCCACACACAAAGTGCCATATTGCATCAATATAAATACACTTCAAAAGTTTGACCAAATAAATCCCCACATGAAATACCATGCATTTTACCATGGGTGAAACCACGGGTATGACCAATATTTTTATCTCAAACTATACCATGGATATTGCGGCTTGTTTTTCTCATAGGCCAAACTTGGGTCAACATGGTAATCAATTCAATGCACATGGATTTCATTGCCATTTAATTCATTTATCAATCATTATAATCATAACCTCAATTCCTAGTGAATGGCCATATTTAAATTAATCATAAACTATTAAAATATTTCATCAATTAAATAACCACAACAACATGTGTCCAATAGTTAAAGAATGGGTTTCTTGGATAATTAATTGAATACTTGGCCAATTAGATATAGGGTAGTCAGAGTCTTGATTTTTTTCTCTCATGTAACCACACACATAATCGTGCAATCCAAATTATTGTAGTTGTGTGCTTCCATCCACCAAGACGCATGTGCCACATTGCTCCCCTAGAACATCAATGGTCTGGTCATCAATCTCCAAATTGACATCGACACAAGATTGATGTCAATGCCAACAAAATAATGTGAACATTTTTATCATGTTGATGTTGAAGGTTAGTAAAGTGGATTGGTAATTGGTTGGAAAGTAGAATTGATTTTGAATCCAAAAATCATGTTGGAATGTAGATATAAAGATTTGGGGAATGTATATCCAATCATCAACTTGTATGCTCAATTTGGGAATAGAAAATAGTTTTAGAAATTCATTGGTGATCTTAACTATATTAAACTGGATAATTGTATATTAGGTGGTGACTTAAACTTGACAATGAAGGGAAGGGAGGTATGGGGTGAATAAGATAGGAAATATTCCCTTGTAATTTTTTGTTCATTTATTTTAGGAGTTGAAATTGAGTGTTGTTGAGCCTATCTAGTTGGTTCCCACTAGGATAAATTATAAAGAAGTGAAAAATAGTAGATATCCAAAAGGATGGACATGATTTAAGTAATCAAACTAATTGAAAATTCAAAGAGGATAACGTCTTGGGTGGGGAATGGTGGGTATCTAATTATCTCCCACTCCTTCTCTAGATCAATAAAGAAGCTCAAAAGCACATTGCCACACTTAAATTCAATTATTCCTAGTTGGAAGAGAAGGCTTTCGAAGAACTAGTTATCCAAAATTGGATCAAGGTATGGCCCTAGTTTAGGAGATACAACAATGTTTAAATTTAATAAAAACCTTAGGAAAAGTAGCATTGGAATGGGAAAAATCCAAGGCTAAAATTCTTCGAAGTAACCATAAAAATAATGGATAACATGGATATTAAAAAGTGGCATTGTATGGTTGATCGAGGGGGCTGAAAACACTAAATATTTTAGAACTATGTAAAGCGCAAGAAAAATATTAATACAATATAGGAAATAAAGAAACAAGATGACTCTTTTGTTGGCTCTTTCAATGATACTATTAAAGAAGGGAGAAAACACTTTAGTGCTTAGTTTCAAGAGCACGATAGGGAAAATATTGTTGAGTCTTGAGGATTTTTTCTCTAATCCCTATGCTAATAAATGAACAATATAATGAGGAATTAGGGATGAACTATCCAAAGAAGAACTAAAATATATTATGAATTTGTTCAAAATGCCAAAATTATAGTCAAGATGATTGGAAGGTGGAATTTTATTTGGGTTTTTATGATATGTCAAAAGAAGAGCTTTTGAGGGTTATAGAGGAATCTAGGACATCAATAGTAATAAGGGGGGTCCATGAATGCAAATTATATATAAATCCTAAAGAAGAATGACCTGAAATATTTTAATGATGATAAACATATTTATAACCCAATTTTTGAGTTCATCGCTAAAATCATGAAAAATAAATTTAATAAAATATTATCATGGCTTATCTTAGAAGAATAATTTAGGTTCCTCTTCAATAGATAGATTCACGATGATGTTGGCTCAATATAGGAAGGTATGCACTCCATAAAAAATTAAAATATCATACTGTGGTATTGAAAATTGACCTAGAAAAAACATATGATTAAGCGTGTTGGATTCATTTAATATTGTTGTTGATTCATAGAGGAATCAATGTTCAAATTGTAAAGTGGATTATTAACTATTTATACTCTATATATTCTGCAATCCTTATTTATAGTTTACCCTCAAATGTTTTTGAAATCTTTTAGAGGACTTAGGAAATATTTTCTCATGTCATATTTCTTATTTCTATTGGTGGCAGAAGGGTTGAGAAAAATGATCTCAATTTCTATAGGGGTCTATAAAAGGCATAAAGGTGGGATATACAATCATTTAGAGCCATTTTTTATTTTTTAATGGTGAAATGATATTTGATTTTAGATCGGTTAATAAGGTCAAAATTTTCATTTACATTCTACACTGGTATTATAAATATTATGGGATGGAATTCAATTCTCATCAACCTTCCACACTTTTAAATGACTTGAAGGAGATCATGGAAAGGAAAATATCACAAATTGTTCCTTGTGCTTTTACTCCATTGGATAAGGGATAAAAACACTTGGGCGCTTAAAGCCTAATGACTACAAGTACATTGATTGGATTTGGTTGTATAACTTGAAATTCAAGGACTAAGTAATGAATCATAGTTACATGTGGTTATCTTGAGGAAGAAGGTTAGTTTTGGTAAAAATGGTATTGGAAAGCATTATTTTGTATTAATTGTCTTTAGCACATATCCTAAGAAAACCATTGATTAAGATTAGAAGAAAATGCTTTAGTTTTTTGTGGACAAGGAAATGAGATGAAGATGGTATTCCCCTTGTTAAATGGGATAATTGCAAGAAAAATGGAGGAAAGATGTTGGGACATTAAAAAAAATAAAATGTTTAGACTAGATATAGTAGCTAAGATCCTTTTGAGGTTGTTCCATAATAAGGGCCTATGGTAAAGAGTAATGAAGGCTACATGTATGGAATCAAAACAAGTTGAAGAATGGATTATTAAGAGAAGGAAATTCATTTAGTGGAGCCTTAGTAATTTGGAAATATTTGGTAAGAGAATTTCCTTTGATTGGTAGGTGACTAGTCTAAAAATTAGGCATGTGAAATAAGGTAAGGATTAGGGAAGACCCTTAGATGGGGATTTGTACAAATTTCAAAATTTTGAACACTTTCTATTAACACTTATAATTAAAATATTTGCAAATTGGTAGATCTAAGAGCTCTAGGTATAAATATCTATGAATCCAAGGTTGTAAATTTTCTAATCAATTGAATCTACAAGGAGAGCTAGCTAAGGAATGGAATCAATATATTCAAAGTCTTAAGAGTTGTGCTCCAAAACTAAATGAGGATGAATGAATCAAAATGGTCAAGGAATAAATTCACGAGTGTTTATACCTAATCTTGGATATGATGCAAATATGGGAGAGGATGAAGTAATAGATAAGAAATGGTGATAGGTAAAATATGGAAGTTAATTTTTCCTCTCAAAATAAGTATTTTCTTGTGGTTATCCATGTCAAATTAAGGACTTACTTGGGATAATGGATGAGAGAGAGATTGGCATGGTCTATCTTGGCATATTATGTGTACAAGAGATGAAGGGACTAGAAACAATAATTTACCATAGATTAGAAGATCATTTCAATGATTCACTAGAGACACATACCATTTTATGTTGTAATCATAGATTTGTGTTTTGACAAGAAAACCGTACCAATGCTCCATTATTCGTTGTTGGAAAACCATTTAACAAATTTCTCCACTGCATAGGTCAACACTTATCTTAGACATGTTTCAAATGAACTTGACCATTATTCCTCATCAACATAGATCTATGCTTTTCCATGACTTCTCCCACAAACGACTTCTTGCACTCAAGTGAACAAGCAGAACTTGCACACTTTTATGTGTGCCTTATCCTCATATCAAAATATTTTGTACATCTCTTTCCCCTCATCCACATCTACATTGGTATAAATACAATTCATAATTTTGACCAAATCAAACCCTATGTGAAATTCCATGGGTTTTTACCATGGGTTAAACCACAACTATGGCAAATAGTTTTCCCTCAAATTATACCATGGATATTGCACCATGTTTTTCTCATACACCAAAATTGGGCTGACATGGTAAATCAATTCAATTCACATGGATTTCATTGCCATTTACTTAATTAACCAATGATTATAACCATAACATCAATTCCTTGTGAATGACCATATTTAAATTAATCATCACACTATTAAAATATTTTTCTAATTAAATAACCATAACAAAATGTGACCAATAATTAAATAATGCATTGCTTGGCTAATTAATTGAATACTTAGTCAATTAGATGCATGGTTGTTGGAGTCTTGATACTTTTTTCTCATTTTACTGGGCCCATAACTATGCAATCCAAATTATTGTACTCATCTATTTCCATCCACCAAGACACATTTTACACACTAATCCCCCTAAGACATCAATGGTCTGGTCATCAATATTTGGATTGACATCAACCACAGGATTTACATTAAATGCCAACATTTTTATCTTGTTGAAGCTGAAGGTTAGTAAGGTGGATTACTAATAGGATGGAAAGTGAATTGATCATGAACCCACAAATCATGTTGGAATGTATATCTAAATATTTTGGGAATGTGTATCCAATCATCAACTTGTATGCTCAATTCAGGAATAGAAAATAGTTTTAGAAATCCATTGAAAATATTAAATATATTAAACTAGATAATTTTATATTAGGTGGTGTCATGAGCCCATGATGATCACACCAATAAAACCACAGAGGGCATGTGGCACCAACTTTTTTTCTTCCATATGGCTTGATCAACTTAGGTGTACTAGTACCAAACCTACACCTCTAGCCTATGCACCATGTAGCAACTTGATAAAATTACTTGTGGAATTAGTAACTTATCCAAGTTAATGCAATATCCCTTCAATTATATTAACTTCAACCCTTTGTAAATTATTCTATTCACTTCATTTACTTCATTCATAATCTTATTACTTAGACAATTTTTGCAACATAAACAACTTCAATGAACATGTACAATAATAATAGATGGGAGGGGGCAATCCCAACAAATTCCCATTTTCTTTTATTAATGTCAAAATTTATTTTTATACATTACACAACTCCAAGGTTGGTTGAAACCCAAAGGTTTGCTTCTTCAACTCTTGGAAAACTTCAACAAACTGTCCCTTAGCTTTTTGTAGTCCTTCCTAGCTTGCACAACTTTGGAAAACCTCAAATTTCAAACTTACAAGCTTAAAAAACCTTGTGAAAAAATATTGGTAGAATTTGCACCTATAACTAGAACGTTTGCCAAAACAAAGGCCAACCGACTAGAAAACATAAAATATTCGCATGGCTTGGCTTGCTAAATGAGCTTCAACTTTCCTTCCATTTGTTTCCTTCATTCTCTTCCTTGCTAGAGTTATGTGTCTTATATGCCTTTGACTTTCCTTTTTCAAATTTCATTGGTTCTACCTCAACTTTTCCAATTCTTTATTTATATGTGACCTCCCCTTTCCAAGGGGTGTGATCCTTCACCAAGTCGGCCTCCCATAATTCTCAACCGAATTGACTTGTTCACCTTTCAACTTTGGTGTGGGTGCGAGCGATCTCATCATGTAGGCGAAACACCCTTTGCATGATGCCTTCGTGCGTCGTCTCACCCTCTATGCCATTGCAAGTCGTTTTTTGTTCCACATGCCATCACCCAAGTCCACAAGTTGCTCTGTCTAGTGTTGTGCACACCAACTTTGGGCATGCTCACCCTCATGCATTTGAGAACATTCGAATCTTGCACATTACATCTCACCCAACTCCTCCATTAGCTTGGCACATATTTGTTCCTTCATGTCATTTAGTGGGGAATACTCACCTTCATGTGGGCGTCTTGTTCCACCAAAATCGCCTAAGCCTTTAGTTTTTTAACACTTCAAGTCGACATGGGTGTTAAGACTATCTTGGGGCGCACCTTCCTACGCACTCAATCCCAAGGGCCTAACATTCTCCCCCACCCTAAAATGATTATCATCCTCGATAACATGACACTCAACATACTTCTTCGTAAAGTCCAAATCATCACTAAGTGTCACTAGTTCCAACACCATGGAAGAATTGAGCATATCCCCTTGTTCACGTTTCATGAACTCTTCGACTTTCCATGAACCTCCATCATGGGTCATGACTTCAGTTATGAATATCTTTCAAGTCTCCGACTCCCATGAACATTTGCTTCCATACTCCAACATAACTCCAACATACCTCTATGAACACATGTTGCTATACTCCAACTCAAGTCCAATGTGCCTCTACACATTGAGCTCCCTCATCATGTGAACTAGTTTAGTAGCTAATCCAAACATCATGTCACACCCATGATAATTCACATCCTCATGCCTTCATTGGTTGTTTCTCCAACATGTTGTCACATATTCATCCTCCAAGAAATCCTCCAACTGTGCTCATCATGAAGCACCCTTTAGCAACACTTCACTTCTAAGGGTCTCACCATCCTGAACAAACGATGGTGATCCCATATTCTTCATGGTATTCAAAAATGAAGGTAGGTGGGGAATTTTTGTGACTTCCCACTCCTAAAAATGTCATCAGGTCTCCACTTTGGTGGTAATCCTGGTGAGTATTCATGATGTTTCTCCATAACAAGTCTCATTGAAGAAGAATAAGACAACACATTCATAAAATCATCATCATCATGGTCTAATATAGTTGTCCTAGTACTCTCATCCCATTCCATAATCCTACCTCCATTGACACCCACTTCTTGACTTAGCATTTCAATCCATAGATCAACATATTCCTCTACTAACCTTTGAATGAAGAGTCATGATCCTCATCTCTTCTCCGCTCAATGCTGGTAGAAGTTTAGGTACCAGTTATCTGAACAACTTCAACAATAACCTCACACTCACTCATGTAAGTCTCCTCACCCATCATCTATAGTTTGTTTAACAAATGTTGAATATCATTTGATAAAGACTTAATCAACTCCATGTGTCTGATGAGTATGGCCTCTATGCTATCCAACATATCATAAACCATGTCCTCATCTCATATTATTACCTCCACACATATGGTTGTCACTCTATGTTCTCCTGCTAACCTTCCAACAATAAGAATGATCATAGGCTCTTCCTTCCTGTCATGAATGAATAATTTCCCCATATGTGTTATCGGCACAACTTCTCTCTCAATCATAAATTTGATGCCAAGCACAACCTCGTAGTCATCCATCCTAATAATCATGAAGTTGACCTTTCCTTTCTGTTATAGACATATTTTGGCACTGCAACCCAAAACTCATATGTCCATAAACTAAGGACTCCTCAAGTCCCTTAAAGTGTTGCTTCATACCCTAAAGGATCATGGTCAGTTGATTACATAATTTCCCAGAAGTTCCACCTGAAAAACTACTCAGAACTGGCCAAAACTGGACCACACAGGCTGCTCCATGGACAAGGTGAGATGCATACTGACTGCCTAACTGGCCAAGTGCGATGCATATTGAAATGGCCTTCTGTGGGTTGTGATGAGCGAGAATAGACAAATGGCAGAGACAGTTTGCAAGGTGGATGATCATGGAATCTTCCAGAAACTTCTCCTGTGACACTTGCCTCTCTGAATTCGCTCAGGGATGAGTAAGAGATCATGAAATCTCCAAGTGGACTAAGAACTATCAGTGGAATGACACTAATAAAAAATCCAGAGCTGACTCACACCCTTGCAAGACATCTATAAACGGATCACTCATCTAAGAGATCTAGAGGCTGGAATTTTATATTTTGTAAGGAAGTGCTGTTGGTGTGTTGAGAAGAGACATTGCATTGTTGGGTGATTTTCTTGTTCATGAGGTGAAGAGGGCTTCTACAACTGGGATGATGATGCTGGATCAGACAGCTGGGTTGTAATCCTCTCTTACATTACTATTAATAAAGTTCTTTGAGTTTTCCTCCATATAATCTTGTATTTGTGAATCTTATTGTTTATGAATGCAATTGTATGGTCAATGTGTTTCTGATTCCATATTGGTTATGATGTTTTAGATAGAGATGCTTTGATAGTTTGCTATTACTTTGACTCTAGAGGTACTCTTTGAAGCGGGACAAGTAGGAGAGGAGTGGAAAATTCTATCAAGGAAAGGATAAATCAAGCTAGGATCAACGCGAAGGATCCAGGTTGGTGCTCTATTCTTCTATTCCATCCATCACACTTAAAGGAACTCTTGAAAAGCTTTCATTGTTTGTTTCTAAGATAGCTACCCATCTTAGTGGGACTAGCAGTTCAAATCGACACTAGTTTTCCCTGAAATAAAATGGTGAATCCATTGGGGAATGAATAGTTTGTTTTGTTTGTTTATTGTTTGCTTTATAAACTACAGACGGAGCCTGAAGTTAAGCCAGCTAGCCTTCAAAACACCTTTGCTATGCAATTGTGATTTAGATAAATGCCGCTTCAGTCAATCTCCGGGTTGGTTTATGAACTGAACATCTGGCTAACAAAGCATCCTAAGTGCCCTTGTGGTAGCTCAGAACCTCATCATATCCTACCCTTATGCTTTGTGTTTATTGTCCATCATTACTCAGCCTAAATCACTGAACTTAGCTACAAGTTTTGAGAAAAAACCAAGCTTAGTTTCGCTCCCTGGCCCATCTCACTGTCTGTAACTGTGAAAACTAGATGCATCACACCTCTCGTGTGTTGCAGGTGAGATACCTCCCTGTTTCCCTGTGTTATAGGTGCGATGATTGAGTAAACTGTGTTTTCTTCTTTGAAATTTGGTTTTTTCTCTCTATTTTCAGCTTTATTCAGTAGTTTTGTTGTTCATGATCAGTACCTTCTTGCTGTAACCATCTTCCTTCACATTATTTCAACCTCCATCAATTAGGCATTGTAAATGTTTCTGTGTATTTTTTGATCATTTGCAATCCTCCTTTGTCAAAAGTATCTTAATCTAACTGTCATTTTTGATCCAAGTGTCGTAATTGCCATTCTGAATCAAAAGAAGAGTGTCGTAAAGTATTCCTCTTCTAGATAGTTGATTGTACTTTTGTCATTGTACTTGATTTTGAAATTATTAGTATTTCAAGTGTCGAAAACAGTTTTAAATTCGAAATCGAAAAGTGTCGTCTTAGTCTTCCTTTCATTTTGAAAAGAGAAAATTGTTAGTACTGTCGCTTTAAAAGAAAATAGTTTAGATCTATACTTAGCATTATTTTTGTCATTCACACATTAAGAAAGCGGAAAACAAATACATGCATGTGCACCTGCATTTTGACTGCTTGTTTTGATTTAGGAAAGTGCATTTAGTGTGTGCTCTATGCTCTCTGTTGAAAGAAAAATCGTTATCTTCTTTCCTTTGTAGCTAGGATTTTCATTGCTAAAAGAACATAAATGATTGTTTATCATTTTAGATTGCATATTTAGGAATTTCACATCTACATCACGCGGTGAACCTTGAAAGACAAAATTATAAGCAAGATCAACCATAAAATAAACCTCAATGAACATAAGAATTCTTTGGAATCTAACGCAACACATATAGAAGTCTAGGCTAGAGACATGTTCTGGCGTCGTAAAACCTGGTAACTATCATCTTCATTGAAGGTTGGGTGATTACTCCTCTTTGATACTACAAGTGCTAGTACGGACTTGTGCTCCCCGTACCGTCTTGTATATATTGGGAGACCACAATAGGTTATTATCCTTTATCCTTAGGAAGCCGTGTCTGCCGCCCTATCGATCGTAATGCACTGAACACAACATTCGGGAAGATTGACTGTCGTACATAAGTCCTTGGTAATTTCTCTATCATTTATCACCATGGTGTATTTTGTAGTTTTACGATTGATTTGGTAAACCCTCTATCTAGACTTCCAGAGCAGTCACTTTCGTTCCTTTTCAACTCCTTAAAAGAAAAGGTCCATATGAGCACTTGTTACTTCAGGCTCATTAAAAATCGAAGGTGACTAGAGTCACCTTTAGATTTTTCTTGACTCTTAAAAATTGAAAAAGCAAGTTGCATCCAAGTGTCTTTAAAATTTATTTTAAATGGAATAACACCCTTGTTCCTACGTTGATTTGAGGTTGAGATAATGGAGTCTACCAATAAAGGAATCCCCCTTGGAGGGAATCCTAGTCGTTTCTCCTCTTGGTGAGATATTGGTTCTCCATATATGGCAACTTTGTCCCTTCCGAGAATCACAATCGGCCTACTAGTATGGCTTTTCTCGACCTCTGTCATACAAAACACCGCAGTTCCTCAACAATCTAATTAGCAACCAGATGATACTGAAGTTACCCCTTTGCCTTCTACTTCGTTTGTTTCTCCTTCCCCTTCTTCCTCTTAGCTTGGTGAAACTAGTGACACTAAAAACCAAGTAACTGAGAAGAAAAAGAAAGGGAAGGAGAAGAAGAAGGAGCTAGCTAAACAAGGGAACACCAAAGCATCGTCTAGCGAAAATCCGGACACTAAAGTTTCCAAACCAAAAAATCCATGCGCAATTTGCAAGGAGAACCATTACCATTGAGATTTCCCTTGCATCCCGCGGATCTTGAGAGTATGGTCTCCCCAGTTGCACCATTCGGTGTCATCAACCCCTGACAGTCAGGTTGACAGTGCACCATCAACTAGTGAAAATGCAGTCAATCGACAGAAAGGAAAAGTTAGCGTTCCATGTAGGTTATGTGAAGGTGATCACACTCTTTACCATTGTCCTTTTCTGGATGAAGCCAAAAGCATTTTGGATAACCATCCTGCTTCACCACAACAGCTTCCACCTGGATACAAGAAACTCTTACCAAGTCCTTCACTAGTTGAAAACCTGATTGACATAACTCAATTGTCAATCGAACCAACTATCATTGAAAGTGAACCTTCTGAGTCCATACCGGATCAAAGTCAATTGGTCAAGATGGCAGTCAACCTAGTCTTGCCTTCAGAAAATCCACCTTCAGATGATATAGTTTCCAAAGAGGATGAGAACGACATCGTTCAAATTCTTTTCGTCAATATAGAGTCTAATGAACTTGGGGGCAATCCGCCCATTCCTTCACCACAAGAAGAGACCCCCCCAGTTCATGAGAATTATCTGGACATTTATCTGGTACCTCCTCCAAGCAGTCTGGTTGTTTTCTTTGACTAGAATCGACTAGTGAAACCTCACCTTCCATCTAATGTACCATTCCGAATCATAGTACAGGTTTACCAAATGACCGTGTTTGGTACAATCATAGATGAAGGGGCTTCTGTGAGTATCCTTTCCTCAACTACTTGGAAAGTGCTTGGTTCGCCATTGCTTTTGTTTGAAAACCAAAATTTGTCGGGCTTCAACAAAGGAACCAGTCGACCATTAGGGATCCTTCCAAAGTTTTCTATAACTTTGAGAAAGAAAACCATTCATTTGAACGTGATGGTAGTCCAAGGTCCACTAGATTATAATCTACTCCTTGGAAGTGATTATATATATAGCATGGAAGCCATTGTCTCCAAATTCTTTCGAGTGATGTGTTTTTCACGTGAAGGCAAACTGGTACAACTTGTCGACTAGCTTTCATTTCATGGTTCAAACACAGCTATAAATCAACCATCATCCCTAAATGGCCTCTTCACATCAACACTGTCTCTTCCATCTTCATCCCATCCACCTAATTACCGCGAGTAGTTCGATGAGTGTGATGAAGATTAGGGGGCATGCACCCCAGTCTGCCTCGGTAGGCAAACCTGGAGGAAAAGAGAGATTTTCTTGAAAGCTTATAATACTTGGAACAAATAACATTCCTGTATAGGTTATGTGATCAGTCTGATGTGATTATTTCCTTTGTATGATTGTGAATGGAAGCTCACAGCATTCACCTTCATACGTTATGTGATTGGAAGCTCACAGCAATCACCTTTGTCCATTTCGATAGACATCACAAAGGAAGAGTTTTTTGTCGGTCGACAAAAACAATCCTGCCTAACCACAGGAACTTCCATTTGATAAACCTAGAAACTCTCCTTTTACTGAAAGACCTAGGGGCATGCAAACCTTTGCATGCAAGTGAAAAGTGATGCTTTATTTTCTTAGTTTGTAGGTTCTTAACCCTTTAACCTCGTAGTTTGGTCATTTCTAGCTTACATAAAAAGGTCATGAGCACATGTTATAGTAGTGACCAAGCTCATTAAAAAATAAATATACCAAGAGACATTATCAAAAGACTGGTAAGAGCAATGTTCCTGCAAGGTTCAAGCTCATTAAAAAATCAACCCACACTGAGCACATGTTGGCACAAGGTTCAATCTCATTAAAAAGTAAACCCGCCTCTGGTAAATAACCTTTTGTGATCGCTTTGCCATCCGCCCTTTTGAACTTTAGTTGTGTTCCTTCCGTCACCTCCATTTCATTCGGCCAACCATATGCTTCCACTTGATTGTTTACCCTTTTGAGGAACATCTGCGATGAGTGCCCTGATTGCCACCCTCTTCACACTTCCATGTTTCGAGAAGTTCCAAACTTACATAGAATCAGCTGCTACCTAGAAATATCACTCGTTCCTAAAAAATGAGCCTCTTTTAAACTCTTTTTAGACTTGTTAAATATAAAAATATCATCGAGCTGTTAGCCTTCCCAGCTCGTTAAAGTAATGGGAATGCTATCCCTCTCATATATTTTAATATTTTTGGACTTGAGGGATTATTAAACAAAAAGATCGAGCGCTTGCCTTTGTTGGCTCGTTAAAACTATCGAAAAGTCTTCCCTTTCGTATTATTTTACACTTTTTCAGACCCAAGGGATTATGCCACGAAAAAGGACTGTTGGAGTCTCCTTTTCATTCATTTTTAGACTCTCTAAACAAGAAAAGGACCGAGTTATCTTTGTTGTTAAACTCGTTAAAACAATAGCGACAAACTTGTCCACCCAGATAAGAATGAGTCTCACTAACGCTAGGCTCGCTAAACACAAAGCGACAAGTTTGCCCGAAGGGAAAATTATAGACCAAGCATATGTTATCCTCCTCAAGCTTGTCAAAAATAAAGAGGTACTGGTAAGCAATGACTGGGGAAAAATGGGAAGAAAACTTGAAGAACTCTATTGGTAGCAAGTCTCTCTTGAACATGACACTTTCACTCCATCACCGTGATTGAGTTGGGTTGGGTTTCTGTTCACCATCACCATTGGTCTGCCTTGCCATCCATGGGGTAAATGCTACCAGTCCATATTAGTGTCGCCAATATGTTAAATAGAATTCATTCAGAGAATTCACCACCTAGTAAATGCCTCATCCATTGCATTACATCCACGCTTCATTTTTCATGACCTCCATTCCTGAACCTCATATCATCAAATCATTTTCACCTCCACAAAAAATCATTTGCTCCATTTCACATCGTAGATGTGGGATACATCAAGGCCCTCCTACGACAGGTCACTTGTTGTCGACATCAGCTCATTATCCAAGAAGTTGACTTAGAAACAACCCTTTCAGTACTTTGAAGCTTGCATGCCTCAATGGCAAGTTTCTCACTTCCAGCGATAGGGTTACATCAATGACCTTCGACCGAAATACTTTGTGTGGTGTTCGACATCAGCTCATATATTCACACCACGTGAATTGTACTGTAGTACCTTGAGGGTCATCATCATTATCAGTGATTCCTCTCGCATCTGTTAACATCTTACATCATTGGCTGGTAATCAGGCGATGTCTTTTCATGTTCGACTTTAGAACATCTTTTCACATGGATCGACTTGTACATTGGGCGAAGATCATACAAGTTTTGAAGACCTCGGATCTAGTTTCATTCATCCGGGTTGCAATATATTCAAGAAAATAAAGACAACAATTGTACACAAAAGCTGCACAGATAGTCATTTAGCTAGGGAAGATGACTCTTCATGCGAAGAATCACAAGTCTACAATAGCATACAATTGTCTGTCCTATGTACATGAAAATGAATTTATAAAGCTGAGCATGGGAATGCCTGCCTCAACTAGATCATGATAATAACATGATGATGATGTATTGTATTGTATCTTATATAGGTCACCTTCCAATTCGAATACCTCAGATCCTCTTGAATAAAGCATTTCACTCGACATCAAAAGATTTATAACCTCATGCTTTAGGGGGCATCTGTTATAGACATATTTGGGCACTGTAACCCCAAACTCATATGTCCATAAACTAATGACTCCTCAAGTCCCTAAAAGTGTTGCTTCATACCTTAAAGGATCATGGTCAGTTGATTACATCATTTCCCAGAAGTTCCACCTGAAAAACTACTCAGAACTGGCCAAAACTGGACCATACAGGCTGCTCCATGGACAAGGTGCGATGCATACTGATTGCCTAACTGGCCAGGTGCGATGCATACTGAAATGGCCTTCTATGGGGTGCGATGAGCGAGAATAGACAAATGGCAGAGACAGTTTGCAAGGTGGATGATCATGGAATCTTCCAGAAACTTCTCCTGTGACACTTGCCTCTCTGAATTCACCTAGGGATGAGTAAGAGATCATGAAATCTCCAAGTGGAACCAAGAACTATCAATGGAATGACACTAATAAAAAATCCAGAGCTGACTCACACCCTTGCAAGACATCTATAAATGGATCACTCATCTGAGAGATCTAGAGGCTAGAATTTTGTATTTTGTAAGGAAGTGTTGTTGGTTTGTTGAGAAGAGACATTGCATTGTTGGGTGATTTGCTTGTTCATGAGGTGAAGAGGGCTTCTACAACTGGGAGGATGATGCTAGATCAGACAGCTGGGTTGTAATCCTCTCTTACATTACTATTAATAAAGTTCTTTGAGTTTTCCTCCATATGATCTTGTATTTGTGAATCTTATTGTTTATGAATGCAATTGTATGGTCAATGTGTTTCTGATTCCATATTGGTTATGATGTTTTAGATAGAGATGCTTTGATAGTTTGCTGTTACTTTGACTCTACAGGTACTCTTTGAAGCGGGACAAGTAGGAGAGGAGTGGCAAATTCTATCAAGGAAAGGATAAATCAAGCTAGGATCAAAGCAAAAGATCCAGGTTGGTCCTCTATTCTTCTCTTCCATCTATCACACTTAAAGGAACTCTTGAAAATCTTTCATTGTTTGTTTCTAAGATAGCTACCTGTCTTAGTGGGACTAGCAGTTCAAATCGACACTAGTTTTCCCTGAAACACTTTCCAACCTCTAATATTCACTTGTACACCTTTCATGATCCTAAATACTTTGCTTCCCTCCGAGTTCACAACTTTGAATGATGCATGTGTTGGGGCAAACTTCAATCCCATCTTCCTTGCAATATCTTCCTTCATAAAGTTGTGAGTAGATCCACTATTCAACATAGCCATCAACACTTTCCCACCAATGCTCATCTCTATGAATTTCAATGTTTTCCTTTCCAAATCATGTTTTTGGGTAGCTTCCTTCATGCTATTAACTCCCAAAATATGCATCACACCAACTAACGCGTGAGAACCTTGTTTTCTTTCCTACTCTTCTACTTGTATCAATGTTGTGGATTTTTTCCACAAAGGACATTGCTTCACCATTTCCTCTCTATCACATAACCAATACACCATCAGTGTATTTCCCTTTGGATTACCACTTTCCTTCAGTCCATCTTCCTTAGAAGATTTATCCTTTCCTTTGTCAAACTTCTTTTTCTTCTCACCATGTTGCTCCTTCCCTTACTTCTTTCCTACATGATAATGAAGAATTTTATCTATAGATGTGATTGCTTCTTCGAGGGTTTGACACTTCTATCTCTTTATATTAGTATAAACCCAAGGTTGTAATGCACTCACAAAGTTGAACAACTTGTCTCTCTTTTCCATGTCTGGTGTCTCCATCATAAAACTCAAATACTCTTGTATGAATGCCTATATACTTCCATTCTACTTAATGTACTTCACCTTTTTCCTTGCATCCCAAATTTCATCTTGTGGACCAAAGTGATCCATCATGGCTTCCTTCATCCTTTCCCATGTGGTAATATCATCAACAATGTTTCCAAAGGAAATCTGTAATTCTCTTCTTCTCCTCCATATCTTTGCATTGTTTGTCAAGAATGGGATGAAATTCCTCATCTTTGCTTCCTCAAAAGTGATCCCAAAATGATCTAAGTACTGCTCCATGTCCGAAACAAAGTTTCCAAGTATCTTCACATTTCTTGCACCATCGTACAATTATGACTCTTTGATCTTCACATGAATTAGATTTCCAAGCATCCTTATCCAACAAATTTCTTCAAAATCACAAGTTCATCCTTTAATGTGGGAAAGTTATTTAAAACTTCTTCCAACTTCTCAACTCGCTTGAATACCTCATTGTTTACCATAAAAAGGTCCCTTATTTCCTCCTCTATTATTTCGATCATGTTAGACAATTCATCATCAGCTTTGCTAAACATCTCATCAACCTTGCCAGACATCTCATCAACCTTGCGCATAATCCTCTGAAGTAGTTCCTAGGCCAGATCTTGAGAATCATTGCCACCTGCCATCTCACCTTGGTGAGAGGCCATCTCCTCGATTGGCTTTAACTCTCCTTCCAGGCTCTCTACTCATTGAATCTACTATCTAGTATACACCATATGAAACCTGCAATAAGCCTTTCCAATATTTGACTTGGAGCACAACTTCCTTTAGCCAAATAACTCCCAAGATTTGACTTGGAGCACAACTTACTTCAACCAAACAACTCCCAAGATTTGAATTGGAGCTCCCATTTTCATCAAAGTGGATCTGATACCGAATTTTAGGACCCCATGATGATCATGTCAATTAGACCACTGATGATTTGATCTAGGGTGAGCCTCTGATATGAACTTAATCTAGATTTGGCTCACTTAAAAAGACTATATTTATAAGACCATTTTAATTGAATTTGATTGCATTTGAAGGCTTGAAACTGATTTTAATTAAAAGATCATCTAACTATGTTTTTCTCTCTTTATCATGAATTCATCTCATCATAGTTGTGAAATGTAGAAAAACATGCATAAGAAACAAGAGACAAGATACCAAACACATAAGGGAATATATCACCAAGTTGATAAGGGAGTTGACCTAGTGTGGGCTACATCTTCAGGCTCATGAATCCATGAACTACTTCATTCTCTTCTTCAAAGACATTCCCCTTTACAAAAGGTTGAATTCCTACATCATCAAGTGGCGGTATCAAAGAGATGCTTTCATACACAATATCAAGAGTGAATACTCACAAACATATGGTCGTGTCTCTCCTATAAAGATACGATCTCCTCTAAATGGGTTGATCTCTCACATAAGAATGTGGCATAAACCAAAATCTCTCACATAACATGGAAATGTGTCCTCTTGAATCAGTTATTCAGATTCAAATCATACCCATTATCATCATACTAGTCTCGCAATTATGAGATCAATGACTATAAACATGACTACTTTTTGATGAAGTGTTAAAATGGCCTTTTTCAGCACTGCACCACCTCGTTTTGTGTGCAAAGGCTCAAATAATGAATTCCCTAAAATGATTCACATATTACTACCTTGTTGCCGCATACAAATATCACCAGTACCTACAACATAAATTCATCTCTTCAAAATATTCAAAAAGACAAAAAAAACATAAATGCATAAAGCATACATTGATTCACGTGCCAAAATGACCACTGTGTTGCTCAAAACACAACTAACACATCACCAACACATTTGCCTCATTTTTCTTTGAACTTTTATCATAAACTCGATCCCCTTCTAAAGAGTGTAAATTTGCCTCATGAAGCATGCCACACAGTCACTATAAAATGTGAGTTCCAACCATGAGCTCTAAATTCCACTACTCAAACTGCAACATACTCCATACCAGTAACTTCATCTTAGAATTTTACAACTTTAGAGTATAAACATGACCACCTTCTAACATGTGCAAGGCTGCCTCGAATCTCGTGCCAAAATTTAATGGAAAACATGGGCTTCTTCCATGAGCCCTCAATTTTGTTGCCAACATCATCATTCAGAATGCACCATTGAATTCTTCCTTGTGATATTCTGAGTAAAATGAGTCTAAACTAGACCTAGTTTTGTAACCTTCTTTTATGGGCTTCTCGGGAATATTTAAGATGCTATAAGAATATTTGATCTAGGTGGATATTGGTGGCCACCCGCTTATTATACTTGGACCTCCACCATTGTTTCTTTCAATTTTCCAGTTTCCTTATTTGTAGCACAATTTACTATTTTTGGTAGTTTTTTGGGTCCTGAACTTCCGAAGCTGTTTTGAAGCATTAAATAACGTTTTTTGGGAAAATTGGGAGCAACATGGGTCCATGGACTGATGTTTCTCATCCCAAAGTTGTAGTCCTTGGATAGATATTTCTAATGAGGTATTGTGCACATCAAATGGAGATCTATGCAAAAGTTATGACCCTGGGAATTTGATGTACCAATTTACCCAAAACGGGGCCCATAGTTTGGCACTTCATCTCCCAGGGTTAGGTTTTTGGATGCTTATGGTTTTCCATTGTTTCTAAACAATAAATAGGCCTTCAAGCCTCATTGTAAGATAGTTCAGAGGCATGTAGCTGCCACATCTCTTCTCAGAGATAAGCTACCATCACCCGAGCTAGTTTATTTCCATTTCTGTTTGTAAGCATATTTCATTATTTTACATCAATGAAATGAAGTATTATTTCTGTTGCATCTCTGTATTTATGGTCATATCTGTAATTTTTTGTGTTCCTATCTAAATCCGGATCAGTGGTATCAGAGTGGTTTTCTCTTTCTCTTTTTTTCTTTGCATGTCCCCAACGAGGTTGGGGTATAAGGATTTAGGGCTTGAACTGGTTGAACCTCTGCAAGACCAATCTTGCAAATCTCGAAGGCCTCCCATGGTGGATGAAAATAAAGACGAGGGAGTAGGAGATCCTATCAAAATCTTACTCGAAGAGGCCCTCGAGCGACAAAGGAACGCGATGATGGACAACTTTGCCCAGATCCTTTAGTGTCTACCTAGGGGGACACATCTACTTCCAGAAGCTACTTAGGAAGTGCCACACCCTTTAAGGTACAGGTTAACTTTGACATTCCCATATTTGAGGGTAGATATATGCAGATGTTATAGATAAATGGTTAAATTTGCTAGAAGGGTATTTTTCTGTCCATGATTTTTCGGTCGGGAAAAGATTACTTTTGCTCTTCTCAAAGCCACCCCCCATGTCAAGGACTGGTGGGAAACCTACTGCAAGCAGAAGGATGAAAGTACGACATTACTGTTTCACCCACACCCACTTGGAATTCATTTTAGAATGCCATCAAGGAGCAATACTACCCTGTCAAAAGCTATGAGGATAAATACATAAAGTGGACCACGTTGTGGCAGGGAAGGGACCAAGACGTGCCGGAGTTTACCAATATTTTTCATACCCTTCGCACAAAGTTGGGTATCAAGGATTCTAAGCTACATTTGGTACTCAAATACCACGACTGCCTACATAGGTACATCTAGGACGACATGGAGTTCTTGGACATCTTCTCCCTCGGCACGACGTATCTCTACATTGTCAAGATCGAGCAGAAGTTTAAATAGAAGAATCGACACTTTGGATCTGCGAATCCGAAGCAAGGGAAAGGTCCCCCTAAACTGCTGAACAAAGGACAAATCCAAGGCGGAGTGGCACAAGAAAATCTTCCAAAGCTACAAGAAAAGAACAACACCGTGAAGTCGAAGAAGGACATGAGAAAGTGGTGTGAGTTCCATAAGAGCTCCACTCACAACACAAATGAGTGTCGGGCCAGGCAGTCACTGGTGGCCGAGCTAAAGTCTTCAGAATCAGATGCATGTTCCGACTCTGAGTCAGAACCCGATATGGGGAATGACAAAGGGAAGCAGATTATCGATGCGGAGCCCAACGACACTGTTGCCACCACAAAGATCCAGAAGGAGGAACCTAAAGATCCAGAGGAGGAGGATTTCCTCTTCCACTCCTAGATGTGGGTAAAGGGTTCCTCACTACAGTTCATTGTTGACAGCGGGAGCCAAAAAAACCTCATTTCGGTAGAGGTCATGAAGTAGCTGGGCTTACCAACCACAACACATCCACAACTATACACCATCGGGTGGCTTCAACAAGGACAGGATCTTCGCGTGAGCCAACAGTGTCGCCTTCCATACAACATCAAGCCCTTCACGGATGAGGTATTTTGTGATGTTGCTCCCCTTGATGTTTGTGATGTATTATTAGGCCAACCATACTTGTGCAAGTGACATGCTGTGTATGAGTCCAGGCCTCATGCTGTTATTGTTACTTTGGGAAATAAGTTGTACAGGATATCAGAGGTAATACCGCCTACCACCATCTCTTTGGTTACTACAAAAACATGTAGTAAGATCATTTCCAAAACCGAGAAATTTGTTTTCCTGATGATACGCCCTTAAGGAAAGAAGAAGATGGTGGCCACGAACACCAGACAGGGCCTGTCTACACAACAACAACAAATGAACAAGGTTCTGGAGGAGTACGAGGACATCTTCACCTCCCCTGCAGGGGTGCATATGCACTGTTAGGTCAAGCACTCCATCGATTTAACCCCAGGTGCACCACTACCCAATGGACCAATATACCGGCACTCCGTTCTAGAGAACTAGGAAATAAAGAGGCAGATTCAGGAAGTACTGTAGAAAGGTCACATCTGACCGAGTTGATCGCCCTATGGGAGCTCGATCGTGTTGGTATAGAAGAAGGATGGGACTTGGAGACTCTGTATTGACTATCGGGCATTGAACAAGATCACTGTTTGGAATATGTATCCAATCCCATGAATTGATGACCTTCTGGACCAACTGAAGGGGGGCAAAATATTTCAGCAAGATCGACTTGAAGTTAGGATATCACCAGGTACCAGTCGAGCTCTCCGATGTGTGGAACACTACCTTCAAAGCCAAGGAGGGCCTTTTTGAATGGTTGGTTATGCCTTTCAGGTTAACAAATTCTCCTGCAACCTTCATGAGGTTGATGGATGACATCTTGCAGCCATTCACCAAATCATTTGTAGTGGTATACTTGGACGACATCCTAATCTTCAGCTAGAGTTGGGAAGAGCACCTCCATCACATCCGATAGGATCTCCAAACACTGCGGCAACACAAGATATGTTCCAATCTGGAGAAATGCACTTTTGGCATGACCCAATTTCAGTATCTAGGATACATTATTGATGAACGAGGGGTGCATGTAGATCCAGCCAAGATCCAAGTCATTCAGGATTGGCCAGCTCCAACCACTCTGACAGAGCTCCGCAGTTTTCTGGGTCTTGCCAATTTCTACCAGAGGTTCGTGTTGGGATTCTCTCATATCACTTGGCCCTTGAGTCAAGTCACCAAGGGAGGAGCGAAAGAAAAATTATTTTGGTCTGAATCTCAACAGGAGGCATTCGCAAAGTTGAAACATCGCCTCTGCTCAGCACTAGTGCTCGCATTACCGAAATTGCAACAACCATTTGAGGTTGAGACATATGCCTCTTATTATGCTATTGGGGCAGTCCTTACCCAACATGGGCATCCAGTGGCATATCATAGTGAGACACTTTCATACACAGTCCAGAAGTATCCCACTTATGACAAAGAGATGTATTCCATTGTGCAGGCCTGCCGACAATGGAAGCATTACATTTTGGGGAAGGAAATAGTCATCCACATAGAAAACTGGCCCCTGCAATTCATACAGATGAAAGGAAAGTTGCATAATGATTGCCATCAGAAGTGGTCCACATACCTGCAACAGTTCCATTTGAATATCAAGTATAAGAAGGGCAGCACCAATAATGTTGCAGATTGCCTCAGCCGACCACCGATTATGGTGTTAACCACCATGCTCAACTCTTGTGGGCACGAGACTTTTGATTGGCCACTTCTCTTCAAAAACGACCCAAAATTTGGCCACACATATCAGATGCTTTTGGAGGGTCAACATGTTCCAGATTTTCACCTCCATGATGCCCTGTTATGCCATCTGGCTCACCTTTGTGTTCCTTCAAGCGAGCGTGCCAAGATGATTTGGGAAGCACACTAAAGTCAGGTTGCTGGGCATTTTGGGGTCGAGAAAATGGTGGCAACACTACAAAAGTATTTCTATTGGATGAATCTTCAACAGGATGTTGGGAAGTACATTAGATCCTACACTGCTTGCGCCATTGCCAAACCAACCATCAAGAAGCAAGGCCTTTATACTCCGATGCCTACCCCTCGTTGACCTTGGGAATCCATCTCGATGGATTTCATCTCGGGTCTTCCTTCTATTAAGCATGGCAATGACTGTGTTTTTGTGGTCGTTGATAGATTCTCGAAGATGGCCATTATGGTGACCTGCAAGAAGAATATCACAGCAGAAGCCACTGCTAAACTCTTCTTTGAACGAGTGTGGGTACACTTTTGGATCCCACAATCTATCATCTCAGATCAGGACAGAAGGTTCCTTAGTGCATTTTGGTCTAGTCTTTGGTCAATGCTGGACACCAAGCTCAATAAGTCCACAACTTTCCATCCCCAAACTGATGGTCAGACAGAGGTCATCAACAGGATGATTATACACATTCTACGCATGTACAACTCAAAGCATCCATGCACATGGGATGAGAACCTCCCTTATGTCCAACACATTTATAACCGAGCTCTCCATAGCTCAACTGGCCACAACCCCTTTTAGGTGGGCTTGGGATTCTAGCCACTATGTCCCATTGATGTGGCCATGCCATTTGCAGCTACTAAGGCAGGTTCAGCTCATGTCGAGTCCGAAACTGATAAAACAAACAACTTCATTGAGAATTTCCAACATATCCACCAACAGGTACAAAACATTTTGAAGAAATCAAATGCCAAATACCAGCAGCGAAATGATCAACATCAGGTGCCACACAAGTTTCAGGTGGGCAACAAACTCTGGTTGCATTTGCGAAGGGAACGCCTTACCGGAGCCTATCAGAAACTCAGACCACTCTGATATGGTCCGTACACCATTAGCAAGGCTGTGGGAGACAATGCTTTTGAGCTCAACATTCCCCCATTCCTTGGCCTGCACCCAGTGTTCAATGTGGACCGCCTTCAACCATACTTCCCATCATTGCTAGACACATCAGACATTACAGAACAACTCACACCTACAGAGTTAAATCCAGATTGCATGGAACATGCCATAACTGATCGGATCATGGACATGCATAGCAAGAACACCCCATAGCAAATGATCCAACTATATCGAGTTGTCAAAGCAGGCCAACTCCTTCACTAGGGTAGGTGGCTCATCAGGGACCAAGTTCAATAGAAGTTTCCTCATCTCGTGGAGGAACTCAACATAATGGGGACCCTTGCTTCCTAAGGGGGGAGGAATGATCCAAGTGGATATTGGTGGCCACTTGCCTATTCTAGTTGGACCTCCACCATTGTTTCTTTTAGTTTTTCAATTTCCTTATTTGTAGCACAATTTACTATTTTTGGAAGTTTTTCGGGTCTTGAACTTCTAGAGCCATTTTGAGGCCCTAAACGACATTTTTTTTGGGAAAATTGGGTGCAAAATGGGACCATGGATGAATGTTGCTCAACCCAAAGTTGTAGTCCTCAGATATATCTTTCTAACAGGGTATTGTGCATGTCAAATGGAGATCGTATGACAAAGTTACGACCCCGAGAAGTTGATGTACCAATTTACCCAAAATGGGGCCCATGGTTTGGCATTTCATCTCCTAGGGTTAGGTTTTTGGATGTTTAGGGTTTTCCATTATTTCTGAACAATAAATAGGCCTTTGAGCCTCATTGTATGATAGTTCAGAGGCATGTAGCCACCATATCTCTTCTCAGAGATAAGCTAGCTCGCCCAAGCTAGTTTATTTCCATTTTTGTTTGTAAGTGTATTTCAGTGTTTTACATCAATTAAATGAAGTATTATTTCTGTTGCATCTCTGTATTTATGGTCATATCTGTAATTTGTTGCATTCCTATTTAAATCTGGATCAATATTCCTAGAATATATAATAGAATATTCTACAAAATATTACCGACTCAAGATCTATGCCTCGACACAGTTTTGTAGGCCTAGCTACAATAGGCTCTAATGCCTCCTTCCTTCTCCTATTGTGTCATATTTTTACATCCTTCAATCCTATGCCAAGTTGTTCTTAAGGGGGGATGTTAGAATATTCTGACATATAGGAAATAGTTAAGTATAACTTGGTCTAGTGTATAGTTAGGTAAAATGTGTTTCTTTGGTGTTATATATGAGGAAATTACCTTGTAAATTCCTACATGGTCTTAGAGCTATTTGAGGGTTGCATCCATTGGTGATCCAAATCCGAAGCCGATACAACTGCATCCAGTTGTCACTTCCTAGATCTATTGTTTTTGACCACTTTCGGGCCAAGAGGATTGCTCTATTGTGTTAGGAGCATATGCTCCAGTGAGGAAACCCTTTCGTTTCACGCAAAAATGTTTCCAGTAGCCATAGCTACGTCATTTTTAAGATCTGGAGGTATATAATCTTTATTTGCAGTTTTAGTTATTTATCTCTTTGTTTATTTTGATTTATTTATCTTTCTGTTTTCTATTACCGGATCCATACCTTTGATTTCTGCATATTCTCTTTGCCCTGTGACTCTGTGCGATCTGGGCAAATTAGAAACAGAAAGGAAGGATTTTTTTTTTTTAATATAACATTGTCATTCACTTCCATACATTCACGTATTTCATCGGCATATTCAACAACTTTTGTTCAAAAATTCATAACTTCTTCATCCGGAAGCCATTTTCAGATTCGTTTTTATGAATTGGCCTAAATTTTCGAGATCTTTTCATTAGAACACTTAGTTTTAGCATCTACAACTTCAGTTTCTATTAAAATGGAAAGTCCATGCCAAATTATTCTTGACAACACCAACTACTTCCAACGGTGGTCCTACATTGTGGATTTATTTAGAAGTAAAGGTCTTTATAGAATACCCTATGGCCAAGAATCTAAACCTAAAGATGAAGATAAGGCAGTCAAATGGGAAAATAAGAAAGATCAAGCACATGGGTTGATAGGGATGTCTATTTCTCCAGAACTAGATTCCATATCGCAGAATTTGATACCCCTAATGAAACAATGAAACAACTCAATAAAGTTTTTGGATTTAAAAATGAAATTAGAGCCCATCAACTCGAAAATGAGTTGCTTACATTGGACCCCAATAATTTTTCTTCCATTGAAGATTTTTTGTGCAAGTTCAAGACCCTTAAACTTCTCTTGGAAGGTGTTAAGGTAAAGAAAGAAGATGGTATCCTTATCTATTCCATTCTTAATGAGTTAGGACCAGCCTACTCTGTGTTTGTTTCCACCTTCCATTCTACTAGAGAAGCCTTTATTTCTCAAGAACAAACCTACAAGTCCCCCTCTTTTGATGCCTTTTGTGATTCTTTAATAAGAGAGCAAGAAAAACTCTTACATTTGGTCTTCTTAATACTGGAAACTCTTCTAAGAAAGCATTAGCAGCCCAACATCAACCAAACTCAAAGAATCATAAGAAGCAGTGTCCTAAAAAGAATGGTCCTAAACCAAACAAGGGTCCTAAGCACTTTGAGTCTCAAAATTAAAAATCAATTCAACAAAATGATAAGGCAAATAAAAACAGAGGGAATAAGACTGATAGATATTGCAACTTTTGTAATCGAGATGGCCACTTAGAATCCAAATGATTTAAGAAGATGGTAGCCTTGGAAGCAACAATGAAGAAGCGCAACATCCATTTGGAGCACTCTTCAACTTCAACTTTAAGAATAACAATTTCTGCATGTGGTTGTCAAGCATCTCAGTCTAGTTATGCACTAAAAGTATCTTATTCTTCTCATTCTCATGAGTGGATCATTGATTTTGGAGCTTCTTATCACATGGCCAAAAACAAAGCCATGTTTTCTTCTTTAAATGATTGTAACACAAAAAATATATGTGTTGGTGATGATAGATCTCTTAGTGTTGTAGGTACTAGAACTATTCATCTATAAAATGGCCAATTTAATGATGTATTATGTGTCCTACCTTATTCTACAACCTTCTATCTGTATATAAGATAACTCATTTAGGCGAAGGTAAAATTGTTGAATTTTCACCCCATGATGTTGTAATTAAGGACCTAAGAGATCCTAGACAGATTTTATCTATTGGAATTGCTGATGATTCTACGAGGTTGTATAAGTTTAAAAAATTTGGGTCATCAACTGTTCCCTCGATATTTGTTGCTCATAATGATGAAGTGAGCAAACTTTGGCATGAGCAATTTGGTCACTTAAACTATTGCTCCCTTCAAAATCTATGTAAAGAAAATATGGTGATAGGTCTTCCTATGGTATCTTGCAGAGATGGTGTTTGTTCTAGATGTGTACTTGGAAAACATCATCAGGATAGTTTTGAAAAACGTGCCTCTTGGCATGCCTCATCCCCTTTAAAGCTTGTGCATAGTGATTTATGTGGTCCACTTCTAGTTGTTTCATTCTCCGGCTACAAGTATTTCTTAACTTTCATTGATGATTTCTCCAGATACACTTGGGTATACTTCTTAAAACTCAAGAGTGAAGTCTTTAACATGCTCTTGGCCTTTAAGGATTTTGTTTAGAAACAATCTGGACATCAAATTCTTAAGCTAAGATCTAATAATGGCACAGAATATGTTAACAACAAATTCATCAACTTTTTCACTGAGCATGGAATTCAATTGCAACACACTGTTCCATATACTCCACAACAAAATGGTGTAGTTGAAAGGAAGAATCAGACCTTAAAGGAAATGGCTAATTGTATGCTTCAATATAAAGGGCTTAGTCTTAATTGTTGGGTAGAAGCAATTAACTGTCCAAATTACATAGTAAATCACACTCCTACTAATGATCCAGGTGGATCTTTAGATACAATGGCATGGAAAAACTCAGAAATCAAAGTGATCAGAATGAAGTCAACTCAGGATTAGAGCGTAGATCTCGTCATCCTGATTCCAACGGCGTGAATGACACTTCAATTCGAGTCTGGATGATGAAGTTATCGCATAGGGAAGGTTGCTTTGATCCTTAAGAAAATGAGGATTTTTCCTTTGAAAAAGGGTTTTAAGCCTCAAAGGCAAAATCACAATCGGAGGACTTGTGGAGGCAGACTTAAGAGAGGTGCAGTGGAACCCTCGATCATCGATCTCTGATCAAATCAGATCGGTGGACTGGAGGCAACCAGATCAGAGGTATTAATTGTATGTGTATTGGCGAGTAGGCAGAGCGATCGGTGATAAAACGATCGACAGGATCGTTATCGGGACACCGATGTGATTGGCCGACACTGATATCGATGATCGACGGTCGACATTTCCCCGATTACACGAACTTAGAGATAGCGATACGTCAATTGTGACCTCAGGTTCAGACCTGATATAGAATATATGCTTGATTTCACTAGTTTTGAAGTCTGGGTAAATGGTTTTGGGTCGGATTTTCAGTGTTTTTTAGGATTTTTAAGGTCTTATCGCCTCAACGATAAAAAGGCCATTTTAAGAGGCGGTTACACCTGCCGATCCTTCCATGACACCAGCCTCCATTGTGAACTAGAAAGCCTCGATTTAAAGGGGATTCTATCCAAAACCCATTATAAAAACACGATCGATGGAAAGAGTAGGGAGGGAGGCATTTTGGTAGCACACTGTTTCATTTGGCAGGAGGTCGAGAGTGCATATTTGTTTGTTTGGACAGTTTTACATGACTCTAGCCCCTTCATTGTTACGGACGCATTGGTGCTGCTTACCTCTCCATATCAGGCATCCATTTTCACAGCCATCTTTCAGATTGGAGGTATAAGCCTCTTGTGGATAGTTGATGATTGTAATTCTTTTCTTTCATGCCATTTAATAAGAAAGGCCTCCCCATTGTTGAGTTGGGCCTGAAGATGTAGTTTGAATTGGATGAACTTTGTTATCAAGCCTTGGTGTCTTCTTTTGTGCCTTTTATGTGTTTACTTCTTCCTTTCTTATGTGCACATTTCTGTGTTAAGCTGTAAATTTGGCATGTGATTCTTTTCTATACATCTATAAGTGAAAACATCCTGGATCAAGTGGTATCAAAGCAGGGCTTTTTAGATGTGAATTGCATGTTTGTATGCTAACAAGAAGCAAGCTTCAAAGAGGCGAAGGGGAACTAGAACCTTTCAATCCAGAAGCAGGGCATGCACCTCGAAGGAGAAACATGGTAGAAGATGAAGCTCATCTTGAAGAGGAGTGTAATTTCAGAAAGACTTTCTATTCAATGGTAGAGAACATCAGTCAGTTGGTTTTAAGACTAGAGAAAGCAGAGGAGAGAAATCTAGAAGGACAAGGTTCAGCACATGGGAATGGTGGAGAAGAACCCCCTCCTTCTCCTTCTGGTAGTGAAGGCTCTCCTTCCTCTCACCACCATAATCAGAGAAATCCAAAGGATGCATCTAAGAAACATTTTTTAAAATTAGATGTTAAATTTGATCTTCCTATGTTTAATGGTGAAAGTAACACAGAGAAGCTTAACAATTGGATCAGGCAGATTGAGGTTTACTACAAGATTCAACAAATCGTAGAGGATGAGGTGAAAATCCAGCTGGCCTCTCTATGGCTGGGTAGCACAACTCTCGTTTGGTGGGAGAGCAAATTGCAGAGTAGTAAAAATGTGGGTAAGCTCTTTTCCTCATGGTCTAATTTTACTTCTACGTTAAAGGAATAATTTTATCCCTTAGGATACAAACAGAAAGGATTGATGAATTGGTAATACTTAAGGCAAGGAAAAGGGCAGGATGTTCAGAGTTTTACAGAAGAATTTAGGAAGCAAGCATTGAATTTGGGTATTGCACTTGATGCACCTAAAGTTGTAACTAAGTATATTGGATCACTGCATAGTTATATTAGGCATTCATTATTATTGTTTGAACCAACCACTATTGATTCAACCAGCGTAAAAAGTAATTTATATTTAGAACAAGATCAAGAATGAAAGAGAGGATCAGTCCAGAAAGCCACCGTTCAAACCTCCCAATAGCAAATCCAAAGAGAAATGGAAAGGGAAGGAGAAGAAAACAACAGCAACCAAAGAAGGAGAGCGGCCTTATTGCAATCACTGCAAGAAGGAAGGCCATGATGACGATCACTGTTAGAAGCAACACCTAGAAAGGCGTCCAAAGAAGTATGGAAGAAAAGGGAAGCAAAAAACAGTGGCAGCGACATAGCAAGACCTTGGATTGGATTTGGGAGATGAAGCGAATCACAGCAGTGGGAATAAAAGGTACCCTTACACCTCCTGTTAATTCTAAATCGCATGAAGGAACCAGTTCTGTAGATGAATTCCTTTCGAATGATCAGAAAAGAATTGAATTATTTCATATCAAGGTTGTAGTAAATCATACCAAAGTTGAAACTCTATTTGATACTGGGTCCCAAGCAAACTTCATTGCATAATCCTTGGTAAAGAAGCTTGGCTTAGAGACAAAACCACACCTGAAACCTTACCCATTGGGATGGATACATGATAAAGTGAAATTGAATGTAGCCTAGCAGTGCAAGGTCAAATTTGTGATTGCATCTAAGCTAGTAGACGAAGTAGAGTTGGATGTAATACCATTGGATATCTGTGGCATGGTATTAGGGAGCCCATACCTGTATGACAGAAAAGTAGTCTTTTTTTGCCATGAGAATAAATATCACATCACCAAGGATGGGGTAGAATACATAGTGTGGGCTCATCAAAATAAAATTAATGCCAGCCTTGTAAGTGCTGGGAAAATGAAAAGACTGGTGAATTCCAGTAAAACATGCATGCTTATGGTTGTAAGGGAGAAAGAGGCCGAATTTGCTGATGCGTTCCAGGGCTACGATGGGAAGCATAAACAGGAATTAATGGAATTGATTTCTAATTATACTAAACTGTTTTAGGAGCTGAAGGGATTACCTCCGAAGAGGGAAATCCAACATGAAATCCATCTATTGCATGACGCCCCTCTACCAAATATCAGCATGTATAGGATGTCAGCGATTGAGATGGAGGAGATCAAGAGGCAAGTGCAGGAATTGTTGGACCAAGGCATAATTAGGCCGAGCACCTCTCCATGTGGTTCGCTGATCGTTCTAGTGCCAAAGAAAGACAGTAGCTGGAGGATGTGCATGGATTACCGCGCGCTCAACAAGATATCGGTGAAAAATCACTATCCCCTCCCACGCATAGATGATTTGTTAGACCAATTAAAAAGTGATGTTTATTTCACAAAGTTGGATTTGTGCAGTGGCTATCACCAGGTCAGAATTGCGGAGCAGGACATGTGGAAAACTGCCTTCAAGACCAAGCAGGGGCTGTTCGAATGGATGGTGATGCCATTCGGGCTTTGCAATGCTCTAGCCACCTTTATGCGGGTTATGAATGATATATTTCAGCCTTTCATTGATGAGTTTGTTCTTGTGTATTTAGATGATATACTAGTTTTTAGCAAGAGTTGGTTTGAACATGTGAGTCATGTAAAGAAAGTGCTTGATGTGCTGAAAAAGGAAAAACTCTTTGTAAAATTTTCAAAGTGTGAGTTCGGGAAAACCTCTTTGGGTTACCTAGGTCATATTGTTGGTCATGGTCAGTTAAAAATTGATCCCTCTAAAGTTGAAGCAATTGTAAATTGGCCTAAGCCTACTAGTGTAACTGAGGTTTGTAGCTTTCTAGGTGCAGTCCAGTATTGGAGGAGATTTATTGCTAATTTCTCTGTTATTGCAGCACCTTTGCACACATTGACAAGTGTGAAACAGGTCTTCCAATGGGGAGGAAGATAGTAGAAGTCCTTCGAAACATTGAAGGAAAAAATTAGCACCGCGCCAGTCTTAGCCTTACCCGATCTCCAACAGCCATTTGAGATCGAAACCGTTGCGAGTGGTTATGCCATGGGAGATGTACTGATGCAACAAAAGAAGCCAATTTGTTACAATTCTGAGAAGTTTTCTTAAGATGTGATAAACTATCCCACCTATGACAAGGATCTTTATGCCTTGGTGCAGAGTGTGAAAAAGTGGAAACACTACCTGATCGGCAAGGAGACCATCATCCATACAGATCATCAGCCCTTGTAGTACCTTCAGTCACAAACCAAGTTGTAGTAATCTTGTCATTTCAAGTGGATGGGCTTTCTTCAATAGTTTCATCTGGTAATAAAGTACAAGAAGGGCACTAACAATAAAGTGGCCGATTTGCTATCTCGCCCTCCTATTTCTACTTCTGTTATTTTGCATAATGCTTCATTATCTTTTGATATTTATGCTGAACAATATGCTAATGATGATGACTTTAAGGAGGTTTATGCAAAACTAACCCATGGTGCATAGGTGCACAACTATCACTTGCAAGGGAAATTGTTGTATCACCTTGGTAAATTGTGTATTCCCACAGGAGAAAGAGTACATGTAATTCGAGAGGCCCACACCTCTCTCGTGTCTGGACACTTTGGTGTCAAGAATACTTTATGTCATGTACAAAGATTTTGTTTTTGGTCTCATATGAAAAACATTGTGACTCGCTATGTAAAGGGTTGTGTGATGTGTTTTGTTTCAAAGCCCTCTAATAGAAAACTTGGGCTTTACACACCACTCCCTATTCCGAGTCGTCCATGGGAAAGTGTGTCAATGGACTTTGTAGGAGGTTTACCTTTGTCTAGGAAGAGTCACGACTATTTGTATGTCGTCGTTGACTGTTTCAGCAAAATGTGTATTCTTATGCCTTGTAAAAAGCAGATTACTGCAGAGTAGACTACTTCTCTTTTCTTTCAGCATGTTTGGGTCCACTTTGGATTACCCACATCAATTGTGTTAGATCGGGACTCTCGCTTCCTTGGAGAGTTTTGGACCAGCTTGTGGAGGATGATGGACACCAAATTGAAAAGAAGCATGACATTTCACCCACAAACTGACAAATAGACAGAGGTTGTTAATCATACTGTGGTACACTTATTATGAGGCAGGCTATTGTGGGAAACATCCCAAGTTATGGGATAAACATCTCCCCTATATACAACATTCCTACAACTGAGCAGTGCATTCATCTACGCAGCATTCACCATTCAAGACATGTTTTGGTTACCTGCCAAAGGACCCTTTTGATATGGTCTTTGGAAGGGAAGATGGCTCTAGTGGACGTAATGGTAGGGACAAAGCTCAGTAGTCGATTCAACGAATCCAATTGATTCACCAAGTAGTTCAAGAGCAGTTGGGAAAAAGTCAAGCTCGTTACAAGGCTCGACATGATAAACACCGAGTCGACCATCAATTCCAAGTGGGAGACAAGGTGTGGTTCCACATTAGCAAAGACAGGATGAAGGGAGAAGGAAAGAAGTTGCAGCCAATCCGGTATGGACCATTCTCCATATTGGAGAAGATTGGGAACAATGCCTTTCGTCTTGACTTGTTGGTATATATGCAAATGTACTCAGTAGTGAATGTGGAGAACCTAAAGTTGTATGAACCACCTTTGATCATGGACACTAATGAGGTGGGCACAATTCTTATCGTCGATGATTTTGCACCATAATATCTCGATTAGTTGCCCGAAGACATCATTCTTGACAGAAGAACCAGGACTTCACGACGAGGAGATGTAGAATACCTTTGAGTGGGTTTCAATGGAATAAACCCTAGCAAGGCCAGATGGATGGACAAAGAGAAAGTGAGGGAACAGTTCCTCACTTGCCAATTGACTAATGAAAAGCTTTTGGTGGTCCAAAAGCTCCTAAATGGGTAGGATTGATCTAGGTGGATCTTAAGATACAATGGCATGGAAAAACTGAAAAATCAAAGTGATCAGAATGAAGTCAACTCAGGATCAGACGGTAGATTTCGTCATCCTGATTACAACAATGCAAATGGTACTTCAATCTAAGTCTGGATGATGAAGTTATCGCACAGGGAAGGTTGCTTTGATCCTTAAGAAAATGAGGATTTTTCCTTTGAAAAAGGGTTTTAAGCCTTAAAGGAAAAATCACAATTGGAGGACTTGTGGAGGTGGACTTAAGAGAGGTGCAGTGGAACCCTCGATTGTTGATCTCCGATCAAATCGGATCGGCAGACCGGAGGCAACCGGATCGGAGGTCTTACTTGTATGTGTATTGGCGAGCAGGCAGAGCGATCAGCGATAAAACGATCGACGAGATCGTTATTGGGACACTTGAGTGATATATGAGCAGGACACTGATGCGATCAGTCGACGCCGATATCTGCAATCAGCGATTGGCGATCAACATTTCCCCAGTTATAAGACCTTAGAGATAGCGATACGCCGATTGCGACCTCAAGCTCGAACCCGATATGGAATATATGCCCGATTTCACCAGTTTTGAAGTCTGGATAAATGGTTTTGGCTTGGATTTTCAGTGTTTTTGAGGATTTTTAAGGTCTTATTGCCTCAAAAATAAAAAGGCCATTTCAAGAGGCAGTTACACCCGTCGATCCTTCCACAACACCGGCCTCCAATGCGAACCAGACAACCTTGATTTAAAGGGGATTCTGTCCAAAACCCATTATAAAACACACAATCGATGGAAAGAACAGGGAGGGAGGTATTTTGGCAGCATGCTGTTTCATTTGGTAGGAGGCTGAGAGCACATATTTCTCTGTTTGGACAGTTTTACATGACTCTAGCCCCTTCATTGTTACAGACGCATTGGTGTTGCTTACCTCTCCATATCAGGCATCCATTTTCACAACCATCTTTCAGATTGGAGGTATAAGCCTCTTGTGGACAGTTGATGATTGTAATTCTTTTATTTCATGCCATTTAATAAGAAAGGCCTCCCCATTGTTGAGCTGGGCCCAGAGACGTAGTCCGAATTGGACGAACTCCGTTATCAAGCCTTGGTGTCTTCTTTTGTGCCTTTTATGTGTTTACTTCTTCTTTTCTTATGTGCACATTTCTGTGTTAAGCTGCAAATTTGGCATGTGATTCTTTTCTATACATCTATAAGCAAAAACATCTTGGATCAACTAAGGTTTTAAAGAATATCATTCCAAAAGAAGCATGGAGCTCAATTTAAACCATATGTAAGTCACTTTCGTGTTTTTGGAAGTGAAGCATGGGCCCATATTCCCGATGAGAAACATAAAGCCTTAGAACCTAAGAGTGAAAAATGTATTTTTGTTGGATATTCTGAAGATGTCAAAGGATATAAAATTCTTCCACCTAAGTCAAAAAACGTTATCATTAGAAGAGATGTAAAGTTTGTTGAAAATATATCGGCCTACGAGCCTAGTTCATCATATGTGCCACCTCTCTCTATCCCTTCTACTTCTGAAAATATTTCTTCTTCAGATGATGACATCGAGGATGAAAATCCTCCCCCACCTTCTTGGGATCCTCCTTCAGCTCCTCAGCTTCCAAAATGGGTCCGTGCTACTCGGGATGAAGCAGGTGATCCTACAGATTAGCGACGTACACGTTCTTAGTTCGATAGAGCCTCTTCTTTACTGGCTCAAGCTTCAACAAATTATGATCCTGACACCTTTGCAGAAGCTTCAGGTCATTTAGATTGGGACGCAGCTATGAATGAAGAATATCGTTCATTATTAGAAAATGATACATGGGATCTTGTTCCTATTCCAAAGGGATGAAAACTTGTTAGATGCAAATGTATTTACAGAACCAGGTTTGGACCAGATGGAAAAGTTGATAAACATAAATGTCATCTTGTTTCTAATGGTTTTTCACAAGTTGAAGGCATTGACTATACTGAAACCTTCTCCCTTGTTTCCAAAATGAACTTTATTTGCCTTGTTCTTTCCCTTGCTGCCTCTTTCAAATGGGAAGTCCATCAGATGGATGTTAAATCTGCCTTCTTGCATGGGGACTTGCATGAAGAAATCTATACGGAACAACCTATTGGATTTATACAAGCAGACTCCAGCCTTGTATGTCGGCTTAATAAATCCCTTTATGGTCTCAAGCAACCCCCTCAGGCTTGGTATGTGAAAATGGATAGGTTTATTTTAGATACTAGCCTTTTTAGGTGTCATTCTGATAATACTGTCTACACCAAGAAAGTGGGTAAATCTCTTACCAGCCTTGTTATTTATGTTGATGATCTTATCCTTACTGGTAGTGATCCCAACCTTATAAACCATGTGAAGTCTATCCTTAAAATGAAATTCGAAATGATAGACTTAGGACACTTGCATTATTTTATTGGTCTTCAAGTTTTGCAATCCAAGGAAGGTATTTCCCTTTCCCAATCCAAGTATGCCTGTGATATTCTACGCCACTTTCATTGCTCCAGATCTTGGGGGGAGGCCCCCAAGATCTGAAAAATTGCAATGTTAGAAGAAAAAGAGGAGAATTCCCAATAAAAAGAACCACAAAGAAAGTTTTTATTAAAACAGAGAGTAACTGTATAAGCTATATTATGGCAGAGAAACTGTCCTTTTACAAAATGTGACTTATTACTTATAGTATTTTTAGTTACAATACCATGGGTCAATTCCATGGGTGAATGAATACCATGGGTGGATGTCACAATACCACGGGTGAATGAATACCATGGGTGGATGTCACAATACCATGGGTGGATGTCACAATACCATGGGTGTATGTGACTTACAATACTGTGGTGGATAAATACCATCCAAATACTATGGGTGGATGCCACTTACAATACCATGGGTAAATTCCATGGGTGGATTCCACTTACAATACCATGGGTAAATTCCATGGGTGGATGAATACCATGGGTTGATGTCATTTTCTATTCGAATCATTCCTCCCTCCTTAAGTGGTCCCCATTTTGTGAAGTTCCCTCCTACAAAGCCTTTGTTGAATATGAAGAGCCACTGAAGAGAAGGGTTTTATGTGGTCAACCCATACACATGTTGAATGAAGATCCAAGGATAGAGATACCCTGTAATGCTTGTGACCAACTGTGATACTAACAGTGTGTGGCATAGTAAATGGAATTTGATGAATTGTGGGTTTGTGGATGAACCATAACTATGATGAACGGAGATCCAAGGATAGAGATACCTTGTAATGCTTATGAACAACTGTGATACTCATGGTGTGCAACCTAGCAAATGGACTTCGATGACAAGGATTTTGTGCAGTTGACCCATACCTATGATGTTGGTTGTTGATGAAGTAGAAGGTGCCTACATAGCCTAGGGTGGGAGGGCATGTCTCCAAAGAACCTAAGCTGAATGCTTCTATGTTGAAACCGATGAATGTGAAGCAAGTGCCTACTAAAGCGGGGTGGGAGGGCACGTCTCCAAAGGGAACCCGCTCGGAATGCTACTCTAGAATTAAAATGTACATAACTCAGTAAATATAACTTAGAATATTTATTATAACCTATTTTTGGAAATAGAAGGACCATTTCGCATCTTCCGATGTGTTGGAAATCCTTATCTGGACACTCTAGAATCTCATATTCGCGTTAGAACTTTTATGCCATCACAAAAGTTTTGAAAAAAAATAGCTGATTTTAAATCAACGATATTTCCCACATCCGAACTCTGATTCAACCCATTTTTTATGAAATTGAGTGATCTTTCAAGAGGATCTCAGATCTACAATCACTTTTTTGAAATTCTGCACCAAAATTTCAAAAAAATATAGGAGAGCTTCTGTCCATGAATTGCAGTCAGAAACATTTTTGCAACATAGCGGATTTTAAATCAGCGATAATCTCCCTCATCTGGACTCTGATTCAGCCCCTTTTTTTTTTGAATTTTGGTATTTTTTCATAAGGAATCTAGATCCATGATTTGTTTTTGTAAAATTTTCACCAAAATTTTCAGATCTAATTTGCAAACTCGCCGCCCAAAAACATTCCTGCAAAAAAATGAAAAAGGAAAAATTATTCCCACTTGGCCCAAGAAGATGCTTTGTAGAGGACATAGTACATGCCTGAAGTTTGTTGAAACTGAAATATGCATCAAACCCTCATTCCCATGGAATCATAACCTGCTTTGATACCACTGTCACAATACCATGGGAAAATACCATGGGTGAAAGAATACCATGGGTGGATGTCACTTACAATACCATGGGTGGATGCCACTTACAATACCATGGGCAAATTCCATGGGTGGATGAATAACGTGGGTGGATGAATACCATGGCTTGATGCCATTTTCTATTCGAATCATTCACATGGAATACTGTAAGCCAGCCCCTTCAACCTTTCAGTCTGGATCCAAACTTTCAGTCACTTGTACTTCCCCTGAAGTTGATGCTACCTTATACTATCACTTGTAGGAAAATTTTTGTATTTGACCCATACCCGACCTGACCTTTCATTTGTTGTTGGCCTTATTGCTCGGTTTATGCAAAACCCACATGAAAGTCATTGGAAAGCAACTAAAATAATGCTTTGTTATGTTCAAGGTATAGTTTAGTTTGGGATTAATTACAGTGCATAAGCATATCCTTTATTGGTTGGTTTCACTGATACCAATTGGGCTGGTGACCCTGATGATTGGAAGTCTATTGTAGGTTATGTCTTCACTCTTGGTTATGGACCTATTACATGGGTTTGCAAGAAACAAAGTGCCATTTCTCTTTATTTAGCAGAAGCAGAGTATCGTGGCACCATACAAGCTAGTAAGGAATCAATGTGGCTTCGTCAGATCCTATCAGATTTTGTCTTTTAGCAACAACATCCAACTACAATTTGGTGTGATAATAAAAGTTCCATTCAACTATGCAAAGATCCAGTCCAACATCGTTGTAGAAAACACATTGAACTACACATGCACTTCAATAGAAAGCTCATTCATGACCATGTTCTTGAAGTGTAATGATGTTCAACCGATGATCAAGTTGCAGATATATTTACAAAGGCTCTCATAGAGGTGAAGTTTAATAAACTTCGATTTATGGTTGGAGTTCAGGAAGTTGTCACTAAGGGGGGATAGGCTCTAACGCCTCCTTCCTTCTCTTATTGTGTCATATTTGTACATCCTTTAATCCTATCCCAAGTTGTTCTTAAGGGGGGATGTTAGGATATTTTGACACATAGGAAATAGTTAAGTATAACTTGGTCTAGTGTATAGTTAGGTAAAGTGTGTTTCTTTAGTATGTATTTTTTGTAACTTACAATCTGACGGTCGTGATATGTTCTAGACATGAAGTGATTCGACGGTTCATTCTCTCCTCAGTATTACCAACACTTGATCCATGGCTTAACACCCGATTGGTCCATGATCTCTATTTAAAGATCATGGAGGGTCATTTGTAAGGTGACTGTTCATGAGAGAAGGTTATGTAAATTTTCTTTCTTTTACATTAATAAATTTCCTGAAGTGGCCGCATTGGCTTAGGTCGTGGATTGTTTCCCTCTTTGAGGGTTTTAACCATGTCAAGAAAACTGGTGTATTGATCTATGATCTATTTGTGAGTGATGTTCTTTGGTGTCCTATCTAAGGAACTTACCCTGTAAATTCCTACATGCACACTGTTCCACCTTCTCCATCCTAGTTTTGTCATGCCAATGCATTGGTTTAAATAATAATGGAAGGGAAAACTTAACAAAGTCAATAACTGACATAATGGTTGGATTTTATAAGTTAGTTCATTGGTTGTAGTGGAGGTCCTAGGGTCAAACCTGTGGGTCTTCACCTTTTGTATTTAATACAAATACATTTCATATGGTTTGTTATAACTAATAAACAAAACCATATGAATTTAATAATAAGCCAAATCATACATTAGACTGGTCATGGAGGTTGGAGCACATTTTTCGAGACCACTTGGCCTATTTCGAGGTGCCACATGACACCATGTGATTGGGTCACGTGGCATGCTCTCATTGGTCCATGCCATGTCATGTGTACAATCAATAACCTATCAACAACATGTCATGATGCCACATGTCTACCATGTCAGTGGTGGATCCCACCATTGCCGACTGTACATGTTGAATGAGTTTCCACATGTCAAACAACCATTGGTCCAAGTTAGTTGTACGACCCCTGTCAGTAGTGCCACGTGTCTTGTATGTTGAATTTGACTTTGACTTTTTCCCAAGTTGACCAAAAATTTGACTGGCCATAACTTTGTGATATTGACTCAGATTGAGGTGTCATTCACGTCTTTCGAATCAACTCAGGGATCTCTACAACTTGACATTGTTTCCATAAAATTTTTATTACTTTGATTTTTGAGGCTTTCTGGAGCCTCCTGGATCAACTGAGGGTGTGTGGCACTGACATATGTTCTTCCTTGTGGCTTGACGAACTTGGGCCTACTAGTACCCGAACTATGCCTCTAGCCTATTGACCATGTTATGACTCGATAAAATTACTTGAAGAATTAGTAACTTATCCAAGCCAATGCAATAACCCTTCAATTAGATTAAGTTCAACACTTAATCAATTCTTCTATTCAATTCATTTACCTCATTCACAATCTTACTACTTAGATAATCTTTGCAACATAAACAAATTAAATGAACATGTACAACAACAATAGATGGGAGGGGGGACTCCTAGCAAAATCCCACTTTCTTTTATTAACTACAAACTTTAGTTTTATACATTACACAACTCCAAGGTTGGACGAACCCCAAAGGTTCGCTACCTCAACTCTTGGGAAAGTTCAACAAACCATCCCTTAGCTTCGTGCAACCCTTCCTAACTCACACGACATTGGGAAACCTCAAATTTCAAACTACAAGTTTAAACAACCTTGTGTGAAACTCTCTTAACAGAGTATGCACATATAACTAATACTTGTGCCAAAACAAAGCCCAACCAACCAGAAAACAAAAATTATTTGCACATCTCGGCTCGTCAAATGAGCCTTAACTTTCCTTCCGTTTGTTGCTTTGATTCTCTTCCTTGTGGTGGTTTATGTCTTATTTTCCTTCGACTTTCCTTGTCTGAATTTCATTGGTTCTTCCTCAAATTTTCCACTTCTTTTTTATATGTGACCTCCCCTTTCCAAGGGGCATGACCCTTCACAAAACCAACCTCCCATAATGCTTAGCCAAATTGACTTGTTTGCCTTTCAATTATAGTGTGGCCATGGGAAACCCATTGTGTGGGTTGAATTCCCTTTACATGATGCCTCCATGCATCAACTCACCCTCCATGCCATCAAAATTCATCATTTCTTCGACACAACATTACCCAAGTTTGCAACTCGCTCTATCTTCTGTCGTGCATGCCAACTTTGGGGTCACTCACCCTCATGCCTTTGGGTGCATTTGTGCCATGCATGTTACATCTCGCCTAATGCCTCTATCCATCAGGAATGTCCTCATGCCTTCATGTCATTCAATGGGGCACACTCACCATCGTGCCAACATCCCTTTCCACCACACTTGCCTAAGAGTTGAAATTGAGTGATGTTGAGTCCATCTAGTTGGTTCCCTCTAGGAAAAATTATAAAGAACTAGTAAAGAGTGGACATTCAAAAGGATGGATAGGTTTTTAGTCATCAAAATAATTGAGGATTCAAAGAGGATAAAGTCTTGGGTCGAGAATGGTAGGTCTCTAAATCATCTCCCAATCCTTCTTTATATTAATAAAGAAGATAAAAAACACATTGCCTCACTTAAATTCAATTATTCCTAGTTGGAAGAGAAGAATTTCAAATAACTAGTGATCCAAAATTGGATAATGTATGGCCCTAGTTTAGAAGAGGAAATGATGTTGAAATTTGCTAAAAACCTTAGGAAAATTAGTAGTGGAATGGAAAAAATCCAAGGCTAAAAGGCTTCAAAGTAACCAAAAAATATACCATAAAAAAAAGGATAGCATGGAGATTAAAAAGTGGCTTTGTATGGTTGGTCTAGGGGGATGAAAACACTATATTTTTTTATAACTATGCAAAGCACAAGAAAAATATTAATACAATCTAGGAAATAAAGAAATAAGATGGCCTTTTTTTGTTAGCTCTTTCAATGATACTATTAAAGAAGGGAGACAACACTTTAGTGCTCAATTTCAAGAGCATGAAACGGAAAATATTGTTTAGTCTCAAGGATTGTTTCTCTAATCCATATACTAATAAATTAACAATAAAATGAGGAATTAGAGATGAACTATCCAAAGAAGAACTAAAATATATTATGAATTTTTTCAAAATGCCAAAAGTCTAGTCAAGATGGTTGCAAGGTGGAATTTTATTTGGGTTTTATGACATGTCAAAATAATACCTTTTGAGGGTTATAAAGGAGTATAGTACCTCAATAGGAATAAGGGAGGGGGGCATGAATGCAAATTATATATAAATATTAAAGAATAATGAGTTGAAATCCTTTGATGAAGATAAATCTATTTGTAACTCAATTTATAAGATCATCACTAGAATCATGGAAAAGAAAGTTAATAAGGTACCATCATGGCTTATGTTAGAAGAATAATTTAGGTTCCTCTTTAATAGATAAATTCATGATGTTGTTGTCTCGGTACATGAAGGTATGCACGCCATAAAAAAATTAAAATATCCTACTATGGTATTGAAAATTGACCTAGCAAAAGCATATGATTAATTGTGTTGGATCTATTTAAGATTGTTGTTGATTCATAGAGGAACAAATGTTTAAATTATAAATTGGATTATGAACTATTTATCCTTTGTATCTTATGCAATCCTTATTGATGGTTTACCTTCAAAAGTTTTTGAAAGCTTTTAGAGGACTTAGGAAACATTTTCTCATGTCATCTTTCTTATTTCTATTGGTGGTAGAAGGGTTGAGAAAAATGATATCAATTTCTATAGGGATCTATAAAAGGCATAAATGTGGGATATATAATTATTCAGAGCCATTTTTAAATTTTTTATGATGTAATGATATTTGATACTAGATCAGTTAACAAGGTCAAAAAGTTCACATAGTTTCTAGACTTGTATTATAAAGATTATGGGATGGAAGTCAATGCTCATAAATATTCCACATTTTTTAATGAATTGAAGGAGATCATGGAAAGGAAAATATCACAAATTGTTCCTTATACCTTTACTCCATTGGATAAGGGATAAAAACACTTGGGCACTTAAATCCTAATTACTACAATTACATTGATTGGATTTGGTGTATAACTTGAAAGTCAAGGAATAAGTAATAAATCATAGTTACATGTGGTTATCTTGAGGAGGAAGGCTAGTTTTGGTAAAAATGGTATTGGAGAGCATTCTTTTGTATTGATTGTATTTAGCACATATACTAAGAAAACCATCGAATAAGATTAGAAGGAAATGCTTCAGTTTTTTGTGGACAAGGAAATGAGGTGAAGATGGTATTCCCCTTGTTAAATGGGATAATTGAAAGACAAAAGGAGGAAGGGTGTTGGGACATTGACAAATATAAATGTTTAGACAAGATCTAGTATCTAAGAGCCTTTTGAGGTTGTTCCATAATAAGGGGCTATGGTAAAGAGTAATGAAGGTTAAATAAATGGAATCAAAACATGTTGAAGAATGAATTATTGAGAGAAGGAAATTCATTTAGTGGAGCCTTATTAATTTGGAAATCTTTGGCAAGAGAATTTATATTGATTGGTAGGTGACTAGCCTAAAAATTAGGTATGGGAAATAAGGTAAGGATCAGGGAAGACCCTTAGATAGGGTTCTATACAAATTTCAAAATTTTGAACACTTTCTATTAACAATTACAATTAAAATATTTACAAATTGGTAGATCCAAATGTTTTAGGTATGAATTCTCTATGGATCCAAGGTTGGAAATTTGCTAATCAATTGAATCTGCAAGGAGATCTAGCTAAGGAATGGAATAAGTCTATTCAAAGTCTAAAGAGTTGTGCTCAAAAACTAAATGAGGATGAATATGAATCGAAATGGTCTAAGAGTAAATGCTCGAGTGTTCATGCCTAAGCATAAATATGATGCAAATATGGAATAGGATGAAGCAATAAATAGGAAATGGTGATAGGTAAAAATATGGAAGTTAAATTGTCCTTTCAAAATAAGTATTTTCTTATGGTTAGCCATGTCAAATTAAATACTTACTTGGGACAATGGACAAGAAAGAAATTGGGCTCATCTAGCTTGGCATATTATGTGTAAAAGAGATGAAGAGACTATGAATGTGACTTATTTATTCATTTCCCTTATGTAAAAGATGTATGAGGTGAAGCAATTAAAATCTTAGGAATACATGCAGAATAGAGAGGAGATTCCCCTAAGGAATTCTTTGAAAGATGGTATACAATTCCTTGCTATGTGGTTTGAGGGGTATGGTTAGTGAAAAATGATATGATCTTTCAAGCAAATGGCATCCATACCATTCATGTCTTCCATAAAATTGTATATGGATATGTAGGTTAACCCACAAAATTTAAAATGTAGAGGCCTCATAATATTATAAATATATGGCTTGGGTATTCTTTAATGAGTGGGATAATGAAAGTAAAATAGAGGCATTTTGTTATTTCCTTTACTCATATATACAAGGGATTCAACAAGAAACTTCATAAATTATTGAAATAAGCTCTTTCTTTGTAGGTAGGAGTATTATCATCTCAAGAGTTTAAGAGAGGAAGGTTTTCCCTTGAGGTTTTCTAGTATGTTTTTTGATTATTGCTTATATCTCCATATTTTGATCATTTGAAGGGCTAGATGTCTTTTTTTTTTGAAAGTGAAAATATTGGCAATGTTATGTTTTTTTTGTCATTTTGGGTGTTGAGAAGCACAAAAAAGGGTTGATATAGCTCAAATTTGTATGTAGTTATAAGTTTAAATCATCTTGGAGAGGTATTCTGATACATATTGGATCATTATATTGTTTTTCATCCATCTCAATGCTTTTAAAATAAGAAAAAGTGGAGGAATTAGCTCACGGACCATTTTTACCTGCATGACCCAGTTTTGCAAAACGAGGTCTGAAACCTTCTAGGAACATTTTGAGGAATAAAATGATTTTTTTGGGGGTAAAATTTTCGCTCTAGTGCAACACCTTTTTTTCCTATTCTACCCACAAAGACCTTTCCAATGTCAGAATCATGTCAATTAGAGTATGTATGTGAATGTTATGCCACTCAGAAGTTGACCTTCATGTTTTCACCACCATAATTTGAGGGGATGCCACATAAACCCCTATTATTCATGTAAAAGGGGATAGAAACATGATTATGATAAATAATACTCTAGAAGAGTTTTTATTGTAACTCTTGTTAAAAGTTTAGGTATTCAAACCTAACCACTAGTAGGCTATCATGTTGTGTTATAATTGGGCCACTAGGAGGAAAAGGGTTTCCATTATTTCTAGGGAATTTACTACATAGCTAAGAAAAAATAGCCAAGAGGGATAGGAGGTAGAGAAAAAAGAGAGGATTTGTGCATTGTAGTTTCCCATAGGTCACATACTATACTTCTTTGTACTCACTCACATTTTCTATTTAGAGAAAGAGAGTAGAGCAACCTCACCTTATAGTTAGGTTTTTATCTCGAAAGGGTTTTCTAGGTCATATCTTGTGTCAAATGTGTGTGTGATATTTTATTTCACTATTCTGTATTTTTCTGCATAATTTTAATATGCATGCATACATTATAACAATAGTCTACATATCTATAAATCTAAAGAGAAATAAAACTATAATAGTGTAGATTTTGGATTTTTCAAGTATAATTTTATCAGATATTTTGTGACGAATTATCTAGTGGAATATCCATGGTAGTTTATGGATCATATTAGTACCAGAGTAGGTCTCTTTGGGTATTTTTGGAGATTTGCAGGAGATCTAGATCATCTAGGCCAAAAATCGTAAAACCCTAATCATGGCCTCTGAATCTGTGAATAACCCTCATGATCCTCCAGAGGAGAATTTTTTTGTGGCTAGAACAACAAGTCGGAAATATAGATCGTAATGTAAATCTTATCATGATGACCCTCAACAAAAATCTTAAGATATTAAGATAAGATGGGGATTCTATTGTTGAGGAAAAATTAGAGGGGAGATCAGGACATCAGGAAGAAATGAAGAACCAACCGAAGAAAGAACCTGAAAAATATCAACCTAGTTTGAATGTCATGAATCATTCATAGTCCCTATTCAAAATGGAAGGAAGGTTGATATTAAGGTTTACCAAGGTGAGATCGATGCTCTGAAGGTAAATCACTAGTTGTAGCAACTAGAAGTGTATTTCAATGTTCTTCAAATAGAGGAGGAACAAAATATTTCATTTGTGCAACTGAAATTAGAGGGTCATGCCCTGGCTTGGTGAAAAAGCCACATGGATACCCTAAGGTTGGATGGAGAGCCTCCAATGACTAAGTGAGAGGAATTTAAAACCCTCATTAGGTCACAATTTTACCCTATTGGGTATGTAGAGGACCAGTGGATCTAGTGGCACTATTTTAAGAAAGAAAAAAAGGCAAAGTGTGTAGGATTACACCATAGAGTTTAGAAAGATGGCCATAATGGTGGGTATCTCCCCAAAGAAACCACCTCAAATATTTGGGGGGTCTACATCGCCATCTTCAAGATCAAGTGATGTTGTTCAAGCCTATATCGGTGGATGAGGCTTGTGTATAGGAACAATATCTAGAGAACATGGGCTTGAAGAAAGAAAAATCAAGTGGGTTGAATTAGAAGGAGCAATAGGACAATTCTAAGGAGGGGAAGAAGAAGAAAAAAGGAAAAAGAACAATAGCCACAATACAACAATGCAAAGATCCTAGTAATCACTACAACCACTGCAACTTTGATGGCCATACAAAGGACAAGTGCTAGAAGTTGCATCTAGAGCTTAACCCGAAGAACAAAAAGAAAGATAATAAGAAGAAGAATCTCATGGCCATTGATTCAAGAAACCAAGTTGAAAGTGGCTTGGATGTGGATGAGAATATTTCTTGTACATCAGTGTAGAAGGAGGTGAATCTGAGTAGCCTTCAGCAATAGAAAGAGAAGGAAATGACCAAACTCTTCCATATAAATATATAGATCAAGAAGACAAATATTGATGCTTTGTTTGACTCGGGATCGTAGGAAAATCTCATTGCAGCAAAGCTAGTCAAGAAATTGGGATTGTAAGTTCGTGATCATCCAAGCCCATATCCACTGGGATGGGTAAATAAGGTTGCAAAGCTTAAGGTAACAAAATAGTGCAATCAGTGTTGATTTTATTGATGAAGTAGAACTAAGTGTGGTTCCCTTAGTGATATATGTGGAGTTGTGTCTGGGAGTCCCTACATGTACATGTGAGATGTAATATTCATGTGGAATCAAACTAATACTGGCTCATCAAGGATGGAAAATAGTTCACTGTCAATGTGCCTAAAGGAAAGTCAAAAATTCCATTGGTAAGTGCCATCCAAGCCAAGAAATTGATCAGTTCCAACAAGAAGTATGTTTTACTATTTTAAATGGAAAATCAATATGTAGAAGAGTCAATAATAGACAAGGTATCCCTGGAGGGGTGTACTAAGAAATAAAAATAGAAACTTGAAGAGTTGTAATAGGAATATAGGGATTTTTTCCAAGATCCTAAATGGTTACCACCTATGAGGGAAGTGGAGAATGAGATCTAGCTATTTTTGGACTCCCCGTTGCCAAACTTTGGGTTGTATAGGAAATCTGTTATAGAAGTAAGTGAGGTGAAGAAAAAATTACAACAACTACTGGAACAGGGTGTTTTTCGACTGGCTACATCACCATGTGGTTCACCCATCATTATTGTGCAAAAGAAGGATGAGACTTGGCGAATGTGTATAGATTACAGGGAGTTGAACAAAATCACGCTTAAGAATAGGTACCCCCTGCCAAGAATAGATGATTTGTTGGATCAGTTGCAACAAGAAAAATACTAAACCAAGTTGGACTTAAAGTCTGTATATCACCAAGTTCGTGTAAGAGAAAAAGGTACCTAGAAGATTTCCTTCAAAACCAAACAAGGTTTGTATGAGTGGTTAGTCATGCCATTTGGCCTATGCAATGCACCGACTACATTTATGAGATTGATGAATGATGTACTTATCCCTTTTATTAATTCATTTGTTATTTTTTATTTTGATGATATACTCACATACAATGATATATGGGAAGAGAACATCTCACATTTGACATAGGTGTTGGAGACATTAAAGAAGCACCATCTGCCAGAAAATCTCAACAAGTGTGAGTTTGTATAGCATCATTTGGTGTATTTAGGGTATGTGATAGGTGGAGGAGAGTTGAATATAGATCCTACCAAGATGGAGGCCATCATGAAATGGTTTGTGCCTACTAATGTTTTTGATGTCAGGAGTTTCATTAGGGTAGAACAATACCTGAGGAAATTCATAGCCTCATTTTCAGCAATAACAGTGCCACTCCATGCCATAACAAAAGTGGCAAGAGTTTCTAGTGGGGAAAGGGTAAACATAGGGCCTTTGAGGAGCTAAAGAAGAATATCAATCAAGCACCAGTTTTGACATTACCAAACTTGCAACATCCCATTTGTAACAACCCTGGTTAAAAATCCATGTAAAAATATATAAGGTCACAGTTGATGGGACATGTATTCCAAGCTGAATGGTGGGCAAGACATCCTAGTGGGTGTTCATTTTGGTTATTATGGCTAAGGAAATTGGAAAAGGAAAAGGCAAAGGCTTTGGAAAGGCATGAGGCATTTATTGGCATTTTATTTATGAAAATAAAGGAAATGAGGAGAAAAAGAAGGTGAAAGGTCACAGGTTGCATGTGAGGAGGAAAATGAAGGAAAATAATGGAAAATGAAGAAAATAGAGGCCTCATTAATAAAAAGGCTTTTGAGGATCAGTGAATAAGCTTGGTAAGTTTAGTTTTGGAGCTCTCTCTCTATTCTCTCTCTCTCTCATACTCTTGGACACTTAGATTTTTCTTGGATCACTCTTGGAGAGTGTGGCATACTTGGAGTTTTGGAGCAAGAAGGCATAGGAAAAGTAGGAAAGTACAAGAGGACATCAGGATCAACAACTACAGTGGGTTTTCTTGCAAGTACCAAGTTGCATGTATGTTTTCCTCACTAGTTTCAACATGCATGGCACATGCATGTAATTTTTTGGTTATGATCGGTCATTGGCATGGAGGATTGCCTAGATTGATAGTGGATTTGCCTAGCCTTGCCATTTCCTGGATAGCCATGGTGTTGTGGGTTCATTTCTTTGTTTTTTTGGTCAGTTCTCATGTTTCCTTTAGCTTGGGTTGAGTTATTAGTTCTTGGAGCCTTGGTTGGACAAATGCTCTGGAAGCCTTGTAACGGCTTGGGTTGAGTTATTAGTCCTGAAGCCTTGGTTTGACAAATGCTCTGGAAGCCCTGTAACAACTTGTGTTGAGTTAATAGTCCAAGAAGCCTTGGTTGAAAAAATTGCTCTGGAGCCCTTGGTGGGTTGGCTTATTGGTCCTGGAGCCTTGGTTTGAAAAATTCTCTAGAGGCCAGTAGTAGTTGTGGGTTAAGTTACTAGTCCACGAGCCTTGGTTGGACAAATTATCTAGAGCTCGACAATAGCCATGGGTTGAGTTACTAGTCGTGGAAGCAGGGTTGGAACAAACGCTCTAGATCCTTGGAAGGCTTGGGTAGAGACCAATCTAATGATGGTTTTGTGATGTCCAACCGTGAGGTGGAATCATTGTTTCATGGGTTGAGATGGTTGGCCTCTGGAAGCCCTGAATGGTTTTGGATTGATGTGTTCTATGAGATCCCACACTCATGCTTGGAATATGGCAGAGGGGTGAATGGATGAAGAGATATTTGGCTCAACCATTCTACAGTCGGGTGGAACGTGGTAGCCCTATACCAGGTTGGATTTTGCATCATTAATATGAGGTTATTTATCCTTGTTATCTCATGAGTATTATATTGGTTTATATGTGGATTATATGGTTGTTTCTTCCTTGGTATTTATGTTGTTATTATGTTGGTTATGAATATGTATTATGAGAGTGGCTACATATGGCTCCCATCATGTTTTTACTTGTATATGAATGAACAATGTATCTATGTCCTAATGGATGAAACTGTAGCTAAAGTGATAAGGAAACAATGCCGCATAGTGAATCTCAGATAAGTATGAGACCCCTATGCTTATATATGTTATTTAAACATGTAAATTTCATTCATGCCAAGTGTTTGACAGAATGTTAGTCCCGGTTGGGGATGTTCAAGCCTAGTCCTAGAGTTAGTTTTTGGTTTATTAGTCTTGTCATCATGTGTTTAATGGATTCCAGAAGTTATAGCAAGTTCTGGGTAGTGCCCATATTTCTAGGCTTGAAAGTGCCTTAAATTCCTCGGAATTTGGCACAGGTTTGTTGGAAATAGTCCTTGGATGCTGGCATGAAACTTATGGGAGAATCCAGAGCTCTCTGGACACTGGAATGCCCATAGAATGGGAGCATCCAGAGGTCAAGAGGTCTAAAAAATCAGTGGGACCTAGCGGTTGGTTAGCAGAAAGGTTGGCATGGTTCCTAGGAGTCTTATTGATGATGTTGAAGGTTTGTATGGTGTGTTTTCATCATTTCCACTTCCTTAACATGAGTTGGGAGGTCGAATCATATCATCGTGAATTCTCATCACATGTTTACCCCGGTTGGCTGGTTACTTGGGTAGGCATTGGATAAGGGTGTTACAGAGTGGTATCAGAGTGGGTTGCACTCTCTTTGGGTCATATATGATACCACAGAGTGGTATCAGAGCATGGTTCACCCCTCGGACTAGATGGGTGGTGTGTTGGTCATGCATTCATGTCAGTTGCATATGTGTTGCTTATGCTTGTAGTCCACGTTCTTGTTTCATTTGCATGGAGTTCATCATGGTTGTAGTGATGTTGCCATGTGAAGGTGGATGGTGGGATGTGTCGTCATGAGTGTATGGGTGTATATGCATTGTTATGCATGTCGGTGTCTATATGAATGCATTATCATGGTTATGGTTATGCATGTGTGGTATGTTAGACATGCATTGTGAGGTACTTGTATGAAATTAGGTGGTCATGATGATATTGGAATGTTGTGATTGTAATGTGTTGCCTTGGTCTGAAAATCACTCGTGAGTGATCTCAATTAATTAATTAATGAAGGTATTACAGAGTCATGTGCTGGTGTGTGTCTATGTTATCTTAGGCAATGGATCGACAAGATTTCAAAATACACAGACAATGGAAAACAGTAAGAGAAACATAGCAAGCAAAATGCAAAACACAACAATTTAATAAGGAGTTCACCCTATCCTCCAGGGCTACGTTTCTGGTCCAAATTTCAGTGGTGGCCTTCTTTTATTGTGTCTTTAAGCATATTTTTACAATGAGGAGCTCAATTTGAGTCTCCTGGAATAGATGATGCTTAGTAGGGTGGTTCTTGGATTCCCCAAGCCACTAGAGTGCATAGACTCCCCCTTACTAAGTCTCAACCTCAACTGGTCTTAATGGGATGAGTCCAATTTGGTACTCAATTCCCGATAGATATCCTCACAGGGATTGCTTGAACCTCTCAAGCCTGGTTTTGTCTATCTATTGATGCCTTAGCTTTGCAAGTCACCTCGGCTCTCTGTTCTTTGCTTCACTTTCTGTTTTTTCTGTCTCACTGTTTTCTTCTTCCTTTTTCTTTCTCTCTCTTTTCCTTCTGTTCTCTGTCTATTCATGGCTTAAATCCAGTCCATCCCTTGACTGTTAGCTTCCTCTTCCACCTCTTCGGATCACCTACTGTTGTTCGCCTGGAATTCCCTACCTCTGCGTCATCGCCACTGTGTAACGTCTCACAAGGAGGTGGCCACTTTTCCCTTCACGAACTGAGCGCCAGCTCTTCCTCAAACGGTTTGGTATTTTGGTTACCATGTGAAATGATTCATCCACTAGGTCAGCAGTCGAATTGGACTTCAAACCTTATGCGTTGTAGCTTATTTTCTCCTTCCGAATCCAATTTCCCATGGGGCGCAATCTCCGCCGTTAGATCTTGGGCCTCCAGATCCTATGGTTATTGCTCTTATCGCGCAATTTACTTGCTCAGACGTTAACCCGTGATGAGAGTAGTTTTCTCTCTCATCTGCTGAACACATGTCATCTAATGTATGGAATCGCTAGGTCTCTTGACAAACCCGCTTACTGCCCGAAATGCCTCTGATATTCCATTGGTTTTGGAGCGTGGGACTCGCCTTTCAGTTTAGCGCTCTTCCCATGGTTTTTGGGTTTCCCTTGTAACCAAACACTCAGGGCTATTCCATTTCTAGGGGTTTTGCCCAGTGAAAGCGCCATCAGAAATGGCCTCTATTTTCTTATCTGAGCTTCCTACCTGCTAGTTTTGCGCCATTTCACGGTCTCCATGGGCCCCAGTCAACGCGCTTTGACCAAGGTCCTTGTCGTTTCGTGCTGGCTACAAACTGCCACTATCTAGAGGTCTTCTTGATATCTCATTGTTCACAAGTTTTTGAAGTCTGTCATGATTTGATACAGTCATAGAACTCTGATAATTTTCATGGATCCAATTCGGATCACGGCCTTCCCACTGAAAAAGCTTTTGGACCACCAAAAGTTGGTTTTCAAGCATCAACTAGGTGAGGATACAATTGTCTCACTTGTCCAATATCTATCCATTTTGCATTGCTTGGCTTTGAACCCTTGAGCCCAACTCTGAGGTACTCAACATCTCCCCTGCACGTCGTCCTCACCTTCTTGTTCAGAACTGTGTCTTCCTGCAATTCATTAAGATGTTTAGGTAACAGGTCATCAATAGAAGGCAATTGACTCTGCTCTTTGGGATCCTCAATTAATGAAGTTTCAAATAGTCTCAAGCTGTCTGCATTTACGACTGAGTAGATGTGCATGTAAGCTGGTAGAAAAAGGCGAAAAGAATTCTCACCAATTTTCTCAAGTATCTTGAAAGGTCCATACCTAATAGGCTTTATCTTTTTACCTTCACCTTGAATTATGTCCTTGCTGATATATAGCCAGACTTGATCACCAACTTGGAAACTATGCTCCATCCGATGCTTGTCATGCCTTGCCTTGTATTTGGCTTGGCTCCTTTCCAGCTGTTCCTGTACTACTTGGTGGATCTCTTGGATTTGTTCAATGAACCTAGTTGCCTTGTCCACATCACTGTGTCCATCAACTGTTGTGTCTTTACCAAAGAAAAAATCCAAAGGAGACCTTGGTGTGAAACCAAAACAGGTCTCAAAAGGAGATCTCTGTGTAGAAGAGTGTTTGGATTTGTTGTAAGCATGATGCACATAACACAAATGTTCATCCCAAAGCTTAGGATGCTTGCTGCAATATCCTCTGAGTAACTAGATTACTGTCATGTTGACTACTTCTGTTTGGCCATCGGTTTGTGGATGGAAAGATGTGCTTTTCTTCAGTTTGGTGTCCATCAGTTCCCACATACTCAACCAAAACTTTCCCACAAATCGGGTGTCTCAATCAGATATAATGGAAGTGGGTAATCCAAAATCAACCCATACATGTTGAAAGAATAGTTTTGCAGTTTGTTCAGCTGTAATCTATTTATTACAAGGTATCAAAATACACATTTTGCTGAGCCTATCCACAACAACATACAGATAATCATGACCTTTCCTAGATTTAGGTAGTCCTCCAACAAAGTCCATGGAAACACTTTCCCAAGGATGAGAAGAAACTGGTAATGGAGTGTACAAGCCTAGTTTTCTATTGCTGGGCTTGCTTTTAGCACACATAGTACACCCTCTTACATATCTAGAAACTGTCTCGTTCATTTTTGGCCAATAACAAAATCTTTGCAGCTGTGCAACTATTTTACTTACCCCAAAGTGACCTGATATTATAGAAGTGTGTGCTTCTCGAATTATCTTTACTCTTTCAGTTTGTGGAATGCATAGCTTCCCACAATGACATAGGATTCGGTCCTTAATATGATAGTCCAATTCTTCTGCTCATTTGCCTTGACTTAAAGTTGCATATACATCTTTAAAGTCTATATCTTGAGCATATTGTTCAATGTAGCTCTCATGTAACACAGAATTATGCTTAAGTATAGTAGATGCATTTATAATGGGTCTAGATAACATATCTGCAACTTTATTGTGTATGCCCTTTTTATATCTGATGACTAAATGAAACTGTTGTAGAAAACCCATCCATCTATAGTGTCTTGATTGCTGCAACTTAGTTTGGGAGTGTAGATATTGAAGTGGTTGATGATCAGTATGTATTACTATCTCTTTGCCCATTAAGTAATGTTTCCACTTTTTCACACTCTGTACTAATGCATACAATTCTTTATCATATGTAGGATAGTTAACTACTACAGAATTAAAAGTCTCAGAATGATAACATATGGGTTTACTGTGCTGTGTCAACACTGCTCCCATGGCATAGTCACTAGCATCCGTTTGGATCTCAAATGGTCTTTGAAGATCAGGCAGTGCTAGTACTGGTGCTGTACTAATCTTTTCTTTCAAGGTGTCGAAGGCTTTCTACTATTTCCCCCCCCACTGAAACACCTTGTTCAGTCCTATCAAAGCATGTAAGGGAGCTGCAATTAAGGAAAAGTTAGAAATGAACTTTCCCCAATATTGTGATGCTCCTAAGAAGCTCCTAACTTCTATAGCATATTTGGGTTTAGGCCAGTTTACAATGATTGCCACCTTAGAGGGATCTATCTTCAATTCATCACGCCCTACTATATGTCCCAAATAATTCAAATATGTTTTTCCAAATTCACATTTTGAGGGTTTAACATAAAGTTTTTCTCTTTTCAAAACATCTAGTGTCTGCTTAACATGCTTTAAATGTTCTTCCCGTGTTTTGCTAAATATCATAATGTCATCCAGATATACAATAACAAAATCATCAAGAAAAGGTCTGAGAACATCATTCATTATTCTCATGAAAGTAGCAGGAGACTTAGTTAAGCCAAAAGGCATAACCAGCCACTCATACAATCCCTGATTTGTTTTGAAAGCAATCTTCCATGCATCTTGTTCTGCAACTCTGACCTGATGATATCCACTATGCAAGTCTAACTTGGAAAAATAAACAGCTTCTTTCAATTGATCTAAAAGATCATCTATGCGAGGAAGGGGATAACAATTTTTTATTGCTATCTTATTCAGTGCTCGGTTATCAATGCATACTCTCCATGAGCCATCTTTCTTTCGCACCAAAACGATTGGAGATCCACATGGTGATGTGCTAGGTCTGATGAACCCCTTCTCAAGCAACTCCTACACTTTCTTCTTGATTTCAGCATTCTCTAAAATGGACATCCTGTACATTCCAATGTTAGGCAATAGAGCATCTTGTTGCAAATTAATTTCATGCATTATTTCCTTTTTGGGTGGTAGACCTTTAGGTTCTTGAAACAAGATATCATACTCTGAAACAACTTTTTCTAATTCAGCTTGCTGTTTAGCATCACAACCCTCAAATACATTGGTTTTATTAGGTTTCTTTTCCTTTACAACCATCAGTAAAAATTGTTTGCATGAGTTTATCATTTGTTTCATCTGCCCCGAGTTTATGAGAGTATAATTATTCTTGAGCTTATGAGCTCTTACAAAATATTCGATTTCATCTTTAACGAGTTGATACTTGTTCTCAGCTCTATAGAAAATATCTTTTTTGTCATACAAGTAAGGACTTCCTAAAACAATTCCACATATATCCAAAGGAATTATGTCTAACTCAACCTCATCTACAAATGCTGACCCAAAATAAAACTTGATTTTGCATTATCTAGTCACTTGTAGTTGTGCTTTATCACATAACCATCCTAATGGGTATGGTTTCTTGTGAGGTGTAGTCAGTAATCCCAACTTCTTTACAATTGCTTCAAAAATTAAATTTACTTGGGAGCCACTATCAAACAAAGTATCAATCTTTTGATTTTTGGAAATAACTAGAATATGGAAAAGCTCATGTCTTTTTCTCTCATTTTCTTCATCAATAGTAGATTGTGCAGAATTACTAGTAGATGCTTTAGAATTATTACCTTTTATACCTGTGGCTGCAATGGTTGTTTCATCTCTTGAGTCTAACCCCAAATCTTTCTGAATAGCTGCAGCAGTCTTCTTCTTCTTACCCTCAAACTTCTTAGGTCTCAGCTTCGGATGCAGAATCCAACAGTGCCCATCATCATGCCCATCGTTCTTACAGTGAGTGCATGAAGACTTGATCTTATGTGTGGTGTTGGCCTTCCCTTCTTTCCACTTCTGTTTTCTTTTCTCCTTAGTCTTGCTTGCAGTGGGTTGGGACGATCCACCAACTTCTGGGTTTCCATTATTTCCTCTTGCTTCTAGATGCGTAGCTTGAAAAAATACCTCATCTATACTAGTGGGATTAAACATGAGGATAGTGTGCCTCATGTAGCCGTGTAGACCACCGATGTAATTCAATAGAGTCTCAGGTGAGTCTAATGAGATTCCTAGAATCAATGCTCTCTTCCTAAATTCTTGGGTGTAACCTTGTACGCTTTACCCTTTCAATTGTCGAAGAGTTTGCCTGCTCATCATGGCTTGCTGCATGTAGGCCAATGGACAGAACTACTTTTTGATTGCAGAAACAAATTCACTCCAGACAGAAAGCATCTTACCATGTCTCTTCATGTCAGCTTGGGTCCTGCCTTCCCACCAAACCAAGGCAATGCCTCCAACGCGTAGGCTTGCTAGCTGAATCTTTCTCTTGCATGAATCGATACTCTGCACTCTGCAATAAACAACAATTTGTCTAATCCAATTGTCCAGCTTTTCTGCATTCAACTCTCCATCATATATAGGTAAATCAAATTTAACATCTAGCTTAATCAAAGATGCCTTCTTTTTATGTTCAGAGCTATTAGGAGGTGTGAGAAAGCTTTCTTCTTTCCCTTTTCCTTTTGAGTGGTCATGGAGGAATGATTCTTCTTCTATTTTATCTTGTTTAGATCCTGATGAGTCTTCATCCTTATGTTTTCTAAAATCCTTATACATTTCCTCTACCATGGACCTTATGGCTAGGAAACTCTCTATGAATTAAGGGTCTGGCCCCACAGTACCTTCCTCTAACATGGTCTTTTGAGGATACACTCTCCCAATTTTAGGATTAATTTCGACCAACTCTCCTTCTCCTAATTTGAGCTTTGATCTAGTTAGCATTCAACAGCTAAATCCAACACAAGCTTGTCTAACCTTAACAGCCTAGAGCTCTGATACCACTTGATCTGAAAATCACTCGTGAGTGATCTCAGTTAATTAATTAATGAAGGTATTACAGACTCATGTGCTGGTGTGTGTCTATGTTATCTTAGGCAATGGATCGATAAGATTGCAAAATACACAGACACTGGAAAACAATAAGAGAAACACAGCAAGCAAAATGCAAAACACAACAATTTAATAAGGAGTTCACCCTATCCTCCAGGGCTACGTCTCCAGTCCAGATTTCAGTGGTGGCCTTCTTTTATTATGTCTTTAAGCAGAGTTTTACAATGAGGAGCTCAATTTTAGTCTCTTGGAACAGATGATGCTTAGTAGGGTGGTTCTTGGATTCCCCAAGCCACTAGAGTGCACAAACTCCCCCTTACTAAGTCTCAACCTCAACTGGTCTTGATGGGATGAGTACAATTTGGTACTCAATTCTTGACAGATATCCTCACAGGGATTGCTTGAACCTCTCAAGCCTGGTTCTATCTATCCGTTGCTGCCTTAGCTCTGCAAGTTAGCTCGGCTCTCTATTCTCTGCTTCGCTTTTTTTTTTCTCTATCTCACTATTTTCTTCTTCCTTTTTCTTTCTCTCTCTCTTCCTTCTATTCTTTGTCTATTCATGGCTTAAAGCCAGTCCATCCCTTGACTATTCGCTTCCTCTTTCACCTCTTCGGATCACCTGCTGCTGTCCACTTGGAATTCCCTGCCTCTGCATCATCGCCACTATGTAACGTCTCACAGGGAGGTGGTCACTTGTCTCTTCACAAACTGAGCGCCAACTCTTCCTCAAACGGTTTGGTATTTCGATTACCTTGTGAAATGATTCATCTGCCAGGCCAGTGGTCGAATTGGACTTCAAACCTTATGTGCTATATCTTATTTTCTCCTTCTGAATTTGGTTTCCCATCGGGCGCAATCTCCACCATTAGATCTGGGGCTTCTAGATCCTACGGTTATCGCTCTTATCGTGCGGTTGACTTGCTCGGACATTAGCCAGCGGTGAGAGCGGTTTTCTCTCTCATCCGCCGAACACTCATCGTCCAATGTATGGAATCGCTGGGTCTCTTGACAAACTTGCTTATCGCCCGAAACGCCTCTGATATTCTGTTGGTTTTGGAGCGTGAGACCCACCTTTCATTTTAGCGCTTTTCCCATGGTTTTTGGGTTCCCTTGTGACCGCGCACTCGGGGCTATTCCATTTCGAGGGGTTTTGCCCAGCAATCATACATCAGAAACGATCTCTATTTTCTAATCTGAGCTTCCTAACTACTAGTTTTGCGCCACTGCGCGGTCTCCATGGGCCTCGGTCGTCTTTCTGGGCTGGCTACAAACTGCCACTATCCAGAGGTCTTCCTGATATCTCATTGTTCACAAGTTTTTGAAGTCTGTCATGATTTGATACAGTCATAGAACTCTGATAATTTTCATGGATCCAATTCGGATCATGGTTGAGATAGAGCAGGAGATGCAGATCATTAGAATGAGGTTTCGGCATTAGACTTTGGGGCAAGAGCATATTTTCATACAGTTTTGCATGTTGGGCATACATGTATGTTAGTTAATGGATTGTTATATGCATTAGGTTTATATACATTAAGTTTATGTACATGTCTATTGATGTTATGGCTACATAAATGATAGATGCTAGTTGATTAGTATAGTCATATGCACATGTGTTGGGTAGTCATGAATTATAGTAACATGTAGTTGTATGCATTGCTATTGTTGTTTTATGTTAGATAACTTTATAATTATGTTATTGTTGTAGCGGCTGCAACACCCTCCAAAATTTTGGCCTGCATCCAATTTCGGAGCCTCCCTTGGATTTTTACTTGATGTTTGCAAGCACTTGGGCTCACCCCATGAGCTCGTGTTGAGTCTTTGCACCCTCCTTTCTTGACCATTCAATGGACATCTATTTTCATGTTGGCCACAATGTCATGCTTGTAGCCATGTTTTGGTCATGCAAATGGTCTCACGTCATGTGTACAAGTTGTATTCACTATGTAAACATCTTCCACACTCACACACGAAGTTGTATGCACTGTTGCGCAAGCGTCGTCACGGTCATTCAACGATCTATCACAAGCATCGTGCTTGTCACTTGCACCATCATTCAGTCATGTTGAGTATATGTTGTCTTGATGGTTTGAGGTGTCTTGTCGTCAAGTCATGTTGAGTGTGTGTTTGCAAGGACGTGTATGAACAAATTCACTCGCTCACACACTTAGTCATTTTGTTGAAGTTTTGATGACTGGATCACCCTCTAATAGTCAGACCTCCAACCTAGAATCGACTCGACCGACTATCACCCAGAATAGCATAGAAGTGTCCAACAAGCCATTTCAATCTGCACTGCCTGCAAGATAATCAACCAACCCTCCTACTGGTCAACCAGAGAATTTGACCAGGCAGTGACCCCGAGACTCACTCCCCTAAAAAATTGTGCAAAAGATGTAGACCTTGCCCACTCTGCTAACTGAGGAAATTGCGCAGACAGGCCAGACTGACACCCAATGTCTGTCCCTATCTCCCTCAAAAAATTGTGTAGTTTTTCCAGCCAGCCACCTAGTTAGCTGGATGGCTACTCACCCAGAAAATTGTGCAGATTTCATGAGTAGTCCCTCAGCTGCCGAGTATCCTGCTCAGCTCAGAAACTGTGCAAAGGTGTTCAGTAGGCCAGCCTCCCAGCAATTGCGTAGTTTTTGTTACCAGCAATCCCACAACTCGCTGCCATCTCCCTAAAAAATGCACATTTTTTCCTCGGCAAGCCTCCTGTAGCTCGCCGCCAGCTCCCCGGAGGAATTGTGCAGTTTTTTCTACCAAGACCCTCTGCTTCCTACATTGCTTCCCTCAAGAAATTGTTTAGATCTTCCCTTCAATAGAGACAGATCCCGCGGACAGTTATTGCTAATCCGGATTGTCCATCTTAGTCTCCTAGTGACTTCTGTGCAATTTTCACCAGTAGTGCCCGGAGCCTGCAACCCAGCTTGAAACCTGCCTTGCGAAGTTTCATAGCCTTGTCCTCTCTCTCGGTCACTTGCATCCGAAAACAAATGATAATGCATCATGGTAGACTAGGAGGTTTATGGATTTGATGTCGTCTCGTTATGCATAATTGCAGATACAGGTACATGGATAAGACATGATGCGACGAGCGACGAGATGGACAAGGAGAGAACATGCAAGGAGATGTGTTTGCAAATGGACGAACGAACGATGCATGCGAGGAGAATTTTTCACGAATAGACAATGCATGGGATGAGAAATTTTCACGAACAAATGAACAAATGATGAATTCGAGGATAATTTTTCACGAATGGAAGATGCATGCGATGAGAAATTTTCACGAATGGATGAACATGTGAAGCATGCCAAATTAAAAGCAAAGGAATTACGTGCAAATGCAACATCAAGCGAACACAAAGACCATCGAAGACTCTGCACACCTTTCCATAAGGAGGTGTTACAGAGCATTTTGTCACTATCCCTATACTCCTCGTTGCCTGATCCTGGAGGACCTCTATAGTGAACCCCGCATGCTTTGCCTTCATGAAGAAACTCCCATTATGTCCCTATTCATGAGCAAATCATTTCCTTTTTGCACCATTTCCCCTAAAACTTCTGTTTTTCCCAGTTTACAAGACCGGCACTAATGGCCTTTGTCTCCCCCATGCTGATGTGCAAAGATTAGCACTATTCCTCGTGCTGACTGGAGTGACTGAGCTATGTTCCAGTCACGTCGGTCTTGCTATGGAAAGTTTTTTTAATTAGAGCTGAAGCTTCCATCTCTAGAAGCTCCGTAACGGAAGTCTGGTAAATGGTTTCGCCGGATGGGGTCGAGGATGATAGTTTGGGATCCTTTCCCCTATAATGATGGAACTACCTCAAGGGATAATTCCTTCTCCCATGAGAAGAGGATCCATCTCCCATCCATATTTCCTATATAAACCTCCCTTCTTCCCAAAACACAAACTAGTCATAGTTGATAGTTTTGGCTGAGTGTGAGTGTTATAGTTGCGAAGTGTTGATTTTATTTTGGAGTAGACAAGCAAGCTATTACTAGTTGTAGCCATCTAGTTGTGTGAGGGAGAAGTGTGTTTTGGTTTGGAGTGAAGCCTAAAGGGAAGAGCTTCAAAACTATTATTGTTTGGAGCCATCATGGAATGCTAGCAGGAGTGAGTGGGAACCTGGTCTTGTCAGAGGAAGACTGCAACGTCAAGATGAATGGTTGTAATCTCTCTTTGATATTAATATATGCAACCATCGATTGGTTTCCTACATTTTTTTGAAATTACATATCCATGCCTTAATGTTTCTTGAGTTGTTAAGTAGGTTGAATTGCAATTTGTCTATTATTATGTTTGTATGTTGTTGTTGTTTACTTGTTACAGGAGCTTGAAGAAAGAAGTGAGAGATTGCTGGAGCGAGCAAGCGAGGACATCATCAAGTAGGATAAGCGACCAAGAGGTAGGCCCTCTTGATTGGTTTTAACCTAAGGAAATATTCCATAGAATGTATTTGTTGTGGCTAGACCCATTATCGAGCTAGAGGAATTTGTTCATGTCCACACTTATAATTTTACTTCACCACAAATTGGCGACTCCATTGGGGAACCCAATCCTTTTGTTTGTTTTGGATTCCATGATTTTGTGAGAAATTTTCTAGTTTCACGATTTCCATTTGGTTTTGTTTCTTTTCTCCTGCTTACTGGCCTATGTTTAAAATTCATAGTAGTAGATTTGGTCCGTGTTTTGAATTTTTTTTTAATTTTTCCTTAGCTACCTCAGCCAGCGCACTTAATCCTCTGACAGTCGCGCTGACTAGCTCGAATTGCCAAGGAATAGTCACGTCGACTAGCCTCTAGCGCTTGTTGTCAGTTAGGCAGTCGCACCAATGCTTGTAAGTGAAGATTAGGGCTCAATCCAAGACTTGTCCAGTGTGTTCTGCTCTTGTGTTTTTGACCCCGTGAGCTTTTTGGACTGTTTTCTCCCTGATTAGAAAGCTACTTTTCATTTGGTTTTGCTTGCTTGTTGTCTTGTCATCTTCCTATTTGATTGATTGAGTCATTGAGTGGCTAGCGACACTAGGGCATCTAGTTGGTCGCCCATTCAGCAGTTTGTGAACTTGCTAAGTCAGGTTGTAGGTGTGTTTACTCGCATTTGTTTTTGGTCCTTTTACGACTTTGACCTCTTTTTGCACAAGTTTGAAAAAAGTTTCGTTTACTAGCTTGAACTTCTCTTTTCATGTTTTCATCTGCTTGAAGAGCTCATTGCCTCGAAAACTTTTTCATTGAAAGTTTGTATGCGAAAAGTTTGTTTCGTTATTTCATGAGAAAGTATGAAATTCTAACTTGTTGCATCATTATGTTACAATAATTTGCATCTTTTTAAAGACTAGAATTGCATCAACATTTGAAAAAGGAAGAGAATTTTTCGTTTTGAAAGGACTAACAGATAAGTGATTGTCAGGAAATTAGGAATTGGAATGCATTTTCATTAGTTTATTTTTTGGAAAAAGTAAAGTAATGAAAGATCATTTCATTTTCAGTTGCTTGGTTGTTTGCATTTGATTGAGTAGTTTCTACCCTCTCTAGTGTAGGCATTTCACCGAATTGAAAGGGTCTTGTCTCATTTAGTTGCATTTGAGGTTTTTTGAGTAGCATCACTAAGACCTAAAAACTGAAACTTAACTCAAGATCAACTCTAAAATGAATTCAATTAACCTAAGGTGCATTTGACATTAATGATCATATCTAGAAGGTCTAGGCTAGAGACGTGTTCTGGCATCTTTAAACCTAGCAGTTGTCGTTAGCTTCGGCATTAGACAGTGCTAGTACGGATTTGTGCTCCTCGTACCATTGAGTATATAATGGGAGACCCCACTAGGCTGCAATCCTTTTATCCTTAGGAAGCTGAGTCGGCCGCCTTGCGAACGTGATACACCAAACACAGCATTTGGGGAGATTGCCTGCTCGTACTTCTTGGTTTGCCAAGAGGTATTCTGCAGTTCACGGTTGCCTGGTAATCCTGTTTACCTAGATCATCCAGAGTAATCATTTGATCTTTTTGACTCATTAAATTTAAAATATCATTCAAGCACTTGTCCTTCCGAGCTCGTTTCCAATCGAAAGTGATAGAGTCATCTATGTTTCTTTATTGACTCTTAAAAAATGAAAGAGCATCAGTCTTTTATGCATCTTAATAATTGATTGCCCACGATCCAAAACATCCTGTTAGTCTTTTTGACCAAATCGTGAGTTCCCTTAAAAGGACATTTTAAAGCCTTGAAGTTATTTGTTCTATCGACTAAGACAAGGTCATCATGGTTGAACCATCTGGTTCACCCAATTCCTCTTCCTCTCCTCCGTCTAAAAGATTATTTGAGGAGCCATTTCCTAAGTTATCAGAGTCACTCGAGGACCAAAATGTTGAACTCGCAATTGTTTTGAGTGTTCAACCATTGTCATCTCGTCCTCCACCTACTTTTGATACAGGGTCACCTGCTAATTTTGGCCTGGAATCTCTAGACAATCTTGTTCAAACTCCAGAGAACTCGCCGACCACTAACGGTTAGCTTGGACTAGTTATCTATCCTTTGAACCCTCTGTTTGATGTTGTTGAGATATCACTGCAGCATTCTTACAGTCCGTATGACCAGCCAGGTGTTCCTTTGGAACTATCCCCAGTACACGTTCAGCCATTCCTCGTCGTTTGTTTTCAAACATGGAACTGGAAGGTGACGCCCCAATCACATCTCAGAATGAGTCCGAAGTTTCTACTTCACACGCTATTGAGGGGGAAGAATTACAATTGTAGTTCCCTCCCGATGGTTTCCCTTTTTCGGAAGGTATTCCCACCAGCTTGCCACCAAACTATGTGTCTTTAGGGAACTTAGTTTCAGGCACACCTAGTGCCTCATCACTCTACCATAATCCTGTATGGGCGTTAGGCGTTCGATGTCAGGCCTACGTCAGGTCCGTTCGTCATGAACATGACTTCCCAATAGGCTGTTAGTTCAATCCCGACGCAACCCACCATTCTAAATACTATTATATCATCGATCCTCGTTACATGTGAGTCACAACCGGTAGTTTCAAATATTGTCTCTATTAGTTCCTTTGTTCCATTAGTCATTGGCCAGATTGTGCCACCTCTTGGGGGGCAGAACCTGAATGTTTCTATGGTGTGAAGGGCCACTAATGTGAGCGGCTCACAAGCTCACATGCTTGGTACAAACTAGCCTTCTTCTGGTATTATTTATAACCCTGCTGATCCTACTAGGTCAAGCAATGTCTAATACCAACAGGTTTAGAATCCCATTGGTCTATCTAGATCTAGAAATGTTCAATATTAACAACCCTATGGGGCTCATATCCAATACCAAAATCCTTATGTTCCATATGGTTCTCAAGGAATGGTTAATCAACCTTACACCCTCCAATCTGGGTAGTACATCCAGCTTGGCTATGGCCAAATTTAGTTCGGTAATTTCCTGGGCATTGTTCAAGTACCCTTGCAACAACAAGGATAGCCTTTACAACAACTAGGACAGCCTTTATTCCCTGTTATAGACATTTTTGGGCCCTACAACCCCAAGAATGAAATGCCCATAAACCAAGGGCTCCTAAGTCCCTAAAAGTGTTGTTCTAACCCCTAAAGGAACAAGGTCAACAAATTACAGCTTCTCCTAGAAGTTCTCCATGAAAAACTGCTCAGAATTGGTCAAAACAGGATCATTTTAGCTGCTCCACTGGCCAAGTGCGTTGCATCTCACCTAAATACACTGTGTGGGTGCGTTGCATTTCAAAAAGCCCTTCTATGGGGTACGATGGATGAGAAGTGACAAATGGCAGTGTCATTCCGCGAGGTGGAGAGGCAATGGAAGCTTCCAGAAACTTCTCCTGTAACACTTGCCTCTCTAAATTCGACCAAGGATGAGTAAGAGATCATCAATCTCCAAGTGGAAGCAAGAACTATTAGAGGGAAGACACTAATAAAATCATAAGTTGACTCATCTCCATTACAGATATCTATATATGGATCCCTCATCCCAGAGATCCAGAGGCTGGAATTTTGCATATTGTAAGGAATTGTTGTTGGTTTCTTGAGACAAACATCAGATTGTTGGGTGATCTAAGCTTTGTATGAGGTGAAGAGGGGCTTCCTTGCTGAGAGGTTGATGCTGGGTCAGAACAACTGGTTGTAACTCCTCTTGGCTCTTTCTTGTTTATCAATAAAAGCTATTCAAGTTTTCCTCCATGCTCTTGTGTCATTGATATTTGCTGCATTTATATGGTCAATTTGCATCTGATCCTAGATTGTTTATGATTATAGATCCATGTCTTTGTATAGTGCTATGCTACTACGATCTTACAGGTACTTTGTGAAGCTGGGCGTGCAAGAGAACAAGTAGTGAAAGACTATCAAGGAAGAAAGGAATCAAATCAGGAGATTAGCGCAAGACAGAGGTTGGTCTTTCTGTTCCTCTCTATCTATAATTCATAAAGGAAAAATGAAAGTAGCTTTACTCTGTTTGTTTCTAAGGCAGCTGTCACACCTTAGTGGGATAGAGCAGTTCTATATAGACACTTTTCCCTGTAACAAAATGGCGACTCCACTGGGGAAGAATTAGTTTGTTTGTTTATCTTTCTTGTTGTCTATTTCATAAACTTACAGGTAGCATTCGAATTGCATTTGCCATAGCAAATGCAAAGTAGATAAATGCTACTTCAGTCCATCTACGGGACCTGTTTATGATTTAAACAACTGATTCACAAACTCTCTGATTGCCCTTGTGATAGCTCTTAGATCCTCCTTAGATCTACCCCTGATTGTTGCATTACTGATTACCTTTTGCTCAGCCAAAACCCATGAACTGAACTGCAAACTGTGACTCGGAACCCAAACAGCGTCTCGTTTCTGGCCCAGTGCAGGTACTGTTCAAAGAATCTGAACTTCAGCGCACTTCCCGAGTGGATAAGGTGCGCTGCATTTCAAATTCTCTGTGTTACAGGTGCGCTGATCAGACTAGGCTTTGTGCAGTTTTGGTTTCTGTGATTCATTCTTTCCAGTTCTATTCCTGAATTTTGCTGCCTATGATCAGTATATGTTTGTTTGAAACCCCTTTTCCTTGCTGTTATTCTGCCTCCTTTGTATAAAAGAACTGTAAATTTTTTTGTGTGTTTGAGTCATTTTCAGTTCTCCTTTGCAAAAGTAGCGTAATCGTACTGTCGTCCTTTGATTTGAAACTGTCGCAAGTGTCAATTTCGATCGTAGGAAAGAGTTTGATTGCTGTTGATGGTCAATTATCCTGTTACTATTGTTTTTGGTCTGAATTTGTAATTTTCTAGTGTCAAGAACAAGTATTCATTTCAAAATCGTAAGGTGTTGTGATCGTCTCCATTTTTTATTTCGAAAAGAAACTTGTTGATATTTGTCGCTTGAAAAGAAATTCAGATTTGTACATCAACTTTCTTTTTAGCATTCATATACTAAGAAAGTCGAAAACAAATACATGCATGTGCATTTGCATATAGACAGTCTGATTGGTTTGATTTAGGAAAGTGCATTTAGAGTGTGCTCTTTGCTCTTTGTGAAAAGATTCTGTCTTTCTTTCCTTAGTAGCTAGGATTTTCATTGCATAAAAAGAAGATAAAAGATTGTTTATCATCTTAGATTGCATTTTAGGAATTACATCTACATCTCGCGGTGAACCTGAAAGGCAAACTTCATAAACAAGATCAACTATAAAATAAATTCAATGAATCTAACAACGCTTTGGAACTTAACGCACAACATTTAGAAGTCTAGGCTAGAGACGTATTCCGACGTCGTAAAACCTGGTAACTGTTGTTCTCACTGATGGTTGGGTGATTCCTGCACTTTGAGATGATAAGTGCCAGTACGGACTTGTGATCCCACATACTGTCGAGTATATTTTGGGAGACCCCAATAGGCTTAATCCTTTATCCATAGGAAGCCGTGTCTACTGCCCTATCGATCGCAATGCACTGAACACAGCATTTGGGAAGATTGACTGCCGTACCGTAAAAAGTATTCTGCAGTTTTGCGATTGGTTTGGTAATCCCTCTACCTAGATTTCCAGAGCAGTCCCTTTCGTTCCTTTTCAGACTCTTTAACAGAAAAGGTCCATCTGAGCACTTGTCACTTCAGGCTCGTTAAAAATCGAAGGAGACTAGAGTCATCTTTTGTTTTTTCTCGACTCTTAAAAATTGAAAAAACAAGTTGTGTCAAAGCGTCTAAAATTTATTTTAAATGGAATATCCATTACCCTTTCCTACGTTGATCTTGGGTTGAGAAAATGGAATCCACCAACCAGGGAATTCCCCTTGGAGGAAATCCTAGTCCCTTCTCCTCTTGGGGAGATGTTGGTGCACCCCATATGGCCACATTGTCGCTTCCAGGACTGACAATCGGCTTGCCTATATGGATCTTCTCAACCTCTGTCATTCAGAACACCGCAATTCCTGAACAATCGAATCAGCAACTAGACGAGTCCAGAGTTACCCACCAACCTTCTACTTCCTCTAATTCTTCCTCTCCTCCTTCCTCTTCGCTTGACGGGGCTGGTAAAGCCAAAAGTCAAGAACCTGAGAAGAATAAGGAAAAGAAGAAGAAAGAGAAGAAGAAGAAGGAGCCAAAAGCGAATGGGGGCAAACGAGTGTCGTCTAGCAAAAATCCACACACTGCACTGACCAGGCCTAAATCGCCATGTGTCATTTGCAAAAGAGACCACTATCACAGAGATTGTCCTTGCATCCCTCGGATCTTAAGGGACTGGTCTCGTCGTTTGCACAACCCAGTGTGGTCAACCTCTGGTGATCATGTTGAAAACACACCGTCGACTAGTGAAAGTGAAGCCCCAAGACAAAAAGGAAAATATAGATTTCCTTGTAAACTGTGCGAAGGCGATCATGCCGTCCACCGTTGTCCCTTCTTAGACGAGGCTAAAAGAGTTTTGGACGATCGTCCGGTTTAACCATTACGACTTCCTCCTGGATATAAAAAACTCTTGCCGAGTCCGTCACTAGTTGAAAATCCGGCTGGCCTGCTCAGGTGGTCGGCTGAATCTTCTATCATTGAAGATAAACCATCTAAACCCATACCAGACAAAAGTCAAAAGGTCGAGGCGGCAGTTGACCCGGTCTTGCCTTCAGAGGTTCCACCTTCAGATGATACAGTCACCGAAGAGAACAAGGATGACACTGTCCAAATTCTTTTCGTAAGCACAGACTCCAATGAACATGGGGGCAATTTACCCGTTCCTTTACCGCAGGAAGGAAGTTCGTCAGAGTCATACCCGACCATCTATTCGGTCCCACCTCCAAGCAACTTAGTTGTCTCCTTCGATTGGAATCAGCTAGGCAGACCTCGTTTACCAGCTAGTATACCATTCTGAATCATTGTTCAAATATATAGAATGGTTATGGTCGGTACCATCATAGATGAAGGAGCTTCTGTGAGTATCCTTTCCTCAACTACTTGGAAAGCACTTGGTTCACCATCACTTTTGCCTGAGATGAGAAATCTAATAGGCTTTGATAAAGGAACTAGTCGACCGTTAGGGATCCTTCCCAATGTGCCCATAACATTGAGGGGGAAAACTGTTCAAATGAATGTAATGGTAGTTCAAGGACCCCTGGATTATAATCTACTCCTTGGATGAGACTATATTTATTGCATGGGAGCGATTGTCTCCTCACTCTTTAGAGTAATGTGTTTTCCGCACAAAGGAAGAGTGGTCAAGTTCGTAAACCAGCTTTCATTTCCCGGATCACACAGAGCAAATAGTCATATACCATCCCTGAATGGTCTTTTCACGCAAGAAATGTCTCAATCCCCAGTCCGTCCGCCCGATGAGTGCGAGTAATCCGGGGGACATGACTAAAACCCAGGGGGCATGCACCCTGGTTTGCTTTGGCAGGAAAACTTTGGGTATAGGGTAGGTTTCCATGAGAAAATATGACTAGTTTGTACTCCCGTCCGTGATTGGAAGAGGGGGTTATTCTGGAATAAGATTCTCTTGTCAAAGTTATGTGGGTTGGCAGGCATTGCCACTCACCTTTGTTTATTTCAATAAACATCACCGAAGAAGTGTTTTGTTTACGCCGTAAATAGAGCAATCTTTGGTAACCTGTAAGAGGTAGACCTCTCCCGGTAAAACAATGTTTTAACGGAAAGAAGAAGAGGTAACCTTGAAACTCTGTTTTATACCTAGGGGCATGCAAACCTTTTGGCATGCAAGTGAAGAGTGACTATTTATTTTTTTAAATTTGTAGGTCCTCTAACCCTTTAAACTTGTAGGATTGGCCGTTTCCTAACTTGCATAAAGAAAGGATGTGGCGCAAAACTCTAAAAGTTGCCGTTTTTATATATGAGACATTCTTATCACACGACTGGATTAATCGAGCAGTTTTAGCGCATAGTTCAAGCTCGTTAAAAAATAAACATAAGACATGAGCAAATGTTTCCCCCGCGTTTAAGCTCATTAAAAAATGAACTATTCCCCGGTAAATAACCATTGTGAATGTAGTACTTCAGCCATTAAAGCCTTGGTCGTGTTTGCACCATCACCTCCACTTTTGCATTGGCCGATCATTCACCTCCATTTGATTGTTTACCCATTTTGAGGAACAGCTGCGAAGAGTGATCTCACTAGCCATCCTTGTAACACTGCCGTGATTGGAAAATTCCAAACCTTACCTGGAATTAGTTGCTACCCATTTTATCACTCGTTCCTCAAAAGACAAGTCTCCTTTAAGCTCTTTTCAACTAACTCGTAAAATATGAAAATATTTCCGAGCCATTGGCCTCTCCAGCTCGTTAAAGGGACCGGAAGTGCTATCTCTCCTCTAAATTTTAATCTTTTTGGACCTGAGAGATTATTACACAAAAAGATCGAGCGCTTGTTTTGTTCGGCTCGTTAAAAGTATCGAAAATTCATCCCTTCTGTTTTTTTTTATACTTTTTCTGACTTAAGGGATTAGATGACGAAAAATGAATTTTGGAGTTTCCTTTACGTTCCTTTTCAGACTCTCTAAAATTGAAAATGACCGAGTTATCTTTGTCGTTAAGCTCGTTAAAATTTTAATAGCGACAAACTTGTCTATAGACGAGAACGAGTCTCACTATCGCTAGGCTCGTTAAAACATAGCAATGGGTTTGCTCGAAGGGAAAATTATAGAACAAGCATATGTTATCCTCCTCAAGCTTGACAAAAATAAAGAGGTACTGGTCAGCAATGACTGGGGAAAATTGGGAAGAAAACTTGAAGAAACTTTGTTGGTAGCAAGTCGCTCTTGAACATGACACTTTCACTCCGCATTCAAGTCGGGTTGGGTTGTTCCATTCACCAGTCACATCACCATGGTCCCATCATACCATCCACATTTGGGGTTAATGCTACCAATCCATCACGTCAGTGTCACCGATATGTTCAAGAGAAGTCATTCAGAGAATTCACTTGTGTCTCACCCACTACCATACATTTATACTCCATTCTTTCATGACCGCCACCCTGAACCTTATATCACCAGATCATTTTCACCTCCATTAAAATCATTTGCTCTGTTCCGTGTCATTGATGTGGGATTCATTAAGGCCCTCCTGTGACGGATCGCTTCTTGTCGACATCAGCTCATTATCCAAGAAGTCAATCTAGGAACACCCCATTCAGTACTTTGAAGCTTGCATGCCTCAATGGCAAGTTTCTCACTTCCGGCGACAGGTTTACATCAATGGCCTTCGACCAAAAGATTTTGTGTGGTGTTCGACGCCAAGTCCTTTATTCACACCACGTGAATTGTAATGCAGTACCTTGAGGGTCATTATCATTATCGGTGATTCCTCTCGCGCCTGTTAACAGCTTACATCATTGGTTGGTAATCAGGCGATGTCTTTCCATGTTCAACTCCAGAACATCTTTCACATGGATCGACTTGTACCTCGAGTGAAGATCGAACGAGATTGAAGACCCCAGATCTAGTTTCATCCATCTGGGCTGCGATATATATTTAGGGAAATAAAGACATCAAATGTACATCATTGCTACACAGATAATCATCCAATCAAAGGGATGATGGCTCTACCAGAATCATCAGTCTACACTCAAACGATTGTCTGTCCTATGTACATGAAAATGAATTTATAAAACTGAGCATGGGAATGCCTGCCTCAGCTAGATCATGAAAATATTATGAAGATAATGTATTGTATTGTATCTTATTATAGGTCTCCTCCCATCTTGAAAGAACTTCGGATCCTCATAATAAAGCATTTCACCCGACATCAAAAGATTAACGACCTCATGCTTTAGGGGGCAACTGTTATAGACATTTTTGGGCCCTACAACCCCAAGCATGAAATGTCCATAAACCAAGGGCTCCTAAGTCCCTAAAAGTGTTGTTCTAACCCCTAAAGGAACAAGGTCAACAAATTACAGATTCTCCCAGAAGTTCTCCATGAAAAACTGCTCAGAATTGGTCAAAACAGGATCATTTCAGCTGCTCCACTGGCCAAGTGCGTTGCATCTCACCTAAATACACTGTGTGGGTGCGTTGCATTTCACAAATCCCTTCTATGGGGTGCAATGGATGATAAATGACAAATGGCAGTGTCATTCCGCGAGGTGGAGAGGCAATGGAAGCTTCCAGAAACTTCTCCTGTAACACTTGCCTCTCTGAATTTGACCAAGGATGAGTAAGAGATCATCAAACTCCAAGTGGAAGCAAGAACTATCAGAGGGAAGACACTAATCAAATCATAAGATGACTCATATCCATTACAGATATCTATATATGGATCCCTCATCCCAGAGATCTAGAGGCTGGAATTTTGCATATTGTAAGGAATTGTTGTTGGTTTCTTGAGACAAACATCAGATTGTTGGGTGATCTAAGCTTTGTATGAGGTGAAGAGGGGCTTCCTTGCTGAGAGGTTGATGCTGGGTCAGAACAACTGGTTGTAACTCCTCTTGGCTCTTTCTTGTTTATCAATAAAAGCTATTCAAGTTTTCCTCCATGCTCTTGTGTCATTGATATTTGCTGCATTTATATGGTCAATTTGTATCTGATCCTAGATTGTTTAGGATTATAGATCCATGTCTTTGTATAGTGCTATGCTACTGTGATCTTACAGGTACTTTGTGAAGCTGGGCGTGCAAGAGAACAAGTAGTGAAAGACTATCAAGGAAGAAAGGAATCAAATCAGGAGATTAGCGCAAGACAGAGGTTGGTCTTTCTATTCCTCTCTATCTATAATTCATAAAGGAAAAACGAAAGTAGCTTTACTCTGTTTGTTTCTAAGGTAGTTGTCACACCTTAGTGGGATAGAGCAGTTCTATATAGACACTTTTCCCTGTAACATTCCCGCAAGGGCAACCTTTGTTGCAGCAAGGGTTCTCTGCACAATAGCAAGGGAAAATTATCCTGCAACAAGGTCACCTATAACAACCACAACGTCAATCCTTACAATAGTTGCAGCAAGCCGCGCAGCAGTAGATGCAATATGCTCCACACACCTCTCAACCCATAACTTCGCAGGGCCAACCTCTGCAACCCCAGGGACAAATTTTGCAACCGCAAGGTCAACCCTGGCAACAACAAAACCAACCACGGTAGCAATAACCCTTGTATACATACCAACAAGGTCAACCCTTGAAGGGGTAGGGTCAAGGTCAAGTCCTGCAGCAGTAGGCCCAGAACCCTCTTTTCCTAGGTCAACAGGTTCAAAATGCTGCCGGCCAAGGGAATTAGGTACGAAACCCCTACATCCAAGGGCAACAAGTGTATCAACCTTATGCCCAAGGGTTGTAGGTCCAGAATCTTCTTGTTCAGGGACAACAGGTTCATTGACCCTATGTTCTAGGACAACAGGTCCCATTTCCATATGTCCAAGGTCAACAGGCTCAATAACCTTTTAACCCATACGTTGCCTATCAGCAACCTATGCTTGGACAATTTTAAGGTATTCAGGGTGAAAATCCTCCCTATGGTCAAGGTAATACGCAATGGGGGCATCCTCAGATGCCATATGGCCAAAATCCCCCATTGTGGGGCCAAAATCCTTACCAGTAGGGATGGGATCCTCCCTTTGGGCCCGCTTATCAGCCTCCCATGCCTTTTAACACTTAATTACCTTTCTTGGCTATGCTTGAGTTGTCGGATGTATCGTGCCTTATGAATGATCTGATTCTTCATTCGCCATATTGGCCTCCAATTTCGTCCAAGATACCAAGTGATTGCCCAAAATTCGATGGAAAAGCTAAGGAAGATCCTTAGGCCCATGTGATCACATATCACCTCTGGTGCTCGTTGAACTCGTACGTCGACAATTCAATTCATCTTTGTCTTTTCCAATGAACCCTCACGAGTGCTACAACAAAATGGTACATCGAGTTACCTCGTAGTACTTACCATGACTTTAATTCGTTGGCCATGGCTTTCCTCATGCATTTTTAGTGGCCAGTTTGCTATGAAATTAGCACCTATTTTCTCACATCGCTTAAGCAAGATAATATGACACATATTTGATCACATCCATGAATGGAGACGTAGACGTCGCGAGATCAAATTCGAGATAACTAATCAGTTGCTCACTGAATGGTTTACCAAATCATTTGTAGCCCTAATTTCTCACGATATAGCTATGGGTGGATGCATCACTAAAGAGCAAGCCATCGCTCATGCCCAGTACTTGGATCTAGTTTACTCCCAGTCTGGCACTTTATACGAGTTGTTACCCAATTCTCTGTGGCCATCATCCGATCTCACAACATCAAAGTCACCAGTTGTTCCTCCTGTTGATGGAGTTATTGGTTCAGTATCCCAAACCCCCACTAAAACTTCTTCCAAACAGAAGTCGGTCTCGAATGCTGCTCCTACCAGTTCATCTCAGAATCCACCTAGGCCTGGTAAAACCTCAGAGGTCCACACTATCCAGTCTACCGTAGTGGACAAATCCTCGAAAGGAAAAAAGAAAGGCAAAGGAAAAGCTAAAGCTGATGCCCCAAAACAGGGTCCTCCCAAATCTTCTACTGGCGAATCTTCACAACGGAAATGTAGGTATCCCTGCCTCATTTGAGAGGAGGATCATTACACCAAGGATTGTCCTCAATGATCCGAAGTTAGTCACCTTCTCAAAGGGACCCCTGATGTCCTTAAAGAGCCATTTCCGTCTCAGCAGACCTAAATTGTAGACCAACCCCGATCTGCTTCCTCTGGATCTCAAGTGTTCATGATGAGAATGCCTATTAATGTGGCTACCTGGTCGAAAGATTATCAAACTCCAGCTCTGACAGTTGGGAAAGAAAAAGAAGTTGCACCTTCTTCTTCTACCCCAAGTTCCGACCCTCTGTAAATTGAGTGCCCTAACCTTGATTCTGCTATGTGAGCACCCTCTCGAGGTGTGCTAAGTAAATTCTCGTATAATCCCAATGCCTGAGTCGCTCAGCACTACAATATTGTTGAGGACTTGGCTCAGGCGCAGTCAGCCACGTTGGCTCTCGAGGTACTCCAAAGTTGCCCATCGCTACGGAAATCTTTGTTGTCAGCTATCGGGGGCATCGATCCCACCAATTCTAATTTGATATGTTTCAATCTAGAGAACCATGTTCCATGGCTCCCTCATTAGATTTCCTTTCTTATTTAGGTAGTCATTAATGAGAAGACCATCCACCGCACTGTCATCGATGAAGGTGCTTCCACCTGCATCATGTCAACTGCATGTTGGAAGGCTATTGGTTCCCCTGCACTGAACCAGTCTCCGAACACTTTGGAAGCTTTCGATGGGTGCAATTCGCGACCCTTCGGTGTCTTACCTAACCTTACCATCACCCTGGAAGGCAAGACAGTGCAAGTCAAAGTAGAAATTGTTGACACCAATCTCAATTATAATCTTCTACTCGGCTGAAGTTGGACTCATGCCATGCATGCCGTGGCCTCCTCCTTGTTCCGCGTGATCCGTTTTCCCTATCAAGGGAAAATTTTCACTGTCGATCAGCTATCTTTCTTTGCCTCTTCCTCCTCGGATGGCAATGTTTCGTACATTAAGCACTCTGGTGCTCCCTATGAGAGTGTGGGGGCAGGTCTCTTTAAAGATTCTGCCTTAATGGAAAATTTTCCACTCCCACCTCCTCATGTTGCCTCTGTCAACATGATGTTGGTCAAATTTGATCCCTGGGTCATACCTACACCAGATCTTGCTGATACTTGGGGCGAGGTTATGTCGCTTAGTCTCGTTGAAGTCAATTACGTGGAAATTGTTCCGGCTTTGAACTCTGCATCCTCTGATTCTCATATGTTGAAGACCTCTCTTGATATGTACTCTCAATCCCCTTGGCTTGGCACTTTGGAATCATCTAATCCCTTAGCTGAGACCTTCCTTGTTGATGAAGGTATCATGGAAACCATGTCTCTCGAGGAACCACCATGGATCGATACTCATCATCGCTCCCTGTTCCTGCCTCGCACAGTAGTCATGTCTACTATTTTTGAAGATTTCCTTTCTTCGCTGCTTATTAATATGTCAGTTTATCCTGACATGGTCAAGATCTTTCAACTGAGGGCACCTTTATCCCTTCATGGATTAAGGATTTTTCACCCTCCCTGAGTTTTCACTGATTTTCCTGACTCGTAACCCTCCCTCGCCCAGGGGCATGGGGGCAAAGCCTTATATGAGTTCTACTCTATTATTTGGCCAAGTCGATGCTTACTCATCATGGAAAAGTTAAAACTCTGGTGTTAATCTATGTTGATTGATTACCTGAGTACCAACATGGACTCCCTCAAAAATTACTATGCTTAAGTCATCTTGCATGGTTACTTATGTACATTAGTGTGTGATTCATTTTTGTACAATGTGGTTTTTGTGTGATAATTTTCAAACATCTTTCTTGTTTACTATGCTCTTTTTCTTTTGCTTTGCAGATGTCTATGGCTCCTCACGTTGGTTTCGCCGATGGTGCTTGTCGTAGTACCTGGAACCTATCATCCACGGCATGGGCTATCTATGACCCCAACAGTGAGTTGATTGACCTTCAAGGTATCTTCCTAGGTCGTACAACCAACAACATTGTTGAATACAATGCGGTCATCGAACTGTTGTCAGAAGCCATCACTCTGGGCATCAGAGAATTGGTTGTCAACCTGGATTCACAGCTTGTCGTCCTTCAACTCAACGGGCAATATTCCATCAGGAACCCTTAAATATTATGAATGTATCTTTGTATCCATCTAATGGAAAGACATTTTGATTATATTACATATAATCATATTCCTAGATGCATGAATACATTGACAGATGCATTAGCTAATTATGTGTTGGATAGACATTTATGAAACATGTAAAAGATAAGACAAACCATTTGTACCATAATAGATAGGAAAATACAACATATATATATACATATATACACATATACACATATACACATATACATATACGTATACATATACATATACATATACATATACATATACATATACATATATATATATATATATATATATGGTGAGAATGTTTGATACATCAGAACCCCAAAAAATAATATGTGTGTCTACAATAACATCAGCGGCTTGCAGGCCTCATACATCCGTGGCACGTAGGCCTTAAAAATATGTAAGTGTTGGACCTAGGAACTAATTAGCATGGTGGTCATGATAGCACGAGACAACTCATGCAACACAACTCAACAGTCGGTGGATCCGATATGAGACTCCCACCATGTGCCTCTGGTATAGACAGGGCATGTCTCCTATCCGAGCATACTCTGGGATACCATGAGTTAACTCCTCAAGGTTCCTCACGATATCCTCCTCGTTTTCACTCCCTTCCTGATAAGGGGTGACAACATCAATAGGGCGGGGGACGTGCCTGGCTATCGGGGACATCTTGGCTAGCCGCTCTAGTCCAACATCTGCATAAACAAGAGAAATGTCATAAGCACGCATATACCAAAAATAATTAAGAAAATCAAAATTAAAAATTTGATTTCTTACCTTCGTCATCGAAGTCCTCTCTGTCTGGTAAGGGAATATCTGGATCTCCACGGAAATCAGTGCTGTTGTATGGCCAATCGTCCACGACAATCTTTTGTCGTCGTAGCCATGAGAAAAATGCAGGTTGGTATGACATGTGCTGACCCCTAGTGATCCTGGGCATCAAATGACTCCAGTGGCCATCCGCGAATCACATTGCAGGAGGATCTACCTCAGTCAACTGATACTGGAACAGTGGCACTTGTTCTAGAAAGAAGGTCACAAGTACAGATTCGAAGACAAATTGCTTCAGATTCCTCGCCTTGGCCTTGGACAACTGGCGCTTGATGTTCATCTTCATGGCCTCTGCCCTGTTGAAGATTGTAGGAGTTGTGCAGTCAATAGCATAAAGGAACTTCAACTTGTTAGTCTCATGTTCTGCCTAGGACCCCCCACTTTGTTGATGGTCAATAGAAGCACCCTCAATGTCAAATCCTGTACAATGGAAATTTCTATCTTCCCACTCTTGGATTTCAAGGCCTCAGGATAGTGTTCGGCAAGCAGGGAAGATATTCTTGCCTCGATCGGACGTAACCCATACAAGTTCACTAGCTCACCTTTGCGAGACAGTACAGTGATGAAGTAGATATCTAAAGTTGTCAACAGTAGCTCCTAGTCCCCAATGACAAAAATCTCCCGATTAATGTCCCAAAGGCTTATCAGGTATCGAAGCAACTTGGGTTGGGCTCTCATACTTGGTGTAAGGAAGAATTTGAGGAGCCCACAAGCCCTCAAATCCTCTAGGCAATTTGGATCATTCATTGCCTGGGTGTCAACATCTTCATGTTCCCTTTCCTTCCAATCCACCATTTTTGGTGACTCTCTCCTGCAAAAGCCATTAATTTGAGTCAATAGTCATCCTTGGCACATAAAATTCAAAGTTAAATGGTCACTTTTTGAGAACATAGGGTTTTCCCCTATCCACGGTGCTGGTGCGCCTATTTTAAAAATAGTTGCATCGATCGGAGCGGATGTCTTTGCAAATCTCCCTCAGCTGGCACGATTCTGTTTCTGGAAATCACGCCGACTAAGGGCGAAAACGATTTTCAAAAACCTCCCTAAAAATAAAAAAAAATGGCTAAAAATAGAAATAAATAGCATGACAATGGAGCTCAGGGCTTTGGTTGTTACTTGGAACTGACGGCTCATCGATTGACCTCCCGGTTCTCCTGCAATCACCTCCAGAACAATTAAGGAAAATGTGGGTAAAAAGCCTTCACAACAAAGGTAAAATGGTAAATGGTAAAAATATATTTACTTTTTCCTTTTTTATTCATTTTTTCATGAAAATATTAGGTTTTGTAAATATTTTTTACCTATTTTGCCTAAAGGACTCGATAATACACTTCACCTTACTTGTGCAACAACATGTGATGGATGTTTGACGATGACGATGAGCCACGTTTCGGCTCTTCTCTCTACTCATTAAACTCGTATGAAAATATTGCCAAGTATTCTTTTTCCCTTTTTGACTCGTTAAAGAGGATAAAAATGGGGGGTCCGCTTCTAGCTCTTTTCTGACCCTTAAAAAGCGAAAAGATGGTCGAGCCCTTGTCATTTCTAACTCATTTATGGATGTGAAACATCGTGTTCCTAGTATAATTTTACCCCTTTTTCGGGCTGGGAGGCACTATTTACGAAAAAGGTACTCCTTGACTGAAATGGTCAAGTGATTCTCTCAAGTATTGTTTTATACCTTTTGGGGTTCGAGAGACACAAATGTATGAAAAGGGATGATGTGGAGTTTTCTTTTATGTGCCTTTTTCAAACTCTTTAAACATGAAAAAGATACCGAGTTACGCCTTTGTCTGACTCGTTAAACTATTAAATGACATCGGATATGTCACCATGACGAAAATGAGCTTCTCCTTCCTAGGGCTCGTTAAACTCACTAGGTCGGATTCGTCCTAAGGAAGAACTTACAGTGCAAGAATATGATATCCCCTTGAAGATTGCGATTAAAAAATAATTGGGGTACTCGCTAGAAATGGTGGGGGAAAAATTTGGAAATCTATCAGTCATGTTGGCAGCTCACTCTTGAACATGAAACTCTCTGTTTCGTGTTAGGTTGGGACATCCTCCTTTGTATCATTGACCTTCCTAGGTTTGGGGCATTCATTTTTTGCCTTCCATTTGATCTCTACCACGTCATCATGACCACCGATCCCATGGATCGAAAAATTGCCAAACTTCCAGTTGTGTCACTGATATGTTCAAGAGTTGTCCTTCTGCAGTTACACTTACCTCCAATTCTCTGTATCATCCAAAATTATTTTGCATCGTCTCACCTCACGTCGATGATGTGGGATTCATTATGGCCCTCCTTTGACACAGTCACTTTCCATCGACTTCAACTCATTATCTAGAAAGTTGACCGAGAGACTCCCTTCCAGTACCTTAGAGCTTACATGCCCTAATGACAAGTTCTTCACACTCGACGACAAATAAACATCATTGGCTTTCGATTGAGTGACTTCACAGGTGTTCGACTTCAGTTCTTCTATTCACATTCCGTGGATTGTGTTGGTACTACCTTGAGGATGATTGTAATTATTGGTGGTTTCTCTCGCGCTCGTTAACAATTTACATCATTGACTGGTAATCAAGTGACTTTCTAGTATGTTCGATGTCAACACATCCATTTGCATGCTAGGATCTGTACTTTGATCGGGTCTTGTTGGAGCGCAAGATCCTAGGCTTAGATCGCAAAAAGTCCAGGTTGCGAAGTGGTGTGACATGATTATGTTAATAGGCATGTCTCTTTCAGATGGCTGGCTGCGACCAGACCAAGAGTTATCATATGTGATCCTTCTCATTATTGGATGGTTGTGATCATACCTTGGTTTCATTATGATCCTCTTTAACAGATGGTTGCGCCCAGACCTGGATCCATTTACATGATCATTCTATGGATGGATGCGTCCATGCCATGATTCATGTATCATTTGAGAGATATATCAGTTTATGTATATGTATCTATACTTTCTTGCAGGTTTTTCGACGGTAGACCGATTCCTTGCATTGATTTATAAAACATTTCATCCCTCACTCCTGCTCCGCCTTCACGCTTTAGGGGGCATCTGTTACATAACATTTTGTCACTATCCCTATACTCCCCATTCCTTGATCCTGGAGGACCTCTACAGTGAACCCCACATGCTTTGCCTTCATGAAGAAACTCCCATTATGTCCCTCTTCATGAGTAGATCATTTCCCTTTTGCACCATTTCCCCTAAAACTTCTGTTTTACCCAGTTTACAAGACCGACGCTAATGGAATTTGTCTTCCCCGCGTCGATGTGCAGAGATTAGCACTATTCCTTGCGCCAACCGGAGTGACTAAGCTGTGTTCCAGTCGCGTTGGTCCTGTTATGGAAAGTTTTTTAAATTAGAGCTGAAGCTTCCAACTCTAGAAGCTCCATAATGGAAGTCTGGTAAATGGTTTGGCCGGATGGGGTCGAGGATGACAATTTGGGCTCCTTTCTCCTATAATTATGGAATTATCTCAAGGGATAAGCACTTCTCCCATGAGAAGAGGATCCATCTCCCATCCATATTTCCTATATAAACCTCCCTTCTTCCCAAAACACAAACTAGTCACAGTTGATAGTTTTGGCTGAGTGTGAGTGTTATAGTTGCGAAGTGTTGATGCTATTTTGGAGTAGACAAGCAAGCTATTACTAGTTGTAGCCATCTAGTTGTGTGAGGGAGAAGTGTGTTTTGGTTTGGAGTGAAGCCTAAAGGGAAGAGCTTTAAAACTATTTTTGTTTGAAGCCATCATGGAATGCTAGCAGAAGTGTGTGGGAACCTGGTCTTGTCAGAGGAAGACTGCAACATCAAGACGAATGGTTGTAATCTCTCTTTGATATTAATATATGCAACTATCAATTGGTTTCCTACATGTTTTTTAATATTACATATCCATGTCTTAATGTTTCTTGACTTGTTAAGTAGGTTGAATTGCAATTTGTCTATTATTATGTTTGTATGTTGTTGTTGTTATAGGAGCTTGAAGAAAGAAGCGAGAGATTGCTAGAGTGAGCAAGTGAGGACATCATCAAGTAGGATAAGCAACCAAGAGGTAGGTCATCTTGATTGGTTCTAACCTAAGGAAATATTCCATAGAATGTATTTGTTACCCATTATCGGGCTAGAGGAATTCGTTCATGTCTGCACTTATAATTTTACTTCACCATAGGAGGTGAAGCTATGATACACCAAGAGCACATCCATCATTCAGCAACATTGCAGCTTGACATGGACACCACCAGTAGCATGAACATACCAGCACTATCGTGTTGATTCGTGTCACGAATCATGTCGGCCACATCATTACTATGGGCCATACTATGTAAATCAATGTAATGTAACATGGAAGTCCAAGAGACCCACATGTCATACGAAGATTCATGTAAAGATGAAGAGTCAAATAATTCAAATAGTCATGAGGGAAGTCGAACAGTCACAAGGGCCAGTTTTACCCTTGGCTATAAATACCCCCTCATTTGTACATGCAAATGACTTTTCACCTTGCCTCTGCCCACATAGCCTTGAGCATCTGTAATCTTTTCTTTAAGGAGCGAGTAGTGGCTCCAACGCCCCTCTTACGGGGTTAGTGATGTATGGTGTACCGATGTGTCTTGGAACTTTCACTTAATTTAGAAGCTTGATAATAGGCCAGCACGTTTTCACACATGTATTGTAATTGTTTGTAAGACTAATCTTGGAACACTTGTAATGCATGTTGCTTTAACCTGTGTTAAACAGTTGAAATTTTTTAGTTGTTCTAATACATATGTTTATGAAAATGTGTTGTATAAGCTATTAACGTTGTCCTTCCCACATGGACTACCTCACCGGACATCAGACAAAACCTTTCTTGTAAACTTGTTATAACTATCGTCGCACTCACGCGGACTACTCCATTGATTGTTGTACGTGTTATCCCTTCTTGTGTGTTTATGACTACCGCATCTGTGTGGACTACTCCATCGGAAGCTGCACATGTCCTGTTGTGTTGTGTGTCTTTAATAGAGTTGGGACTCTTCCCTTTCGACTAGAGACTCACTTCTACCTTCTCCCTCTACAGTGAAAGAACCTTGACACAAGTAACACTAGCACTCACCAGGCATGGGAACCTCACAGTTCGAAGACAAAGCAGACCACCAGCTAAGGTTAACCTTTAAGATAATGGCAACTAGGCCAACATACCAGATGGGACTCCTACACCAAATGGTGTGAGGTCTAGTTGGGACTTCATACCAGGGAGATCCCTTGAATTTTGGTGGGTCCAGCATCGTCAACATTTCTAGCACTAGAAGGAGGGAAACCAGTTGTTTATGGCTGAATGTAATATCACCCCCACTCATCAATCATCTATTCAAGGTAGTAACTCACACTCCCTCTCACCCACGCACAACTCTGAAGTTGGTTACCCCTCACCTCCCACACATAAACACGAAATTTCCTATCAGCATCTCCACTTTGTCTGTCCCATTACCCCTCAATTTGTGAAAGCAGCAGATTGATCCCAGGAATACAAGATCTTCCATACGCATCAAGAAAGCCGAAGACCACTCCCACAAGAGTTGTTGTATCATCAGTGGAAGAAGAAGTTATTGCCACACTCGAAGGTCTGGCAAAGGCTGTTGAGAATAGAGAGGAACCTCCAGTCTTCCAACAGAGAGAATGAGACACCCTTGTGATCTTGGGCTCAGATTTTGGTACAGGAGGTGGAGGGGAAGGCAGCGAGGAGGTGGGGGCGGAGATGAACCAACAGACTCAGAGTCAGAACCATCAGATTCTGAAGAAGAGGAGGAGGACGAAGAAGAAGAAGACATGGCTGACCAAAACTTGGAATGGATGACTCAGGGACCATTAGCTCTCCTGGGTGCTTTGCACAATATGCCGAAGCAGTAGGAGATAATGCTCACAAATTTTGACCCTGACAACACAGTGAAGGCAAAAGATCACTTGGAAAAATTCTACCTACAGCTGCAGACACTTGAGGTACGGTACGATGATGTTGCATGTAGACTGTTACCATGTACCTTCGACGGTCACGTAGCAGTATGGTATCACAACCTTCCTGTCAACTCCATGCATAACTGGGGTACGTTCAAACACATGTTTCTGGAAAATTTTGTTGATGACAAGACCCCAACCATGTTACTCAAAGAATTGGGAAGCCTGAAGACCCGAACCATGTTACTCAAAGAATTGGGAAGCCTAAAGATGGAGGGGAAAGAAAAGGTAAAATATTTCAATTAGAGGTTTTTGCGCATATTGAATAAGTTTGCAATGGACACGAAGCCTCATGACTCCATCACTGTCGACTACTACATGTCTGCACTACCTACCAGCATTGCGCAGTTTGTCAAGTGAGCTTCAAAACCAACATTGTTAGAAAACTGCGAAGAGGGAATCGCTGTTGAGAAAGACTTGCACGCGATTGGAGTGATCAAGGATGACGAACCAATGAAGGACTCCAGAGATGTGAGCAGGAAGCCCCAGGATGCGGTGAGCAAGGGCAAAGACAAGGAAACAAGTGATATTGAAACCCTTACTCGCCTTGTCAAGAACTTGACAACATAAGTGTCTGAGCTCAAATGACGAACAATCGACACATCTGCGAGCAACCGACCACCCAAACAACAACAAGGAAGCATGTCATCAGGCAACAACCGCTTCTCGGCCAAAACTACACAGAGCTCCAACTCAGTGTTCCAGTTAGAACAATGCGTGAATGATGAATTTTTCTCATTCCATGAAGATGAGCACTCAGAAGGGTCTTGTTCGGACTGAAGTGAGTTGCGGGCTCAGTATGAAACCACACACTAGATGTAGTGAGAAGTACGCAGGGAAAACTAGGAGATACAAATGATGATGAAGATGTTGCACCTGATGAGGCATCAAGCACTAAGCAAGTGGTGAACATGTATCAGTGCTCGCAAGCAGCGCAAAAGACAAACACCGAGAAGCGACCCCCAAAAGAAAAATGGTCATTACAATCTCAGAAGTTAAGGGGCTCCCCCTACACTTAGGGAAATGTAACAAAAGCTCGAACTGCTGAGGAAGGTTGATCCACCAACCGTCCAAAAGAAGAAAACACAAAGCAATCCTGAGAAGATAGCGATGGACAAGAGTACGTCCATGAGCAGCAAACTGCAGAACACTCCGCTAGACAACATGAACACCATTCTTACCCTGGACATCTCAGTGAGTCTACCCACTTTGGATTACAACATTGTGGAAGACATGAAGAAAACTCATGCAAACATCTATTTGTTCAAGTTGGCTAAGATCCAGAGTTAGCGGGACATCCTGTTGCGCGCACTGGGGTAGACATCAATGGACAATGCAGCCTCTACCAACAAGGGAGTAAGCACACCTCCCGGATCACTTTCAACTATGATAAACACACTCTAGATGGAAGAAGAAAAATATGTTTGCCCTCCATTCCTGCTTTCTTTTGAAATATTTAACTGTAATGTTCACAATTGTTTGGTTGATTCTGGCATGGCAGCCAACATCATGCCGCTCTACATTGCCAAAAATATCAATGCGCAATGGAGCAAGACATTTGCACAGATCATCCAAATTGATTGGACATTTGTACCAACCATTGGTGAACTTCGGGATGTGATCATTTGACTATCTCATGACGGCCAAGTTCACCAGTGCATAAACATTATTGTTGTGGACATACCAGAAGCATATGGTTTACTACTTAGGAGAGACTGGTCTAGCAAGCTGAATGGGTATTTTGCCACAGACTGGTCACACATGTGGCTTTTGTACAAGGGAAAAATCAATCAAATCTGGGTTTTATTAGAGAGATACATGAGGCACAATGTCACTCCCATCAATGGCGAGAACAAACCGTTGGCCTTCGCAGAGCTCATGTTTGACAACTGCCTCTTGGAAACAACGTTGGGGTGTTATCCCACATGGTCAGCTCCAACCCCACCAGACACATAGTTGGGTCTCCTTCCTTGCCCAATTGATGGAAATGAAACCTTGTATAGTCCATTGTAACATTATTAGCAGTAGCAGTAGCAGTAGTGCGTCGAGCGGTCTGTGTATAGATGAGCTATGGACCATGTATTTTGATGGATCAAAGACATGGGATGGCTCTGGAGCCGGGTGTGTCTTGATTGACCCAAAGCACATGGAACACTTGATCTCGAGTCACTTGGAGTTTGAGTGCACAAACAACATTTCTAAATACGAAGCAGTCATGTCAGGCTTGCAAAAGGCCATTAGCCTCGACGTTGTTCCGCTCAAAGTGGTAGGTGATGCAGAAATCATGATATGACAAGTTCGTAACACCATACATTGTTTATCACCTCATCTCAAAAGTTACCAGAAAGAGGTATGGTGACTAATATCTAACTTCCAAGCATTCAATATCATTGTTGTGCCAAGAACGTGATATGCAACTACCGATACCTTAGCAAACGCAACTGCTAGCATGTCACCACTTTGGGATAGATTTACTATTGAAATTTTGTATAAGCCTTTTATCCCTGATAACATAACTAAGCTACACACTTTTTGTGATGATCAACAGATACTTCACTTCACGGACAATGTTGATGTCTTCAAGGATGCAACAACTGATGAAGATGAGCACAAGCAGCCCCTGTAAGCTGTAGTTGATGGAAAGAAAGGAAACCTCATCCCCAAGGGTGCGGTTTCTCTCAACAAGCTCTATGACTTGCAAAACCACCTTCAAGGGGAAAGAAACAAAAAAACCCATAGTTCCACCATGAGGAATGAATAGATAAACTTGGGAACAGATCACGATCCAAAGTTCGTCAGTCCCGGTACGTGCAGCACACTGCAGGAGCAACAATGTTTTGTCTGCTTGCTCAAACAGTACTAGGATGTGCCCGCATGGGAATATGATGACTTGAGTACATGCGAAACACGTATAATCGAACACAGGATTTCAATCAAAGAAGGAGTCAAGCCATTGCAACAAAAACTGGGTAAAATACATCTGATGCTTGAACCCCTTTTACAAAAAGAACTGACTAAGTTGTTGGATGCTCGGATCACTTACAAAGTTCATTATGTTACATGGGTTTCTAATTTAAGTTATGTACATAAGAAATCTTGGGAAATACGCTTATGCATTGATTTCCAAAACTTGAACCGCTCCCGAAACAAAAACAACTACCCCGTGCCATCATTGGAGCCTATGTTACACGCAGTATCTAAAGCATGAATGTTGTCTACACCTAATGGCCTTTCGGGATACCACTAGGTTTCGGTAGTAGAACCTAATAGTCTGATACTAGTTCACAAGAAGCTTGGCCCTCACACATACTGTCTTCAATCACTTGACTGGAGGATTGATAACCTTCCTGTCAATGGCCAAGATCTCAAACTCTGTTTTCAGTAGTCCAGGCCATGCCCCACACCGTGTACATAGTCTGTCTGCTACTTATTGTTTTGTTTTCTTTGCTTACTATTTTTGTTTCATTTCATTTTGTTTGTTTAGTGTCCTTCTATTTTTAGTTTTGAAAATAAATGTTGCCCTCTACTGAGTTCTGGCTTTTGAATGAGTATGTGGCTGAGATCTAAAGAGCCTTGTGCTAGTGCATCACTTAGCCAGTCCTGTGTCTGTCTTCTTTGTGCTTGGTTATAACCTTCGGCCGATGAAGTCTTGATGGAAAATATGAGTCGTCTACAAGGGAAGCTTGGGTCCAACCATGAACTTGTGTCCACACTGGGAAACCCCATGCCTATACTCAGCTTTCTACTTTGTGTGTCCAAGCTTATCTAACTAGTAGAAATGGAGAAGGGGAAAATCTAAACGAGTAAACCTATGTCAAAGGTCTTACATGCTTCTCTGAAGGGACAACCTCTTCTACTCTCAATAATTTGAGATCCCTCTTCTGCCCCAAAAATAAATAAGTGCCTATGCACAGTCCTCTTAAAAAATACAAAGGTGAAAGAAGAGAAAGGCTTCTTGCGCAGAGAGGTGAAGCATGCAACTCCACCAAGGTACTAACTAGGCTCACTGGTAGTGGAGCAATGCGTGTGTTCTTGTGTGACTCTGTCAGGGTACTATCTAGGCCTGCTAGTAGCAGAGCAACACCAGAGATGAAAACTTAACTCTGAAATTTTTTAACTCGCGAGCCAAACTACCCTTCCCGATTTTGAAACACTGTGATCAAGCTGAAATTTTTTGATGTGTTTGACTGAGTTGGCGAAAGGTGAACCATGTCTATCCATGGGGTAAGTGGGGAAGCCAAAGTAACCCACACAATGATTCAATACTCCCTAAAAGATCAAGGCCCTATGTTGTCAATGAACCAAAACAGAGAATCTGGAGTTCAACCAGTGTGTCGCCAAGGATTGTAGTGACTGCAACACCCTCCAAAATTTTGGCCTGCATCCAATTTTGAAGCCTCCCTTGGATTTTTACTTGATGTTTGCAAGCACTCAGGCTCACCCCATGAGCTCGTGTTGAGACTTTGCACCCTCCTTGCTTGACCATTCAACGGAAATCTATTTGCATGTTGGCCACAATGTCATGCTTCTAGCCATGTTCTGGTCATGCACAAGGTCCCACTTTGTGTGTACAAGTTGTATTCGCTATGTAAGCATCTGTCGCACTCACACATGAAGTTGTATGCATTGTCGCGCAAGCATCATCACGGTCTTTCAATGATCTATCACAACCGTCATGCTTGTCGCTTGAACTGTTGGTCAATCATATTGAGTATATGTTGTCTTGATGGTTTTAGGCACCTTGTAGTCAAGTCATGTTGAGTGTGTGTTCACAAGGTCGCGTATGCACAAATTCACTCAGTCACACACTTAGTCATTTTGTTGAAGTTCTAATGATCCAACCACCCTCTAAAAACCAGACCTCCACCCCAGAATCGACTAGACTGACTGTCACCCAAAACAACGCAGAAGTGTCCAACAAGCCATTTCAATCTGCGCTGCCTGCAAGATAATCAACCAACCTTCCTGCTCGTCAACCATAGAGTTTGACTAGGCAGTGACCCCGGGACTCACTCCCCTCAAAAATTGCACAAAAGCTACAGATATTTCTCGCTCCACTGACTAAGGAAACCACACAAATAGGTCGGATAGACATCCAGTGTTTGTCCTTGTCTCCCTCAAAAAATTGCATATTTTTTCTAGCCAGCCAGCCAGCTAGTCAGTCAATCAGCTGCTCACCCAAAAAACTGCATAGATTTCATGAGCAGTCCCTTAGCTACCCAGCATCCCTCTTAGCTCGGAAACTACACAGAGCTGTTCAACAAGTCAGCCTCTCAACAATTTCGTAGATTTTTTCACCAGCAATCCCGTAGCTCGCCATCAACTCCTTGGAAAAAACGCTCATTTTTTCCTGACAATCCTCCTACAAACCACTGCCAGCTCCCAAGATGAATTATGCATTTTTTGCTGCCAAGTCCCTCTATTGCATGGACTGCTTCCCTCAAGAAATTGCACAGATTTTCCCTCTAGCTGAGCCAGATCCCACAGATAGTCATTGTTGATCCAGATTGTCCATCTTAGTCTCCTAGTGACTTCTGCGCAATTTTCACCAGCAGTGCCCAAAGCCCGCATCCTAGCTTGAAACCTGCCTTGTGCAGTTTCATAGCCTTGTCCTCTCTCCCATTCATCTGCATCCGAAATCGAACGACAATGCATCATGGTAGACAAGGATTTTTATGGATTTGATTTTGTCTCGTCATGAGTGATTGCAGATACAGGTACATGGATAAGACATGACGCGATGACAGACGAGATGAACAAGGAGAGCACATGCAAGGAGATATGTCCACGAATGAATGATGCATGCGAGGGGAAATTTTCACAAACTGACGAACATGTGAAGCATGCCAAAGTACAAGCAAAGGAGTGACGTGCTCATGCGACATCAAGTGAACACCAAGACCATCAAAGACTATGCACACCTTGCCATGTGGAGGTGAAGCTGTGATACACCAAGTGCACATCCATCACTCAACAACACTGCAGCTCAACATGGACACCAACAATAGCATGAACATACCAGCACTGTCGTGTCGAGTCATGTCATGAGTCATGTCGGCCACATCACTACTGTGGGCCATACTGTGTAAATCAATGTAATGTAACATGGAAGTCCAAGAGACCCACATGTCATACGAAGAGTCATGTAAAGCTAAAGAGTCAAATAAGTCAAACAGTCATGAGGGAAGTCGAATAGTCACAAGGGCCAGTTTTACCCTTGGCTATAAATACCCCCTCATTTGTACATGCAAAGGACTTTTCACCTTAGCTCCTCCCACATAGCCTTGAGAGTCTATAATATTTTATTTGAGGAGTGAGTAGTGGCTCCAACGCCCCTCTCACGGGGTTAGTGATATATGTTGTACCAATTTGTCTTGGAACTTTTGCTTAATTCAGAAGCTTGATAACAAGCCAACACGTTTTCACACATGTATTATAATTGTTTGTGATGCAAGAGCATCCGACACTCTTAATTAAACAAGGAATCCAAAGCAGAGAAAGGAGGACATGGACCATCGAAGCAAAACAGGGGACAAATTCTGTCAAAACAGATCTTAAATGATGGAATGGATAAAGTCTCTCGAAGGCTTAATTAAATGTAATCTACCACATATGTATGCATGTAGAGAGAATTAGGGAGAGTTGAGTGATTCATGGAGAGGATTTGATCGGATCCTTTCAGTGATCCGATCCAATGTGTTTTATAAATGGTGAACCTGTGTGTTCAATAGGGACAGAGTGAGAACAGAGTAAATTTGTGAGAACAGAGTGATCAAAATGTAGTTGAAGGGGAATTTGTTCCTAAGGCTGAAATGCCTTAGATCTGTAACTATGTCGTGTATAATATAAAGTGTGTTTAAGTGTTGAATTGTGCGTTTGTGTGTTGTTCATAGATAGTCTGAATATTCCGTGTTGCAAGTTTGATCGACCATCAATCACTGTAAGGATTGATGGTGATCCAATGATTGTATGGTGTGTCGTGTGTAGACAGAGTTTGGTGGCAGAACTATGTTTTAAGCACAGAATTCAGCAAATGGCATACAAAAAGTTGTAAGCTATATTTCAAGGAAGGCCCCCAATTCCATTCAGTGGAGGACACGTAGCAGCAAGGAGATGAGAGGAAACCGCTTTTTAGGCTAGTACTCTCCATGCAAGTTGTGCACCCAAAATCCTTGTGAACCATTGGATCTTGTGCAAGTTGATCGACGGTGGAGGATCAACGGTCTGCTCTGAATATTTTGAGTAAATATTGATTGTTGGATCGTGAAAGAAAGGGGTGGTGGAGATCGGGCCGATCGGAGATCAGTGAATGGAGAGCGCAGTGGGAAGGTGATGGACCAAGAGTGCGGACTTGACGATTTATGAATGTGGGTGGATAGTTTTGAGATTCGGCTAAGTGTTTGGGTTGGGTTTTTCCCATGTATCCTGTGTATTCCGATATGAAGTGTGGTCCCGGTTTAAAGGCTTAAGGCCTCAATTTATGCTTCCAATAGGTTTGTGGGCCATAACCCATAGGCCTCAGGATCGAAATTTATAAAGAAAGGGGAAATTGGCCTTACCCCAAAATCTCCTTTCATCATTTGGTATCAGAGCAGGGAAAGGTTAAAGGGAAAGTTTTCCTACGAGAAGGAAGGAGTGCAAGCAGAAGGAGAAGGAGGTACAGTTGTTGAAGTATGGTGAGTTTATGGTCTTTACTATCGTGCAGATAGTGACAGCGGAAGGTGAGAAGACTTGCAACAACCTAGAGCAAGGAGTGCTCAATTGGTTCCAGAGGAGAGAACCAGAAGGATGCCAAAAGACTAAGCTCAGAGGAGAAAGCTTGGTGAGGTATCATGTAGCAGAGGAAGACTATTACTGCAAAGGTTGGTTGTAGCTCACAGAAGATCATGAAGGCAGTTCCACTAAGAAGTGGGTAGAATTGCTAAGGGATAAAGAGAAGCATATGACCAGGAGGTCATAAATTTTTGTGCCTCGGGAGTCTGATGCACGAGCATTCGACACTCTTAATTAAACAAGGAATTCAAAGTGGAGCAAGGAGGATGTGGACCATCGAAGCAAAACAGGGGACAAATTCTGTTAAAACAGAGCTTAAATTATGGAATGGATAAAGTCTCTCGAAGGCTTAATTAAATGTAATCTGCCACATATGTATGCAAGTAGAGAAAATTAGGGATAGTTGAGTGATTTATGGAGAGGATTTGATTGGATCCTTTTAGTGATCTAATCCAATGTGTTTTATAAATGGTGAACCTACATGTTCAATAAGGACAGAGAGAGAATAGAGTGATCAAAATGTAGTTGAAGGGGAATTTGTTCCTAAGGCTAAAATGCCTTAGATCTGTAACTATGTCGTGTATAATATAAAGTGTGTTTAAGTGTTGAATTGTGCGTTTGTGTGTTGTTCATAGGTAGTCTGAATATTCTGTGTTGCAGGTTTGATCGACCATCGATCACTGTAAGGATCGATGGCGATCCAATGATTGTATGGTGTGTCGTGTGTAGACAGAGTTTGGTGGTGGAACTGTGTTTTAAGCGCAGAATCCATCAAATGGTGGACAAAAAGTTGTAAGATATATTTCAAGGACAACCCTTGATTCCATTCAGCAGAGGACATGTAGCAACAAGGAGGTGAGAGGAAACCGCTTTTCGAATGGGTACTCTCCATGCAAGTTGTGCACCCAAAACCTTGTGAACTGTTGGATCTTGCGCGAGTTGATTGATGGTCGAGGATGAACGATCTACTCTAAATATTCAGAGTAAATATTGACTGTTGGATCGGTGAAAGAAAGGGATGGTGGAGATCGGCGAATGGAGAACGCAATGGAAGGAGACGAATGAGGAGTGCAGACCCGACGATTTATGAATGCGGGTGGATAGTTTTGAGATCCAGCTAAGTGTTTGGGTCGGGTTTTTCCCGTGTATCCTGTGTATTCCGATATGAAGCATGGTCCCGGTTTAAAGGCTTAAGGCCTCAATTTACGCTTCTGATTGGTTTGTGGGCCATAACCCACAGGCCTCAGGATCAAAATTTATAAAGAAAGGGGAAATTGGCCAAAATCTCCTTTCATCAGTTTGTAAGACTAATCTTGGAACACTTTTAATGCATGTTGCTTTAACCTGTGTTAAATAGTTGAATTTTTTCATTTGTTCTAATACATATGTTTATGAAAATGTGTTGTATAAGTTTTTAACATTGTCCTACCCGCATGGGCTACCTCACTGGACATTAGACATAACCTTTCTCGTAAACTTGTTATAACAATCATCGCACTCGTGCGGGCTACTCTGTTGAGTGTTTTACGTGTTATCACTTCTTCTGTGTTTGTGATTGTCGCATCCATGTGGACTACTCCACCAGAAGCTGTGCATGTCATGTTGTGTTGTGTGTCTCTAATAGAGTTGGGAGTCTCCCCTTTCGACTAGAGACTCACTTCCACCCGCTCCCTCTGCGGTGAAAGAACCTTGGCACAAGTAACACTAGCACTCACCAGGCACGTGAAGCTCATTGTTTGAAGACAAAGAAGACCACTCTCATGTGCTAGAAAACAAGAGCTAAGGCAAAACTTTAAGATAATGGAAACTGGGCCATCAGACCGGATGGGACTCCTACACCAAATGGTGTGAGGTCTAGTTGGGACTTCATATCGGGGAGATCCCTTGAATGTTGGCGGGTCCAACAATGTCAATAGTTATATGTTGTTGATGAGTATGTTGTAGATTAACTTGTTACGATTATGTTATATGTTATATGTTGTTGAAGTGCATGATATATGACTTGTTGTTGGTATATGCTAGTAACTTGATGATTAGGGTTATTACATTAAGATATTGATGTTATATGTATCATGCTAAATTGGATTGTCCCATGCAGATGGTTAGGGTTATGACATTCAGATATGAGTTAATATGTTGTGATATTATGACATATTAATCTAGACTGACTGTGCAGATGTGATTATTATGTATGAATGATAATTGTTTATGAGTTTATGATGTGAACATGTTAGTTAGTGACTATTATGGATATCATGATCTTATTTTTGTTTGAGCTGTTGTGTTGTGAAGTAATATCGTGTTGATTGTGCAGATAAGATAGCATCCCATAAGATACATTAAGGTATGATCTTGCTTATGTCGTCTACTTTGTGCTTGAATGTTTGATTATGTCATCTAGTTGATTAATTTAACATGGTATGTTTGCAAGTTGGTTGGATGTTTGATGAATTGCATAATATGAGTATGTGTTCAAATGATCTTGTTTTACGATGATTGTACTAACACATACGTGTTGAGACAGTTGATATGTACTTGAGTGTAGTAGGTGACAGTTGTAGCATTATGTCTAATGACTATGAGTTGACTATGGATTATGACATGATTGTTAGTCTTGGTAGAGGTTGATTTCAAATTGATATATATGATTATCTTCATATTTGGAACATGTGGTTGACACGTGTGAAGAGTTGCAGGAAACATGTTTGGTATTAGAATGACAAGGTAATAGTTGATGTGTTTATATAACTAACAGTTGGGTGATGTGACATTACATAGTAAGCCTCTATTGTACAACATAAAAAGGTAAAAGAAAGGAATTGGACAAGAATTCCTTTGGCCATGTTTGGAAACCTTAATTCCAAACGAATGGGTGCTTTGCATACAGGAAGTCTTCTTAACCTTGATTTTGTTTGACATTATGTGGAAATGTGTTATAGTTATGAACATGTATTTGACAGGTACATCAACTAGTTGCTAGTTATAGTTGGATCTATCAAAGAATTGGAGTTCATTGAGAGATGGTGTGGATGTGTTCCTTTGCAAGCAACGTGCTTGGCACAACAAGGTAAGGTAACTAGAGTATTGTTATGTTTACTTATGCACTGACAGTTATTTGTTTATGGAAGTATGATGCAGGGAGTTGCATGGCAAGAGAGGTTTCCATGAAATCTTGAAGAAGGTTTTGGTTGAGCTTTCCTTGGGAACCATGGGGATTGAGTCATGGTGTTTGTTGCTAGTCTTGTGCTTTTGGTCTTTTGTGAATTGTTGAGCTTGAGTTGTGGTTTTGTTTATGTCTGGTGAAAGGCCTTGCCACTTTGTTTTGGTGTCGTATTGTTATTGATTTTCATGGTCTTCTTCTTGTTTGGTTCTTGTCTTGCCTTTTATGTTCCGAGTCTTGGGAATTGGTAGTACTACTGTTGTGCATATGTTCTATATGTTGTACATGTTGCATATGTGATGTTGTGTGCATGCAGTGTTGTGTATATATAATGTGTGTACATGTTGTTTATGCAATGATTATGTACAAGGTGGTATAGATAGTGTTGTGTGAATGTTGCATATGCAGTGTTGGGTATAGATGGTGCTATGTACGTCTTGGATATGTGGTGTTGTCTACATATTGTACTATGCACATGATAGATATGCGGTGTTGTGTGCATATGGTGTTGTGCACGTGTTGGATATGCAATGTTGTGTACATAGGGTGCTATGTACATGTTGTATATGCAGTGTTATGTACATATGGCATTGTGTGCATGTTGTACAATTGGTGCTATGTACATATGGTGTTGTGTGCATGATTGTACAAATGGTTTTGTAAGCATGTGGTGTCGTGTACATGTTGTACATATGGTACAGTGTCTACATGGTGTTGTGTACATGTCGTGCATATGGTGTTGTGTACATGTGGTGTCGTGTACATGGCATGCATGTGGTGTTGTGTACGTCTGGCATTGTGTACACATTGTACAGGTGGTATGATGTACATGTGGCGTTGTGTACACATTGTGCAGGTGGAGCCATGTACATGTGATGTTGTGTACACGTTGTGTAGGTGGTGCTTTGTACAAGTGGTACTATGTACATGTTGTACATGTGGTATTGGTGTACATGTGATATTATGTGCATGTTGTACATGTTGTGTTTTGTGCATGTGGTACTATGTATGTGCATTGTGTAGTCATGTTATTGTGACATGTGTACTCGTTGTGTTGTACCATGTGTAGTACATGCATTGTGTTGTGTTGTACGACAGGTGTAGGTACATGTATTATGTGGTGTTATACATCAAGTATAAATGTATGTGTCGTGTTGGTGTACATTGGGTGTAGGTGTATTTATGTGTTGTGTTGTACACTGGGTGTAGGTGTATGTGTGGTATGTCAGGTGTAGGTGCATGTATTGCATGGTGTTGTATGTCATGTGTGGTTGTATGTGTGTGATGCACATTATGTGTATGTGCACATGGTTGAGGAGAAGGCACTAGGTGTTTGTCGAGTGTGGCAACCGATCCAGAGTGTGTACGGAAAAAGGACAAAGGTAGAAGCTAAGGATTGATTAAATGATAAGTATCAGTATTTTATTTAAGTTTTATTATGCATGTGATTTATGATTCTGGTCTATGATGATTACATGTGATCTATGATTCTAGTTTATGATGATTGCATGTGATTCATGATTTTGATCTATGATGGTTGTGTTTTGAGCTAACCTGATGTGATATTTTTATACATGTTGATTTGGTCAAAGATGTTAGTTTGACTTGTGACAGGAAGTAAACAGGGTTGCAAGTGTACCTTATTGACGAGCTACCAATGAGGTATGATGTGAATTTATTTCAATTTATTTTAAATCTAATGGAAGTTATGTGCTTGGTACAGGAAGCACGGAAATGTCTGGTTGGGTGGTTGAAACCGACTGTAAGAATTAGCAATATCAGTGAAAGGAATTGAAACAGGCAGCAATATGCTGGTAAAGTATTCAGGAGTAGGGCCATTGTGGGATACTGGTACCCAATAGTTTCCATTGATTGCCGTGAGCATGCTATGACTGATATGATGGTTTTAAGGTAGGTATATGCCTTGGTTTTTGTATCTTCCAATGTGAGGAAGCCTTGCCAAGGGATGCAATACCTGGGATGGGGGTGCCAGCGGAACTTGGAAGGTGTGTGATTGCATGGAAGGGGTGACCGGATTGCCCGAGGGACTGTGTAGCAAAGAAGGGAAGACCAAAGATATATTTGTTTTGGTCATTAGCATTTCCAGATGGAATCAAATGCACATTGGGAGTGTGCCTTGGAACAATGAGTCGGTAACTTTTCACTGAGAGGACAAGTGGCATTGGATTGTAGCGCTAGACATTGGATGCAAATTTGACTTTGTAGTGGATTATGGACTTCTTGGGAAGGAGGTGAATCCTGGTATTACTTTGAGGGTGGAGGTGTGAGCCTCTGGATTCCCTTGTTGCAGATGCAGGCATCATATCCTTTTATTTTTTGGTTGAGAAAATGTGCATATGTGTATATGTGTGTATTATTGTAAATACAGTATCGAGCTGGATTTATAAAGCTCCATAGACAGTATGATTATTTGCTGGTTGAAGAAAATGTGTATAAGTATATGTGGATTGTAAATATCGTAATGAGTTGTGTTATAAAGCTCTAGTAAATGGTATGTTTATCATGTTTTAACAAATGGTCATTGTAAATACTGCAACGAGTTGTGTTATAAAGCTTCATGGGCAGTATGTTTTGTTGTCAGTAGTCTTGTTGGTTAGGTGTCATTGAACACCGAGGATGGTGTTCCCCCAAGGGGGAGGGTTCTGTAACGGCCCTAGTTAAAAATCCATGTAAAAATATATAAGGCCATAGTTGATGGGACATGTATTCCAAGATGAATGGTGGGCAAGACATCCTAGTGGGTGTTCATTTTGGTTATTATGGCTAAGGAAATTGGCAAAGGCAAAGGCTTTGGAAAGGCATGAGGCATTTATTGGCATTTTATTTATAAAAATAAAGGAAATTAGGAGAAAATGAAGGTGAAAGGTCACAAGTTGCATGTGAGGAGGAAAATAAAGGAAAATAATGGAAAATGAAGAAAATAGAGGCCTCATTAATAAAAAGGATTTTGAGGATCAGTGGGTAAGCTTGGTCAATTCAGTTTTGGAACTCTCTCTCTATTCTATCTCTCTCTCATACTCTTGGACACTTAGATTTTTCTTGGAGCACTCTTGGAGAGTGTGGCATACTTGGAGTTTTGGAGCAAGAATCCATAGGAAGAGCAAGAAAGCACAAGAGGACATTGGGATCAATAGCTACAATGGGTTTTCTTGCAGGTACTGAGTTGCATGTATGTTTTCCTCACTAGTTTTGGCATGCATGACACATGCATGTGGTTTCTTGGTTATGATCTATCATTGGCATGGAGGATTGCCTGGATTGATAGTGGATTTTCCTAGCCTTGCCATTTCCTAGATAGTCATGGTGTTGTGGGTTCATTTCATTGTTTTTCTTGTTGGTCATCATGTTTCCTTTAGCTTGGGTTGAGCTATTAGTTTCTGGATCCTTGGTTGGAAAAACGCTCTAGAGTCCCTGTAACGGCTTGGGTAGAGACCAATCTGATGATGGTTTTTTGATGTCTAGCTGTGAGGTGGAATCACTATTTGATGGGTTGAGATGGTTGGCCTCTGGAAGCCCTGGATGGTTTTGGATTGATGTGTTCTATGAGATCCCACATTCATTCTTGGAATATGGCATGGGGGTGAATGGCTGAAGACAGATTTGGCTCAGCCATTCTACGATTGAGTGGAACGTGGTAGTCTCATACCAGGTTGGCTTTTGCATCATTAATATGAGGTTATTTCTCCTTGTTATCTCATGAGTATTATATTGGTTTATATGTGGATTATATGGCTATTGCTTCCTTGGTATTTTTGTTGTTATTATGTTGGTTATGAATATGTATAATGACAGTGGCTATGTATGTCTCCCATCATGTTTTTACTTGTATATGAATGAACAATGTATCTATGGCCTAATGGGTGAAACTACAACTAAAGTGATAAGGAAACAATGCCTCATAGCGAATCTCAGATAAGTATGAGACCCCTATGCTTAGATTTTTTATTTAAACCTGTAGATTTCATTCATGCCAAGTGTTTGACAGAATGTCAGTCCTGGTTGGGGATGGTCAGGCCTAGTCCTAGAATTATTTTTTGGTTTATTAGTCTTGTCATCATGTGTTTAATGGATTCTGGAAGTTACAACAAGTTCTAGGCAGTGGCCGAAATTCTAGGCTTGAAAAGTGCCTTAAATTCCCCAGACTCTGGCATAGGTCTACTGGAAATAGTCCTTAGACACTGGCATGCAGGCTTGTGGGAGCGTCTAGAGCTCTTTGGACGCTAGCATGCTCATAGCATGGGAGCGTCTAGAGCTCTAAAAACTCAGTGGGACCCAGGGGCTGGTTAGCAGAAAGGTTGGCATGGTTCCTAGGAGTCTTATTGCTAATGTTGAAGGTATGTATGGTGTGTTTCCGTCAGTTCTACTTCCTTAACGTGACTTGGGAGGTCGAATCATATCATAGTAACTTCTCGTCACATGTTTACCCTAGTTGGTTGGTTACTTGGGTAGGCGTGGGATGAGGGTGTTACACCTTTGAAGTGGAGACAAATGTGAGTGGGTATGTTATGGGAGTGGTCTTGATGCAGGGAGGAAGACTTGTATGCTACCTTTCTAAATTATTTCATGGGGAAGTTCTTAACTACTCTACCAATGACAAGGAGATATATGCATTGGTGCAAGCTATGAAGAAGTGGAAGTACTATATAATGGGAAAGGATATGGTAATACACACAAACTTCCAGTCATTACAGTACCTATAGGACCAGAGTAAGCTACAATAGACTAGGCATTACAAATGTATGACGTTTCTGCAACAATTTCATTTGGTGATCAAGTATAAGAAGGATACACAAAAAAGTTAGTAGACATGCCCTCAAGGCCACCCACATAAAATATCATAGCTTTGGGGACTCTTATGCACATGGAGTCATTCAGCCATGATGTATACAAAGAGGCATATTCAAAGGACAAGGACTTCAAGGAGGTGTTTCAATAATTGCAAATTAAAAGTCATGTGCACAATGGTGACAACATTGTTGACTACCATCTCCAAGACTGATTCCTCTATAGTTTAGATAAGTTATGTGTTCCTAAAGGTGAGGCAATTGCAGTTGATAAGAGAGTCTCACACCTCCAAGGTTGAATGTCACTTTGGTATAGGGAATATTATGGCCAACTTGCAGAGGTATGTGGATTGGTCCAAGATGTAAGAGAAAGTAGTTAGGTTCATAAGAGGATGCATGCTTTGTTGTACCAACAATCCTAGAAATAGGAAAAACATCTATATCATCTCATACTTGTACCCACTCTTCCTTAGGAAAGCATTTCAATGGACTTTGTGGGAGGTTTACCAACAACCAGGCGACGTCATGAATACCTATTCATGGTAATTGATAGGTTTAGCAAGATGTGTGTCCCGATGTATTGTAAAAAGACCATAAGTGGGCAAGAAGCATCACACTTGTTTTTTGGATAGGTCTAGGTGCACTTTGGGATACCAAGGAGAATCATTTCAAACAGGGGCACAATATTTCTCAGTGCATTTTGGACTATATTATGGGAAACAATGGATACAAAGTTGAAGAGAACTACAACATTCCATCCAGAGATAGATGGGAAGACAAAAGTAGTCAATAAGACTTTGGTGCAACTTCTGAGGGGATACAACTAGAAGCATTTAAAGGCTTGGGATGAAAATTTGGTATATATGCAACATTCTTACAACAAAGTATTCCACACTTCTATAGGAAAGTCCCCATTTGAAACTTTTTTTTGGATATTTTCTACCTTCACCTTTGGACATTGCATATGGGTAACAAGGAGTAGTCAGGGAAGATCTTACAGGAGACACCTTGAGGGCTCGAACATTTATAGAGAAGATTAGATAGACCCATATACAGGTATAAGAGACACTACAAAAGTCACAAGAGAAATATAAGGTCAGACATGATTAAAATAGAATAGAGAAATCATTCAAGGTGGGAGACAAAATATGGCTATAGTTGAACAAAGAGAGGCTACAGGGCCTGGTAAGAAAATCAAGGCTTTGAGGTATGGTCCTTCGAGATATTAGAAAAGGTGGATGATAACTCTTATCACCTTAGTTTACCACCATAATATGCACATTTACTTAGTTGTGAATGTAGAGAATCTAAAACTCCATGAGCCTTCCATGTTAGATCAGAAAGAGGAACGAGTCCTACCTTCAATGGAAGATTTGACATTAGATGCTCATGAAGAGTTGATAAAAGATATATTTTTATAGAAGATGGTACAAAACCACAAGATAGGGGCATCATGGCCTTTGGCAGATTGGGTTGAAAGGACAACTTCTAAGAAAAGCTACATGGTACACCCAAGAGAAGGTGGAGGGAAAATTTCCTCACCTCATTCAGTAGAAGTTTTTGGGGACCAAAAGCCTCCCTAAATGGGGAGGTGTGATCCATATTAGATCATTATATTTTTTGTCATCCATCTCGATGCTTTTAGAGTGGAAAAAGTGGAGGAATCAACTCACATGGACATTTTTACTAATGGTACCCAATTTGGCAAAACATGGTTTGAACCCTTTCGAGAGGATTTTGAGGCATCAAATGACGTTTTTTGGGGGTAAAACTTTATCCCTTCAATGCAACACTTTTTTTTTCTATTCTACACACAAATATCTTTCCAACGGCACAATAATCACATCAATTGCAGTTTTTATGTGAAAGTTATGCCACCCAGAAGTTAACCTTTGTGTTTTCACCACTGTAATTTGATCAGATGTCACGCTAGCCCCCATTATTCGTGAAAAAGGGGCTAGCCACATGATTATGATGAAGATGACTCTAGAAGAGTCTATATTGTAAATCTGGTTAAGAGTTGAGGTAGTCAAACCTAACCACTAGTAGGCTATAAGGTTGTGTTATAACTGGGCCATTAGGAGGAAAAGGGGTTCCATTCTTTCGAGGGAATTTGTTCCATAGTTGAACAAAAATAACTGAGATGGATAGGAGATAGAGTATAGAGAGAGGATTTGTGCACTGTATTAGCCCACAGGTCATAGGCTATACTTCTTGTACTCGTACACATTTTTTATTTAGAGAGAGAGAGAAAAGCAACCTCACCTTCCAACTAGATTTTTCTCCTTAAAAAGTTTCCAAGAGAATATTTTATATCGATGTGTGTGAGCAAGTATAATTTTGTTAAATCTGTTGAAACTGTCCAATAAAATATTCACAAGAATATACGAATCATTTATTACATTTGAAATCCCTGGACTTTAAAAAATTGTAAAAAATTATAAATGTATCTTTTCATTTTTTTCTTTAAAATAATATTTTGTTTTTTTTGTTTTTTATTGTGTAAAACTATTAAATTCTTAAATTTTAATGTGATTGTGCATTAAAGATTTCACAAAATATTGTTAAAACAACATAAATTGCATAATCATATCTCTCTTCTATGAAACCAATCTAAAATCATTCTAACTACATACAAATTATTTAAATATAATAAAAAATAGTTATTTTTAATTTTATAAACTATTTATTCTCATGCTTATAAACTATTCTCTCTCATGCTTCCTTAGTATTCACATAATTTTATTTTGGAGTTTATTTTAACACAAATCTGTAAATTTAAAACATTTTCTTTTATAACTATTTATCGTAATTTTTAGCATCAATTTTTTTGCACAATCTATCTTTAAAAATATGCTTTAATATAATATAAAAGTATAAATAAAAATTGAATGTAACAAAAATTCAATACCTTCACCATCAAGAAGTCAAACGACTATCTAAGAAACAATCAAATTGGGCATAGCCTGGTTTCTTAATGAGCTAACGCTTTTTACGTTCTTTTGCTAACTTGTTTAAATATAAATTATTGAAGGAAGTGATATGGGACATGTTTCATGTGTTTGGTGGTATGGATTGAAGTTTTTTGAGATTTTGGTCTTTGTGAAATTTATAAAAGGTGTAATTTAATTTATAGATTTCAAAGTTTTGTTGTTTTTTAAAATACATTTTTGAATGTATAAATGGAGTAAGCACCTCTGAAAACCTTTGGAGCTCTCAATTGCACACATTAAACAATTTAAACCCAAATTTTTAAAAATTTCTGAAAAAAATAGTTATTCTACATTATCATTTATGAAATAATTGCTCTACTTTATAAAATAATAATAACTAATATACTAAAAAAATATAATCATTCCTATAAAAGACAAATAATTTAAGTATAAATTATATAAAATAAATTTAGGAAAAATTATTTTATATTCACATATACAACTAACATATACAACTAACATAAATTCTTGAATTTATTTTTTTTTTAAATTGTTTCTCATAATTTTAACATCATTTTTTTATACAATCTATCTTTCCAAATATATATTAATAAAAAATAAAAATATACATGAAAATTAATTGTAACAAAAGTACTTTCACTACGAAAAAATCAAAGAAACAATCAAATTGGGCATAGCCCGGCCTCGCAATGGGTTAAATTTTAATGTACATTATTATTAATTTTTTTTAACAAAAGTGTTGGGTTTCACATTAATGTTAATTACATAAATATCTTTCAAATGTATTAATATATGTTATTAATTTTGAATGTGAGGAATATAATTTTTGTTTTCTTATTGTTTAAAATCGTTAATATTAATATAATGCGATTTATATTTTTAAATAATTTAATTTTCAATTGTATTAATATATATTATTAGTTTTGAATGTGAGGATTATAATTTTTTGTTTTTTATGGATTAAAATCACACTATATTTTTAAATAATTTAAGTTTGATTTTTTTATTTTTTTTGAATTTATGAATAAATATCATAAATAAATATTATTGATTTATAAATTTTAAATTAACAATTATATATTTATTATAAATTTAATTAAAAATATCGTAATTATTTTATTATCAAGTTATAATATATTTTTTTATTTTTAAATAATTTCAATCTAGTTTTATATTTTTAATAATTTAAGTTTGAATTTTTGTTGCATAGCTTTAATTTCATCGCATCAAATAATATAGATATGTAAATTTCAAACTATCAAGTATAAATATTATGGGTAATACAATGTGTATGTAGATTTTAAACTATCTACTATAAATACCATGTGTTTGTAAAAAATTGTAAATACATGGACTAATACTATGTGCTTATAAACTTTAAATTATCAATGATTAAATTAAAGTTATGTTATTTACTTTATCATCAAGTGAAGACAATGACATGATTAGTTCTAACTAACAAGAATTATTGCACCCTCTCCACCCAAATATGTTACAAATGTTGTGATATTTAACATTTTGACTTAGTTAAAATAAAACTAAATAAAAAATAAAATAAAATAAAAAGTATAATATTTTCTAACCCATGATTTTTTCCATGGTATTCTTAACCTATGGTTTTTCCCATGGTATTCTTCTCTAATGTGACCTATTTAAAGTGTAAGAATTAAACTGACATAGATCCATCATAACTCTAGATCTACGAAGTGAATCGAGGGATCAAATCCCTTTTCACTATAAAATAGGTTTGCAGCTCAAGAGGGAGATTTGATCCATCTCGACACTTGGCAAATCTAGAATTAAGATGGGTTTACATTGGTATATGAAGTAAAAAGGGGATATTATATATAAAACTTGTTTCATGTTACAATTTAGAGCTTGATGTTCTCCTATAAGGGGATATTTCTAGATCCTTGTTGCATGCTTGTACCTATGTGTTTTAAAGATAGTTTCTATCTTACAAGATTAAAGGTTTGCTTCAAGTAGAGATTAATAAAATTGGCCACATGTTTAAATGTAATTGAATGTGTTCCTTTAACATAAACAAGTTAGAACAATTTCAATTAATTGAAAGTGTATATGTATGTTACTGTAGTTTGGTTGCAGGTTGGATAAAGAAAAAAAGATACAATGTGTAACAAATAACTTTATGCAATTTAATGTAAGAGCTTCACATTGTCATTGCAATAACACTTGTTTTAAAAATAGTGTAACAAAAACATGTGGATTCAGTTTAGTCTTTATTGCACAGAAGTCGAGTATGGTAGAGATGTTTTAGTGTTAGTCATATTTAACATTTTGACTGGATTAAATTACATTAAAATAAAAATAAGAATAAATAAAATAAATTAATAATTAAAGAAAAATAGTTTATTTACCCTTTACCATTTTTGGATTCTAGATTTTAAATATAATATTTTTATTTTAAAATATAATATAATATTTTTTATTTTGTAATAATATATTTTTTTAATTATTATTTTTTGTGTTGAGGTGCTCTCTTGCCTCAACCAAGTATGGAAGAGATGTTGTCTTGTCCTTTAAACAACACAAATAAAATAATAAAAATAAAAATAGGGATACTTTAAAAATATCTTTTTGAGCCATTATATTCACCCATGGTTTTTCCAATAACAATTTGATGGTTTTTCCATAGTATTCTTTTTTAATGTAGGATATTTAAAAGCATGGATTTTATGTTTCTCCAAATAGAAGGATTTGATTTGGGCTTTGAGTGTATCTATTTGTTGTATCCCCACACATTATAAAAGTCATTTCATGGTTGTTGTTCCATGGTTAAACATTGAATCCTAACAATAATGAGAATTAAAGTCATAGTTATAATGGTCATTCCCTTCTCATGTTCCATGGTTAAACATTGAAGCTGAAGAATAATCAGAATCAAAACAATAAAAGGTGAAAACACGAGGTATCTTCATCTCTTCACTTGATTATGCGAATTTCATTAGTTTCTTGGTTGCAGAGGTTTTATTTAATAGGACTCAATAAGCATAAAAGGCACAACACATTTAAGACTTTCTTGTTCTTTGTATTCCCATTATTATTTACATTTGGCTGATATTTCACTATGTCTATGTCTATGTGGTTGATTCCTTAAGATTGATTTTTACTATGTTACCATCTATGTCTATGTGGTTGATTCCTTAAGATTGATTTTTACTATGTTACCATCTATGTCTATGTGGTTGATTCCTTAAGATTGATATTTTACTATGTTTCTAGTTGAGCTCACTGATATCATTAAGATTAATATTAACTTTTTTCCTTTCTCCTTCTTCTTTTTTAATTTTTTATTTTGATTTTTTTAGTTTATAAGTTCCATATTCATTGAGATTAAGAAAATTAAAAGTACAATCATTTCAACATTTATTTTAGTTGATAAAATGAGAGAGTTAAAGAGGTGGCTTTAACAAGGGGATATTAGTTTTGTTATAATTATTATTAATTAAAAATTATATTTTAATTTTATAGAAAGATTTGAAATTATTTTTAATTTGTTAAAAGTCTATGTTTTTTTGGAAATAAGTAAATAAGTTAAATCTTTAAGAGTGAAAATATGTTTTTATAAATTACTAATAAATTATTTTAATTGATGTGGTTTTCTTGGAATAATAGTGATGAATTAGTTTACATTATCAATAGTAATAACAAATTATAATTATTTTCACCCATTAACAAATGAGTTATGATAGGTTTTACAATATTTAAAAAAAGGGAAATTAAAGATGTACTAAATTACTTTTAAAATATAAATAAAAGTAGTTGTTTGTGTTTTGGATATTCATTTTAATTGTTGAAATGAGCGGTGGATGAGTTAAACCTTTAATTGATGTGGTTTTCTTGAACAATAGTGATGAGTTAGTTTATATTAACAAGAGCAATAACAAATAACAATTATTATTACCCATTAACAAATGAGTTATGATAAGTTTTACCACATTTTTGAAAAAAAAAAAAAAAAGAAATTAAAGTTGTAATAAATTACTTTAAAATATAAATACAAGTAATTATTTGTGTTTTATTAATTAAAAATTAATATTTATCAGCCTAGATCCATCTTAACTCCTTATCTACCAAGCCCTGAGAGGGATCAAATCTCTTGAAGTGCAAATATCTTTTAGAGTGAAAAGAGATTTGATACCTCTTCCTGCTTGGTAGATCTAGAATTAAACTGGATCTAGGCTGGTAATTAAATTAGTTCATAATATGTGTTTTCTATTGAAAGATCATAGATTCAAATTTAAAGAAGTGAGAGTGCACATCTTTATAAATTTTAGCAATTAAATCGTTGCATAGAGTATGATCTTGTATTCCATAAACAAGAGGGACTCATACACCACTTTGATGTGTGTATACTTCAATTTATTTATTGTATTATCCTAAAATACTTAAATTAATTTTTGATATTTTGTAATTAAACTTTATTAAATCAATGTCTAGGGGTTGGTCCTGGAGTATAACCTAAAATTGGTTTTGCTTGCTTAACAAGTTATTTTCTTTGGATATAATGAGATAAGTTAATAACCCAAAATCCAAAGGCATTTGACAAAAGTGAAACCCTACCCCCTATAGATCATTAGAGTAGTTTTAGGAGACATAGTTTTCCTTAAAAGAATGGTGATGAATAGACATAGCAGCCATTAATAATTACTCAATTATTAATTTGACAACTAAATTGTGATAAGTTTTTTCACAGTCTAATAAATACATATAGAAAAATTACAAAATTTTACTCAATAACCTTCTTCTTTTTAAATTTATATATGAAATGAAATGAAAATCTTTATATTATAATTAATAATAAAAATACAATATATTTTAATTTTTAAATTAATTTATCATATTTTCATTAAAAAAAGCAAAATATTTAAATTTAATTTAATATTGTGTAATTTTTCAAATATAAAAAAAACAAAGCAGATTGTTTTTTGCTTGGAAAACCATAGAAATTCTGGCAAGATTTTGATAAAATCCTGCAAGGATTTTTGTAAATCCAGGTTACAGTTGTCAAACTTCAAAATTTTAGGTGACCCAAAGATTTTTGATAGTGCTGAATCCATTTTGACCATGGAAACATGATTCAAACACATCTACTGCCAGATTTTTTGAAATTTTTTTATTAGAATTCCAATATTTAACCTCAATATCCTTGTTCAAAAACAAAAAAGACACCCTGAAATCCTCATTTCCGTGATAACAATGAGCCACTTTGATCAACATCCCTCTTCTACTCAAACTCTGCGTCTTCTAATGTCGCTCATTCACAACTTGACCCTTCCGATTCAATTAGTTCCCATAACTTAAATCCCGCCCGGTTCAATTTCCTCCCAACTCTTACAATTCCTCGCGCAGACATCTCCCCAGCCTTGGAACTCATAATAAAATATTTTATTAAAAATATTACAAAATAATTTAATATTTTTATGGTTTCGCACCGCCGGGTTCCAATTAGAACGCAGGAAAATATTAAATTAAATTTGAATTTTTTTAATAAATACTTTATTATGAATTGTCAAGCTCAGGAGAGGTTTAGGGATTGTAAGGGTTAGAAGGGATTGCAGTCATGAAGGCAAGTTGAACCGGAAGCGCTCAGAACAAGGATAATGATCTGCAACTTTTTATGCCAAATAGGGTCCCTATTATTCCAGAGGTGAGGAATCTGCCGTAAATCTTGTCCTCAGTATTTCTGTGTTTTTTTGGCGGCATTGTGATTTCTCTATTGCTTTTGGTTGCGTATATTGACGGACAGGGGTGAAATTCGGAGGTTTTGTGGGTTTACGGTTTTATTCTAGTCAGGAAAACTTATCATGCCTGATATTTTTCTACTTGTGGCCAGGTATTGTGCATTCTGGACTGGTAGCACCCGTAGCATTGTAACATCCGATTATAAATTTTCTTTTTCAATTTACTCATTTTAGTATGGTGGTTGAATTTAACTAGGATTTATTGAATATTTCTGCACTTCAGACATGCTGGAAGGGCTGATTTGGTGGCCAGATTCAAAATTTTGAAATCCTGAACGTCGAATTTTCAGATTTTGGTAGCCATTTCACCCCTCGTTGTTGTTACGCTGTTGGATGTTGCCTCTCACACGAACCGCTGCATGAGGAGATATGCCAATACGACATAGCACTTTATGCAATCGCGTTTTTTCTGGTTTCGAAATAATCCATGTTGTTTCTGGTCTCTATAAGTTGTGCGGTTTCGGGATTCCCATTCCATTGAGAGCAGTAGAAGGGCGTTGTCTAAATGGATCAAAATCTTATGATATAGGTTATTGGAGACAGTTTTGAGGGCGGCAAACTGATGAGGTGGAGCGAGGAGGCGGAAAAACGGAGGAGGGTTGATGTCCAGGGCAGCCCAGCGTCCATGGCCGTGTGTGTGTTCACCCTCTACACAGGACGTGTCGTTCCAAGTGTAGAATGAGCCGATCGTTCCAACTCGTCCACGTGTGTGCGTTGGTTTAACCAGGGTGACCCATCACGTCGACCACTCCCATCGTGCATGTCCACCTTACATCCACTTTTTCAATGACTGGACCTTATTGTGCATGTGTTCCTTATGCGATGTATGACCTGCCAAATGGGTGGCATTGATCTCTTGAGATTGCATCCATGCCCACTCATGTAAACAAACTTCCTCTCGTGCAAGCATGATGCGTGTGTGCACTTTCGTGCATGCGAAGTGTTGGGCATAGGTCCCTTGGCATGTCTCCATGCCCAAGGCTTCCAACCCTCCTAATTTCTCACTAATACCTCTTGGTTTATGCTGGGAACCTCGCCATCATGTGAGCATACTCATGGCACAAGCCTAGGGGTCTTACATCTTCCCTCACTGAAATTTTTGTCATCTCTAAGCATACTCATGGCACAAGCCTAGGGGTCTTACATCTTCCCTCACTGAAATTTTTGTCATCTCTCGTAATATCAAGTTAACCAATACTACCTTTGTTGCTATGCCCTGATGTGTCATCTTATGTCTCTACTATTGTGTTGATACTCTAAACCATCTTTGCATGCCTCTATGTGCTAGATCCCCTTGTGTCTTCAATTGATGGGGTGGCTAGTCCAACTATCACATTATAGTTTACATGAACTAACATCATCATACAAGCATACTTATTTCTCTTTGCATGGGATCAACCCTTGCAAGAGCCTCAACCTGTCAAATAGATGATGCCTTATCAAGGCACCAAGATGGATTCACTATTACCTTCCATGGTAGCATGCCTCCATACTACTATTTAGTGCAAGGATGAAGGGAGATGGATTATGCAACCATCACCTCCATGCTCCTATTCCACCACAACCTGTGAAGAACCAATGTACTTCTTTGTCAAATACACGAGGAGAGGCAAATTGGAGACAATTTTTCCATCACACTCCTCCACAAACCATTCGAGTTTTCAATCATATGGCCATTCAACTCCAAGCATCTTTATGGTTTTTCCAACTTCTTCTTCGACACATTTATACCAAGGCTACAATTGTACCTCCTAAGATACTTGGTCTATCATATGTCTCTCTAATAGTTCTGGCATCATATCCTCCATGTTCTCCATTTGCTACTATTGTAGAATCTCATTTGCATGGATAGGCCTCTCCACTAACTTCGTTGTGTCCACCAAGATATCCTTAATCTTGTCCACATGTCATTTCAATGCTTCTAATGTCTCTCGAGAAAATGCTTTCTTTCTCCAACATGTCTATGACCTCCATCATGGGCCTCAAGAATTCCTTGATGTAGATCTAAATCTTCCTTGTGTACTTCAATGCCATCAATCGATTCCTAATTATCCAAGCTTGGTTTGTCAAATGAAATGACGCTTTTAAGGCTACCTTGAACTCAACATTTTTTTTTTTTTATCTTTTTTGCAATACCGAGTTGGCAAATCCTCTAATCAGTTTCTCCACCACTACTTGGAAATCCCTATGAAGAACATGGCGAAAACATTTGCCTTTGTTTGAGCTCCCACTCATTTGATCCAAATACAACTCCACATCCCAACAAAAAATCCCAAGTATCTTTTAGCACTGCGAGTACCATCATACAACTTCAATTCTTTGATCTCATTACACATAGGTATGACAAATAATCCTTGCTTGATTTCCTACTTCAACATTGCACTTCAACATTGCAATCATACCATCCCGATCACGTAAATGTTGGAGAAAGGATGTCAACTCATCCTTCATGGATTTCAACCTAAATGCCAAGCTCTCTTCCTTGAGTTGTACAGTTACATCAACAATGTCTTGAAATTCTTTCATGGTTTGGTTGAAATTTCTTTTCATCTATCTCATCTTAATTTATGTTGCTTTTGTCTTCTCTCCATGCTCATATAATGTTTGCGGTGGTTGATGAATTGTCTTTTCCATTGTAATGATTCAACCCTTCATCTTGGGAGTCTTTGGGTCTGTCTCTATGTCACTTCCTTCATGCTACAACTTGGCCATGGATGCCCAACAATTGATGAACTTATCCACATGAACATGATCTTCCTAAAATTCTGCGATCAAACCCTTGCACTATCTCATGACTATACTCAAGTTTTGTTTGCCACACCATCGACATGGATGAGGAGTGGATGTTGATAGCCAGCCTCTAATACCAACTATCATGCCTCCATAAGTAGTTTCCCAACTTGACTTACAACACCTAAGTCGCTTATCTCTAAAGGTTGTGCAACACCACTACCTTTTCAACTCTAGGGATAGACCAAACTAAGCATGCCAAGTTCGAACTACACCTCACTCACTTTAAGTCTATTTTCACTTAAGACTATTACAATCCTTTACTTATACAATGTGCACATCAATATAACATTCATACACAAGATGCACAAGAATATGGAACACACGTAACTTTTCTTTATGTTGGTTGGCCCAATTGGCCTAACACCTAGTACAAGTTTTACAAAGTGTTACAATGGAGCTCTTGGCTCAAATGTCACAATATGTATTTGGATACTGGTCATGTCAGTATAATACAATTTGTGCAACTCTGGCACATGAACACCTTAATCTAGGTGGTCTCCATCTAACAAAACAAAGTATATTGCTTACTCCTTCGTCTTTCCAACATCTTAACATGGTCGTGTTGACTTGTGGTCATCTTCAGATGCTCTCAGATGAACTCGAGTTGCTCCCTTTCTCGACCATGCTAAAATCCAACTTCTTGTGCTATAGCTCCTATCACAAAATTTGTGCAGAACAATTTGTTTTGGTCATGCCATGACTACTTTGCAGCGTGATTGTTCCACTATTGCAACCTCCATGTAGCCAACAAAGTATGCACCCAGAAATAGCATAATCCCTTAATTTTGTCCCAAACCCTATGTCGATTTAACTGTGTGCCAACATTTTGTGAGCTTGTTTTGTCATGCCTCAGGTTCGCATGACTATCCACATCGTGCACCCATACTTCGGTTTGAGTTGTCCTCTTCACTATAGGTTGTGCATTGTTATGTGTTGTGTTTCCTATTTGGTGTTTATGACTCCACTCAACCATTCCAAGTGTTTTTTATACAACATTCATCCATGTTTTTATATATATGTTTTTTTTATATATGAATTCATCTATTAAGATAGCTAGAAATAATTCAAAAGAACTTAATCATTAGTAATCTCAAAGTCAACTCAGTGGTCCCATATGAGATCTTGCTAGCTGAGATTGGAATGTTCACAATGGAGGCTTCAACAATCATTCATTTTTTAAGTTATCTAAAAAGGGTGGAAAGCATGGAGGCACATTGTTGGCCCAAGATGGTTGCCATAGAAGAGATAAAGCATAGGAAGAAAAGTTGGAGGAAGCAAAACAACAAATGGATGAGAAAATGGTGAATTAATTGGCCAGATTATCCTAATTCTAGAAAGGAGATAAAAAATTGGGTGTTTGAAAAATTCAGGACTACCATGTGGGAAAAACATGTTGGCATAAACAAAGCGATATATGTCAAAAACTTAAACCCATCACAATCACATGAAGAAAAGACTTATTTGAGTGCCGCAATCAAGGGAAAGGATAAAATTTTAATAGCACAATTGAGGACTGGATCTCATCATCTTAGGTGCGAAACAGGTAGATGGATAACCCCCAAGTTGTTGAAAAGTGTAACTAGGTTCAGTCTTCATAATGACATGTAATTGTGATTTTTGAAAATGATGTAAAGAAGAAAAATAAAATTATTATTGTAATGCTTGCTTCATGGGTTTCATGAACAAGAGATTCTATTTTTAGATGGATCCCATTGTGAGCCTTTAGGATTTTTCAAAAAGAGTCAATGTCATGAATTAAGAACCCTTCTTGGGCATGTTAAAAATGTATATGACTCCATAGGATTTTCAAGTAGCCCTCCAAGACAAGCACAAACCATCCCTCTTCAAGTCAGCGTCAAGATAAAATGAAGATCTCATGTCGACTTCACCTAAATAGAGACACAATTGTTTGTATGAATCATGTCAGTCTATTTGTGATGGACAAACTATTATAAATAGGCACCTCAGCCTATTCCATAGAGATAGAAGTTCAGATATCTTTCTGAAATTTTGGGTGGACAGTGGTAGTAACAAGTTCAGAATTCTCTGCAATTCGGGTGTCTGTCACAGGGATAAGTTCGGTGCAATTATAGTGAGCTATTTTCAGTGCAATTACAATAAGCAAGGTTCAGTATCATCACAGGAAGGAGGCATCTCTATTTTGGTGTTATTACATTCCAGAAAACATAGTTTCAGTGCCATATTAGTGTGATGACAATTCGTTGATATCACACTGTCATGGTGAATATCTCAATATGCTCGGCTAGAAGATAATTCCAATGAAATCATAGCTCGTTGATGATGCTATTATGTTTCGGTACCATCTCAGTGATAAAGTATTGGTGCACCATAGAAGGAATCATTGTTATCACGAAGAAAAAGGACTCGGAGCCATCACAGAAGTAAGGTCTTGGTAATATGATAGCAAGTAGGTCTCATGGTAAAGGAGATCTCGGTGTCAAGACAATGATAAGATCTCTATGGTGACAATGTCTCGATGCTAAGAAGTCAAAGTGGAAAATAAGTCAAGAAGAAGGTTGACTATCAAAAGAACTTATTTCTTAGTCTTGGAGTGGATAATAGGTCAAGGGTCTTGGTCTTGGTATTCGTCAATTGGAATCTCTATAAGAAGAATTTGTGTGGGTTTTCCTCTCAAAGAGTGAGAGGTTTTGGCCTTGGCTCATAGCCTACATTCTGTGTCTCTTATCTAGTTATGTTCATGCATTGGTAGTTGTTTGCTGAAGAAGAACACTAATAAGTTAAGTAAGAGAAGATCATAATCTAAAGTTGGAAAAAACACTCACAAGCAGTTACTAATTGAAGAGAAATCATCTAATACTTGATGCGCTAGATTTCTCAACATGGTATCAGAGCTAAGGTGACAAAGTCAAGAGAAGGGCATCTAATCAAAGAGACACTCAAGGATCAAGTTTCAAGAAAGGCATCAAAGCAAGTAAAATGATATCAAAGTGAAGTCAAGATCTACATTGAAGTATCAAACCCTAGATCTAAGAAGAAGTCTACACTAGCAAAAGTTTTGGATCCTCTAGTTATCATCAAAAGACCACAAAGACCCTCATCAAGTTGAAAAGATCTACAAAGCAAGGTAGCCCAAAGTATAAACATCCAAGAGAAGCACTTCAAGGACATACATCACATCATCTTAGAGAAAGTTGAAACCCTAGAAGCATTTCCGAGATCTGCACTCATTCACCATTGAAGAAGTCGAAGTATTTTAAAGGCTAGTTATCCGAAGGTGGCTAAAGGCATTGTCATTATCTTCAAAAAGTTCCGAGGTAGTATCCCCCTCATTGAACCAAGAACCTCCTTATCCTTAAAGAAGATCATCCAAGGAGCATCAAGACATCTTCATCAATCATCATCAACAAAGGGATCAAGTTGAAGATTTCATCTTCACTTGACAAGTAAGCATATTTTCTTCTATAAGTAAATCTGATAAAATTACTTAGTTTTGCAAGGAGATCTATAAGCTGGCTAGGTCATCAAACTTCCTTGCATGGAAAAGGAGGATAGAAATAGTACTCAAAGAAAATGAAGTCATTAGAAAAGTCTACAAACCATCCGAAGGTAAAGTTTGAATACATGGAAAAGTGTTAATTTTAGATAACAATGGTATGTTCTATGCTTTAGAGAAATTTACTTCAATTTTTCTTATTAGCCCAACATCAATACCCTGATTAGCAATCACATTAAAATTGATAGTAAATGCAGGTAGAACATAAAAAATAAGCAGAAGACAAGCCAATACAAGAGGACACAATATTTGGTGGATGCCAGGGAAAAACCCTAATGTGGGGAAAACCCTTTGATTAAATCTTCTTATTATTCTTCAAAAGTTTAGAACAAAGAGAGAGAGTACAATATACAAAATCTACTTGCCCAATCACTGTAAAACAGTCTAGTCAAACTATAGTCGATAGGATGCCCTAACATAAAGTCAACGCTGGTCAAACCAATAGAATATCTCCTCCATATCAGCTCAGTCAAACCCAGTCAACTCGGCCTCCAAATATAGTCCAAATCAGCCCAAAATAGTTCTGAAAAATCTAGTCAAACTAGGTCAACACATAGTCAACTTCTGCAGTCAAAGGGTTGTAGTCAACATTGGTCAAACTTCCCAGAAAATCTCGGTTTCTATTCCAGAATATGCAGTCTGCCCAAACAAAAATTCTCCCATAAAATCACAGTCAAATGAAGTCAAACACTTCTTGGTCAATGATAGTCAAAGCTAGCTGCGATTCGTTCAACGTAGAGAAAAGAATTACTGAGTCAACTCTTTGCACATGTGGAGGAGAACAGGTTGCCTGAAATTTGTATGACCCAATTAGATGAAGAGAGAGAAATCTGTGTGATGATGAGTGACCAAATGATGAAAATGACTCCTCTATATATACACAACGTTGAGGGTGAAGGTGCACGTCGGTTGGGTTTTATGAGCCTACATTGGACTTCTGGCCAACCTTGACAATTTGTCCATAGAAGAAATAAATTCATAATTCCATTTGTACTTGTCAGAATGAGATGATATTTAGATCAATCCTACACCTCTTGGAAAGAGGAATCTAATAAAAATATCATCTCCATCATATGAGTTGTCCAAGGTGGAGTTTGGCCCTCATTTCCAATTTTAACACACCCTCTCAACTAGGGAGAACTCCACCTACCAAGACATTTGTCAATTTGTACCATCTTTGTCATCCTTGCTCTGCTCTGCTCTTTTGAACCGTGAAGAAATAATGAAGAAGAAATGATTGAGAGTGTATCATACCACTCTCCACTGACCCGAAGTCAGTCTCAATTGATCCCAGGTCAATATCAAACATCTTAGCATAGGGAGTACGATAGTACATGATCTGTCCATCGATAGTACTATGGTCCCTATCCTCATTTCCCAAGTCATTGGCCAGATGAGAGGTACTTCCCATGAGTCCTGGACTGCATGGGTAGGATGTATCAACACGAGAAGGTGGATGTAAAACCCTCCTCCCACATCTACCCAAGCAACCGACCAACCGAGGTCAACATGCGACGAGAGGACTCTATGATATGATTCGACATCCTAAATAACATTAAGGAAGTGGAACGGATAGAAACACACAATACAAACATCTAACATCATCAATGGAACCCTCAGAGGACAAGTCAGCCACTCAGACAACCTATCCCTGGGTCCCACTGCTATTTTATGTCTCTTGGGCCATAATCACTCTCATGCTGTGGGCAAGGGAGTGACCAACAACCTAAAGTCACTCTCAGAGGCTTGCTTTCCAACGACTATGGACAAAAATTGTCAGTGTTGTGCCAGCAACCCTAGGATTTAAGCCACTTTTTTAGACTCAGAGCCTAGGACATTGCCCAAAACTGATCCTATTGTCGCTTCAAATCACACCAGAAACACAAGTGCAGCAGGAGATAAAGAAATATCCCTAGAGATAGCCTTTGGGTTGATTGTAGATTAGTGCCTAGGACATCTTAAATAGAGGAGTGTATGAAATATTATATGTGAGGGGTTATCAACACTCTAATTGTCATGTAAAAAGGTAATAGGAGGGGCTTGGTTCAATAAGCCTTTATTAAGGTGGACTCAAGCCAATACAAGGATTCAAATGAGAGGGTATATCGAGACAATATTAAAAGAGAAATGTCTTCTCCTAGTGATCGACACACAACAATGGGACAACTTTAAAACTGAAGTTGGAGTAGTGGTGGAGAGGAGGAAAAGGACGAGGGAAACATATGCAGAGAACTGTAAATGAACAGAATCCGTAGCAATAATATTCTAGCAGAAATATTGAAGAGAAAGGAAGGTGAAATGGCAAAAATAAATGATCATTGATTAAGGTTTTAGGATACATATTAATATGGGTATCATTCTTTGCTTAACAACTAAAGTAAATTTTAGCCACCACAGGTATTGTAAGCTAATCACAAACACAAGTAAATCTGTAATTCTACATGTACTGCATGCTAATGAATAACAAACCTAAATCTGTGATATGCACAGGTACTGTTTACTATTGATCAACTAATATAAATCAACAAGAAACCAACAAATCCATTAACACTATTTCAGGGAAAGAAATACACAAGTGAAATGAAATTACCAAGAAAAAATGTTGCACATCCATTATGCTTCGAATCAACAAGGAGTTTCATTAATCCAAAGGGTCCGAACAATCAGTCCATATGTTAATCCCAACATCAGTTCAGTCCCCTCCATGAATACAACAAGTAGAACAAATGGTATCTTAGAATGCAGACCCAACGGGTGAGAAATTCTGGAACTAACCAGCCTGCCCAACCAACCAACCAACCCCCTTTTATTACAATGTTGCTTCTCCTATTTATAAGAGGAGGAGAATTTATCAAACATGATTTAATACAAAATATCCTTGGACCGAGTCTCAGTAGTTAGATCAGCTGGGTGTCTCGGCCAAGGTGAAGCTTTGTTGCCCAAACTATGATTACAATAGGGATTTCCTACATTTCTTGGAATCTTATAGAAATTAATGAACATAGAAGGAAGTTGGAAAGAGGAAGTAGGAGCTGTCCCTCTACTGTTCTTATGGAGGCCTCTAGTTGAGCCACGTCCCTGCCGTGATGCATTTCTCTGTAGTTGAAGCGGTTCACTATCTATTCTCCTTTAAATGCTTTCGGCATCGACTTTGGAGGTGTATTTCAAACTGATCATTCCTTAAATGTGCCCATATATGTTTTGAATGTTCCATCCCCCATGATTTACTGCTAAAGCTTCTTTAGGGGCTGACTCTGTCATTTCAGCCTTAAACCTCCTGCTAAACGCAATCGGCGCCCTGATTTGCCTGGGAATACGTATTACAATGTAGCAAAGTAGTCTTTCGAGTGCGGATTTTATTGCAGAAACACACGAAACAGGTGAATTTTGACTGCTTTATGATTTGTCCCTTAGCCTCTCATGCTTTCAACTCCTTTATACTTCTTCCTTCAGGTGATTGGGGGCTTGTCCGAGCACTTAGCCCTCGGGCGTTAAGGCCTATGGAAACCTGTTCGGAGGCCTTTTTTCTTTATAACTCTAGGAGCCTTCATTAACTCTTTATACCACATCGACTGATATACTAGACGTGAAACCCTTATATAATACACCTCAATAAATTATCGCATCCGAGGGGCCTTTTCCTTATCGCAATTGCAACTGGGGAGGATATCGGTGAGGGAATGAATTTTCACTTTGTGTGATCACCGATCTACGGGGTGACGTCATCACTGCCACATATCACCCTGTGAGTGGTGACACTTGTCACCCGGAAATGGCCCCATTTGACCGCTGAAAACACCAAAAATGAGTGACACATGTCTGCCCATACTGCCACATCAGCATACATACCACGACATGGAGGAGAGAGAAGGGATCCTTTCAACCTTGGTTTTTCCATGAAATTCCTTTGTATTTGGTTTTCAACCTTCCCCGGAACTTTTACGCTGTAGCGCAGAATCAGCCCCCCGCACTGTCTTGGAATGGAAACCTTGCTGATCGACCAATATCTGAGACTTCACCGATATTCCGATGCCACATGGAGGAGAGAAAAGGTGGTGGTCCAGCCTTTGTTTTTTCATGATTTTCCTTTGTTATTGATTCTTGGCCTCCTCCAGCGATGTAACACTATATTGAAAAATTGGCAGTTCGCAGGGGTTTTAAAGTGGAACCCCCCTTTACATCACCAATTGTCAATAATGTGGGACTATAGGATGCAAGACTACAGGAAGGCCGATATGCAGGATGCGGGCCTACGGGATGCGGGATTGTGGGATTGCAGGATTGCAGGACTGAGGGACTGCAGAACTGCGGGATTGGGAATACGAGATTGCAAAACTGCAGGATTGCGGCACTGCGGGATTGTGGGATCGTGGTATCGCCAGATTGCGGGATTGTGGTACCGTGGGACCTGTGAGATGCGGGATTGTGATTTCCCCTGGACCTCCGATTTTGATTTTCCTTGCTCCTTCAGTGTTTTCTCTTTGTTTTCCAGCTTTTCCAATGGTAACTTCAACCTGCTCTAACTTCTGCTCTAAGAGTCCATTTTTGGACTTCCATATACCATTGGAAAGCTATTTCCAAGAACTAGGCAATGGAGAGGGTTTAATTAAGCTCTGATAGCTTATATGGGTCAAAAATTAGCATCAAACTTCATTTCTATTTGGCATTTGAAGCAATTGATGACTGATAAAGCAGTGAGTGACAACATTGGCTCCTACTAGGGACAGTGCCTTGCTAGCAAGGTGCTAAGAACCTGTAGACCAATATCCTTCACCATTGGGCATGGATTCAGTAATAAATGATTTTTTGTAACCAACAAAATCTCCATGGGACTTTCCTCCTTAATCTAAAATGCAAAAATAAAAATTCTAACAACTGAAGAGTAAATTCTTAGCTGGTGAACTTACTTATGTACATTCCTACTTATGCACAGGGTCATGTAATAGGCAAGGAAATTTTGTTATTATCTTAATTTCATAAGCAGTCTGCTAACCAATATCCTCTTGGCTAGGGTAGCCATGAACACCATTCAACTCCTCAACTTCAGCCTTTTCAAGAAAAATTTGTTGTTGAGCTTTTACCGCCGATTTTTCAATGGGACAGCTATTTTGGAAATATGTAATAGACTCTTCACTGTCAGAACTATAAGACTCATAGATTGGAGGGTCTAATGTGAATTCTCGGCAGAAATCTTTCTGTAGTGATTCAGCTTTGGGCTCTTCTTGAAAAACTTCTTGTTGGGAGCTTTCTCCCCACTTACTAGTAAACAACTCTTGTTGCACCTTCATGACCATTTCCTCCTCCTCTAAATCATATGAATCATAGATTGGAGGAGATCCTTGATCATGCTCTCCATGTGAAAGATATGCATCATGGACTGGAGCCTCTTTGCTGACCTCCTGACGGGCCTCTTCTTCTTTTTCAGCTTCCCATAACTGGGAGTATGGTAGCTCTGCCTCACTTGACTCTCCATCAAAGTTATATTCGTCATAAGGAGAAACATTAGACTCAACTGAATAAGCCCTCTGAGAGTTTATTGGTAGCGGAAAGGTGTTTCCTTCTTCTCTTTCGTGCTCATGGGGAGATTCTTCTTGATGTGAGTATATATCTTCTTGGAATGAGCTCTCACATACATCTTCAACAGGGTTATTTACCTCGGGAATATCTTCATCATTACAAATTGTGCAACAATATTCAAATAGAGCATTCAGTGGATAAAATATTTTGAAATATTGATAGAATGTTGTATGAAAACATTTCAAAGAAGATATGCGAGGTATCGTTTTAAACCAAACTCTAGTATCCTCATCTAAAGACCACCTGAACAACTTCATTTGTACATCTTCAGGAAAAATACCTTGTTGCTCCATGCATTCATGAAAGTCTTTGAGGTGTTGGTCAGGTCTTCTCTTTGTGTTCCCACTGGATCTAGGAAAATAGGAATTCCACTCACGACATGCATGGACATGATTGGGATAACCAACAATAGAAGAGAAATCTAGTCAAGCAAATTGGTTGGCCAGGAATGCAAGAAGGGCCATCTTGAAAACCTCCCTATGTGATTGATTTCAGCTTCAAAAGTAGGGAGAGTTTTGGGTTGTTGTAGCATCTGAGTGAGTATGGGGCTACTTGAAAGCCAGGACGATCAAATAGAGATAGGGATAGTGGAGTTGCCAGGATGTTTACCATAAATTTGACAGTGGAGTTGCCAAGGTGAGAGATCTTCAACCCACACTTCCCTTGCTCACCTAACATGGGAAATGTAAAACTTTGTCGTACCCAGGGAAAAATATTCTAATCCATTCCCCGACAACAGTGCCAGAAAGATGTTGTCACTTCAAATTGCACTAGCAGCACAAGTGCAGCAGGAGACAAAGAAAGCTCACTAGAGATAGCCTCTGGGTTGATTGTAGACCAGTACCTAGGAAATCTTAAATAGAGGAGTGCATGAAAGATTATATGTGAGGGGTTATCAGCACTCCAATTGTCACGTAAAAAGGTAATAGGAGGGGCTTGGTTCAATGAGCCCTCGTTAAGGTGGACTCAAGCGAATACAAGGATTCAAATGAGGGGGTATATTGAGACAATCTTAAAAGAGAAATGTCTTCTCCCGGTGGCCAACACAACAATGAGACAACTTTAAAACTGAAGTTGCAGTAGTGATGGAGAGGAGGAAAAGAAGAAGGGAAACATATGTAGAGGGTTGTAAATGAACATAATCCTTAGCAATAATATTCCAGCAAAAATATTGAAGAGAAAGGAAGGTGAAATGGAAGAATAGTTGATCACAGATTAAGGTTTTAGGCTACATATCATTCTTTGCTTAACAACCAAAGTAAATCTGAGCCACCACAGGTACTGTAAGATAATCACAAACTAAAGTAAATCTGCAATTCTAGAGGTATTGCATGTTATGAATAACATAGGTAAATCTGTGATATGCATAGGTACTATTTACTATTGAGCAGCTAAGATAAATCCATGAACCCAAAAGAAATCAACAGCTCCATTAACACTATTTCAGGGAGATAAATACATAAGTGAAATGAAATTACCAAGAAAACATGTTTCACATCCATTATGCTTGGAGTCAACAACGAGTTTCATTAATCCAAAGGGTCCAAACAACCAGTCCATACATTAATCCCAAGATCAGTTCAGTTCCCTCCATGAATACAACAAGTAGAACAAATGGTATCTCAGAACTCAGAGCTAGCGGGTGAGAAATTTTGGAACCAGGCAGCCTGCCGAACCAACCAACCAACCCCTCTTTTATTACATTGCTTCTTTCACCTATTTATAAGAGGAGGGGGAGTGTCTATCAAACATGATTTAATACAAAATATCCCTGGGCCGAGTCTCAGCTGTCAGATTAGCTGGCTATCTTAGCCAAGGTGAAGCTCTGTTGCTCAAACTGTGATTATAATAGGGATTTCCCACATTTCTCGAAATCTTACAAAAATTAATGAACAAAGAAGGAAGTTGGAAAGAGGAAGGAGGAGGTGTCCCTCTATTGTTCTTGTGAAGCCACATCCATGTTGTGATGCATTGATATGTTGTTGAAGTGGTTCGCTGTCTATTCTCCTTTAAATGCTTTCAGCGTCGACTCTGGAGGTGTATTGCAGACTGATCCTTACTTGAATGTGCCCATATCTGTTTTGAATGCACCTGTTATCACTGAAAATATTTCAAAGGAAAAGGGTAAGGTAAGGGAGAATTGGTCTTGGTTATTCTCATGCTCCTTTCATGCATAAGAAGCACTTGGCAAACTCATGGTCAGCATACATCAGAGTTCTTTGAAGGCTCAAGCAAGGCATGTAAGGTAATCCTAAATTTTGATATAGATTACATTTTGAATGTTTTCCTTGAAGAATGGTGTTTATTATATTCAGTTTTGAACAAAATTCATGACATGTGGAGAAAGCTATTTAAAGAAAAAGAAAGACTCAAAAAGGTTAAATTTTGGTCTTAAAGTTGTGTTTTGAAATTACACAGTAGTTTCGTAGCACGCTATGAAACTGCTGTAAGTGATGCCTAATGCACAGCAGTTTCGTAGCGCGCTACGAAACTGCTATAGCTGCATATTGTGATTTGATGGATCATTTTTGTAAGACAAAAGGATATCTTTTTGAGGATGGGCAGCTGAAAGGGATTACTTACAAGGTATAAACATCAAGCAAAGGCAAAACAAGGGAAGGAAAGACTTTTATGAACTCCAAAGTTTTATGTTATGAAAAGAGCAGTCGACTTCCAAGGGTATTACCAAGTAGTTAAAAACTCATCTCTAAAAAGTGAAAGAGGTTTTCATTCCTAAGATTCTGAAGTACAAAAACCTCTTCCACTTTCTTCAAATCCATTTTGATTTGAGAGAAATGAATGATCCAACTTGCGCTACGAAACTGCTGTAGCTGCACATTATGCTTTCATGGACCAATGTTGAAAGACAAAGGCAAATTTTTTTGAAGGAGAATCTCTACAAAGGATCATGTACAAAGTGTCAACATTCAGAAAGAGCAAAACAAGTAGAAGAATGATATTTTTCTAACTTCAAACTTTATCAGTCAACTTATCAGTCAAACTGTCTTCTTGTTTTTACCAGTCAACTTCTAGAAGAAGTTTTGAGCAGTTGAAAACCCATCTCTGAAAAGTGAAAGAGGTTTTCATTCCTAAGATACTGAAGTACAAAAACCTCTTCCACTTTATTCAAATCAATTATTATCTTGGAGAAATGAAAGACTAAACTTGCGCTACGAAACTGCTGTAGGTGCAGTTTTTCAAAAAATCAAAATTTCCTGTTTTACACATCTTCTTCAAGGATCGATTCTGGGCAGCTGGAGTAGTGTTTCAAAAAACCAAAAGAGGTTTTTGTTCAGCATGGATTGGTTCACAAAAGCCTCCTTCAGTTTTTCCAAATACATTTTTTACGAGAAGTTATGAGCTCTGTCCCAAGACCTATTTTTCAGCCAGAACAGAGCAAGGGACAGTCTCCTAGTTTCTAGGAACACCAAAAGGATGAGTCATCAAGGGCCAGCTGGAAGGTTATGGGCTTCATCAAATTAGACTTCATGGAGTTTTGTGTGTCAAAAGGAGTGTTTAATGCTTAGATAAGGTTGTTGTAATCATGATAAGGAGATACACTCCTAGTTGTATTAGGTCTCTAGGACTGCTAGTTAGGTGTCATTTGCATTTAATAGTTAGTTTTGAGTGTCATTAGGTGTCAGGTCAGGTAGACTTCGAATTTTCCTCATCCTAGAAGAGGAATCTAAGTTGTGTAAAGAGCTCTATATATAGCAGAAGAGCTGAGGTACAAAGGGTTGGAAATTTTATGGAAAAGCTGGTATTTGGCCTATGTAAGACTCATTTTCAGTAATACATGCTTGACTTTACTTCTCAGGATTCATGAAGGATTTTTTATGTTCAGAATATGTGATATTTTCCTTTTCTTAATTCTTACAGTGGTATGAATGTATAATCACTCAGAATTCACTGAATGTGCTCTGACTTCCTGTATACATTTATAAACTGTGGTCCCATATGAGTTTATGTTCTGAATGTTTAAATGCTGAATGCCCTGACTTCCATGTAAGGTTGAGTTCATTGTTATATTGAGGTGTTGTTGACTCCATAAGCCCAATGGATAGTTTTGTTTAATGTGTTTCCACCATTCATACTTTTCACAGTTGTTCTATAAGAGTTAGCCATCTTATCTTTAATCAAAATCATTAATCCATCAAGAGAGAGCCCTCTCAGGTTGAGGAGGCTAAGCCTCAGCCTAAAGTAGGTTGAAATAGTTACTTAGAGTCAACCTGACCAACAACCTATCAGGATCTGATTTTGAGATAACATTTTGGTGCGTCTGCCGGGAGCCTGAAGATTAATCATTCCCGAAATCAAGAGGCTGAACTTCTGAAGGTAGCAGGAGCTCAGAAGACTTGTTGAGGCTGCAAATCTACCTTGGCGACTCCATTGTTGAAGAATTCGAAATTCATAGATTCATGGTGATTCCACTGGAGTTATGAAGGACCCAGATGCTACCATTCTTATTTCAAGGTATGCATGCATAAATTTTTCAGGAATTCATGGTTTCCCAAATCATTTTCCCAAGGATACATATTTTCTAAGGAATGGTCCAAAATTCAACGGAGAAGATTTGAGTTTAACTTTGAAGCATATATCAGATTTTTGTGATTTTACAGAGCTTCTTAGAGTTAAGCATGAGGATGTTTGCATTATGTTGTTCTATGATTCATTTCAAGGGAAATGTAAACAGTGGATTGAAAGCTTTCCTGCCAAATCCATTAAGTCATTTGAAGACTTTTGGCTTATGTTTTTGGAGGAATGGATAGATAGATCAGATGTGGTGGCAAACTCTCCTTCAATTCAAGGTTTCAAACAATGGAATGATGATCATATTAATGAAGAAATAGATGAAAGTTTTTCTTTGTCCTTGTCTTCATATCTAAAATCATTTGAGTGCAAGGCAAAGGATAAGATGAAAGTTTTGGATGAAGTTGCTAAAGACATTGAGAAAGACATTGAAGGTTTACAAGGTCAAATTCAGGCATATAGTCTTCATAATCATGATCATTATTTTCAGAAGCTTTCTATGGCAGAACACAAGGAGAGAGTGTTGCTTCCTTTCTCTTTCACGATTGAGGAACTGTACACTGTTGTTGAAGATCAGTTTGCACAACCAGAAAGTTACAAGAATCATCAAGCTGATCATGTATTCTGGGATCCTATAGCCAAATATATGGAAGAGTTTTACTTTCCAGTGTTTCAGTTTTTCTATGAAGATCAGAGGCAATTTCAGTGGCACTGGTCATCACAATATCATTGTGGCTCTGAACTCCGATGCAGTCAAAAAACTCAAATATCAGATAAGACAAATGATTGGCTACATTGGAAATTTCACATTGATTGAGCTGAAAGAAGTTTGAATTGATAGGGTAGGTAGGTAGGAAAGTGCAAATAAGCTCAAGGTCAACTGAGCATTTTTCAGTAGATGTAGATTTCTTTCTCCTACAGTCATCATCAAGCTTAAGCCCGAGGTGAAGGCCCAAGAAGCTTGAAGGGGATGTTTGTCAAACAAATCTATGTTTTTCATAAATTGGACAAAGCACTGGACATACGAGTTCTTAGTGTACTACAGGAGCACACTATCCCAAGTGGAGCCACTGTTATCACTGAAAATATTTCAAAGGAAAAGGGTAAGGTAAGGGAGAATTGGTCTTGGTTATTCTCATGCTCCTTTCATGCATAAGAAGCACTTGGCAAACTCATGGTCAGCATACATCAGAGTTCTTTGAAGGCTCAAGCAAGGCATGTAAGGTAATCCTAAATTTTGATATAGATTACATTTTGAAAGTTTTCCTTGAAGAATGGTGTTTATTATATTCAGTTTTGAACAAACTTCATGACATGTGGAGAAAGCCATTTAAAGAAAAAGAAAGACTCAAAAAGGTTAAATTTTGGTCTTAAAGCTGTGTTTTGAAATTACACAGTAGTTTCGTAGCACGCTACGAAACTGCTGTAAGTGATGCCTAATGCACAGCAGTTTCGTAGCGCGCTACGAAACTGCTGTAGCTGCATATTGTGATTTGATGGATCATTTTTGTAAGACAAAAGGATATCTTTTTGAGGATGGGCAGCTGAAAGGGATTACTTACAAGGTATAAACATCAAGCAAAGGCAAAACAAGGGAAGGAAAGACTTTTATGAACTCCAAAGTTTTATGTTATGAAAAGAGCAGTCGACTTCCAAGGGTATTACCAAGTAGTTAAAAACTCATCTCTAAAAAGTGAAAGAGGTTTTCATTCCTAAGATTCTGAAGTACAAAAATCTCTTCCACTTTCTTCAAATCCATTTTGATTTGAGAGAAATGAATGATCAAACTTGCGCTACGAAACTGCTGTAGCTGCACATTATGCTTTCATGGACCAATGTTGAAAGACAAAGGCAAATTTTTTTGAAGGAGAATCTCTACAAAGGATCATGTACAAAGTTTCAACATTCAGCAAGAGCAAAACAAGTAGAAGAATGATATTTTTCTAACATCAAACTTTATCAGTGAACTTATCAGTCAAACTGTCTTCTTGTTTTTACCAGTCAACTTCTAGAAGAAGTTTTGAGCAGTTGAAAACCCATCTCTAAAAAGTGAAAGAGGTTTTCATTCCTAAGATACTGAAGTACAAAAACCTCTTCCACTTTATTCAAATCAATTATGATCTTGGAGAAATGAAAGACTAAACTTGCGCTACGAAACTGCTGTAGGTGCAGTTTTTCAAAAAATCAAAATTTCCTGTTTTACACATCTTCTTCAAGGATCGATTCTGGGCAGCTGGAGTAGTGTTTCAAAAAACCAAAAGAGGTTTTTGTTCAGCATGGATTGGTTCACAAAAGCCTCCTTCAGTTTTTCCAAATACATTTTGTACGAGAAGTTATGAGCTCTGTCCCAAGACCTATTTTTCAGCCAGAACAGAGCAAGGGACAGTCTCCTAGTTTCTAGGAACACCAAAAGGATGAGTCATCAAGGGCCAGCTGGAAGGTTATGGGCTTCATCAAATTCGACTTCATGGAGTTTTGTGTGTCAAAAGGAGTGTTTAATGCTTAGATAAGGTTGTTGTAATCATGATAAGGAGATACACTCCTAGTTGTATTAGGTCTCTAGGACTGCTAGTTAGGTGTCATTTGCATTTAATAGTTAGTTTTGAGTGTCATTAGGTGTCAGGTCAGGTAGAATTCGAATTTTCCTCATCCTAGAAGAGGAATCTAAGTTGTGTAAAGAGCTCTAGATATAGCAGAAGAGCTGAGGTACAAAGGGTTGGAAATTTTATGGAAAAGCTGGTATTTGGCCTATGTAAGACTCATTTTCAGTAATACATGCTTGACTTTACTTCTTAGGATTCATGAAGGATTTTTTTATGTTCAGAATATGTGATATTGTCCTTTTCTTAATTCTTACAGTGGTATGAATGTATAATCACTCAGAATTCACTGAATGTGCTCTGACTTCCTGTATACATTTATAAACTGTGGTCCCATATGAGTTTATGTTCTGAATGTTTAAATGCTGAATGCCCTGACTTCCATGTAAGGTTGAGTTCATTGTTATATTGAGGTGTTGTTGACTCCATAAGCCCAATGGATAGTTTTGTTTAATGTGTTTCCACCATTCATACTTTTCACAGTTGTTCTATAAGAGTTAGCCATCTTATCTTTAATCAAAATCATTAATCCATCAAGAGAGAGCCCTCTCAGGTTGAGGAGGCTAAGCCTCAGCCTAAAGTAGGTTGAAATAGTTACTTAGAGTTAACCTGACCAGCAGCCTATCAGGATCTGATTTTGAGATAACAGCACCATCCCCCATGATTTATTGCTAAAGTTGCTTTAGGGGTCAGCTCTGTCGTTTCATCCTTAAACCTCCAGCTGAATGCAATCGACGCCCTGATTTGCCTGGGGATATGCATTGCAGTGTAGTAGAGTAGTCTTTTGGGTGTGGCTTTTATTACAGAAACACACTAAATAGGTGAGTTCCGACTGCTTTCTGATTTGTCCCTTAGCCCCTCATGCTTTCATCCCCTTTGTATTTCTTTCTTCATGTGATCTAGGGCTTGAACGAGTGCTTAGCCCTCAGGCGCTAAGGTGTATGGAAACCTGTCCGGAGGCCTTTTTCCTTTATAACTCCAGGAGCCTTCATTAACACTTTATATTGCATCAGCCGATATCCCGGACGCGAAACCCTTATATAATACACCTCAATAAATTATCACATCCATGGGGGCCTTTTCCTTATCGCAATTGTAGCAAAGGAGGATATCGGTGAGGGACTAAATTTTCACTTTGTGTGATCATCGATCTGCGGGGTGATGTCATCACTGCCATGTGTCACCCTGTGAGTGGTGACATGTGTCACCGAGAAATGGCCCCATTTGACCCATGAAAACACTAAAACTGAGTGACACGTGTCTACCCATACTACCACATCAGCATCTGTACCGCCACGTGGAGGAGAGAGAAGGGTTCTGCCCAACCTTGGTTTTTCCATGAAATTCCTTTGTATTTTGTTTTCGACCTACCACGAAACTTTTACACTATAGTGCAGAATCGCCCCCCCACATAGTCTTGGAATGGAAACCCCACTGATCGCTGATATCCGGGACTTCGTTGATATGCTGATGCACTGATGCCATGTGGAGGAGAGAGAATGGGGTGGTCCGACCTTTGTTTTTTCATGCTTTTCCTTTGTTAACGATTCTCGGCCTCCCCCAACGGTGTAGGACTATATCGCAAAATCGGGAGTTCATAGGGCTTTTAAAGTGGTGGCCCCCTTTACATCATTGATTGTCGATAATGTGGGACTACGAGATGCGAGACTGCAGGAAGGCTGATACGCGGGATGTGGGGCCTGTGGGATGTGGGACTACGGGATTGCGAGACTATAGGACTGTGGGACTCTAGAACTGCGGAATTGTGGGTCTGCATGACTGCAGGACTGCAGGATCGTGGGACTATGGGATTACGGGATCGCAGTACTGTGGGCCTGCAGGACTGTAGGACCTATGGGATGCATGATTGCAATTTTCCTTGCTCCTTTAGTGTTTTCTCTTTGTTTTCCAGCTTTCCCAAGGGTAACTTCAACATGCTCTAACTTCTACTCCAGGAGTCCATTTTTGGACTTCCATATACTGTTGGAAATCTCTTTCCGAGCACTAGGAAATGGAGAGGGTTTGATTAAGTTGTGATAGCTTATGTGGCTCAAAAATTAGCATCAAAATTCACTGCTACTTGGAATTTGAAGCAACTGATGACTGATAAAGCAGTGAGTGACAACAGATCCATCTCTTCAAATTAGTAAAGTAACATGGAAATGAAAGTACTAAAGAAAATAATTGTTCAAGACCTTGAGTGGATCCCTACTAGCCATGACAAGTATTTCGCCAAACATATCATCGACATGTAATATATAGGTGTAAATAACAGAGTTAAGTGTAGGGATCTCCTACTTATCTGAGAATTGCTATGAACCATTTTTCCCTTATGTCATTTGCTGCATTATTATCTATTAGGTCATAGACACATTATCCATTCACATACAAGTAAAAACATGTTGAAATCCATCCATAACTGTTGTCATAAAATGTGCATATAACCAACATAATAGGGACAAAAGTACAATAAACATGACAACCATCAAATCCATAAATACATTAGTACCTTTACACATGGAAATCAAGGGAAAGGATTTCTCATTAATGAATGCAATGAACCAACCGGAAATGGGATTACCACATTCCACCTGACCGTAGAATGGCTAAGCCAAATCTCTCTTCAGCCATTCACCCGTGTACCATATTCCAAGCATGAATGTGGGATCTCATATAACACATCATTCAAAACTCATCCAGGGCTTCCAGAGGCCATCCACCTCAATCCATCAAACATTGATTCCACCTCATGGTCGGACATCATGATACCATCATCAGATTGGTTTACATCCAAGCCTTCCAGGGCTTCCAAAGCGTTTTTTCTAGCGAAGGCTTCTAGGACTAGTAACTCAACCCACAGCTGTTGTCGGGCTTCTAGATATTTTGTCCAGCCAAGGGTTCCAAGACTAGTAACTCAACCCATCAATGGCTTCCAGAGCATTTTTCCAATCAAGGCTTCTAGGACAAGTACCTTAAGCCAAGCTGTTGCAGGGCTTCCAGAGAATTTGTCTAACCAGGGCTTCCAGGAACTAATAACTCAACCCAAGCTAAGGAATCAAGAGAACCAACCTAAAAAAATCATGAAATTAAACCCACAATCACCATGGCTATCCAGGAAATGGCAAGGCTAGGCAACCCACTGTTGATCCAGGCAATCTTCTATGCCAATGACAAATCATGACCAGGAATCCACATGCATATGCCATGCATGTCCAAACTAGTGAAGGAATCATACATACAATTCAGTACCTGCAAGAAAATATGATGTAGCTACTGATGTCGATGCCTTCTTGCACTTTCCTGCTCTTCCTTTGCCTTCTGGCTATAAGACTCCAAGTATGCCACACCCTCCAAGAGTGCTCCAAGAACTCTCTAAGTATCCAAGAGTATGAGAAAGAAATAATAATGAGAGAGATCCAAAGCTAAACCGACAAAAGGTCACCAATTGATCCTCATAAGCTTTTTTATGAATGAGGCCTCTACTTTCTTCATTTTCCATTATTTTCCTTCATTTTCCTCCTCACATGCAACTTGTGAAATTTCACCTCCTTTTTCCCCTAATTTCCATTATTTTCATAAATAAATGTGCCAACATGCCTTTTAATGCCTTAGCCAATTTACTTAGCCATAAACAACCAAATAAACACCCCCTAGGATGTCTTGTCCAACATTAAGCTTGGAATAAGTGTCCCATTCATCCGTCGTTATTGTTTTTAACTTTATTACATGGAATTTTCACTAGGGTTATTACAGTGAACCACTCATCTTGCTCATATGTCATATGAGAAGATGAACCACTTATCCTATTCATATATTAACCATCATGGGGTATCATAGGGGAAGGTGAACCACTCACCCTATGGTTGCTCATAGCTCCAAGAAGTACCCCAAGCTCCCCGGTGCTCCCAGAGCTCAATATCCAACTCAAATGGGACCAAGAGGGTCTTTCCATGACTCCAATTCATTCACGGAAGGTTAAGAATTTGACCTTCCCGAGGGACTTCATCAGAATATTTGCGACCTATTCATCAGTCCCGATGTGATGGAGCCTTATTGCTCCCTATTGTACCATATCCCAGATAAAGTGGTACCTGATATCAATATGCTTGGAGCAGTCATGAAACATGGGATTCTCAGAAAGATGAATCCCACTTTGGTTGTCGCAGTAAATCACGGTGGTATCCAACACATGCCCAAATAGCTCACTGAAGAGCTTCCTCAACCAAACAACTTCATAGGAGGCCATACTAGCAACAATATATCTGGCCTCAACGATGCTCAAAGCAACCGATTTCTGCTTCCTTCTCATCTAGGATATCGAAGAAGAACCTAGTAAGAAGCAACATCTCAATGTGCTCTTATGATCCACCACACTTCCAGCCCAGTCAACATCAAAATAACCATGGAGCCTCAAATTCTCGACAATGTATCTCATGTTGGAAATACTGAGGGGGGGGGGGTGAATCGGTATTCCTTAGAAATTAGCACTTTTAAATTTTTTCAGAGCATTAGTTAATCTTCAATTATTATTAATGTTTATGCAGTAATAACAGTAAATAAAAGAACACAGTAGACACAATAATTTTAGGTGGAAAACCTTCTCCAGGTCAAAACCACCAAACACTTTTCTAATAAATTCTTTAATCTTCAGCCCCAACTAAACTGAAATAAACAAATTCCTAGAATTCTAGAAAAAACATTCTTCTCCCACTCCCACTGGAAGGACACCAGAACTCCCTGGTTTCTTTAGTAGTCAACTGAATGGATGCCCCAACATCTTAGACCAACCTACCACCCTGAAGTGTTAACATGCTCCAACCTGTAGGCGACTTCATGCACCAACCTAGCACCTCCCTGCCACCCTATAATTATTGAAATGAGACAAGAGTGTGGATTCTCGTACCAGGGACAAAGATCCATGATACAATATGATTTACAATGATTTTCACTGAACACCCAATCACACTATGTCCTGCAACCCAACCATGATATCATCCCAACAGAGACTCTTATAGCTCCCAATAATTCCTTTTCGGCTCTAGGTAGATTGACTCTTTTACAATAATGACTCTTCCAATGATGACACTTTTACAAATGACTCTTTTACAACTTTAAAATGATTACTCTTGGCCTTGACACTTCTTCACAATATACAGATGGCTGTCATGTATTCAAAGTGTAATATCCCATATCAGGAATATACCCCAAACACAAGCAAACTCCAACCAGAGATGGACTGGGAGGGCATTTACCAGATATGTCGCCTCTAAAAAGAGGACGAGATCCGGAGGCTACCTGGCCCTTTCCAAACTCTATCTAAGAGTATAATAGAAACAAACAAGTGGTATAATAGCCAAGAATGCTCACAGAGATACAAGTAACAATGATACTATATATATATATCAAATAAACCATAAACAGATACACAAGAAATGCAGAGAGAATGCTAAGCCATTTTATTATACTGAGTAATAAAATGAGTATAATAGGTGATCAGGAAGATGTCACCTCTACTTGCACAAGGCAAGTGAAGAAATACACTCAGAATAGCAAAGGAATGGACCCTCTCTGATCTGCGTCCAAGCTGCTGGGAACACTGCTGCGCTGCTAGAAATCAAACGAGGATTTGGGACTTCTCCCCTCCTCAAAAAAAGCTGAAAATATGGAATCGAAATCTACTCAAGAAACCCAGAAAAACCCAAAAATCTTTCCTAGAATGGCCGACCCCCGAAAATCACCCCCTTGGGGTTCTGCGCAATTCCTCACTGCTCTGCGCTGCCACTAAATAGAACCCTCCGAAACTGAGCCAAAAACTCTACCAAACTCCTCTAATATGCAAGAGATGATCTCTTGCTCAATCCCTCGGCTCAAATCCTCCACAAACCCTCAATCCAGACTGCTCCCAAAAAGAACTGTGTCCCTCTCCCAATGCTGCACAGTCCTCCAGAACACTGATAAAACCACTGTTGAAATGCTGAAGATACTGTTGCTGAAATGCCAATGGAAATACCTTGCCCGAGCAAGCACTCGAAGTCCCCCAGGGCTAAGGGTGAGATCTCCGAACGGAGACACTCAATGCACTAAATAGTGTTGCAGACTAGCTAAACAACCAACGTGATCTAAGCCAAAACGACTATCACAAATGCACATAACTGAATGATCAAAATGAGGGGGCTCCTCTCTCTTTTATAGCTTCTCCCTCTCTCAATCCCAATGCTCACATTATCCTGCGTGATTCCCCTTTTGCCACGTGTTCCTCCCCTCCTGCGCAGTCCCTCCATGTGTCTGCGTGGGCTCCATTTCTGCGTCCCCCTTTTGGCCCCCTTGGCTCTCCTTTAAGTCACAACATTGTGCCACTAGGAAGTGAATTTTATTCTAAAAGTGAGTTATGTCCCCCTTTGTCACTTTTTTATTTACAAAATAATTATAGAAGGCAAAATTTGGCAAAATTGAATATTCCAATTAGTTGGGGCTAATTATGAATATTACAGTCTCCCCCGGAAAAATGTTGCTTGTCCTCAAGCAACTGAAGTGATAGATGCTGTAAGATCTTCTCATTCTCCCAAGTGGCATCCTCATCCAGTAAATTCTTCCACCTCACCAAGAATTCCCAGACCGTCTTGCTCTGCAGCTGCCTCTCCTTGGTATCAATGATAGCCTCCGGTTGCAATACCAAATGCCCCTCATCATCCATAGGTGGTAGCTCATCTGTCACTGTTATCTGCTGCCCCAATGCCTTTTTTAGGCATGATACATGAAAATTTTTATGAATCTTGCTGCCTTGGGGCAGCTCTAACTCATATGCAACCTATCCAATGATACATATCACCTTGTATGGCCCATAAAAGTGGGGCTTGAGCTTTTTAGCCCCCTTCTGCTTCAGTGATGACTGTCGGTATGGCTGTAATCGTAGGTCGACCATGTCCCCCACCTCGAACTACCTCCCTACCCAACCCCTGTCGGCATACTGCTTCTGATGGTTCTGCGCTGTAGCCATGTTATCCTTGAGAGCTCGGAGGATATCCTGACTCTCTTGGATCCAAATCTTGGCTCTAGGAGCCCTGCTGTCACCAAACATCACGTCAACAAAAGATAAAGGATGATACCCATATAATGCATAGAATGGTGACATGCCAATGGATATGTGATGTGAAGTATTGTAGCAATACTCCCCCAGATGCAGCCACTTCAGCCATGCTCGCTACTGCTCACTGACATAGTTACGCAAGTAGCCCTCCAGCCACTTGCTAACTATCTCTGTTTGCCCATCCGTCTATGGGTGATAACTAGTACTCGGAGTCAACTTTGTCCCCACCAACCGGAAAAGTTGCTGCCAAAACCCGTCCATGAAGCGACTGTCCCTGTCACTGACGATGGTCTTAGGAAGACCATGTAGCCTGAAGATCTCCTTGAAGAACAGCTCGACCAGCTGTGCTGCTGTGTAGTGTGCTGATATGGCAAAGAAATGTGTGTACTTTGTCAGTCGATCAACAAAGACAAAGATACAATCCTTGCCCTGTACCGTGGGCAATCTTGTGATGAAGTCCATCAAAATGCTCTCCCATTTCGCCTCCAGAATGGGTAGCGGCTGCAATAAACCCTCGGGATGGCTCATCTCTCCCTTGTTTTTCTGGCAAACATCGCACTCCCTGATATGCCGGAGTACGTCCTCCTTGAGGCCCTTCCAGGAGAACCTCTCTCTAATGGCCCTATAGGTTTTGGTAAACCCCTGATGGCCTACCAATGGTGAATCATGTGATGCCTGGAGTATCTTCTTCTTGAGCTGAGACCCCTCAGTCAAGAAGATCTAATCCCAGTAATAGATGATCTCATCGATCACCCTAAACCTGTCATCTGCCACCTGCCCATCCAGAATCTCACATGAAAACTTGTCCTTCGAGTACTCTACTAAGAGTCGAGCCCTCCAGTCTGTATCCAAGCTCATAAGAGACAACGTGGCTAGTCTATGTGAAAGGGCATCTGCTACCACGTTGTTCTTACCCTTGACATACTCAATGTCAAAGTCATATGCTTTGATCTTACTGATCCACTTCTGCTACCTCTCCTGCAACTGCTTCTGCTCCAAAAAGAACTTGAGGCTGTTGTGATCAGTCCTCACCCTGAACCTGTTCCCCACCAAATACTGCCGGTACTTATCCAATGCATGCATGATGGCCAGCATTTCCTTGTTGTATATAGAGTACAACCTCTTGTGCAGAAGGAGCTTCTGGCTCTCAAAGGCTATAGGGTGACCTCCCTGCATCAATACTGCTCCGATCCCCTCTCCTGACGCATCACACTCCAAAACAAATGGATGCATAAAATCTGGCAATGCAAGAATTGGGCAACTGCTCATAACCTCCTTGAGCTTGTCAAAGGCTAGCTGTAATGTATTCAACCAATTGAATGCCCCCTTCCTCATCAAATCTGTCAGGGGTGCAGCAAGCTATGAGAAACCTTTGATGAACTTCCAGTAGTAAGTACAAATGCCAATGAATCCTCGAAGTTCCGTTACGTTTCTCGGCTTCGGCCAATCTTTGATGGCTCTAATATTCTCCTCATGGACCCTCACTCTGTCCACTCCAATGATGTGTCCCAAGTATAACATCTCCGTCAACCTGAACTCACATTTGGAGATCTTGGCATAGAACTGTTTCTCCTCCAAGATGCGTAATATTGTCTCAATATGCTGGAGATGCTCCTCCCACGTCCTGCTGTAAATGAGTATATCATCAAAGAACACCAACACAAACTTCCTCAAGTGACTACGGAAGATGTGATTCATGCAAGACTAGAATGTAGCTGAGGTGTTGGTTAGCCCGAAGGGCATCACCAAAAACTCAAAGTGCCCATAGTGACATTTGAAGGCGGTCTTGGGAATGTTCGGCTCCCTCACGTGAATCTGATGGTACCCTAATCTCAAATCAATGTTTGAGAAGAACCGTGCTCCTCTCAACTCATCCATCAACTTATCGATCCTGGGTATAGGGTACCTGTTCTTCAGTGTCCTCTTGTTCAGGGCCCTGTAGTCAATGCACATCCTCAATGTACCGTCCTTCTTCTTCACCAACACCACAGAAGAAGCAAAAGGACTCGTGCTCGGTTGGATGTGCCCAAGAGCCAGCAACTCCTGAATGGCCTGCTCTATCTCGTCCCGATAGGCCTTGGGATTCCTATAGGGGGTAGTAATCACTGCTTGTATGCCTTGCTCAATCTCAATAGTGTGCTCAAACCCCTAGTCCGGTGGTTGACTTGGCGGAATCTCCCCAAATACTATGGCATATCGGTCAAGGATGGAATGTATCTCCGGGTGCACTGTCTGCCCTGTAGTCCCTGCCTCCGATGCACGCAGCTCTACTGCCCACTCTATGTCTCCCTTCTGGAAGACTGCCTCCATCCAATGAGTCGAAACAGTCTGAGGCAGATACGTATGCTGTCCCTATATCTTCTCATGCCTCCCTATCTTCTCATCATCCCACTCCATCTCTAGGGTCTTCCAATCCGTCGTGACATTCCCTAGAGTGATGAGCCATTGAACACTCAGTATCATGTTGGTGTCCGGAATATCGACCACGAAAAATTGGTCATTCAATGTGTAGGTGCCCATCGTCACTGAAATCTTTGGAACATATCGAGCACATGTCATGGTTTGATCTCCTGGGACCAAGACTGAGAACCCATCGAAGCTCTTTGTCTGTATGCCTCTCTGCTCAACCATCTGTGCATCAATGAAGTTGTGGGTTGCCCCACTATCAACCAAAACTGACACTCGTTGGCCATGTACCGTCCCTCGTACGCGTAGCATCAGATACTTGGGAACTCCTCGCAATGTGGCAAGGGCCCCTTCGGTGGGTGCAAAAGATGCACCACTTGCTGCTGGTGGTGGAGGTGGCAAAGGACCCTGTCCATCATGGCTATCTCCTGCCTCCACACCATCCTCATCATCCTCTTCTCCACTACTCTCAGAGAAAACCTCAATGAAATGTGCCTTGTCAGTAGCACATCTATGTCCTGATGCCCATGGCTCCTGACATGTGAAGCACAACTGCTTCTTCTTCAACTCCCTCTTGACATCATCATCAATCTGCACTCATCCTGGATTCCCCTTTGGAGGTGGGATCCTCACATCCTTCCCGTTAGACTGGAAATTTTGTCTCTAGGGGTAAGGTGTCCGGGTCTTGGGTAAGACATCTTGTAGGTCCCAGGTCTTGCTGATAGCATCCTGAAGGGTGGTCAGTCTAGCGGATCTGACTAGACCCCGAAGTGGCTCTGCTAACCCCTCAACATACATATAGATCCTCCGTGCCGTGGATAGATCTTGCACCATCAGTGAGACCCTCAAGAAATCTGCAATGTAGGTCTCTGGGCTCCCTATCTATTTGAGCTTTGTCAGCTCAACAAAATGCTACTCTGGATCCCTCTGATCAAATCGCTCCATCAATCTCTTGGTGAACTCGACATATGTCGTGACCATGGAGTGTCCTAGTTTAACCATCCCATGAAACCACCAATCCTGGGCCTCACCATCCAAATGCAATGTCGCCACCTTGATGGCCTCTGTCTCCGACATCTGGTTAAGCTGGAAATAAATGTCCAGCTTCTCCACCCAAGACTTTGCCGAACTGTTTGATGAGCCATAAAATGTAGGCAAGTGGAATCTACTCGCTGCACGGTGGGTGCCACCATCATGATAACGTCAGTACCCTCTGTGATGGTCGTGGGGTCTACTATCCCATTGGAGCTTAACAAAATCACGGAATGAGAGGGCTTCCCTGAACTCCTGCCCATAGGCCTAGTACTCTGCAAAATAATCACCCATGTGTCTAGGCTCTGCCTCTTGCTGGGCTATGGCCCCCGTGTCTTCTGCTAAGAAAGTGGGCATGGTAGAGCGTGTAGGGGCATGTGAGGCCACCTGCTGCGCAATATCACGCTGCTCTGGCAAATGGTGGGATGCACCCGATCCCTCACCAACCTGGAAAACCTGTGGGCTCTCACGCTGTCTGGCCTCTACTGCCGTGAATCTCTCCCCCATCACCTCAATCTGCCTCGACAGATCCTACACTGATTTGAGGAGCATATCCGCAAATCTCTTCCCATCATCATCTGCCATTGGAGCCTCCTACTCTGCGTCCACCACTGGCTCCCTCTATTCTGTGTCCACCACAGGCTCCTCCTATTCTGCGTCCACCATCGGAACACAGTCTCCCTCAGTGTAAGTATTCTCCAACCTACGCCCAATGTTTCTGTATCTCCGACCTCTATAACAGATCCCTGGTTTCTCCCCCGGTGTTGTAGATTGCTAGCTCCATAGGCTGAGCTAGATCTATGCTCTAATACCACTGTAATATCCCATATCAGGAATATACCCCAAACACAAGCAAACTCCAACCAGAGAAGGACTGGGTGGGTATTTACCAGATATGTCGCCTCTAAAAAGAGGACGAGATCCGGAGGCTACCTGGCCCTTTCCAGACTCTGTCTAAGAGTATGATAGAAACACACAAGTGGTATAATAGCCGAGAATGCTCACAGAGATACAAGTAGCAATGATATTATATATATCAAATAAACCATAAACAGATACACAAGAAATGCAGAGAGAATGCTAAGCCATTTTATTATACTGAGTAATAAAATGAGCACAGGAGGTGATCAGGAAGATGGCACCTCTACTTGCACAAGGCAAGTGAAGAAATACAATCAGAATAGCAAAGGAATGACCCCTCTCTGATCTACGTCCAAGCTGCTGGGAAAAATGTTGCGCTGCTGCTGCTGCTAGAAATCAAATGAGGATTTGGGATTTCTCCCCTCCTCAGAAAAAGCTAAAACTCTGGAATCGAACTCTACTCAAGAAACCCATAAAAACCCAGAAATATTTCCTGGAATGGCCGACCCCCGAAAATCACCCCTTGGGGTTCTGCGCAGTTCCTCACTGCTTTGCGCTACCATTGAATAGAACCCTCTGAAACTCAGCCCAGAACTCTGCCAATCTCCTCCAATACGCAAGAGCTGATCTCTTACTCAATCCATCGGCTCAAATCCTCCACAAACCCTCAATCCAGACTGCTCCAAAAAAGAACTGTGTCCCTCTCCCAGTGCTGCGTAGTCCTCTAGAACACTGATAAAACCACTGCTGAAATGCTAAAGATACTACTGCTGAAATGCCAACGAAAATGCCTTGCCCGAGCAGGCACTCGAAGTCCCCCAGGGCTAAGGGTGAGATCTCCGAACGGAGACACTCAATGCACTAAATAGTGCTGCAGACTAGCTAAACATCCAGCATGCTCTAAGCCAAAATGACTATCACAATTGCACATAGCCGAATGATCAAAATGGGGGGATCCTCTCTCTTTTATAGCTTCTGCCTCTCTCAATCCCAATGCTCACCTTCTCCTGCGTGAATCCCCTTTTGCCATGTGTTCCTCCCCTCCTGCGCAATCCCTCCATGTGTCTACGTGGGCTCCATTTCTGTGTCCCCCTTTTGGCCCCCTTGGCTTTCCATTTAAGTCACAACATTGTGCTACTAGGAAGTGACTTTTATTCTAAAAGTGAGTTATGTCCCCCTTTCTCACTTGTTTATTTACAAAATAACTATAGAAGGCAAAATTTGGAAAAATCGAATATTCCAATTAGTTGGGGCTAATTAGGAATATTACACAAAGGATGTCCCGATGCAATTCTTCCTTTGATTTGATATATTTGCTCTTGAATTCTTGTTTGAAGTTGTACTTCAATCTTCTTCTACCTGCATGAAAAATTTTCCCTGTGAAACCAATACCAAAACAAAACAAAATACCCTTCAACTTACCTCTGCTTGCAAAACACATGTAAGTGCATAATAATGAACAAATAGAAATTAAAATTACAATGCGTACCTGAATTGTGCTTGTTACTTTTGTTGTTGACTTGTTGCAGCAGTAGACAAAGACTGCCACTCTTGATATAGGTCTGGACTCTATGCAAGATTATATCCAAAACTGACCTAAAGATATATATAATAAAATTGATGACAGACCCTAGACTTGTGATGGACCAAGTTCTAAGTACAAGAATAGAGACCATTCTATCAACTATGACAAGACAAGTAACATGAACTAACAAAATCATATATATTTAGAAAATTCAGTGTAGCATGTAGCATAAAATGTGTAGTATCAAGAATAGGACATCCAAAAAACTAATTGTGACATATAGAGACTTAGAGGTATAACCAAGACACTGTATATACTTACGTTTTCCTGCAAAACATATGTGATAGATGATACTCAAAATTCAAATGTAAACACTAATCATAAATACATTGTTGTAGGAGACTTACCCTTAACTGTTGATGTGTGGTCCTTACTGCAGTGATCCTTGAATGCATGCTTTTTCTTGCCTTCTAGGAGCTCTATATTGAATCTGTTGTATCTATGTAATTTTGGATCTCTAGGGTCTGAAATTTTGTCCTGTGGTATCCCTCTGAGTCCTTTTTCCAACCCCATAGGTCTGATCAATATTGGATTCTGTAGAAATTTCTGTTTTCCCACCCCGGTTTTCAGTTTCTCCTTATTTCTCCCATATAGTTAAATGCCCTTTCCCATAACCATACATTTAACAAGCTGAAAAAAATAAATTTGCTGAAAACACAAATTCTGGAAATTTTACAGAATGCTGGAAATTGCAGAAATAAAAATCAGCAGTAATAAACAGCCATTAAAACACATTTAAACACTGAGATTTTTGGTCAATGTGACCCTGGAAAAACCCCCTACAACTCTTGGGGAAAACTAGTTTGAGAGCTCTTCTTTATTTCTGAAAATTGCCTTTTACAGTGAGAAATTTTCAGCAAAAAATCAGCAAGCAAATTTACAACTTATCTCTTTTCCCATGCTTCACAGCAAACTGAAAATTACATCAAACAGGACACAATAAATGTTGTACGGTCTCCTCGATTTTCGTGCCCACTTTCAGCATTAAATGCTGCTGTATGGCCCTCATTTTGCGTGCAGAAAAACCAGCAAATTGCTCCTCGTTTTTTGTGCAAACCTCTCCTCGAAAATTGTGCCAAAATATGCCTTTCACTGTGTGCTGAATCAGCTGTACAAATCTGCTCAACTGCTGCCTTGGAATGTGTGCCAAGCTGCTGTCTCCTTCTCCTCCCTGCTCAGAAATCTCTCTTGCTCTCTTGCTCTCCTTCTCCCAATCTGCTCATGAAAGAATTGAATCGAATGTGATCTTTTCCTCCTTTTCCTCCCTTAATATAACTCCAAATGACTTTTGGGTGACCCAAGTGACTTTTGAGTGATCTCTAAATCCAATGGCTGAAATAGATTTAGATCAATGGCTGAGATTAAATGCTCATTTAAATCTCACTTTTTATTTTTTAATTCACCCCACTTTAATAAAGACCCACTTAGTCATTTATTTCCAAAGTCACTTTTCCTTTCTAATTTTTCATTGACTTTATAAAAGTCACTTTAAAATTAGACTTAGTAACTTTATCACTTAAAGTCACTTTTAAATTAGATTTAACTTTATAAAATTATAAAGTCACTTTAGGAGAAAAATTAAATTCTTTTGGACACTTTTCCCTAGGCCAAAGATCAAAGCCTAAGGGAACCACCTGTCCTCCGGTACCAAATTTCAACACTCCCTCTTATCGAGGAAGGTGTTCCTCACCACACCCATCTTCTCTCTGAAGTAGACATGCTTGCCCCGTGGTAAGGCTTTGGTAAGGATATCTGCAACTTGCTCATCAGTGGAAATATACTGAAGCTTCACAACTCCCTTCTGAACATAGTCTCTGATGAAATGATATCTGATCCCGATATGCTTTGACCTGTCATGAAATACTGGATTCTCCGTGAGTTTAATGCAACTCTGATTATCACAGTAAATCACTGAAGGTCTCAACGGCTGACCAAATAAGCCAAACAACATCTTGCGAAGCCAGATAGCCTCACAACTAGCTAGACTGGCTGCCATATACTCTGCTTCCGCTGAACTCAGTGCTACTAACTGCTGCTTCCGGCTGAACCATGACACTACTGCTGAACCCAACCCAAAACAGCACCCTGAAGTGCTCTTCCTATCAGAAGCACAACCTGCCCAATCAGAATAAGTGCATCCTGCCAATCTCACTCCATCTCCCTGCCTGTAGTCCAGGCCATAATCCACTGTCCCCTGCAAGTATCGCAAAATGTGTTTTGCAGCCACCCAGTGAACCTTCCTAGGCTCACACATAAACTGACTCATTGTGTTGACTGCAAAACAAATATCTGGTCTAGTTTTGACCAAATACATCAAGGAACCAATCAGCTGCCTGTACAATGTGGGATCCACCAACTCGGAATCCGAAGCATGAAGCTTCTTCCAGTTGGTGATCATCGGTGTCGACATGGGTCTACAATCCTCCATGTGGAATCTGCTAAGGATGTCCACAATATACTTCCCCTGCCCCAAGAAGAAATGCCCCACCTCCTGCCACACCTCCAAACCCAAAAAGTAATGCATCAAGCCGATGTCCTTCATCTCAAACTCTATCGCAAGATCTCTCTTGCAGTGCTCTATGAGTCTCTCTGCACCTGTAATGATCAAGTCATCCACATACAGCACCAGAATGAGAGGCTCCTCACCAATCACAATAAAGTAAAGGTTCGGATCTGCCTCACTCTTTGTGAAACCCATCCCCTGCAAATATGTATCTATCCTGGAGTACCAAGCTTTGGGAGCTTGCTTCAGGCCATAAAGGGCCTTCTTCAGTCTGCACACATGAGACTCCTTCCCATGCACCTCAAAGCCCTGTGGCTACTCAATGTACACCTCCTCCTGTATGAAGCCATTGAGAAGTGTGGTCTTCACATCCATCTAGTGGATCTTCCAACCCATCTCTGCTGTTATCGATATAATGGAGCGGATCGAAGTATATTGAGCCACGGGAGCGAAGGTCTCCTCATAATCAACTCCCTCTACCTGGGAGAACCCTTTAGCCAGAAACCTCGCTTTGAATTTCTCAATGCTGCCATCTGCAGCATGCTTTACCTTGTAAAGCCATCTGGAAGTAACCACGGATTTGCCCTCAGGCCTCGGCACCACCTCCCAAACATCATTCTTCATGATAGAAGAATACTCCTCCTGCATGGCCTCTCTCTAGACCTGCTGGCTAGCTGCCTCCTCATAGCTAGAAGGCTCAGAGTCAAGGATGCTGGTAACCATCGCCATATAGCTACAAAACCTCTCAGGTGGTCTACTCTCTCTGACCGGCCTCTTCGGCTCAGCAACAGATGTGGCATCTCTCAAGGTGTCCTAAAGCCACTTGGGCTTCCTCTTCCCTGAGCGCACTTCTACCACCGGAGAATGAAACTCCTCCTCCTCCTCATCATCAGTAGCCTGAACTCCTGACTGTCTGTCTGCTGTCCTCCTGCCTACACCTGAACCTGTAGAAGCTGAGGTACCGTGTGAACTGTCCATCAGTGGACTCCCTAATGAACTTCTCTGTGAACTGCTCTGCATGCTGCCCGGAGCACCACCCCTCTGGCTCGGTGAGCCACTGCTCACTGACAGACCTGACATCCTCATAGATGTACCTCCGGATCCTCCTGATCCCTGCCCACTGGATCCCTGCGACTGACTCAACTGTTGCTCAGGGTCTGGCTGATCCAGATACTCTAACTCCCGTGACCTCTTAAAGGCCCTGTCCTCCTCGAACTTCATCCCGTCTGACAACAACTCTCCTCTGTGCAGGAACGTAAATCCGAAAGGCCTTTGAGGTCTCACTATAGCCCATAAAGATACCCTTCTCTGCGGTGGGCTCTAGTTTGGTCCTCTTCTCCTTGGGTATATAGGATTATGTAATGCATCCAAAGATATGAAGATGACCAATATCAGGCTTCTTCCCAGAGAAAGCCTCCTCCGGAGTCATGTGCCCCAAGGCACGATGCAGACTCCTGTTCTGCAAGTAAACAGCTGTGTTGCAGGCCTCTGCCCACAAGAACAATGGCAACCCCTGATCATGTAACATGGCTTTGGCAGCCCCTATGATGGATAGGGGTTGTAAGGAACAGTGAACTCCCTCCTAATGCCTGCCTCCGCACAATAGTCAACAAACTCTCCAAGGGTGTACTCTCATCCATTGTCCGACCTCAAGGACTTGATCTTTCGACCTGTCTGAGTCTCCACAAGAGCTCTGAACTCCTGAAACCGCTTGAAGACCTCACTCTTGGTCTTCAAAAAATAAATCCAGGTCCTCCTGGAGTGATCATCAATGAATAAAACATAGTACTCATATCCACTCAAGGAAACATGAGACATCCAACTACTCACATCTGAATGAATCAAATCAAGTATCCCCGTCGCTCTGCTGTCACTGTTGGGAAAAGGGGATTTGGCAAATTTGCCCATCGCACAACCTCTGCAAGTATCAAAGTGATCAGCACTGAAATCTGGCACACCTGTAGTGATCTCCCGCAATGTCCTCAAGGCTCCATGATACATATGTCCATCCTGCGGTGCCAAATCTCACACAGCTCAGAACTGCTAGCTCTGTTGTCAGTACTACTGCTCAATGCCAAAAGGGGCTGGAATGCAAACTTGTACACCTTTGCATGGCATACACCTATCACTCTAGCTGAATCAGTTGGAGTGCCCCTGGGATACATCAACACCTGTCCTCCCCTGAACAATACCTCATATCCTCGTCCTCCAAAGCTGAGATGGATATGAGGTTCTTCCTCATCCCTGGCACATAAAGAACCTCTGACACCTTCAAGGGAGGTTTGGACTCCCTCTGAAATGTCACTGTCCCCACCCCGACTGCTCTAACAACTCTGTCATCACCGAGTACTACCTCAATATCAGTGCCACTCTCTGAAAGCTCTGAGAAGTACCCACGGACTCCTGTCATATGACGTGAAGCCCCACTATCCACATACCAGATACCTGAAGATGCTCCGCTAATCGAGGGAAAAGCATGCTCCCTCTGAACCTATGTGGCAGGTGATCCTGCACTAGAGGACTCACACGTAGTGAACGCAAACTCTCGGTCAAAATGACCAGCAAAGTCCTCAATCTCTGCTGAAGCTGCCATGTCCTGGTTCTTCCCCTTCTTCTTCTTCTTCTTCAGACACACAACTGCATAGTGTCCCATCTTTTGACAATTCCAACACTTCACCTTGGAATAGTCCTTCTGTGTGTTACCTTGTTTACCTTTACCTTTGCCTTTTCCCCCACCACTGCTTGTGGAAGCCTGCTTCTTCCCTTTGCCTTTCTTGCCTCCTGCCATCAGTGCTACATCCTCATCCTGCTCAACTGGCTCGGTTGCCCCAAGCTGACCTTTCCTGATCTCTGTCTAAATGCAATCATCCCAAAACCTCTCCCATGTGGGAAGGGTCTCACGTGCACAAACCCCATCAGCACAGTTCAACCATGAACGGGGGAGGCCATTCACTGCAATCTGCACCAACTCAGTGGGTGGAATGGCCTCTCCAATCGCTGCCAACTCATCTCTCACATTAGTAATCTTTGTGAGATATCCAGCTGCACTATCATTACCCACCTTAATGTTCTTCAGCTTCTCCTTCAGGACCATCTTCCGGTTCTCATTGACACTCTGGTAGAGATTGGACAATGTTGTCCACATCTCATGGGCATTGCTCTTTCCTCTCACATGAGGAATGCAATGGTCTTTGATTCCGTCTAGAATCAGCCTCTTACCCTTGTTGTTCTTTTTATTATAAGCAGCCAACTGAGTAGCATCAGTAGGCACAACAACAGGGTTCTGTGTGGTATGCACCATGATATCCTAGACTTCTGCCTCCTCAAAGATACTCTGCATTCTCTCCTTCCAAACGCTGTAATTTATATGCCCATCCAGCCTATCCTCCACCCTCAATCCCAATGACATCCTGCTGTCCTAAAACTGAAAAATAGCACTGCTATAGTAAAGATAAAACTGCTGTTTATGAAAAAATCAGCTTGCTGGAATTTTCTGAGTGAAAAATCAGCAACTGTAATTTTTCCTTTTGCTGTCCCAAACTGCCCTTCAGCACTCAAGCTCTGATACCATGTAGAAATTTCTGTTTTCCCACCCCGGTTTTCAGTTTCTCCTTATTTCTCCCATATAGTTAAATGCCTTTTCCCATAACCACACATTTAACAAGCTGAAAAAAATAAATTTGCTGAAAACACAAATTCTGGAAATTTTACAGAATGCTGGAAATTGCAGAAATAAAAATCAGCAGTAATAAACAGCCATTAAAACACATTTAAACACTGAGATTTTTGGTCAATGTGACCCTGGAAAAACCCCCTACAACTCTTGGGGAAAACCAGTTTGAGAGCTCTTCTTTATTTCTGAAAATTGCCTTTTACAGTGAGAAATTTTCAGCAAAAAATCAACAAGCAAATTTACAACTTATCTCTTTTCCCATTTTTCACAGCAAACTGGAAATTACAGCAAACAGGATAGCAATAAATGTTGTACGGTCTCCTCGATTTTCGTGCCCACTTTTAGCATTAAATGCTGTTGTATGGCCCTCGTTTTGCGTGTAGAAAAACCAGCAAACTGCTCCTCGATTTTTGTGCAAACCTCTCCTCGAAAATCGTGCCAAAATCTGCCTTTCACTGTGTGTTGAATCAGCTGTACAAATCTGCTCAACTGCTGCCTTGGAATGTGTGCCAAGCTGCTGTCTCCTTCTCCTCCCTGCTCAGAAATCTTTCTTGCTCTCTTGCTCTCCTTCTCCCAATCTGCTCATGAAAGAATTGAATCGAATGTGATCTTTTCCTCCTTTTCCTCCCTTAATATAACTCCAAATGACTTTTGGGTGACCCAAGTGACTTTTGGGTGATCTCTAAATCCAATGGCTGAAATAGATTTAGATCAATGGCTGAGATTAAATGCTCATTTAAATCTCACTTTTTATTTTTTAATTCACCCCACTTTAATAAAGACCCACTTAGTCATTTATTTCCAAAGTCACTTTTCCTTTCTAATTTTTCATTGACTTTATAAAAGTCACTTTAAAATTAGACTTAGTAACTTTATCACTTAAAGTCACTTTTAAATTAGATTTAACTTTATAAAATTATAAAGTCACTTTAGGAGAAAAATTAAATTCTTTTGGACACTTTTCCCTAGGCCAAAGATCAAAGCCTAAGGGAACCACCTGTCCTCCGGTACCAAATTTCAACAGATTCTTCATGGAGGATTTATTCCCATTCTCCTACGATGAGCTGATTATAGACTGGGCTAGTAGAGAGAACTTGTATGAAGTTCCCCGTGTCACTGTTGCGACCTTTGGCCCTGAAAATGCTAATAAACAAACTATAGCTTGTCCTCTTTTTGTGACTATTTACGAAATTTGAATACAATGCTTAGAGAGAAAGTTATGACAAGTTTCCCAACATCACCTGTTTGACATGGAATTCGAGTGCCTCCAAAAACCCTAACTTCCTCAGATCATATCTCCGAAAATATAGCGAACCAAGATCTGCAATTTGGTCACGAGGTTAATAAAGATTTCGGCTCAAATGGGTCTTAATTTCAGATTTTGAATCTTCATAGTAAAAACATTATAGTAAAAATTCCACAATGACCTGTTTGAAGCCACAAAATCCCTACTAGAGGAGGATATGAGGTTCATTATTTATATGAATGTCTTGAGTTGAGAGGGTCCTCAACAAGTGAACGTTGGAGGGATTTTAGGAGTAGTTTTATTATTATTATTATTAATTATTGACTATTCAATGACCACAACTGATTATGAGTTCCATGCCACAACCCCATAGGGTTTTAGCCCACTAATTGGGGTTACAAACTTCAAACATGAATATCTCTCAAACCGTGAAGAATTACTTGGTGTGCCATATATCAATGGAAACATCTCGACAAGTAGAATCCATCTAGAAGATCCTTGACTTAGAATAGATTAATTTTTCAAGTCAAAATACCCATCCAAGATTAGGGTAGCCCCTGGTGCTGCTTGGGTTGACATCAATGACAACCACTGATCAACAATCTCCCCGTTGAGCATTGATGGAAACACAAGTAATCCCCATACGATCATGAAACCTCTTCCTACTGCCTTCTCTCCCCCTTTTTCATCAATGGAAAATGGTAACTCCTCCTAACAAACAACCATCCTGCGGACCTGTACACACCTCCACTCCCCCTTTCTACTCGAGTAGATAAGAGAAAGAGTCTAATGAAAACTTGGGAGAATCCCAATCTTTTGGCGAAGATACTCAAATGATTCACGAGGTAATGGTTTGGTAAATATGCCAGCAATTTGTTCCTTTGTGCCAACATATTCAAGTTTGATATTCTTTTCAGCGACCTACTCTCTAACGAAATGATATTTAATCAAAATGTGCTTCATTTTGGAATGCATCACAGGATTCTTAAAGATACTGATGGCATTGGTGTTATCGCAAAAGGTGGGAATACACTCATCGAAATTGACTTGAAGATCTTGCAAAGTTTTCTTCATCCAAAGAACTTGAGTACAACAAGTTGCTGCCGTGACATATTCTCCTTCTGCTGTGGATAACGAGATTGAAGACTGTTTTTTGCTTAACCATGAAACAAGACAACCACCTAGATAGAATGCTACTCCATTGGTACTCTTACGATCATCAACACTTCCTACCTAATTTGCATCTGTATAAGCTTGTATGACCATATCATTTCCTTTGCGATACCATAGACCATATTCTGCTGTGCCCTTAAAATACCAAATAATTCTTTTGATGACAATAACATGAGATTGTTTTGGTGTTGCTTGGAATCTTGCTACTTGTCCAACTGCCTACATCACATCAGGTTGGAAGGCTGTCACATATAAGAGACTACCAATCATGGATCTATACAACCTTTGGTACACATCCTTTGACGAATTTTCTAATCTTAACTTGCAACATGTTACCATGGGGGTAAGGATTGGCTTGCAATCTTCCATCTGGAATTTTTTTAGCATTTCTTTGATGTACTTGGTTTGATATATGAATATTCCTTTATCTTGCTGAGAAATATAAAGCCCTAAAAATTATTTCAGTTCGCCAACGATAGACATTTCAAACTCACTTTGCATTTTTATGGCAAAGTCTTTACTTAATTTGTCATCACTGCTTCCATAGATTATATCATCCACATATACTTCGATAATTGTTAGGTTATCTTTATCCACTTTCACATAAAGATTGTTGTCAATGCTTCCTTTCTTGAATCCTTGTTGATGTAGATATCTGTCAAGACGATCATACCAAACCCTATGAGCTTGCTTAAGACCATATAGAGCCTTCTTTAATCTATAGACATAGTCTTCTTTGTCAAAGAGTAGAAAACCTTTGGGTTGTTCAATGTAAACTTATTCCTCCTATTTGCCATTTAGAAAAGACTAACTTAACATCCATTTGGTAGACCTTGATTTTTATCGAGGAAGCATAAGCGAGAAACATCCTGATAGATTCCATTTTGCCAACAGGAGCAAATGTTTATTCAAAATTGATTCCTTCAACATGTGCACATCCTTTGCAGACTAATCTTTCCTTGTTCCTGGTAACCTGTAAGCCTTCAACCGTTTTGCTCCCTCTGAACCTGTAATGAAACTGCCACTTTGTTCAAAATACCTTCCTATCAATCATAGACTTGTGCCATATACTGTTGAATAGACTCCTCCTGTACAAACATTAAGGAGTCAACAAGCCATATTGTTCAAAATAGTGAGTCACCTAACGAGCCATCTCGAGTTGAGTCATTATCTGAAGCAACTGCTAATTCCTCATGACCTTTTGCTTCTAAAAATCTTGAAAGTATAACTGTTGAAACCTTGTTATCTGCTTTGCCTTCCTGTACCTGTTTCCTTTTCCATACCTTATTATTCTTGCAATCTTGAGCCATGTGCCCATAGTTATGACACTTGAAGCATTCAATGTTTTCCATAGGTGATTCCATCTGATATCTGCAATTGCGAGCGCTATGGCCAGAGTTATGGCATTTGAAACATTCAATATTTGGCCCATCTAGCACGTATTCTCTTTTGAAAAAATCAGCGTGGAACCTGTCTTGTGATCTTGCAAACTTGCTTCTAGGGTTTTGTAGATAATGATTGTACTTGTCAAAAACTTCAAAATCCCTAGCCATATGTCCATAGTTAGCACATAAAAAGCAATAACCTTTAAATAAATGAACATACTTGGAATATTTTTCATTCTTACTTGGAGGTGGTGTTGTAGTTTGTTGTGGTCCTTTGTTCTTGATTGCTTTGGTCTTGTTCTTTGGAGTTGTAACATTCTTCTTTGGCTTTCCACTTTGATCAAATTCCTTCTTAGAAAAATCCTACGAAGATGTGGAGCTTGTACCTTCATCAACTGGAGCTTTACCATCTTTAATTGCCTTCATTTTTGCTTCTTCATTTGTCTTATATTATAAGTGTTCTTTTTGTGATCACTTGAGTCTGTTGATATCATCCCGGGTTGCATCAAGTTCTTCTTACTTTTGAGCAAGATCTTCTTGAAACCATCTTTTCAAGATATTCCTTCTTTTTTCTGCCTCCTCAACCTGTAGCTTGAGAAGAGCGGTCTAATCTACTTCTTTGTTGAGAACATGTACTTGTTCTTTCTGCTTCTCATTTTCAATCTTGAGCCTCCTTATTTCTACTGAAGATGTTTATAATTCCTTTTGCTTTTGGTCATTAGCGGATACATATCTTTGATTAGATTCCTTCCTTTCAATTTCTGTTTCCTACATCTATTGTGTGATCCTGCTAATCTCTGCAAACATTGTGTCAAGTTCTTGTTGCTTTTGTTGGACTTCTCTCTTGAGGTCTCGTGTTGTTGTATTCTTGATTTTTTCCAATTGAGTTCTAAGACTGCTAATCATCTTCTCAGACTCTTCATTTTCTTTGATGAATTCTTTTGCTTTCTTCAATTTTTCTTCCAAAATTCTTGTCTTTTCTTTTTGAGTTTTGAGTTCCTTTATCACCTTGATCACTTGATTTTGAAACTCTGTTTTACTCATTTCTCCCATTTCTTCATCATAATCAGAAGGATCTGAATTTTCAATAACATCTTGACCTGATTTATTTGTTAAACAAATACTATGAAGCTTTTCCCAAAGAGCTTTAGCTGTTGAACATTGACCAACTTTTGTTTTCACAGAATTTGGCAAAACTTTCAAAATTACATTCATGGCCTTTGAATTGTACCTTTTAGCTTCGTTGGTAGATGTGTCTCTAGAAACAATTGATTCCCATACTCCATGTGCCTACAAATGTACTTCCATCCTGGATTCCCATATCGAGTAATTATCTGCATCAAAATCAGGGGTTGGCACACAATACTTACTTTCTTCAAATTTTGTTGTACCTGTACCTTCCTTTGAAATCCTTGTAACCTGCTTCTTTGACTTTCCGATCTCTATGGTCTGAAAACTGACTTCCAGCGGTTAAGCTGTTACTAAAGGAACCAAGATCTGATACCAATTGTTGGAAATACTAGGGGGGTTTGGGGGGGGGGGGAATTAGTATTCCTTAGCAATTAGCACTTTTAATTTTTTTCAGAGCATTAGTTAATCTTATATTATTATTAATGTTTATGCAGAAATAACAACAAATAAAAGAAAACAGTAAACACAAGCAATTTAGGTGGAAAACCCCCTTTGGGTCAAAAACCACCGAATTCTTTTCTAATAAATTATTTAATCTTCAGCCCCAACTAAAATGAAAGAAACAACTTCCTAGAACTCTAGAAAAGCATTCTTCCCCAACTCCCACTGGAAGGACGCCCCAACACACTGGTTTCTTCAGTAGTCAACTGAATGGATGCCCCAACATCTTAGACCATCCTACCACCCAGAAGTCTTCACAGGCTCCAACCTATAGGCGACTTCATGCACCAGTCTAGCACCTCCCCGCCACCCTATAATGATTGAAATGAGACAAGAGTGTGGATTCCCGTACCAGGGACAACGATCCATGATACAATATGATTTACAATGATTTTGACCGAACACCCAATCACACTATGACCTGCAACCCAACCTTGACAACATCCCAATAGAGACACTTATACCTCCCAATAGTGCCTTTTCGGCTCTAAGCAGATTGACTCTTTTACAATAATGACTCTTCCAATGATGACTTTTACAAATGAATCTTTTACAACTTTACAATGATGACTCTTGGCCTTGACACTTCTTCACAATATACCGATGGTTGTCATGTCTTCAAAGGATGTCCCGCTGTAATGATTCCTTTGGTTTGATACTTTTTCTCTTGAATTCTTGCTTAAAGTTGTAACGGAATCTTCTTCTACCAGCATGCACAATTTTCCCGGTGAAACCAATCCCAAAACAAAACAAAATACCCTTCAACTTACCTCTACCTACAAAACACATGTAAGTGCATAATAATGAATAAATACAAATTAAAATTAAAATGTGTACCTGAATTGTGCTTGTCACTTTTGTTTTTGACTTGTTGCAATAGTAGATAGAGACTCCCACTCTTGATATAGGCCTGGACTCTATGCAAGACTATATCCAAAACTGACCTAAAGATATATATAATAAAAATTGATGACAGGCCCTAGACTTGTGTTGGACCAAGTTCTAAGTACAAAAATAGAGACCATTCTATCAACTATGACAAGAAAAGTAACATGAAGTTACAACATCATATAGATTTAACAAACTTGGTGTAGCATGTAGCATAAAATGTGTAGTATCAAGAATAGGACATCCGAAAAACTAATTATGACATATAGAGACTTAGAGATATAACCGAGACATTGTATATAGTTACGTTTTCTTACAAAACATATGTGATATATGATACTCAATATTAAAATGTAAAAACTAATCGTACATACCTTGCTATAGGAGACTTACCCTTGACTGTTGATGTGTGGTCCTTATTGCAGTGATCCTTGAATGCATGCTTTTTCTTGCCTTCTAGGAGCTCGATATTGAATCTGTTGTATCTATGTAATTTAGGATCTCCAGGGTCTGAAATTTCATCCTGTGGTATCCATATGAGTCCTTTTTCCAACCCCACAGTTGTGATCAAAATTGGATTCTTCAATAACGAGTTATACCCAATCTCCCACGATGACCTGATTATTGACTTGTCCAGCAGAGAGAACTTGTATGAAGTGCCACGTGTCAGTGCTACGACCTTCAGCCCTCAAAACGCTATTAAACAAACTAGATTCTGTCATATTTCTATGATTATTTGCAAAATTTGAATCCAATGTTCAAAGAGAAATTTATGATGATTTTTCTAACATCTCATGTTTGACATGGAATTCGGGAGCCTCCAAAAACCGTAACTTCCTCAGATCATATCTCTGAAAATATAGCGAACCATGATCTGAAATTTGGTCACGATGGTCATCAAGATTTCAGCTCAAATGGGTTTAAGGTTCAGCTTCTGAAGCTTCACAGAAAAAACGTTATAGCGAAAAGGCCACAATGACCTGTTTGAAGCCACAAAATCCCTACTAGAGGAGGATATGAGGGTCATTATTTATATCAATGTCTTGAGTTGAGTGGGTCCTCAACAAGTGAACGTTGGAGGGATTTTAGGAGTAAATGTTTTATTATTAATTATTTACTATTCAATTACCACAACTAATAATGATTTCCATGCCACAACCCCATAGGGTTTTAGCCCACTAACTGGGGTTACTAACTTTAAACATGAATATCTCTCAAACCATGAAGACTTACTTGGCGTGTCATATATCAACGGAAACATATCGACGAGTAGAATCCATATAGAAGATCCTTGACTCAAAATAGATTAGGTTTTCAAGTCAAAATGTCCATGAAAGATCGTGGTAGCCCTTGGTGCTGCTTGGGTTGACAACAATGACAACCACTAATCAACATCTCAGTCCATAAGTGATTGTGACCCAGAGATATCTCGAGAGATTCTTGGAAGCAATCCAATGTATGCGATGAGGCTCGAACATAAATTGACTCAATGTATTCACTCCAAATCATATGTTTGTATGGGAGTTCAACAAGAACATCAAGGCCCCCACAAGTTGGTGATACTCAGAAGGATTTCCCAAATCGGGCCCAACAACACTTCCGCATAACTTCTTGAAGTTAAGTTCCATCGGAGTAGTCACAGACTTGCAATCCACCATCCCAAATCTTTCAAGTAGCTTCACAATTTATTTTCCTTGGGAAAAGAAAGTCTCACCTGGCTTTTGATAAACCTCCAAGCCTAGGAAGTAGTGCATCAATCCTAGGTCCTTCATCTCGAATTTAGAAGCCAACTCCCTCTTGAATTGATAAATAAGAGGGTATGCACCTGTCAGAAAGAGATCGTCCACATAAAGTACCAGGATGAGAGGTCTATCATTTTAAACCTTAAAGTAAAAGTTCATATTAGCTTCACTTCTTGTAAATCCTAGCTTCAACAGATAGTTGTCAATCCTCTCATACCAAGCCTAGGGAGCATGCTTCAACCCATAGAGGGATTTCTTCAACCTGCATACATGTGTCTTTTAATCTAGAACTTCGAACCCCTCGGGTTATTCTACATAGATTTCCTCCTTAAGTGAACCATGGAAGAAGGTGGTCTAGACATCCATTTGATGTAAATTCCATCCTTGAGAGGTAGCAAGGGAAATGATCGAATGGATGGTGGTATATTGGGAAACTGGTGAAAATATATCATCATAGTACACGCCTTCCTTTTGAGAGAAGCCTCAAGAAACAAACCTGGCCTTGAACATTTTAGCACTTACATCAACTCCATGCTTGATCTTGTAAAGCCATTTTTAGGTGACAACATATTTGTCCTTGGATCTAGGGACCACATCCTAGACATCATTCTTCATAATCGACTCATACTCTTCATTCATAGAATCCTTTGAAACTTAGTGATTCACAACTTCTTCAAATATGCAAGGATTAGTTTGAACAATGGTGCCCATGGCAGCTAAGTACCCTTGGTACCTATTAGACTTATTACTTTCACGAAATGTCCCCCGAGGTGAAATATGTCTCTCGGCATCTTCGAGAGTGTCCCTAAGCCATGACGGTCTCCTTTTTGAGGAGGAGGGCTCATGAGGAGGTGGATCAATGGGATCCATCGAATCTTAAAGATCGGGAATTGACTCTTCCTGCAGCTCTCCCTACTTTCCTGTATCTACTTCTTTGTCCTTCCTTGTGTAGGAATTTACAGGGTAAGTTCCTTAGATAGAACACCAAAGGACACTGCTCACGAACAGAACATAGATCAATACACCAATATTCTTGACATTGTTAAAACCCTCAAAGAGGGAAATAGTCCACGGCCTGAGCCAACACGGCCACTTTAGGCAATTTATTAATGAAAGAAAGAAAATTTACATAAGCTTCTCTCATGAACGGTCACCCTACAAATGACCCTCCATGCTCTTTAAATAGAGATCATGGACCAATCGGGTATTAAGCCATAGATCAAGTGTCAGTAATACCAATGAGAGAATGAACCGTCAGATCAATTCATGTCTAGAACATATCATGACTATCAGATTGTATGTTACAAATGTACATAGTGAAGATCACAATTTACCTAACTCTACACTAGACCAAGTTATACTTAACTATTTCCTATGTGTTAGAATATCCTAACATCCCCCTTAAGAACAACTTGGGATAGGATTGAAGGATGTACAAATATGACACAATAGGAAAAGGAAGGAGGCATTAGAGCCTACCCCCCCTTAGTGACAACTTCATGAACTCCAACCATAAATCGAAGTTTAGTAAAATTCGCCTCAGTGAGAGCCTTTGTAAAGATGTCTACAACTTGATCATTGGTTGAACAATATTGCACTTCAAGAACATGGTCATGAATGATCTTTTTGATTAAGTGCATGTGTAGTTCAATGTGTTTGCTGCGATGATGTTGGACTGGATCTTTGCATAGTTGAATGGAACTTTGATTATCACACCAAAGTGTAGTCAGATGCTGATGCTGAAAACCAAACTCTAACAGGATCTGACGAAACCACAAGGATTCCTTATTAGCTTCTACGACACCACGATACTTTGCTTCTGCTGAAGAAAGAGAAATGGCACTTTGTTTCTTGCAAGCCCATGTAATAGGTCTAGAACCAAGAGTGAAGACATAACCTATAGTAGACTTCTGATCTTTAGGGTCACCAGCGCAATTGGAATCATTGAAACCAACCAATAGAAAAGATGCTTCTGCACTGTAATGAATCCAAAACTGAATTGTACCTTGAACATAACAAAGTATTCTTTTAGCTTCTTTCCATTGACTTTCATGTGGGTTTTTCATAAACTGAGCAATAAGGTCAACATCAAAGGAAAGGTCAGGATGGGTATGGGTCAGATACAAAAGTTTTCCTATAAGCTAACGGTATAAGGTAGCATCAACTTCAGGGGAAGTACAAGTGACTAAAAGTTTGGCTCCAGACTGAAAGGGAGAAGGGGCTGGCTTATAGTCTTCCATGTGAAAGCGGCGTAGAAGATCACATGCATACTTGGACTGGGAAAGGGAAATACATTCCTTGGATTGCAAGACTTGAAGACCAAGAAAATAATGCAAGTGTCCTAAGTTTGTCATTTCAAACTTATTTTTAAGGCTGGACATCACATGGTTTATAAGGTTGGGATCACTACCAGAAAGGATAAGATCATCAACATAAAGAACAAGAATGATAAGAGACTTACCCACTTTCCTGGTGTAGACAATATTGTCAGAATGAGACCTAGAAAAGTCAGTATCTAAAAGAAAGCTATCCATTTTGGCATACCAAGCCCAAGGGGCTTCCTTGAGACCATAAAGGGATTTCTTAAGCTGACATACAAGGTTGGAGTCTGGTTTTATAAATCTAGTAGGTTGTTACATATAGATTTCTTCATGTAAGTCCCCATGCAAGAAGGTAGATTTAACATCCATCTGATGGACTTCTCGTTTGAAAGAGGCAACAAGGGAAAGAACAAGGTGGATAGATTTCATTTTGGAAATAGGGGAGAAGGTTTCAGTATATTAAATGCCTTCAACTTGTGAAAAACCCTTAGCAACAAGATGAGCTTTATGTTTATCAACTTTTCCATCTGGTCCATACTTGGTTCTGTAAACCCATTTGCATCTAACAAGTTTTCATCCCTTAAGAAGAGGAACACGATTCCATTTACCATTTTCCAATAATGAATGATATTCTTCATTCATAGATGCATCCCAATTTAGATGGCTTGAAGCTTTTGTAAAGGTTTCAGGATCATATTTTGCTAAAGCTTATGCCAGTTTCGAACTGAGAATGTGTATGTCATTGATCTGTAGGATCACGTGCAAGAGCACCTCTGCATCCTGAGTAGCACGGACCCATTTTGGAAGCCGAGGAGCTGAAGGAGGATCCTGAGAAGGTGGGGGAGGATTGTCATCCTCATTGTCATCATCCGAAGAAGAAACATTTTCAGAAGTAGAAGGGATAGAGAGAAGTGTCACATCCGCTGAACTAGGATTGTAGGCCGATATATTTTCAGCAAACTTTACATCTCTTCTAATGATAAAATTTTTGGACTTAAGTGGAATAAGTCTATATCCTTTGACATCTTCAGAATATCCAACAAAAATACATTTTTCACTCTTAGTTTCTAAAGCTTTATGTTTCTCATTTGGAATATGGGTCCATGCTTCACTTCCAAAAACACGAAGTGACTTACATTTGGTTTAATTGAGCTCCATGCTTCTTCTAGAGTGATATTCTTTAAAACCTTAGTAGGAGTGTGATTTACTATGTAATTTGCACAGTTAATTGCTTCTACCCAAAAATTAAGACTAAGTCCTTTAGATTCAAGCATATAATTAGCCATTTCCTTAAGGTGCGATTCTTCCTTTCAGCTACACCATTTTTTTGTGGAGTATATGGAATAGTATGTTGCATTTGAATTCCATTCTCAGTGCAAAAGTTGATGAATTTGTTGTTAACATATTCTCTGCCATTATCAGATCTTAACTTAAGTATTTGATGTCCAAATTGTTTTTTAACAAAGGCCCTAAAGGCCAAGACCATGTTAAATACTTCACTCTTGAGTTTTAAGAAGTATACCCAAGTGTGTTTGGAGAAATCATCAATGAAGGTTAAGAAATACTTGTAGCCAGAGAATGAAACAATTGGATTGGACCACATAAATCACTATGCACAAGCTGTAAAGAAACTGAGGCATGCCAAGAGGCACGTTTTTCAAAACTATCTTGATGATGTTTTTCGAGTACATATTCGGAACAGATACCATCTCTACAAGATACCATAGGAAGACCTGTCACCACATTTTCTTTACATAAATTTTGAAGGGAGCGATAGTTTAAGTGACCAAATCACTCATGCCAAAGTTTGCTCACTTCATCGTTATGTGCAAAAAATACCGAGGGAAGAGTTGATGACCTAAAGTTGTTAAATTTGTACAACCTTGTAGAATAATCAGCAATGCCAGTAGCTAAAATCTGTTTAGGATCTCTTAGGTCCTTAATTACAACATCGTGAGGTGAAAATTCAACGGTTTTACCTTCACTTGAATGAGTTATTTGATATACAAATAGAAGGCTGCAAGATAAGGTTGGAAAACATAATACATCATTAAATTGACCATTGTCTAGATGAATAGTTCCAGTCCTTACAACACTAAGAGATCTATCATCACCAACATGTATAGTTTTGGTGTTACAATCATTTAAATAAGAAAACACGGCTTTGTTTTTGGCCATGTGATAAGAAGCTCCAGAATCAATGAGCCACTCATGGGAATGAGAAGAAGAAGACACATTTAGTTCATAACTAGACTAAGATGCTTGACAACCACATGTAGAAAGTGTTATGCCTAAAGATGAAGTTGAAGTTGAAGAGTGCTCCAAATGGATGTTAGGCTTCTTCATTGTTGCTTCCAAGGATTCCATCTTATTAAAGCATTTGGATTCTAAGTGGCCATCTCAATTACAAAAGTGGCAATGTCTATTAGTCTTCTTCCCTTTGTTTTTATTTGCCTTAACATTTTGTTGAAATTTCTTAGGACCCTTGTTTGGTTTAGGACCATTCTTTTTAGGATACTGCTTCTTAGGATTTGTTAGTGTCGGTATCTTCATCCCTCTGTCAGTGATCAAATTCTCTTGTTGCATTGCATGGTAGGTGTCTCACTTGATCAGCTGCATTACATTAGGGTCATGGATCATTTGACGTAGTGGCTTATTATTTGTTTTCCCTCATGTGCTGGCCTATTTTCATTCATTCAGATCTTCTGCAGTCAATTTTTGTCTTTAAATTTGTAAAAGTCACTTTTAGGGTTTTAGGTCTCATTAGGTCTAGGGTTTTCATCAATAAGGTCTTAAAATGCTCAGTGATGGTCAGCAAGCACATGGGAGGTCAAATAAAGTTCTAGCAACAATAATTTTCATGATCACTCACTCAGTGATTGATTTTTCCTCAAAACCCTGTTTTGAGGGAAAACATAGTATTTTATGTTTTTATGTATAAATCTGATGTAATTTCAATTTTTTCATATGTAAGAAACTTCAATGGCAACCCTTGTCACCTTACCAAAGCTTCAGCAACTCCATCCCCTGCAAGGAAAACAAAAAATCAAATCATTCAGTTCATCAAAGGAAAAAATGAAGTAAACTGCCCAAAAAACAGAGTTGAAAAAGTAAGTCACAATGCAAACATTATAAAAGTGGGTTTTATGAGTGAAAAATCAAAATATCTTGTATATAACTCATTGGTCATGTTCAAAGAGCTCATTTGCATTCAAAGGAGAAATATTGAGCAAGTTGGAGAAAGGGAGCAAGTTTGAAGCAAAACTGTGCAAGTTCAGGGGCGTGGCGCATTGGGTCATGGGCGCGGCGCATTGGCTCATGTGCGCAGCGCATAGAGCAAGCGTGGCACATTGGGCCGCCCTCCATAGTGTAAAAAATACACTGATGCGATGCATATAGAAGGCGCGGTGTGTTGGGTTTGTGGCACGACGCATAGAGCTGCAAGCCCGATTTCACCATAAACTCCCTCAAATTTCCAAATTTTCTCAATCCTATGGTGTGCAAGTAAGTCTAGATTTCTTCCCTTGCTAGTGAAAGAGTTTTTCTTAAAATTTATGGTGGTTTAGTGTGATAAAACTCAAACCTTACCTCTTTGCAACTTCTGCTCAAAAACAACAGCCTAGGGTTTGCATTTGTGTTTTTGCTACCAAGTCCTCTCCATCACTCCCTCACTCTTTGACTCCATTCATTTTTCACTTTCATCCACTCATTCCCTATTTCCCATATTCCTAAAATTCCCTAATTCCCATATCCCTAACTCCCACTATCCCAAACCCTAGTTACAAATTCCTAAACCCTAATTGTTGTCCCTAAGCTTACATACTATTCCCTAAACCCCCTATTTCCAAAAAAATTGTCAATATCATTCCCAAAACCCCTCATACCCTCTCTCTCCACAGTCCCTCATACATTCTCATCCTTGGTATCAGAAAACTAAAAACACTATAAATCTCTTCATACTCATCAAGAAAACTCACACATTAGCAAACATGGAGTCTGATCCCTCCTATGATCAAGATGAGGAGACACACAATGATTCTCCTAGAGAAATGCTTGCACCAAGAAGACCTCACAAGGGTGGCAAACATATACGAGAGGAACCTACTTCACTTGCCAAGCTGCAGGCCTGTCTTTTTGCTGTCACATGTTTTCAACACCAATCCTATAATCAGTTTTATGAGATGGTAGAGAGAGTCCAGTACCATCATGAGTTGGCCAGGTTGTTTGTCCTCCATCTTCAAAATGGCCAAGTCACTCTAGTAGGTGTGACATTCACCTTGACACCAGAGTCTATTTCTCTAGAAACTGGCATTCCCAATGTCGGTGAGCAGTGGAATAAGAGGCAACAGATTGACACATTATGAGCCTTACATTAGGGCTGGCTATTTGAGACATCTCAGCAGATTTCTTCCTTTCCGATATCTGAAAGACTCATATGCTCCCTTGATGAAACTCATAATTAAGTATTTCAACTGTGAGGGATGGTTTTCTCGCTTGTATGCCTACCATATCAGATTGTTGATGCACTTCACTAGGGTGTGAATGATGAACCTCCCCTACTTTATTTGCTGGAACATTGAGAAGATGACCACCTTAGTGCACAAGAAGACTCCTTAGTAGCAATATAACAACATATATCATTTTGCACTAATCAAGATTGTAGTCATGCATCAGCTTGGTTTACATAACATCTCATGGAAGTATTTCATTTCACATGAGGTATTCACCGCTCCACAAGTACCTCCAGTAGCTTTTCATGAGACGGGTGAACCTTCACATCAGCAAGAGCTTCATGAGACACAAACTACTAATGTGCCAGTATATGTCACCTACCAAAAGGGCACTAGAAGGTTGTTTGCAGCAGCAAAGCGAGTATTATCTCCACCTCGGGTGGAATGGGTCTCATTTCCTCCATTAGCAGAGCAGGTACAAGACAAGGGCAAGCGGCCATTACAGGATGAGGGGCCTTCAGGAAGGTAGGAGACATATTTTATTCTTATTCAGGATGATGACACTGATTTGGGCTCATAAATCTCAAAGCATAGAGAGATCATCCAGGAGCAACAAGCTGAAATTCAGCATTTGTCTCTCAACCTACAAAGAGCCAAGTGTATATTCAAATATTTGGAGCAAAGAAACAAACAACTAGAGGATCAGCAAACCATAATGGAGCTAAGAAACATACGAGAAAACTGGCAAGCTGCCAAAAGGAGGAAAGTCAAGTTCACCACACTTGAACAAGAAATCAATGCTGATCATGAATATTGGTTAGAGAGGACAAATATCCACTTGGAGAGGATGCTGGAGAAGGCCATCAACAAGAAAAATATGCTGAGAAACATGGCATATCTCTACTTGTCAAGAAATATGGTGTACCAAGCAAGAATCAGGAACTTGAAGGCCAAGTTGAAGAAGGCATCAAGGAGGAAAAAAGAGCAAGATAAACTTCAGATCTTGGCCGAGGCTTCCTTGGCCCAGCATAGCACTTAAGGGAGGACACTCAACCCAAATTTCAAAAAATTTGGGACACTTTTTGTAATTTTTGAATTTTTGGCTTAAAAAACAGACTTTTCTGCCCAATGCGCCGCGCCACCTGGCGCTCGCTTTTGATGGAGACATAATTTTGAGGAAAAATCAACATATTTGGATTTTTCATGAAAAAATATGCATGCTCACAAATGGCCAAGAAATTTTGACAGGTTTTCGGCTTCCAAAAAGGTCAAAAACACCCCAAAAATGACCTTCTGCCCCTTCTTTGACAAACAGGAAGCAGTCTTGGGAGAAATCAGTTTTGGAGGGTCAAATGGAGGCCAAATTCACAAATTCCACTTGTACTGGAAAGTAGACAGGTAGGCCTTTCCAACAAGCCCACTTGGAGAAAATTTGGACACCAAGAAGGCCTCCGAAATCAGCTGCAAAAAGGCACTACGTATAGGGAAATTAGCGCGGCGCATTGGAGGAATTTTGCTCAGTTTGACCAAAAATACTCTGTTTTTCGTCTAGTTTCTTGACAGTTTGACTTTTCTTCTTCTAAATGTCAAACTCATGATGTAATTTAATATGAATTGATGGATTTTGATGTAATTATGCTACATTTTCACTCTTAGAGGTAGATTCATACATCAAAAGGTAGTTTGCAACTGAATGAATTAGTTTCCTAGTTTCTAGAGGCAAGCTGTTCCACTACCTACTTTTTAGTTCTCAGTTTAGAGTTTGTTGGAACAGCTCCTAATATTATGAGCTCGACCCCTAGAGGCTAGGATGAGTTTTTGGTTTCCTATATCTTGTAATTTTTCAATCATTAGCATGGTTGGACTTTTGGGAAAGCTTGGAGCTTTATTGTATACTCATTTCAGTAGTTTGGCTAAGGAATAGACCAGTGGTTTGCAACACTTTATGGGATTCATGTGGCATCTTGCTTTGGTATTGTGTTTTCTTCTGTACTTGTAAGTCTACATGTTTTTTATTTATGCCATATCTCTCTTTATTTCATATTAACTAAAACAAACAAGGATAAAGGTAGAATATATTGAAAATGCAGTGCTCTACCTAGGGTTTGCTTAGTTATCTATGTTTTCAGTTGTTTGAAAAGGATCCCTAAGTTTTTCATGCCCTTTTCAACTTCTCACCTGTCTAAAATCTCTCCATATCACTCAAATTAAAGTACCAAATCACTTGCCTACCTTGCCCCATAGAGATCTCTGCAAAACTGAGCCTCATTCCCCTAGCCCAAATCTGCCTTTCACATTTGAGCCAACAAAACATCATCAAATTCGATCAAACACCTCTGTACACATACCTAGCCTAAAATTAGTCATTACATCAGTCATCTCAAGTGTTCATTGGCCATCTTCTCTGAGATTGACAAGGGGAGAGCCCTCTCCCGACCTGGTAGGGCTAGCTATCAGGTTAAACATGGTTTGATGTTACCCTAGATCCTACCTTTCTCAGCCTGAGGTAGATTTAGGCCCTAACATAGTGGTGACCATACTGGGGAATAAGATTGTTTGCTTGTTAGTGTTATTCGTTTTATAAACTACAGATGGAGCTTGAAGTTATGCTAGGTAGCCTTCAAACTGCACATCGCTTTGTGAGTGCATAAGTAGATAAAAGCTGCTTCAGTCAATCTTCGGTCTAGTCTTATAAATGAAACATCTAACTTGCAAATTGCCCCAGTACATCAGATAATTCTAGACTTTTGGATGATGAGTTTAGAATTTGATAGGCTGAATAAGTTGATTTTGTTCGTTTGATTTCTGGGAATAATTCAACACACTGGCTTCCATATGACACACCAAAGAAAATCTTGATCCTGATCCACCTCCTGTGTATGAAAATCCACATCTTATTCCGAGATCCTTCGTCGAGAAAGTTTTGTGATTCTTGTGTTCAAATCTCGTTCATGTCTTGTTGTTTTTGAATATCTTGAAGATCTTTAGTTTGACGAACAGAGCTGTCGCTATTTGAGACCAAGTCTGAAAGTGTTGTTGGTTCTACTGCCCTAAATCCAGAGTTTGTCAAAGATCTTGAAACTGAAAAGGCCAATAGATCAATTGACGATTATATTTTGAGACTTCAAACTACCATTGTGGCTACAAACATTCTTGAATTCTTAGAGTCTGCATCTGCAACTCTTGGGTCATCTGATATCGCGTCTAGTTCAAAAATTCCTTCTGAACCTCCTTTCCTTCCTACCATTCCCGTTCAGCCTTCCGTCTCCGATCAGAAATCTGCAGTGTTGTCACCTCCATCCACTCCTTCTACCCCTCAAACATCCAAAATTTCTTGACCTCCATCTACACCTCATACATCAACGGCTCCAACTCCTCTTACATCCCCAAGAGCAGTCGTAAATCCACTTAGAGCAATGGCTGCCTGATATGCACCCCTTGTGTTGCCTCAAAACTTGGATGACATGCCCGCTGATTATCAAAGAAAAATTCCATTCTTTGACGGTACTCCTCAAGGTATCACAGCTCAACAACATGTGGATAGAATGACAGATTTCTTTGATCTCCATGAGATCAATGCAGAAAATGTAACAATGAGATTTTTTGTGCAAAATTTTGGAGGTGAGGTCAAAAAATGGTTTAGAGCATTGCCGGCTAGAACAATCAACTCATTGGAGGCACTTCAAAGATAGTTTTTGGATCACTGGGAGGTAAAGAAGAACCCTCTTCAAATTCTTCCTGAATATGAAAACATCAAGAGGAATGTTGGGGAGAGTGTCCAAGATTATTGTGTTAGATTCAATATTGTTTACAATGTAATTCCCACTGATATAAAACACATATGGGGCTGGCTTTGATCAAGTTTCCATATGGTTTCAATCCTGATATGGCCTATCAATTAAGAGAAAGAGATCCGACCACTTTGGAAGACATGCAGAAAATTGCAGTCAGCGTTGAAGCAAATTTGCTTGCCAAGAGAGCTAGAACAAAGGCTAAAAAGAAGGTAACGATAAAAGAAGAAACTTCCACTTCAGATCAAGTGCTCCGTAAGCTTGAGAAGATGTTTGATAGGCTCACAATTTCCGATAAGCTTGAAACACAAGTAAGAAATCTTAACTTTCGTGGCCATTCATAATTAAGCGAAGAGAGCAACGAGCACAAGAACAAGAAGTAGGTAAAGACACCCTTACAGCAGAATTTTGTACATGGTCCAGAATCAGATGATGAGGAGAACGTAATTGGAGAAGAGAATCATTTCTTTACACCTGATGATATGCCAATTTTTATCACTGAAGATGAGGAGTATTCAGAGAGCCCAGCTATACAAAGGGATAAAAATTTCATTTTCGCAAAACAGCTCTTGAAGAAGAGTCTGATGAGTATTAAAGGGGTTACATGAATGCTTTAACAGCCCAGTAGTGACAATATTCACTCAGGAGTAGAGATGTACCCATTAATCCAATTCAAAAAAGAAAGGAGGTGACTGCACCAAAGAATGATCCACCTGTAGTGCAGAAAAAGGGAAAAGAGACAGTTGATCCTACCACCAGGAAAACACCATTAGCAAATGAAAGACCAAATCAGCTTAATATACCAAAGGAGAAAAATGAAAAGAAGGGTGTTTCAGCTAAGGAGGTAGAGAAAACATCAGTTTTTAACTTAGAAAATGAAATTGCTAAGTTAAAAGTATCTATTCCTTTGACAGAGTTAATGAAGAATAGTAGCTATAAAGGTTAGGTGTCTAAAATTTTGAATTTAGATCCATTATCTGATATGGTAAACGTGGAGGATGATCAACTTGAATTGATCTTTGGTCCGGCATTGGAGGGTCAATCTTAAGATAGCGATGTAGCTCCTTTTTAAATCAGCCTTAGGGTGCATGACTATGTGTTACATAATGCTATGTTTGATTCCGGAGCCTCTCATAATCTCATGCCTAAGGCAATCATGGAGAAATTTGGTTTGGATATCACTAGAAAATATCATGATCTTTATTCTTTTGACTCTGGTAGAGTCAGACGCATTGGTCTTATTAAGGATTTGGTGGTTAGTTTGGATCAGATTCTAGCGAAAAATGTTTTGATGGATGTGGTTGTGGCGGATATTCCTCCTAGATTTGGCATGCTTCTTTCCAGATCTTGGGGAGCAAAACTTAAAGGGACATTGTAGCTTGATTTCTCCTATGCTACTATTCCTGTGTTCGGTCAGATGAAGAAATTATATCGGGATAAAAAGATGAAGTACATGATCACTAGCAAGGAGAAACTGGTAAATCATCCAATCAGTTATGTTCATACTGATTTAGAATCATTTGTTCTATATTCCGATAGCTTTAATGATGTAAATAGCCAAGTAGTTGAATTAGAAGACATTCCAGAGATCACTGAAAATTTCAGAGAAGTCTTGAAGCATGAAAGACAAAGGCTTGATAGTACCACTGAGCAATCAGCCTTCCGACAGCAGCAAAATAATGATGGACAACATGGAAAAGTAAAAGAGCAAGTAGAATTTCAACATTTGGAAGAGGACGAAACTGGCTTGTGAAGCATGGATTTTTATGGCACAGTAGGAAGAGAAGGTGCTGGAATTGGCATTTGGATCCGCAGCCCTGTTTTCTCCCTAAACAAAGTGTCAAGCAATGTAAGGGTCTGTTCGTATAAATTGGCTTTTGACTGTTCAAATAATGAGGCTGAATATGAGGCTTTAATTGCTGGTTTGAAAATCCTTAGAAAGTTAAATGCCAAACGAATTTCAGTCTATGGCAACTCTGAGTTGGTTATCAAGCAAGTAAAAGGGGAATACCAAGCTAAGCATCCTTGAATGCGGGCCTACCGTAATGTGGTATTAGACATCTTGAGATTGTTTTCAGATTACACTTTGACATGTGTCCCTCATGTTCAGAATGTCATTGCAGATTCACTCGCAACAGCAACAAGTAATTTGAAAATTCTGATGAATTCAAAAAATAAGTTTGAAATTCATGTGAAACATCACCTGGCTATCCCTGACAATCAAAGGTATTGGCAGGTGTTTCAAGATGATAAAGAGATCGATGAATTTCTGCAAAATGAAGGTAAATTCAAAGACACTTATATTGATGGGGAGTATGACGATGGTGAAGCAGACATAGAAGTCAATCAGATGAAAGTTTTGCAGCTCAAAGACAATATCATTCCTAAAGGTCTAATACCTTTAGAGGAGTTGTTCGATCAAGATCATGTAGCCCGAAAGCTAAGCTTGCTGCCTACCGAGAAAGGAGTTGAGGATGTGAAAATTGGATCAACAGAAAATCCTAGAATGGTCAAGTTATCAAAGGCATTGCCTCCACAGGTAAAAGCAAAGTATATCAGTTTATTATCTTCATTTACTGATGTATTTGCATGGGATTATTCAGATTTGAAAGCATATGATGCGAGCATAATTCAGCATATAATCCCGATCAAGCCAAATCAAAAGCCCTTTCAATAGAAGTTAAGAAGAATAAATCCAAAGCTGTTGCCCTCAATAGAGAAGGAAGTGAATCGATTGTACAAAGCTGGTATAATTTTCCCCATAAGATTTTCAGATTGGATTTCAAATTTGGTGCCCGTGCACAAGAAAACAGGTGAGATTCGATTATGTATTGATTTTAGAAATCTGAATAAAGTATCTTTGAAAGATAACTATCCATTTCCCAAGATGGATCACATACTTTAGTGAGTAGTTGGAGCATCTCGCATGTCGCTACTTGATGGTTATTCTAGTTATAACCAAATTCTGGTCCATAAGGATGACAGAGATAAAACAACATTCACTACTCCTTGGGGAACTTTTCATTATGCCAAGATGCCTTTCGGATTGAAGAATTCTGGTGCAACCTTTCAGCAGGCCATGGATATCGCATTTGCTAATGAAAAAGATGCATTTTTAGTTGTTTATCTTGATGACTTGACAGTTTTTTATAATTTAGGTGAAGAGCACCTTTATCATTTGAAGATTGTATTTCAGCGGTGTAGAAAATATGGTATATCTCTCAATCCAAAGAAGAGTCTATTTGCCATGGATGAAGGCAAGCTTCTCGGTCATATTATATCAAAGGATGGCATCCGCATCGATCCAGCTCAAGTGGAAGCCATTCAGCAAATTGATTTTCTGCGAAGTAAAAAGGAGATCCAATCATTCAATGGTAAGGTGAATTTCTTATGTCGCTTTGTGCCCAATCTTGCAGAACATTTAAGGGAAATCACAAACATGCTCAAAAAAGATAGTGTAGTGAAGTGGACCGAGGAAGCAATAAAGTCTTTCAATTTAGTGAAATTGGCCTTTTCTTCAGCTTTGGTTTTGATTAGCTCGGACTATACTCAAGATTTCATTTTCTTTTCATTTGCCTCGGATCATACTATGGCAGCGGTCTTGATGCAGAAAAGGGACCAGCTCGAGAAACCAATTGCTTTTTTCAGCAGAATGATAAGAGATGCAGCTTTAAAGTATAATATTATTGAAAATCAAGTTCTTTCTTTGGTAAAGGCATTGAAAGATTTTCGATTTTATATTCTACATTCGCACATCCTTGCTTATGTCCCAAGTGCTACGGTTAAAGATGCCTTGGTGCAAACACATCCAGAAGGGAGAAGAAGCAAATGGATTGCTGCCTTGTTGGAATATGACGTGGAGATCAAACCAACAAAGCTCATCAAAGGACAGGGGCTAGCCAAACTGATGGTTGAGTCAAATTTTCATGCCTTGGACATTAATCTCATTGCTGCTATGTCTGAGGAAGATGAAGAAAGTTCACCTGCTCAGGTATCAGAAGTTTTTCTTCTTTCTCCTTCGTATTCGAACATTGTGTATGTGCTCCAAAATCTGTCACCACCACCTAGAATGGCTAAGAATAAAAGTATGACCCTGAAATTAAAGGCTTCCAAGTTTTGTATCATGAATAATGCACTCTATTGGAAAGATCCCGGTGGTGTCCTTCTCAATTGTTTAGTTGAAGAAGAGGCAAAACAGGTTATGGAAGACTTTCACAAGGGAGATTGTGGAGGTCATATTTTCTGGAAGACAACAGCTAACAAAATTTTGAGAGCAGGATATTATTGGCCAACTCTTTTTTCTAATGTGTACAAAACTATTACAAGATGCCATGAATGTCAGAATTTTCAAGGTAGAAGAAAATTGTAGCCTTTACCGCTTAAGCCGATCGAAGTAAGTGCTCCTTTTCAGCAGTGGGGTTTGGACTTCATTGGAGAGATTCATCCTACTTTGTCAGTGCAACATAAGTGGATCCTCACAGCGATAGATTACTTTACCAAATGGATTGAGGCGATTCCCACTAGGAAGGCCACTAATTCAGTAATCATTTCATTTCTTGAAAACAATATTTTGTCTCATTTTGGCTGTCCAAACAAGTTGATCACTGATAATGCAACAGCTTTTAAATCTAAAAGAATGATTGATTTTTGTAATAAATACCAAATTACTTTGGGGCACTCAACTGCATATTATCCACAAGGCAATGGATTGGCGGAATCCTCAAATAAATCCTTGGTCAATATTATCAAAAAGCTGTTGGAAACGAACAAGAAGAGTTGACACAAAAAGCTAGTTAATGCACTTTGGGCGGACAAAGTAAGCCAGAAGAAATCTATAGGCATGTCCGCTTTCAAGCTTGTGTATGGTGTTGATGCTGTATTCCCGACCTCTCTCGCAGTCCCAGTGGTTAAACTTTTGCAGGAAGCTGGCAGCGAGGATGATCATTTGCAACGAAGAATCAATCAAATGATCTATTTACAACAAACTAGAGAGGAGGTTTTCCAGAACACTTTCAAGCTGCAAGAGAGAATCAAGAAGATATATGACCAAAAGGTGAAGGCGGACAAGTTTCAAATAGAAGATGTAGTACTGAAATGGGATGCAAGAAACGAAGATAAAGGTAAGCATGGAAAATTTGAGAATCTTTGGAAAGGACCTTTTAGAATTGCTGCATATTGGGGCCAAAATGCTTTCCTTTTGAAAGAAATGAATGGAGAAGATTGTTCAGGTGGGCTGGTCAATGGTCGTCTCCTCAAACAGTACTATTTTTGAAATGCTTTCTACTATCATTTGTATCACTGTACATACTGGTTTGTTTAATTTCATTGCAAGTGTGTGCTGTCATCATTATTTCAGTTTGGGGCCTGAGGTGAAGGCTATAAAACTGAGGTTTGATTTTAGTTTTGGTTTGGTTTGTTTGAGTCAGGTCTTTCAGTCGATTTCAGTCTTGAAATTGAGTCAGTTTTGAGTCAGATTTCAGTCCTGAAATTGAGTCAAGAGTTTGGTTTTGGTTTGTCGAAATTATTGACTCCATAGCCCAATGGACAAAGGCATTTCTTACTTTCCCAAAGATCTGTAGTTATTGGCACCTCCGAGGAGCTACCATCCCCATTGGAGCCAATGTTAGTGTCGGTATCTTCATCCCTTCGTCAGTGATCAAATTCTCTTGTTGCATTGCATTTTAGGTGTCTCACTTGATCAGCTGAATTCCATTAGGTTCATGGATCATCTGACGATAGTGGCTTATTATTTGTTTTCCCTCATGTGCTGGCCTATTTTCATTCATTTAGATCTTTTGCAGTCAATTTTTGTCTTTAAATATGTAAATGTCATTTTTAGGGTTTTAGGTCTCATTAGGTCTAGGGTTTTCGTCAATAAGGTCTCAAAATGCTCAGTGATGGTCAACAGGCACATGGGAGGTTGAATAAAGTTCCAGCAACAATAATTTTCATGATCACTCACTCAGTGATTGATTTTTCCTCAAACCCCTGTTTTGAGGAAAAACAGAGTATTTTATGTTTTTATGTATAAATTTGATGTAATTTCAATTTTTTCATATGTAAGCAACTTATATGGCAACCCTGGTCACCTTACCAAAGCTTCAGCAACTCCATCCCTTGCAAGGCAAACAAAAAATCAAATCATTCAGTTCATCAAAGGCAAAAATGAAGTAAACTTCCCAAAAAAAAGAGTTGAAAAAGTAAGTCACAATCAAACATTATAAAAGTGGGTTTTATGAGTGAAAAATCAAAATCTCTTGTATATAACTCATTGGTCATGTTCAAAGAGCTCATTTGCATTCAAAGGAGAAATATTGAGCAAGTTGGAGAAAGGGAGCAAGTTTGAAGCAAAACTGTGCAAGTTCAGGGGCGTGGCGCATTGGGTACGTGGGTGCGGCACATTGGGCCACCATCCACAGTGTAAAAAATACATTGGTGCGACGCATATAGAAGGCGCGGTGCGTTGGGTTTGTGGCACGGCACATAGAGCTGCAAGCCTGATTTCACCATAAACTCCCTCAAATTTCCAAATTTGCTCAATCCTATGGTGTGCAAGTAAGTCTAGATTTCTTCCCTTGCTAGTGAAATAGTTTTTCTTAAAATTTGTGGTGGTTTAATGTGATAAAACTCAAACCCTACCTCTTTGTAATTTTTGCTCAAAAAAAATTACCTACGGTTTGCATTTGTGTTTTTGCTACCAAGTCCACTCCATCACTCCCTCAATCTTTGACTCCTCCATTCATTTTTCACTTTCATCCACCCATTCCCTATTTCCCATATTCGTAAAATTCCCTAATTCCCATATCCCTAACTCCCACTATCCCAAACCCTAGTTACAAATTCCTAAACCCTAATTGCTATCCCTAAGATTACATACTATTCCCTAAACCCCCTATTTTCCAAAAAACGTGTCAATATCATTCCCAAAACCCCTCATACCCTCTCCCTCCACAGTCCCTCATACATTCTCATCCTTGGTAGCATAAAAATGAAAACACCATAAATCTCTTCATACTCATCAAGAAAACTCACACATTAGCAAACATGGAGTTTGATACCTCCTATGACTGAGATGAGGAGACACACAGTGATTCTCCTAGAGAAATGCATGCACCAAGAAGACCTCACAAGGGTGGCAAACATATACGAGAGGAACCTACTTCACTTGCCGAGCTGTAAGCCTATCCTCTTGCTGTCACATGTTTTCAACACCAATCCTGTTATCAGTTCTGTGAGATGGTAGAGAGAGTCCAGCACCATCATGAGTTGGCCAGGTTGTTTTTCCTCCATCTTCAAAATGGCCAAGTCACTCTAGCAGGTGTGACATTCACCTTGACACCAGAGTCTATTTCTCTAGCAACTGGCATTCCCAATGTCGGTGAGCAGTGGAATAAGAGGCATCAGATTGACAGGGAACATTATGAGCCTTACATCAAGGCTGGCTATTTGAGACATCTCAGCAGAGTTTTTCCTTTCCGGTATCTGATAGACTCATATGCTCCCTTGATGAAACTCATAGTTAAGTATTTTAGCTGTGAGGACCGATTTTCTTGCTTGTATGCCTACCATATCATATTGTTGATGCACTTCACTAGGGTGAGAATGATGAACCTCCCCTACTTTATTTTCCGAAACATTGAGAAGATGACCACCTTAGTGGTCAAGAAGACTCCTCAGCAGCAGTATAACAACATATATCATTTTGCACTAATCAGGATTGTGGTCATGCATCAGCTTGGTTTACAAAACATCTCATGGGAGTATTTCATTTCACATGCGGTCTTCACCGCTCCTCAAGTACCTCCAGCAGATTTTCATGAGATGGGTGAACCTTCACATCAGCAGGAGCTTCATGAGTGATCTGAATCGGATCCATAAACAACTGTCAAAGAACCGTGACTAAATCAAGTCGAACAAATCTCGAATGAAATCCAAAATAGCAATCGAAAACACCCTGAACTAGTGGCCATGGCAGTCGGCGTGGAACGATGAGGACCTCGGTCAAATCACGCTGACTGAGGCCCATGGAGACTATGCAGGAGGTCGATGTAGCCCCTGGGAGCCCCAAAATGGGAAAAGGAGTTGATTTTTGATGCACAATTAGCGCCTAGCGCTAATCGCACATCGCTGGCGAAAAGGGCTGAAATGGTAGAGCCTTAAGCACTTGGTCACATTGGGAGCTAGAGGACCGCCGGTGGAGAAACGAAAAGTGCCATCGTACGAAGGTGGAACCCACGACATGGAAATCGACGGTTTGATCTGGGCGCCCTTGAACGGTAAGAGGTTTTGGAGGAGAGCGGAGCGATCCCACTTAGTGATCGACGCGTGGCAGCGAAGGTGAGACAAAAACCGCCATGATCGTGCATCATCAGTCGAGCAAGTCAATCGCGCTCGATGTGCGAATGACATTGGATTTGGAGGAGCCCAGATCGAACGACTAAGATTGCGCCCGATAGACAGAAGCGGAATCGACAAGGGATTAAGCCGCGATTTAAGGGGATTTGGAATCTGTTGACCTCCACGGTGGAGAAAGAACGTATCCACGAAGAAATGAATCGATGAGCAGGATGGCGCTATTCCAATGAGGACATGTGGCTACTTCCTGAGCGTTCATGCTGATGCCGAACGGCGAATTCCAAGCACGCAGGCGGTAGGCGAATCGACGAAGGCGGGAGAGGAACTGAACAGGCATGGAGGTCGAATGGCTAAAGCCATGAACAGAGATAGCCGAAGGGAGATCAAGAGAGAGAGCGAAGAGTCCAAGCGACCAAGAGAGATAGTGAACAATGAACCCTGAGAGGAGCACTGAGCACAGAGAGCAGTAAAGCCAAGCAGAGGAGACAGAGGGCCGAGCTGACCGCAGGTAGCATTGAGCACCAGAGAGCTTGAAGAATCAAGCCTTCCCATAGAGGAATCTGTCAAGATTTAGCATCACAGTTGGCTCTTTCCACTGTAGACCGAGGGTCAAAGAGCTGGTAGGAAGAACAAGAGTTTGTGTACTCCGAGTGGCTTGGGGAATCCAAGAACCACCCTGCTAAGAAAAATTTGCTTCAGGAGAACTCACATTGAGTCCCTGTATTGTAATTTCTCTGCTGAAAGACATAATAAAACAAGGCCACCACTGAAGCTAGACCGGAGACGTAGCCCTGGAGAGTAGAGTGAACTCCTTATTAAAAAAATTGCTTATGTCTTTGTGTTGCTTACTGTATTTCTCTGTTGTCTTTCCATTTATTTTCTGTGTATTGGCAATCTGATCAATTCGTTGTTTCAATAACACAGAACACACACCAGCACATGGGTCTGTAATACCTTTTGTTTAATAAATCTTCAACTGACGTCACTCATAGGGTGATTATCAGATCAAGTGGTATCATAGATCTAGGCTGTAAGGTTGGACAATCTTGTGTTGGTTTAGCTGTGAATGCTCACTAGATCAAAGCTCAAATTAGGAGAAGGAGAGTTGGTGGAAACTAATCCTGAAATTGGGAGAGTCTATTCTCAAAAGACAATGTCAGAAGAAGGTTTTATAGGGCCAGACCCTCAATTCATAGAAAGTTTCCTAGCTATAAAGTCTATGGTAGAAGAAATGTATAGGGACTTTAGAAAGCATAAGGGTGAAGATTCATCAGCCTCTAAGAAAGATAAAGAAGAAGATGAATCTCATTCCCATGACCACTCAAAAGGAAAGGGAAAATAAGAAAGCTTCCCTACACCTCCTAGTAGCCCTGTGCATAATAAGAAAGCATCTTTGATTAAGTTAGATGTTAAATTTGATTTGCCTATATATGATGGAGAGCTAAATGCTGAAAAGTTGGACAATTGGATTAGACAAATTGATGTGTATTGCAGAGTAAAAAATATAGACTCAGACAAGAGCAAGATTCAGCTGGCAAGCCTTCACCTAGGGGGCACTGCCTTGGTTTGGTGGGAAGGCAAAACCCAAGCTGATATGAGGAAGCATGGTAAGACCATCTCTGTTTGGAGTGAATTTGTTACTACAATCAAAAAGAAGTTCTATCCATTGGCCTACATGCAACAAGCCATGATGAGTTGGCAAACTCTTCGGCAGCTGAAAGGGCAAAGTGTACAAGGGTATGCTCAAGAGTTTAGAAAGAGAGCATTGATGTTGGGTATTTCATTAGACTCACTAGAAACTCTTTTGAAGTACATTGGTGGTCTACACAGCTACATGAGGCATACCATCCTCATGTTTAATCCCACTAGTATAGATGAGGTATCTATGCAAGCTACTAATCTAAAAGCTAGAGGAAAGAATGGAAATCCAGAAGTTGGGGGACCATCCCAACCCACTGTAAGCAAGAGCAAGGAGAAAAGAAAGCAGAAGTGGAAAGCAAGGAAGGCTAACACTGCACAGAAAGGAAAAGCCTCATGCACTCACTGTAAAAAGGAGGGGCATGATGATGAGCACTGTTGGATTCTGCATCCAGAGCTGAGACCTAAGAAGTCCGAGGGCAAGAAGAAGAAAACTGTTGCATCTATTCAGAAAGATTTGGGGTCAGACTCGGGAGATGAAACAATCATTTCGGCCATAGGTATAAAAGGTTATCTTCTTTAGAGAATGTTGAAATCAAGAAGCAGGTGCAAGAGTTGCTTGAGAAAGGGTTCATCAGGCCTAACACATCACCATGTGAGTCACCAATCGTTTTGGTGAGAAAGAAAGATGGCTCGTGGAGAATGTGCATTGATTATCGAGCACTGAATAAGATAACAATAAAAAATCATTATCCCCTTCCTCGCATAGATTATCTTTTAGATCAATTGGAGGAAGTTGTTTATTTCACCAAGCTGGATTTGCACAGTGGATACCATCAGGTCAGAGTTGCAGAGCAAGATGCATGGAAGACTGCTTTCAAAACAAAGTAGGGATTGTTTGAATGGCTGGTTATGCCTTTTGGCTTGACCAATGCTCCTGCTACTTTCATGGGATTAATGAATGATGTACTCAGACCTTTTCTTGATGATTTTGTTATTATGTATCTGGATGACATTCTGATTTTTAGTAAAACGTGGGAAGAACATTTAAAGCATGTTAAGCAGACATTAGATGTTTTGAAAAGAGAAAAACTTTATGTTAAACTCTCCAAATGTGAATTTGGCAAAACCTCGCTAAATTATTTGGGTCATATAGTAGGGGGAGGTGAATCGAAATAGATCCCTATAAAGTGGCAGTCATTGTAAACTGGCCTAAACCCAAGTCTGCTATAGAAGTGAGAAGCTTCTTAGGAGCAGCACAGTATTGGAGGAAGTTCATTTCAATTTTTTCCTCAATTGCAGCTCCCTTACATGCTTTGACAGGATTGAACAAGGTGTTCCAGTGGGGAGGCAAACAACAAAAAGCCTTCGACACCTTGAAAGAAAAAATTAGTACAACACCTGTACCAACACTACCAGATCTACAAAGACCATTTGAGATCTAAACTGATGCCAGTGACTATGCCATGGGAGCAGTGTTGACACAACACGATAAACCCATATGTTATCATTCTGAGACTTTTAATCCTACAGTAGTCAACTATCCTACATATGATAAGGAATTGTATGCATTAGTTCAGAGTGTGAAAAAGTGGAAACATTACTTAATGGGCAAAAAAATAGTAATACATACTGATCATCAGCCACTTCAATACCTACACTCCCAAACTAAGTTGCAACAATCAAGACATTACAAATGGATGGGTTTTCTACAGAAGTTTCATTTAGTCATAAGATATAAAAAGGGCATGCATAACAAGGTTGTAGTCATGTTATCTAGACCCATTATAAGTGCATCTACCATACTTAAGCATAATTCTATGCTGCATGAAAGCTACATAGAACAGTATGCCCAGGATATGGACTTTAAAGATGTATATGCAACTTTGAGTCAAGGAAAAAGAGTAGAAGAATTGGACTATCATGTGAAGGACCGACTCTTATATCATTGTGGGAAACTCTGCATTCCACAAACTGAGAGAGCAAAGATAATTAGGGAAGCACACACTTCTTTGATATCAGATCACTTTGGGGTAAGTAAAACAGTCGCACAGCTGCAAAGGTTCTACTATTGGCCAAGAATGAGTGAGACAATTTCTAGATATGTAAAGGGGTGTGCTATGTGTGCTAAAAGCAAGCCCAACAACAGAAAACTAGGCTTGTACACTCCATTGCCAGTTCCTTCTCACCCTTGGGAAAGCATTTCTGTGGATTTTGTTGGAGGACTGACTAAATCTAGGAAGGGTCATGATTATCTATATGTTGTTGTGGATAGGTTCAGCAAAATGTGTATTTTGATACCCTGTAGTAAACAGATTACAGCTGAAAAAACTGCAAAATTATTCTTTGAACATGTATGGGTTCATTTTGGATTACCCACTTCTATTATATCTGATCGAGACACTTGATTTGTGGGAAAGTTTTAGTCCAGTCTATCGGAACTAATGGACACCAAATTGAAGAAGAGCACACCTTTTCATCCACAAACAGATGGCCAGACAGAAGTAGTTAACATGACAGTGATCCAGTTACTGAGAGGATATTGCAGAAAACACCCTAAGCTTTGGGATGAACACTTGTGTTATGTGCATCATGCTTACAACAGAGCCAAACACTCTTCTACCCAGAGATCTCCTTTCGAGACCTGCTTTGGTTTCATACCAAGGTCTCCCTTGGATTTTGTCTTTGGTAAAGATATCATGGTTGATGGACACAGTGATGTGGACAGGGCAACTAGGTTCATTGAACAGATCCAGGAGATCCACCAGGCAGTACAGGAATAGCTGGAAAAGAGCCAGGCCAAGTACAAGGCTAGGCATGACAAGCATTGGATGGAGCATAGTTTTCAAGTTGGAGACCAAGTCTGGCTGTGTATCAGCAAGGACAGGATGCAAGGTGAAGGTAAGAAGCTAAAACCTATCAAGTATGGACCCTTCAGGATACTTAAGAAGATTGGAAAAAATGCTTTTCGCCTTGATATTCCAGCTTACATGCACATCTACTTAGTCGTGAACGCATATTGCTTGAGGTTGTTTGAACCTTCAATGGTTGAGGACCCTGAAGAGCAGAGTCAATTTCCTTCTGTTGATGACCTGCTTCCTGAATATCTTAATGAGTTGCAGGAAGATACAGTGCTGGACAAGAAGGTAAGGACGAAGCACAGTGGACAGGTGGAATACCTCAAGATTGGGCTTAAAGGTTCGAAGCCGAGCAATGCGAAGTGGATTGAGATTGGACAAGTGAGACAACAGTTTCCTCACTTAGTCGATGCTTGAAAAAAAAAACCAACTTTTGGTGGACCAAAAGCTTTTCAGTAAGGAGGCCGTGATCCGAATCAGATCCATAAACGACTGTCAAAGAACCGTGACTAAATCAAGTCGAACAAATCTCGAATGAAATCCAAAACAGCAATCGAAAACACCCTGAACTAGTGGCCATGGCAGTCGACCTGGAACAACGAGGACCTTGGTCAAAGCGCGCTGATTGAGGCCCATGGAGACTACACAGGAGGTTGATGTAGCTCCTGGGAGCCCCAAAATGGGATAAGGAGCTGATTTTCAATGCGCGATTAGCGCTAATTGCGCATCGCTGGGCGAACAGGGCTGAAATGGTAGAGCCTTAAGCACTCGGTCGCGTTGGGAGTCAGAGGACCGTGGGCAGAGAAACAAAAAGCGCCATCGTACGAAGGTGGGACCCACGACCTGGAAACCGAGTGTTTGATTGGGGTGCCCTTGAACGGTAAGAGGTTTTGGAGGAGAGCAGAGCGATCCCACTCAGCGATCGATGCATGGCAGCGGAGGTGAGAGAAAAACCGTTGTGATCGCGTGTTATCGGTCGAGTAAGTCAACCGCGCTCGACATGCGAATGATGTTGGATCTAGACGAGCCCATATCGGATGGCTGAGATTGTGCCTGATAGATAGAAGCAGAATCGACAGGGGATTAAGCCGTGATTTAAGGGGATTTGGAATCCATTGACTGCCATGGTGGAGAAAGAACGTATGCACGAAGAAACGAATCGACGAGCAGGCTGGCGCTATTTCAATGAGGACACGTGGCTACTTCCTAAGTGTTCATGCTGACGCTGAATGGGGAACTCCAAGCACGCAGACGGTAGGCGAATTGACAAAGGTGGGAGAGGAACCGAACATGTATGGAGGTCGAATGGCTAAAGCCATGAACATAGACAGCCGAAGGGAGATCAAGAGAGAGAGTGAAGAGTCCAAGCGACCAAGAGAGACAGTGAACAGTGAACCCTGAGAGGAGGACTGAGCACAAAGAGCAGTAAAGCCAAGCAGAGGAGACAGAGAGCCGAGCTGACCGCAGGAAGCATCGAGCACCAGAGAGCTTGAAGAATCAAGCCTTCCCATAGAGGAATCTGTCAGGGTTGAGCATCACAATTGACTCTTTCCATTGTAGACCGAGGGTCACAGAGCTGGTAGGAATAACAAGAGTCTGTGTACTTCGAGTGGCTTGGGGATCCAAGAACCACCCTGCCAAGCAAAATCTGCTTCAGGAGAACTCACATTGAGTCCCTTTATTGTAATTTCTCTGCTGAAAGACACAATAAAACAAGGCCACCACTGAAGCTGGACCGGAGACGTAGCCCTGGAGAGTAGGGTGAACTCCTTATTAAAAAAACTGCTTGTGTCTTTGTGTTGCTTACTGTATTTCTCTGCTGTCTTTCCATTTATTTTCTGTGTATTGGCAATCTGATCGATCCATTGTTTCAATAACACAGAACACACACCAGCACATGGGTCTGTAATACCTTTTGTTTAATAAATCTTCAGCTAAGGTCACTCATAGGGTGATTATCAGATCAATGAGACACAAACCGCTAGTGTGCCAGTATATGTCACCTACCAAAAGGGCACTAGAAGTTTGTTTGCAACAATAAAACGAGTATTATCTGCACCCGGGGTGGAAGGGGTCTCGTTTCCTCCATCAACAGAGTAGGTACAGGACAAGGGCAAGCAGCCATTATAGGATGAGGGGCCTTCAGGAGGGCAGGAGACAGATTTTATTCTTATTCAGGATGATGACACCGATTTGGGCTCACAAAGCTCAAAGCTTAGAGAGATCATCCAGGAGCAACAAGCTGACATTCAACATTTGTCTCTCAACCTACAAAGACACAAGTGGATAGTCAAATATCTGGAGCAAAGAAACAAAAAACTAGAGGATCAACAAACCATAATGGAGCTAAGAAACATACGAGAAAACCGGCAAGCTGCCAAAAGGAGGAAAGTCAAGTTCTCCACACTTAAACAAGAAATCAATGCTGATCGTGAGTCTTGGTTAGAGAGGATAAATATCCACTTGGAGTGGATGCTAGAGAAGGCCATCAACAAGAAAAATATGTTGAGAAACATGGCATATCACTACTTGTCAAGAAATATGGTGTGCCAAGCAAGAATTAGGAACTTGAAGGCCAAGTTGAAGAAGGCATCAAGGAGGAAAAAAGAGCAAGATAAACTTCAGATCTTGGCCGAGGCTTCCTTGGCCTAGGATAGCACTTAAGGGAGGACACTTAGCCCAAATTTCAAAAAATTTGGGACACGTTTTGTAATTTTTGAATTTTTGGCTTAAAAAACAGACTTTTCTACCCAATGCGTCGCGCCACCTGCTGCTCGCTTTTGATGGAGACATCATTTTGAGGAAAACTCAAAATATTTGGATTTTTCATGAGAAAATATGCATGCTCACAAATGGCCAAGAAATTTTGACAGGTTTTGGGCTTCCAGAAAGGTCAAAAACACCCCAAAAATGACCTTTCTGCCCCTTTTTTGACACACAGGAAGCAGTCTTGGGAGAACTCAGTTTTGGAGGGCAAATGGAGGCCAAATTTAGAAATTCCACTTGTACTGGAAGGTAGAAATATAGACCTTTCCAACAAGCCCACTTGGAGCAAATTTGGACACCAGTAAGGCCTCCAAAATCAGCTGCAAAAAGGCACTATGCATAGGGAAATCAATGCGGCGCATTGGGGGAATTTTGCTCAGTTTGACAAAAACTACTCTGTCTTTTGCCTAGTTTTTTGACAGTTTGACTTTTCTTCTTCTAAATGTCAAACTCATGATGTAATTTAATATGACTTGATGGATTTTGATGTAATTATGCTACATTTTCACTCTTAGAGGTAGATTCATCGATCAAAAGGTAGTTTGCAACTGAATGAGTCAGTTTCCTAGTTTCTAGAGGCAAGTTGTTCCACTACTTACTTTTTAGTTCTCAGTTTAGGTTTTGTTGGAACAGCTCCTAATCTTATGAGCTCAACCCCTAAAGGCTAGGATGAGTTTTTGGTTGCCTATATCTTGTAATTTTCAGTCATTAGCATGGTTGGACTTTTGGGAAAGCTTGGAGCTTTATTGTATACTCATTTCAGTAGTTTGGATAAGGAATAGAACAATGGTTTGCAGCACTTTATGGGATTCGTGTGGCATCTTTCTTTGGTATTGTGTTTTCTTCTGTACTTGTAAGTCTACATGTGTTTTATGTATGCCATATCTCTCTTTATTTCATCTTAACTAAAACAAACAAGGATAAAGGTAGAATACATTGAAAATGCAGTGCTCTACCTAGGGTTTGCTTAGTTATCTATGTTTTTAGTTGTTTTAAAAGGATCCCTGAGTTTTTCATGCCCCTTTCAACTTCTCACCTGTCTAAAAGCTCTCCATATCACTCAAATTGAAGTACCAAATCACTTTCCTACCTTGCCCCATAGAGATCTTTGCAAAATTGAGCCTCATTCCCCAGGCCCAAATCTGCCTTTCACATTTGAGCCAACAAAACATCATCAAATTCGATCAAACACCTCTATACTCATACCTAGCCTAAAATCAGTCATTACATCAGTCATCTCAAGCGTTCATTGGCCATCTTCTCTGAGATTGACAAGGAGAGAGCCCTCTCCCGACCTGGTAGGGCTAGCTACCAGGATAAGCGTGGTTTGATGTCACCCTGGATCCTACCTTTCTTAGCCTGAGGTAGATTTAGGCCCTAACAGGATTCTTTGAATTTGGTTGTTGCTGGGTGGCTAAGGCTTTCTTAGAAGGGTTTCCAAGATTAAGAAGACCAAGATGTAAGAGTTTTTCTTGTTATCTTATTAAAGAATCACAAAAGGCATCAAAAGAGGGGGACTTGTAGTCTTCTCCTTGAGAAATAAATGTTTCTCTAGTAGAATGGAAGGTGGAAACAAACACAGAGTAGGTTGGTCCCAACATAGTAAGAATGGAATAGATAAGGCTACCATCTTATTTCTTAACCTTAACACCTTCCAAGAGAAGTTTAAGGGTCTTGAACTTGGACAAAAAATCTTCAATGAAAGAAAAATTATTCAGGTCCAACATAAGCAACTCATTTTCGATTTGATGGGCTCTAATTTTATTTTTAATTCCAAAAAATTTAGTGAGTTGTTTCATAGCTTCATTAGGGGTATCAATTTCTGCAATATGGAATCTAAGGTCTGGAGAAATAAACATCCCTATCAACCCACGTGCTTGATCTTGTCTACTTTCCCATTTGGCCACCTTATCTTCATCTTTAGGTTTAGTTTCTTGGCCTGAGGCTATTATGTAAAGACCTTTACTTCTAAGTAAATCCACAATGTAGGACCACCATTGGAAGTAGTTGGTGCTGTCAAGAATAACTTGGCATGGACTTTCCATTTTAACAGAAAATGAAGCTGTAGATGCTGAAACTAAGTGTTGCAATGGCAAGATCTCGAAAAATTACGCTGATTAAAAAAAAACAGCTCTGAAAAAGGCTTCCGGATGAAGAAGTTATGGCTTTTTGAAGAAACGTTGTTGAAAATGTCGACGAAGTGTGTGAATGTGTGGAAGTGAATGATAATGTATTTTTTAAAAAAATCCCCCTCCCCCGCACCCTTTCCAAACTTAATCTAATTAGCTCACTTTAAAAAAGATTTTATGTGACCCACTTTTATAAATAAGTGAAAATCACTTTTACAATGGTACTTTATTAGCTACTCACTAAATTGTAACTTAAATAAAAGATAAAGAGACTTTAGAATTATAAGTGAGTCACTTTTTATAATCGGTGAGTACACTTTTACATAAAGTAACTTTAAAACATAAGTTACATGTGCTTTTTGAAAAAGTAACTCAACAAAAGAAAGACTTGAACTGAAGACCTCTATTCTCATAAAGCAACTTTGGATCAAGTGAGCTAGTTTAAAAGGTTAGTAATTTTTTGAAAAGAGGAAGGGGAGTTGTTTTTGTTGTTGTTTTTTTTTTGTCACTGAAGCTTTGGAGTGCGTGCTTACTTGAAAAAGCTCTTTTTGCATACAAAACAAAAAACCACACAACCCAACACGGACATGCAAAAAAAAAAACCAAATCTTATTGCTTGGAGTTACCTTTCACGGAAAACTAAATATTTTCCTCAATGGTTTTTATTTTCCAAGATCACACTAAGGCACGGTATAAAAAAGCATACACATGAGAAAAATCCTTTCTTTCTGTTTTTTATTTGCCCAGATTGCACAGAGTCGCAGGGAAAAGAGCATACACTGAAATGAAAGGTATAGATCCGGTAATAAAAAACAGAGAGCTAACTAAATCGAAATAAATAGAGAGATGAATAAATAGAACTGCAAAAACAATTGTATACCTCCAGATCTTAAAAATGACGTAGCTAGGGCTACTGGAAACTTTTTTGTGTGAAACAAAAGGGGTTCCTCACTGGAACAGATGCTCCTAACACAATAGAGAAATCCTCTTAGCCTGAAACCAGTCAAAAACAATAGATATAGGAAATGACAATTAGATGCAGGTATACCGGCTTCGGATTTGGATCACTAACAGATGCGGCCTTTAAATAGCTTCAATAACATGTATGGATTTACAGGGTAAGTTCCTCAGATAGAACACCAAAGGACACTTCTCACAAACATATCACAGATCAATACACCAATATTCTTGACATGGTTAAAACCCTCAAAGAGGGAAATAGTCCACGGCCTAAGCTATTGTGGCCACTTCAGGTAGTTTATTAATAAAAGAGAGAAAATTTACATAAGCTTCTCTCATGGACGGTCACCCTACAAATGACCCTACATGCTCCTTAAATAGAGATCATGGACCATTTGGGTGTTAAGCCACGGATCAAGTGTCGGTAATACCGAGGAGAGAATGAACCATCGGATCACTTCATGTCTAGAACATATCGTGATCGTCGGACTGTAAGTTACAAATTTACATAGTAAATAAACACACTTTACCTAACTCTACACTAGAACAAGTTATACTTAACTATTTCCTATGTGTCGGAATATCCTAACATCCCCCCTTAAGAACAACTTGGGATAGGATTGAAGGATGTACAAATATGACACAATAGGAGAAGGAAGAAGGCATTAGAGCCTATACCTTGGAATGGGAAGGTTCCTAATCTTCCCAAGGGAAACATCTTCATCAAAGGTGACATAATGACTTATTTCCACTTCTCTTTGACCGGGTACATAGATTCTATATGCCTTTGAAGTTTCACCGTAGCCCACAAATGTTCCTTTCTTCCCAGCTGCATCTAATTTGCTTCTCTTTTCTTTCGTAACATGAAAATACACGGGGTTACCAACAATTCTAAAGTGAGAAACATTAGGTTTCTTACTGGAGAAAACTTTTTCGGGAGTCTTGGGTTCCAATGCTTGATGAGGGCATCTATTTTGAACATACACGACAGTGTTGGCAGCTTCTCCCCATAGGAACTTTGGAAGGATTTGATCATGAAGCATGGCATAGGTGGCTTCTATAATGGAATGATTCTTTCTTTTAGCAACTCCATTTTTCTCAAGATTATATGTGGTAGTAGTCTCCCTATTAATGCCAACTTCTTTGCAATAATCATTGAACTCATTTGATTCATATTCGGTTCCATTAATGGTCCTCAATATTTTGATCTTCTTCCTTGTTTGATTTTCAACCAAGGCTTTGAAAGAGAAGAACCATGTGAACACTTCGTCCTTCTTCTTCAAGAAATAAATCCAAGTTTTGTGAGAGAAGACATCCATAAATATAGCATAATATAAATATCCTTCCAAAGATGTCATGAGAAACATACCAGATAGATTTGAATGAACCAATCGCAAAATGTCAATAGTCTTTCTATCACTTGAGGGGAATGGTCCCCTTGTGTTCTTTCATTTGGCACATCTCTGACAAACACCTTCATGTTTTACTTTAAATTCGGGCATACATATCACCATATTCCTTGAATTGGGTAGGAATTTATAATGAATATGAGCAAACCAATTCAGATTGAAGAGATGTGTCAGAATATATAACTCCCAATGGACTTCCTCCAACTTGATATAGGATTCCAACCCTGAATCCAAGATTAAATGCTTCTTTGAAATTTCTTTTCCAAACATGTGCCTTTCCATCAATGAATGCCACCTTAAATCCTTTGTCCTCCATTGTCGAGATAGATACCAAGTTCTTCTTTAGATTGGGTACATATAATACTTCTTGTAGATGAATGGTGTTACCTTGATTCAATTGAAGATTAACATTCCTAGTTCATTTCATAGGATAAGTGGCATTGTCTCCAAGAATGATTTCCAAATTTGTATCCTTTTCTCTCAGATTTGAAAGAGCCTCCTTATACCTAGTGAAGTGCCTTGAGGCACCACTACCAATCAACCAATTTCCCAAAGTATCTGGAGGAGAGGTGGTAGAGAGGGTAGATATAAGATAAAATTCTTTCTTCTTGTTATCTACAAAATTAGATTAATCATACCTATATTTTCTTGATATTTTGGGAGGTCGACCATTTCCAAGTTGAGTAGTGGAAGCATTCCTTTTTCCTTTGTTGTTGAACCTACCATTCCTTTGATTATTGTTGCCCCTAAAATTGTTGCGGTTGTTGTTGTCATCATCCCGAGGTGTATCAATTCTATTAGGACACTCCCTAGCCCAGTGGCCAAACCTGTTACAAATGAAGCATCTACCCTTTCTTCCATATATGAATCCCGGTCTTCCTTGACATCGCTTCTTTGAATCTGCATTTTTCTTCCTTTTAGCATGAGCGGAGAATGCATTAGAATCATTCCTATTTGAAGGCATGTCTCTCTCTATCATCCTTGTTTCTTCTTGGGTACATCTAGTCAAAAATTCATCAAAACCTAAAATTTGGTCATTTTTTAGGATAATAGTGTTAAACACATCCCATTCATGAAGGAGACCTCCAAGGGCAATGGGAGTGAGCTCCCTGTCAGCAATAACTTCTTGAATTAATAGAAGATCAATTTTGATTTCGGTGATCCTCATAAAGTAGGATTGGATATCTTCTCCTCTTCCCTTTTTTATGTCCTTCAACTTATTCTTGAGAAAGAGGACTTGGTTTGCATTTCTAGCTTTAAACATGCTAACCAGCTTGTCATACATCTCCTTAGATGTGCTTAAATCAGATATGTAAGCAACTAAATGCTTATGAATAGAATCCTTGATGATCTTCTTAGATTTGACTTCACCTTTCTTGTACTTTTTCTTAGTGGCAGCCAATGCATTTGAAGGAGGTTTACTAATATTTCCCTGCACATAGTCCATAGCATCATGCTCTTCCAAGGTCATGTCAAGAGACATCTTCCATGCATGATAATTAGACTTATCATTGGGCTTGTCATCAGATTTGAAGTAAGATGAGGAGGCCATTGAATATTGTCCTTGTCCAACAAATATTAGTGATTTCTCTTCTCACTCTTGCTTGGGCTTTGTCTTCACCTCAATTTTGATACCATGTTAATTTTAGACAACAATGGTATGTTCTATGCTTTAGAGCAATTTACTTCAATTTTTCTTATTAGCCCAATATCAATTTCCAGATTAGCAATCACATTAACATTGACAGTAAATGTAGATAGAACATAAACAATAAGCTGAAGACAAACCAAGACAAGAGGACACAATATTTGGTGGATGCCAGGGAAACACCCCAATGTGGGGAAAACCCTTTGATCAAATCTTCTTATTATTCTTCAAAAGTTCAGCAGAGAGAGTACAATATACAAAATCTACTTGCCCAATCACTATAAAACAATCTAGTCAAACTGCAGTTAAGAGGATGCCCTAACTAGAAAGTCAACACTGGTCAAACCAGTAGAATATCTCCTCCAAATCATCTTGGTCAAACCTAGTCAAATCGGCCTCCAAAGATAGTCCAAATCAACCCAAAACAGTTTTGAAAAATCTGGTCAAACTTGGTCAACGCATAGTCAACTTATGCGGTCAAAGGGTTGCAGTCAACACTGGTCAAACTACCCAGAAATTCTCAGTTTGCATGCCAAAATATGTGGCTTGCCCAAACATAAATTATCCCACAAAAATCGCAGTCAAATGAAGTCAAACACTACCCAGTCAGCGCTGGTCAAAGATGGATGCAATTTAGTCAATGCAGAGAACAAAATTATCCAGTCAACTCTTTGCACATGTGGAAAAGAAAAGGCTGCCTGAAATTTGTATGATCCAATCAAATGAAGAGAGAAATATGTGTGATGATGAGTGACCAAATGAGGAAAATGACTCCTCTATATATACACAACATTGAGGGTGAAGAGACATGTCAGTTGGGCTTTATGAGCCTACATTTGACTTCTGGCCAACCTTGATAATTTATCCATAGAAGAAATAAATTCATAATTCCATTTGTACTTGTCAGAATGAGATGATATTTAGATCAATCCTACACCCCTTGGAAAGAGGAATCCAATAAAAATATCATCTCCATCATATGAGTTGTCTAAGGTGGATTTTGGCCCTAGTTGCCAATTTTAACAAAAAGGATCTAAGGGCTCAAGAGATTCTTATGGAATTCGTAAAGGATTCCCTCGTAGTAGGATTGGAGACATCAAAAGAGATATATGATAAGTTGGTAAAACTATTCTCTAAATATGTGATAAAGAAGGTCATATCACTTAGATCTGATCTACACAAATTGAAGGTATCAAAGGATAAAGGGTTATTGTCATAAGATCTCAAATGCAGATCTGGGAGAGATGTTATTGGATAAGGAAATGGTCTCTTTTGATCTAAATGCACTAGCTGATGAGCAAAGTAAAAAATGGAGGATAAGGAAGTTATTCCATTCAACAACTTGTGACTTTTATGTAAGATAGAAGAAGACAAGTTGAGGGCAAAATGTGTTCAAACATTTCTCAGAAGGAAGGGGAAGTTTGGAAAATTTGGTCCTCATAAAGGAAAGAAGAAAATAACTAAGATTCAATGATGTGAGAATTACATGAAATATTGTCCCAATCTCAACAAGGGAAATGACAATAAAGATAGAGAAGAAACCCATTTCATCGAAGAAGTGGAGGAAGCTGAAGAGAAGAAATCCAAGGAAGAGGAAAAGCATTCATAGTTAGAGCTCATGACATCTCCATAGGAAACATGAAGGATGTCTGGAACAAAATATAGCATTCAACTATGAAGGATATAGCTCTTGGGAGCCTCATTGAAATCTCAAGTGAAACTTATGGGAAAAAGGAAGAAATCATCCAAGACAATTCTCATCATACATCAGTCAAAAGGAAACATCTGTTGGATAGGGATATGCAAGATCCTTGAGATTCTCTGATGGAATCCTCATAGGAAGGTTCACCGATCTAGAGAGGAAGAAAGTGTTTCATTAGGAACTCCAACTTGTGGAATTCATGGGATGATGTTATGATGACATAAGTGATGAAGCAGATCAAGGGGTTGAAGCTATTTTCAATCAAGGAAGTTGTTGTAAGAAGCCTAGATGCTTGTATTTAATACTATAAAGTCACGTCGTATGAAGTTGTATGCTTGTATTTAATACTATAAAGTCACGTCGTATGGTTGTAGGTAACATGGATCACTGCTCTATCTTGAGAAGCATGATCAAAGGAAAGGAATCTCCTTCTATGAAAGGATGCAATAAGGCATGGGTCACACTAGATGAAATCAACATAATATGTCCTCATATGGAATATGAGGTGATTGACAGTAATTGGAAGGAATTTCATGTATGAAGAAAGAAAGGAAGAGATTGTAGACTATGCAACCATGGAAGAAGGCATTCAACATTCGAGAACTGAAATATTTGACAATGATATCTCCCAAAAAGATATCAAGAAAGATATGAAGACTCTGATGGAAGTCTGGAAAATATGGAGATCCTTGACAATATATATAGGAAATGTGTCAACATGTATGTAGGATGTTGATGACAACATGAATATGTCATGATGAAAGACCATCACAAAGGTAATATTGATTTAAGTGTTCATTTCTTATTTTTGAACAAATATATGGATGGGCTTAGGCAAGAATTCCAAGGGAAGAATTGTGGATGTCTTCCAAGAGGACCATGTAGAAGGATGTAAGATCCTTCCGAAGAAGATAGCATGAAGAAATTAACATGACATGAAGCAAGGCCAAATGTAGATTGATGGATCACTTTCTAATGAAAGGAATGATGACATCACTGACTCATGGATGAAAGTGATGGATGGTTTGTGCCCTATGAAGAAGTCCCAAAAGATGAAGACATTGTGACAAAGAAGAAATTCATGACATCGAAGGAAGGAGCTCTTCAAGCAGTTGAGTGTCCCATCATCTCTACCTAAGGAGTTACTGTAGGTCCCTAATTGAGAGGGAGTCTGGAAACAAGTTTTCTTACTTGGATGAAACTTGGAAGTAAAAATTCCTAAGCCAAGAGGGAGCTTAGGTACATTACTTTTGTAGGAATGAGTACATTCCTTTATTGGAATAGATATGTCCTCCCTAATTAAAAGGGAGAGACCGACACACCATTTGGTCTTCACTTGGGAAGACATAATGGATTATTGAGTAATCATCTGGCATCTGATGCTCTTTGAGGATTAAATAGGGCATCCAAGATAAGAGTAGTCATAGAGGACCAATATTCTTTGAGGACTGGGAATCCAAGATAAGAATAGTCCTGGTGGAACACACCCTAAGAACTCAGGTAGGGTGTGTTCTAGGAGAGAAAATGATAAGGGTGTCTATAAATCATTGGTCTTGCCAACATTGAGCTTAGATCTTGTGGAGAGATAGAGTTGTTAGTCAAGGCCTTGCCATGTGACAATGTTGGTTGATATGATGCTATACAAATGGGTTACCAATCTGATTCTTCTTATGAGAAATTCTTCAGATTGAGAATGACCAAGTACCATTATGATACCTCCCTATTTAAGAGGGAGTGTTGAAAAGTGTAACTAGGTTTAGTCTTCATAATGACATGTAATTGTGATTTTTGAAAATGATGTAAAGAAGAAAAATAAAATTATTATTGTAATGCTTGCTTCATGGGTGTCATGAGCAAGAGATTTTATTTTTAGATGGCTCCCATTGTGAGCCTTTAGGATTTTTCAAAAAGAGGCAATGTCATGAATGAAGAACCCTTCCTGGTCATGTTACAAATGTATATGAGTCTATAGGATTGTCAAGTAGCCCTCCAAGACAAGCACAAACCATCCCTCTTCAATTCATCCTCAAGATAAAATGAAGATCTCATGTCAGCTTCACCTAAATAGAGACACAATTGTTCATATGAATCATGCCTACTTATTTATGATAGACACACTACTATAAATAGGCACCTCATCCTATTCCACGGAGACAAAAGTTCAGATATCTATGAAATTTTGGGTGGAAAGTTGCAGTAACAAGTTGAGATCTCTCTACAATTTGGGTGTTTGTCACAAGGATAAGTTCAGTGCAATTACAATGAGCTATTTTTGTTGCAATTACAGTAAGCAAGGTTTGGTATCATCACAGGAAGGAGGCATATCTATTTCGATGTTATTATAGCCCAGAAAACACTCTTTCAGTGCCATATTAGTGTGATGATAGTTCGTTGATATCACAATCATGGTGAATATCTCAATATGCTCACCTAGAAGAAAATTCCAGTGAAATAACAGTTCGTTGATGATGCTATTATGTTTCGATACCATCACAATGATAAAGACTCGATGCACCATAGAAGGAATCAATGTTATCACAAATAAAAAGGATTCGGTGCCATCACATAAGTAAGGTCTTATTAATATGACAGCGAGGAGGTCTCATAGTAAAGGAGATATCGGTGTCAAGACAGTGATAAGATCTCGGTGGTGACAATATCTCAATGCTAAGAAGTCGAAGTGGAAGAGGATTCAAGAAGAAGGTTGAATATCAAAAGAACTTGTGTCTTGGTCTTGCAGTGGCTAATAGGTCAAGGGTCTTGGTCTTGGTATTCGTTAATTGGAATCTCTATAAGAAGAATTTATGTGGGTTTTCCTCTCAAAGAGTGAGAGGTTTTGGCCTTGGCTCATAGCCTACATTCTATGTCTCTCGTCTATCTATGTTCATGCATTGGTAGCTATTTGATGAAGGAGAACACCAATAACTTAAGTAAAATAAGATCCTAATCTAAGGTTGGAAAAAGCACTCACAAGCAGTTACTAATTGAAGAGAAATCATCTAATACTTGATGCCCTATATTTCTCAACACAAGGGAGAGTGGGAAGAAATAATTTGTATCTTTTGCAGGATAGGAGTAGTTGAAACCGAGGGAACTTCATCATGGAATGTCCGGCTTATGGGGACATTCGTAATCAATTTTAAAGTGGTTTAAAGGTGGATAGTTTGAGCACATTTTTTAAGGAAGCGAGGCTTCACAAAACTATGAATTTCTTGATCAAAATTCACAGAGAAAGGGCTATTCTAGAGGGAAACGTGAGAGTGTGATGTCTTGTTTGATGTGGAGTTTGGGGTTCCTTAGACCGTTGGGTCTCGTGGACGTCATTAAAATATATCTAATCTAATCTAATCCTCCACATAGTTCATGTCATTCCAAGTGTGGAATGAGTCGACCATACCAACTTGACCATACATATGCATTGGTTTAACCAAGCCAACCCATCATGTCAACTACTCCCATTATGCGTGTCCACCTTGTATCCACTTTGTAGATGATACGACCTCACCATTCACATGTCTATCATGTAATGCATGACTCTACAAATGTAAAATGGGTGGTGTCAATCTCTTGAGTTTATATGCATTCCCACCTGTCTTGTCCCAACCTCATTTGGCTAAACTTCCTCTTGTGTAGGTGTGCCACACCCATGCACTTTTGTGCTTACTAAGTGTTGGGCATGGGTTCCTTGGCATATTTGCATGCCCAAGGCTTTGAAGCCACCTGATTTCTCACCAAAATCTCTTGGTTTCCACCAAACATCTTGCCATCGTGTGAGCATGCTCATGACACAACTTTGAGGGTCTCATATCTATCATTCTCTAGCTCATAAATAAGAGAAGTTGCTTGAAACTTGGTTTAAAGATATTTATTTCATCAATTTAAAAAATAAAAATAAAAAGAAACTTAAAGTATCATAATAATTTTAAGGTTATATATAACTATCTTATTACAAATTATTCATATCATTTTACTTATGGGAGAAACCTATGTCCATAATTTAAAGAAAAAAGAAAACATAAACTATCATAATAAGATTAGGGTTATATATAAGTTGAGGTCCAGCTAACCTCATGATTGCAAGATGAGGTCTTCCTTGTATGCAAAGCTCATGGACTCATATTTCCTATGCCTAAATTAATTTCCCACCTGTGATGAGACTCAAAATGTATTATTCTATATATTCCACATAAGTGACAGGAGGCGACACTGCAAGGTATTTATTGACTCCTAGGTAAGAAGTTAAATCATTCCATGTGCAAGACCCTTTTCAAATTTGCTACCAACCTTGACCTTTTCCCCTCCAAATTAACTCCACATGCCTTGTTTCCTTGGATCATGGGATCGGGTAGGTTTGAGTGCAACCACTAACCCACAAAGTTCTAGTAGGGCATCTAATGGCTTGATTTTCCATTGCATCTAATATTGTATTCAACTCATGTAGAACATGAAAGGATTTGAACTCTAGGATTGTGCTTAAGTTTATTTTGATTCTCTTATATATTAATTAAAACTTCTAGTTTGAAGGATTGATGCCTAAAGTTTAGGTATTGGGTGATATTATTTGAACGCCCTACTCTAGTTAGCCTATACATTGGGAGGTTCTTAGATAGCTTAATACCTTGTGATAGGGCATACAACTCCACTTGATTTCTTCAGGATGTGTCTAGGGTCCAGGAGTATGATAACTCAACTTGCCCTTTGGGCTAAAGATCACCCCCACCCTGCACCTATCACCTCGTATGTATAACTATCTTATTATAACTATTCATATCACTTTACACAATTATTTACTTCATAGAAACATTTTGACATATAAAAAAATGAAGTCGTTGATTCACATTTTGTTTATCCTTCAAAACCTACTGCAACAATGTTTAAATAGTGATATAGAATACTTGTTTTTGTTTTTTTTTGTCTTATTGTTTTTGTTTTGTCTTTTTTTCTCTTTCGAGGAAAAATTAGTCTAGCCCAAGAGCTAGAGTGAGGTTGCTGGTACCAGGACAACACATATGCATACTTAAGAGTTCACAAGGTTCAAAGGCAATACAACATTACAACAATATTTATGAAGGAATTATGGCTCATCATATCACTAGCAGGGATTTGAACTTGGATGGGGAAAATAACAATCATTCCACCTAACCACTTGAGATAATCCCAATTGATAATATTTGATTATACACACACACATACCCCAATTGACAATATATATATATATATATATATATATATATATATATATATAATTTATTCCCTTAAGAAAAAAATCGTAATAACCTTAAAAGAAATCATGCATGTTGTTGTCCAAGGGACTTAGCTTGACTTCTATGATTGACTATTTGAAAAGACTATAGAAACTAAATTGTAACATATAGACCACCAAATTTTGAGAACCCAAAACAAAAGAAAATGTTGCCCTAAACTAGAGTTTTTATATAGTATATTATCAAGAAAACACTGTGAAATGAGATATAAAAGACCTAGTATTAATCATGAGACCATAATAGCTCTTTCTTCCCAAACCCCTAGTCATATTTCTCTGTGGAGAAGAGCATAAGAAAAACTAAAGGTGGAACTCCATACCTTCCAATTTTTGACCATCACTGAATTCATCCAATGCCAAAAGAGCTAGCAAGAGGAGGGCCTCTTTAAATTGATATTTTGTTTGGTTTCTTGTTTAATTCTTGAAACATGTGCATGATTGATAGCCACTAGAAACATTGCTGCAAAGAGAGAATTTCTTATAGCAAAGGCCTTAAAATAACACTTTCCACCATAATTTTTTCTAGGCCCAATCTAGAACTATTTTAGAATCCCATGTTATTTGAATTTTGAACACTTCTTTTTTCCGAGCAAAAACCAAAAGGGACCAAAGTTTTGTGAGCTCCACTTTTGAATTAGAGAATATTTAATGTTATTATGCTAATGTCATTGTAATTTTCTTCTAATGCCCTTGACTTCCAATCACTTTGGTATCCCCATTCACTCATTTAGGGGTATGCTAGTTTTATTTAAGTGCCCAAATAATTTTTCATATTCTCACACATCAATATGCACAAAGATAAAGATAAAGTTAAAATCAAAGTTCATGAACCAAGAAGTTATAAAAGTCTTATAATTCCCAGAACCAAAAATCCTCAAACACTATTTGATAATCAATAACATCATAAAATATAATAGATCCATTAATATAAAGTTGAAATAAACAATTGATGTAAAAAACTAATATTCATTATATCCAAAAATAACCTCACATAACCACATTATTGTAATAAGTTGCCATAGATCTTGAAATTTCACCCATCACTAACTCATTAGCTTACTCCACTATATAGACATTAAAATTAGAATTTTCTCTGCTGTATAAACATATGGACATTAGAATTAGAAAAGGCCAAGTTTTTAAAATAAAATAATAATATTTTAACTTTTCATAAATAAAATATACCATATATAAACCCCCACATTGATATGGCCAAAAGTAGCTCAAGGGGATTATATATTTAAAAAAAATAAAATAGTAATACTTTTACTCTTGATAGATAAAATATACCATATATAAAGTCACGTTGACATAGCCACATTGACATAGCCAAAAGTAGCTCAACAAGATTGGATTTGCATGTGAGGGATGTGGAGTTTTGTACCTAGCACCAAGGTTCAATTTTCTTATGGATGGACAAAAGATAGTGATGCAAGAGGTAAGATTTATATTACATTCCTTATCGTGGGAAGGGATTCAAGAGATTTGATTAGCAATGAGGTGATTTGTTTATGAAATATAATAATTTTTTTCTTAATTAACATTTTTTTTCTAATTAACATTTTTTTAAAATAATAAAAAAAATATTAAAATTGTAGAAATTAATTTGCTAATCAAATACAATCAATCAATTTTCCTTACAGTTTAATAATTTTTTTATTTTCAATTTTCCTTACAGTTTAATAATTTTTTTATTTTAATTATTATTATTATTATTAAAATGAAAAAAATAGACATTAGAGTTTAGAGTTGAGTCTCCTTTGTATTGATTTGTTTGTGAATTGACTCATGCTAGGTCATTCAAGCTAGGTCATTCAAGTGATTTGGATCCTCGGGTATTCAAGCAAACTTATTATTATTATTATTATTATTAAAATGATAAAAATAGACATTAGAGTTTAGAGTTGAGTCTCCTTTGTATTGATTTGTTTGTGAATTGACTCATGCTAGGTCATTCAAGTGATTTGGATCCTCGGGTATTCAAGCAAACAGTTGGGTACAGTGTACATATTTTGATCGTCACCATAAAAAAAAAGTGATTGGGATCCTCGGGTATTCGAACAAACAGTTGGGTACAGTGCACATATTTTGATTGTTACCATAAAAAGAAAGTGATTCGGATCCTTGGGTCTTCGAGCAAACAGTTGGGTACCATGGATCTTGAAATGGAAATGGAAAGAGGATGGGCTACCGTTTACGATGGTATCTTAATGTTGAGAAACAGGTTGGAGGAGGGAGTTCTGAGCGATGTGTTGTCTGTAGAGGAGTGCATTTCACTTTATACTACTATCTACAATATGCATAGACCCCCTAAAGAAGTATATGACAAATACAGGGATTTAATCAAAGAGTACATCTCTTCTGTAGTCTTACCAGCTTTAAAGGAAGTTCAGAGTAATGAGTTAATGTTGAGAGAACTTGTTAAACGATGGGAAATTTACAAAGTGATGATTCGGTACACGAAAAAGTTATTTCACCATTTGGAAACCACCTTCATTCCAATACGCTCCCTGCCCACACTCACACAAGTTGGACGCGTGTTATTCCATGACATGCTCTATGATCATGAAATGCGGATTAAAGTGAAGGATTCCATGTTGACACTTATTAGGCAAGAGCGCGATGGCCAAATAATTGATGGGGTTTTAGTCAAAAACGTTCTGGCAATTTTTGAAGAGATCAGAAACCCTGGTGCCATTATGGATTTCTATACAGATGAGTTTGAAAAGGCCGTTTTCGAAGCTGTTGGAGAAAGGTATGCTGAAAAGGCTGCTTCGTGGATTTTGGAGGGTTCGTCTACAGATTATCTGTTGAAGGTGGAGGAATGTTTGAAATGTGAGGACAGAGTTGCCCATTATTTGCACCCGAGCAGCCAGCAAAAGCTACTGGAGATTGTACAAACTGAACTGCTTTCCCGTTACCAGACCCGACTTCTAGAAAATGAACATTCAGGCTGCCTTGCACTGCTTCGGGAATATAGGAAAGAAGATCTTTCAAGAATGTGCAGGCTGTTTTGCAGAATACCTAATGGCTTGGAACCAATTGCAAATACTTTTAAAGACTTTGTAATTAGTGAAGGAACTTCACTAGTTAAACTGGCAGAAGATGCTGTAGAGAAAAATGATTTAGATGGAGTTCAAGAACGGGTTGCATATCTGGGGACTGTTGTTGAGCTGCATGATAAGTATGTGAAATATGTTGCAGATGCCTTTCAGCACAGTTTTTTTTATCAAGCTTTAACAGAAGCATTTGTCATATTCTGTAATAAAGAAGTTGCAGGATACACAAGTCCCCAAATGTTGGCCACATTTTGTGATGATTTACTTAAAAATGGTGGCAGTATAAATATAAGAGATGATGATATTGAGGGTACTATAAAAAAAGTGGTCAAATTTGTGACATGTGTCTGTGATAAAGATCTGTTTGAGGTATTCTACAGGAAAAAATTAGCCAATAGACTTCTGTTGGAGAAAACTACAGATCTTAACCATGAGTTGAGCATTCTGTCACAGCTGAAGCATCATTGGGGTGGGCAGATGACATCAAAGATGGAAGGCATGGTTGCAGATATGAAACGAGCAAAGGAAAGCCAAAGTAGATTTATGGCATATCTTACTGATAACCCAAATATCCATCTTGGAATGGACTTGACTGTTACAGTGTTGACTACTAGATTTTGGCCAAGTTACAAGTACTCCGACATTAATCTACCTTGGGAGATGGCTAAATGTGTTGAGGTGTTCAGAGATTTTTATTCTATAGAAACTAAACCTCGTCAGCTTACGTGGATTTATTCCTTGGGGACCTGTGATATAATGGGCATGTTTGATCTACGACCAATAAAGATGTTAGTAACAACGTATCAGGCAGCTTTATTATTACTCTTCAATGACTCAGAAAAGTTGAGTTATTCAGAGATCAAATCTAAATTGAATTTGACAAATGAAGAGGTTGTTAGACTGCTACATTCACTTGCATGTGGAAAGTACAAAATTCTTGTCAAACAGCCAGATACAATAACAGTAGTTACAGATGACAATTTTGAAATCAATCCTAGTTTTAACAGTAAAAAGTTGGAGATTAAGATTCCATTCCCACTGGTGGATGAGAAGAAGAGAAACATTGAATTTGACAAGATGGATCAGTGTTTTGCAATTGATGCCTTAATTGTTCGCATTATGAAGAGCAGAAAAATGTTACCTTATAAACAACTAACAAGTGAATGCAGGGAGCAGTTTGGGAGGATGTTCAAGCTAGATATCAAATGGATAAAGCAGCGGATTGAAGATCTGATTAGGAGGGAATACTTGGAAAGAGATGAACAAAATCACAATATATTGAGATATCTGCCTTAACAACATGTTGTTCAACAGGGTATGGAAGAATGCCCCTCTAAACAAGTTCCATTTCATTTAATATCATTTGATTTGATGAATTGCTTCTACTTTCTTACATTTAATTGATCCTTGCTAAAAACTCTGCAATATTTAATATTATTGAGATATTATGAAAATTTGTGAACTGCGGATAGAACTTTTGGTAAAGTCTATATATCAATGGACTGGTATTTTGTGACATCTTATTATATAAACCATACTATCACAATGAATAATATGATGTGTTTTTGTTTGGTTTGACTAGAATGAAATATAATGTTTACATTAAAATCAAAATCTCTTTGCGTTCAATGAGAATTAAGAGTTCAATGGTAGTGGTTTCTATTTTTATGTTTTAGGATTTGGAGCAAGATGTAACATTAAGAATTTATTGGTGGTGGTTTTTATTTTCATGTTCTTAGGATCTAGAGCAAGATGTAGATTCACAGTTTTTTTTTAAACTTTTGTGCGAACTATATATACATATTCTTAGGATCTAGAGTAAGATGTAGATTCACAGTTTTTTTAGGATCTAGGGCAAGATGTAGATTTACAGTTTTTTTTTAATTTTTTGTGTAAATATATATATATATATAAAAAGAGACTGTGAAAATGTGATGAATTGAACAATTATGAAGAGATTGTGAAAAATTGTTAATAGTGTATTGATGATTTTTTAGTGAAGATATTAAAGAGAAGATTTTGATTAATATGATTGATTGTGATCTCTATATTAGTGACCATGTTGGACAAAGTCATTGGAATGATTATGCTCTCTAAAATAAAAAGCAAATGCTAATGTTGTACATTATCCCCACTTCCATGTGAAAATTCATTGATTGTAATTACTAGAAATTTATTTCCTCAGTGTTATGCAGATTATTTATTATTACAACAGATAAGCTCACAATTGCAATCTTCACCAAAAATAAATTACTTGCCAAAAACAAAACTAGTACTGAGAAATAGATGCACACATGCAATAAAATAGACACTAATATTTTTGGACTAACATCCCTAGAGAAACCATGAAGGGAAAATTGGTGCAACAGATGAGGGTTTATTTTAATATTATGCAACTATAAAAATCTGAGTAAAATGATTTGGATGTCAAGTTGGCAATCCTCTCGAAAATATATTGGCAAGATACTTGGAGAGAATTTTCTCTCTCTGCAATACAATTCAACCTCCCTCTGCCCTGCTTGTTCTCTCTCCCCGACAATTTGGCCTGCCTAGAACTCACACCGCTAGCCTCAGAAATCCGTACTTTCAGCAATTCAACTCCAACTTAGTCGTCCAACCTCCCTTTGCCTATGGAAATGACTCATTTTGCTTTTCAGTGATCTCTTGACCTCCAACAACTGAAACGACTCCCTTTTTGGGACTCGCACTGGATTTTGTGGCTGATCACACTCGCTATTCGACTTCTACAAAATAATTTTGGCCTCCCTTTTCGTGCCTCAAGCACTAGAAAATCTGGGAAACTCCTCTGGAATACTCTTTGTTGCTCCCTCTATCACTAATGCTCTCCTTATCTCTCTCAAACTCACCTTGTTAAGTTTAGGTATGTTCTATGCTTAGAGTAATTTATTTCAATTTTCATAGTTAGCTCAATAGCTTTTCCAGATTAGCTGTCATATCAGCATTAAAGTAAACTGCAGATAGAACATAAACATAAATCGCAGAAGACAAGACAAGACAAGAGGACACAAGATGTGGTGTTAGCCAAGGACAAACCCCAATGCGGGGAAACCCTTGATCAATTCTCCTTATATGTTCTTCAATAGTTCAGCATAGAGAGAGAGAGAGATATTACATATACAACAGAAGTCAATACTTTGACTTATCTAAATAAGAGCTTAGATCATCTCTAAGTAGATGATACATGAGGTAGCTGAACTCAGTTGAAGACATGTTGCTTCAACTGATTCTCCCAGGTGACTCCATCACCATGCTGCACCTATCATTGTACTGCTAATCATCATCATGTTGCACATCACTGTGTTGCACAATGCTGCACCCATCATGCTTTACCAATCATGATTCTACCCATCATTTTACTGCATCATGTACCTTTGTAGTCCCAATGTGCTTGCTGCACCTTGCTTACCATATTGTTGTCCTAATGTTCTTACTACACCATGCTTGCTGCTCTCCCATTGAAGCATTGTTGTACCATGCTATTGTCCCAATTTGCAGCACCATGCTTGCTGCCCCAATGTAGCATTGATGTACCATGTTGTTGTCCTAATTTGCAGCACCATGCTTGCTGCCCCAATGTAGCATTGTTGTACCATGTTGCTATCCAAATTTGCAGCACCATGCTTGCTGCCCCAATGTAGCATTATTGTACCATGTTGCTACCCTAATTTGCAACACCATGCTTGCTGCCCCAATGTAGCATTGTTGTACCATGTTGCTGTCCCAATTTGCAGCATCATGCTTGCTGCCCCAATGTAGCATTGTTGTACAATGTTGATGTCCCAATTGTGCATTACATTGCCATTGCTGTTGTCATGCTGCCCATGCATCTTTCCATCATACTATTAGCACTATTGTTCCAAGTCCATTTTCATTGTTGTTTATACTATGACTCGTTAGGGCATCTCGTCATGTTGCAACCACCCTTAACCATCCACCAAAACAAATCTTAATCTCTACAGCACACCTTCATGAGACACCTCCCCTAGCACGCTGCTATTTAGGGCATGTTTGAGCCCTCAACCTCTCCACGCTGTCCCTGTTTTGAGGTGGTTAGGGCTGGGCAAACCTGAGGTTAGGGCAGATTTAGGGTAGCGTTAGGGCTGCTTTAGGATTGTGGCTAGGGCTTGTTAAGGCCTCCTCCATAGCTGCATTAAAATTCTTCCATGAGCTCCTTTAGGTCAACGTAGATCCATTCCATAGCTTCGATGGCCTGTTTTCTTTGCTACGGCTAGGGCAGCCACCTTTCCTCCAACATCTAGGGCTTCTTCCTCCTAGATTTCTCTCACACTAAAACCTAAGACAAGTGGAGAGAAATCAAAAGAGAAGTGTGTGTGAAATGACTCTCAAATCATCTCCTTTTATACTAAAACGTTGAGCACATGTGGGTGTTATTTGGATGTTGGTCGACCTTGACGAATTGACTTATAACACAAATAAATTCATAACTCCATGAATACTTATCGGAATCAGATGACCCACATGGATTTTGGCCCTAGTTGCCAATTTTAACGCACTTCCTTGTTGAATCTCTGCAGTTGGATAACTCAATCTGCTACGGAAATCGCTCCTCTATTGTTTCAATTGTGTCTATCTCTACCCCATCAATTCGCTATTATAATCTCTCGTTGCAACTTCAACTACCATGATTAAATCTTCATGAACGACTAATATCATCTTAGACTTGATCCATGTAAGTCTCTAGAGAATTCTCAATCTTCCTTATTAAATCCCATTAATTAACCATTTTTTCTAAGTTAGACCTAGGAAAAATTTAAATGGTGGCTAATTAATTTAATTAAGGCATTTCACAAGCTTATCTCACGAAAACTTTTTTGAGTTTTGGAGATCTCGAGTTCCTTAGTCTCTTAGACACAAAATGAGACAAGAACACCTTTCCAATGCTACAAAATCTAACACTCCCTCTTAGCGAGGAAGGTGTTCTCTCTCTACTGCAATATCTCCTCTCTTTTGTAGCCAACCATGCTACTAGTATTTGACATCTGCAGCAACATGTCATTGTCCACCAAGCTATTGTGCATACTTTGATTCATCTACTAACCCTGTAGTTAAACCACTCTGCACATGTGTTGTTGCCGACACTGCACTGTTGCCAACATTGCATCGTTGCATATGATCTCATGTTGTAGCTATTGGTGCAACTACTACAACTGAGAACTGATCTACCTCACATTATTTCTATAATTTCTCTGCTGCTAATATTGCACTGCTACTACAACTACTACAATAGTGAGTCTAGAAACTCCTTTGTGGAGTCTCACTCAAGTTGGAACTGCTTCTACAACCTGCAATTGAGAAATTCACACTGCCTCCATCAACCATGCGATTTTTCTATGAATGCAACTGGAAACTCGACCTCTACAAATACAATGTGTCCCTGCAACTGCTTCTTGAGTCTCTAACTGCAACTAGCTTTACACTGTCTACTGAGTATTTTTTTGTGCTCAACTATCTCTGTGCCCCTCTAGTTTATGACTGCAACTAGATTTGCACTATCTCTCAAGACTTGATTGTCCCTTGCTGAGATTGATCCTCCTGCTATTGAATATTGTGGGCCCTGTAGCAATGGTAATGATCTATGAGGAAACACCTCTTTGATGTCATGCCTCCTTGGACCCTGCCTGATCCTACAACTTTGAAGTTCTATGCTCCTCTTCCTTCTAGAGGTATAGTCGCTATCAATGCAAACTCCTCCAACTTAGAGGTTAACTCATCTATCTTTGCCGAAGTTGCGGTCTACTGGTCCCCCATCTTGTCCTTCTTTTTCTTGGGACACTAGGTGTTGTAGTGACCAAACTCACCACATTTGAAGCATTTTATCTTCGACAAATCCTTCTTCTTCTTTTCACCTCCCTTTGAGATTTTTCCCTGAGTGGGACCATTCTTCGCTTTCCCTTTACTATCAAGGTCTACGTTCTCCTCTTCCTCCTTTTCAGCGTTTGGTCCTCTACTATTGCTGCTGATATTACCTTCAACAAGACTGAGCCTTAACTCCTCTTGTGTGAAGTCACTCCATAGGCATTCCCAATATAGTAGCTAGTCTCGTCCAGTGATCCCCTCAACAAAGGTTCTCCATTCTTTGGAAAATCCATTGATAGCAACCCACACAATTTCCTTGGCATCAGGATTCCCACCTACAACTACAAGCTCATCACAGACATTCTAAATTTCGATGAGATAGGGAGTCACATCTTCACCCTTTTGCATCTTTGTGGTCCTCAGCTTCTCCTTGAGAATTATCTTACAATTCTCTAATGTATCCTAGTATAACTTCACAACAACATCCCACATTTCCTTTGTTGTTGGCTTCTCTACAATATGCAGGACCATATGATCTTAGACTCCACCCAAAACCATTCTCGTTGTCTTGGCCATCTTTTTCTTGAAGGTATCCAACTATTTTGGATCCTCTGGTTGACATTTGTCATGAACTCTTTCAATCCATGTTCATCCCACACAAGTTTCATTATTGATTTATAGATGCCAAAATTAGAGGCACTAAGTCTATCTTGATCTCTGAGACCTATTGTGGTCATCCCTGTGAAAACTCAAAAACTAGGAGAATAAACTAAAATCTCCTCTTCCATGTGGCCCTACTTCTACTACTTGCACTTCCTTAGGAAATGTGCAGATATTCTACTACTTGCCCTCGGAAACCCTTCTCTGGTTTTCACACTACCTACAACCTCAATTGGGAAACTTGTTGAACCTTCCAGAAGTCCTTCTTTGGAATCTAGTACACAATATGCTGCTCCTAAAGCTCGCATTGGCTTATTGGAAAGACTGCTATGACCTTCTACTTCTAGAAATTATAGATTTCCTCCTGGACCTATATCTATAAATTCCTTTATGTGTTATTCTCTTCCTGTCCCTGAACAGATTTGGAGCTGAAACCCTCATTGCAAAAACTCTGCACCCAAATCTACTCAACGAACTAATTGATCTGTTCATTGAAAACCTCTATCTAGAAAATCCACTGTGTGCAAATTATGCTTCTAGGGTTATCCAAATTTTTTCTCCACCTAGAACAAGAAATCAAACCCCACTGCCTCTACAGGTTGCACCCATGGCTAGCCTATGCAGATATTGAGAAATAATGCCTAGAACTCCCTCTGAAGCTGCACAACTTTTCCTCTCTTGCTTCTAAACCTCTGATATGATCTTCAATGCTATGATACAATGTGAAAATTCCTTGATTGCAATTATTGAAAATTTATCTCCTAATTGTTCTACATTTTATTTGTTATTACGACAAATATCAATAAACTCACAATTGGAATCTTGAGCAAAAATAAATTACGCTGTGGAAAATAAACTAGAACCGAGAAATAGATGCGCGCACACACAATGCCAATATTTTTGGACTAAAATCCCTAGAAAAACCCTGAAGGGAAAACCAGTGTAGCATATGAGGGTTTATTTTATTATTATGCAGCAGTAAAAATTTGAGTACAATGATTTGGGTGCCAAGGCTACAATCCTCTAGACGATATACTAGCAAACTATTTGGAGAGAATTTTCTCCCTCTGCAATACAATTTGACTTCCCTCTTTCTTGCTTGTTCTCTCTCCCGACAACTCGACCTATCTAGAACTCGCACTATTGGCTTAGGAAATTTGTACTACCTCTACAAATAACTCACTTTTCTTTTCCAGTGATCTTTTGGCCTCCAACAATTGAAACGACTCCCTTTCCGGCACTTGCACTGGGTTTTCTGGTTTCTCGTGCTGGATATTCAACCCAATGTTGCACAAAGCGGGGACATGAAAGCGTCATTTCCCCAAAATATGGTAATTGAAGCGTGTATTACTATATATATAAATCTAATGTACCAAATTAGTTGTATAAGACATGAAAACATGCATATTTTTACATAAATCAAGATAGATATGGCATCCATCGTACATCAATGATTAATTATTTCAACATCAACCATCTAAAATCTACATTCCTCTTCTTTTGTCTAGCCTTTCCCTCTACTTTGATTTTGTTAAAAATATGCAACTGCAGTCAAATTCCACTTTGAACAACTCACTTGTAGGAGATAATTATTGCATTGTATTCCTCTTTTTGAGAGGACCAAAGTTGACCTAAAGATCACTCAAATTGGACAAGGGAAGATGTAATTATGAATAAAAACCCACATGTGCATATTTGATAAGGTCGACCCTAAAGCAAAGTGAACCCTCTTGGAAGGCTATAAATACAAGTGACCTCTACCTAATTTGGACACAATCATGAGACACTCTTCTATCTTGTTTTCTAGCTCGCATAGGTCTGAGCCTCATCCGCAAAAGAACAGGTTTTCTTTAAGGTGGAATTGTAGGGTTCGAAGCTCGCATTTTAGATCTAGAGTTTTGGGCCATAGTCGCAGGCATAACACAGGAAGGTTTCGACTACAATTGCTTCCACAGAGGGTCATGAGTGCAACTGGAGCCTTCTAGTCGCACATACATCTCACTGTGCATGCAACTGAGGGTTAGGGTTTCATAATCACAGTTGCATGCTCACCTCACACCAGATCTAACCCCAGTCTCTCGCATGTCAGGATTAAGGGAGCGATTGGGCTACTATAATCACTCACATAACATATTTAAGGGTACGACTAAGACTTTAACATATATCTAGGTAGATCTGACCATAGTCGCTCACTTTAAATACTTCAAAGAGCGACCAGGAAGCCATAGTTACTCAGATGACTCCTCCAAGGGGTCATAAATTATCAGATTTGTAAATTTGTACTATCTCTCTCTACTGAACTATTAAAAGAATATAAGAAGAATTGATCAAGGGTCTCCCCACATTTGGGTTTGTCCTTGGCTGGTGCCACATCTTGTGTCCTCCTGTCTTAGCTTGTCTTCTGCTGTTTATGTTTATGTTCTATCTGCATTTTACTATCATGCTGATGTGATTGCTAAACTGGATATTGATATTGGGCTAATAAAGAAATTGAAGTAAATTTATCTTAAGCATAGAACATACCAAAAATTAACATGGTATCAGAGCTGAGGTGAAGACAAAGCCCAAGCAAGAGTGAAAGATAAATCACTGAAGACAGTTGGACAAGGACAAAGGCTCAATGGATTCCTCATCCCACTTCTTGGCTGAAGACAAGCTCCGTGAAAAGTTTGACTATCATGGATGGAAGATGTCTCTTGATATGACATTGGAAGAACAAGAAGTGTTGGATTATGTGACGGGTAAAATCCTTGAGCCTCCTTCAAATGCACCTGTTGCTATAAAAACCAAGTATAATAAGGTTGAAGTCAAAGTGAAGAAGATTATCAGAGATTCCATTGGCAGGTGTCTGGTGGCCTACATCTCTGATTTGAACACCTACAAGGAGATCTATGATAGGTTGGTCAACATGTTCAAGGTCAGTGATGCAAATCAAATTTTATTTCTCAAAAATAAGTTGAAGGATATTAAGAAGGGCAAAGACGAGGATATCCAATCCTACTTCTTAAGGATCACTGAGATCAAGAATTATCTACTTTCGATTGGAGAGGTCATTCCTGACAAGGAACTTACTATCATTACGCTTGGAGGACTCCCACCCAAGTGGTATATATTTATAACCACTATTCTCAATAACGATCGAATTTCGTGGTTTGAAGAATTGATGCATTCAAGAAGAGACAAGAATGGTTTAGCAAGAAATGCCTTCTAATAGAGGCAACCCCATTGCTTTCTCTACTCATGCCAAAAGGAGAAACAATGCAGGGTCTAAAGCTCATTTCAATGGAAATCCTAGATTTAAGGGTGGAAAGAAGGGCAGGTGCTTTGTTTGCAATAAGTTTGGCCACTATGCAAGGGAGTGTCCAAATAGAAGGGACACATCACATGACGATGATCACAATCATTCCAGGGGTAACTTCAAAACAACAATCAAAAGAATGGCAGGTTCAATGGCAAAGGAAAAAGGAATTTGGGACATCATGGAAATGGTCAACCCTCCAAGAAATCAAGGAACTCAAAGTATGAAGAATCAAATATTGTTAACAATAAGCAAAAGGAGTACTATCTTATATCAGCTCTCTCCACTACCTCTCCACTACCTCTCCACCAGAAACTTTGGGGAATTCGCTAATTGATAGTGGTGCCTCAAGGCACTTCACCAGATATAAGGAAGCTCTTTTAATATTATAGAGAAGGAGATAAACGTGGAGATTATTCTTCGAGATGATGCCACCTATCCTGTAAATGGAGTAGGAAATGTTACCTTTCAATTGAATCAAGGTAACACGATTCATTTACAGGAAGTTATATATGTACCTGATCTCAAGAAGAACCTGGTGTCCATTTTGGCAATGGAAGACAAAGGATAGAAGGTGGCATTCATCGATGGAAAGGTACATGTTTGGAAAAGGACTTTTAAATATGCTTTTACTCTTGGGTTCAGGGTTGACACTTTGTATCAAGTTGGAGGAATTCCATTGGGAGCCATGTCTTGCGACACATCTCTACAATCTAAAATATGACACTGAAGGTTTTCCCATATTCATTATAATTCTCTAACTAACGTGAGACAAATGGTGATAGGTATGCCCAATTTCAAAGTAGAGCATGAAGGTGTATGTCCAGGATGTGCCAAAGGGAAACTTACAAGGGAACAATTCCCCTCTAGTAATAGAAAGACCTCAGATATATTGCAATTGATCCACTCTGACATATTTGGTATGATGCACGTAAACTCTTTGGGAGGATACTTATATTATCTCACCTTACGGATGATTAATCTCGCAAAACTTGGATCTACTTGTTGAAAAACAAGGATGAAGTGTTCACCTAGTTCCGTCACTTCAAGGCCATGATTGAAAACCAATCCAAGAAGAGAATCAAGATATTGAGGACTGATAATGGGACTGAGTATGAATCAAATGAATTCCATGATTATTGTAGAGAAGCTGGCATTAAGAGGGAGACCACGTCTGAAAGGAAGAATCACACTATTGTGGAAGTTGTTCGTGCCATGCTTCATGATCAAGGGCTTCTGAAGTTTTTATGGGCCGAAGTTGCAAATATTGATGTGTATGTTCAAAATCGATGCCCTCATCAAGCATTGGACTCCAAGACTCCCGAAGAAATGGTCACTGGTAAGAAACCCGATATTTCTCATTTTAGAATTTTTGGAAGTCCCGTATATTTTCATGTGTCGAAAGAGAAAAGAAACAAATTGGGTGCATCTGGGAAGAAAGGAATCTTTGTGGGCTATAGAGAAAATTCTAAGGGCTATAGAATTTATGTAGCTAGTCAAAGGGAAGTTTAAATAAGTCATGATGTCACCTTTGATGAAGATATGGCCCTCAGTAAGATCAATAACCTTCCTATCCCAAGGAAGGACAAAGAAGCTGACATCGGTAAACAGGGTGAAATAGAGGACGAGACGATGCCTGATTTTGATGAACCTATGGATCCTCCTCCCCAAGAACCCTCCTCCTCCAAGAGGAGACCCTTATAAATTAACCCCATACATAAATTACCTACATACGAATTCTAAAACACAGAAAATAAAAAATAGTGAGAGCATAACACTTAAAACACATATACACAGAGATTTCCCCTGGATCCCAAAACTGAGAATACTAGCTTGATTTTTCATTATATTCCTTTCAATGTTACAATACATATATATACATGCCAAAGCATCCAATACCATGGACCGAAAACCATCGCACCCAAAACCATGTGCAAAAACCATGCACAAAACCATAGGTAGGTTCGCCCCACCTAATATAGGGTCCAAAACAATTTTCCCTAGGGCGCTGCCCCGGACCCCGTAGAGGGTGGCTACCCACTCCCCTCAAACCCCCTGGATAAGGGGGGCTATCAACCCCAAATGACCCTCACGCTACGCAATCGGCTCAACGAAGGGGGGGCTCTGCGCCCCCCTCTAATCCCCTGATTAACTAGGGGGGCTAGTCGTGGAAAGAATATAACACAACCCAACATTCTCCCACTTGTTGTTTTCTTTCCACAGGGGCCCACAGGAGAGCTTAGTCATTTACCCAGTCCTATAATGCCCATTGTTTCTCTACACTGAGAGAATTTCTCAGAGCTCACAGATTTTTTCAATGCATCTGCAGTCTTCTTCAAAGTGTCCACCTTTACGAGCAACACCCTTTTGTCTTCTATCATATCCCTCACAAAGTGATACTAAACATCAATGTGCTTTGTCTTTAAATAGTAAGAAGGATTCTTTGCCAAGAAAATTTCACTTTGGCTATCACAGTATATTCTTATAGCCCCTTGTACTAACCCCATACTTGAACAAAATCTCTGCAACCAAACTGCTTCCTTGCTTGCATGAGTGGCTGCCATGTATTCTACCTCTGTATTTGATAATGCCACTATGGATTGTTTCTTACTCATCCAACTGACTGCATCTCCAAATAGGTTAAACACATACCCACTTGTAGATATTCTTTGATCCAGATCTCCAGCCCAGTCTGCATCAACAAAGCCATGAATACCCAAAACTATGTCCAATCCTGGTCTTCCTTGGTGGCACAAACCATAATCACTAGTGCCACACAAATACCTGGAAACCTGCTTAATTGTTGTCCAATGCTCCTTCCTTGCTTTTGGCATAAACTTGCTCAATACTCCCACTGCATGTGCAATGTCTGGTCTAGTACAAACCATCGCATACATTAGGCTACCGACTGCACTTGCATATGGAACATGGGGCATGTCCTCTTCATCTTCTTGTGTCTTGGGACACTTTTCAGCAGATAACTTTACACCTACCGGAATAGGAACCTTCACCGATTTACTATCCTTCATATTAAACCTCTGCAATATTGTCTCGACATACTTCCTCTGGTTTAACCAAAGCTTCCTCTTTTCCCGATCTCTTTTAATTTCCATGCCCAAAATATAGTTTGCAGCACCAAGATCTTTCATGTCGAATTTGGAGGACAATTGGGTCTTCAAATCCTAGATAATTTCTTTGTCATTTCCAACTAGCAACATGTCATCCACATATAAGACCAGATAAATAACATGGTCACTAATTAATTTAAAATACACACAGTGATCTGCTTTGCTTCTCGTGAAGCCAAGTCCCTGTGTAACTGTATCAAATTTCTGATACCACTTCTTGGTGAGTGTTTTAACCCATACAGAGACTTATTTAACTTGCATACCAGTTCTTTCTTACCCTCCACCACAAATCCTTCATGTTGCTTCATGTAGATCTCTTCTTTCAGATCCCCGTGAAGAAATGTTGTCTTCACATCCATCTGTTCTACCTCAAAATCAAAAGCAACAACAGATAAAAGTAATCTAATAGAAGCTACCTTAGCAATAGGAGAAAAAATATCACCAAAATCAATTCACAACACCTGGGAATAACCTTTTGCTACCAACCGAGCTTTGTATTTCTCCACCTTTACTTTTGCATTTGTCTTCTTCTTGAACACCCATTTGCGACCAATGGGTTTCCTTCCAGCCGGCAACTCCACCAGATCCCAAGCCTCATTTTTGTGCAAAGATGTCATTTCATCAACCATGGCCTCTTTCTAGAGTTTGCCATCCTCTGAATCTACTGCTTCCTTCATAGTTCTAGGATCATCATCAGTAATAGATAAAGCAAAATTTGAATAGAAAGTAGATGGACTATACCTTTCTGGCTGCCTTCTTTCTCGAACTGATCTTCTCACAACCAGAGTTTGTGGCTCTTCATCTTCTGATTCCTCTTCTACTGTAGAGTCTGATTCTTCCTCCTTTAGCTCAAACTCTATTTTCTCAGGTTCCTTTTATGGGACTTCATGTTTAATAACATCTTTCACCTCTCTGAACACCACATCTCACTTGTACACAACCTTCCTTGTTACTAGGTTCCAAAGCTTATAACCCTTTAAACCATCCTTATACGCAATAAAGATGCACTTTTCAGATTTACTATCCAACTTGGTTCTTTTCTCCTTTGGAACATGTACATATGCATCACATCCAAATACCCTCATATGTGAAAGAGAGCGTTTCTCACCAGTCCATACCTCTTGTGGAGTATTATCCTCCAACGTTGATGAAGGTGATCTATTGACAAGGTAACATGTTGTCTCCACTGCCTCTACCCAAAATTCCTGTCCTAACCCAGCACCACTTAGTATGCTTCTTGCCCTTTCCATCAATGTCTTGTTCATTCTTTCTGCAACTCCATTTTGCTCAGGTGTATATGGAGTAGTCTTCTGCCGTGCTATACCATACTTCTTACAGAATTCTTCAAATTCCTTACTGCAAAACTCTCCACCGTTATCTGTCCTCAGCACCTTTATCTTCTTCTCTATCTAGTTTTCCACCAGAGCCTTAAATTCTTTAAACCTGTCAAAGACTTTAGATTTCTTCTTGAGGAAATATATCCATGTATTGCTTGAGAAATCATCTATAAATGATACATAGTACACAGACTTACCCAGTGAAGGAACCTCACAGGTCCAAACACATCACTATGCACAAGCTCTAATATCTGTTTCGCCCTTTTACCACTGGAAGGGAAACTCATCTGATTCTGCTTCCCATATACGAAATTTTCACAGAAATAAAAATCGAGAGAGCTATTACTCATTCCTTCTACCATACCTTTACCATGAAGTATTCGAAGGACCTTCTCTCCAATATGTCCAAGCCTTTGATGCCACAACATGGTCTTCTCTCCAGAAACCACTAGATTTTTTGCTCCACTTTCAGGAACCACAGAACTATTGCACCCATCAACAACAATGCTACATTGTAGCTTGTACAAAGTTCCAATCCAAACTCCCTGCATCAATACCAGTGCTCCCTGAACCATCTTGCAGGTATCTTTCTCGAACACTGTTTTTACACCTGCATCATCTAGCTTGCTTACCGAAATCAGATTTCTAGCCAATGTAGGAATATGTATAACACCCAAAAGTGTTCTAACCCTTCCACCTTGCAACTTCAACTTTACTTTTCCATGACCAATGATTCTAGCCTTCCTATCATCCCCTAAAAAGACATCACCACCATCATATTTCTCATACTCGCAGAACCACTCTCTATGGGGAGTGAAGTGAAAGGATGCACCTGAGTCAATCAACCATGCCTCATGATATACATGTGTACTTGAAGAAACCAAGTTTACATCGCCACCTTCATCTGAGGTGGTTTTCGTCTCTGTATAAGGAGCATCATCAGATCCCTTTCCTTTGTCAAGAGCTTTAGATTTACAGTCCCTTTTGTAGTGCCCTTCCTTTCTGCATTTCCAGCACACCACCTTTACAGGTTTTCCTAGAGATTTAGATCTCCCTCTAGGTTTAGATCTCCCACTCGATGACTTATTTTTGTTTCTATTCTAGGACCGTCCTCGTACAGACAAGGCATCACCATTCTAACTCTCCATATTTTTCCGTCTCATATCCTTCGTCAGCAAGGATGAGACTATTTCATCAAACTGTAAGGTAGTTGCATTGATACCTATTGCAATAACCAGACTATCTCACGAATCTGGTAGAGAACACAACAAACTAATGCACTTATCTTCATCTAAAATTTTAATATCAATAGATAATAAATGACTTACCACAGTATTAAATGCATTCAGATGCTCTGTCATTGAGTCTCCATCTTTCATCCTTAGGTTATACAACTTTTTTTCGTAGGAACAGTTTATTCACCAGAGACTTAGATTGGTACAAAGTCCCTAACTTGTCCAACAAAGCCTTCGTCGTAGCTTCCCCTGATACATTCAACAATACTAAATCTAAGACACACAATCGTATTGTGCTCTTTGCCTTCTGATCCAACTTCTTCCATTCTTCATCGGACACTCCCATTGGTTTAGTACCCGAATCTACCGTGATCCATTGATCTTTATCCACCAACAGATCCTCCATCTTGAGTTTCCACAACTCAAAACTCTGACCATTAAATTTCTCGATCTCTATCTTTCCACTGCTCACCATCTTCTTTCACCACCAGAATATATCCCGCAGATCTCCCACTGAACAAGGTCTACCACAGGCCTGAGCAAAACCCCTCATCAACAAACGCGTCCCCTTGAAGCCAAAACAACTCCGATACCAAATGTAGGTTTTAACCCCGTACAGAAATTACCTGCATACGAATTCTAAAACACATAAAATAAACAATAGTGAGAGCATAACACATAAAACACGTATACACAAAGATTTCCCTTGGATCCCAAAACTGGGACTGCCAGCTTGATTTTTCATTATATTCCTTTCAATGTTACAATACGTATATATACATGCCGAAGCATCCAATACCATGGACTGAAAACCATCGCACCCAAAACCATGTGCGAAAACCATGCACAAAACCATAGGTAGGTTCACCCCACCTAATATAGGTTCCAAAAAAAAATTCCCTGGGGCGCTGCCCCAGACCCCTTAGAGGGGGGCTACCCACCCCCCTCAAACCCCCTGTGACCCCCTCGCTGTGCAATGAAGGGGCCCCTGATTAACTAGGGGGGCTAGTCATGGAAAGGATATAACACAACCCAAAAATGTAGCTGGTCAAAGGGAATTTGAAATAATTCATGATGTCACCTTTGACAAAGATATGGCCCTTAACAACATCAATAACATTCCTATCCCAAGGAAGGACAAAGAAGCTGACACCAGTAAACAGGGTGAAAAAGAGGATGATACAATGCCTGATGTTGATGAACCTATGGATCCTATTGATCCTCCTCACCAAGAGCCCTCCTCCTCCAAGAGGAGACCATTATGGCTTAGGGAGCTCTCGAAGATGCCAAGAGACATATTGCACCAAGGGGGACTTTCCGTGAGAGAAATAAGCTAAACAGGTATCAAGGATACTTGACCGTCATGAGCACTATCATTCAATGTGCCTTCATCATTTGAAGAAGCCATGAAGTAACAAGTATGGAAGGATGCTATGAATGAAGAATACAAGTGTATTATGAATAATGATGGCTGGGATGTGGTTCCTAGACCCTAGGAAAAATTGGTTGTCACCTCTAAGTGGCTCTACAAAATCAAGCATGGAGTTGTTGAAAGTGCAAAAAAGTTCAAGGCTCGCTTTGTTGCTTGAGGCTTCTCTCAAAAGGAAGGTGTATACTATGATGATATATTTTCACCTGTTGCTCGATACACCACCATCCGCTCAATCATAGCCCTTGCTGCCTCGCAAGGATGGAACCTACATCAGATGGATGTCAAGACTGCTTTCTTGCATGGTTCGATTAAAGAGGAAGTCTATGTGGAACAACACTAGGGGTTTGAGCTTCATGACCAGGAATCTCATGTATGCAGGTTGAAGAAAGTTCTCTATGGCTTGAAGCAAGCACCTCGGGCTTGGTATGAGAGGATTGATAGCTATCTGATGAAGCTGAGATTCACTAGAAGTGAAGCCAATCCGAACCTTTACTTTAAGGTTGAAAATGATAAACCTCTCATACTGGTACTTTATGTGGATGACCTCTTTCTGACAAGTGCGGATCCTCTCATTCACAAATGTAAGAGGGAGTTGGCTTCTAAATTTGAGATGAAGGACATAGGACTGATGCACTACTTCCTACGGTTGGAGGTCTGGCAAAAGCTAGGATAAATTTTCCTATCTCAAGGAAAATATGTTGTGAAGATATTGGAAAGATTTGGTATGGTGGATTGCAAGCCTGTGACTACCCCAATGGAACTTAACTTCAAGAAGTTATGTGGTAGTGTTGATGGACCTGTATTGGGAAATGCTTCTGAGTATCATCAACTCATAGGCACGCTGATGTTCTTGGTGAACTCCTGTCCAGACATATGTTTTGTAGTTAATATGTTGAGCCAATATATGGTTGAGCCTCATCATATACATTGGATTGGTGCCAAGAATATTCTGAGATACCTTCGGGGCACAATCACTCATGGACTGAGATAAACTGCTGGAGATATGAGACTGGATGGTTATTTAGATGCTGATTGGGCCGACAATGTGGTGGATCGCAAGAGCACTTCTAGGTGTTTTTTTTCCTTGGGTTCATCCTCGATATCCTGGATGAGCAGGAAGCAGAAGTCAGTTGCCTTGAGAACCGTTGAGGTCAACTAAATAGCTGCTAGTATGGCCTCTTGTGAAGCTGTCTGGTTGAGGAAGCTCTTCAGTGAGTTATTTGGACATGTGCTGGATACCACTGTGATCCTATGTGACAACCAGAGTGGGATTCGATTATCAGAGAATCTCATATTTCATGATTGCTCCAAGCACATAGATATCAAGTACCACTTTATCTGGATATGGTACAACGAGGAGCAATAAGGCTCCATCACATTGGGGTTGATGAGTAGGTCACCAATATTCTGACAAAGCCCTTGGGGAAGGTCAAGTTCTTAACCTTCCTAGAACAACTTGTAGTCGTGGAGAGACCCTCTTCTGAGGGTCCTGTATGATATGGACTTTGATCTCTGGGAGCTCTGGGGGCTTGGGGTACTTCTTAGAGTGATGAGCAACCATAGGGTGAGTGGTCCAACCTTCCCTTAGAGGTTTCCTGTGTACAAGGTGAGTGGTTCAACCTTTCCCTGTGATACCCCGTGGCGACATGTAGGCAAGATGAGTGGTTCATCCTTCTCCTGCTGAGACATCCTACCCATGCAGTCTGGGACTCATGGGAATTACCTCTCATCTGGCCAATGAGTAGGGAAATGGGGACAGGGACCATAATACTATTGATGGATGCATGGAGTATTATTGTACTCCATATGCTTGATGACTGATATTGATCTGGGATCAATTAGAACTGACTTCAGGTTAGTAAGAGTGGTATGACACACTCTCTTTTGATTGGAACTGACTTCGGGTCAGTAAGAGTGGTATGAGACACTCTCTTTTATATGGGACTGAATTTGGGTTAGTAGAGAATGCTATCATACATTCTCGATCACTTCTTCTTCTTCATAGTTCAGCAGAGTAGAGCAGTGCAGTGCAATCCATTGATGGTAGATATAGTATCGATTGGCATACAAATTAACAGATGGAGTTCTCCCTAGTTGTGAGGGAGTGTTAAAATTGGAAACTATGGTCAAACTCCACATGGGTCATCTTATTTATGACAGCTGATATTTTTCTTGGATTCCTCTCTCCAAGAGGTGTAGCATTGATCTAAAGATCATCCGATTCTAACATGTAAAAATGAAGATATGAATTTATTTGTATTATTGACAAATTGTCAAGGTCGACCAACAACCAAAATAGGCATTTTACCCCCAGCTCAACCTCAATGTTGCATATAAAAGAAGGATACTTCAACTCATTTGTACATAATCTCATCTTCACTCATCTCTCTCTCCTCACTTGATTGGGTACGTAGATTAGGGCAGCCATCTCTCACACATGCAAAGGAAGAAGAAGTTGACTGCGTTGACCATCATTGACCAAGATGCAGGGAGACTGTTTGGCTATGTTGACCACTTACATTGACTTGTTTTGACTATGGATTGGGTGAGGTAGCTTCTCCTTGGGTGGCTGTAGATCTGGGCACTGAAACCGAGGTGATTTGACCTCTGGTTTGACCAGCATTGACTGCCCTAGTTGATGGCTGCAGTTTGATTTCAATTGATTAAATTTTTCGAACTTTTTTGGACTGTTTGGGTTTATTGTTGGAGGCCGAAGTTGACTGGGTTTGACCGAGATTCTTAGAGGAAGAATTCTTCCTTGTTTGACCAGCATTGACTTTTTGGTTAGGGCTTTTCTACTGCTATCATAAATTATCAGATTTGTAAATTTGTACTATCTCTCTCTACTGAACTATTGAAAGAATATAAGAAGAATTGATCAAGGGTTTTCCCACATTGGGGTTTGTCCTTGGTTGGTTCCACATCTTTTGCCCTCTTGTCTTGGCTTGTCTTCTACTGTTTATGTTTATGTTCTATTTGCATTTTTACTATCATGCTGATGTGATTGCTAAACTAGATATTGATATTGGGCTAATAAATAAATCGAAGTAAATTTCTCTTAAGAATAGAACATACCAAAAATTAACTTAGAGGTTAACTTATAGGTTAACTCATCTATCTCTGTCAAATTTGTGGTCTTCTGGTCCCCCTTCTTGTCCTTCTTTTTCTTGGGACACCTAGGTGATGTAGTGACCAAACTCATACATCTGAAGCATTTGGTCTTCGACAAATCCTTCTTCTTCTTTTCACTTCCCTTTGAGATTTGTCCCTGAGTGGGACCCTTCTTTGCTTTCCCTTTACTATCAAGGTCTACGTTCTCCTCTTCCTCCTTTTCATCCTTTGGTCCTCTGCTACTGCTACTGATATTACCTTCAACAAGACTAACCTTAGCTCCTCTTGTGTGAAGTCACTCCATAGGCATTCCCAATCTGGTATCTAGTCTCGTCCAGTGATCCCCTCAACAAAGGTCCTCCATTCTTTGGAAAATCCATTGATAGCAACCCACACAAGTTCCTTGCCATCAAGATTCTCACCTACAATTGCAAGCTCATCACAGACATTTTGAATTCCAGTGAGATAGTGAGTCACACCTTCACCCTTTCGCATCTTTGTGGTCCTCAACTTCTCCTTGAGAATCATCGTACAATTCTCTAATGGATCCTAGTATAAATTCACAACGACATCCCAAATTTCCTTTGTTGTTGGCTTATCTACAATATGCGGGACGATATGATCTCAGACTCCATCTAAAACCATCCTCTTTGTCTTGGACATCTCTTTCTTGAAGGTATCCAACTATTGTGGATCTGTTGGTTGACATTTATCACGAACTCCTTCAAGCCATGCTCATCGCACATAAATTGCATTATGGATTTCTAGATGCCAAAATTAGAGGCACTAAGTCTATCCTGATCTCTGAGACTTGTTGTGGCCATCCCTGTGAAAACTCAAAAACTAGGAGAATAAACTAAAATCTTCTCTCTTCCATGCGGCCCTGCTTCTGCTACTTTCACTTCCTTAGGAAATGTAAAGATATTCTATTGTTGCCTTCAGAAACCCTTCTCCAGTTTTCACACTACCTACAACCTCAAGTGGGAAACTTGTTCAACCTTCTAGAAGTCCTTCTCTAGAATCTAGTACACAATTTGCTACTCCTGAAGCTCACATTGGATGATTGGAAAGACTACTATGACCTTTTGCTTTTGGAAATTATGGATTTCCTCCTGGACCTATATCTCGAAATTCCTCTATGTGTTATTTTGTTCTTGTCCCTAAACAAATCTGCAGCTAAAACCCTCGCTGCAAAAATTCTGCACCCAAATCTACTCAACTGACTAATTGATCTATTCACTGAAAACCTCTATCTAGAAAATCAATTGCGTGCAAATTCTTCTTCTAGGGTTATCCAAAATTTTTCTTCACCTAGAACAAGAAATTGAACCCCATTGCCTCTACAATTTGCACCACTGACTAGCCTGCGCAAATATGGGGAAATAATGCCCAAAACTCCCTCTGAAGCTGCAAAATTTTTCCTCTCTCACTTCTAAACCTCTGATATGATCTTCAATGCTATGATCCAACGTGAAAATTCCTTGATTGCAATTATTGAAAATTTATCTCCTAGTTGTTCTACATTTTATTTGTTATTACGACAAATATCAATAAACTCACAATTGTAATCTTCACCAAAAATAAATTATGCTGTGGAAAATAAACTAGAATTGAGAGATAGATGCACACACACACAATAAAATAGACACTAATATTTTTGGATTAACAACCCCAGAAAAACCCCGAATGGAAAACTAGTGCAACATATGAGGGTTTATTTTATTATTATGGAGCAGTAAAAAATTGAGTACAATGATCTAGGTGTCAAGGCTGCAATCCTCTAGAAAATATACTAGAAAACTATTTGGAGATAATTTTCTCCCTCTGCAATACAATTCGACCTCCCTTTGGCTTGCTCGTTCTCTCTCCTTGACAACTCGGCCTACCTAGAACTCACACTACTAGCCTAGGAAATTCATACCACCTTTGCAAATAACTCAATCTACTTTTTGAGTGATATTTTGGCCTCCAACAATTGAAACGACTCCCTTTCCAACACTTGTACTGGGTTTTCTAGTTGCTCGCGCTGGCCATCCAAACCAATGTTGCACAAAGTGGGGAGACGAAAGCGTCATTTCCCAAAAATATAGGAATCAAAGTGTCTACTACTCTATATATATATATATATATATATATATATATATATATATATATATATCTATATATATATATATACATATACTATATATATATATATATATATATATATATATATATATATATATATATATATATATATATATATTACATTTATATTAAAAAAAACATCCAAAATACCAAATTAGTTGTAGAAGACATGAAAACATGCATATTTTTACATAAATCAAGATAGATATGGCATTCATTGTACATCAATTATTAATTATTCCAGCATCAACCATCTAAAATCTACATTCCTCTTCTCTTGTCTAGTCTTCCCCTCTACTTTGATTCTATTAAAAATGTGCAACTACGATCAAATTATGCTTTGGAAAACTCACTTGTAGGAGATAATTATTGCATTGAATTCCTCTTTTTGAGAGGACCAAAATTGACTTAAAGATCACTCAAATCGGACAAGGGAAGATCTATTTATGAAAAAAAACCCACATGTGCATATTTGATAAGGTCGAACTTAAAGCAAAGTGGACCCTCTTAGAAGGCTATAATTACAAGTGACCTCTACCTCATTTGGACACAATCATGAGACACTCTTCTATATTGATTTTGGGCTCGCAAAGGTTTGAGGCTCATTTGCGGAAGAATAGGTTTTCTCTGAGGTGAAATTGCAGGGTTCGAAGCTTGCATTTCAGATCTAGCATTCTGGGCCATAGTCGCAGGCATAACACAAGATATTTTTGACTACGGTCGCTCCCATAGAGGGTCATGAGTACGACTGAAGTCTTCTAGTCGCACATACATCTCACTATGCATGCGATTGAGGGTTAGGGTTTCATAATCACAGTCGCATGATCACCTCACACCAGATCTAACCCCAGTGGCTCGCATGTCAAGCTTAAGGGAGCGATTGGGCTGCTATAGTCACTCACATAACATCTTGAAGGGTGCGACCAAGGCTTTGAGATATATCTAGGAAGATTTGACCATAGTCTCTCGCTTACAATACTTCAGATAGCGACCAAGAAGGCATAGTTACTCAGATGACTCCTCCTCCGTGCGATTAAGACTCAAATGGTGGAATCTTAGTTGTCTGATGATTTCATTCAGTGACCGCAGGGTTCGATAATTGATTGCAAATAGTGAGAGTTCTTTATAGACTTCATAATCAGATTTTGAGTAGAAACATTGTTGGGTTCATTTCATGGATGTTTTAGTTGTTTTCGTTGGTTAGTTACGTAGATGAAGATATGAATCATTATACTCTATTTTGTTGAATCATTTGATGACAATCTAAGAAGAAGAAGAATTTGAAAGGCTTTTCCCCATAGTGGTTTTTTTCCTGGTCTCCGACCAATATTGGTGTCTCTATGTGTGAATTCTTTTCTTTTGTTCCTTTATGTTTCGCTGCATTGATGATCATGACATTGTTCTTTCTACATAGTTGCATATGCTACTGAATAATGATGTAAATATGAATAATGTTATAATTTTATGGGGTGAATGTAATGTGTTAATCAATAAATGCAATTATCAAAGCAAATAAAAATATATCCCTAAGAAAAAATTAACATGGAATAAGAGTTTTTTTGAAGAAAAGTGATGGAGATCACCACTATGATGATATCGTTGATGGAAGCAAGAAGAGGATGGTGGAGACCTAAAAGGATTCTAGGGTTTGAAGGAAACCCTATGGAATTTGGTTATTAGGGTTTGATGGATATTATGAGGTTAGGTTTTGAGAGAAGCCTTGGTTTGTGGCAAAGATTTGAGATATTAAATCTAAAAACCCTAGCAGGGTCAATGTGAAGATGCTCAAGCACTTGTGTTAGATTTGAGGAAGCCCTAGATGGGATAGTCTCTACTAGGCCTAGTTGCTGATAAAGTTGGTTGAAATAGTGAAGGAAACATTGTTATATGGATAGTGGATAGTGATAGTTGTTGAAGGTTGGTTCAAGAGGGAGAGAATCACCTCTCATTGAAGATAAGTAATTTCTAACTTATGATGCTCCTTTATGTCTTTACTTTTGTTTAGACTTATGGATCTGATTATTGTTTTGATTATTACTTATGCTTCGTGCATATATATTTGAGTATTTAAATGTTTCTAACCTCTTGATGAGTTGTGATAAGTAGATCCTTCTTGAGGATCATGGCTAGTGAAGGAAGTGACATCTAATAAAACGATGACAAAGTGCTACAAGTTGCCTATGTAAAATAAGAAGGTGCACATGTATCTAAACAATACAAGGTATGTGGTTTCAATGTCTCTTTCTCAAATGTCTCATGCATGCATATGAAAGTGATTTGGATTTCATGGTTCCTATGATGAAATGAAGCACTTAGTAGTAAGAAATAATTTTATCCTTTTATACATGATGAACTTATTGATTCTATGAAGCTACTTAATATTGATCTTTAATATATTGGTATACTTGATGTTTGGCTAACATCTATTGTTTTGGATATCTCAATCTTGTGAAGAAGGCTAGCACCTTGATTATAATAAATGGTAACTTGATACTTGGCATGCATCTTTCATTATAAGACATGATGGATTTCACATAGAAGGTTAGCTCATTGATTCTTATACATGACACTATTGATAATGCTTGTGATGAGCATGATGAAAGTGTTGAAAAAGGGTTGATAATCTTGTTGTTTTGGTAATTTTTTGTTGTATACCCTAACTTGATGATAGAAGCATAGAAATATGATTACCATATGGTAAAATTGAATGATCTGACTTCATTCTATTGATAATGATAAGCATGGTAACCATGATGATAGAAGTATAACAATAAGTTTGATATTCATAATTTTCTTGTTGACCTTGGTAAGTTAGTAATTATGCCCTATGGTAAATTTGAATGACTTGATTTAGCGGATTAAGCTATTTAAGTGATATTGTGTTCATGATCTTTGAAGTGTGATGTCATACCTGTCAGCTGCCCTTATCATATGACTCTAACCCTTGACAAAATATTGATGACAGGATGTGATGATGAAGTAGCTAATGTTAGCATGTTATGACCATGGTGGATATATGCTTGACTTTATGATCTAATAGATTTGTTGATGCATTATAGATAGGTTGATGGCATGAATGAAGATGAATGAATTGGATTCCCATTCAGAGGGAGAACCTCTCCATAATATCCCTTCTCCTATTGTAATTTTCATTATATACTCTATTGTTGAAATATGATTTATGGGCATGGATAGTCAAATATCTGACATTGATGGTTTGAAACAAAGTTATGATCTAAGGAAAGTGAGTCTTCCCTTGCTCTAAGCCTCAGTCGCATGGAAGCATGCTTGCAGGTGTGATTGTAGGCTCTCAGTCACACGAAAGTAAGGTTAAAGGCGCGACTATAGCCTCCTAATCTCTCAGGGGAAGGCCTATGGGTGCGACTATGCCTACTGGACATAAAATGAAGTTTTGTGCATGAATTCAAATGTACTCCTGAAGGATATCAGTCCTACAGACATGAAGCAGACAAAAAAAATATTTATCAGAAGAAAAGTTTGAATGTTTACTATAATATGAACATGAGGTCTAATCTTGTGTTTGTAGATGACTAGGATATGCATATAGATGTATCATTATGATTAAAGTTTGTGCTATAAGAGTTTGACATGATTCAACTGATATATATGAGTAATGTTTGGAGTTTTGACATGATGCTTGATAATGACTTAGAACTTTGACTTGATGATTGATATATGTTTTGGACTATAGATCTTTCTATGATAGAAAATTTTGATTTGACATGATGACTAATGATTTTATTTGATGAGTGATGATTTGCCTTGATGAAAATGATATATCAGCATAGTGACTTCCAATGACATATGAGCATTCGAAAATGGTTTGGTATTGGCCTCCTTGTTCCTAGCACAATGGTTGAAGTGTATGAAGATGGAACCTGCATGACTTATCCTTGGTGTATGCATTTGCATCTAGTGACATAAATGACTTGTATTATAATCATGAGAATGACTTGATGAAGTTTGGATTGATATTACATGATATATGACAACTTGTTGACATGACAATAGATGATGTCATGACTTAATGAAAGCTCTACCTGTCACTTCGTCTAAAGAATTGACACTGTAATATACATGAATTTGATATTAGTGTTGATTTGCCTTCTAAAATTTGATGAGCTGACTTAGTTGATTTGATTGAACAATATTTATTTATGTGAGGCTGAGATTTGAATGAAGCTAGCTCCCCAATCTCGATATGTCTGCATTGACTATTATCTAGTGAAGCTAAGGAGATGTGAATGATCCAAACCTTTACTTAATAAGTGTTGCAAGGTATGACTTTGATTTTTGGTTTTGGATTTATATGCTAATGGTCTACTAGTGATAGGTAATGAGCCTCTGATGATCTAAGTAAGAGGGAGATGGCTTCTGAAGCTATAAATGATGAAACATGGCATGATGAATCAATTTATGAAGTTTGGAAAAGACAATATATATCGTGAAGCTATTGAAGAAGTATTGGAAAGTGGAAATGCAAATCCTTGGACACTTCGATTGAATTTCAAGATGTTGTGAAGAAATCTTGTTGAATTTAACTTGGAAACCAACAGTTGATTGAAGCATTGATGTTGCATTTTGAAAATTTGCCCATATATCTATATATATATGATGTGCATAGAACCTGGGTTGTGTTAAGAATTACTATAGAGATAATAAATAATTACCGAGAATAAGAATAAAAATAAAAATAACCAGCAACAAGTATTCACATAAACACACATGTTTATCCGGGAAAACCCAAATTCCGAGGAAAAACCCAACCCAATGAGATATCATTATCCTTGGCCAAAAACTTGGCCAAGATGGCCAAGTTAGCCTTCGACGCTCACCTCCAAGCCTACATTACAATGAAGTCTTCCCAGCCTTTTATAGGCTCCATTATATGCAATACCATAGACAGAAAACCATGGGTTCACAATACCGTGTGCCCCAAAACTATCATTGTTTACCTGGTCAACTTTGACTTTATCCCGAGTCAAGTTTACCTAACAATTCCCCTCTTAAACTTGACTTGGGGTTCCTTGACTAACTCCAACCAAACCTGCTAAGTGAGACAACCCCACTCACTCTAGCCCTTAACCCCCTCAATTTTTTTACCTGGGGTATACCTGACATCCCCCTATCACCTAGGTCTAACCCAGACTATATCGGTGATTACCCAGGGGTACGCATGCCTTACCAGGGTTTACATCAGTATGCCCATTTACATGCAATATAATTTGACTCCATTGTAGTAATATTTTTTTGTTTGTTTTGTTTCCTTGTTGCTTTGTATAACCACCCTCTCAACTTGACACTTTATGCCTAATGCTCTCCTATACCTCCCATTCAACCCACCTGGTTATCCCTGAGCACCACTCTTAAGGGTTTTTCTCTGCATATAAACCTATGTGAAACGTTCTACTCAACCCAAACAATGGATTATTCTTTTTTAACAACCTCACGCTCTTAGTTGCAAGGCTTGTCTCCAGCGACCTCACCTGTCTGATGCTCAGGCTTGGACTAGAGACACCAACAAGACTGCAACCACATATTTTTGTTTCAATTCCCTTCTTGTACTTCTTCAAGATTGCTATCTTTATAATCATCGTGATCCTTAGATCCTTTGAACCATTTGATGCATCATCTTTTTTGCAGATCTAAGACTGGACTTAAAAAAATACCACAACGATAAGTTGAATCCTTGAACCCATGACCTTGAGATAACTTGATAGACCTCAAGAACAAAGTCAAAAGCCATTGAGATCACTTGATGATAATGAAAAATACCACAGAGGTTGCTACAACAGGTTTTTCTTCTGATGACTAACATCCACCAGCACATTCCTCGACATCTCCCGACCATCTGAAAATTCTTACTGAAATTACGCGCCTACTTGATGTTGATTACACATTCCAAAAAAAACCACTTCAAGTGAGGAAATTCTCATGCGGTTGCAGATCCACGACCTCCTATATAGGCCGCTCAAATTTCTCCAAAATCCCATAGTCAACGATCACTAACCATATCATATCGCCTTTTCTTTCTTTTCATATCTGAGATTATATTTCTCCAACCATTACTGCATAAACCCTTGGCATCAAAGAAGCCCTCTAAAGCCAATATTTGGTTTGGAACACAGGTGCCACATTCTGCCATTGATATAATCAAGAAGATATGAAAATAAACACTGCAGAGTTGATTTTCCTCCATAAGGGATGCTTCTTTTGGTTCGAAATATCATCTATGGCCGGTATTTTCCTTTTACACCCATAATTTCACCTCTGCCTGCATTTCTTGCTCCATAGCAAGACCACACGAGGTTTTACCTTAAAGCATAGTAGCTCATACCCTGATGTCAAACCAATATTACCTCTTCTGTCTCTTATTATACGCAGGCCGATTTGCTAAGTTAAGGGGATGGACTTCATTTTAGGCCGAAATCTGACTTGGATCTGAATGCTCAAATAAAATCATTTTCTTACCCATTCCCAATGAAATGATCCAACTTCCTTCTCTGAAATGCTTGCAGCTCTGCAATTTATGTAGCGATATGCTCTCAACGGACCACAGTTGTCGCAATCTACCTTTTTGCACAAGATTTGACTAGATCCAGTTTCTTCACATGTAAATCCTCATGTGATAAAATGCTACACAACATATCTAACTTCTTCACACAGCTCACAAATGATGAATCTCACCAGAGAAGTGATAACGACCTCCTCTTAGCTTCAGTGATGGAACCAAAACAAAATCTGAAGTCAATTTTAACGACGAGCAATAACAAAAAACATTTGTGTTGATTTTTTCTATCCATTGGGCCAAAATAAATCATTCGCTACAGAGGTGTAAATCTGAAGCCCAAATCCTTAACCATGGCTCTGATACCAATTGTTTAGAATTACTATAGAGATAATAAATAATTACCGAGAATAAAAATAACCAACAACAAGTATTCACATAAACACACATGTTTATCCAGGAAAACCCCAAATCTGGGGAAGAACCCAACCCATTGAGATCTTATTATCCTTGGCCAAAAACCTTTCCAAGACGGCCAAGTGAGCCTTCGATGTTCACCTCTAGGACTACATTACAATGAAGTCTTCCCAACCTTTTATAGGCCCCATTACATGAAATACCATAGACAAAAAACCATGGGTGCACAGTACCGTGTGCCCCAAAACCATCATTGTTTACCTGGTCAACTTTGACTCTATCCCGAGTCAAGTTTACCTAACAAGTCGATTGAGCTGCTTCATACACATTGAGTTTCCACCAAGCACCTTTTGAGATATTTGAATGAGTTGATCAATTCTTGATCTGAGATATTCTTTATATGATATGTGACTGCATGGATGTATTTTTGATGTTTGGGATTACTATTGATGAGGGCATCTAGGTACTGCCTTAGTATGATATCTTCCATGATATTTTGGATGAGAGGTCCATAGATTTACACACGATTGAGATTGAGTACACTGTTGCTAGCATGGCTAGATATGAGGCAGGATGAAAACGTTGTTTGAAGAGATGTTTGAGAGAGTGCTAGATATGACATGAATACATCATGATGACAAATAATGGGATCCGATTAGAAGATAATCCCATATATAGTTGGGACTGAGATACCTTCTTATATTGAGACAATGCAGTTGTACAAGACAATATTAGGCTTGTGATTGACACCTTCTTTAGAGGGAGGATGAATATGGTATGATTTTATGATTTATATGATTATTTATGTTCTAAGATGATATTTTATTTGATGACCTGCATGAACATGAGATAGCGCTATTGATACATGATGATCAAACTGATACCTTATATGAGTATGATGAGAGCTATGCTGATTGAGGATAATGAGCCAACTCTTCCTCCCTATCTAAGCTCTTAGGATGAGGAATTGAGATAGAGGGCTCCAGGTGTTGAGGGAACTCTGGACAATAGGGTATCACCCTTATCTGTTACCTAGAGGGTTAGAGATGTTTCTCCCCTACCTTCGTAGGGTCAGAGATGTCGCTCCCCTATCTGGTGTATGCAGAGTATACCCTAGTTGGCATCATACCCACAAGTATGGCTTGTTGGGAATACCACTCCCCGTTTGGCCAATGGGTTGAGAGTGTACTTGGGGTGTACAACCCAAATCGATTATGATGCAGGTGTTCTACCACATGACTGCTTAGACTAATCAATGGGAATATTAGTAGGTAATAGGATTTGGTTTATATTTTCTCCCCTATGCATTTCTAGGTTGTGAATGAGCACCCTGATGTGATTCCAGGGTTGAGATGTGCTCCCTTGTGTGTTTGGATATCCTATTGGTCAATATGGGATTGTAGATGTATAAATCCCCCCATGAGATTCCAGGTTGAGATGTGTTCCCCGATGTCATTCCAAGATGAGATATGTTCCCTGACGATATGCTCTCTGAGGATAATGAAAATTGTAGATATGACTCCCTGCCAATGTTTTTGAGTAGTATACTGCTTGCAAAGATTCTAGGTAGTAGCTCGATGAATATAGGGTGGTAGCTTAAGCTCCCCTTCGGTATCAAATTCTTCTTCTTTTGGATTCGAGAATGTTCAGCATATGATCAGGGAAAATCAAGAGATAAGAAGGAATATGTAAGAGATGAATTAAGGTGATCTGTGACAATACATGATGTTACTTGAGACTGGATAGGATATGATGGCAGGATGCCATGTTGATCAATTGTCATATATTGACGGGTGGAATTCTCCCTAGTTGAGAGGGAATGTTAAAAATATTCAACTATGGTCAAATTCCACTTTGGATAACTCACTTGATGGAGATAATGATTGCATTGAATTCCTCTTTTTGAGTGGACCAAAATTGACCTGAAGATGAATGAAAAAAGATAAGGGAAGGTGTATCTATGAATAAAAAACCACATGTGCATATTTGATAAGGTCAGCCCTAAAGAAAAGTGGACCCTCTTGGAAGGCTATAAATACAAGTGACCTCTACCTCATTTGGACACAATCATGAGCCACTCTTCTATCTTGGTTTTTGGCTCACACAGGTCTGAGCCTCATCTGCGAAAGAATAGGTTCCCTCTAAGGTGAAATTGCAGGGTCTAAAGCTTGCATTTCAGATCTAGGGTTTTGGGCAATAGTCGCAAGAACAACACAGGAAGGTTTCGATTATAGTCACTCCCATAGAGGTTCATGAGTGCGAATGGAGCCTTTCAGTCTCACAGACATCTCACTATGCATGTGACTGAGGGTTAGGGTTTCATAATCACAGTCACACACTCATCTTAGACCAGATCCGATCCCAATCGCTCGCATGTCAAGCTTAAGGGAGGGACTGGGCTGCTATAGTCACTTGCATAAAATCTTGAAGGGTGAAACCAAGGCTCCGAGATAGATCTAGGCATATTCGACAATAGTCGCTTGCTTACAACACTTCAGAGAGAAACCAGGAAGCCATAGTTTCTCAAATGAATCTTGCTTTGTGTGACCAGGACTCAAATGATGGAATCTCAGTTGTCTGAAGATTTGGCTCAATGACCACAGGGTTCGGTAGTTGACTGCAGACAATGGCAGTTCCTTACAAACTTCAGAATCAAATTTTGAGTAGAAACATTATTGGGTCATTTCATGGATGTTGTAGTTGTTTTTATTGGTTAGTTTCATAGATGAAGATATAAATCATTGTACTCTCTTTTGTTGAAGAATTTGAAAGGGTTTTCCCCATAGTGGGTTTTTCCCTAGTCTTTGACCAATCCTGGTGTCTCTATGTGTGAATGATTTTCTTACGTTGTTCCTTTATGTTTCACTGCATTGATGATGATGATATTGTTATTTCTACATAGTTGCATATGCTACTGAGTAATGATGTAAATATGAATAATGTTATAATGTTATGGGATGAATGTAATGTGTTAATGAAGAAATGCAATTATCAAAACAAAAAACAATATAGCCCTAAGAAAAAGTTAACAGATTCTCTAGGAATATTAGTCAACATTGCCCAATTTTGATCAAACAACCTAATACAAGCCTTATAATATGGTAGAGAAAGCTTAACATGCATAATCAATGATTTTGACTTGAATGAATGATACATTTTTGTTAAGGCCATGAAAAAGGAGTTCAACAATCATCAACACCAACATTGGGGTACATATAGGGCTTGATGCTCTTGATTGAATTCGAATCACATGCCCTCATACATTATATAATCCAATGAATCACCACAATCCCATTGATCTCGAAAACTGTTAAGTCTATTGAATTTTGAATGGGATATGAAATTATATTTTCTCCATATGAAATTTGATGAGGTTGGAACCACTCTCAAACATTCTGAGTCATCTCATGATAATGTTAAAATTTTAAGTAAAAGTATCGAAATGAAAGATAAAGGAGAATGTCACTTTTACTTTAATAATTTAACATTACCAGTAAGGAGCATCTAGGAAGCATCTAGGGAGCATCAAGGGGCACCTTGGGAGTATTAAGAAAGTGTAGTTCCTCACATAACAGTTCGAAATTTCGAAAAAAAAATGAAAAAATCCTCGTGGAACCATGTGAAACATCCACCTTCTCTTGGATCCACGGTGGATATAGGCTCGAGTCTCCATGAATTCGCAGATCAGGCAGCCGAAACCGTAGATCATGCCCACTTGGATATGATTTTCCATTATTCGCCAAAAAATGGCAAAACTGTGGATTTGATTTTTAGATCTGCAGTTCCACCGAAGGATTGGTAGCAGATCCGTATGGGACACAGATCGGCCTCCATATCCTTGGGGGGGGGGATGGATCCAACAACATTGAAATTTCCACCTCTTTGTAGAATAACTTTGGCCTCCCTTTTCCTGCCTCTCTGGCACTAGAAATATGCTAGGAAACTCCTCTGAAATACTCTTTGCTACTCCCTCAATCATTGATGTTCTCCTTCTCTTGCTCGAAGTCACTTCCTTTCTAAATTTCTGCAAATGGATAACTCAATATGTTAAGGAACTCACTCCCCTCTTGTGTCAATTGTGTCTATCTCCATCCCATCAATTTTCTCTTATAATCTCATGCTGGAGCTTAAACGACCATGATTAAATCCTCATCAACGACTAAGATCATCTTAGACTCATCAAACTTTGCATGCTTTAATCTTATATCCTTAGACTCTCTAGGGCCTAGGGAACCTCCAGGTGAGCATTTCTATGATGAAATTCTGCCCTCATAAAGTGATAACTAGGGTTGGAAATTGAAAACCTAGGGTTTTACCCCTTATTAACTTCAAAGGTTTGATATTTCCATGGCAAAAATCCCTAAGACACCATCACCCAAGAAGAAAGAAGGCAGTGGCATCCATCTTGGTGATAAAAAACTATAAAACTTTATTTTTTTTCCTTCTTTCCTAGAATTTTGGCCCTTCAAGGTACGCTATTAGGGTTATGGTTTCAAGCAAAATTGAATTAGGGCTTGGATGTTGAGTTGATTTGAAGTTATTACCTCACTTGGCCTTAAACCATCAAAATATAGCAAATTGTATGGTTGAAATTTTTTCCCTGGGGTTGACATCGTCAACCCGAGGAAATTCTAGGGATTTTAAAACCCTATTTCTCTATTTTTTTATCATACCTTTCAAGAAAACTTTTTCACTTTAAATTTTATTCGTAGGTGTTCCATTTTTGAGCCACATTTTGAAAACCCTAGGCTACAAGCTTTACCTCTTAGGCCTATTCATAGATATGCCACTCCTTATTAAAAATATTTGATCTCTGTTCCTAGTCTGAGGTAACTTAATTAACCCTATCAAAGTTCCAACTTGATCCTGTTAGCCTAGAATATCATTTAGGTGACCTATATTAGGAAGCCTTTTGTGTGCTAAAATTCCACTAGAGAGTAGGAGGTGGAGTGTTGAGGTGATAGTGGCATCCACCTCATTATTGTATCGTAGCCTGGCATTTTTCCTATGAGGCCTCTCACAAGACCTGCTATAATTTGAGGCAACAATTATGGTGTCGTTAATAGGGAGTATTTGAGTCAAACTCCTCATTATTTGAAGAATAAGCTTCACTAATTTAGAAAAGAATAGTTCCAAAGACAAGATAAATTCTCTTATGGTGAATACAATGGAAGAAAGAAGCCCTAATTATTCATTGAGATTCAAAGTTTCAATGCTTATAGGGTGAAGTAATCATCCCATAAGGAATTTTGAATTCAATTTGGTGACTACCCATTTGTTTATTATGCAAGAGTCAAGGCAATGAATCCTTGGGATCTACATGAGATGTACCATTCTTTTTACATCAAGGATATTCCTAGATATCCAAATCATTGGGATACAAATTATAAGATAAATGTTCTAAAATTTTATGGTGATCCTTATTCAACAATTGATCACATACAAAAATACATCAGATATGCTTTAGAGGTCAATATGGTTCATGAGGATGCTCTCATGAGCTTATTTGTTAACTCTGTTGGGACTAATCAATGTGAATGGGTTGAATATTTCTATGGACCTAAAAATGTTCCCTCTATCAAGGTATTTATTTAAATTTTACTTAAGTATTAAGGGTCAATGTTTCAAAATGGTGAAGATGCCCTTTAATATTTGGCCATAGTCATCCAAAGGGAATGCCTTCTTCACCCCTTTGAAGATGTACAATCTAAGGAAGAGGATCATTGTCATCTAAAAGAGAACATCGCCCCTAATTATCGATATTTTTTTTATCAACCCATCGATGAAGGAAATCATGGTTGTGATGAAGAGGAATACCATGAGCAAAAGGAAGAACCAATTTTGGATCATCAAGATGAATATAATAATCTTGAAGATGATCCAAGAGAGGATTATGATGTTAACGAGGAAAGTTTTATATGCTACATGAAATTGAGATAGGCTTTGTCCTTTTCATGGATATTGAGTTTGGTGATACATATTATGAAATCCTTGAAAAGGATGATCCCATAAATTCCTTAGAAATTAACATTGGTGATTTTATGCATATAGAAGAGGAGAAGTGCGATATGAGTAGCCATCATTTTGAGAAGGATCCAATTTATGATAGTGATGATGATGATGTCAACAATGATTTTGTACTTCATTTCACTCTATGTGATGATCAAAAGGATATGATTACTAGTTTTTGGAGCCATCTTCATTTCCTCCTGGTATCATTTCTCGATCAAGTCACATAAATTGTGAACATGATGAGCCAATGTTGGTTGACCCTTTCAAACTTGTTTTTTGTGACAAGCTTCCTGGTTCCTACTCATGCCACACATAGCATGTCCCTAGGGACATCAACAATATTTGTATGCCTGAGATAGCTATTGGGAGAGAAATCCTAAAATCAATAATTGTTGTAAGATAGGATAAACAAGTGTAGGAAAAATTTAGATTCCCCCCCCGTCCACTCCCCCTACCCCTCTCATCCTTTGTTCCTTCTGATGGTATAAAAACTTAATATCCATGGATCATTTATTTTCCCACCTCCCACCCTTGTGATTCAGCATGTGATTATTACGGTGACCTCCTCTGCCTACATTATGATGTGGGTGCTCCCACAATCTTTCTAGCATCATGCAATAATATATCAGCTTCCCTGGTTCACTTCCTTCCTTCTCTAGATGTCTCTGCTTGAGTGGATGACTCCACTCTCTTCTCCTCTGCTTGTGGCTTCTCCAAAAATTCCCGAAGTTCTTCCTTTGGAGTCAAAATCTCATGATCAGGCTGCAACTGAAGCTCCCTCTCAAGAGAACATCTCATTTCCTTCTCCTCATCAAAATTCACATCCCTTCTGATCACTATCATCCTGAGGGATGGCAAGTACACCCAATAGTTGTGAGGTGTGTTTGTGTACCCTACAAATATTCCCAACTTTATTGTTATCTCTAGATTTCTCCTAGCTTCCTTGGAAACATGACACTAAATTGATGATCCAAAGATCCTGAAGTGTGACGCATCTAGTTTCTTCCCTGAAAAATCTTCCTCTGGTGTACTCATGCCAAGGATCTTGTGAGGACTCATGTTATGCAAATATACCACTGTGTCACATGCTTCAGCTCGCAAGTGTAGAGGTAGGCTTTGGTCATGCAACATCGCTCGTGTTGCTCCCACAATACTTTTGTTCTTCCTCTCATCCACCCCATTGTATTATGGGTTATGGGGTGTTTTCAACTCCTGTTAAATTCATTCATTTACGCAAAATTATTAAATTCATTCGACAGATACTCACCACCATTATTTCTCCTGAGAAAGAGTATAATGGATGGAGGGGTGATGTTACTGTCATCTTTATTGGGTCATTTCACTTCACACACAGTTGGGACTGAAGATGTTGGTATTCTGGTTAGGCTTCCTTTGCATTGAGAAGGAAAAAAAAGCCTCACAGAACCCACAAATATCTCTTTAATGGTAGACCTTCTGCATGAGGGTACCATGGAAACCAAAATAAATTCAGCAAAGCTTATTCAAACTCTAGTCGACATCGAAGATCTGAAGTTTGAGAATGTTTCCAAATTTAGGCTTCTATTTGGTTTCTTGAGGCTTGTAAAGGACGAGAAGTATCCAAGGGCCATGGTAGCAGGACTCAGTTTGCTAAGAATTATATGTTCTTTCAAGGAGGTGAGGAATCAGGTAGTTGGTATTGGCTTAGTTTTGTAGTTGGCCGAGCTCCTTCCTTATGCAACAATCCCCTATTTAGAGACTGCCCTAGAAATTCTGGACATTCTTTCGACAACACCAGAGGGTATAGATGCTCTAAAGGACTGTGCATATACAATCCCTAACATAGTTAGAGTTCTAATGAGAGTTTTTGAAAACTACAAACAACATGCATTGTCATTTTTTTGGACTGTATGTAAATTGGCACCGGAAGAACTAGTCATAATGGCAAGGGGTATGATATTGATCTAATGATATGTTAAATACATTAGTTATATGACTATACTTAGGTGATGTATTGCATGATAACATAGGTTAGAGTAGGTGGTTTCATTATATCGTACTTATTTCAATTTTCATGCTATTATCTTACATTATAAATTAGATTGCATATTGTTAGATTTTCCTTTTTCTGTATGGATTTTATCACTCACACACACACACACACACAAACACACATATAAGATGACTATCAATACCTCGTGCACATGCTTCCAAAAAATTGATCTGATTGTGTAGGTAATAGGTCTATGAACCCAAGGATTGGTATAGTTCTCCTAAACTCCCCATTTGAGCATATAGGTCATGCACTCTATGGTGAGCACATGTCCCCCAGTTGGACCTAGATGTTACCCAACAAAATGGGTAAACCCCCTAGGAATTTTTTTTCCTATTTTGGAAAAATAACCAGCTATCAGCTATAAAAATTTGATTACTGATGATGAGATTTCATTTCTTGCACCATTTTCATAATCCATAAACCTCTCACCATCAATGCTTCCTCTTGGATGAAGGTAGGATACCACTTTTTAGCACTCCATAATTTCCTTTGGACGTAGGAAGGAAATCCAGGTAACCACAAACCACTTGCAGAATTGGAAACTAGCCCTTCCAACCCCAAAAGGGCACTCTCTTTCAACTCAGTCACTAAAGAATGGTTTCAATGAAGAAAATGGCTATATCTTTGACAAATAACGAAGTTTATAGTTGTGGTGGCAAGGCAGAGAGAAATCCATTGGGCATGGAGTTAATAAAAAAATTGAGATCAATGATGTGGTGGATGCTAAGTGAATTGGGAAAATATGTTCATAGGAAAGATAGAAACACTTCCTTATGCCAATTAATAGTTACAGATGTGAGAAGAATAAAGAAAGTATATAACCATCTCAAGGCATCAAACAATGGATGAATCTTAAAATGATTATGACATAAAAACATATGGAATGTCTAAATGGATGCAACAGAGCACCATTAAATAGATGAATTCTAAAACAAATTTTTCATTGAAACATCATAAGAAGAAATATAACACACACAAAATAGGAAACGCTCACATAAGAGAGTTGAATCACATGAATCTTTGAAGAGATTTAACGAGGTACTTCCGATCCACCAATTTCATTAAAACTCTAAAAAAATTACAACATACATAGTCTTCTTTCCTCTCCAATTTGACCAACTAGCCCCCTTTCCATGTCTTTACATCATTATGTATAATGCAAAATTTGAATTCACTTCATAAAAGTAGAATGGTCCAGATGGAATGCATCTTTACTTGTTATGCAGAAAAAGCATAAATTGTTATATCCAGAATAATATTATTTGGAAACATCAACCAAACAATGCATTTTTGTTTAACATCTCAAACTACAATATTTTAACTTATCAACACTTATCCAACAACTAAAATGACTCCTAGAAGTTCCAAATTTCGAAATTTTCCAAAATAGAGTTGATTGATATGTTTGTGTAGTAGAAGGCACCGAAATTTTGGAAATAAAATAAGAGCCCATATATCCCGAATCAGGACATTTTGTTCAAAAAATGAGAGAGGGTTTTGTATATGAGAGTGTACTTGAAAGAAACCTCTCTCAGTTTCCAAACATTCTTCTCCATCTTCTCACAATTGGCATCCAAATATCATAACTAAAACCTGAAATGCCAAAACCTGAAAAATAAGATATAAATATGCATTTTAATATTCCAATATATAAAACCTATGAAGAAAATGAAGGAGGGTTTTTCTATTTGGCCCATGATTGGAAACAAACCTCTTTTAGTTTTCCAAAATTCAGATCCATTTGGTCGGAAAAATCTTTTTAAAATGATGACCAAAAAAGTCAATTTCGCAGCAAAATCATAACAGAGTGTGGCAAACCTTCTGGATGAATAGTAAGAGGAAAACACACTTTGATTCTTATATTATATGACCCTACCATTGGCTCCAATGGGGATGGAAACATCCCCATGAGGTGCCAAGAACATCATAGACTATTTGCATGGCCATTAGGTAATGGAGTCAAACTGCAATTTGCTCTGACCATGCGACCATCTCCAACTGAAACCAAACTATTGCAATGTAACCAATATATAGATTAAAAATAAAATCCACATTAGAAAGACACTACTACAACTGAAAAATGAAGCGTGCTCATTCCTATGAGCTTATTTATATACAGAGAAACCTACTCTAAGATGATCTATGAAAAATTGAATTAGGTAATACTAAAATGCCAATGCAACCAGCCCAGTAGTTGCTCAACCGTGGATTCTTGACTGTGCTTTAGCAAAATCAAAACTGGAACATGTAAGGGCAATGTAAGTTGATTGTAGGCTTGATCTTCATAGCTAAAACATGATCAGAACTCTGTAGTGAACAATTCCTCCATATAGACAACTATGGGATCATGAAAGACATGACTTATTGGTTGATCTTCAAAGTATTCTGCAAATTGATCATCATGCTTGGACAGTTTATATATGCTTTTTTTCCATCATAAAGTTCCATATGTGAGTTATCAAACCCATTCTCAAAACATTCCTTGATCTCAATATCAAAAGGAAACACTACCACTTCTTGTTTTGGCATAAATTTTAGTTCAAAAGGTTGATTTTGATAATGAAAGCAGTGGGATTAAATTTGAACTTATAATGCTTGAAGATATTTCTCAAGTTTTTCAGCAAAATCTTCTAAAAAGTTGGTCTTGGCTTCAGAGCTACATTTGCATGACTTTAAATAAATAGGTAAAAATTTTGAGAAAGCATCATCAAAATTATCCCAGTATTCTTTGAAACCTTCAATAGAAATAGGGTTTGCCACATACCCTGTCATCTTGTTTGACAAGCAACTAGATCAACATCTTAAGCTCTGAATGCTTCAGACAGTGGAGTCTCCATGAGTGTTCTGCAACCTGGATTCTCTGACAATGGAATTGCCTGGCGAAAAAATATATATCCTTTTGATGTCTAACTACTTTTCACCAGTAGTAATCGGATCTAGATCGTTGTCTTTCTTTCCCGGGGAGGATAGAGTTTTCACTTGATCTGAAATGGAGCAGATTAGTAATGCAGTGCTAATTACCCATTCAGAATAAAACCCAATATGCTTATCATTTTCTTATCAAGTACTTAAGGATTCACCATTTTTTCTTAATTAACTGATTCCCATGAGAGTTTCTTATGTAAATGTTATAAACAATTTAACATAAAATATATGCTGAACAACAGAAAAATAACAACAAAGAACATCAAAATACAACACACAACATAGAGATTTGATGAGGAGTTCACCCCTCCTGGGCTACGTCTCCTTGGTCTAGCTTCCAATGCTTGGGCCTCTCTATTATGCTCCAAATTACAACAAAAGTATGTTTACAATGCTCAAATGCATCTAAAACCTATCTCAATGAGTTCATAATAGCCAAAACTACTAGAATTGACTCTTTTTTCACCTAATTTGGATAAGAACTGAAGAAGTTATGACCTCTCTGAGTTCTCCCACAATTTTCTCAATAAATTCCCCTTTTTTGGCCAGTAACCATCAATTTTGGCATAAAATCCGCCAAATTTGCCACATTTCGGCCACCGGAGCCATACATCCTAGCAGGTTCGAAAATCGCAATCACAATCGACGTTGGTGGAGAGACAAATGAAACAACTCCTTTCAAAAACCGCGATCACCGATCGGCGGTGGAACACATTGCAATCAACTATCGATGGATAAATGGGTGCACATAAAAAGCCACACTTTTGAAATTGCAATGAGTGATTTGCAATGGTGGACTTAACGATTTATGCACCACAGTTCATAACAATTTCGCATCTGGTATATATCGGCTTGTTGCAACCGACGGGGGACCAGGGAATTCCTTAACAACTTGTCGTTTTCTGTTGTGAAGTGCGATGAATTGTTAGACCCAAACATTCCATACATTGCAACCTATACTCTTTTCACATCCAGTTCCATCGGCATTTCTCTATCGGTGTGGGCAGGGTGATTCTTAACAAGACTTCCTGCTGCGATTTTGTGATGCGATCTGTGCGATATCGCATATCGCATCTCGACGGGACCGAGGGCCATTTTTTAACAAAAAACTTATGTTGATGTAATGTGATGGGCCGATTTATTGGACCAATGATAGAGTGACACTTGACGCCTCCCAATTGGCTGAAGAGACTTGAACTTGCTGATTGTGCACTTATTTTACCTGTTTAGCAAATTGACCAGAACTCATTTCTAAGAGCATTCGAACTCCATTTTCGATGAAACGAGTTGCATTGGATTCATATTGCTGACATCTATTCAACCATATATTTTCCATTCCATTATATGAATTTTGATTTTTGAGCATAAGCTTGAGCACCTGGTCACTCCTCCCCACTGGAAGCTTTTGGACCCCAAAAGATTATATTTAGTTATCAAACAAATGAGGGTACTGTTGCCTCACCTTCCCCTCTTCATTCCATTTGGCATTTGATGGATTTGTACCTTTGAGACCCACTTGAAGATAATCAACATTTCCCCTTTTTGATGACCTCATTCTTCTATCAACTATGTTGACTTGCTGAAGCTCATCAAAAAATTATGGAGAAAAATCTTCAATTGATGGAATCTGTACACTTTCTCCTTGATATGCAATCAAAGGAGGCTCATACAATCTCAAATTTTCAACATTAACAATGGAATAAATTTGCATATATGAAGGAAAATCAAGCTAGAAAGCATTATTACCAATATTTTCCACAATTTTAAATGGACCATGACAGATTGGTTTCAGCTTTTTACCTTCACCTTGAAGCCTTTCCTTGCTAATGTAAAGCCAAACTTCATCACCTACTTGAAATTGATGATCCACACGATGCTTATCATGCCTTGTCTTATACTTTCCTTGACACTTTTCTAGTTGTTCTTGAATTGTTTGATGAATCAACTAAATTTGCTCAATGAATTTCTTTGCTCTATCTATGTAGCTATGTCCATCTACAACTACATCTTTCTCAAAGATGAAATCCAAAGGCGATTTAGGAAAATAACTAAGACATGCCTCAAAAGGCGAAGTAAGAGTAGAAGAGTGTTTTGTTCGGTTGTAAGCATGCTGAATATAATGCAACTGTTCATCCCACAACTTAGCATGTTTGTTGCAATATCCTCTTAGAAAATGAATAACTGTCATATTAACCACTTCAGTTTGACCATCTGTTTGCGGATGGAAGGCTGTACTTTTCTTCAACTTGGTGTCCATCAAGTTCCATAAATTTGACCAAAAATTCCCAACAAATCAGGAATCACGATCACTTACAATAGAAGTAGGTAATCCAAAATGAACCCATACATTTTGAAAGAAAAGTTGAGCTGTTTGTTCAACTGTATTTTTTTTTTTACAAGGCATTAATATGCACATCTTGTTGAACCTATCCACAACTACATACAAATAATCATGACCTTTTCTTGATAAAGGAAGACCTCCTACAAAATCCATAGAAACACTCTCCCATGGACGTGAAGGCACTGGAAGTGGTGTGTATGGTGTGTACAATCCTAGTTTCCTATTACTAGGCTTACTGACTTCACACAATGAACAACCTCTAATAAAACATGACACACTTTCAAGCATACGAGGCCAGTAAAAATACCTCTAAAGATTTGCCACTGTTTTACTTACACCGAAATGTCTAGCAATAAGAGAAGTGTGCGCTTCCCTTGTGACATTTACTCTCTCTCCCTATGGAACAGAAAGTTTTCCCAAATTATACAACACATTATCATGTACATGGTAGTCTAATTTTTCAACTTGGTGGCTTTGACTCAAGTTTGAATATACCTCTTGAAACTCAGCATCATGTGCATATTGTTCAACATAGCTTTCAGGAAAAACAGAATGATTCTTGAGTAAAATGGTTACATTAACAATTGGTCTAGAAAGAGTATCAACAACTCTATTATAAATACCTTTCTTGTACCTGATTACCAAGTGGAATTACTGTAAGAATTCCATGCAACGAAAGTGTCTTGATTGCTACAATTTTGTTTGAGATTGCAAATATTGAAAAGGTTGATGATCGCTGTGAATAATGGTTTCTTTTCCCATTAATTAATGCTTCCATTTATTGACACTTTGCACCAATGCGTAAAGCTCTTTATCATATGTAGGATAGTTAATAACATCGCCATTAAAAATCTCAGAATGAAATGAAATGGGCTTACCATGCTGTAAAATAACTTCACTCATGACATAGTCACTTGCATTTGTTTGTATTTCAAATGGTTGTTTCAAATTCGGCAATGCTAAAATTGGGGCCGAACTAATATTTTGTTTTAAAGCATCGAATGATTTTTGTTGTTTTCCTCCCCACTGGAAGACAACATTCACACTGGTCAAAGCATGTAGTGGAGCTTCTATGGAAGAGAAATTGGCAATGAACTTCCTCCAGTACTGCGCTGCTCCCAAAAAACTCCTTACTTCTGTGACTCATTTAGGTATTGGCCAATTCACAACTTTAGAGGGGTCAATATTTAGCTCACCTCCTCCAACTATGTGGCCCAAATACACTAAGGAAGCTTTCCTAAATTCACATTTATACATCTTTTAAAATAACTATTATTTTTTGAAGACATCCAACACTTTCCAAAATATCAAAATACCATCTAAATAGAAAATTACAAACTCATCAAGAAAGGATCTTAAAACATCATTCATAACTCTCATGAATGTAGCTGGAGCGTTTCAAAGACCAAAAGGCATAACAAGCCACTCAAACAACCCCTGTTTGGTTTTAAAAGCAGTCTTCCAAATATCCTTCTAAGATATTCTAACTTTATCATATCCACTTCTTAAGTCTAATTTAGTGAAATTTTTTTCATTCTTCAGCTGATCTAGCAAATCATATATTCTGGGTAGTGGGTATCGATTCTTTATGGTAATTTTATTCAAAGATCGATAATCTACAGACATGTGCCAGGTTCCATCTTTCTTGGGTACCAAAAAAATTGGTGAACCACATGGCGAAATAGAGGGACAAATTACACCTTTATCTAACAATTCTTGGACTTGTTTCTTAATTTCTAAACTTTCCAGAATTGACATTCGATACATACCAATATTTGGGAGTGGACAGTCTTGATATAGCTTAATTTCATGCTGAATTCCCCTTTTTGGTGGAAATCCCTTTGGTTCTTAAAACACATCTCCATATTTATTGACAACATCAACCAATTCGGCTTTCAGCTTCATGTCACAGCCTGCAAAGGATTCACACTTTGTTTCATTCTTCTGCTTGATCATAAGGAGCATGAGATTATTGTTGGAATTGACTAGTCATTTCATTTTCCCTGCGCTTGCTAAAGACAAATTAAGCTTTCTACGATGGGCTCTCACAATATACTCCACTTCATCTTTGAACAAATGATATTTGTTCTCAAATCTATGGAAAATGACTTTCCAGTCATACAGATATGGGCTTCCCAACACAATTCTAGAAATATCCAGCAACACTACATCTAATTCGACTTCATCAATGAAATTGGCAGTAATAGCAAACCTGAAAATGCATTTGCTTGTGACCTAAAGATTTGTATCCTTGGTTATCCAACCCAACCGATACGGTTTATGAGTAGGCACATTTCCAGATTCAACTTCTTGACCAAGTCTGTAGAAATTAAAGTTTCCAGGGATCCACTATCAAACAACGTATCAATCTTGGTGTGTCTGAAAATAAATCTGATAGGGAACAACTCAATTCTATTTTATTCATTTGAAGCATTTTTGGAGTTATTTGATATGCTATGACTTTCCACGACTTCCTCTTTGCTTGTTTTTGCCACGACTTTTCCATTAGTGACTGTGGTTGTAATCTTTGTTTCATCACCCAAGTCAGAACCCAAGTCTTGTTGTACAACAATGTTTGTCTTCTGTTTCCCTTTATTGTTAAATTTTTTCGGTCTTAATTCAGGATGAAGCTTCCAGCAATGCGCTTCATCATGACCCTCTTTGGAACAATTCTTACACACAGGTTTCTCCCCTTCTTTCTTAACAAAAGCATTTTTCTTCTGCTTTCCTTTAGATTTCATTCCTTTCTCACCACTTTGGAATGACTTCTTATTACCTTGTTCTTGTACAGTATTCCCTCTTTCTTTGAGGTGTGCAGCTTGAACACAAACCTCATCAAGATTCAAGGGATTAAACATAATAATGGTGTGTCGAAGATAGCTATGCAAACCTCCTATGTATTTCTGCAAAGTGTCCTATGATTGCAGATCTACACCTAACATTAGAGACCTTTTTCTGAATTCTTGGGTGTAACCTTGCACATTTTGGCATTTAATTTGTCTAAAGTTCTGTCAATTCATGATGTATTTCCGTATATAAGATATAGGGTAGAACTATCTTTTAATTGCAACAATGAAATCATTCCATGAAATTTAGATCTTATCGTGTTTTTTAATCTCCTCTTGGGTCTTTTATTAACACCATACTAGTGCTACAACCTCCATTCTCAAGGAAACTAACTGAATCTTTATGTCATCCTCTTGAAGGTTTTGAATCTTGCAATAGACCTCCAATTGAAAAATCCAATTATCAAGCTTATTTGCATTCACTTCACCATTATACATGGGCAACTCGAATTTAACATCAAGTTTTATAAAAAGGTGATTTACTATTTCCTTTTGAAGAATGACGATGCACACGAGTAAGGGTTGTATTAGTGGAAGAGTGTGAATATTATTGCGAAGAATAAGATGAAGAATATGGTGGATAGGGTGGAGATTTGTCTCCATTCCCATTAACTCCTTGTCCATTGCCTCCTCCTGAAGATATTTCTCCTTTGAGAGGTTTGGAACTTTCTCCTTGCAATATGCTATTCCTCTCTTCATAGAGGACCTTCACCATATTTGTCATATCAAAGAAGGCCTTTCCGAAGGTCTTCTCATCTTCTGTCATGTTTGTAGGTTCTCCTTCATGAGACATGATCTCTGGAGTCTCAACTACAACTTGAGGCTAAATTGGTGTTGGAGATTGTGGCAACCTTTCTCTTCTTCCCCTTGACCCAACTTTAGGGCTTCCAACCAGCTTTCCTTCACCTCTTTTTAGTTTTAACCTTGTAAGCATGACATAAACTTGGAAACAATTAAATCCTTCTTTCACAAAGAAATCTAGTAAGAAAAAACTAGTTCTCTGATACCAAATTGATCTGAAATGCAGCAGGTTAGTAATGCTATGCTAATTCCCCATTGAGAATAAAAAAGATGCTTATCAAGTGCTTAAGGAATCACCATTTTTGCTTAATTAACTGATTCCCATGAGAAATGCGAAAACTTGAAAAATAAGTTTTAAAGATGCATTTGAATATTCCTATATATAACACTTGTGAAGAAACAAAAGGAGGTTTTTGTTTGTTGGCCCATTATTGGAAAAAACCTCTTTTATTTTTCTAAAATTAAGATCCATTTGGTCAAAAAAATCTTTTTAAAATGATGACAAAAAAAGTCAATTTCGCAAAAAAATCATAGTAGTGTGTGGCAAACCTCCTGGATGAATAGTAAGAGGAAAACACACTTTGATTCCTATATTATAGGACCCTAACACCACTCAACATCTACTTTGATAATTTTTCAATCAAATTCTTTTAATTAATGTTTTGGGAATTTAGTATGGATAAATGGGTTCGATCTGGATGATTGACCAATCTTGAATATAATTTTTTTCTCTCACCTTACTCGTGGGGTTAATATTTAGCCCTAGTCTAGTGGGACCTCCCCTAAGGCCTTAAGGTGATAGTTGGGGCAATAGTTGGAAGACCTTGATAGAAATAGTGTGTCCATTCCCCTCTACTATACTTAACACTCTCCTAGCGACATTATTTCCCATATATCATCTCCTTTCTTTGGGTTAATTTTCATTGGTTCATTGAGACTTGGCACCTTCTTATCCACATCCTTAAGTTGGGCTGAAAAACATTACCTTGGAGGTAGATGTAGCTAAAAGAATGGAAAATAATACTATGGCCACAATGAAAGGAAAATAAAATTAAAATGCAAAATATGTTCGACACATAAGATAGCACGTGGAAAAAATCCTAGCATGAGCTATACCCACCTCATTAACCATCACTCAGTTATTGAGCACTTGATGCTCCATCTCATCAATAGGAACCCTTGCATGTCCCAACCTTGATGAGATATAAACTACCTCATCCTAAAGGGTAAATTCAATGTTATATCATAAAGAGAAAGCTTTAATCCTTGAGCTATGCACCCAAATAAAAAGCATTATAAAAAAGAAGTAAAAGGCACACTAAAGGGGTGGGAAAAGCAGGCTGAGTAGGGTAAATCATGTATGCATGATTTATCCCACCGTAACATCTATACACTCAAGATTTTCATTCCTGTTAGTTGGTCCCCTAACTATGGTACTTGTCCATAAAGTCTTCCCCTCTATTGCCACTTACACCAACACTTATTAATTGAAGGGTTAACCTTGGAAACACCACCTCCCCTTTGGGGATGGAAGCACCTAATAGGGTTGATTACTTAGCCAACCCTAGAAAAATGGGGAACACCTTTACAGGACTTGGTCTAGTTATATATTTAAAGTTGGTCCCTATTTGAAATATTAATATGCCCTTAATACTGAAAAGTGGTCCACTTAGATGTATTTATGATCATAGTCTCTAATGAATGGTTGATTTAAGTTAGGTTTGTGTTTGTTTTTCCAGGTGGTTTAGAGAAGCAGAGGCCTTGAGGGAACCCTAGTCCACATGATGCCCATGCCATACATTTCATTCCAAAGCGCACGGTGACTTAGAAAATGGTGTGTTTCCCACTTTTATAAGAGAATTGGGGCTTTTAATGACTTGAGGAATTGATATACATCCCTGAGCACCCCCATGAGACAAAATGATGAGCTTCTCTCACTTATCATAGAATATTTGTGATTATGTACTTGTGGACCTAACATGCCCCTAGGATGGCCTTGATACTACTTGAAAGGAATTCTATGATCCTGGGTTGAGATGAGGATGGTCATCCTTAGGATAATTGAGGGGGGGTCGTTGCACCTAATGGATCCCTAATGTTAGAGAGAGAAGGCACCCCATTTCCTACTTAGCACCCATGGAGATCATGTATGGCACCCATAGCTAGATTTTGGACCCTTGGAGCTACTTTGGTTCTTCATTTGGGGATTTTCTTCAAAAGGAGGATGATCATCATGCTAGGAGACATTCTTAGCCTTGTCTTTGCCTTGATAGAGCATTTGGAGCCCTAAAAGGGCATGAATTAATCACTTTTTATGTTTATGGTTCACACATGTGGGCTTATTTCATCATATCTTGTTTTAAAGATAATGGGTTGGATTTTAACCCACTTTACTTTTTTTCCACTCAAAAATCAAATTTGTGTAGGGGATTTTACTTGAATAAAAGAGAGCTAGATATTATATAAATAGAGGACCACCTCTATCATTTATTCATAATCACTTGTGTGGAAGTAAACCTTTTTTATCTAACTTTCCCCAGAATTTGGACTTCACTACTTTGTGAAGATGGGATCTTATGTGGATTTTTGGCTATTGGAAACTAGTGCTTGTTGTGGAGACACCATTTTGGGATTGAAAGAAGACATGTTCTTGGATATATATTGTGAGTAATTTTTTTGAATATCATTTATGGTTATTGGATGTAATGAATATTGCTATGGTTTCTATATTCCATGTCTAAATGCTTATATTTATATAAAATACTCGGTAATTTCTATATGCTTTAATATTGTATCCTTGGATTCCCTAGAGGACCTTTTGTTGAAAAGTGTAACTAGGTTCGGTCTTCATAATGACATGTGTAAATTTGATTTTATGTAATTTATGAAAAAAAGAAAAATAAAATTATTATTGTAATGCTTGTCTCATGGGTTTCATGAGCAAGGAATTTTATTTTAGTGATGGCTTCCATTGTGAGCCTTTAGGTTTTGTCATCTAGTCATAAAATTCAATTTGAGTCTATGTCATGTATGAAGGACCCTTCTTGGGCATGTTACATTTTGTATGAGTTATTAGATAATTATAATTAGCCCTCCAAGAATTTTCAAAAGTCCTCCTCCAAGTTTTCCTACAAAAGGAAATGAAGATGGCTCTAAAAAGTAATGTCGACCTAGTCTTGAAGTAATGTCGACCTATTATGCATGGACTAACCACTATATATAGTGGTGCTAGACCTCACTTTAAAGAAGCAAGAACAAGCATCCAAAATACATAAGAAGTGTGAAGGAAGAAACCTATATTCCAGTAAAGTAGTGGAGGAAGGATAGCCGCATTATCTTGGACCTGTTTTGGATTATCCCTCCCACATGTGCGAAGAGGAGTACATTTTACAGTAAAAAGAAGCTGAATTATTACAAATGTGTTTCAAGATCGAATCAAGGAAGAAAGGAAGAAATTCACCAGGCCAAGTTGTAGTAGAACGTTCCTCTATTCAAGTGAAAGAGATCAAGATATAAAGCAAGGTCAAGTACTACAACTAGGGTTTCTAAAGGAGGGACAAAAGGAGAAAATATGATCTAAGGGCCGAAATCTGAATATTAGTTGAGGAAGGTGGGAGGAGGAAGGAGTTTGACTATCATTGACTCAAGGAAGCATAAGGAAGCCTTGTGACTTGGTCTTGGAGTGTAAAATAGGTCAAGGGTCTTGGTCTTAGTATTCATTAATTAGAATCTCTATAAGAAGAAGAATTTGTTCGGGTTTTGCTCTCAAGAGTGAAAGGTTTTGACCCTAGAAAATATCCTATATTTTGTGTCTCTTTTCTCTTTATGTTTAATGCATTGGTGCTTGTTTGATGAAGAAGAACACTAATAATCTAAGTAAAAGAAGATCCTAATATAAACAAGTAAAAATCACTCACAAGCAGTTACTAATAGAAGACAAATCACTTAATTGTTATGCCCTATATTTCTCAACATGGTATAAAATCTAAGGTAATAGAGTCAAGGAAGGTCATCTTATCAAGAGACACTCAAGGATAAAATCTCAAGGAAGGCATCAAAGAAAATATCATCTTAAATTCAAAGTAAGCATTATAACCCTAGATTAAAGAAGTCTACAAAGAAGTATTAGGATCATCAAGAAAAGTAGGCCAAAACCCTACATCTACTCAAGTTGAAGAAATATATGAATTAATTTAAAGTATTTTGAAGACTATTCATCCAAAGGAAGCTAGATCAAAAGGAGGTGTCATCTCACTCTTTGTGGGATCAAGGCTTATTCTTGAGAAAACTACCTTCAACAAGGAGAATTTTTCTATCCTCTATATCATCTTCAACATCAAGGAAGTAGTAATAAGAAGGATCATCCTATCAAGTAAGTATATTTGTGTCCACATCTAAGTCTGTCAAAATGTCCTTCTGCAAGGAAAGCAACAAATTGGTTGGGGCTTCAAACTATCTTGCATGGAAGAAAAGGACAGATTTGAATCTCATTGAAAATTAGGTGATGGAAAATGTCAAAGGATCTATCACTAAACCAAGAAAGGAAGATGCTAAAAATATTGCAAAGTATATGAAATGGGAAGTTAGGGATCAAAGGATTCTCATAGAATCCATCAAGGATCCCCTCATCCCATATGTATCTAAACTCGAAACTTCAAAATAAATCTAAGACAAACTAGTAGAGTTATATTCCATAAGCACTACTGGAGAATTCATTTCATTAAGGAAAGAACTCTGGAAGCTGAAGATGTCAAGGGAAGATGGAATAGCCTCATGCTTTATGAGGATATCTAAGATCTAGGATCAACTAGAAGACTTGGGAGAAGTTATTTCTAGTAGAGAAATGACTACAATTGTATTAAATGCACTATCGGTGGAGTAAGTATTTATGGGAATAAAAAAGCTACTCCATTCCAGGATCTATGGTCACTGCGAAACACTGAATAATCTAGACTAAAGGCCAAATATGATGTGGGAGAAAGTGAACAAAATCAATCTTATGCTACAATGATAAGAAGAAAGGAAAATTTGGGAATTCTGATTATGGGAAAAAGAAAAGGAACATGGCTAAGATCTAATGCTATGGGTGTCAAGGATATGGACATTAAAAAGAGATTGTCCTAAGATTAATAAGGAAAATAACAAAAGAGGAAGAGAAGAAGCTCATATCACTGAAGAAGTGGAGGAAACTGAAAAGAATAAGTCCAAGATAGAGGAAGTAAAGATATCTACTATGACTGAGATAGTCTTCCTCACCTAAGTTCTTTTCAAATTCCTAATTCTTCTGTTGTAATATATGGCTATCCCAATTCACTAAATGGATGCATAAAAGCGTTGGAAGCAAGAGATCGGGACATCATCATAAAGAAACATGAAAGATGGAATTCAAGGATATATCTCTTGGGAATCTCATTGGAAACATAATCTAGTTCAAGGTTCATCATACATCTGTCAAGAGGAAACATCTGCTAATGGGGATACTTTAATTCATCAAGATTCTCTGATGGAATCTTAATTGAAAGGTTCACCGATCATGAGGGGAAGCAAGTGTTTCTTCAATAATTCCAAACTTGTGGAATTCATGGGATGATGGTATGATGACATAAAAGTGAAGCAAATCAAGGGATTGTTAATCAAGGAAGTTGGTACATGAAGTTTGGATGACCCAAAGGAAAAATGAGGTTTGTGTGCTTATACTTGGTATTGTAAAAGTCATGTCATATGGTTGCAAGTAACATGGATCAATGCTCTATATTGAGAGCATGATCAAAAGAAGGATATCCTCCTTCAAAGGAATTCATAAATGCATGGGTCACATATTCACTAGATGGAATCAACATAATATGTCCTCATATGAAGTATGAGATGGTTGACTACAATTGAGGAACTATGATTGGAATCTCCTGAGAATGAAATGTGTGAAGAAAGGAAGGAAGGGATCATGGGGTACGCAACCATGGAAGAAGGAAATCAACATCCAAAGACCAAGAATATTTGACTAGGATATGTCCATGGAAGATATGAATACTTAGATGGAGTCTGAAAGAGAAAAGAGACCCTTGACAATATATATATTTGGGAGATATGTTGACATTTATGCAGGATGTTGATGCAAGCTAGAAGATGTCATGATGAAAGACCATCAAAAAGGTAATGTTTATTTTAATGTTCTTTCCTTTATTTCTAAACAAATATTTGGATGGGTTTATGCATGGCTGCCAAGGGAAGATCTATGGATGTCTTCCACCACCAATGCACATGTGGGAGGATGAAAAATCCTTAAGTAAACATGGCATGAAGGAAGGCCAGATATGGATTGATGGATCAATTTCCGATGATGACATGGATGAATCATGAATGAAAGTGATGGATGGTTGGTTCCCTATGTAGAAGTCCTAAACATGAATAATCCTAGATAATGAAAAGAAGTTCATGACATTGTGATGAGGAGTTTTTCAAGTAGTTGGTTGTCCCATCATCTCCACCTAAGGAGCTATTGCAGTTCCCTTGTGAAGAGGAACCTTGGAAAAAAGTTTCTTACTCGGAAGAAACTTGGAAATTTCTAAACCAATATGGAGCATAGGTACATTCCTTCCATAGTAATGAGTACATTCCTTTAATGGAATAGATATGTCCTACCTAATTAAGAGGGAGAGATAGAAACATCATTCTTTTCTTCACTTGGGAAGACATAATGGAGGATTGGCTAAACATCTGGCAGTTCATGCTCTTTGAGGATGTATTATGGCATCTAAGATAAGAGTATTCATTGAGGACCGATATTCTTTAAGGACTGGGAATCCAAGATAAGAATAGCCTTGGTGGAACACACCCTGAGAACCCGAGTGGGGTATGTTTCGAGAGAGATAATGATGAGGGTGTCTATACATCATTAGTCTTGCCAATGTTGTGCTCATATCTCATGGAGAGATAGAGCTATTAGTCAAGGCCTTTCTATGTGACAATGCTAGTTTATCTGATGCTATATAGATGGGTTACCAATGTGACTCTTCTTATGAGAAATTATTTAGATTGAGAATGATCAAGTACCATTATGAATACCTCCCTAGTTAAGAGGGAGTGGTGAAAAATGTAACTAGGTTCAGTCTTATGACACGTTTAAATGTGATTTTATGTAATTAATGAAAGGAAGAAAAAAATTATTATTGTAATGCTTGTCTCATGGGTTCCATGAGCAAGGAATTTTATTTTAGTGATGGCTCCCACTGTGAGCCTTTAGGTTTTTTCATCTAGTCATAAACATAAATTTGAGTCTATTCCATGTACAAAGGACCCTTCTTGGGCATGTTACATTTTGTATGATTCATTAGATAATTATAATTAGCCCTCCAAGACTTGTCACAAGCCCTCCTCCAAGTTGGCCTGCAAAAGGAAATGAAGATGGCTCTAGAAAGTAATGCCAACCTAGCCTTGAAGTAATGTCAGCATATTATGCATGGACTAACAACTATATACAGTGGTTCTCAGCCTCACTTGAAAGAGAGTAGAACAAGCATCTGAAATACATAATAAGTGAGAAGGAAGCAACCTATATTTCAGCGAAGTAGTGGAGGAAGAGTAGCCACATTATCTTGGACCAATTTTGGATGATTCCTCCCACCCGTGCAAAGAAGAGGAGTACAATCTACAGTAAAAAGAAGATGAATTGTTACAACTGTGTTTCAAGACCGAATCAAGGAAAAAAGGAAGACAATCATTAGGATGAGTTGTAGTATAACATTCCTATATTCAAGCGAAGGATATCAAGATATAAAGCCAGGTCAAGTGCTGCAACTAGGGTTTCTAAAGGAGGGATAAAAGGAGAAGATTTTATCTAAGGGCCAAAATATGAAGATTAGCTGAGGAATGTGGGAGGATGAAGGAGTTTGAATATCATTGACTCAAGTAAGCATAAGGAATCCTTGTGAATTGGTCTTGGAGTGGAAAATAGGTCAAGGGTATTGGTCTTGGTATTCGTCAATTGGAATCTCTATAAGAAGAAGAATTTGTTTTGGTTTTACTCTCAAGAGTGAGAGGTTTTGGTCTTGACTGATAACCTAAATTTTGTGTCTTTTGTCTCTTTATGGTTTATGTAATGGTAGTTTTTTGATGAATAGAACACTAATAACCTAAGTAAAAGAATATCCTAATATAAATAAGTAAAAAACACTCACAAGAAGTTATTAATGGAAGAAAATTTCTATGCCCTAGATTTCTCAACACCTTCAAGTGAGCATTTCTCTGGTGAATGTTCCCCCTCATAAAGCGATAGCTAGGGTTAGCAAGTGAAAACCTAGTGTTTTCCCCTTACTCCATTTAAAGGTTTGATATTTCAATGGTAAAAATCCCTAAGACTCCACCAACGATTTGATAGAAGGCACTAACATCCATCTTGGTGATAAAAAGCTATAAAACTTTATCATTTTCATTCCTTCCTAGAATTTTGGTCCTTTAAGGTAAGTCATTAAGGTTATGGTTTAAAGTCAAATTCAACTATGGCTTGGAAATTGAGTTGATTTGAAGTCATTTCACCTTGTTTGGCCTTAAAACATCAAAATCTAGAAAACAACATAGTTGAAAGTGCTTCACCAGGGATGACATCATTAACCCTAGGTAATATTAGGGCTTGTAACACCCCAATTCTGCTTTTAAGCATCAAATTAGTGTCATTTGAAGGCTTGTAACACCCTAATTATGGTTTTAAGCATCAACTTAGTGTCATTTGAAGGTTTTTCATTCTATTTGTTGATCATATATTTCAAGCAAACCTCTTCCCTTTCACTTTTATGCCTAGACATACCATTGTTGAACCACATTTAGAAAACCTTGGGCCACAAACTTTACCTAATATGCCTCTTCATAGGTATGCAAATCCCTATTAAAAATAATTACACCCCATTCCTAGTTTGAAGTACCTTAATTAATCCTATCAAAGTGTCACCTTGATCCTATTAACCTAGAATATGATTTAGGTGACCTATACTAGGAAGCCTCTCATGTGTTGAAATTCCACTAGAGAGCAGGAGGTGGACTGCTGAGGTGATAGTGGAATCCACCTCATTGTTTTGTCTTACTTTGGACTTTGTCACATGGGTCCTCTCACATGACCTGCTAGATTTCGAGGCAACTTTTATGGTACCATTAACAAGGATTTGAGTCAACCTTGTTATTATCTAAAGAATAAGCTTCACTAATTTATAAAAGAATGTTTCCAATGAAAACATAGATTCACTTTTAGTGACTCCATTAGAATAATGAATCCCTACTTCTTCATTGATCTTCAAAGTTTCAATGCTTGTAGGGTGAAGCAAATATCCCTTAAGGAATTTTGAATTCAATTTGGTGATTCCCCATTTGGTTGTTATGCAATAGTCAAGGGAATGGCTCCTCGGCATCTGCATGATATGTACCCTACTTTTGATGTCAAGGGTATTCCTAGATATCAAAATCATTGGGATACAAATTCTATGATAAATGTTTCAAAATTTTATGGTGATCCTTCATAAAATATTGATCACATAGAAAAATTCGTCAAATATGCTTTAGAGGTCAATATGGTTCGCGAGGATGCTCTCATGAGGTTATTGATTAAATATCCTAGGATTGATCAATGTGAATGGGTTAAGTATTCTCGTGGACCTAGAAGTATTCCCTCTATTAAGGTATTTATTGAAAGGTTTCTCAAGTATTGGTGTTATAGACATTTTTGGGCACTGCAACCCCAAGCATAAAATGTCCATAAACCAAGGGCTCCTAAGTCCCTAAAAGTGTTGTTCTAACCCCTAAAGGAACAAGGTCAACTGATTACAGCTTCTCCCAGAAGTTCTCCATGAAAAACTGCTCAGAACTGGTCAAAACAGGATCATTTCACCTGCTCCATAGGCAAAGTGCGTTGCATCTCAGCTAAGTACACTCTGTGGGTGTGTTGAATTTCAAAAAGCCCTTCTATGGGGTGTGATGGGTGAGAAGTGACAAATGGCAGTGTCAATCTGCGAGGTGGAGAGGCATGGAATCTTCCAAAAACTTCTCCTGTGACACTTGCCTCTCTGAATTTGACCAAGGATGAGTAAGAGATCATCAATCTCCAAGTGGAAGCAAGAACTATCAAAAGGAAGACACTAATCAAATCACAAGCTGACTCATCTCCCTTACAGATATCTATATATGGATCCCTCATCCCAGAGATCCGGAGGCTGGAATTTTGCATCTTGTAAGGAATTGCTGTTGGTTTCTTGAGGCAACATCATAGTGTTGGGTGATCTAAGCTTTGCATGAGGTGAAGAAGGGCTTACTTGCTGAGAGGATGATGTTGGGTCAAAACAACTGGTTGTAACTCTCTTGGCTCTTTCTTGATTATCAATAAAGCTATTCAAGTTTTCCTCCATACTCTTGTGTCATTTATGTTTCATGCATTTGTATGGTCAATTTACATCTGATCCTAGATTGTTTATGATAATAGATCCATGTTCTTGTATAGTGTTATGCTACTTTGATTCTACAGGTACTCTATGAAGTTGGGTGTATAAGGAAGCAAGTAGCAAAGGACTATCAGAAGAGAGGAGGAATCGAACTAGGAACCAAGCGCAAGACAGAGGTTGGTCTCCTTTATTCTTCTCTCATCTATCTTTCATAAAGGAAAACGAAAGTAGCTTTACTCTGTTTGTTTCTAAGGTAGCAACCACACCTTAGTGGGATTAGCAGTTCTGCATAGACACTTTTCCCTGTAACAAAATGGCGACTCCGCTGGGGAGCGACTAGGTTGTTTGTTTATCTACATTTTTTGTTTACTTTATAAACTTACAGACGGAGACTGAAGTCGAGCCAAGTAGCTTTCGAACTGCATTTTCTATGCGAATGCAAAGTAGATAATTTTCGCTTCAGTCAATCTCCGGGTTTTGTTTATGAATTAAACAACTGATTTACAAACTCTCTAATTTCCCTTGTCGTGGCTCTAGTAACCTCCTTAGATCTACCCCTATTGTTGATTTACTGATTACCACTTGCTCGGCCAAAATCCCTAAACTGAACTGCAAACTGTGACCTGGAACCCAAGAAAAGTCTCGTCTCTGGCCCAGCGCAGTCTCTGTTCTGTGAATCTAAAATTCAGCTCACTTCCCAAGTGTAGTAGGTGCGCTGCATTTCAAGTTCACTGTGTTACAGGTGCACTGATCAGACTAGGCATTGTTCCAGAATTTTGGTTTCTGTGTTCATTCTTTTCAGTTCTATTCATGAATTTTGCTGCCTGTAGTCAGTATACCTCTGTTTGAAACCCCTTTCCTTGCTGATATTTCGTCTCCATTGTGCAAAGAACTGTAAATGTTTTTGTGTATTTTTTGAGTCATTTTCAATTCTCCTTTGCAAAAAGTAACGTAATTGTACTGTCGTTTCTCGATTTGAAAGTGTCGCAAGTGTCGTTTTTAGTCATAGAAGAGAGTATGATTGCTCTTGATAGTCGATTACCCTGTTAATATTGTATTTGATCTGAATTTGTGGTTTTTCTAGTGTCGAAAGCAATTCTTCATTTCCAAATCGCAAAGTGTTGTCATTGTCTTCATTTTTTATTTTGAAAAGAAACTTGTTAGTAATTGTCGCTTGAAAAATAATTCAGATTTGCCCATTAGCTTTCTTTTTATCATTCACATGTTAAGAAGGCTGAAAACAAATACATGCATTAGCTTTCTTTTTATCATTCACATATTAATAAGGCTAAAAACAAATACATGCATGTGCATTTGCATTTAGACTGTTTGATTGGTTTGATTTAGGACAGTGCATATAGTGTGTGCTCTTTGCTCTTTGTTGAAAGAATTATGTCTTTCTTTCCTTAGTAGCTAGGATTTTCATTGCACAAAGAAGATAAAAGATTGTTTATCATCTTAGATTGTATTTTAGGAAATCTGCATCTACATCATGCGGTGAACCCGAAAGGAAAATTTCTTAAGCAAGATCAACTATAAAATAAATTTAATGAATCTAACAACGCTTTGGAACCTAACGCACAACATCTAGAAGTCTAGGCTAGAGACATATTCCGGCGTCGTAAAACCTGGTAACTGTTGTTCTCACTGTTGGTTGGGTGATTCCTCCACTTTGAGACGATAAGTGCCAGTACGGACTTGTGCTCCCACGTACCATCGAGTATATTTTGGGAGACCAGAATAGGCTTAATCCTTTATCCATAGGAAGCCGTGTCTGTCGCCCTATCGATCGCAATGCACTGAACACAGCATTCGGGAAGATTGACTGCCGTACCGTAAAAAGTATTCTGCATTTTTGCGATTGGTTTGGTAATCCCGCTGCCTAGATTTCCAGAGCAGACCCTTTTGTTCCTTTTCAGACTCCTTAACGGAAAAGGTCCATCTGAGCACTTGTCACTTCAGGCTCATTAAAAATCGAAGGCGACTAGAGTCATCTTTTGTTTTTTCTCAACTCTTTAAAATTGAAAAAACAAGTTGTGTCAAAGCGTCTAAAATTTATTTTAAATGGAATAATCATCACCTTTCCTACGTTGGTCTTAGGTTGAGAGAATGGAGTCCACCAACCAAGGAATTCCCCTTGGAGGAAATCCTAGTCCCTTCTCCTCTTGGGGAGATGTTGGTGCACCCCATATGGCCACATTGTCGCTTCCAGGATTGACAATCGACTTGCTTGTATGTCTCTTCTCAACCTCTGTCGTTCAGAACACCGCAATTCCTGAACAATTGAGTCAGCAACTAGATGATTCCAGAGTTACCCCCCAACCCTCTACTTCCTCCAATTCTTCCTCTCCTCCTTCCTCTTCGCTTGATGGGGTTGGTAAAGCCAAAAATCAAGTACCTGAGAAGAAGAAGGAAAAGAAGAAGAAAGAGAAGAAGAAGGAGCCAAAAGCGAAAGGGGGAAACCAAGCGTCGTCTAGCGAAAATCCACACACTGCACCGACCAGGCCTAAATCGACATGTGTCATTTGCAGAGGAGACCACTATCATAGAGATTGTCCCTACATCCCTCAGATCTTAAGGGACTGGTCTCCTCGTTTGCACAACCCGGTGTCGTCAACCTCTGATGATCATGTTGAAAACACACCGTCGACTAGTGAAAGTGAAGCCCCAGGACAAAAAGGAAAATATAGATTTCCTTGTAAACTATGTGAAGGTGATCATGTCGTCCACTGTTGTCCCTTCTTAGATGAGGCTAAAAGAGTTTTGGACGATCATCCGGTTTCACCATTACGACTTCCTCCTGGATATAAATAACTCTTGCTGAGTCTGTCACTAGTTGAAAATCTGGCTGACCCGCCCAGGTGGTTGGCCGAAGCATCTATCTTTGGAGACGAACCATATAAACCCATACCAGACGAAAGTCAAAAGGTTGAGACGGCAGTTGACCCAGTCTTGCCTTCAAAGGTTCCATCTTCAGATGATACAATCACCGAAGAGAACAAGGATGACATCGTCCAAATTATTTTCGTAAGCACAGACTTCGATGAACATGGGGGAAATTTACCCATTCCTTTACCGCAGGAAGGAAGTTCGTCAGAGTCATACCCGGCTGTCTATTCGGTCCCACCTCCAAGCAACCTAGTTGTTTCCTTTGACTAGAATCAACTAGGCAGACCCCGTTTACTAGCTAGTGTACCATTCTGAATCATTGCTCAAATATATAGAATGGTTATGGCCGGTACCATCATAGATGAAGGGGCTTCTGTGAGTATCCTTTCCTCGACTGCTTGGAAAGTGCTTGGTTCGCCATCGCTTTTGCCTAAGATGAGAAATCTAACAGGCTTTGACAAAGGAACCAGTCGACCATTAGGGATCCTTCCCAATGTGCCCATAACATTGAGAGGGAAAACCGTTCATATGAACGTAATGGTAGTCCAAGGACCCCTGGATTATAATCTACTCCTTGGACGAGACTATATTTATTGCATGGGAGCCATTGTCTCATCACTCTTTAGAGTAATGTGTTTTCCACATGAAGGAAGAGTGGTCAAGCTCTTAGACCAGCTTTCATTTCCCGGTTCACACATGGAAAATAGTCATATACCATCCCTAAATGGTCTTTTCACACAAGGAATGTCTCATCAATCCCCAGTCCATCCACCTGATGAGCGCGAGTGATTCGGAGGACATGACTGAAACCCAGGGGGCATGCACCCTGGTCTGCTTCGGTAGGAAAACTTCGGGTATAGGGTAGGTTTCCGCGAGGGATATATGATTAGTATGTACTCCCGTCTGTGATTGGAAAAGGGGGTTAGACTAGAATAAGATTCCCTCGTCAAAGTTATGTGAGTGGAGGCGTCTGCATCGCTCGCCTTTGTCTATTTTGGTAGGCATCGCCGAAGAAGTGTTTTGTTTGCAGTCCAGATAAAACAATCTTTGGTAACTTGAAAGAGGTAGGCCTTTCCTGATAAAACAAATGTTTCATCGGTAGAATAAAAGGTGACCTTGAAGCTTTATTTTATACCTAGGGGCATGCAAACCTTTTGGCATGCAAGCGAAGAGCGACCATTTATTTTTTTAAATTTGTAGGTCCTCTAACCCTTTAAACTCATAGGATTGTTCGTTTCCTAACTTGCATAAAGAAAGGATGTGGGGAAAAAATTTGAAAAATTGTCGTTTTCATATATGAGACATTCTTATTATATGACTGGATTAATCGAGCAGTTTTAACGCGGACTTCATGCTCGTTAAAAAATAAACATAAGCAATGTGCAAATGTTTCCCCCAGCATTTAAGCTCAATAAAAAATGAACCAATTCCCGGTAAATAATCATCATGAATGTAGTACTTCAGCCTTTAAAGCCTTGGTCATGTTCCCATCATCACCTCCACTCTGTATTGGCCGATCATTCACCTCCATTTGATTGTTTTCCCCTTTTGAGGAACAACTGCGAAGAGTGATCCCACTAGCCATCCTTGTAACACTGCCGTGATTGGAAAATTCCAAACCTTACCTAGAATCAGCTGCTACCCAATTTTATCACTCGTTCCTCAAAGACGAGTATCCTTTAAGCTCTTCTCAACTGACTCGTAAAATATGAAAAGATTGCCAAGCCATTGGCCTCTCCAGCTCATTAAAGGGACCAGAAGTGCTATCCCTCCTTTAGATTTTAATCTTTTTGGACCTGAGGGATTATTACACAAAAAGATCGAGCGCTTGTTTTGTTCGGCTCGTTAAAAGTATTGAAAATTCATCCCTTCTGTATTGTTTTATACTTTTTTGGACTTAAGGGATTAGATGACGAAAAAGGAATTTTGGAGTTTCCTTTACATCCCTTTTCAGACTCTCTAAAATTGAAAGGGACCGAGTTATCTTTGTCGTTAAACTCGTTAAAACCTAATAGCGACAAACTTGTCCATAGGAGACAAGAACGAGTTTCACTATCGCCAGGCTCGTTAAAACATAGCGATGGGTTTTCCCGAAGGGAAAATTATAGAACAAGCATATGTTATCCTCCTCAAGCTTGACAAAAATAAAGAGGTACTGGTCAGCAATGACTGGGGAAAAATTGGGAAGAAAACTTGAAGAAACTTTGTTGGTAGCAAGTCGCTCTGGAACATGACACTTTCACTCCGCATCTAGGTCGGGTTGGGTTGTTTCATTCACCGGTCACATCACCATGGTCCCATCACACCATCCACATTTGGGGTTAATGCTACCAATCCTTCACGTCAGTGTCGCCGATATGTTCAAGAGAAGTCACTCAGAGAATTCACCTGTGTCTCACCCACTGCAATACATTTACGCTCCATTCTTTCATGACCGCCACCTTGAACCTTATATCTCCAGATCGTTTTCACCTCCGTTAAAATCATTTGCTCCATTCCATGTCATTGATGTGGGATTCATTAAGGCCCTCCTATGACGGATCACTTCTTGTCGACATCAGCTCATTATCCAAGAAGTCGATCTAGGGACATCCCTTTCAGTACTTTGAAGCTTGCATGCCTCAATGGCAAGTTTCTCACTTCCGGCGACAGGTTTACATCAATGGCCTTTGACCGAAAGATTTTACGTGGTGTTCGACGCCAAGTCCTTTATTCACACCACGTGAATTGTACTGCAGTACCTTGAGGGTCATTATCATTATCGGTGATTCCTCTCGCGCCTATTAACAGCTTACATCATTGGCTGGTAATCAGGCGATGTCTTTCCATGTTCGACTCCAAAACATATCTCACATGGATCGACTTGTACTTTGAGTGAAGATCAAATGAGATTGAAGACCCCGGATCCAGTTTCATCCATCCAGGCTGCGATATATATTCAGGGAAATAAAGACATCAAATGTACATCATTGCTGCACAGATAATCATCCAATCAAAGGGATGATGGCTCTACCAGAATCATCAGTCTACACTCAGACGATTGTCTGTCATATGTACATGAAAATGAATTTATAAAGCTGAGCATGGGAATGCCCGCCTTAGCTAGATCATGAAAATATTATGAAGATTATGTATTGTATTGTATCTTATTACAGGTCTCCTCCCAGCTTGAAAGAACTTTGGATCCTCATGATAAAGCATTTCACCCGACATCAAAAAAGATTAACGACCTCATGCTTTAGGGGCAATTGTTATAGACATTTTTGGGCACTGCAACCCCAAGCATAAAATTTCCATAAACCAAGGGCTCCTAAGTCCCTAAAAGTGTTGTTCTAACCCCTAAAGGAACAAGGTCAACTGATTACAGCTTCTCCCAGAAGTTCTCCATGAAAAACTGCTCATAACTGGTCAAAACAGGATCATTTCACCTGCTCCATAGGCAAAGTGCATTGCATCTCACCTAAGTACACTCTGTGGGTGCATTGCATTTCAAAAAGCCCTTCTATGGGGTGCGATGGGCGAGAAGTGACAAATGGCAGTGTCAATCTGCGAGGTGGAGAGGCATGGAATCTTCCAAAAACTTCTCCTGTGACACTTGCCTCTCTGAATTCGACCAAGGATGAGTAAGAGATCATCAATCTCCAAGTGGAAGCAAGAACTATCAAAGGGAAGACACTAATCAAATCACAAGCTGACTCATCTCCCTTACAGATATCTATATATGGATCCCTCATCCCAGAGATCCAGAGGCTGGAATTTTGCATCTTGTAAGGAATTGTTGTTGGTTTCTTGAGGCAACATCATAGTGTTGGGTGATCTAAGCTTTGCATGAGGTGAAGAAGGACTTACTTGCTGAGAGGATGATGCTGGGTCAGAACAACTGGTTGTAACTCTCTTGGCTCTTTCTTGATTATCAATAAAGCTATTCAAGTTTTCCTCCATACTCTTGTGTCATTTATGTTTCATGCATTTGTATGGTCAATTTACATCTGATCCTAGATTGTTTATGATAATAGATCCATGTTATTCTATAGTGTTATGCTACTTTGATTCTACAGGTACTCTGTGAAGCTGGGTGTATAAGGAAGCAAGTAGCAAAGGACTATCAGAAGAGAGAGGAATCGAACTAGGAACCAAGCGCAAGACAGAGGTTGGTCTCCTTTATTCTTCTCTCATCTATATTTCATAAAGGAAAACGAAAGTAGCTTTACTCTGTTTGTTTCTAAGGTAGCTACCACACCTTAGTGGGATTAGCAGTTCTGCATAGACACTTTTCCTTGTAACAATTGGGGGCCAATATTTCAAAGTGGTGAATATTCCCTTCAAGATTTGGCCATAGCCATCCAAAGGGAATTCCTTATTCACCCGTTTGAAGATGTAGAATCTAAGAAAGTGGATCATTGTCATTTGAAAGAGAACATCACCCGTGGTTATTAGAAAAATATTGATCATCTGAATGGTGAAGTAAATTGGTTGTGATGAAGAGGAATTCCATGAGAAAAAGGAAGAATCACTTTTCGATCGTCAGTATGAATATAATAATCTTGAATATGATCCAAGAGATTACTCTAATGTTAATGAGGAAAGTATTATACTACTACATGGAATTGAGACAAGATATATCATTTTCATGGATATTAAGTTTGGTGATACATCTTGTGAAACCATTGAAAACGATGATCCCATAAATTACTTAGAAATTAACATTGGTGATTTTCTGCATATAAAAGAGGGGAAGCGGGATGTGAGTAGCCATAATTTTGAGAAGCATATAATTTATGATACTGTTGATGATGTTAACAATTATTTTTTCCTTCCTTTCACTCCATATGATGATCAAGAGAATTTGACTATTAATTTTTTTGAGTAATCTTCATTTCCTCCTGGTATCATTTCTCAACTAGGTCACATAACTTTTGAACATGATGAGCCAACATTGGTAGACCCTTTCAAACTTGATTGTTGTGGAAAGTAGCCTAGTTCATCCTTATTCCACTCAAAAAATGTCCCTAGGGATATCAACCATAGTTGTATGCATGAGATATATGTTGGGCGAAAATTCCTAAAATTGATAATTGATTACACTTATTCATGCTATAAGATAGGATCAACAATTTTAGGAAAACTTGGATTCCCCGTTTCCATTCTTTGTCCCTTCTCATGATAGAAAAATTAATCTATGGATCATTTATTTTCCCACCTCCCACCCTTCTGATTCAACATGTGAGTAATATGATATAGATGTTCGTGGTTCTTCCTTGTTTTATCTCATAAATAGTCATAGAGGTAAGAGGTATGATCTTGATCTAATGATATGTTGGCTACATTGGTTATATGACTATACTTAGGTGACGTATTGTATGCTAGCATAGGTTATAGTAGGTAGTTGCATTGCATCCTACTTATTGAATTTTTAGTGCTATTATGTTACATTCTAAATTAAATTATATATATATGTGTGTGTGTGTGTGTGTAAATGACGATCAACACATTGTGCACATGCTTCCAAACAAGTTGATTTGAGTGTGTAGGTAATAAGTCTGTGAGCCCGGGGATTGTTAGGGTTCTCATGAACTCCCCTGAGTTGGAGCTATATGTTACTACTAAAATGGGTAACTCCATATAGAAAAAACATTTCTCCTATTTTGGACAACCAACTAGCCATAAACCCTACACATCATTTATTGATGATGAAATGTCATTTCCTCCACCATTTGAATTCAAACTCCTCCCATTATATGGAAATCATCTTGAATTAAGGTGGGCTACCACTCAACAAGTATTTTGATCATTTTTCGATCAAGTGCTTTTAATTTTTATTTTGAGAATTTAGTATGGATAAAGGGGTGATCTGGGTGATTGAACTATCTTGATTATAAACTTGTTTTCTCACCTTACTAAGGGGGTTAATATTTCTCCCTAGTCTATTGGGACCTCCCCGGACTTAGTTATGGGAGGGGCAATACTTGGAAGACATAGACAGAAATATCATGTCCATTCACCTCTACCATACTTAACACTCTTTATGCCACATCATTTTCCATGCATTATCTCTTTTATTTGGGTTAGCTATCATTGGTTAATTAGGATTTGACACCTTCTTATCCACATCCTGAGTAGGAAAAAAACATTGCCCTGGAGGTTGATGTAGTTAAAATAATGGAAAGACATTCTATGGCCATAATGAAAGAAAAAAAGTAAAATGCAGAAGATGGTTGGGACAAAAGATAGTGCATGGAAAAATTCCTAGCATGAGCTCTACCCTCCTCATTAGCCATTACCTGGTTCCTGAGCACTTGATGCTCCATATCATCAAGAGGAACCCTTACGTGTCCAAACCCTGGTGAGCAATAAAATACCTCATCCTAAAGGGTATATTGATTTTTATATCATAAATAAAAAACTTTGATCCTTGAGTTATCCAACCAAATAAAAAGATTTATAAAAACAAAGTAAAAGTCACACTAGAGGGGTGGGAAAACCAAGCCAAGTAGGGTAACTCATGCATCCATGATTTCTCCCTCCATTACATCTAAACACTTAGGATCTAGACTCTCATTAGCTAGTCCCTTGACCATGGCACTCTACCATGACGTTTTTCCTCTCCATTGCCACTTACACCAACACCTATTGATTGAAGGGTTAACCTTAGAAATTCCACCTCCCATTTGGGGCTGGAAGCACCTAATAGGCATGGCTACTGAGCCACCCCTACAAAGGTAGGGAATGCCTTTATGGGACTTGTTCTAGTTAGATATTTTAAGGTGGTACTAGTTTGAGGTATTAATATGCCATTAACACTTAAGTGTGGTCCACTTATATGCATTTTTTATCTTAATCTGTAATGAATGGTTGATTTCAGTGTAGTTTGAGTTGGTTTTTCTAGGTATTCCAAAGCAGAAGACCCCTTGAGGGTACCCTAATCCACATGATTCCTCGGCCACACATTATATTATAGAAAGCATGATGACTTAGCAGATGGGGTGTTTCCCACTTTTTCCAGAGAATTGGGCCTTTTGATAGCTTAAGGAATTAATTTAGATCCAAAAGCACCCTTAGGAGCTAGAACACTAAGTTTCTCTTTCTTAGCATGGAGGATTATTGATTATGTAGTAATGGACCCAACATGTTGGGTCCCTATAATACAAGTGATTACCCCATTACTATTGTAGTTGTATCCCTTATTAATATTGTTGTGCCCCTGTTGTCCCCATATTGTTATTACTGTGCCCCATAGAATCCCTCTATTGTTATTTTTGTGGCTTTATATTATTATTGTTAGGTCGACTGCGTTATATTGTGACTCTTTAGACTCCTATATATAGAAAGGAGGTTTTGTCATTTGAATCATCCAAGAATTTCTCACTTGTGTAATGTAAAGGAGGTTGCCCCCTCGAAGAGGCTGAATTCTAAGGCGTTGATCTCTCTTTTCTATCTTTTTGTGAGTTGGTTTCATAACATTTGGTATCAGAGCTTTGGATTCTAGGGTTTCACTGCTCCAAACAGGTCATCGTACAATGTACGCTATAACTTTTTTCTATGATGTTTCAGAAACTAAAAAGAAAACCCAGTTGAGAAGAAATCGTGTTGAATCTCGGGTCCGAATTTCAAAGCTTTTTTCACTATATTTGCGAAGATATGATCTGAGGAAGTTGGTATTTTTGCAGACTCCTGAATTACATTCCAAATAGGTGACCTTGGGAAAAGCATCATAACTTTCTCTCTGAGCATCAGATTGAAATTTCGTAAGAAGGTAAAGAAAGAGGACGGACTGTGGTTTCTTTTAGATATTTTTCAGAGCCAAAGGTCAAAACAGTGACTCGTGGCACGTCGTACAAGTTCGCTCTACTGAACTAGTCTATAATCAAGTCATCTTGGGAGATTGTGCATAACTCTTCCGTGGAGAATCCAATTTGGATCAGACTGGTGGCATTGGGAAGAGGACACAGAGGGCTAACAGGTCACAATTTCAGAATTGGATGATCTGAAATTGCAGAGATACATCAGATTCAATATCAAGCTTCTACAAAGTGAAAAAAGGTGTGTAGTTTTTTTTAAATTTTTGCATAAGCTTGGTTTGAAAATTAATTTGAATCGGTAATTGATGCCCTGAGGAAAGAAAATGCAAAAACCTAGTAAGAAACCTAAAATATCAAGCATGAATCATGAAGAAGAGGAAGAAATGCAACATGATATATCAAAATTACGAGACCAAGTGCAACAACTGTCACTTGCACAAAAAGCAATAGAATCTAAGACGGATGGTTTAAGGAAAGATGCAGAAGCTAAGATGGATGGTTTAAAGAAAGGTGTAGAAGCTAAGATGGATTGTTTAAAGAAAGGTGTAGAAGCTAAGATGGATGGCATGGAAGCTAAGATGAATGGCATGGACGCTAAAATTGATGGCATGGATGATAAGATGGAAGAATTGAAGATAAATATGAATAAGTTGCTACAAGAAATGGTCACTAATGGTGAAAGGGTAGTAAAGGAAACTCATGATGAGAAAAAAATAAATGTTAATCATGATTCCATAGACTCTAATGTTGGATCAAAGACCCACCATATTCCAAAAATCAATATGAGGAAGTTTTATGGCAAGGATCCCGCAACATGGATATTACAGATGGAGCAATTTTTTGATCTCAATAATGTGCAAAACACACAAAAGGTACGTATTGCAACTTTATATTTGGAACCAAATCAGTTTGTATGGTATCAATGGCTTTGTTCTCGTAAACAAATTATCACTTGGGCAATTTTTACGGAAGAATTCACAGCACATTATGAGGATACAAAAAGCAACACTTTTTTTAGCCAATTGATAAGTCTCAAACAAAATGGTTCAATAATGGAGCACATTAAGGAGTTCCAAAAATTGAACATAAGGGTAAAAAATATTCCAGAGGAGCATAAGATTGATGTGTTCATAAGGAATTTAAAGGATAATATCCAACATGATGTTCACCTTTGGGAACCTGATTCATTAGAGAAGGCATTCAGGTTAGCAAGAAAAATGGAAAGCAAAATTATGGCAACCAGGAAGCATACCACTCACAACTATAAAGATGGAAGTGTTGTTGCCCCTAGTCTTCCACAACCTATAAGGTTGACACCACAACAATTGGAAGAAAAAAGAGCAAAAGGGCTTTGCTACAGTTGTGATAGCAAATACACTAAAGGTCATAAGTGTGCTGAGAAGAAATTATTCTACATAGATTGTGAAGAGGAAGAAGAAAAGGAGCAAGAAAGGTCAAAAGAAGAGGATATACTCCAGGAACAGAGCCTAGATAAAGAAGAAATGAATCCGACCATATCTTGTAATGCATTGGCGAGAATTACCACTCCTCAAACCATCAATATAGAAGGACAAATCAAGAAGAAAAAGGTAATAGTGTTGATTGATTAAGGAAGTACCCACAATTTTATTCATTGTAAGGTAGCAAAAGAATTGAATTTCTTCTTATATCTAGCACCAGAGTGTCAAGTGATGGTTGCAAATGGAAGAACAATAAATTGCTCTAGAAAGTGCCATAATATCAAGCTATCCATGGGAGAATATCTATTGACTAGCCCAATGCTTTCCATTCCAATGGGAGGTGTGGATGTTGTAATAGGAGTCCAATGGCTACAATCCTTGGGTACAATAGCTTTTAATTTTCAAGAACTTTTCATGAAATTTTCTATGGAAGGAAAGAAAGTTGAATTAAGGGGTATTGCAGGGAAACCGGGAAAGATAATCAGCTCTAACGGTATGACAAAGCTTCTAAAAAAGGAACAAAGAGCTGTAGTTGCACAATTATGTTCGCTAGATGTTTCCACGTTGGAATCATCTATTTCTCCAGATCTCCAAAAAGTCTTGGAAAATCATTCCAAGGTATTTGATACTCCCAATGGTCTCCCACTTATTCGTGATCATGATCATGCTATTCATTTGATTCCAGGAAGTGTTCCTCCAAACATCAGGCCGTATAGATATCCTTATGCCCAAAAGAGTGAAATTGAACGTATGGTTGCAGAAATGCTAGAGGCTGGTATAATTCAACTGAGTCAAAGTTCTTTCTCTGCTCCAGTAGTATTGGTGCACAAGAAGGATGGATCATGGCGCATGTGTCCAGATTATAGGGAGCTCAACAAGCTCACTATTAAAGATAAGTTTCCCATTCCTGTCATTGATGAATTACTAGATGAATTGCATGGATCAATTTACTTCATCAAATCACAATGAAGACTGAAGACATTATGAAAACATCATTTAGAACTCACGAGGGTCATTATGAATTTTTGGTCATGCCTTTTGGCATTACCAATTGTTATGCTCTTAACTTGCAAAAAGATACCCAAATACAGAATATGCGAAGAAAGATACCCAGAACATAGAATAATGAGAGACAATAGAAAATATTTTATTATTCAAAAAGCAATGTTCACTGGCCTCTTAGAGGGGGCAACCTCCAATAGAGCAGAGCTCGATACAAAAATAAGACACGATGCCCCTCGTAGGGAGTCTCTATCCTTTATATATGACTCATACATGCAATACCACAGATCAATACCATGGGTTTTATTAATACCATCTATCTAATACTACGGCCCATTTGCAACTAACTGTGGTCCTGTCATTAATTGCGAGTTAACCACTTACAATTATTAATATGGGCTTTATTGACTCTTGACTATGACTCGATCCCATTACATAAATAAGGGGGTTAGGGTGGGACCCTAACATGTCCTCCCCCTTAAGACTAGCCTTGTCCTCAAGGCTGAAGCTACGGAAACTGCTGAAGAATAGTGGTTGGTTCCCAAGTTGCATCTTCCGGAGAGGTGTCTTTCCACTTGACGAGGACTTCCCTAATCATGTGGCCCCGCAGGTGCCTATCTCGTGTGTCTAGGACCTGTTCAGGTTGGAGCCAGATTGACCCTTCTTCGTCCAATTCAGGTAGACTGGTTTGAATTTTGCAATTGTTCCCAATCACTTTCTTGAGGCATGAAACATGGAAAACTGGATGGATTTTTGCAGTAGGTGGCAAAGCCAACTTGTAAGCCACTTCTCCAATGCGTTGAAGTACTTGATATGGTCCGTAGAATTTTGGGGATAGTTTCTAACAACCCTTGTCTTTGAGTGATGTTTGCTTATATGGTTGCAGCCTCAAAAAGACCTGATCCCCTTCCTGAAATTGGGGCTCTGAGTGATGTTGGTCCACCTATTGCTTCATGCGGTTTTGAGCTTGATGAAGATTCTCTCTAAGATGGGCGAGCATGGTTGCGCAGTGTTGTAGGAGTTGATCCAATGCTTGTACTTTTGAGCACCCCTTGATATAAGAAGTAGGGGAAGGAGGGAGTTGACCATATACTGCTTCATAGGGATTCATTTTGGTGGTGGCATGATAGTTGGTGTTATACCACCATTCAACCAGAGGTAACCACTATACCCAAAGATGTTGCTTTTCTGAAGTGAAACACCTAAGGTAGGTTTCCAGACATTTGTTGACCGCTTCAGTTTGACCATCCGTTTGCGGATGATAGGAAGTACTGAGTTTTAGTTGAGTGCCTTGTATTCTGAAGAGTTCCTACCAAAAATTACTGGTGAAGATCGAGTCACGATTGGACACAATAGAAGTGGGCATGCCATGCAATTTGAAGATCTGATCCATGAAAGATTGAGCGACCAAAGTTGGTGTAAACGGGTGGGGTAGGGCGTAGAAATGAGCATACTTCGAAAGTCTGTCCACAACCACCATGATGACTGACTTGTTTCCTGACATTGGAAGACCTGTAATGAAATCCATAAAATCCTCCATCCAAATTGATGCCGGGATGGGCAACGGTTGTAATGTGCCTGGTATGTTGACGGTCTCCCCTCTGTGGCGTTGAAAAACATCGCATTCTGCTATGAAAGTAAGGATGTCCTTTTTCATGCCTATCCAAAAAAATGATCTTCTGGTGCGAGCATACGTCTTTTGAAAGCCTGAATGTCCTGCAATGGGGGAATGAGTGCAATTCTGCCAAAATGAGACTTTTGAGGGTGGATGTTGGTGCTATTACGACTCTGTCCCTATAGCGAAGAATCTCTTCCTGCCACGAGTAGCCCTTGGTGGAATTTGGATCTACCTGCAATTGAGAAATGAGTTGGGAGAGCCCGGGATGTGAAAACCATTCCCTGCGAGCCTCTTCAATCTATTCTGGAATGGGGAGGGAAATTGCTAGCAGAGTACTTTCCTCCTCAAATTGGCGAGATAATGCATCTGCTACACTATTGTCTTTCCCTTTCTTGTAAATGATCTCATAATCATATCCCAGCATTTTGGCGATCCATTTATTTTGTTGTGGGGAGGATAGGCGTTGCTCCAAAAAATATTTAAGACTGTGATGATCTATGCGGATTTGGAAACGTCGCCCCAATAAGTAAGGTTGCCAGGTCTCTACTGCATGTAAGATGGCTATCATTTCCTTCTTGTAGGTAGATTGGCCCAGATTCTTCCCACTTAGTTGTTGGCTTGTGAAGGCCAAAGGTCGCCCTTCCTGCATTAAGACCGCCCCAATACATGTACCCGAAGCATCACATTCAATGACAAAAGATTTGGTGAAGTCAGGTAGTGCTAAGACTGGAGTGGAACACATGGCATTTTTGAGAGCTGTAAATGCCTGTTGTGCTTCCTCATTCCAGAAGAATGAATTTTTCTTCAGGAGTTGAGTGAGGGGCTTCGCTATGCGACCATAGTTGCAGACAAATTTACGATAATAGCCTGTGAGACCCAAAAATCCTCGCAAGCTCTTGAAGGTCTTAGGTTGAGGCCAATCCTGCATTGCCTGGATCTTTTTGGGGTCCACCTTGACACCTTCACGCCCCACAATATGGCCCAAATACTCAACTTCTTCCATGCCAAATGAACACTTGGACATCTTGACAAATAATTTATGCTTGCGGAGCAGTTGCAAGAGTAGATCTACATGCTGAAGATGTGTAGCCCAAGTGCAACTATAGATGAGGATTTCATCGAAGAAGACAAGGACAAATTTCCTAAGATATGGTTTGAGAATGTGGTTCATAAGGCTCTGAAAAGTAGAGGGGGCATTACAAAGACCGAATGGCATGACCAGGAACTCATAATGGCCTTCATGAGTTCTGAAAGCAGTCTTTGGAATGTCGACTTCCTTCATGCGAATTTGGTGGTAGCCCGAGCGAAGATCCAGCTTAGTGAAGAATTGAGCCCCATTGAGTTCATCCAACAAATCGTCAACCACCGGAATGGGAAATTTATCTTTGACTGTCAACTTATTGAGGGCCATGAAGTCTAGACACATCCGCCACTCCCCATCTTTCTTGAGCACCATGACCACCGGTGATGAATAAGGACTAATGCTGGGACGAATGACACCTGCTTCCAAAAGTTCCTTGATTATTTTTTCTATTTCATTCTTTTGGGTGAACGGATATCTGTATGGGTGTACATTTGGGGGTTGGGCCCCTGGAACCAAGGTGATGTTATGATCATGTTCCCCTCTCGAGGGTGGAAGCTCATGAGGCTTGTCAAAGACCAGCAGATGGTTATTTAAAATCTGTTGCATCTCAGGATGAATCGGTAGAGACTCGGTTTCGACTGCTTGGATGAAATTAAATTGAGCTATAACTCCATGACGGCCCTTTTTTAGCAATTTTTCCATCCTATGCGAGCTGATGATAGAGGGAGCTCCCGCCTGGAGTCCACGGAGGGTATGTGTCGAGTTGTTCTGCTTAAAACTCATATATAACTCCTGGAAATCCATTGTGATTGGCCCAAGAGTGCGGAGCCATTCAGCGCCGAGGACAATGTTGCATCCTCCCATGTGTATGGCAAACATGTGGGTTTTCAACTGATAATCCCCCATTTGAAGTTTGACATTTTCACAACAGCCTTCACATTTCATTGTGCCCCCATCCACAATTTGCACTTGGAAGTTAGAAACTGCTTGTACAAAACAATGCACTACTTCTGCGACTTTTTGATGGATGAAATTATGTGTACTTCCACTATCAATCAAGACTACTACTGGGCAATGTTTAATAAAACCTCTGATTTTGAGAGTTTGAGGTGAAGAAATCCCTACCAAAGCATGCAACGAAATAACTGGTTCGTCAGAGACATTGTCCTTTTGGTTGTCCTCTTCTAGCACCTCATGTTCCTCAAGTGGTGGATCTTCCTCTGATGAGCTGTAGTTAGTGGCATCAATTTGAAAAAATTTGGGCTCCTTGCATTTATGACCTGGGGAGTATTTTTCATCACAGTAATAACATAATCCTTGCTTTCTTCTTTCGGCCATTTCTGCAGGTGACACCTTTTGGACCTTAAGTGTTTGAGTCGTGTTGGGAGCCTGTGGGGGGTGACCTTTAGCGGAGTAAGTTGGGCGACTATACTGGGCTGCTAATGCATGTTCCACGTTACGAGCTACCTTGCAAGCCTCCATCCATGTGGGAGGGTGGTACAGTAGGACTTGGGATTTTATGGCTTCTTTAAGACTGCTGATAAAACATTCTGTGTAGAACACATCTGAGAGACCCCAAGTGCGGAAGGCTAAGGCTTCAAAGGATGTAATATATTCATCCACTGTGCCAGTCTGTCGGAGCTTAGTAAGATGACGCAAAAAAGAAGATTCTTGGTCAAAGAGGTCTGTAAGAGCTTTTTTGAATTTGGTCCAAGCCCGAAAAGGTCCATTGCAACGTTGATGCCATTCCCAGCATTGCCACCTTTCGTTGTCCAAGTACATGCTCCCCACCATAAGCTGAGTCTCATCATCTAAGATGTTATTCAGATTGAAATACTGCTCCATTTGTGCTATCCATGCTGCCGGGTGAGAACCGTCAAATTTATGCATATCCAACTTGGGAGGTCGCTGACGGGATTGTTGGTGGTTGCGCCAGACGTGAGGAGAGTGGCTAGACTCACCCTCACTGTGTCCATTGCCATTATACGCCTCCTCGTGGGCTTCCTCCTTGCCCTTATGGATTATTCTCGGGATCATGTTATTTAGTTTGTTAAGCTGAATTCGGAGGGATTGCAAGGATTCTTCAAGTTTGTCCATCCTTTCATTGGCCATAGCTTGAGCTCTAGTTTCTACCATGCATCGACCTAATGTTCTTGAAAATTGGGACCACCTAAAAAAAAAAAATCACTAAGAATTGAATGGTACCACCGTGCTCAGCTCGTTGTCCTGATTCTGATGGGCTAGATCACCAATAAGCGCCCCGGAAGATCTCAAAATGTTAATGCTGCCAAAAGTCCTGCGAAAATTATACCCCGGTATAGGAACCCCACAAAACTACTCAGATCTGGTGGATCTGAGAGATCTGAATGGCGTATCAGATATCTTTGGGTAGTGGAACAGACTGCTGCTATGGATCTGATGGATCTAATAGATTGGAATGGCTGGTCTGGAACTGCGGGACTGATGTCTGCTGCTGCTGCACCTCTTTGCGCGCTGATCTAGCAGAGATGATGCATGATCCCCAGATAGAAAAGGGAACTATGGTCTCAAGGAGTGTCAGGTGCTACAGATCGCAATATACATAAGGGTCTGACAGTAGTACTTGGCCCAATGTTTCAGGGCTCTAACTAAGGAGGATCAACTGTACCCTTAGTCGTACAACCCGACTACCTTATCGTACGGGCGAGTAATCTCTCCGAGTGTTGTTCTCGGTGTACTGTAGCAGCAAGACGGCCGACGGTTTATCTATGGCGAGGTTGCAGAGGAGCTAAGGGGCTTCCGATATACCCAGAAGGTACTTGGAAGACAGTCCATACGCGGTTCTGTCTAATGTGCTACTACTCAAAGGGGTACCCACAGGGGTTACAAGGGAGTCCAACAAGCGTTACCACCTCTTGTATTTCCTGCGTGCATGCCTCCCCAAATCCGCAGGTTTATGCGCTCAACGACAGATCCCGTGGTTTAAAGACGCCAAAACACGTCTCTAGCCAAAAAAAATTTGCTAAGAAATTGAGATCCCACTAGCCCTGGAAAGTACTCTGATACCACTTGTTATGCTCTTAACCTGCAAAAAGATACCCAAATACAGAATATGCGAAGAAATATACCCAGAACATAGAATAATGAGAGACAACAGCAAATATTTTATTATTCAGAAAGCAATGTTCATTGGCCTCTTCGAGGGGGCAACCTCCAATAGAGCAGAGCTCGATACAAAAATAAGACACGATGCCCCTCGTAGGGAGTCTCTATCCTTTATATATGACTCATACATGCAATACCACGGATCAATACCATGGGTTTTATTAATACCATCTATCTAATACTACGACCCATTTGCAACTAATTGTGGTCTCGTCATTGATTGCGGGTTAACCACTTACAATTATTCTTGACTATGACTCGATCACGTTACATAAATACGGGGGTTAGGGTGTGACCCTAACACCAATGCACCTTCAACATTTCAAGGTTTGATGAATTCCATTTTCAAACCATTCCTTAGAAAATTTGTGTTAGTATTTTTTGATGATATACTAATCTACAGCAAGTCTTGGAAGGATCATGTTGAACACGTTGACAGGGTGCTACAACTATTGGAGGAGAAACATTTATATGCAAAAAGATCCAAATGTTTCTTTGGAGTACAAGAGGTGGAATATCTGGGTCATATTGTATCTCATGAAGGAGTTAAGGTAGACCCTAGCAAAATTAAAGCCATTAAGGAATGGAAAATCCCCACATCCATAAAGCATTTGAGAGGATTTCTTGGGTTGACAGGGTATTATCGCAAGTTTGTTAAAAATTATGGGAGAATAGCAGCACCTCTAACAACATTATTGAAGAAAGATGCATTTTCTTGGACTCCAGAAGCAACAAAGGCCTTCGAGAATCTTAAAGAGGCAATGTGCCAAGCACCGGTCTTAGCTACACTAGACTTCACAAAAACCTTTATTGTGGAATGTGATGCTTTAGGAAATGGAATTGGTGCTGTTTTAATGCAAGATGAAAGACCCATTGCTTTTGAAAGTCGTCCAATCAAGGGAAAGTTTTTACACAAAGCTATTTATGAGAAGTAAATTTTGGAAATACTCCATGCACTTAAGAAATGGTGACCCTACCTAATGGGAAGACACTTCAAGGTAAAAATGGATCATGATAGCCTTAAATGCTTTTTAGAACAAAGATTATCCTCTAAAGAGCAACAAAAGTGGGTCACAAAGATGTTGGGTTATGACTTTGAAATCATCTACAAAAAGGGAAGCAAAATGTGGTGGCAGATGCACTCTCAAGAAAGGATGAGGATGTGGAAGCATTGTTGTGCGCCATTTCTATTATCCAACCAGATTGGATAAACGAAGCAAGGGAGGAATGGAAGAATGACGAAGAAGTGTGGGCACTTATTCAAAAGTTACAACAGGACTCTAGTACGTCTGATGCATTTAGCTGGAAAAATGATTCGTTATGGTACAAAGATCGCTTATACCTCTATAAGAATTCCCAGCTAAAACAAAATATTATTATGGAATTGCACACTTCTCCCTTAGGAGGGCACTCAGGATTTTTAAAAACTTACCACAGGGTTAAGAAAGATTTTTTTTGGGAGGGCCTTAAATCAGATATTCAAAAATTTGTGGCGGAATGTTTGGTTTGCCAACAAAATAAAGTTGAAACAATTAAGACATCGGGTCTATTACAACCTTTATCCATTCCAAGCCAATGTTGGGAGAAGGTTTCAATGGATTTTATCACAGGTTTACCCAAGTCTGAGGGAAAGAGTGTCATCATGGTGGTAGTTGACAGACTTACCAAGTATGCACACTTTTGTGCATTATCACATCCATTTAAAGCCAGTACAATTTCTACTGCATTTATGGAAACAATTCAAAAGCTACATGGAAACCCAAAGATTATTGTAAGTGATAGAGATCCCATTTTCACTGGAAATTTTTGGACAAAATTATTTTTGTCTTGGTACTCAATTAGCTCATAGCTCATCTTATCATCCTCAATCTGATGGGCAAACTAATATAGTAAACAAATTTTTGGAAGGATATCTTTGTTGCTTTGTATCTGATAAACAGACACAATGGGTCAAATGGTTGCCTCTGGTTGAATGGTGGTATAACACTTCCTTCCATACAGCAACAAAAATGACCCCATTTATGGCACTTTATGGATATCAGCCACCATCCATCACATCATATTTAAGACAAAATTCTAAGTTTCAAGTAGTGGAACATCACATCGAACATCAACAACAAGTCCTCCAACTCTTAAAGGATAACCTCGTGTTGGCACAGAATAGAATGAAACAACAGGCAGATCAACATCGTAGCGAAAGAAGTTTTGATGTAGGTGATTGGGTATTCCTATGGCTACAACCATATAAGAAAATATCCCTCAAGCAAGCTAAGAAGGATAATAAATTATCACCAAAGTATTATGTTCTGTACAAGGTGTTGTAAAAGATTGGTACTATGGCATACAAATTGGAGCTTCCTGCAGCTTCTCGATTGCACCCAGTTTTCCACATTTCATGTTTAAAGAAGGTTATAGGCGACAAGCTCCTAGTTCAAACAATATTGCCAGAACTTGATGAGGAAGGAAAAATTATATTGGAACCAGAAGCAGTCACAGAAACAAGAGCTCGACAGTTACGAATTCGATCAATTTCGCAGTATCTTATCAAGTGGAAGAACTTATCCGTTGAAGATTCCACATGGGAGGATGAGAATTTTATACAAAAGCATCCAGAACTACTTAAGCATTGAGGACAACACTTTTTTGAAGGATAGGGGCATGTTGGGTCCCTATGATACTAGTGATTACCCCATTACTATTGTAGTTGTATCCCTTATTAATATTATTGTGCCCTTACTGTCCCCATATTGTTATTACTGTGCCCCATAGAATCCCTCTATTGTTATTTTTGTGGCTTTATATTATTATTGTTAGGTTGGATGGGTTATATTGTGACTCTTTAGACTCCTATATATAGAAAGGAGGTTTTGTCATTTGAATCATCCAAGAATTTCTCACTTGTGTAATGTAGAGGAGGTTGCCCCCTTGAAGAGGCTGAATTATAAGGTGTTGATCTCTCTTTTCTATCTTTTGGTGAGTGTAGAAATTCTGAATAATATGACACTTATTCACAGAGATTATCCCGATTATACACTATTGTGGAATACATGCATAATACATAACCTCCTCTACATTGATCATCAATTTAGCAGCATTAAAATCAATGAAACATCAATCGCATGCACACATTAACACAGTATGTAACGCGGGGAAAGCATACAGCTGAAAACCCCACACTATCTGTATATTATATTGATTGAGAACATGTAACAATACATAGTACAATACTCCTCACAAGTACTCAGTATTATCTCCACCTGTTACACACAAACTAGCTCAGATTTGATGCCTCAAATCTCCTCCACTGTTTGCCTACCTCCACTGCGCAATCCTGCAAGAGAATAATGATGAATGGCTGAAGCAAACTCGTATTTCCTTGGCTGAACCACGCAATCCTCATTGGAATTACTCAATCCCACTGATTGTGCAAGATCTCATGCACAACTATAGTCACAACTGATAGCAATCTCAACCTCTAACACCTGTCTCCACTGAACTGTCCATGCACTGAGTTAACTGATGTATTCTTTAGTTGCTTTATGAGTTAATAATTAGTGAATTAATTTAACAATTAATTCACATCACTCATCACTAGTGTATTTGCAGTTAGACTAAATACAACTAGTTTAACCAAGTCAAACTGAACACAACTCCATCAACTCCACAATCAACTCCACCAAAACTCAACCACATGAGTTCTAACTGAAGTCCACCATGCAATAGCTCAACTGACCCACAAGGAAAACATATTTCCTTCTGACAGCCGCATGTGCCACATCTGTAGCTCAAACTGAAGTGCTCCAAGAGGATAAGATAATGTTTATAGTCCAAATATTATTATGAGACAATAATATTCGACTGTTCTATTTTTAGCCTGGCAGTCTAAAAATGGAAACCGCCCATATGTCTAAAAATAGAAGTCTATCTATTTTTACCAACATGACCAATCATCCACAAATAGAATCCTGCAACTCATAGACCATGATCCATATGTCTAAAAATAGACTTTGCGCCAAAAATAGCCTGCGGGCCCACTTAGTGAAGGCGACTTCTTTCCACTAAGCTCCATCATCTTGTTGCATTCTCAACAGTGAGCTGGTTTCATAACACAACATGCCCATAAGTTGGCCTTGAAACTACCTGATAGGAATGCCATGATCATGGGCCTAGATGAGGATGGTCATCCTAATTATTGAGGAAGGATTTTTGCACCTGATGGAGCCCTAACACTTGAGAGAGAAGGCACCATGTTTCTTACTTATCACCCATGGAGATGATGTGTGGAAAACACAACTGGATTTCAGACCCTTGGAGTTTCTTTTATTCTCTATTTGCGGATTTTCCTCAAATTGAGGATGATCATGATGTTAGGAGACAATTTTAGCCTTGTCTTTGCCTCGATGGAGCATTTACAACCTTAAAAGGCCATGACATCATCACCGTTTTAGGTCTACAACTCGCACTTGTGGGATTATTTTAGCATATATTTTGTAAAACTAATGGGTTTGCTTACCCACTTTTAGCTTTTTTTCCACTTGTTGTGCTATACAACAACCCCCCCATTTCATAAAATTTTTATACAAAATCATAATATGAAATGGGTCCCTTTTAAAATAAACTTAGCTAGATGTGTAAATAAGTTGGTATTAACCCATCATAAGAAAAACCCTTATCAAAAGGCTTAATGTAAACAAATTATTTTAAAAGCCTTTTGAATAGAAATAAAATGTGGCTTTAAAATATTATAAAATTCTTCGTTATTGCGATAAAGCGATCAGAAGATCGCATATTGCAATAACAAAGGAAGCATGTGCAAAGACACATCCATTCTCTCCGATCCAAAAAGGCAATCGCAATTGGATATCGGGGAAGTCAAATGCCAAAGAACAATGTAATAGAGCCTCTTAAAATCCTCTGATGCGATAAAGCATATCGCAATCGGCAAATCAACAATAATAGCAACAAGCCAACACATGATTGAAGGCAGGCTCAAATCCTCCGATGCGATAAAGTATATCGCCATCGGCAATCGGCGAAACCACATTGACACAACAATAAAACCCGAATCCATTCCCCGATTGCGATGCATTAATAAGGCGCATATCTCGAGAATATATTTAAAAGGTTTGCATGCATTGTATCACCTTTCAGTGATCGGAGATGTTTAAAACAAGCATTAAAGCCTTTCCTTTCACGTTACCGATCGCCGATTTGCGAATTATCACTAATTATCCACCAAGGAAATCTAAGCCACGCTTGAATGAATCATTCGGCATATAAATGACATGATGGGCATTTAAAACCTCCTTTACCACGATTGACAGGTTAAACGGCTAATCAATGAAGCAGTTAAGGGTAGATCTTTTATTTAGATTTTATCCGCGACAATCTTACTATAATCCATTATCACCTGCTGATTGATATAACTCTTTTTCATTATCATATTGGTCTTTATTAGCATTTCTCTATATCACATTTTTCAAATCGCTTATGCAGAATTCTGCTGAAACTAGAAATTTGAAACAAATGGGAAAGAAATCAAAGAAATCCGCAGTAGCGGCTCCTACAACAACAGCGCATCCAGCCAAGGATCCCATACTGTTACACAACAATTTGTCACCGTTTGTCACCGTCCTTGTTACCCCTCACTTGTACGCTGGAGGACTCATTTCGGGACTTGTGAGAAGTGACATGACCTGAAACCACTTGCATTATATTCCTCTGAATATGAGCTTCATTTTCCCTGAAGACATCTCCTGCAAAATACTCATGAAAATAGCTCTTTTTGCATTAGCGCGGGTCCACAGTTCACTGCCCGTGCCAATGAGGGAAATCCTCTAAAAAGGGCGCGCCATTGGTGCTCTGTCCCAGAGTCGCACTCGCGCCAACCGAATTGAGTAAAGTTTTCAACCACCAAACTCCCGAAGGTTCTCTTCAACCCATTCACCAACTGAATCTATGTTGAGCTAGGATGGTTTGGCTTCGAATCTCCATAGAAGGGAAAGTGGTTTGCCACCTTTCATGGAAGTTTCCAAGTGATAAAGCCAATCCCATGAATAATGTGGTTGATCCTATCTCTTTCCTCTCTATCTATAAAAGCTTGCCTCTATGCCTTGAGCAAGCTAGTTAGAGTTACAATAGTTACAGTCGCAATAGTCAAGAGCCAATAGTTTGAAGTTGCAAGAGCCTTCTTTGCACCCATAAGGCCAAATCTAAGTAAGGAGATTCTTGTCACCCAAAGAGAGAGAGGCTTGTTCCTCATCCCAATAAGCTTTGCAAGACTTGTGTAGCTGACTACCCAGCCAAAGGAGGATTTGACGTTAGAACAATGGTTGTATTCTTCTTTGTTATTTATTAATAATAGATGACTATCATTATGGTTCCACTCTCATTGTCCTATGATTGATGTTGAGTTATATCCTTTATGACTGATATATAATTGCATCTACTAGATTTTATGCTTGTATTCGTGTTGTTCTTTGCATGTGCAGGTGTCCAATCACGGAGATCATGGGGATCGTGACTGACCAAGGCAAAGGAACGAGGGCGACATCTCTTCTATGAACACTAGCATTGGAATCCAAGTAGGTTCTCACCATCCACTTTTATTTGCAATTAGGAACTTGCTTGATAGCATTGTGTGATTGTTGCTAGACTCGGTCTGGGCTAGTAGGGATCGTCTCTGTCCGAAGAGAGGATTTACCTCCACAACAATTTGGCGACTCCGCTGGGGAGTTAGCTTGTTGTTTGATTTGTAAACCTTAGACGGAGCCTGAAGTACGGCCAGATAGCCTTCGAAACGCTATTGCTTTGCATTAGCGAAGTAGATCAATGCCACTTCAGTCAATCTCCGATTTGGTTTACGAACTAAACAACTTGGAGTTTGTCTTGTCTCTTTGGTTTCTCTTGTTTTGATTGCTTAGATAGCTTTCTGGGTTGGATGCTCTGTTGTCTCTTGCTACCTGGTCTGTCTGGATACTGTCGACCAAGCCTTGGACTGCTTGTTTTTATTTTTAAGCTAGAAAACTTGATTGGCGCTCTTTTTCGCATGACAGTTGCGCCAATTAGCGCCACTTGCCAGTGTACAACCCGTGCCAATCCTCAATTGGCGCCAGTTTTCTGCCTGACAGTCGTGCCAGGCCTGTGAACTTTTCCAGTTTGCTTGTTTGCAGCCTTCCAAGCTTGGGTTTTGTGTCTAGCTACACCTTTTTCAATCACTTGAGTGTGTCAGAGCCTTGTTTTACTGGTTTTGAGGTTTTTTTGGCAAATTATTAATTTGATTTCCTTTGATCATTACTTGGAGGTTTGTCTCAGTCTTTGTATGAGTGTTAATCGCCTTTGAGTGTTTTTAGTTTATGATCTTTGGAACTCACACCCGTTTTTCTTGATTTGCACTTGATTGATTCTTATATTACATTAGAATCATCATGTGTTTGAGAATTCTCTTGCATAGATCACACTTGCATAATTAGAATTCTCATTTTCAGGATATGAATGAAAAGTGTGCATAGATTACATTTGCATACTTTGGGTGTTTGCCATTTTCCACCGATTTCACGTTTTAGCCCTAGGACATCTAGTGGCTTTGCGTGTCGAAGTTTTGGTCTTCTGTTGGTCCAGTCAACTTTTTGGTTACTCTCTTGCACTTGTTCAGTGATTGTTAAACTTTTTATTGCGTTATTCGAGTGATTCTCTTCTTTTCGCTTGGATTTCGCTTGGCTTCGTTTTGGGCTTAGATTACATGGCCCATTGAGGTCTTTGAGATATTCTCTTGGTTCTGAAGGACTGCCTTGGTATTTATGGACTTGGTTGTATTCTCATTGAGTGAAGTTTGTCTCTTTTACTCGTCGTTATTATCTCTCAAAATTTGTTTAGTGCATTTTGCCATCAAAAAGAAACAAACAATCTCTTTTGCTTTGCATTAGTTAATGGAAAATAAAGCTTTTCGTTGTTATTACCGATTAGTAACTTTAGAGAAAAGTTTTTTTAATTGCCATTAGCTGCATTAGAGTTATTGTTGATTGTTTTATGGTCATTTTTGTTTGTGTGAAAGCTCTCAACCCTCTCGTAGTTAGCAATCATTGAATGAAATGATATATTTTGGCATATAGTTTGCATTTAGGGAATTGTGAGAGATTACATACGGTAGGACCTGGAAATAGAAACTTAATCAAAGATCAACCGTAAAATGAACTGAATGAACTTAAAAATGGATTGGAACATAACGCTCACTATTTAGAGGTCTAGGCTAGAGACGTGCTCCGGCGTCGTTAAACCTAGTCACTATTGTTTCACATTATGGTTGGGTGGTTCCTCCTTTTGTGACTCGATAGTGGTCTAGCACGGACTTGAGATCCCACGTACCGTCGAGTATATAGGGGAGACCCCACTAGGTTATCATCCTTTATCCACAGGAAGCCGTGTCTGCCGCCTTACAAGCTGTAACACACCGAACACAGCATTCGGGAAGATTGACTGCCGTATGGGAAGTCCTTGGTTTTCATATGACTGCCAAGGTGTATATGCAGTTTTACGGATTTGTTTGGTAAACCTTTTTGCCTAGCTCTCCAGAGTAGTCACTTTTGATCCTTTTCGGACTCCTTAAAAGAAAAGGCTCACTTGAGCGCTTGTCACTTCGGGCTCACAAAACATTCGAAGGCGACTAGAGTCACCTTTTTTCCCTTTTCTCGACTCTTAAAACATGAAAAGGTCAAGTTCAGTTCCTTTGTCTTAAAATTTATTCGGCCGCGTTCACATTTACCCGATTAGATCTTGTTTGCGTTAGCTTGAGTAGGCTTCTTTTCGTTCTCGATGGCAACTTTTCCAGAGTTCACCAACCCAGGAATCCCCTCTGACGGGAACCCTGGTCATTTCTCTCCTTTTGGAAATGTTGGTGCTCCTTATATGGTGACATTGTCCATCCCAGGGTTAACTGTTGGGTTGCCGGTCTGGTTGTTCTCAACCTCTTTGGTCCCTCCCGTCTCACCGTCTAGTCAATCCGTCCCTCCACCTGAACAACATCATGTTGATTCTAAGGTGGATCTCTCCCCTTCTACGCCCACTTCTACGTCCTCATCTTCTACTTCGCCTGGTGAAAGTCTCGATTCGAGTAACCGGGTGGCTAAGAAGAAGAAGAAGAAGACGAAGAAGAAGAAGGCTCCTAAGGGAGAGGTTCCAAGTGCAGCTACCCCCTCGAGTATACCTAAAGTCGGGCCCCCTTCCGCTCCTCCGCGGAAGGTCAAGTTTCCTTGTCGATTATGCAAGGAGGACTATCTTCTTCACGATTGTCCTGGCATTCCCAGGGTACTAGAAGTATGGTCTCGCGATCCAGCCCACCCCTCATCGTCCACTGAGGCTCACAGCGATGTTCCCCTATCGACTCACAAAGGTAAGGAGAAAGGGCAGATTCGAATCCCTTGTAGACTTTGTGAAGGAAATCATCCCCTTCACCTTTGTCCACTCATGGATAAAGCCTCCGTTGTCTTGGAAAGTCTTACAGCTCCTTCACCCCAACTTCCCGTTGGTTATCAACGTCTCTCTGCAGCTGCAGATCGTCCCCCTGCTGACAAAGAGATTGCTTCAAATTCTTCTCTTGTCCAGGCCCCTCTTCCCGAACCCGGCTATCCCCAGCCTGTTCTAGACCAACCATTGGTCGGAAAGAGTGTCGACTCGAGTCTGCCGCTCGCTCACTCTGTTTCGGAAGAGAATCACGCCCATGTTCTTCTCGTCTCTTCAGATTCTCCTGAGTCCCGAAATGACTCTCCTAACCCAGCTGCTCCCGAAGGTTCTCCTTCGGTTCCTTTAGCACATGGGGGCAATCATACGATTCCCCCACCAAGTAGTCTGGTCGCTTCCTTTGATTGGAATCGCCTGATCGTCGGTCGCCTTCCATCCCATATGCCTTTCCAGATCACAGTACATGCCTGTGCTAAGGCAGTACCTGGCACTGTTTTGGATGAAGGGGCATCTGTCAGTCTTATGTCGTACACTACTTGGCAAGCTTTAGGTTCCCCACAGCTTAGGCCAGTCACTCAGAATCTGTTGGCCTTCAACGGAGGAGCCTGTCCATCTCTAGGAGTTCTCCTGAAGTTCCCTATTACTTTGGGAGGCAAAACCGTCTATATAGATGCCTTGGTCACCCAAGGTGTTTTAGACTTTAGTCTTCTCCTTGGTCGCGACTATGTTTACGCCATGGGGGCCCTCGTTTCTTCGCTTTTCCGTGTGGTTTGCTTTCCGCACGATGGAAGAATTGTAACTATCGATCAAGTGTCATTCATTAGTCCCCTGATGCCTCCTGCGCCGTTGTCATCCCCTCCTAGTTTTCATCCACCAGTTGCATCTCCCCCACCACAGATCAACTACGTGGCCACCTATCCCATGCCTGGATCCAGTGATGCCGCCATCGTGCATAGTGTCCTGGGGGCATTGGGCCTTGACTTCCAAGATGTTTCCCTTCCACCGGGAGTGGCAATCTTGGAAGCCCCGACTTTCTATTCATTATGATGAAGTTCGGGCGGAGCATAGTTCGCTTTCCTATGTCAAGCTCCTTAAAAAATGAAATTGGGTCTGGTCAGAGCATAGTTCCTGATCTTGTGTCAAGCTCGTTAAAAAATGAAACAAGGGTTATGAGGATAGTTCTTTTACTGTGTCAACCTCATTAAAAAATGAAACAACAACTCCCTTTCCAAATCGAGTCTTTTGATTAAGATCTCGTAAAATACAAGTCGAGTCTTTCATCGATCTCGAGAGTGAACCTTCATTCCATCCACTTTGTTGAATGCAATGAAGCTTGGGGAGCATGTACCTCGATTTGCGTTATTATGCTGGGGGCATGCGAACTCATAACAAGCATAGTTTTTCGTTTCAAGCTTGTGTAAACATGAAACCGAATCCAAGCAAAGTTCTCCATGGTTCAAGCTTGTGTAAAAATGAACCCATACCTGATTTACATCTCGTGATTGCCATTTTTATCTGCTGAATTCTGCTAGATGAGCCTTGGTTGTTTCTTTCCATTGCCACCATCTCTTTGGCCGATCATATGCTTTCACTTGGTTGTTTTTCCTTTCCTGAGGAACTGCAATGATGAGTGGTTTTATTAGCTAGCCTCTTGACCATTACATGTTTTGAGCAGTTCCACCATTACCGGAACCAGTTGCTACCCATTATACCACTCGTTCCTCTAGGACGAGTCACCTCTAAGCTCTTTTCTAACTCGTAAAAAATGAAAAGATTGCCGAGTATTTTTCCCTTTTTGACTCGTTAAAGAGAATAAAAATGGAGGTCTGCTTTCAACTCTTTTCTGACTCGCTAAAAATGAAAAGATCTCCGAGTTACCCCTCTTGACTCGTTAAAAGTAAATAAGTGGTGGTCGTCTTTAAACCCTTTTCCGACCGTGTAAAAACGAAAAGATCTTCGGACCCTTGTCGTTTCCGGTTTGTTAATGGTTACGAAACGACGTGATGTTAATCACTTTTCTACTTTTTTGGATCGATGTCACTATAAATGAAAAGTACTCCTCGATCGTAATGGTCGGGTGGTTCTTTCGAGCATTGTTTTATACCTTTTCGGGCTCGCGAGACACAACTTTATGAAAAAGGACACCCCTGGAGTTTTCTTTTCTGCTATCTTTTCAGACTCTCTAAACAGGAAAAGACGTCGAGTTCTTCCTTTGTCAGACTCGTTAAAACTTAATGACATCGGGTTCCGTCGAAATGACGCTCACAAGCATATGATATCCCCGTCAAGCTTGTCAAAAATAACTGGGGTACTCGCCAGAAATGGTGGGGAAAATGGATCCATAATTTTCGTCGTGTCGGTAGTATGTCGTCTTGAACATGGCACTAGTCTGCATTCGTGTCAGGGTGGGGACATCTCATCTTGTTTTACACTTGCCTCCGTGGGTTTGGGTTATCCTATTTGGCCTCTCATCTTCTCATTGCCTTGTCACCATGACCTCTGCTCATTTGATGTCAAATACTGCCGAATCCACTGTCGTGCCACCGATATGTTCAAGAGAAGTTGACCTCTGCAGCAGTACAACCTCCTCTGATATCTCACATAATTTTTCATCACCACAACATTCTTCCTCTGTCTCGTGTCACTGATGTGGGAAACACTATGGTCCACCTTTGATGAAGGTCACTTCCTGTTGACTTCAGCTCATTATCCAGGAAGCTGATCTAGAGACTCCCTTCGGTGCCTTGGAGCCTGCATGCCTCAATGGCAGGTTCTTCGTGTTTGATGAGAGGTTTTCATCATTAGCCTCCGATCAAATGATTCTGCGGGTGTTCGACGCCAGCTCATTGACTCACACGCCGTAGATTGTACCTATAGTACCTTGAGGTCCATTGTCATTATTGGTGGTACCTCTCGCGTCTGTTAACAGTTTTCATCATTGACTAGTAATCAAACGATGTTCATGCATGTTTGACTTCAACTCATGTATTCACATGCTTGAAATTGTACTCTGTTCAGGTCGAGATGGAGCACCAGACCCTGGATTTTTTCTATTGGAATCCAGGTTGCGATTTGTGGATCATTATGTTCATTACATGACTCATTCACTGGATGGCTGCGACCATGCCTGAGTCTCTATATCGATCCTCACTGGATGGCTGCGCCCATACCTTGGATCTAGATTATTATGTACTCTGTTCTGGATAGCTGCGCCCATACGACATATATCATGTACTTGAGATATTAGTTGTACTTCTTTACGCAGGTTCTCCAGCGGCCGTGTTTTCAGTCACGCATGTTCTTGTAAAGCATTTCACCCCTCTTTCTCTCGGGCCTCATGCTTTAGGGGGCATCTGTTACACAACAATTTGTCACCGTTTGTCACCGTCCCTGTTACCCCTCACTTGTACGCTGGAGGACTCATTCTGGGACCTGTGAGAAGTGACATGACCTGAAACCACTTGCATTATATTCCTCTGAGTATGAGCTTCATTTGCCCTGAAGACATCTCCTACAAAATACTCATGAAAACAGCTCTTTTTGCATTAGCGCGAGTCCACAGTTCAATGCCCGCGCTAATGAGGGAAATCCTCTAAAAAGGGCGCGCCATTGGTGCTCTGTCCCAGAGTCGCACTCGCGCCAACCGAATTGAGTAAAGTTTTCAACCACCAAACTCCCAAAGGTTCTCTTCAACCCATTCACCAACTGAATCTATGTTGAGCTAGGATGGTTTGGCTTCGAATCTTCATAGAAGGGAAAGTGGTTTGCCACCTTTCATGGAAGTTTCCAAGTGATAAAGCCAATCCCATGAATAATGTGGTTGATCCTATCTCTTTCCTCTCTATCTATAAAAGCTTGCCTCTATGCCTTGAGCAAGCTAGTTAGAGTTACAATAGTTACAGTCACAATAGTCAAGAGCCAATAGTTTGAAGCTGCAAGAGCCTTCTTTGCACCCATAAGGCCAAATCTAAGTAAGGAGATTCTTGTCACCCAAAGAGAGAGAGGCTTGTTCCTCATCCCAACAAGCTTTGCAAGACTTGTGTAGCTGACTACCTAGCCAAAGGAGGATTTGACGTCAGAACAATGGTTGTATTCTTCTTTGTTATTTATTAATAATAGATGACTATCATTATGGTTCCACTCTCATTGTCCTATGATTGATGTTGAGTTATATCCTTTTTGACTGATATATAATTGCATCTACTAGATTTTATGCTTGTATTCGTGTTGTTCTTTGCATGTGCAGGTGTCCAATCACGGAGATCGTGGGGATCGTGACCGGCCAAGGCAAAGGAACGAGGGCGACATCTCTTCTACGAACACTAGCGTTGGAATCCAAGTAGGTTCTCACCATCCACTTTTATTTGCAATTAGGAACTTGCGTGATAGCATTGTGTGATTGTTTCTAGACCCGGTCTGGGCTAGTAGGGATCGTCTCTGTCTGCAGAGAGGATTTACCTCCACAAAACGGACCAAGCAAAAAAGGGTTAATCTCAAACACTACGTGCCTCGATCTAGGAAACACTAGCTGGGAGAGCATCTATAATCTAATAGAAGCGGAGGAGCCTAAGGAAATATTAGAAGGAGCCACAGTTGACTCAAGCAACAAATCGGAAGCATCCCTCAAAGATTTAGCTTGCTCCTATCTGCACAGAATAGCAGCATGAGAAAAAATTCTCCCATATACTAACGTAGTAAGATGGGTAGTAGAGGAAATTCCAGTCTCGAACAGAACATTTTGCACGGCCGACGGGAGGATATTTGGCTCATTTCAGCCTGATGATCTAAGGAAAATGTATCACTTACCTAAGCCTAAAAAGTGGTACAACAAAGCCTTCCTTAAAAAATTTGCAAATGAAAACGAGTCAGAATCAGCCCCGATTAGGCAGTGGAGACATTTTCCCAAGAAGCACAAGCACGAATCATCAGGTAAGTACTCTGTGGACTCATTGGCTTCTCCTTACTGTTATGCCAAAGCTATGATGTGTAGAATGTGGGGAGTACATGACTCTGCTAAGTTCACTATTGAAATGGTCCCTCTGATGGAGGCAGCAATCAATAGCTATGTGATGGATTGGGCAAATATTTTGTCCGACAAATTAGCCACAACAATTCTCGAGTTCAGATCAAATGCACATAAAACTACTAGGACCATTCCCCCTTTTTATTACAGTGCTTATATTATGGATACTCTTTGCTTTAATTCTGAATATCCGGTACTCGGATGGAGATGGACTCCTCAAGACCCTAAGCCAATCCATATTTATCATCAACTGTTATGGAAGGCTCATTACAAAAACCATTTGTATAAAATTTGCAATGGTTTTATGTTGCCTGTGTATTATGCCATTTTTGATAAGCCTGCCCCTAGGATTTTCTAGGAAGCAGGGATCGACTTGACTGCGGTACGTAATTGGTTCAGAGAAGACGAGTTTACTTATATAAGGTTTTTTGGTAGCATTACAAAACCCCATGTCCTTCCCCTGTATGTGTCGATAAGTTGTTAGCTCAGGAATTGGCCTATCAGATAACAATAGAAGGGACATCCAAAACCCTTAGAAATTATAAGAAACAAGTATGGCCTACATTTCCTTTAAGATGTGGTGTTTTCACTCTCCATGATTACAAACATGTAGAAAAGGAGGCAGAAAAAATACAAATGCTCAATCTTGCAACAATCCCCAACAGACAATATGATCCAAGAAAAGTCGCCTATAATGTTCTTGAACAAGCCAAACTTACAAAGTTTGATCATGAAAAAGATGACTTTGATGACCTATTTTCCTCAGCAGAATCATTATTTCAGGTAAAAACATTGGCCAGGATCAAGTATCAAGATGAAGGGCTGGAAAAGTTTAATATGCTTAGAGAACAGAGGTTGCAAACTCTGCCTCTAGACTTATTAGCCACCACCCCAGCAATCCAGTCAAGCGAGCCTGAACAACAAACTGTTAACAAACCTCCTGTTGTGGAAAAAATTCTTGAAAAAGAAAAAGCGCCAGAACAGGAGAAAGAACAACGAAAAGGCAGTGAACACATGGATATAGATACTCAGATTGATCCCAAGCTCCTTAAAGAATGGCAACAGTTCGATTCCATTATAAGCAATCCTGAGAATTCACAGGGTTTCAGCACGCCTGAAGTGACAATTGGTCACAAGACAGCAACAAATACAGTTCCAACTGAAGGAACCAGCGGCCCACCCATAAGTCAAGATGTAGAGATAATTCCTAAGGATTCATTGGATGAAATTGTTTTACATATAGAATAAATACCACCTTTATATGTCTTCTACGGCCCTAAGCATAGGGCTGTAGTAAAAAGACAAAGGAAAAAGAGAAGACTTGATCAATCTTCCCTTTTACCTGCACAGATAGAAATGGCTAATTTGGTATGGAAAGAAGAATTCAATCCTTCCGAAGACCTCACAAAACTCTCTCAATATGCTGGGGAATACTCGACAGCCATTATGGATAAAGCATTAGAAGTGATCAATTTACTTAAGGAAAAGGATCAGACAATTGTTTCATTGGAGGCACAGGTATCTGACAGACAACAGAGAATAGAGAAATTAGAACAGCAGTTAGTAGCATAGCAGCAATTAAACAACCAAATAAATGAGAAATTGCTCAAGGAGAAGCAGAGGATAGACCAAAGTGAAATCAATGAATGAACAAATGAGCAAAACAAAATATGAGCAAATCGCTCAACTATCCCAACAGATAGAAAAGTTCAAAAGTTTTCCTCAACCAGCAGAATTCAGATCTGAAGCTCTCCAGATCAATAAGGCATTGATTAAACAGTTAAATTTACTATGTCATAATATTTCCCTTGCTCAGCCCCTCTGTGAGATTTCTTCATCAATGATTGACAAATCAGTTGATGCAAGGCAAAATTTGGAATAGGCTGATGAGACATTAACAAACTTTCTTGCCTAGCAAGAAACCAGTGAAGGGAAATTTGCAAATTTGCCTAGAATTCTAGAATCACACAAGGAAATTCTTTTCCTAGAATGGCAATCACAATTGATGAAGGCAGAAAGGGAAACTTCAAGATGTAGATCAATACTGGTAATTTGATTGAGTTAATCAATGATACTCTTTATTTGTCTAATTTGATTTCAGAGTGCACTCCAGGTAAATTTCCATCAGCTAAAGCACTAGAACAATCATGCAAACAAGATTTAGAATAGAAGGAGAGATTAATAGCAGGCATCCAAAGTTTAACTTGGGACACCTTATGGTTCTTCCTAGTTAAACCATACAGTCAAAAGGCAGCACTGAAATGTTTAACTGATGCAATCGGTTACATAATTCCCGAAATTCATGATGTTATGTATTCAGCCCAACTGCATTCGTGTTTGAGTCACCCTCCAGAATTGTAACCAATGCTTGCTATCTTCCAGCTCAAGCCAAAGGATGATCGGCCGAAACAATTAATCATTCTACCGACTGCAGGCAGGCCTATTTCGAGGAAATTTTCATGATTTGGTTATACCACCTAATAGCATTTTTATTTCATAATCAGTTAGCTTAGATAGTATTTATATACCTTTTCATGTCTTTAGAAAGCATCCTCAATTTTTGTATAAAACTTGGATCGGGAGTCACACTATTGTGCTTCTGATATATATTTTTTATGAAGTCTAGGCCTATATTCTGAATTTTAATAAAGAATACTTTGATGAGATATGAACTATTGCTTTTTGTGAGAGTATTTCTGAGTTAGAAGACGGAATCTGAATGTGATTGATGTCGGGAGGGATCCAAATTACATATGGTACTATTATCTATGTCTTTTCTCCACTCTTTTATGTGAATTAGCATTTATTCAATCTTGCTATCATTTGATATATGTATGTGTTTTAACAACACTCTTTATACTTGTCACTATTGAATGTTTAAAAGAATGTTATTCTTTCAATCATATTTATGTCAATGATATATGAATAATAGTGTAATAATGTTTTAATGATTACTTTGTTCAACTACTTGAACAAAGTAATTATCATATGAATAAATGTCTTTATTTATCAATGGAGTCATCTATATGCCTATTTGTAGATAAAGATCATCAAAAGTTGCACTAAAGTGGAAATTTCCTGGGATAGATTTAGTTGTTTATAATTTTGCATTCTAGAATAAATCATCTATCATTATCATTAGATAATAGAAAATCAACCACTTATCCATCCTATTTACAAATCATTGGGAAACTGGTCCCATTATATCTAGTTGGAGCCACCACACCAAACGGAAAAGGAGCTGCCTTTAAGGTCCAGACCGGGTGGTTTTCCCCGATGTTGATGCAGCGATTTTCGAGGCATCAACATTTTTGGCGCTAGAAGGAGGGCATGAACTGTGAATGGCAAGTAAACCCAAACCTACAACCCATTCTGAGAGTAAATCTCCCTCCACTTCACCTCCGACTTCTCCTTTGCATGCTGGAACTCTAGTCTTCAAATGAGAAGAAGAGGAGATAACTACCACTGCTCAACCACAACCTATATCAGATATATTAAGTCCTAAGTCTCCTGAAGTTTAGTCTCTCATCCATAAACTTCAAGGCTTCTCAATATCACCACAGAAATATGAGGTATCTCAAGGCAGTGTGACTTCGCAATTCACTCCACCTCACCCCCTCACCAGACTTCAGAGTGGAAAACTTGGTATTGAACCTACTGAGTTTCCTTTACCTAAAAGGAAAAGGGCAAGAAAAACAACTAAAGGATCTGATAGTGAGACTATCTCATCATCATCCTCCATTTCATCTTCTCCAGTGTGAAGTCAACCATCCACTCCTCCATTACAAATTGTTATTCAACAGGGAACTGGAACTTCAACATCTGCTTCTCAACCTCCTCAAACTTCAATATCTGCTCCTTCCCAATCATCTGGAACTTTATTGTCACTGTCATCAGGTAGTAGTTCAACAATGGCACAGAATCCATGGAATAATCCTGGTGCAGTCACAATGCATGCCCCATTACACCCATTGCTAGCACATCCTGAAAAGTGGTTGCCGAAATTTAATCCAGATGCAGGCATACAAGCCGATGAGCATATTAATAACTTCATGTTGGTAGTTAATTTAAAAGGAGTGACAAAGGAAGATGTTGTTGTTAGACTTTTCCCTTATACCTTACAAGGATCTGCTGGCTCTTGGTATTTTTCCTTGCCATCAGGATCCATTACAAGTTGGAACATTTTTCAAGAACAATTCTTGACTAAATATGGTGATGATAGATCTCTAGCAACGTTAATCAATGATCTTTTAAATCTTAGGATAGAGTCTAAAGAACCTATAAAAGAGTTCAATTCAAGGTTTAATAAACTCTTGAATAAAAATCCAACTGCCTCTAAACCCAGTGAACAAATCAGAAGTGAATGGTATATAACAACTTTACCTTCAAACATAACGATTTTTGTAGATAGAGCTGCAAAACCAACTCTTGCTGAAAACATGAAAGAGGCGCTTTCTGTAGAGAAACACATTATTGCTTTAGAAAAGAAGGTTGCTCTTGAAGACATAAAATCTAAAAAAGTCTCTTTCAAAGATGATTCAAAGAAGAAAATGCCTAAAGATCCATATGATATGGAAGGTCTTCAAAAAGTTCTCAAGACTATGTCAAACGAAATGGTAGAAATCAAAAAGCAAGTAGCTGAGACTTCAACAAAAAGGCCATTTAGAAACTTTAAGAAACCGGAATCAAAGCCACCAAATGATATATCCAATGCAGACTCAGATCTCGAAGAGGAAGAAGAGGAAGATACAGTTTTATCATCTGAAGAACCTGAAGAAGAGGAAACTGTAGAATGTCATGGGATGTGGGACTTTATTTTTCCTAATTCCGATACAGAAAATGAATAGGAAGCTTTTCCTGTAACCACCAGGAGTAAGGGTACTCCTGAACCTGTCCAAATAACTCAGAAGAAAAGGAATGCAGGTACTACTACTAAAGAAAAAGTTCCCACAAAGAAATCCACAACGATACCTTCTCAAAATCAGCCATCAGCTTCAAATCCACCTCCAACATCTAGAACATTAGTAGTTACAGATTCTATGGACTATAACATTATTGAAGACATGAAGAAAAAAAAGCAAATATCACTATGTTTGAACTTAGTAAACTCAAACATCAACAAAAATTGCTGCTTAAGGAATTAGATGTTGTACCTTCTTCTCCTCTTCCCAATGTTGTATTGTCCAAAGCTGCTAATGAGACAGGTAAACCACCTCCTGGTAGAGTAGAAGCTACTGATGTTGTTTTAATCAGAGATAGATCCAATTCCCATACTCCTCCTTTTCTCTTAACCTACGAGATCTACAATAGAAATCTACACAATTGTTTGATTGACTCAAGGGCTTCCTCAAATATAATGCTAGCTTCAGTTTGCTCCAAACTGAACATTGAACCCCAAAAGTCTGCAATTCATATCGTCCAGTTGGATAGAACTAAGGTCCAGGTTTTAGGAGAAATCAACTCAGTTACTATTAGGTTATTAGCTGATCCAAGAGTGGTTCAGAGAATTGATATTTTAATTGCTGATATACCTGAATTCTATGGCTTGATTTTGAGTAGAGACTGGTCTGAGAAACTTCATGGTTATATTTCCACCGATTGGTCTCATATGTGGCTGCCATACAAAGGAAAGCTAAATCAAATCAAGATTGATCGGGAGAAAAACATGATCCATACTGTCACTAAATTTGAACAAGAAAATCAACCAATAGCATTCAATAACAACATTTTTGGGAATTACTCATCTGAATCATTCTTTGGCAATTTTACTGCTCAACCATCCCCTTTCTTAGTTAATAATTTCGCATCTCAACTCGAAATTTTTTCACAAACAGATACATTAAGATGTGTTAAAATTGCTGAGGAAACTGTAAATAAAACTGTAGATAAACCTTTGTTTTGGTCATTATATTTTGATGGGTCTAAATCTAGTGAAGGTGCAGGAGCAGGATGTATTTTAGTTAGTCCCGAGGGAGAAAAGACCATGTTATCGTGCAGGTTGAAATTTGAATGCACAAACAATACAGCTGAATATGAAGCCTTGATTCAAGGAATCTATAAAGAAATTGGTCTTAAAGTTCAATATCTGAAAGTGTTTGGTGACTCGGAAATTGTTATAAAACAAGTCAAAAATACTATTCATTGCCTTTCTAGTCACCTTAAACACTATCAGTCCTTGGTACAGGATCTTATATCTCAATTTTTAGCATTCAATATTTCTCCCATCCCTAGGTCCCAGAATGCAGCAGTAGATTTACTAGCTAATGTTGCTTCCAAGCTCCTTCCATCTGAAGATTACAGCCCCAATAGATTCTCAGTAGAGTTAATTTTTAGACCATCAATTCCTGATAATGTCACTAATTGGCGAGTGTTCAATCACGATGAAGACATTTTAAATTTCTTAACTTCTGACAAATCCTACGATGATCAAATTATTGATGAAAGTGACCATGACCTTCAAATGAAGGAAAAGTTTGAAGAAAATCAATACCTAAACTAGTGGTTAAGCTTGAAGATCTTTATGACATCAAAGACAGGTTTAAACAGGTTACCAATTCGAAGCTCCAAAGTTCTACTTTGAGATTTGAATTGATAAATCTTGGTACTGAGCATAATCCACAAAACATCAATTTGGGATTAGGACTTTCTTCAGAAGAAAGAAATACATTCATTAGATTATTGCATAAATATAAAAATGTCTTCGCTTGGAAATATGATGATTTGAAAACGTATGATACATCTATCATACAACATACTATTCCAATGCTTTATGAACAAAAACCAGTACAATAGAAATTAAGGAAGATTCATCCTAACTTAGAGAGTCAAATAAAAGCTGAATTAAACAAACTCTTGAAGGCTAAGATAATTTTTCTTGTTAGACATTCAAATTGGGTGTCCAATATGGTGCCAATAAGGAAGAAAAATGGTGACATTAGAATTTGTATTGATTTCAGAAATCTTAATAAAGCAAGTCAAAAGGATAACTTCCCTTTACCTACCATGGAGCAAACACTCCATTCAGTAGCAGGTTCAGAACTAATGTCCTTCTTAGATGGTTTTTCAGGGTATAACCAAATTTTGGTACACCCTGATGACAGAGTCAAGACTACTTTTAGAACCAAGTGGGGAACTTATGCCTACAAAAAAATGCCTTTTGGATTAATCAATGCTGGAGCTACATTCCAAAGAGCGATGGACATAGCATTCAAAGGATTGATCAATAATCAGTACTTGTCTATTTAGATGATACTGTGTTCTCCAAGAAAAGATCAAATCATTTACATGATCTGAAACAAATCTTTCAACGCTGCAAAAGGCATGGCATCTCACTCAATCCAAAGAAGTCCTTTTTCGCTCTTGATCAAGGTAAGCTCTTGGGCTTCATTGTTTCAAAGGATGGTATTTATATTGATCCAGATAGAATCAAAGAGATTTCTGATATTCCATTCCCTCATAATAAAAAATCCATGCAGTCATTTTTAGGTCAAATTAACTTTGTAAAAAGATTTGTTCCAAATTTCTCCTAGATTGTTTTTCCATTACAAACCATGATCAAGAAAAATTCAGTGTTTAAATGGGGGCCTGTAGAAAAAGAGGCATTTGATTCCATCAAACAATCAATTATAAATGCCCCTGCTTTAAGCACTCCTAATTTTTCAAATCATTTCATGTTATATACTCTTGCATCTGATTCATCTTACGCAGTAGTGCTAACGCAAATTAATGATCAAAACTTGGAAGCACCAATCTCATTTTATAGTTCAAACCTTTAAGGTGCTGAACTTAATTACTCAGAAGTTGAAAAACAAGCCTTTGCTGTATACAAAGCCATTAAACACTACAGACCCTTTCTCTTAAAAGTTCACACAAAAGTTATAGTCCCTTTTTCAGCAGTAAGACAGTTACTAGTTCAAAGGGAATTAGGAGAAAAGAGAGAAAATTGGGTCACAACATTACAAGAATATGACTTGGAAATTAAACCCGCAAAGATTTTCAAAGGCCAAGGTTTTTGCAAGTTGTTAGCAGGAGCTTCTAACATTCAGGAACCTGAAAATACAAAAGATACCGAAGAAATCAATCAGTAAGTACCTCTAGTCCTGGATCCCAATATGCAGATCTAATTTTCTATTTGAAAAATGGATATGCTCCTTCTAATATTTCCTATAAAAACAAATGTGCCATAAGATTGAAAGCAAAAAACTTCATAATTATAGATGATGTATTGTTTAGACTAATTTATGATTCAATTTTGTTAAGATGCCTAGAAAAACCTGATGCGCAAAAGGTCTTGCAGGAGCTACATGACGGACTAGCAGGAGGACATTTTGGAGTTGATACAACAACTCACAAAATCATTCATGCTGGATATTATTGGCCTACCTTGTTCAGAGATACTCATGAATATGTAAGGAAATTCCAAAGTTTTCAAACCACTAGTGGAAGACAAAGGAAGCCAACTTGCCCTTTGCAACCAGTCAACACTGAGCAGTCTTTTGAACAATGGGGATTAGACATCATTGGAGAAATCACTCCACATTCATCCAAACAACATAGGTATATCCTCACAGCCACTGATTACTTCACTAAGTGGATTGAAGCAATTCCTTTGAAGGCAACAAACTCTAAGGCAATCATTGAGTTTATAGATTAGTTCATCATTACCAGGTTTGGTGTCCCAAACGCTCTTATTTTTGATAATGAATATTACTTCTCTGGAAATTCTATATTTGAATTTTCTATCAAAAGGGGATTTAAATTGAAGTATTCTGTAAACTACTACTCTCAAGGTAATGGTTTAGCAGGATCTACCAATAAAAATCTTATCAAAATCATTAAGAGAACTATCGAGCAGAATCATAAAAACTGGCATAAATCTTTGATATTTTCACTATGGGCCGACTGAATAACACAGAAAACTTCTTCATTTAATCTAGTGTATGGAAAGGAAACTATCATACCAACAAACTTAGCACTTCCATCACTAGCTTTAGTGCAGTTTATTGAAGAAAGTCCCTCATCTTCTATTCAACTAAGACATGATCAGATCCTGAAACTAGAAGAAGAAAGAGAGAAAGCCCGAATTATACATGCAAAACATCAGCAAATTATTAAGTCATCTTTCGATGCAACTTCAACCAGCTTAAAACATTTACAAGTTGGTGATCTAGTTTTGAAGTGGGACAAAGCCCATGAGGATAAAGGAAAACACACTAAGTTCCAGAAAATGTGGCTTGGACCATTCCAAATCAGCGAGAAGATAGGCCCTTCTACATTCATATTGCAAGATCTATCAGGAAAGAGAGATTCTCTTCCTGTCAATGGCCTTATCTTGAAAAAATTATTCAATTGAGGAGGTAACCCCTTCTCCCTTTGTAAATATTCAATTTTCAGCAGGATTTGTGTGAATAACTTATTTTGTTTAAAATCCTAGAAAAATAAAGTTGTGAAAAGCCTCCCATTGGTCTTTGCTATATTGAAAAAGTTACTCAAAAGAAAATAGTTTTGATATTTACTTTTAAGAAATGGAAGCCTTAAAGGAAAAAGAAAATTCTAGGAAATTAGGTATAATTAGATTCTGAATACCCCATTTTATTTTTGTGAAATCTTCTCAAAACTTAGAAATACTGTAAATCATTTTAAAGTTTTAAGAAGCCTGAAAACGGTTATCAATACAAAACAGAGACTGATTCAATCTTAGCATCTTCAACTCCCACCCTGTCATCCATTTTCTCTTAAGGAGAAAATTGTTCATCCCATCCATCAAAGTTTATAATTACTCAGAGTGTAATTCTAAAATATATTTGATATAAAAGATAAGAGGTCTTATTATAAGCGCTTACCATGATCATAAGGAATAGTTCAACTGAAATTAGCAAAACTGCATACTAAAATAGGATAATGGCTTACAATTATAAGACAAGGGGTCTCATCACGAGCCAACTTGTTTAGTTAAATTACAACTAGTGAATGGCATTGTCAACAGCTGGCCACCAAACCAGGACAATGGCTTTTTATCTTACAAAATAAGGAAAAAAGGAAAATGCAATACAAAAAAATATGGAAACATATCTTTTGGATTCATTCTATTTAGTTATACTCTGAAATGGATGGAATAATGAATGATCAAATGGTTAAAAGGTAACCCTGTCGAGACTATAGATGTTTGCTGGCAGCAGAGGCTCTACCTATGACAAAGGAGTCATTATAAAAGCTAAGTTGGAAAAGTCTTTTGTTTTATCATTATCAACCAATTAAGGTTTATTTAAACCTTAGAATGTATTTAATTTTAAAAAGAGAAGAAAATAACAAAAATAGTTAACATTACTTTCAAAATCTATGATTATCTAGTTATATTAGATTTTCTCTATCAATTAAGATTTTCAGATTAAGAAAGTTTAAGTATTATATTACTTTCCCAGAGATAAATGTTTCTCCCAGTGAATCGCCAATTGTTGTGTTATACAACAACCCCCCCATTTCATAAATTTTTTTTACAAAATCATAATATGAAATGGGTCCCTTTTAAAATAAACTTAGCTAGATGTGTAAATAAGTTGGTATTAACCCATCATAAGAAAAACCCTTATCAAAAGGCTTAACGTAAACAAATTATTTTAAAATCCTTTTGAATAGAAATAAAATGTGGCTTTAAAATATTATAAAATTCTTCATTATTGCGATAAAGCGATTGGAAGATCGCATATCGCAATAACAAAGGAAGCATGCGCAAAGACACATCCATTCTCTCCGATCCGAAAAGGCAATCACAATTGGATATCGAGGAAGTCAAATGCCAAAGAACAATGTAATAGAGCCTCTTAAAATCCTCCGATGCGATAAAGCATATCGCAATCGACAAATCGGCAATAATAGCAACAAGCCAACACATGATTGAAGGCAAGCTCAAATCCTCCAATGCAATAAAGTATATCACCATCAGCAATTGGCGAAACCACATTGACACAACAATAAAACCCGAATCCATTCCCTGATTGCGATGCATTAATAAGGTGCATATCTCGAGAATATATTTAAAAGGTTTGCATGCATTGTATCACCTTTTAGTGATTTGAGATGTTTAAAACAAGCATTAAAGCCTTTCCTTTCACGTTACCGATCGCTGATTTGCAAATTATCACTAATTATCCATCAAGGAAATCTAAGCCACACTTGAATGAATCATTCGGCATATAAACAACATGATGGGCATTTAAAACCTCCTTTACCACGATTGACAGGTTAAACGACTAATCAATGAAGCAGTTAAGGGTAGATCTTTTCTTTAGATTTTATCCACGGCAATCTTACTATAATCCATTATCACCTGCTGATCGACGTAACTCTTTTTCATTATCATATTGGTCTGTAGCAGCATTTCTCTGTATCACGTTTTTCAAATCACTTGTGCAGAATTCTGCTGAAACCAGAAATTTGAAACAAATGGGAAAGAAATCAAAGAAATCCACAGCAGCGGCTCCTACAGCAACAACGCAGCCAGCCAAGGATCCCGGACCAAGAAAAAAAGGGTTAATCTCAGACACTACGTGCCTCGGTCTAGGAAACACTAGCTGGGAGAGCATCTATAATCTAATAGAAGCAGAGGAGCCTGAGGAAATATTAGAAGGAGCCACAACTGACTCAAGTAACAAATCGGAAGCATCCCTCAAAGATTTAGCTTGCTCCTATCTGCACAGAATAGCAGCGCGAGAAAAAATTCTTCCATATACTGACGTAGTAAGATGGGTAATAGAGGAAATTCCAGTCTCGAACAGAACATTCTGCACGGCTGACGGGAGGATATTTGGCTCATTTCAGCCTAATGATCTAAGGAAAATGTATCACTTACCTGAGCCTGAAAAGCGGTACAACAAAGCCTTCCTTAAAAAATTTGCAAATGAAAACGAGTCAGAATCAGCCCTGATTAGGCAGTGGAGACATTTTCCCGAGAAGCACAAGCACGAATCATCAGGTAAGTACTCTGTGGACTCATTGGCTTCTCCTTACTGTTATGCCGGAGCTATGATGTGTAGAATGTGGGGAGTACATGACTCTGCTAAGTTCACTATTGAAATGGTCCCTCTGATGGAGGCAGCAATCAACAGCTATGTGATGGATTGGGCAAATATTTTGTCTGACAAATTAACCACAACAATTCTCGAGTTCAGATCAAATGCACGTAAAACTACTAGGACCATTCCCCCTTTTTATTACAGTGCTTATATTATGGATACTCTTTGCTTTAATTTTGAATATCTAGTACTCGAATGGAGATGGACTTCTCAAGACCCTAAGCCAATCCATATTTATCATCAACTATTATTGAAGGCTCACTACAAAAACCATTTGTATAAAATTTGCAATGGTTTTATGTTACATGTGTATTATGCCATTTTTGATAAGCCTACCCCCAAGATTTCCTAGGAAGCAAGGATCGACTTGACTGTGGTAGGTAATTGGTTCGGAGAAGACAAGTCTACTTATATAAGGATTTTTGGTAGCCTTACAAAACCCAATGTCCTTCCCCTGTATGTGCCCGATAAGCTGTTAGCTCGGGAATTGGCCTATCAGATAACAACAGAAGGGACATCCAAAACCCTTAGAAATTCTAAGAAACAGGTATGGCCTACATTTCCTTTAAGATGTAGTGTTTTCACTCTCCATGATTACAAACATGCAGAAAAGAAGGCAGAAAAATACAAATGCTCAATCTTGCAACAATCCCCAACAAACAATATGATCCAAGAAAAGTTGCCTATAATGTTCTTGAACAAGCCAAACTTACAAAGTTTGATCATGAAAAGGATGACTTTGATGACCTATTTTCCTCAGTAGAATCATTATTTCAGGTAAAAACATTGGCCAGGATCAAGTATCAAGATGAAGGGTTGGCAAAGTTTAATATGCTTAGAGAATAGAGGTTGCAAACTCTGCCTCTAGTATTATTAACCACCACCCCAACAATCCAGTCAAGCGAGCCTGAACAGCAAACTGTTAACAAATCTCATGCTGTGGAAATAATTCTTGAAAAAGAAAAAGCGCCAGAACAGGAGAAAGAACAGGGAAAGGGGAGTGAACCAATGGATATAGATACTCATATTGATCCCAAGCTCCTTAAAGAATGGCAACAGTTCGATTCCATTATAAGCAATCCTGAGAATTCACAGGGTTTTAGTATGCCTAAAGTGACAATTGGTCACAAGACAGCAACAAATACAGTTCCAACTGAAGGAACCAGCAGCCTACCCATAAGTCAAGATGTAGAGATAATTCCTAAGGATCCATCGGATGAAATTGTTTTGCATATAGAAGAAATACCACCTTTAGATGTCTTCTACAGCCCTAAGCATAGGGCTGTAGCAAAAAGACAAAGGAAAAAGAGAAGACTTGATCAATCTTCCCTTTTACCTGCACAGACAGAAATGGCTAATGTGGTATGGAAAGAAGAATTCAATCCTTCTGAAGACCTCACAAAACTCTCTCAATATGTTGGGGCATATTCGGCAGCCACTATGGATAAAGCATCAGAAGTGAGCAATTTACTTAAGGAAAAGGATCATATAATTGTTTCATTGGAGGCACAAGTATCCAACAGACAACAGAGAATAGAGCAATTAGAACAGCAGTTAGCAGCACAACAACAATTAAACAACCAACTAAACGAGCAATTGCTCAAGGAGAAGCAAAAGATAGACCAAAGTGTAGTTCAGAAACAAAAAGAACTATCCCTAGCACTGGCCAAGCTGAAATCAATGAATGAACAAATGAGCAAAACAAAAGATGAGCAAATCACTCAACTATCACAATAGATAGAAAAGTTCAAAAGTTTTCCTCAACCAGCAGAGTTCAGATTCGAAGCTCTCCAGATCAATAAGGCATTGATTAAATAGTTAAATTTACTATGTCATAATATTTCCCTTGCTCAGCCCGTCTATGATATTTTTTCATCAACGATTGACAAATCAATTGACGTAAGGCAGAATTTCGGACAGGCCAATGAGACATTAACAAACTTTCTTGCCTGGCAAGAAACTAGTGAAGGGCAAGCTACAAATCTGCCTAGAATTCTGGAATCACACAAGGAAATTCTTTTCCTAGAATGGCAATCACAATTGATGAAAGCAGAAAGGGAAACTTCAAGATGTAGATCCACAACCGGTAATTTGATTGAGTTAATCAATGATACTCTTTATCTGTCTAATTTTATTTCGGAGTGCACTCCAGATAAATTGCCATCAACTAAAGCATTGGAACAATCATGTAAACAAGATTTAGAATAGAAGGAGAGATTAATAGTAGGCATCCAAAGTTTAACTTGGGACACCTTATGGTTCTTCCTAGTTAAACCATACAGTCAAAAGGCAACACTGAAATGTTTAACCGATGCAATCGGTTACATAATTCCCAAAATTCATGATGCTACGTATTCAGCCCAACTGCATTCATGTTTGAGTCACCCTCCAGAATTGCAACCAATGCTTGTTATCTGCCAGCTCAATCCAAAGGATAATCGGCCGAAATAGTGAATCATTCTACCGACTGCAAGCAGGCCTATTTCAAGGAGATTTTCATGATTTGGTTATACCACCTAATAGCATTTTTATTTCATAATCAGTTAGCTTAGATAGTATTTATAGAACTTTTCATGTCTTTAGAAGGGGACCTCAATTTTTGTATGAAACTTGGATTGGGAGTCACACTATTGTGCTTCTGATAAATATTTTTTATGAAGATTGGGCCTATATTCTGAATTTTAATGAAGAATACTTTGATGAGATATGCACTATTGCTTTTTGTGAGAGTATTTCTGAGTTAGAAGATGAAATCTGAATGCGATTGATATCGGAAGGGATCCAAATTACATATGGTACTATTATCTATGTCTTTGCTCCACTCTTTTATGTGAATCAACATTTATTCAATCTTGCTATCATTTGATATATGTATGTGTTTTAACAACACTCTTTATACTTATCACTATTGAATGTTTAAAGGAGTGTTATTCTTTCAATCATATTTATGTTAATGATATATGAATAATAGTGTAATAATGTTTTAATGATTACTTTGTTCAACTACTTGAACAAAGTAATTATCATATGAATAAATGTCTTTATTTATCAATGGAGTCATCTATATGCCTATTTGTAGATAAATATCATCAAAAGTTGCACTAAAGTGGAAATTTCCAGAGATAGATTTAGTTGTTTATAATTTTTCATTCTATAATAAATCATCTATCATTATCATTAGATAATATACAATCAACCACTTATCCATCCTATTTACAAATCATTGGGAAACTGGTCCCATTATATCCAGTTGGAGCCACCACGCCAAACAGAAATGGAGCTGCCTTTAAGGTTCAGACTGGGTGGTTTTCCCTGATGTTGATGCAGCGATTTTCAAGGCATCAACATCAAAAATAAAACTTATGTAGGGGATTTCAGTTAGAAATTAGAATAGTTACACCTCATATAAATACATGATCACCTCTCTCATTCATCATCACTTGTGTGGAATTCAATCTCTCTTAGAGAAATTTCCCTAGCTATTGTACTTCGCTACTTTGTGGAGATGTGATCTTATATGGATTTTTGGCTATTGGAAACTAGTGCTTGTTGTGAAGACGCAATTTTGGAATTGAAATAAGACACATTCTTGGATATGTATTGTGATTACTTTTTTTGAATATCATTTATGGTTATTGCATGTAATGAATATTTCTATGGTTTCTATGTTCCATGTTTAAATGCTTATATTTATGTGAAATGCTTGGTAAATTTTCCATGCTTTAACTATGTATCCATGGAATCGCCAGAGAACCTCCAAGTGAGCATTACTCTAGTGAATTTCTTCCCTCATAAAGTGATAGTTAGGGTTAGCAAGTGAAAACCTAGAGTTTTTCCCCTTTCTCCCTTCAAGGGTTTGATATTTCCATGGCCCAAATATCTAAGACTCCATCATCCAAGAAAATAGACAACACTGACATATATATATTTTTTTATCAAAAACTAAAAAAATTTATATTTTTCCTTCATTCCTGGAATTTCATCCCTTCAAGGTAAGTCATTAGGGTTAGGGTTTCAGGTCAAATTCAATTAGGAGTTGGACATTGGGATGATTTGAAGTCATTTCACCTTGCTTGGCCTTAAAACATCAATATATAGAAAATTTCATGGTTGAAAGTTCTTCCCTAGGGCTGGCATCATCAACCCTAAGAAATTCTAGGGCTTGTAAGACCCTAATTCTAGATTTAAGCTTCAAATTAGGGTAATTTGAAGGTTTTTCGTTCTATTTGTTGATCATACTTTTTGATAAAACATTTCCCTTTCACTTATATGTATATATGTTCCATTGTTGAGCCACATTTTGAAAACCCTAAGCTCCAAGTTTTAGCTCATAGGCCTCTTCATGAGTAACCTACTCCTTATTACAAAGAATTGAACCATATTTTTAGTCTAAAGTACCTTAATTAAGGCTATAAAAGGGTCACCTTGATCCTTTTAACCTAGAATACCATTTGGGTGACCTATAATCAGAAGTCTCCTATGTGGTGAAATTCCACTAAAGAGTAGGAGCTAGAGTTTTTAGGCTATAATGACGTCCACCTCATGAGAGAGAGTTCCCTATTAACTTCATGGTCTAGCTAGAGGTTTTCCAATTACAAAAAAATAATTTATTATTGAGTCTATGGCTATTCCTTCATTAGTTGCATGCACCCTTAAATAAAACTGTGTGGTGACAATGATGACATGCCTATTGATTTGTGTTGTGCAATATATGTGGTTCACTAATAATTGTAGTTGGGTTCCTTTGATGCATGTTTATGGTTGTATGAAAAATTTAATGCTTACTTTGAGCATACAACTCACAAGATATTTTAACTCTTTGGTTACTTTGATAACATGGTTGTAACATGTCTCTTGAAAGGAAATTATATGGCTGGAAGAGTGGGCTTTAAACATTGGGTTGTGATTGAATCAACCATGTAAAAAGAACCTTTGATACACTGATTAAGGCTAGGTTATCTTAAAGTATTTAATAAATCTACTTTAAGTGTGAAATCCTAGTTTTATAACCGAGACTGAGTTAATTATGTCTCACAAAACATCTAAAAGTAAAAAATAATAAATTTAAGGAATGAGTAATTCCCTTGAAAATCATGCTCCAAGGATTAGCCTTAGGTACACAATCCCTTTTGAATGTTGGTTTGGATTTAAGCCCTCTCTAAAATAAATTTTGGAATTTGTTACATTATTGAAGAAACAAACATGAATGGTTTGAAAATTCAATTGAGTATTAAAACCCTAGAAATTGTAAAAGTATGAAAATTAAATTAGGTTATAACTCTTGGCATTCTCATATAATTTATAAATGTACATTGAGGGATATATCTATAAAAAATAAGTGCCATAAAAGGTATAGCCTAATATGAGTTAGAGAAGCATAAGAGTCCCTTAGGATTTCATAAATATGGAAAGGCATATGTGGGCATTTAATTTCATCTGATAAGAGTTCTTATCAGTAAGTCTATGTTCTTCATGAAAATATACCATAGTTATAACCTTTTACTTGAATTAAAATGGGTGATTGAAGCCTTGAATTTGTCAAATTAATATGATTGATAAGTCTCACTCAAGTTGTGCCAATTCTAGAGAAATTGGTGTTATGGTCTCAAATTGGAATCCCTTGATGAAGGTTATAATTTGCTATGTATTGTGTAGGATGAAACCTTAAAAGTGGAATTCCTTTAAACTACCATTAAAACCTTATTTGAGAATGACTTAGAAGTGTAATATAATGATATCAAGAAAATAAATTTGTGTTATTTAAATTCTAAATTGCAAACTGGAAACTCAATGCAAGTTAATCCCCAAGAATTATGTTTGAATTGATATCTGCATAGACATAAGGATGTTAATAAATAAAATGAAATGCTGTGCAATTGAATGCCCAATAGCCATTAAATATAATGAGGAATATAGCATTAAAATATGCTCAAAAATTATTTAAATAAAAATGAAAATATTCTTAAGAGTATAGGCTCGAGAGGCCATTGGATAGGACAATGAATTTTGATGTTGCAATGAGTATTAAATCTTAATATGGTATGTGTTTTGGATTTATTTGAGCATCTCCATGACTTATAATACCCTTTTATATTTGGCCATAGTTTCTTTAAACTTGCCACCTCTTTTGTGCTGGCATTATGGCTAATGTGTTGTCCTTCATGACAACCTGCTTGTCAAATATGTCCTTGATGTCAACTTGGTTATAATTCAATGATTATAGCACTGTTATAGATGAAACGATTACTGGTACATATGTTACAGAGTATATGGAAAAAAATTGACAGTGCAGTCAAAGGATGCATGAAAAATGTGAAGTTTGAAAAGTATATGTGACCCTTGTGAATAATATTCATGTACATACGTAGGTTCTATGAAAAAAGTTTCATACATAATTTGAACCATGGAAAACAAAAACTAGGAGCCATTACCATGGTAATTTCCGGTAGTAATTCTGACGATAATGACTATTTGATCCCATAGACAAATACCAACAACATTACCAAAGGATTTTCCTGTGGTATTGGCAAAGGAAAAAGCTATATAAGGAGATGGATATCAATGGGTTTAGTGTGCAATGTAATGAATTATTCATGTGTGATCTAATCTAGAACATGTGTACACCAGGGAACAAGGAGAAGGCTTGGATATGAAAGATCTAAATATGTATTGAATATATGCTTGATTGATTTGATTATTACAGAAAATTTGAATTGCTAAAAATGCAAGATCTATGGTTATAGTAGGGCTATGATATGAATGTGTTTACAAAGATCTATGATTTTGACAATAAAGTATGTAGAATGTATGTTGTGCTTGGAAAGATGATTTGATTCGGTAATTTAAGATCTATATGTAGGTTTGCTTCAAGAATATCGCATACATACACGGATATTCTTCATATTAGTCGCGTATACATTCTGATATCATTTTTTTTAGTATATTAAAATATGTATGCGGTTTTTATATATGGGAAGCACATATATATGCAGATTTGTTTAATGGTAGTCATGTATATCTTCTAGGGTTTGTAATTTTTCCTTAGCGGTGACAATTGATGATGTTTATATTATTTGTTGTTGTTTGTCAATGATGTCTTGATCAGGATGGTTTGTGTCTGGCAGTGTTGATTGGATTGGTTTGGCTATGGTCTAGTATATTAATTAGTGATTGAGTTTTCAGTGATTCATTATTGGTATATCTATGATTGGTTTTTGCAGTGATTCAACATTTGTACTTAGTGATTCAGTGGTTGATACATTGATTCAGTGATTCAGTGATTAAGTTTGATAATGTTTCTCTATTCAGTGATTTGATATATGTACGCCTATTTTATGCACAGGAAGCATGTATATACATGGATCCTCTTAATAACAATAGCATATATATTTTGAGTTGAATTTGGCCAGGGTTTGTAATGCTGCTTGGTGATCATAGTTAATTAATTATGTATTATTTGCTATTGTTCGTTAAGGATGTCTGGTATCTGACAATGCTGATTGGTTATTGATTTTGAGCTTATTTAGTGGATTGATTTGGTTGTGGCATAATATATTGGTATATCAATGATCGGTCGTGCATTGGTATGATTTAGTTGTAGTGATGCAATGATTCAATATTCAATGATTTAGTGGTTCATATTTCAATGTTTGATTTTAGAATAATTAATTGGTATTAAGCATATTGTTGGGTGTGTGTTCAATTTGAAAATATGGTGAAAGGTGATCTGCATGTTTTGATGTATGTTTGAGTCAGTGGATCCAGTATGAAACATTATGAAACATGGTCCACAAGGTGTTGAGGGTTGTAGCCTTCAGTGAGGGGGTAGGATCTCCCTTCTTGTAGGCATTGGAAACCGAGATTATGGGGTTGTAGCCCCCTTCAAGTGGGTGCTGGAGAATGAGTGGAGGTTGTAACGTCCTACAAGTAGGAGCTTGTATTCCAGGAAGAGTCTGCACCAGTACAAAATTGTAAGAAGAATTTATTTATAATAAAAGAAGAAGACATAGACAACACCAATGATTGTTTTCTCCCACATTGGGTTTCCACCTAAAATCACGGTGTCCTTATGTGTTGATGTGTTGATTATGTTTATTTTTCTCTTACTACTCATGGTTAATCCATAATGAACAACTAAATAAATAATGATGAAATGGTTAATTTCACTAAAGGCACATACACACACAGGTTGTCTGAATAACAATAGCATACAAAATTCTAAATTTGAAATTGAAGGTTAAAGTGAAATTAAAAATACCAATTCACACCCCCTCCCACCCCACCTCCTTTGTATTTTCCCTAACAGTTGGTATCAGAGCAGGTCTCTGTAGTAGAAGCTTGATCACTTGAGAGTGGATTAGGGACAATGGGAAGGATGCACAAGAAGAAGGCAACAAAAAGGAAGAGATCAAGCCAGGAAAATAGTGATAGTGATGTATTTGATGTCATGGAAATATCTGCTTTCACAAATTAAGTACAATCAGTAGCAGAACAAGACAAATATGAAAGTATGGACAATCAAGGTATGCTTGTACTTTATGATACTAATTATCAAGATTGGAAAGAAAATATGAAGTCTAAGATAATATCCCTCGATATGATGTTTGGAATTTAGTCTGTAGTGATTATACTGAAACTCCACCATTAGGAAAAGATATTCATAAGAATATTCATGCAATAAATACAATATTTTGTAACATACCCAAATCATATTAGAGAAAGTCATGCATTATGAAACCAAAAAGGAAGTATGGGATAATATATAGGTCATTCAGAAAGGAGAAGGAAAACATGTAAAGGAAGATTGCTCATCAGGTAAACCAAAAGGTAATTATGGTGTGTCAAAAGATCATAGTGATCATGAAAAAACACTTGTTATATTAGATGGAGTTACTGATTCAGAAGAAGATAGGTTAGAAGAAGTACTTAATCTTAGAATAAAAATTTATTTTTCTTTGAAAGAGGTTAACATCCTTGAGAATAAGTTGCAGGTATATAAAAATAGGGATCATGATAAATTGATAAAAATTGCAATATAATCTAAACAACTTAACGAAATAAAATGGTATTGTGAAGGACTTGAAGCTGAAATCATATCTCTAAGATCAAATCTAGAAAGGTAAAACAAACGAAATGAAGAGTTACTCCAAGTATTTGAAGAACAAGAAAATGGGCTTAAGGAAGATATTATTGAATTAAGAATGCAAGTAGAAGAAGGAAGAAAGGTTGAAAAAGGAATGAATAAGATATATATGGAAAAAAAAGATCAATGTTAAAGACTAGAGGTTGAGGTAAGTATTATAAAAGGTAAATTAATAGAAAAGGAAAAACATTTGAAATTCCATGATAATACCAAGATATTGGAAAACCTTCTTAAAAGTCAAAGATCCCTCTCCATCAAATCAGGCCTTGGTTTTCATGAAATTGTTAAAGGATAATCTAGCTCACAGGATTGTGCAAGCAACTTTGAGGATAACAAAGTTGGTAAAGAATTAAAAGTCAACCAACCGAACAACCAAGGAAAATTAACTTTCAAAATATATCAATTGGTACCGATATCAAAAGTAACAGTCCATTCTCTCCTTTGGTCAAAGATATTGAATTCTTTATTTGTCATAATTTTGGACACATTTCAACAGATTGTAGAAGAAAATTGGTCAAACCTCAAGCTAATAGTATCTCCATAGGAATATCATCAGTTCCTAGGTACTCAAGTTTCTTTAAGGGATATTTTTTACATGCAATGTATTTGGTCACAAAGCTATTGATTGCAATTAGAGAAATTTGAAGTAGAAATATTATGATGTCCCCTTTTCTGGTCATGTAAGGTGTTATACTTGTAACAAGTTTGGGCATGTAGAAAAAGAATGTAGGAACAAGGCAATGGATTCACATAGACAACAAGTAGATTCTCCCCAAAACAAGCAACCAAACAAGGAAGTTGAAAGAGATGGATCCACCAACACTCCTCATATTAAGTAGAAGGAAGAAGAACAAGTAAGGTGTGGTCTTGCTCTGTGCTCATTTGAAGAAAAAGATGAATGGTACATAGACAATGAATGCTCTCATCACTTGTCTAGAGATAAGAACAAATTCACCCCTCACAATAAAAACAAGGATGGTTAAGTTATTCAGAAATGTAGACAAATTATATGTGTTAAAGAAGAACCTAAAAATAAATAAGATGTCTAGCTCCTCTTCTTCAGATTTAGAGTAAAGGAAGATAGTTCCCATTGTAGTCTATTGAAATTAATTCATACTTCTAATAGTGATTGCAGAAGTAAATGTGAGGTACATAGCCTCATGAAGAACAAATAATGACTATTAGGTCCACATGATCAATGGTGTATGATCTCAGGGGCACTATGCATGGATATCTTGATGATGATTCCCTATGTTTTTATGATATTATTTTGGTGATGTTTATATTACTGATGTTGCATCTGATGAAGTGACTGTGATCAGGAACAAACATGACATGTTCAGGGGGAGTTGTTTCTAGGAAAAATCAACATTTCATATTATGTACGTATTTATTATGAATGATAGTTGTGTGTATATGTGGTACTTGACTTAGACAATCACATATGTTTCTCTGTGATGATAAATAAATGGCACAAAGTCAGGTGGAGCTTCTCATATGTTTCCAACATTTCATTATTGGCATTATGGTTCTAACATTAGTTTACTGTAGTCTATTGATGATGTTCTAATGGAATGTATGAAAGAGTATTGGTTCATAATGAGTGATGAGTTGTTGCAAAATCTTATTATTGTTGTTGATCTGTTTCTTTACTCTTGGTAAGAATGATATATTGTGATCATAATTGATGATGAAGAGTTAGAACAGGTTCAGGGAGAGCATCTTCTATACTTCTAATGGTTCATTATTGATATTATGATTTCTTGATCATTCCTTGTTGCATTATGTTGTTTATGATGAATTCATACTATTGTCATCAGCCTTATTTCGTTTCTCATTATTGGAAAATATATGTGTTGTTGTCACTATGTCATGGGTTATCAATGATGCTTGGATTGCATATGATGAAGTTATTGTTGTTGTTGTTTAAATATTGATAAACTTGATGAGGAGGATATATATGCTATGGTCATTGTTGATGTTGGCTGATGGCTTGTGATGTTGGAGGTTCTCTTTTTTTTCACATATGTTGTTGATGCATGGAGAGAGTACATTGTTATATATGTTTCCTATCGTATTTTGGTCAAAGAGTCTGATATGTTTTTGTTTCTTGAGGAGTGTGGATCCTTCTATATGTGGAGAGAGTATGTTGACCTTGATGACATAAGTTAAAGGGGATGAGTTAATTTATTGCAAAATTCGTATGTTGTTGCTACTATTTCTTAGTGATGCTTGGATGCATTGCATATTTGGCCAAGTGTTGATGATATTGAAGAGACTGATGCTACACTATCTTATCTTCTTGTTTATATATTTATTCTTGATGATGAGGATGCTCATGCTTCTATAATGTAATTTACGTTGCTTCTGTCAGATGATTATGTTGCAGATGCCTATATGGTGCATGGTGGTTGTTGATGATTATCATGGTTTTTATACTTCATTGTTGGGATCCTTGTTTATGGTTATAAATGTCACGAAAACTCCCATTTTGTGATAATTGTAAAATCTAGTCATGTGTGGGCGATTAGGATTAAGTCATGGTATGTATGTAATCCCATTATTTTGGGTGATTGATGTAAAATTTGGGTCAAATGTGTAACCCCATTATGTTGGGTGACTGATCATAGAGTCATTGATTATAGGAGATGTCATTAATAGCCATGTATTTGAGTCATAAAGTCTTGTATTTTTATTGCATCTCTTTAGAAGGTCTAACATATGCTCAGGGGGAGCATGGTCAGTATGTAGATTTCATGGTTCATATTAGTATATCAAACTTGCAGTGATGAGTGCTACAAGGTAAAGTACTTAATTCAACCTGGTTCAACCCTTTTCCATTAATGTCAAAGGGGGAGAGAAGGCTTGGTGTTTGCAGGTGGTTTCTAAACACCAAAGTGGTTTCCATGAAGTCCAAAGGGAGAGATTGTTGGAATTATGGCTAATGTGTTGTCCTCGATGGCAACTTGTTTGTCAAATATTTCCTTGATGTAAAATTGGTTATAATATGATGATTATAGAAATGTTATAGATGACATGATTGAGGGCACAAATTTTACAGAGGATATGGATGAAAATTGACAGCTTAGTCAAAGGATGCATGACAAATGTGAAGTTTTAAAAGTATACGTGACCCTTATGAATAATAGTCACATACATATGCAAGTTCTTGGAGAAAAGGTCGCATACATAACCCAAATTAAGAAAACAAAAACCAAGAGCCAATACCATGGTAATTTACCATAATAATTGTGATGGAAATGACTATTTTATCCCATAGAAGAATACTAACAACATTACCAAAGGATTTCCTATGGTATTGGAAAAGACAAAAACTATACAAGGAGATGGAGATCAAGGAGTTCAGTGTGCAATGTAATGGATTATTAATGTGTGATCTAATCTGGAACATGTGTGCACTAGGGAGAAAGGAGAAGGCTTAGATATTAAAGACCTAAAGATGTATTGAATATATGTTGATTGATTTGATTATTAGACAACATATGAATTACTGACAATGCAAGATATGTAGTTATAATTGTAGAAATTTCTCATTTCCCACCCCGGTTTTTAGTTTCTCCTTATTTCTCCCATATAGTTAAATGCCCTTTCCCATAACCATACATTTAACAAGCTGGAAAAAATAAATTTGCTGAAAACACAAATTTTGGAAATTTTACAGAGTGCTGGAAATTGCAGAAATAAAAATCAACAGTAATAAACAGCCATTAAAACACATTTAAACACTGAGATTTTTGGTCAATGTGACCCTGGAAAAACCCCCTACAACTCTTGGGGAAAACCAGTTTGAGAGCTCTTCTTTATTTCTGGAAAATGCCTTTTTACAGTAAGAGAAATATTCAGCAAAAATCAGCAAGCAAACTTTTACAACTTATCTCAGCCTTGCTGAAACTCAGCCTTGCTGAAACTCCGCCTTGCTGAAACTCCGCCCTGCTGAAACTCCACTATACAGACTTGCTGAAACTCAGCCTTGCTAAAACTCCACCTTGCTGAAACTCCACTGTACAGACTTGCTGAAACTCCGCCCTGTTGAAACTCCGTTGCTGAAACTCCGCTGCTGAAACTCCGCTCTGCTGAAACTCTGCTGCTGAAACTCCACAACTCACTGTCCAGAAATCTCCCTTGCTCTCTTGCTCTCCTTCTCTCAATCTGCTCATGAAAGAACGAATGACCTTTTCCTCCTTTTCCTCCTTTAATCTAACCCCAAGTGACTTTTGGGTGATCCAAGTGACTTTTGGGTGATCCCTAAATCCAATGGCTGAAATAGATTGAGATCTAAGGCTGAGATTAAATGCTCATTTAAATCTCACTTTTTATTTTTTAATTCACCCCACTTTAATAAAGACCCACTTAGTCATTTATTTCGAAAGTCACTTTTCCTTTCTAATTTTTCATTGACTTTATAAAAGTCACTTTAAAATTAGACTTAGTAACTTTATCACTTAAAGTCACTTTTAAATTAGATTTAACTTTATAAAATTATAAAGTCACTTTAGGAGAAAAATTAAATTCTTTTGGACACTTTTCCCTAGGCCAAAGATCAAAGCCTAAGGGAACCACCTGTCCTCCGGTACCAAATTTCAACACTCTCTCTTACTGAGGAAGGTGTTCCTCACCACACCCATATTGTCTCTGAAGTAGACATGCTTGCCCTGTCGTAAGGCTTTGGTAAGAATATCTGCAACCTGCTCATCAGTGGAAATATACTCAAGCTTCACAGCTCCCTTCTGAACATAGTCTTTGATGAAATGATATATGATCCCGATATGCTTTGACCTGTCATGAAATACTGGATTCTCCGTGAGTTTAATGCAACTCTGATTATCACAGTAAATCACTGAAGGTCTCAACGGCTGACCAAATATGCCAAACAACATCTTGCGAAGCCAGATAGCCACACAACTAACTAGACTAGCTGCCATATACTCTACTTCCACTGAACTCAGTGCTACTGACTACTGCTTCTGGCTGAACCATGACACTACTGCTGAACCCAACCCAAAACAACACCCTGAAGTGCTCTTCCTATCAGAAGCACAACCTGCCCAATCAGAATCAGTGTATCCTGCCAATCTCACTCCATCTCCCTGCCTGTAGTCCAGACCATAATCCACTGTCCCTTGCAAGTACCATAGAATGTGTTTTGCAGCCACCCAGTGAACCTTCCTAGGCTCACACATAAACTGACTCATCGTGTTGACTGCAAAACAGATATCTGGTCTAGTGTTGACCAAATACATCAAGGAACCAATCAGCTTCCTGTACAATGTGGGATCCACCAACTCGGAATCCGAAGCATGAAGCTTCTTCCAGTTGGTGATCATCGGTGTCAACATGGGTCTACAATCCTCCATGTGGAATCTGCTAAGGATGTCCACAATATACTTCCCCTGCCCCAGGAAGAAATGCCCCTACCCCTGCCACACCTCCAAGCCCAAAAAGTAATGCATCAAGCCGATGTCCTTCATCTCAAACTTCATCGCAAGATCTCTCTTGCAATGCTCTATGAGTCTCTCTGCACCTGTAATGACCAAGTTATCCACATACAGCACCAGAATGAGAGGCTCCTCACCAATCACAATAAAGTAAAGGTTCGGATCTGCCTCAGTCTTTGTGAAACCCATCCCCTGCAAATATGTATCTATCCTGGAGTACCAAGCTCTGGGAGCTTGCTTCAGGCCATAAAGGGCCTTCTTCAGTCTGCACACATGGGACTCCTTCCCATGCACCTCAAAGCCCTGTGGCTGCTCAATGTACACCTCCTCCTGTATGAATCCATTGAGAAATGCAGTCTTCACATCCATCTGGTGGATCTTCCAACCCATCTCTGCTGCTATCGATATAATGGAGTGGATCGAAGTATATCGAGCCACGGGAGCGAAGGTCTCCTCATAATCAACTCCCTCTACCTGGGAGAACCCTCTAGCCACAAACCTTGCTTTGAATTTCTCAATGCTGTCATCTGCAGCATGCTTTACCTTGTAAAGCCATCTGGAAGTAACCACGGATTTGCCCTCAGGCCTCGGCACCACCTCCCAAACATCATTCTTCATGATAGAAGAATACTCCTCCTTCATGGCCTTTCTCCAGACCTGCTGGCTAGCTGCCTCCTCATAGCTAGAAGGCTCAGAGTCAAGGATGCTGGTAACCATCGCCATATAGCTACAAAACCTCTCAGGTGGTCTACTTTCTCTAACCAGCCTCTTCAGCTCAGCAACAGATGAGGCATCTCTCAAGGTGTCCTGAAGCCACTTGGGCTTCCTCTTCCCTGAGCGCACTTCTCCCACTGGAGAATGAAACTCCTCCTCCTCATCATGATTAGGAGCCTGAACTCCTGACTGTCTGTCTGCTGTCCTCCTGCCTGCACCTGAACCTGTAGAAGCTGAGGTACCGTGTGAACTGTCCATCAGTGGACTCCCTAGTGAACTACTCTGCATGCTGCCCGGAGCACCACCCCTCTGGCTCGGTGAGCCACTGCTCACTGATGGACCTGACATCCTCATAGATGTACCTCCTGATCCTCCTGATCCTCCTAATCCCTGCCCACTGGATCCCTGCGACTGAATCAACTACTGTTGAGGGTCTGGCTGATCCAGATACTCTAACTCCCTTGACCTCCTAAAGGCCTTGTCCTCCTCGAACTTCACATCTCGTCTGACAACAACTCTCCTCTGTGCAGGAATGTAAATCCGAAAGGCCTTTGAGGTCTCACTGTAGCCCATAAAGATACCCTTCTCTGCGGTGGGCTATAGTTTGGTCCTCTTCTCCTTGGGTATATAGGAGTATGTAATGCATCCAAAGATATGAAGATGACCAATATCAGGCTTCTTCCCAGAGAAAGCCTCCTCTGGAGTCATGTGCCCCTAGGCACGATGCGGACTCCTGTTCTGCAAGTAAACAGCTGTGTTGCAGGCCTCTGCCCACAAGAACAATGGCAACCCCTGATCATGTAACATCGCTTTGGCAGCCCCTATGATGGATCTGTTCTTCCTCTTTGCAACTCCGTTCTGCTGGGGGTTGTAAGGAACAATGAACTCCCTCCTAATGCCTTCCTCCGCACAATAGTCAACAAACTCTCCAAGGGTGTACTCTCCTCCATTGTCCGACCTCAGGGACTTGATCTTTCGACCTGTCTGTGTCTCCACAAGAGCTCTGAACTCTTGAAACCGCTTGAAGACCTCACTCTTGGTCTTCAAAAAATAAATCTAGGTCCTCCTGGAGTGATCATCAATGAATAAAACATAGTACTCATATCCACTCAAGGAAACATGAGACATCCGATCGCTCACATCGGAATGAATCAAATCAAGTATCCCAGTTGCTCTTCTGTCACTGCTGGGAAAAGGGGATTTGGCAAACTTGCCCATCGCACAACCTCTGCAAGTATCAAAGTGATCAGTACTGAAATCTGGGACACCTGTAGTGATCTCCCGCAATGTCCTCAAGGCTCCATGATACATATGTCCCATCCTGCGGTGCCAAATCTCACACATCTCAGAACTGCTAGCTCTGATGTCGGTACTATTGCTCAATGCCAAAAGGGGATGGAATGCAAACTTGTACACCTTTGCATGGCGTACACCTATCACTCTAGCTGAATCAGCTGGAGTGCCCCTAGGATACATCAACACCTGTCCTCCCCTGAATAGTACCTCATATCCTTTGTCCTCCAAAGCTAAGATGGTTATGAGGTTCTTCCTCATCCCTGGCACATAAAGAACATCTGACACTTTCAAGGGAGGTTTGGACTCCCTCTGAAATGTCAGTGTCCCCACCCCGACTGCTCTAACAACTCTGTCATCACCGAGTACCACCTCTATATCAGTGCCACTCTCCGAAAGCTCTGAGAAGTACTCACGGACTCCTGTCATGTGACGTGAAGCCCCACTGTCCACATACCAGATACCTGAAGATGCTCCGCTAATCGAGGCAAAAGCATGCTCCCTCTGAACTTGTGTGGCAGGTGATCCTGCACTAAAGGACTCACACATAGTGAACGCAAACTCCCGGTCAAAACGACTTGCAAAGTCCTCAATCTCTGCTGAAGCTGCCATGTCCTGGTTCTTTCCCTTCTTCTTCTTCTTCTCCGGACACACAATTGCATAGTGTCCCATCTTTTGACAATTCCAACACTTCACCTTGGAATAGTCCTTCTGTGTGTTCCCCTATTTACCTTTACCTTTGCCTTTGCCCCCACCACTGCTTGTGGAAGCCTGCTTCTTCCCTTTTCCTTTCTTGCCTCTTGCCACCAATGCTACATCCTCATCCTGCTCAACTAGCTTGGCTGCCCCAAGCTGACCTTTCCTGATCTTTGTCTGAATGCAATCATCCCAAAACCTCTCCCATGTGGGAAGGGTCTCACGTGCACAAACCCCATCAGCAAAGTTCAACCATGAATGGGGGAGGCCATTCACTGCAACCCGCACCAACTCAATGGGTGGAATGGCCTCTCCAATCGCTGCCAACTCATCTCTCACATTAGTAATCTTTGTGAGATATCCAGCTGCACTATCATTACCCATCTTAATGTTCTCCAGCTTCTCCTTCAGGACCATCTTCCGGTTCTCATTGGTACTCCGGTAGAGATTGGACAATGTTGTCCACATCTCATGGGCATTTCTCTTTCCTCTCACATGAGGAATGCAATGGTCTTTGATTCCATCTAGAATCAACCTCTTACCCTTGTTGTTCTTTTTATTATAAGCTGTCAACTGAGTAGCATCAGTAGGCACAACAACAGGGTTCTGTGTGGTACGCACCATGATATCCCAGACTTCTGCCTACTCAAATATATTCAGCATTCTCTCATTCCAAACGTTGTAATTTGTATGCCCATCCAGCCTATCCTCCACCCTCAATCCCAATGACATCCTGTTGTCATAAAACTGAAAATAGCACTGCTGTAGTAAAGATAAAACTGTTGTTTATGAAAAAATCAGCTTGCTGGAATTTTCTGAGTGAAAAATCAGCAGCTGTAATTTTTCCTTTTGCTGTCTTAAACTCTCCTTCAGCACTCAAGCTCTGATACCATGTAGAAATTTCTCATTTCCCACCCCGGTTTTCAGTTTCTCCTTATTTCTCCCATATAGTTAAATGCCCTTTCCCATAACTATACATTTAACAAGCTGAAAAAAATAAATTTGCTGAAAACACAAATTCTGGAAATTTACAGAATGCTGGAAATTGCAGAACTAAAAATCAGCAGTAATAAACAGCCATTAAAACACATTTAAACACTGAGATTTTTGGTCAATGTGACCCTGAAAAACCCCCTACAACTCTTGGGGAAATCCAGTTTGAGAGCTCTTCTTTATTTCTAGAAAATGCCTTTTTACAGTAAGAGAAATATTCAGCAAAAATCAGCAAGCAAACTTTTACAACTTATCTCAGCCTTGCTGAAACTCCGCCCTGCTGAAACTCCGCCCTGCTGAAACTCCACTGTACAGACTTGCTAAAACTCGGCCTTGCTAAAACTCCGCCCTGTTGAAACTCCGCTGTACAGACTTGCTGAAACTCCGCCCTGCTGAAACTCTGCTGCTGAAACTCCGCTGCTGAAACTCCGCTCTGTTGAAACTCCACTGCTGAAACTCTGCTCTGCTGGAACTCTGCTGCTGAAACTCCGCAGCTCACTGTCCAGAAATTTCCCTTGGTCTCTTGCTCTCCTTCTCTCAATCTGCTCATGAAAGAATGAATGACCTTGTCCTCCTTTTCCTCCTTTAATCTAACCCCAAGTGACTTTTGGGTGATCCAAGTGACTTTTGGGTGATCCCTAAATCTAATGGCTGAAATAGATTGAGATCTAAGGCTAAGATTAAATGCTCATTTAAATCTCACTTTTTATTTTTTAATTCACCCCACTTTAATAAATACCCACTTAGTCATTTATTTCCAGTCACTTTTCCTTTCTAATTTTTCATTGACTTTATAAAAGTCACTTTAAAATTAGACTTAGTAACTTTATCACTTAAAGTCACTTTTAAATTAGATTTAACTTTATAAAATTATAAAGTCACTTTAGGAGAAAAATTAAATTCTTTTGGACACTTTTCCCTAGGCCAAAGATCAAAGCCTAAGGGAACCACTTGTCCTTCGGTACCAAATTTCAACAATAATAGGGTTATGATCTGAATGTGTTTGTAGAGATCCGTGATTTTGACAGTAAAGTATGCAGAATGTGTGTTGTGTTTGTAGATATGATTTCATTCAGTAATTTAAGATTTTTACACAAGTTTGCTTCAGGAATACAATATACATACACAAATATTCTTCAGATTAGTCACGTATACATTATGGGATAATATGTTTTGGTATATTGAACCATGTATGCAGGTTTTATACAAGGGAAGCACATATATACACAGATCTATTTAATGGAAGTCACATATATGTTCCAGAGTTTGTAATTGCTACTTGTTGATGACAATTGATGATGTCTATATTATTTGTTTATATCTGTAAATGATGTCTTGATTAGGATGGTTTGTGTTTGGCAATGTTGATTGGATAGATTTTGCTCTTTTTAGTGATTTAGGGGTGAGCGCATGGAGCTGGGTTACACTTTTTGGCAAGAGAGGGCATTTTTTGGGCGAAAAAACAACTCGATTGAGCCATTTTGAGTGCCTGATCGAGCAATATTTGAGCCCTTAATCAAGTTGTTTGAGGGCTTAAACAATGTAACCCGAAGTTATCTAGGGGCTCTATTGAGCCATGTTTTTGAGATTTCTCGCTAATACAACCTAGGAATGTAATTAAAAGAAGTGGCTTGATTGAGCCTTAAAGATCAATCAATCTATGGGATCAATCAAGCCTTAAAGCTAGATCTAGCCATAAACCTAGATCTAGCCATAAAGCTAGATTGAGCCTTAAAGATAGATCGAGCTATAGGATAGATCGATATTTAAAGTTAGATCAAGCCTTTATTTAACCACATTAAGGGCTCAATTGAGGGTTTGTTAAACCCTCGAACGAGCTATTTGAATTTCAAAATAAATTGCTCGATTGAGCTCCTAAGGTCCTAAAAATTACAACTTTTGCACCCCTTCTGAAGATTTCTCTACAACCCCATTTTGCACCTTAGTAGATTTAGGGCATAATTTGTCCTTGAGTGGAAGAGTTGATCATGCTATATTCGTGAAAGAATCCTGTATCCAATGGCATATGATTTTGATACTTTTGAATTCATATGATATTTTTAATCTAATTTATTTTAAACATAATGCTTGATATTTTTTGGGATAGTTTCAAAGGGGTTGAATAATAAATAAATAACATAAAATATACACAATACAAAAATTTCAAAAAATACCACATGTGTCTCCAAAATGCAATTGAAATATTACTTCGACAACTTCAAAAAATAATAAAAAATATAATTTTGCATAAAAAAATAAAATTTTAATATGAAAAACTTATTTCTGTCCATGTCGATCATGCTCATATATATATATATATATATATATATATATATATATATATATATATATATATATATATATATATCTATATATTACTACTAAGTTATGCTATGTGAACAACCACATACCTTGAGGATGGCTGGAAAATCAGTAGGCGTTGGATCCCAACACTCTCTTCCTAGTTGTTTTTCCGCCCTCCTCTTTGGGGTTTTTAGTATATTTTTATTGTTAGTTTTATTCTATTTATTATTTTAGGTGTTATTATTTTTATTTATTTATTAATAACTAATTTATTTTAGCTGTTTTATATTTATTTAATATTTATTTATTGTTTTATTTATTTTTGATTTATTTATTTGATATTATATATATATATATATATATATATATATATATATATATATATATATAGATATATATATATATTGTTAATTTTATTCTATTTATTATTTTAAGTGTTATTATTATTTTATTTATTTATTAATAAATAATTTATTTTAGCTGTTTTATATTTATTTAAAATTTATTTATTGATTTATTTATTTACTTTTTATTTATTTATTTGATGTTAATTTTATTTTTTAGTACTTTTGTTCTTTTTTAGCTTAGACTTTTTAACTAATTTTCCAACTAACCTAACATCCTTTTGACATTCGTTATGATTAGGTCTTTTATGTTATCCTTTTAATTATTAATTATTTTATAAGTTTTAATAATATATTTTATATATTTCTTTAGCCTTTAATTGTAGATTTTAAGGTTATTTATTTAGTTATTTATTTACTTAGTTAATTTTCTTTATTGTTAATTTTATTTATTTTATTCATTCATTTATATTATTAACTAATTTATTTTAACCAATTTATTTAATTTTATTTATTGATTTATTTAATTGTTTATTGACTTTTTATTTTTTTATGGGTTTATTATTACTTTTTTTATTTATTTTAACTTTGACTTTTTAGCTAATCTTCTATCGAACCTAACCTCCTTTTGATTTTCTTTATTAGGTCTTTTTTGTATCTACCTTTGCTTTTAATTATTAATTAATTTATGATAATATTTTTAAATTTGATTATTTTTTAAACCTTTAAATTATATTTTAAGGTCCCTTATTTAACTAAATTTCCTTCTATATTATGATTAACTTTTAATTTTTAATAATATTTTTTAACTAAATAACCTTCAAAAATTTGTTTTATACTTTTTGGTCCTAATTCTTTCTTATTTAACTAATAAAATAATTTTGACCCCGGTCCTAGAGTCAAACTAGCCGTTGGTCAAGTTAGCTGTTAGGTGCTCTGCTCAGATTATTTAACTTGCTTTGCTGGATTTGTTTCTTCAACTTGTCCTGATGATGAACCACACTAATTGGTTCGAAACGCGTCGACAAATGATATTCCTTGTGATTTTCGCCGAAAAAATCTCTCTAACCACATACCTCTTAAGATGTGTGAAAATTTGCAAGGACAAGTATTGCATTTAATGGAAAATTGAGAGATTATACAACACTAATTTTTTTTCAAAAATATCATTAGGACAACAACATAATTCTCCACATATTGTCTTTTTACTCCGAATCAAAATTCACAATTCTTATATGAATTTTGAGGGCTTCAATTCGGTAAAATAGGAAAAACTTAAAATTTCATCCCCACATTTGGCCCAAAAGTGTAACCCATATTCATGCATTCACCCTTAGTATTGGTATTTCTTTGATTGGTTGTTGTTGTGATTCAGTATTTGTACTCAGTGATTCAGTGGTTGATATAGTGGTTCAATGATTGATATAGTGACTCAGTTTGATAGTTTTTCAGTATTCAATGATTTGAGATCTATACGAAGGTTTTATGCACAGGAAGTGAATATATACACGAATCCACTTAATAACAGTAGCATATATATTCAGAGTTGAATTTGATCAAGGTTTGTAATGATGCTTGGTGATGACAGTTAATCATTTATGTATTATTTGCTGATGTTCGTCAAGGATGTCTGGTATCTGACAGTGTTGATTGGTTATTGGTTTTAAGCTTATTTGAGTGAATTTCTTTGGTTGTGGCTTGTTATAATGGTATATCAGTGATCATTCACGCATTGGTACAATTTGGTTGCAGTGATACAATGATTCAATATTCAGTGATTTATAATTCAATGTTTGATTTCAGAATAGTTAATTGGTATTGAGAATATTGTTGGGTGTGGGTCCAGTTTGAAAATATGATGAAAGGTGGCTTGCATGTTTTGATGTTTGTTTGAGTCACGTGGATCCAGTATGAAACATTATGAAACGTGTTTCACAAGGTGTTGAGGGTTGTAGCCTTCAATGAGGGGGTATGATCTCCCTTCCGGTAGGAACTAGTAAACAAGATTAGGGGGCTGTATCCCCCTTCCAGTGGGTGTTGGAGAATGGGTGGAGGTTGTAGCCTCCTATTGGTAGGATCCTACATGTTGTTAAGAGTCTGAACCAATACAAAATTGTGATAATATTTTCTTTATAATAAAATAAGAAGACAGAGACAACACCAATGGTGGTTTTCTCCCACATTGGGTTTTTGCTTAAAATATTGGTATGCTTGTGTGTTGATGTGTTTATTATGTTTATTTTTTCTATTAATACTCATGGTCACTACATAATGAATGAATAAATAAATAATGATGCAATGGTTAAGTTAAATCACTAATGGAAATGATGACAAATTAGTAATCTCGATATATGCGACTTTAATTCACTGAAGGTGCATACACACATCGGTTGTCTAGATAAAAATAGAATACAAAATTATTAATTTTAAATTGAAGGTTAAATTGAAATTAAAAATGTTGATTCACTCAACCCCGCCCCCCCCCCCCTCTCAATGTTTCCCTAACATTTTTCACCTTGAACCCTTGTTTATTGAACATCATTCTAGGGTATAAGTTTAACAAGTTCCGAGGAGTGTACTTAGCTTGGGATTTATTGCATTACTTAATATCTAAGGAATGTTGGGGAAGCCTTGATTGTGGGGATAAAATCCATCCATAAAACAATAGGACAACATCCATTAAGGTGATAGTGGTGGTTGATCTCATTGTTTCCCTGAACCTAGAGTACCTAGTAAGGCTTTGCACTAGGCTGCTAGGTTTTGAGATAACATCTTTTGCACTATTTCTAGGGAGGATTTGGGTTCTTGTCTTGATAATCCAAAGTACCTGCTTTAATTTCATTTGATGAGATAAACCCAAATCCAAGCTTAAAATTTCTTATCTGGTGACTCCATTCTAGCTGAGGAGATTCTAGCCAAAGACCCAGTAAGAAAACTAATATTCCTCCAAAAACAAAAGTTGTCCCAAAGACTCCTGTAACCGATATCTCTTGAAGAATCTCTCTAAATCAACCACAATGGAAAATCCATGTCTCATAAATACCTTCAAACTTTTTGATATGAGTACCATTTAAGGTTTTCCCTATGTTGCAGGAAACATTGGGTCAGAGGGCGCTTCTGGCCAAAAACGATACAGAAACACTGAAACGCATTTGGTATGGCCTAGAAACACATTTCAGGAAGTACTAGAATGTTTCATGAGGCTAAAACATGGCTCAGTACAACTTGAAATGCATTTCCAAGTCGTACAACCACATTTCAACGATAAAGCGATTATTTATTTATTTATTTTCGTTTTATTTTATTTTATTTTATTTTTTCTCCCTTCCAATTTAGGAGTGATAGAGGGAGATATTGAAGATTGGAAACAAATTTTTTTGAGAAGTAAACGTGACATTCCGTTTTATCTTTCATTTTCATCATTTTACTTAAATTTTTAACATTACCATGAAATGACTTAGGATGTTTGAGAGTGGTTTCGACCTCATTGGATTTCATATGGAGAAGGTATAATTTTAGATCTCACTCAAAATCCAGAAAAGTTATCATATTTTTAAGATTTCAATATTGGGGGGATTGCAATAATTCCCTTGGATTTTGTCATGTACTAGGGTATGGAATTTGTATTTAATCAAGAGCACCAAGCTCTCTATGCGGGTGAGACTCCCAATAATCAAGAGAACCTAGGGTACTATGGTATGGAACTTGTATTTAATCAAGATCACCAAGGCCATTTGACTATGCAAGAGGAGACTCCTAATCAAGAATAAGACAAGAAATTTGAATTTCTCGTGGAAAGAGGGTCAAGCAGTAGATAATATATTTACTTTCCTTTTCTAATTTCTAGTACTTTTTATAACTATTGACTCTTTCATATTTATCATGGTATTTTTTATAAACAATACCAACCTTCACCTTGCATCACATAGGGGTCCAAAATATAGCAGTGGTCCTTCTAAAGAATGAGATGTGGATCTAGAAATTCTAGATTTGGAGCTCTCTCTTGCTGCCCTAAATATTGAGAACCAAGAGACTAAAAGTGCAATTGGCCAATCATCTTCTTTAGCTCCACCATCCACTATTGAGCATGCTTCTGCTTCTATTTTTTACAAGGATTATAATGATGAGGGTGAAGGTTGAAGACTATTGGTCTTTATTCTTTATAGTACTTGCAACCTCATATGTATAATAAAGGCTAATTTTGAAATTTGGATATATAATAAAGGTTTATTTTGGATATTTTTATTTTCATTATGTTATCATTCATGAGTAAATGTGATGTAAATTTGGAGACTTATAGTTTACGCATTGACATTGGAAAATTTAATCATAATGTAATAAACTATAATGTATCATGTATACTTTATGTTTACATATATTTCTTAAATGTACTAATATCTATATATATATATATATATATATATATATATATATAGATATATATATATATATATATATATACATATATATAGATATATATATATATATATATATATATATATATATATATATATATATATATATATATATATATATATATATATATATATATATATATATATATAGATATATATCTATATATATATATATATATATATAGATATATATATAGATATAGATATATATGGATTTGCTTCATTGAAATGGAGGTGGAAGAAATATTGAATAAGAGGATGTACTAATGAAACTTTTTATCTTATCTTTTGAAGAAAATGCTAAATCATGGTACCTAGATATACTCGATTAAGGAATTAATAACTAGGAGAAATTACATGAATCCTAAAAAAAGATGGGAATCCATCAAGGATGGAAGGAAATTGATGCCTTAGTTTCATGAATCTAAAAAGAATAAAAAAAAGTGTCCAAGATTTTAACTGGAGGTTTGAAATTTTAGTTAAACATACACCACCTAACTTCAAGCCTTCTACAAACAATCTTAATGAAATATGCTACTACATTTGATAGATAATTTGTTTATTCCCTTAGATACAAGGAACCCACAAGTATAGATCAAGCGAAGGAATTCACTATAGGCATTGAACATAATCTAAAAACTTCCAAAGTAGACATTTCTGCCATCTTAGAGTTCAAGTTGAAATCAAGCCTAAATCCTCAACTATGATGAACAAGTTGACTCTCTAGGACAAGGAGAAGGGTTCATGTCCAATTTATTCCCTAAGCCCCATTACAATAGTGAGAAGCCTTCCAAAAGGAATCCAAATCTAAGTGGTTGCAAGCCTTATGTCCTGTAGTATGTTCCTAACGCCATTGCCCCTACAAACACAATCCATTAGGAAGGGATTCCTTGGTGTCCTTATTGTAACTATTTGCATAGTGCATAGGAATGTCCTCAGAGTCCAGTAAGTGGGTAGAAAAATTCAGAACATCCAAATTTGATCAATGTCATTCTCCATTAACTATTTTTTCAAATAAAAATTTCCCCATTAAAGAACAATAACATGAAGAATGTTCAAAGAATGTGTGAAAGACCTAGATGAACATGTGAACATTATAGAAACAAGGGGAAGGATCAAAGGTTTGCAATACACAGAAAGAAAAAACAACTAGAAAAACTTGACATGAATAGTAGTGATACCCTTCCAAATAATTGGACTAGAACATATTTACTTTAAGCCAACAACCCCAAACCCATTCAAACCCAATGGAATAATGTTACATAATTAGATGTGTACTTGGGGAGTGTCTTAACCAAAGTGAATGTTCTTATCTTTTTTTTTGAATTGGCTAAGCTTGAACCCTAGAGAGGTCAAACAAAGAAAATCAATTAAACTTGACAAAGAACCTAAGGATCCTCTTGTCATTTTACAAAACATATATTACAATTAAAGAAATGGAGGACATGCACCTTTCTTTCTTTCATTAGTTATGAAATATGTGGTCTTACACAATTGTATGATTGATTTAGGAGCCTCTAATAATGTGATTCCATTAAAGGTCATGAAACAATTATAGTTGCAAATTACTAGACCTTATAGAAATGTGTGGGGATTGTTTTGGTAAGTTTTAGTGTCTATGGATAAACGCATGAACCCCTATACTAGTAGCTAAGTCTAGAACAACAGTGCAAAGAATTCTCTACTTTTTCTATAATCAACAGATTAAATAAGACAGTAAAGAATCCTACCTGAAGCTTTCGCTTACTCCTTATCTCCCTTGACCAATTTTTTCGCTCCTTTCCGTACCTAATCCACTTGAAAAGTACCTGCACACAAACAGAAGAAAAAATTTGATCAAAGCATATGATAATGATCTATTGATTAAACATAAAATGGAATCAAGTGCATAATACACATGAAAGCATCAATAAACAATACAAACACATGGAAAAATCTTTGAACACTTTATTAGTAAAAGGAAGAGTTACAACCCAATTTGCTTGATTCAATGCCACTCCTCCAGTTCAATCCCATCCTCTCCTCATAACAAGCAAGACATTTTGACATCATTACAATACTTGAAACCAAGTCAAGTCTCATACTAACAATATCTCCCTATAATTCAATGATTTCAAGCCCCTGATCACTTAGATGAGTGGTCTTCTTATAGTTGAATGAAGGAAGTTATGCCATAAATGGTGACAATGAATGCCCTCCCAAACTTAGGATTTATTTCCATGGAGGAAGGGGTAAAGGGATTGATGTTCCTTAACTTCCTCCCTCATGGGAAACTTCTAGAAGCATCCTATGGATAAGAATATTCTAAACCCCAATGCATATTTCGCTCAAATTCACCCAGTGCAGGAAAAAGAGGGCTCAAGTGCACTGCAATGCACCCTAGCAGTGTATTGGGCTACACTGCAGTGCACCCTGATAAAGGCCTACATGCGATGATCTTCTTAGAGACATTTTTTTGATGATTTTAATCATCGAATCTCTTGGGAAGGAGGCATTCTGATGGTTGACTTCATTAGGGCATGTACCAACTGAATTAGGGTTTGATGGGCCCTAATAGTGCAAATCTGTAAGTTAGGGTTGATGTGCCCAAATGGATCTGTAACAGTTTCCCCCTAAAGAATGAAGTCGTAAATATGTATGTCGAGTGAAATACTTTATTATGTGGAGAGGAGGTTTCAAAGTGGAAGGTGACCTGCATCAATTACAATACATATATCATGATAATTTGATTTTTTTTCTCATGAACTTGCTGAGGGAAGGCATACCCATGCTTAGCTTATAAAATTTCATTACATGTACAAATATAGTCGTCTACAGATATAGACCCATGAATGGATGACCATGAATGTAAGGCCATTGTACATTTGATTTAGTACTCCTGAAAATATCGCAACCCTGATGGATGAAACTAGATCTGGGGTCTTCAATCTTGTTCAATATTTCTCTCAAGTACAAGTCTAACCATGTGAATAGATGATCTAAAGTCAAACATGGGAAGACATCGTCTGATTACCAACCAATGATGTAAGCCGTTAACAGACGCGAGAGGAATCGCCGATAATGATAATGACCCTCAAGGTACTATAGTACATTTTGCATGGTGTGAATAAATGATTTGATGTCGAACACCATACAAATTCTTTCGGTTGAAGGCCAGTGATGTCAACCTATCGCCGGAAGCGAGAAACCTGCCATTGATGTATGCAAGCCTCAAGGTACTAAAGGGGTGTTTCTAAGTCAACTTCTTGGATAATGTGCTGATGTCAACAAGAAGTGACTCATCGCAGGAGGGCCTTGATGTATCCCACATCAATGACACGAAATGAGGTAAATGATTTTGGAGATGAAAATCAACTGATGACAGAAGGTTCAGGAATGACGATCATGAAAATGAAGGTTTACGGTATTGCAAAGGATGAAGTTTGAACTGAATGACTTCTCTTGAACATGTCGGCGACACTAAAATGAATTGGTAGCATTGACCCAAAACAAAGTAATGGATGGTATGATAGACCAACAGTGTGATAACCATCAAGTTGAATGACTCAACCCACATAGTCATGGTGATGAGGTGAAAGTGTCATGTTCAAGAGTGACTTGCTACCATAAAGTGTTCTTCCATTTTTCCAATTTTCCCTAGTCATTGCTGACCAGTACCTCTTTATTTTTATCAAGCTTGAGGAGGATAACATATGCTTGTTGTATAATTCCACCCTTCGGGTGAATCCATCGCTATTTGATGCTTTAACGAGTCTAGCGAAGGTGAAACTCCGTCTTGTCTAGATGGACAAGTTTGTCGCTATTCGATGTTTTTAATGAGTTTAACGACAAAGATAACTCGGTCCTTTTCATGTTTAGAGAGTTTGAAAAGGGATGAAAAGGAAACTCCAAAAGTTCTTTTTTGTAGATTTGTCTCTCAAGTCTGAAAAAGAATAAAACAATATGAGAGAGAACCTATTGACCATGTTCGATCAACGTATTCCTTTTTCGTAGTTAATCTATCTTAGCCCGAAAAAGGGTTAAACTTATACTGAGTAGATATCAATTCCAATCCATTAACGAGTTGGAAATGACAAGCGCTTGGCAATATTTTCATGTTTAGAGAGTCTAAAAAGAGCTTAAAGAGGACTCCAAGGGGGTTCCTTTTTTGTTTTTAATAAAGCTCGAAAAAGAGATAAAAGTTTTCTTTGTGGTCAAAGATGTTCAATTTTCATTTGAGCACGTCAAATTCTGCATGTCAATTGTCAAACCTACTCGTAACACCATCAAAATAGATTAAAAATACCTGTTTCATGGATAAAATGAATAAAAACTAATGTTTACTCGATTAATGTGCAAGAAAAAAACATAAAAACAAGTTTTACCATTCATTTTTACCATTTCACATTTACTCTTTGATTTTGGTGCTTTGGAGCAGTTTTTTACCTCGAAGTTCACCAGCTTATTGTGGAAGATTCAGTGGACCATTCCTCGTGTCGTCTGGACCAGGTAGGAACTATTTCATATCATTCATTTTCAGTTTCAAGCAAAAATTTTGAGTTTTTGGGGCCCCTGGGGTTTCAATTTTCAAACTGGGATCAGTGCACCCTTTCATCATCGAAAGGTGCACCGCAATGCAATCACCTAGAAGGCCACTACATTGTAGTGTACTATCCCTAAGACTAGGCTGCACTGGGTGCAAAACCCAATTTCATTTAGTTGTTTTCACCCAAAAATTCTTCTCTTTTTTGCAAGAAATGGATCCTAATTTTCCTTATGGTTGTATTTTCAGGTATTCATCGGATCAGAATGACGATTACATGGAGAGAATAAGAGCATGAAGGACAAGATATGATTTCCCTAGATAAACAGGGCACAGTTGAGGCCCTAAGGAATTGCGAGTTACTCAAACATTTCCGATTATCTAGTATGAGGCAGCAAATTGAGCTTTTGCAGTTCCTTGTTCGTTCATGGGATCCTACCGATCAGGCATTTCACATTAGAGACAAAGTGGTCTCAATTACCATCGATGACATGTAATTTCTTACCAGACTGTCGAGGCGGGGTGCCCCCATCTCACTTTCTGGATTTTCCAAAGGGGGTGAATCAGTGAGAGATTACATACGATAGTTCTGTCAGCCAGGTGCATAGCCTAGCAGGGACGGAAAGATTAACATCAGGGATGTTAGTGATTTACCATTGAGGACGATCCTTTTTACCATTGCCAAATTGGCTGGCAGCGTGACACTACATTTGGCAAACAGATCATACATGCAGTATGCATTAGAGTGTTTAGAGCCAAAAGTGTTCAACTAGTGCGAGGCAGTACTTTCATCCTTGAAAGATCAACTGACCAAGGTGAAAAGCAGAAAGACAAATAAATTTGGCTATGGGTCGATCCTGATATATTTCTCCTTGGAGAGAATTCCACTTATGTAGCAACAACTTGTTTCACTGGGTGCATCTAGACCTAGGGATCCATGGATGCTAGACATGCTGGTCATTCATTGATTACATTTACCCCTGCTTTCTTTGAGTGGCTTGATCAACAAGATATGGCCATCGCAAAGTATCCATATTCAAGGATGGATTTCCATGGAGATCTAGACTTGATGTTACCAATTGGAGCACAATGGGGTGCTATAGGTAAATTTTTTGACCAAACTGTTTTTTGATTTTAAAATTTCTACATTTTTTTGTGTTTTTTTATTATTTCCAAGACTAAACAAAATCATTTTTTATGTATGGTGACATTGGACCTGTTCGACCTGTGGGGCACCAATGAGAGGTAGGTGGGCCAACACACAGACCTGTTGGGAGAGCAATTCTCCAAGACTTAGATTTAGCCGAGACACTGGCTGAACTACAAAACCACATAGAGGGTTTGACCCTAGGAATTTCGGATGTCCGGATCGAGGAGTTGCCTATGCAACTGCAACGCCACACCATTGGTGTTCTGAGTCGTTGGATGAGACTTTTACACATGATAGCACAGGCTGTGACCTATTATCATGAGCACCACTAGTCTACTTAGATGTTTTCTGCATACATTTTGAGTTTTTGGGTCAGATGACCAATTTTTGTCTTGGACACAAACTGTTTGTAAAAACTTTTAAAACAGCTATCTATTTTACTTTTAGAGTTTTATTATGGTTATGTGATGCAATCCTATTCAACTGATGATGTGAATTGAAAATATTTACTTTACATATGTCGCAAATGTCTATTTAACACATAATTTTCTAGAGAATCAGTTTATGTGTTTAGATTTATGGAAATATGCTGATATTGAATAAACCAAAAATACCTTTCCAAAATACGAACTATAAGGAACATGCGATGAATTTCTGGGTTTCATATGGTATAAATGTTTGTTAGTTGTAGTACAATGAGTTGGAGTCCAACCTAACGATGATTTGGCAAAGTGAAATGGCATCAGAGAGTAGTTCAATCAACATGCTATACTCAACGATATTGTTTGTCAATCGACCAATACAAATCCCTCTAAAACTCACTAACTCGCCGCTTGGAGTGAAAATGGCCCAAGCTTCAGAGGATAGATTCTGTGTACTACGACTAGCCCCATCGGCATAACCAACAAATGATCCTAAAAATTTCGACATGTTGAAAATGCAAGAAGATGATGGAGCTTAGTGGAAAGGAGACGCCTTCACTAAGTGGGCCCGCAGGCTATTTTTGGCGCAAAGTCTATTTTTAGACTATGTCTATTTTTAGACATATGGATCATGGTCTATGAGTTGCAGGATGATATTTGTGGATGATTGGTCATGTTGGTAAAAATAGATGGACTTCTATTTTTAGACATATGGGCGGAGTCTATTTTTAGACTTCCAGTCTAAAAATAGAACAGTCGAATATTATTAGCTCTTAATAATATTTGGACTATAAACATTATCTTATCCTCTTAGAGCACTTCAGTTTGAGCTACAAATGTGGCACATGCAGCTGTCAAAAGGAAATACGCTTTTCTTATGAGTCAGTTGAGCTATTGCATGATGGACTTCAGTTAGAACTCAAGTGGTTGAGTTTGGTGGAGTTGATTGAGGAGTTGATGGAGTTGTGTTCAGTTTGACTTGGTTGAACTAGTTGTATTTAGTTTAACTGCAAATACACTAGTGATGAGTGATGTGAATTAATTGTTAATTAATTCACTAATTATTAACTCATAAAGAAACTAAAGAACACATCAGTTAACTCAGTGCATGGATAGTTCAGTGGAGACAAGTGTTAGAGGTGAGTGAAAGGGTAAGACAGCTGTCAGTTGTGACTATAGTTGTGCATGAGATTTTTACAATCAATGGATTGAGTATTACCAATGAGGATTGCGTGGTTCAGCCAAGGGAAATACGAGTTTGGATCAGCCATTATCATCTATTCTCATGCAGGATTGCGCAGTGGAGGCAGGTAAGCAGCGGAGGAGATTTAAACCTGTGATTGATTCAGATCTAAGCTAGTTTGTGTGTAACAGGTGGAGATAGTACTGAGTACTTGCGAGGAGTATTGTACTATGTATTTTTACATGTTCTCAATCAATATAATATATAGATAGTTGGGGGTTTTCAGCTGTATGATTTCCCCGTGATATACTGTGTTGATATGTGTGATTAATGCTTCAATGTGCGCATGCGATTGTTTCTGAATACTGCAAATTGATGATCAACATAGAGGAGGTTATGTATTATCCATGCATTCCGCAATAGTGTATAATCATGATAATCTCTGTGAATAAGTGTTATATTATTCAAAATTTCTACATGGTATTAGAGCAGAGTTGATCATCAGATCTATTATTCAGAAAGTGGTTACATTTTATTTCTTCAGGCAGAGTCTGTAATCGGGCCAGGTAGCCTCTAGATTCATCCTTCTTTTGGAAGGTGAGATATCAAGTAAAAGCCCATACAGTCAATCTCTGTATGAGAAATACTTTGTTCTCACGAATTTTAGATCAGAAGCGGTTGAGTTTTAAGTTGGTGGAATTCGAATTTGCAGCAGTGTTTTCTTGGTGTCAAAGTTGAAATGTCTTTCAACGGATTGTGATTGGAGTATGCTCTTGAAGGCAGCTCGAATTATATTGCATGGAAAGAAAGGATGGAGGCGGTGTTAGATGACAATGGGCTGAAGGATTTCATAGAGGCTAAGGTCCCAAAACCTACTGATGCTGCTCACATTGAGGTCTGGCAAAAGAAGACAGCAAAGTGTCGAAGGATTCTGTTGGAGGGCATGAAGGATCACATTGTATCTAGCCTGCATGGAAAGGCTTCTCCATATTTGATGTGGAAAGTGTTGACATATTTATTCTAAAGAAAAAGCGACCAGAGGAAGTTGGCACTCAAGGATAAACTCAGAAACATTAAGTGTGAGAATGGAGACAGTATGCCCAGGTATCTCATGAAGTTCACCCAATGCCGGGATGAGCTGGGAAGTGTGGGGGTGACTGTCGATGATGAGGACTTGGTGAGCTTGGCTCTCCTTGGTCTTCCAAAGAGTTGGCATTCCTATCAGGACTCTGTCAATGGTCGGGAGAAATTTCCAGGATGGGAGAGACTTTGGTCAGATCTTGTGCAAGAGGAGATCAGGCGGAATACCAGGGACGGATCTTCATCAAAGGCATCTGATGAAGAAAATTGTGCTTTGGCTACCAAAGCAAAGAAGGGGAAGGAGAAGGGTTCTCTTTCTGAATCTAGTTCTTCCAATGATGGGAAGAAGGTTGAAAAATCAAAAGTGCGATGCTTTCGTTGTCATGAGGTGGGCCATTATGCTGCAAATTGTCCACAGAGGAAATCCAAGAAGGGATCCGGGGAAGGATCTGAAGGTGAGGCACTTGCTTCACAGTTTGAGTTGGATTTCACACTCTTCGCATGCATGGTTTCATCCATGGTGGGAAGTGGTTGGTTTCTTGACAGTGGAGCTTCTTTCCACATGACCGGTTAATAGAGTTTGTTCAGTACTTTGGAGGAGAAAGATCTCCAGATACTCATACCGATGGGTAATGATGAGAAGTATAGTGTCTCAGGTGTAGGCACGGTTATTTTTCAGAGGGAGCATGTAGCTTGCCTTACCTTGACCGATGTCAAGTATGTACCAGGACTGAAGAGAAACTTGGTGTCAATTGCGATGCTGGAAGACAGAGGCTGTGATGTAGTCTTCAGTAAGGGAAAGGTTTTCCTTAGACACATCATCACTAGACAGGTGAAGCAGATTGGTTCATGGGTCAAGAACCTGTATGCTCTTGAGGTTCAAGATGCATGCAAAGCCTTGAGCAACGAGGCAACTGATGGAGACTTGGTGGTTGGGAGGGAGCATATATTACCTCTCAACATGCAGAGCCAGAAGAAGTCTCAGACGATTGTGGAGGAGCCACGATTGGTGCAGCAGCTTCAGGAGGTTGTGGAGCAGCCACAACAGGGGAAGCTGAGAGGAGATCGAGTAGAGACATATACTCATGCAGAGACCTCCAGTAGGGGAAAAATTTGAGCCAGGTGGGCAGAGGGATCACATGCATCCATACCTCCAGGTAGGAGGTGGGGTGATGTGGATTGATCGTCCCGAGGAGGAGGGGCAAGATCCTTGAGGTACCCAACCTCTTGGATGAGACCTTACTACGGGAGCCCTGATGTGGAGTAGCAGGAATTGACTGATTGGGTAGAGACGGATGTGGATGGAGCAGCAGAGAGAGCGACAGTGTAGGGAATCCCAGGACAGTGCATAGCTAGCAGGCTGCAGCAATGCGAGAGGCACAAGTGTTTTGCACAGTTCTAGGTGGCACAGAGAAGTGTGCAATGGTGCAAGATGCATGGAGATGTTGCAGTAGCGCAGATGTCAGAGAGGGAGCACTTGTCAGCAGTAGGTAGAGCTTCAGCATCAGAGTATGTTCCTAGCCCAACAGAGTGGTCAGTTGGGAATGTTTTTGTTCCAAGTGTTGTTGGAGCAAGTGGACCGGGAAAATGTGTTGCATGCAGAACATTCCAGAGTTGCAGGATAGGGGTTGCAGATAATCCATATCTCGTTGAGAGGGAGTGTTGAAAATGCAACAATATGATGGAGCTTAGTGGAAAGGAGTCGCTTTCACTAAGTGGGCCCGCAGGAAATTTTTGGCGCAAAGTCTATTTTTAGACTATGTCTATTTTTAGACATAGGGATCATGGTTTATGAGTTGCAAGATGCTATTTGTGGATGATTGGTCATGTTGGTAAAAATATATGGACTTCTATTTTTAGACATATGGGCGGAGTCTATTTTTAGAATGCCAATCTAAAAATAGAACAGTCGAATATTATTAGCTCTTAATAATATTTGGACTATAAACATTATCTTATCCTCTTGGAGCACTTCAGTTTGAGCTACAGATGTGGCACATGTAGTTGTCAGAAGGAAATACACTTTTCTTATGAGTCAGTTGAGCTATTGCATGATGGACTTCAGTTAGAAATCAAGTGGTTGAGTTTGGTGGAGTTGATGGCGTTGTGTTCAGTTTGACTTGGTTGAACTAGTTGTATTTAGTTTAACTGAAAATACACTAGTGATAAGTGATGTGAATTAATTGTTAATTAATTAACTAATTATTAACTCATAAAGAAACTAAAGAATACATCAGTTAACTCAGTGCATGGACAGTTCAGTGGAGACAAATGTTAGAGGTGAGTGAAAGGGCAAGACAACTGTCAGTTGTGACTATAGTTGTGCATGAGATTTGCACAATCAATGGATTGAGTATTACCAATGAGGATTGCGTGGTTCAGCCAAGGGAAATACTAGTTTGGATCAGCCATTCTAATATATTCTCATGCAGGATTGCGCAGTGGAGGAAGGCAAGCAGCAGAGGAGATTTGAACCTGTGATTGAGTCAGATCTGAGCTAGTTTGTGTGTAACAGGTGGAGATAATACTGAGTACTTGCGAGGAGTATTGTACTATGTATTGTTACATGTTCTCAATCAATATAATATACAGATAGTTGGGGGTTTTCAATTGTATGCTTTCCCTGTGATATACTGTGTTGATATGTGTGATTAATGCTTCAATGTGCACATGCGATTGTTTCTGAATACTGTAAATTGATGATCAACGTAGAGGAGGTTATGTATTATGCATGCATTCCACAATAGTGTATAATCAGGATAATCTTTGTGAATAAGTGTTATATTATTCAAAATTTCTACACGACATCTGCAACAAATGCAAAGTGGATTACTTAAACAAAAACTCTAAAATAAACACACACACACATGTAATCAAAGCATATATAAAGTGAGTTTTACTACACTTAACTAAGCATAGTAACATTTAAGGTACAGCCTGTTTCGGGGATGCGACAATGGAATCCCATCATAGTCCATTAACTCGTAGGCACCTTTCATCAAAACACGCTTAACAATATAAGGGCCCATCCATAGCAGTTCAAATTTTCCTGCTCCAAGTTTATCAGACTCCTGATCATAAATCAAGACCAGGTCACCTTCTGAGAAGACACGAGGCTTGACATTTCTATCATATTGCGCCTTAATACGTTTCTTATGCGCTTCGTTAGCCAATGGGAATCACAACAGGTTTCGTCCAGATGGATTAACTCCAAGAAATGTGCTTCTTCTTACGAAGTATCGGGTAACAGGTCAATTGTGAGTTTGAGAGACGAGATTTCACATTGAATTGGTAAGACAGCTTCCAAACTATACACCAACTGAAAGGGTGTGAATCCGGTCGCATTTCTCATCGAGGTTCGATATGCCCATAGAGCTGAGTATAGGATTAAATGCCAATTTATTTTATGAAATCCAATCATTCTCTGCAACATGTGCTTAAGGACTTTGTTGATGGCCTCAACTTGTCCATTAGCTTGCGGGTAGTATGGAGTAGAACTATCATGTGACATTCCTAACTTGGCAGTCAACTCAGCCATCATGTGATTGCAAAAATGCGATCCATGATCTGTAACTATGGCTTGTGGTGCACCAAACCTGGCAACCACATGGTTGAAGAAAAATAAAGCAACCATTTCGCCATTGTTGTTCAATGTTGGCATCACCTCGGCCCATTTGGTAAAATAGTCAACGACAACTATAATATACCCATGCCCCCCAGCCGAGGTGGGGTTACATGCCATAAAGTCAATGCCCCATTTGGTGAATGGGCCAACAACAATGACTCGATGCAATGGTGCGGGTAGTAATTTGGTTTTACGGTCATATATCTGACATGCGTGAAAACTTCTAATAGAAATAATGTAATTTTTTAATATGGTTGGCCAGAAGTAACCAGCATGGAGAATTCTCTGTGTGGTAGCATACCCAGATAAGTGTCCACCACAAGCACCTGAATGACATTCATTCAAAGCTTTCTCAGCTTCCTCATGAGTGAGGTACCTATGTAAAATTGTATTAACACCACGATGATAAAGCGTATCACCAATGATCAGATAATCTTTGGCTTGGTATCGAATACGTCACTGTTTAGAGCGAGAGGTATTAGGCTGGAAAGCTTCGGTCTCGAGATAGACCAGAATATCTCCATACCATGGATCACTTTACGAGATAAGAAACAGAGACTCATCCAAGATTGATGATTCTGATGTTGAATCATTGGAGGATGGGGGAAGGTCACAAAGTAGTTCGGCGAAAACAAGAGATTTCTTTAATTTAGATTTGATGAATTCCAAATCAAACTCTTGCAAAATAACTATCCATTTTAAATATTTTCCCCCCAGCAATTGACATGACAAAATGTATGTCATAGGGTTGCAATCCGAAACAATAGTAGTTTTACAGAGGAGGATGTAATGACGAAATCTCTACATAGCTTGAATGGGTGCCAAAGCTAACTTTTTGACACAGGAATACTTCCTTTCTATATCGTTAAGATTATGACTCAAATAATAAATAGGATTTTCAATTCCACTTTCTTCTTGTACTAAAACCATGCCAATGGTCGTATCTGCAGCGACGAGATACAGGTAATAGTCTTTTTGATAGTTTGGGGCATACATTAATGGTGCTCTAATTAGGGAATCTTTAAGATCATTGAAGGAAGCTTGCGCAACCAGATCCCAATGGAAGGGTACCCCTTTCTTCAATAGACGAGTAAGACCTTTAGCCAATTCATCATAGTTTGGAATGAACCTCCTGAGAAAGTTTGCCTTCCCTTGAAGTCTATGTAACTGTAATAAGTTTAAAGGTGGAGGCAAGTCAAGGATTTCCTGAACCTTAATTGGATCGAGTCGAATTCCATCTTTTGAGACCATGAATCCAAGAAATCAACTAGAGCCACACAAAACATACATTTGTGCGGTTGATTCATATCTTGTAGTGTTGGCACCGTAAAAATATTGCTCTCAAATGTTGCAGGTGATCAGTTCGCTTTCGTGAATGAGTAAGCAAATCATCAAGATAAGGTTGAACATTGTGCTTGATGTCATGGAAGGCATAATTCATCACCCTCTAAAATGTAGCCCCTGCATTCTTCAAACCAAAAGGTAACTTTCGATAGGTGAATGTGCCCCATGAACAAATAAAAGCTATTTTAGATTGGTCTTGTGGGCGGATATTGATTTGATTGTAGCCAGAAAATCCATCCATGAATGAGAAGATTTCACATTTGGCACATTCATCAATAATCTGGTCGATAAAGGGTGTAGGATAATTGTCTTTTGGACATGCTTGATTTACATCCCTATAATCGACACACACTCGAATTGTCCCTTGTTTTTTCATAACTAGAACAATGTTAGATACCCAATCGGTAAGAGGTACAGGGAAAATGAAGCCAGCACGCAAAAGTTTTTCAACCTCTGCTTTAATGGCAACGAATTTCTTTGGATGAACAGGTCGAAGCTACTATCATACTGGTTTGACATCAGGGTACATTTTGATTTCATGTTCAACAATGCTTGAGTCAATTCCTGGCATCTCCTCGTAAGACCATGCAAAAATATCTATAAATTCACGAAAAAGAGCACAGTAATTATCAAGTTCCAATGGAGAACAAGATTTTCCGACATGAATATTCTCTACAATGTTAGGGCTTGGTCGAAATGTTTATAGAAATCGTTTCTTCTATGTTTGACAAATTACACTCAGAATCTACAGTATCTACTCTAACAAAATTCAATAGGAAATCAATGAATGATGGGTGGTTTAGCTCATTTGAATAATCTTTGATGTCATCTAGAAGATGGGAATGATGATGATAATCTCCCCATGGTTCCTCTCCTATTATCATTTATTGGATGATTCCTTCATCTGTAGAATGTATACGTGAAAAAGGATTCGAAGAGGTACCATATTCTAACGACCTATCTACCCATACAATTGTTGAGTGCGGATTTGGGTTTGCCACACAAGCCCGAAATATTGATTCCTATGATGATTCAATGGGGCTTAATGGCATCACCTCAATATTACTATCAACTTCAACTTGGTTGGTAATCCTCCTTAAATCAGATGAGGTGGAGGAAATCATGTTGCAAGTCTCTACTCTTGCCACTTCCGCAAAATCAGATGGTGGTGGGAGGGTAAAAGTACCCATTAGGGAAGGATCTTTAAAGAGACCTACTCCAACACTTTGAAGTGACAGCGGGGGTCCGTGTACCAATGGAATGCTTCCCGTAGCCTATGAACTATTGGCAAAGAAGGCTAGCTAATCAATGACTGTGATTCCACCCTTAAAAGGGAATGCAATAGTACGAAAGTACGTCAAAACCATAGCAGTTGTAGCATATACCCAAGGCCTTCCTAGTAAAATGTTGTAATCGAGGGGTCCGTCAACTACCTCAACTTCAACAATAACCGTTTTTCCCCCAAGTTCGATTTGCAGGTTACTCAAAATCCCACATGGAGTATATGTTCTTCCATCAAAATCTTTCAACGTGGTTGGTGATTGTGACAATGGCAGTGAATGAAGTGTTTTCCAGCAGCTCATGGACATAATGCAAGTAGATGCCCCCTCATCAATAATAGTTTGGTGAACATTCTTATTGAGAGATTTTACTTGGATTAGGAAAGCTAATTGCACCGGTAACTGTGGTGAATATCCCGCATGGTTAAAAACCACAAGATTTGAATCTGTAGGATCTATTCTGCCTATTGCTGATAGTAAAGCCTGCTTTTGGGAGGGACAGTTTTGCAACACCTTGAGTGTCGACATAGCGGAAGGTGATTGAGCAAGATCTTCCACTATGTTATAATTTTGAGCTGCTCGAGCCCAAGGGTTGAATGTCGATTTATGCACAACTCCCTTCGATGGCTTTATTGTCAATTATGGTGTAATGGGTGGAACAACTTCAGATGAAGTCGAAGTCGAAGGATTAGGTTGATCAGTGGCCTGATTATTCGACGATGATGATAGATTTCCATAATCTTTGTTTCTTGTTGACACCAAAACCTTGTTTTGTGGCTTTGTGATGGATAACATGAGTACTTGGGATGTGGAAGCATGGTCTGTTGCAACCAAATGTGTCTCTGGGGTTGGAAACAGATCAATCAAAGCTGCCGATGTGTTTGAAGTATTTAAAAGTTTAGAGACCTCAGAGCGATGTGGACAATCTCTTGTAAAATGCTCGTCATTACATATCAGACATGGATAACGAGGTTTCCTTGCCGAAGTAGAGGAATCAGATGATTTCTCTAGAGGGGAATTTTCTTGTTTCTTTTTGTTTTTCCCCTTTTTCTTGCTTCCTAGTTGCTTTAGATTTTTTCCTTTGTCGGATGACACGACATTAATCTTGGAGGCAAGAGTATTTTCCGATGCATTGGTAGTTTGATTGGAAACAATAAGAGTTTGACCAGATGGTCTTCCTGCTGTTTGTGTGCTTAAAGAACCGATCACACTGTCGCCGGCATGAGAGTCCTTACTCGATTGTGGAGGAGGGGGAACAGTGAAAGCTGGTCGAGGTGCATTGGGAATTTTATCATAAAGCATGTCAGATTGTGTGTAAATAAAATCCAAGTATTGGGCACGAGCAATAACTTGCTCTTCTATGACAACTCCACCTTTTAACACATCCTCGGTGATTGATGGCAACGAGGATTTTATGAACCACTCAGCTAAAAGCTGATCGGGAACATATTTCTTAACCATTCGATGATGACGCCGCCACTCATGAATATGATCTGATATATGGGTAGCAGTAGTCTATTTAAAGTTGGTTAGGAGTTCCGTTCCAGTCTCATATCTGATAGGTAACTGGAAGTGGGTCAAAAATGTAGTGGCTAAAGTGGTGAAATTATTGAAAGAAGCTCTAGGTAATTCAATGTACCATTTAGCAACTGGACCAGTAAGTGTTCTTTGGAAAAGATGAAGTCTGACCAAATCATCATTTAAAGAGTTTGATGAACACCACAAATGAAAGGTCATAACATGATTTGATGGGTCTTCTCCAGGATTTCCGTTAAAGTTCGGAATGTCAGATGGTAACTTATGCGGAATTACCAGCCACCAAGGTGCATATAAGATTGAATCCTTAGTGATCCAATTTAAATTTGGTAATTCTAAAGTTGCTACAAATAGAAACTGTCGATTCAAGTCAGGTTGAGCATACCTGGGATATGATGGAATTTCCTGAGAAATAGGTCTTTGCATATTGACATAGGGCATCTGCGTTTGGTAACCTTGGTATGGTTTTTGAACAAAGCCAGTCTAAGGTGGTCGTTGATAACCAGGTTGAATGTGTGGTTGTCTATAACTTGCAAAGCCTTGTTGACCAGGACCTTGGTAAGCTTGAGATTGACCAAAACTAGGTTGAGCCTATGGAACAAGTCCAAACTAGGGTTGGAATTGTTGGAATTAGGGTTGTTGAAATTGAGGCTACCATAGTTGTTGAATCAACTGCTGTTGTTGTTGGTACAACTGTTGTTGATTTAACGGTTATTGTTGTCTAGCAATGAAAGGTTAGCCCGGTTGTGAATAAACTATACCAGTGTAAGCCTGGGTCAGTCCAGATAAGGGTATACTAACCTGAGGTTGTTGCTGAACTCCAGACACAAGTGGTTTTTGTACAACAACTTGAGGAACTTGAACTTCTTGACTTGAAACTTGTGATTGCAAGGTAGAAGGATCAGTTTGTACCAGTTGAGATACAACAGTTTGAACTTGTGACTATGGTATAGTAGTAACAACAGGTGTAGTGGGAATAGCTGACACAGTTTGCATTGGTTGTGTTGGATACACAAGCCTTGGTTGAACTAGCATTGTTGGTTGCCATTGAAAAACTCTAATTCCAGATTGACCTGAATACTATGGGATATTACCATATGGTAGTCCCCCAGAATAAGGAGGATATGGTGAATAAGCATATTGCTCTCCATATGGTGGCAATCCAGTATTTAATGGATACATAGGTCTTTGTTGACCAGATTGCCCAGCTTGATACTGATATGCAGGATCAAACTGTTGAGTTCCCATTAGAGAAGAACCAAGTAAAATTCTGGTTGAGGACATGGGTGATGACCATGGCATAGAAGCAACCCCTGAGTGGGTTCCAGATAATGATTGGTAACCAACTGGGATGGACGATTCACCATACAGGTGCAACTCAGGTGTGGTAGAAAACATTAAAGAGGTTACAACAAAAGATTCTGCTACAACTGCATTAGATGATACAGTCTGAGATGTTGATGGTTGTTCAGCCATAGTTAACTAACCCAAAAGTTGTCCTAAAGAATCAACAGGTACTTGAAAAGAGGCAGGATCAAATGAAGCGAAAAAATCAGGAGTATTAGGGTAAAGATAAAGCCTAGTTCCAAAGTGAAATGGGGTTCCAGGTGTGGAATCTTCTTCCAATTCCTCCTCTATAGCAATTAAACCTAGTGGAAGAACTTCACCGTTAGTTCCATAAAAGATTTCTGGTGTTGATGAAGTTGAAGTTTCAATAGTTACTGATGTCTAAGGGGTAACTGGTTGATCATCTTTCGGTAAAGTAACAACTTCTGAATGTTCAAATTTGAAGTCCAGATGTTCGGGTAAATGAACAACAGTTTCAGAAAGAGGTTCCTAAACAACTTTAGGTTCAGATGTAACTTTTGTTTGAACTCGGATAGATTCTGGATTAACTTCTGGTTGAACTGACTCAAATTCAGAAGTACTTTCTTGTTGAGTAATTTCAAGTTGAGGATCAACTTGTTGTTGAACAACTTTGGTTACTGTTTCACTAGGATCAGTGCTAATGTCCTCAAGTAATTGTGAAACTTCTTCTTCAGGAACAGATGTACTAGAATTAGTTGGAGTAACTGGAGTCTCTGTACTTACCAAAATAGATGATTCAGGTAACTCAGATGAAGAACTAGGAGTTCTTGATGTACTAGACTTAGTTAAGCGAGATCGCTTTGCCCGAATTGGTGTCGCTTCGAGAGGCAAAGGTGGTTTGCTCGCTGTTCTCCACGAACGATGGGGTATGGGTTGATGTTCCTCCATGATTGCTGATTAATTTTATTATTAAAAAAGAAATAAGAAAAAAGGGGTATATTAGGCAAAAGGTTTACAAAGCAACTGTTGACTGCAGAATACCTCTTGGTGAACCAAGAAGTACAGACAGGCAATCTCCCCGAACTCTATGTTCGGTGTATCACAGTTTACAAGGCGGCCGACTCGGTTACTTAAGGATGGATAGCAACCTAGAGTTGTCCTCCCATATATACTCGAAGGTATGTGGAGGCCTAGTCTGTATAAGCACTGTCTAATGAAAAACCACACAGTGAGAGCATTCCCATATACTTTACGTACTATAACACTGCCCTATATACCCGAAGGTACATGGACAAGCTACGATATACTCACGTACATGGAATGAGGTATCACACTCAGGATGTATTGCAGACAAGTTAGCGACAACTGCTTTGTTTTACGATGCCAGAACACGTCTCTAGCCTAGAACCACTAAATGTTCTTGTTAATGACAATACTCCATTAGGTAAATTGATGTTTATTTTAAGTTGATCTTGCTTAGGAATTTGCCTTTCAAGTTCACCACGTGATGTATTCTGAAATTCCTAGGAATGCAACTATCATGATAAGCATTTTTTCCATTCAATTTAATGATGAAAATCCTAGCTACTTAGGGATAGAGTAATCAGATTCCTTTCGATTAAAGAGCAAAGAGCATGATCTAAATGTAAATTCCCTACACTATTTCGATCAGCACACACAAACTTTTTCAATGCAACATGCATGTATTTCTTTTCTATTTCCCTTAATGTGAATGAACAAAAAAGGAAAGCTAATGCACAATCGATTAATAAACTCTTTTCATAAAAATGACGATTTTGCGACAATTTCTTTTCAAGGAAAGGAAGACTTTAAGACACTTTCATTTTCAAAGAAATGAGGAATTACGAAACTTTCAACGAAAAGACTAATTGTATGCACACATCAATCAATTGATCTTTCATGAATGAAGACTTTACGACAATTCAATTTTCGAAGGAAAAGACGATTTTACGACACTTTCTTTCGACAAAGATCAATCGACCAAAAAGCTAAATTTCAACTATAGATTGAAAATGACAAAGTAAATACATAAGAAACATTTATCAATCCTAGTCTAAGTAGGGCCAGCTAAGGAGATGAAAAACTATTTTCAGAGGCAAGACAGCATTAACATTCAGCAAATCATTCAAATAGGAGAAAATTGGCAAAAAACTTCAGCTCTTAGATGCGAAACTAACCCTCAAGGGATCAGCGCAGGCTGCAGTGAGAGACAGTGCGCTTCAGTGCACTGGCTCTATGTAGGAAGTGCATTGCAATGCACTGTGTCCTTCACTGGGCTGCGCTGGTGACAGTAAGCCATTTTTGAAGGCAATTTGACATAGTTTTGACTCAATTTTCAATGAAATAAGATTGAAATTCAATCAATGACCACAAGTACAGTATGTAAAAATATCTTAAGAGGTTGATAAGCTACTAAGATGGATAATCGATCCCCAGCGGAGTTGCCAATTTGTTTTGGGAAGTTTTAGTGTCTATGGATAAACACCTAAACCCCTAGACTAGTAGCTAAGTCTATAACAATAATGCAAAGCATTCTCTACTTTTTCTATAACCAACAGATTAAATAAGATAGTAAATAAGCCTACCTGAAGCTTTCGCTTACTCCTTATCTCCCTTGACCAATTCTGTCGCTCCTTTCTGTACTTAATCCGCTTGAAAAGTACCTGCACACAGACAGAAGACAAAAACCGATCAAAGCATATGATAATGATCTATTGATTAAACATAAAATGGAATCAAGTGCATAATACACATATGAAAGCATCAATAAACAATACAAACATATGGAAAAATCTTTGAACACTTTATTAGTAAAAGGAAGAGTTACAACCCAATTTGCTTGATTCAGTGCCACTCCTCCAATTCAATCCCATCCTCTCCTCATAACAAGCAAGACATTTTGACATCATTAAAATACTTGAAACTAACTCAAGTCTCATACTAACAACATCTCCCTATAATTCAATGATTTCCAACCCCTGATCACTTAGATGAGTGGTCTTTTTATAGGTGAATGAAGGAAGTTATGCCATAAATGGTGACAATGAATGCCCTCCCAAACTTAGGATTTAGTTCCATGGAGGAAGGGGTAAAGGGATTGATGTTCCTTAACTTCCTCCCTCATCCAATTTTGAGCCCAAAGGAGTGGATAACCTTGGGAAACTTTTAGAATCATCCTATGGATAAGAATATTCCAAACCCCAATGCATATTTTGCTCAAATTCGCCTAGCACAGGCCAAAGAGGGCTCAAGTGCACTGCAATGCACCCTGGCAGTGTACTGGGCTACACTGCAGTGCACCCTGATAAAGGCCTGCCTACGCTGATCTTCTTAGAGGAAATTTTTGGATGATTTTAATCATGGAATCTCTTGGGAAGGAGGCATTCTGATGGTTGACTTCATTAGGGCATGTAACAACTGAATTAGGGTTTGATGGGCCCTAATATTACTGATCTGTAAGTCAGGGTTGATGTGCCCAAATGGATCTGTATCAGATATTCAAATAAAAATGTATCCAAGTTTATGGCTTGATAAAAGATGTAAAGGTTGGTTTAACTACTGTTAAGTTATGGTATGTTCTATGCTTATAACAGTTTACTTCTTTATATTCCATCGATTAGCAATCACATGTACATAAAGTAGAGTGCAGATAGAACATTAAACGATCGATAGAAAACAATCCAAGACAAGAGACACAAGATGTGGTGGCTAGCCAGGGACAAACCCCACAATGTGTGGGGAAACCCTTTGATCAAATCTTCTTTTATCTTCAATAATTCAGCAGAGAGAAATAGTACAATAAATCTGATTCATATCACCAGTAGCAAACCCTAGATCAACAGCATCAGTATTAGCGGCTTCATTATCAAACTAGGGCAGACGATATCTCACAAACCGACCGTCGGATTGACTTCATTCCACCACCAAAAGTTTCGGCTTCCAGAGGAGGTTCAGATGAACCTACAACGCAGTTCAGATGAGGAGATCTTCTAGGCCACGCAAGTCAATCTTTACTTTTGCAGTTGCAGCTTCAGTTTCAGCAGTTTCCGGCTTCAAACTAGGGCAGTCGATATCTTGCAAACCATTCGTCGGATTAACTTCATTCCACCACCAAAAGTTGCGGCTTTCAAAGGAGGTTTAGATGAACCTACAGTGCAGTTCAGATGAGGAGATATTCTAGGCCACGCAAGTCAATCTTTACTTCTGCAGTTGCAGCTTCAAATTCAACAGCTTCCGGCTTCACATGTGAGAGAGAGAGAGACCCATTTCAGCGCAGTAGAGAAGAGACTCATATCTGCACAGTAGAGAGAGAGAGATGTGATGAGATGAGTGAGTCCAAATGAGGAAAAGTCCTCTTATATTTATACACAACGTTGGTGGGTGAATAGATGCGACTGTTGGGCTTCTGAGCCTACATGAGTTGTAGGTCGGCTTGATAATAATTCCATAATCAAAATAAATTCATATCTCCATGAATACTTATCGAAATTCGATGATCTTTATATCAATCCTACACCTCTCGATGAGAGGAATCTAATAAAAATATTATCATCCATGAATAAGATGACCCACATGAAGTTTTGCCCTAGTTGCCAATTTTAACACTCCCTCTCAACCATGGAGAACTTCATCTGCAATCTGTCTATCGGTCGTCACTATTCATCCATCAAATGCACTGCCCTGTATAGCCTGATCCTTGCCCTGCTTTGCTCTATTCTGCCTGTTCTGCTTTGTCTTGTTCTGCCTGCAATGATCTGTACTGTTTTGCTCTGTTCTGCTCTGCTCTTGCATTGTTCTGTTCTACTATGCTTTTGTCCGAATTATGAAGAAGAAGAAATGATCGAGGATGTATCATACTGACTCAAAGTCAGTCTCAGAGTATGTACCACTGGTCCCAGACCAGTCTCAACCAACCCAAAGTAAGTGTCATAGTGAGTACAACTCCAATGGTCCCAGACCAATATCATCCTCCACTGACTCAAAGTCAGTCTCAAAGTATGTACCACTGATCCCAGACCAGTCTCAACCGACCCTAAGTCAGCGTCATAGTATAGTACAACTCCTACCACTAGTCCCAGACCAGTATCATTGATCCCAGATCAATGGAGGTCATCCTAGCGTAGGGAGTACAGTAGTTACAACGATGCGTCCATCGGTACTACTATGGTCCCTAACTTCATTTCCCTGCTCATTGATCAGATGAGAGGTACTTCCCATGAATCCCAGACTGCATGGGTAGGATGCCTCGACAGGAGAACTAATCAATCCTGTCCTCACAGGAGAACACATCAATCCTGCTACAATTGCCATGGAGAACACATCAATCCAGGCCTCACAGGAGAACACATCAATCCTGCTACAATTGCCATGGAGAACACATCAATCCAGGCCTCACAGGAGAACACATCAATCCTGCTACAATCGCCGTGGAGAACACATCAATCCAGGCTGCCATGGAGAACACATCAATCCAGGCCTCACAGGAGAACTAATCATCCTGCTACACAGGAGAGCGAATCATCCTGTTCCACAAGAGAGTGAATCATCTTGTCCCACAAGAGAGCGAATCATCTTGTTCCAGTGTGCACCACCAGGGGAGGGTGAGTCACCCTGTGGTCATATGTTGCTCCAGTAGGAACCGCAAGCCCTTAGAGCTCCCAGAGCTCAATGTATGCAACATGCAGGACCCTTGTACAAAGGTTTCTTGCCGACTCCAAGTCATTTTGGAAAATCACAGATTAGATCTTTCCTCGGGGCTTTGACAAGGTGTATCAACTTGTACATCATCTTAATGTGATGGAGCTTCCTTGCTCATCAACTTACCATATCCCAGATGATGTCTATCTGCTAGAGCAATTGACGAATACGGGATTCCTCAATAATCGAATCCCACCTCTGGTTGCTACAGAGAATCACAGTGGTATCCAATGTAAATCCAAACAGCTCACTGAAGAGCTTTCGCAACGAGACTGCCTCACACGAGATTATTCTAGCAACAATATATCCTGCTTCGGCGGTGCTCAAAGCTACTGACTTCTGCTTCCTGCTCATCCAGGATATCGAAGAAGATCCCAAGGTGAAATAGTACCCAGAAGTGCTCTTACGGTCCACCACACTGCCTACCCAATCAACATCAGTATATCCAAGTAGTCTCACATCTCCGGCAGTGTATCTTAATCCATGAGAGATTGTGTCCTGAAGACATCTCAGAAGATTCTTGGCATCAATCCAGTGAGGCTCAACCAAATATGAGCTCACAATTCTAACTACAAAACATATGTTCGGACGGAGGTTCACCAAGAACATTAATGCGAATGAGTTTTTGAAACTCAGAGGCATTTCCCAAGTCTGGTCCGACATCACTACCATATAACTTCTAAAAGTTAAGATCCTCGAGGTAGTCACAGGCTTGCAATCCATCATACCGAATCTTTCCAATATATTTACCACATATTTTCCTTGAGATAGGAAAATTTCCCTTGGCTTCTACCACACTTCAAGTCCTTTGTCCTTCATTTCAAATTCAAAAGCCATCTCCCTCTAACATTTGTGAATGAGAGGGTTTGCACCTGTTAGAAAGAGGTCATCCACATACAATACCAGTATGAGAGGCTTGTCATCTTCAACCTTAAAGTAAAGGTTAGGATCGGCTTCACTCGTAGTGAATCCCAGCTTCATCAAGTAGCTATCGATCCTCTAATACCATGCTCGAGGTGCTTGCTTCAGCCCATAGAGAGCTTTCTTCAACCTACATACATGAGATTTTCGATCATAAATCTCAAATCCTTCGGGTTGCTCCACGTAGACCTCTTCTTTGATCGAGCCATGCAAGAACGCAGTCTTGACATCCATCTGATGTAGGTTCCATCCTTGTGAAGCGGCAAGGGCTATGATCGAGCGGATGGTCGTATATCTGGCAACAGGTGCAAATATCTCATCATAGTCTATACCTCCCTTTTGGGAGAAACCTCGAGCAACAAAACGCGCCTTATACTTTTCCGTGCTTCCATCTGCTGCATGCTTTATCTTGTAAAGCCATTTGGAAGTAACAACAGTCTTGTCCTGGGGTCTGGGAACTACTTCCCAAACATCATTCTTTATGATAGAATCATATTCTTCGGTCATAGCATCCTTCCATACTTGATGCTTGACGGCATCTGAGAATGACGAAGGCTCATTTTGTATGATTGTGCTCATGATGGTCAGGTATCCTTGATACCTATTAGGTTTCTTACTTTCACGAAAGGTTCCTCGGGGTGTAGCATGTCCTTCAGCATCATCAAGTAACCCCTTAAGCCATGAAGGCCTCTTCCTAGAAGAGGAAGGCTCATATGGAGGAGGATCAATCGGATCCATGGGTTCTTCTACATCAGGCATTGATTCATCATCCTTTTCTTTCGGTTCCCTGGTATCGGCTTCTTGAGAGCTCCTCAAAGTCGGAAGATTGATCACCTTGCTGAGAGCCATATCTTCATCAAAGGTGACATCATGACTAATTATGACTTCCCTTTGACCGGCTACATAGATTCTATAGCCTTTAGTATTTTCACCATAGCCCACGAAAATTCCCTTCTTTCCAAATGCTCCCAATTTATTTCTTTTCTCTTTCGGCACATGAAAGTATACAGGGCTTCCAAAAATTTTAAAATGAGAAACATCAGGTTTCTTACCGGTGAATTTTTCTTTAGGAGTCTTGGAACCCAATGCTTGATGAGGGCATCGATTTTGTACATATACGGCAGTGTTTGCAGCTTCAGCCCATAGAAACTTAGGAAGACTTTGATCATGTAGCATGGCCCGGACAGCTTCCATAATTGTGCGGTTCTTCCTTCCCACCACACCATTCTACTCAGGAGTATGTGGTGTAGTAGTCTCCCTCTTAATGCCAACCTCAGGTATGCCTGAGTGAACCAATTATAATATATCGGAGGTCTTGCTTTGGCTTGAGGGGAATGGTCCCCTTTTGAGCTTTCCTTCGGCACATCCTGGACATACACCTTCTTTCTCTACTTGGAATTCGGGCATCCCTGTTACCATTTGTCTTACATCGGGTAGAGCTTTGTAATGAAGGTGGGCAAACCTCTGATGCCAAAGTTCGGACTAAAGAGTTGTGTCACAAGACATGACACCTAGCGGACTTCCATCGACCTAATATAATGAATCAACACTAAACCCAAGAGTAAAGGCATCTTTAACATTATTTTTCCATATACATACCTTGCCATTGCTGAAGGTTACCTTGTAGCCTCTGTCTTCCATTGCCAAGATGGACACTAGGTTCCTTTTGAGGTCAGGTGCATTTAATACATCCTGAAATTTCTAGCCTTCTTGAATTCTTGTCCTCTTCCTTGATTCCCAGCTCTCCTCTTACCTTTGCTGTTGAATTTGTTATTCCTTCGATTACCAGGAGAGGGATTTTGATCATCGTTACGGTGAGAGTCCTTTCTATCAGGGCATTCCCTTGCATAGTGACGTGATTTATTGCAAATGAAACATCGTCCTTTTCTTCCACCCTTAAATCCAGCCTTTCTTTTCGATTTAGACCCAGAGTTATTTCTTTTCTTAGCATGAGAAGAAAAAGCAACAGGAGGACCTTTAGGCAAGGGCATTTCCTGCTCTTCTACCCTTGTTTGTTCTTGAATGCATCTAGCCATTAATTCCTCGAAACTAGGAATTACATTATTGTTCAAAAGAGTAGTCCTAAACACATACTATTCAGATGGTAATCCTCCGAGAGTTGTGAGTGCCATTTCTCTGTCAGTAATGGTTTCCCCAATAGATAGGAGATCGTTCTTGATCTCAGTGATTCTTAAGAAGTATGCTTGCATACTTTCATCTTTACCCTTCTTGATTTCCCTCAACTTATTTCTAAGAAACAAAACTTGATTTGCATCATTAACTTTAAATAAACTCACAAGTCTATCGTAGATTTCCTTGGAGGTGTCTAGATCAGAGATGTAGGCCACCAAGTGCTTGTCGATAGAGTCCTGGATGATCTTCTTTGTTTTGACTTCTCCATTTTTCCATTTGTTCCAGGCAGCAGCAGATGCATTTGATGAAGGCTCAACAATATTGCCTCTTACATGGTCCAGCACTCCTTGATCTTCAAGGGTTAGATTGATAGACATCTTCTATCCGTGATAGTCAGCTTTCTCACAGATCTTGTCTTCAGCAGTAAAGAGTGTTGAGGACCCCATAGTTCTTTTAGAATAGCCTTGCCAATCTTCTCTTCGATGATTTCTCTTGCTCTTGCTCAGGCTTTGTCTTCACCTCAGCTCCGATACCATGTTAAGTTATGGTATGTTCTATGCTTATAACAATTTACTTCTTTATATTCCACTGATTAGCAATCACATGTACATAAAGTAAAGTGCAGATAGAACATTAAACGATCGATAGAAAACAATCCAAGACAAGAGACACAAGATGTGGCGGCTAGCCAGGGACAAAACCCACAATGTGTGGGGAAACCCTTTGATCAAATCTTCTTTTATCTTCAATAATTCAGCAGAGAGATAGTACAATAAATCTGATTCATATCACCAGTAGCAAACCCTAGATCAACAACATCAGTATTAGCGGCTTCATTATCAAACTAGGGCAGACGATATCTCACAAACCGACCGTCGGATTGACTTCATTCCACCACCAAAAGTTTCAGCTTCCAGAGGAGGTTCAGATGAACCTACAACGTAGTTCAGATGAGGAGATCTTCTAGGCCACGCAAGTCAATCTTTACTTCTGCAATTGCAGCTTCAGTTTCAGCAGTTTCCGGCTTCAAACTAGGGCAGTCGATATCTTGCAAACCGTTCGTCGGATTGACTTCATTCCACCACCAAAAGTTGCGTCTTTCAGAGGAGGTTCAGATGAACCTACAGCACAGTTCAGATGAGGAGATCTTCTAGGCCACGCAAGTCAATCTTTACTTCTGCAGTTGTAGCTTCAAATTCAATAGCTTCCGCTTCACATGTGTGAGAGAGAGAGACCCATTTCAGCGCAGTAGAGAAGAGACTCATATCTGCACAGTAGAGAGAGAGAGAGATGTGATGAGATGAGTGAGTCCAAATGAGGAAAAGTCCTCTTATATTTATACACAACATTGGTGGGTGAATAGATGCGACTGTTGGGCTTCTGAGCTTACATGAGTTGTAGGTCAGCTTGATAATAATTCCATAATCAAAATAAATTCATATCTCCATGAATACTTATCGGAATTGGATGATCTTTATATCAATCCTACACCTCTCAACGAGAGGAATCTAATAAAAATATTATCAGCCATGAATAAGATGACCCACATGAAGTTTTGCCGTAGTTGCCAATTTTAACAACTACTAACCCTAACATTTTAGTGCTCATGTACATTGTTTTCATAGATGTTCTTGATGCCTGGGGCATGTTATTATCAAGAAAATGGTCAACCATAGTAAGAAGGCATTTGCAAATGGATTCTTCCTATACTACCATACCCACCTCATATGGTACACCATGTTGAAAATGGCAACAAGAAATGCTAAAAATAGAACTGCTATAAATAGAAATTTGGGTACCAGTGCTGGATTGAGCAACAGGGAATGAAAAATGGAAGTGCTAAAAATAACATTCTATTTTTAGTAGTTCGGGATGGATTCTTATTTTTAGTCAGTCCCTAGACTAAAATAGGAAGTAAAATTCGAATTTGAAATTAATAGCTATTTGAAAATAAATTAATTAATTCACCATGAGTTAATTAGTTGTGAAAAGTCAAACATGAATTCTATGTGAGGACATGCAACAGTTTCTCTATTAATTGAGGAATTTATCCATTAGTTAAAGAGATAAGGATGAGTTCTAATTTGAGTTGTAATTAGTTGGCTCAGTTAACTAAGTCAAGTCCAGTTATATTGATATAAACAATTTGTTTAAATTAATGTGAGTTCAGTTAGTTAATGCATGCTTGCATATAACTACTGCACTTCAAATAACTGAATATTCTCTCATGAATAACTCATGCATGTCAATTCAGATAGAGACCCAGTTGAGATCAGAGGAGGGACAATGTACTATCAGTTGGATGGATTTTTCCTATAAAGGAAACTCATCCATGGAGAAGGATTTATCTCCTTCAGGATTGCGCAGTTAGATCAGAGGTTAGTGAGTGTGTGAAGAGGCCAATTCACACAAGTGGCTGCACTAGACCCCAAGGAAAATTGTGCAAAGAAATAGGAGGCTTGGAGGGCAGAGGAGAAGGTTTGAGAGAGGCCTTTGACTATCTATGAGCAACAGAGGGATTGCAGAGAGAACAGGATAGCTTGTGAGCTGATTCTTTTTGTAATCTGGACTATATTTCCACTTGTATGATAATACAGAGTTGGGGTTTTAGGCTGAGGCTTTCCCCGTGATATTTCTTCTGTGTTATGTGTGATTGATTTCTTCTTATCAGTTATATGTGTTCAATTGATCTTGCTCATATTCGATTAAGCTTCCGCATAATTGTTTGTAGAAGTAGATCAAGTATTTTGCTTTAGTATATTTCATTATCAGCTGATCTACAGGTGGTAATTTCTACATGGTATCGAAGCAAAGGTGATCAAGGAAAAGAACAGTATACATGAAGTTCGAAGTTCTAAGTTTTGTTCCTGAATATAGAAATCGAGTTCTTATCACATCTCTATTTCACCTATGGAGTTCAGTGGTTTAAGACTCGAGTATGCCCTTAATGGTAGCTCGAATTATATAGCCTGGAAGGATCACATGGGGGCAGTATTAGAGGATAACAGTCTAAAGGACTTCATTGATCAAGAAGTCCCCAAGCTAACTGATGCTACTCAACTGGAGGAATGGAAGAAATGTGTGGCTAGAGCAAGGAGAATCCTCCTGGAAGGAGTTTGAGACCACATTGTCTCAAGCCTCCATGGGAAGGAGACATCGTTTTCAATGTGGAAAACATTGAAAGATCTATATCAGAATAGCAGCGATCAGAGGAATCTGGAACTGAAGGACAAGCTTCGGAAGATCAAGTGTGAAAAGGGTGACACAATCTCTATGTATCTGAACAAGCTCACCACATGTAGGGATGAGCTTGGAAGTGTAGGGATCGTGACAACTGATGATGACATGGTGAGTCTTGCACTCCTTGGTCTTCCTAAGAGCTAGCATATCTACCAGGATTCGGTTAATGGAAGAGAGAAACTGCCAAATTGGGAATGACTTTGGTCAGATTTGATGCAAGAGGAGATAAGAAGAAGCACCAGAGATGGTTCTTCATCCATGGAGGATGAAGAAAACTGCACCTTAGCGAGTAAGGTGAAGAAGGGGAAGGAGAAGGATTCTCTTTCCCAATCCAGTTCTTCCCAAGGTGGGAAGAAGTTTGACAAATCGAAAGTGTGATGCTTTTGTTGTCATGAGGTGGGCCATTTTGCTACAAATTGTCCACTGAGGAAATCCAAGAAGGGATCCGTGGAAGGATCAGAAGGTGAGGCACTGGCCTCACAGTTCGAGTTGGATTTCACACTGTTCGCATGCATGGTTTCATCCATGGTGGGAAGTGGTTGGTTTCTTAACAGTGGATCTTCTTTCCACATGACCGGTGACAAGAGTTTGTTTGGTAATTTGGAGGAGAAAGATCTCCAGATTCTCATAGCGATGAGTAATGATGAAAAGTATACTGTCTCAGGTGTAGGCACGGTTATTTTTCAGAGGGAGCATGGAGATTGCATTACCTTGACCGATGTCAAGCATGTACCAAGACTAAAGAGAAATTTGGTGTCGATCATGATGCTGGAAGATAGAGGCTATGATGTAGTCTTCAATAATGGAAAGGTTTCCCTTAGACACATCATCGCTAGACAGGTGAAGCAGATCGGTTCACGGGTCAAGAACCTGTATGCTTTTGAGGTTCAAGATGCATGCAAAGCCTTGAGGAGCAAGGCAACTGATGGAGACTTGGTGGTTGAGAGGGAGAGTACATTTCCTCTCAACATGCAGTGCCAGAAGAAGTCTCAGACGATTGTGGAGGAGTCACGATTGGTCAAGCAGCTTCAGGAGGTTGTGGAGTAGCCACAACTAGAGAAGTTGAGAGGAGATCAAGTAGAGACATCTACTCATGCAGAGACCTCCAGTAAGGGAAAATTCCGAGCCATGTGGGTAGAGGGATCACATGCATTCATACCTCCAGGTAGGAGGTGGGGCAATGTGGAGTGATCGTCCCACAGAGGCTAAAATAGGGGCAGGATCCTTGAGGTACCCAACCTCTTTGATTCGACTTTGCTACAGGAGCCCCGACAAGGAGTAGCAGGACTAACTGATTGAGTAGAGATAGATGTGGATGGAGTGGTAGAGAGAGCTACAGTGCAGGAATCCTAAGACAGTGCAGAGCTAGCAGGCTGCAACAATGCAAGAGGCACAGGAGTGTTGCACCAGTGCAGGATGGCACAGAGAGGTGTGCAATGGTGCGAGATGCATGGAGTGTTGCAGCAGCTTAGAGGTCAGAGAGGGAGCACTTGTCAGCAACAGGTAGAGCTTCAACATCAGAGTATGTTTCTAGCCCAACAGAGGTCAGTTGGGAGTTTTTTTGTTTCTAGAGTTGCTGGAGCAACCACACTTGGTAGAAGTGTTGCATGCAGAACATTCCAAAGGTATAGGATCGGGTTCAAGTTGAAGCCTTTCTTGTTGAGAGGGAGTGTTGAAAATGGTAACAAGAAATGTTAAAAATAGAAGTGCTAAAAATAGCACTGCTATAAATAGTAGTTTGGGTACTAGTGCTGGATTGAGCAATAGGGAATGAAAAATGGAAGTGCTAAAAATAGCATTCTATTTTTAGTAGTTTGGGATGGATTCTTGTTTTTAGTCAGTCCCTGGACTAAAATAGGAAGCAAAATTCGAATTTGAATTTAACAACTGTTTGAAAATAAATTAATTAATTCACCATAAGTTAATTAGTTGTGAAAAATCAAACATGAAGTCTATGTGAGGCCATGCAACATTTTCGCTATTAATTGAGGAATTTATCCATCAGTTAAAGAGATAAGGATGAGTTCTAATTTTAGTTGTAATTAGTTGGCTCAGTTAACTGAGTCAAGTCCAGTTAGATTGATTTAAACAGTTTGTTTAAATTAATGTGAGTTCAGTTAGTTAATGCATGCTTGCATATAACTGCTGCACTTCAGATAACTGAATATTCTCTCATGAATAACTCATGCATGTCAGTTCAGACAAAGACCCAGTTGAGATCAGAGGAGGGATAGTGTACTATCAGTTGGATGGATTTTTCCTATAAAGGAAACTCATCCATGGAGAAGGATTTATCTCCTTCAGGATTACGCAGTTAGATCAGAGGTTAGTGAGTGTGTGAAGAGGCCAATTCACACAAGTGGTTGCACTAGACCCCAAGGAAAATTGTGCAAAAAAATAGGAGGCTTGGAGGGTAGAGGAGAAGGTTTGAGAGAGGCCTTTGACTGTCTGTGAGTAGCAAAGGGATTGCAGAGAGAACAAGATAGCTTGTGAGCTGATTCTTTTTGTAATCCAGACTATATTTCCACTTGTATGATAATACAGAGTTGGGGTTTTAGGCTGAGGCTTTCCCCGTGATATTTCTTCTATGTTATGTGTGATTGATTTCTTCTTATTAGTTATATGTGTTCAATTGATCTTGCTCATATTCGATTAAGCTTTCGCATAATTTTTTGTAGAAGTAGATCAAGTATTTTTCTTTAGTATATTGCATTATCAGGTGATCTATAGGTGGGAATTTCTACACACCATTCCTAGTAGATTGCAAACTTTTCATAGTATATAAAAGAAATTTATATCTATGTTTAGATAGTTTAGAGTAGGTTGGATTATGCTTGCATTATTGATTTTGTGTCCTCCTTTGATTTCTTCTTGTTTAATTTCATGAATAATTCTATAATTTTTGCTTTGATAGAATTTTAAATATTTCTCCTATATTACAAGGGTGACAAGAAGCACCTTTCTCAATTGCTATCAATAGTTTTTTTAAGAGTTATAGGTAATATGTCTAGCACTAGAATTTTTGGTATTCTTATGTACTCTACAGTCCAGCACATGGATCATGTGCTATACAGTGAGAACATGTCCCTGAGTTGAAGCAAAAATTCAACAACCAAATTGGGTAACCTCTAGGAGAAAAAAATTCTATTATTTTTTTAGATTTCTAACTAGTAACCCTATAATAATATCCATATAGATATGTCTCAAGTCCCTCCACCCATGCTATGGTTAGTGTCTTTCATCATGTAGCTTTCATTTTGAGTGAAAGTTTGTCATTTATTATTAGGTATATTAAACATCTCTATAATCATATGCTTTGATTTAATGTTAAGGGAATTCTAGTATGAATCACAGATTGAGGTGGATGATTGACTAATCTTGGTTGTAGAATTATTCCCACACTTCTTGGTTTTTAACCTTTGTCCCTTATTGTATAAATTTGTTAGAAATTGCGACTTCTCAAGAAATCAAACTGAAACCAGGAGACACAAATTCTACTCTACTAATACATAGAATGAAAATCACAATTTAGAACAACATGCATAGACATGCAACAAGAAAAACCACAAGTACACAGTGATTTCTAGGGGACCCCAACTGGGAAAAACCCCTCAAGCCTCTTTACATTAATTGGTTCAATAGAGAAACTATTACAATTGTATGCTCCATGTATGAGCGCCACTTGCAAAAGCAAAATTGTTCTCTCTGCTGAATGAGAACCTTTAGTCATCACTTAGCCAATTTCTTCTTTGTCCAACCTCCTATTTCCTTGCGCAATTATGAGGTAATTCAATCTCCTAAAACATATGGAAGTCTTTGTTTCCTTGCATGATTCCCAAGGAATTGATCTCTTGACTGCATGTAATAACTGTACACTCAACTAGTATACACTAAATGGTTACACTGGCCTTTGTCTCCTAAACTCCAACTAAGAAATTTGAATTCCATGCATGGCTGAGGTATTTTGGGTTGATTGATCAATTAACTAACAGATATCTTAGTTAGAATATTGTCTCACTGCTTAACTAACCTTCAATTGACTCTATTAGTTTCTATAGGTTAGTTAACTAAGTACAAGTGAAAATAATTGAACTAGATTGCTAAACTTTAGCAATCAACACATGCACAACTGAACTTCATGCCCACTAACTCAAATTTTCTAATCTAACTAAGTGCCAAGATCCATGTTACACTAGTTAACTACCTCAAAGTTGTCTTTCTGATGTGGAAAATTGATTTACTCAATTTGAATAAGGTTAAAGTCAAATTGAGCCTTTCTTGCTACACTTTCTAATTACACTCCCTCTTAGCAAGAAAATGATTTTTCACAACCCCTATACTATACTTGTGTAATTTGAATTTAGCTCTTGACAATTCCTTTTTCAAGAGGTCAGCATATTTCTCCTCAGTTTGAATGGATTGTAGCAACATAATTATCCTTTGCACATAGTCCCGCAAATGATGATACCAGATATCAATGTTCTTGGACCTGTCATTAAATACCAGATTCTCAGAGAGCTTAATGCAACTATGATTGTCAAAATATATCACTGTTGGATCCATCTCCTGACTAGAAATACCCACAAGTATTTTCCTCATCCATATGGCCTCACATGTTTCTTTACTTGCAGCCATGTATTCAGTATCTACTAAGATGAGTGCCACAAAATTCTACTTCTTGTTGCACCGGGAAATAGTTGCGGACCCAACACTGAAGGTAGCACCTGAAGTACTTTTCCTCTTTGATGGACTACCTACCCAATATGCATCAATGAAGCCTTGTATATTCACTCCCTCTGTCCTCTTGTACCATAATCCATACTTGGTAGTGCCTCTGAGGTACCATAACACATGCTTTGTTGCCTTCCAATACAACTTGGTAGGCCTCACCATAACTTGATTAAGTTGTTTTACTGCATAGTTCATAGCGGGCTTTGTGTTCATAAGATACATCAAAGACCCCACAAGCTTCCTATAAATGATAACATCAACCTCTTCACCTGAAGTGGCATTATCCTTCCTCTAGTTTGTAGCTAGAGGTGTGTCCATAGGCTTACAATTCTCCATGTAAAATATTTGAAGTATTCCATAGCCATACTTCCCCTAAGACACAAAAAAGTAACCATCACTTTTCCATACTACCAGCCTGAGGAAGTAATGAATTAAGCCCATGTATTTCAACTCAATTTCCCTTGCAATATCCTCTTTGCAAGAGCAGATCAACTGTTAATCACTTATTTGTATTAAATCATCAACATAAAAAAGAAGAACAAGCAACTTTCCATATACCACAATGTGATAAAGGTTCACATCTATTTCAATTTTTGTGAATCCCAATCCACTGAGGTAACTGTCGATCCAAGTGTACCATGCTCAGGGTGCCTATTTGAGACCATACAATGCTCTCACGAGTGTGCACACATGTGACTCCGAATAATATGTCTCAAATCCTTCTGGCTGCTCCATGTAAATTTCCTCCTCAACAACAACATTGAGAAAGGTGATCTTCACATCCATCTAGTGGATTTTCCACCCCATATGCGCAACTAGTGCAAGAATTGATTTGATGGAGAAATACCTTTCCACAGGGGAAAGTGCTTCCTCATAGTCAACTCCCATTACCTGAGAATATTCTTTGTCCACAAATCTAGCCTTGTACTTCTCGATGCTCCCATTAGCTACATGCATCACTTTGAAGAGCCATCTGGAACCAACCACTGCTTTTCCTTATGGTCTTGAAAAAACTTCCCATACACTATTCTTCATGATGGATTCATATTGTTCCACCATGGCATCAACCCAAATAGGTTGAGAAGTTGCTTCCTCAAATGAATAAGGATATTACTCAATGAGCTCTGCAATGAGAGCCATGTAACCAATGTACTTCTCAAGTGACCTCCTCTGCTTGCATACTGATGTAGGGGCTCCCACATTCTCCCTAGCATCTTACAATACTATATCAACTTCTCTGGTTTTGTTTCTCCATTCTCTGGATGTTTTTAGTTGAGTGGGTGTCTCCACCCAGCCTCCTCTCTGATCCTTTATTTGTGGCTGCTCCACAACTTCCTGAAGCTTATCCCGAGGCTCCTCATTTGGAGCTAGAATATCTTACTCTGGTGGGATACTTAGCTCTCGTTGTAGAGAGCATCTCATAGCCTTCTCCTCATCAAACTTGGCATATCCCCTCACCACTATCATCCTAAGTGAATGAAATTACACCCAATAATTGTGTGGATTTTCGATGTATCTTACAAAAAATCCCAACTCTGATGTAGGCTCAAGTTTCATCCTCAAATCCTTGGAGTCATGAAAATAAATTGAAGCTCCAAAAATTCTAAAATGAGACACATCAAGATTTCTACCAGAGAAAACTTCCGCCAATGTGATCATACCAAGTATTCTATGAGGACTCTGGTTTTTCAAGTAAGCTATTTTGTTACTTCTTCTGACCATAGATGAAATGGAAGCCCCTGATCATGTAGCACGGCTCTTGGAACTCCAACTATTCTCTTGTTCTTCCTCTTAACTACCCCATTCTATTGTGTGTTATGGGGTGTTATCACTTCTCTTAGAATACCTTCTTTGGCACAAAAATCCTTGAAGGTATTCAAAACAAATTCATCTCCATTGTCACTCCTAAGAGCCTTCTCCTTCTTTCCAGTCACCTTCTCAACTAATGCCTTAAACTCTACAGATTTCGAAAACACTACATCCTTTTTCCTCATGACGAAAATCAAACATTTTCTAGATAAATCATTAATAAAAATTACATAGTACTTATGTTTTGTTGTGGAGGATGTAGAGAAGGGTCCACAAACATTAGAGTGGTCTCACTCCAAGACTGCATCTTCTCTACTATCTTGGCCATGGAAGGTGGATCTACTAGTCAAGGGAGCTTTTAGGGAGATCGGTGGTAATTTGTTGCATGAATTTTAAGGCACCATGGTGTATATGACCCAATCTCCTATGTGAGAGTTTTCCAACATCTCAGCTCTACACTTTTTATTCCTTACTTCTCAGTGCAACACAATATCCCACCTCAAGTTTGTATAGGTTATTCATTTGAACTCCAATCCACTTCACTTTCCCGTTAGCTATGTGTCTCTGAAAGGCTTCCCCTTTACTGAAAATAACATCTATCCTCTAATACTACTACAAAGATCAGGTTCTTCTTTAGCTTAAGTACAAGCATAACATCTTTGAGGCTAAGAGGAGAGGATTTTCCCATCTCAAAGGTGATAGTACCAATTATTGTAGCATTGTACCTATCATCATCCCCTAATTCAATATGCATATGGAGATCCTTCTCCTTTATGCTACTAAAACTTCCTTGCACCCTATCATATGGAATGAGGCACCAGAATCAAGGTACCACACACTCCCCATAGCAGTGCTAGCCATGCATGCTATTAGGGTGAACTGTAATTTCAATTGTGAAGACAATGCTTCACCTCCTGATCCTCCTGAAGGCTTCTTGTTAGAATTATCATGCAAACATTTTTTTGCATAGTGATTGTATTCGTGGCAGTGGAAACATTGTATCTTACTCAAGTCTTTCTTCTTGTCGTTAGTTTGGATGGATTCAATTTTTCTTTGCGTCTTCTTTCCTTTTCCCTTCTTCCCCTTCCAAACCAAGACAAAATTATCTCCATCCTCTGCTTTGGATGATACTCCATCTTTGGTATTACTCTTGATCTCTTCTTGAACCAAATCAAACCATAACCTTTCCCAATTTGGTAATTTTCCCCTGCCATTCACATAGTCCTGGTAGTTTTCCCAGGATTTTGGAAGGCCTATAATATCTAGGCTCACCAAATCATCTTCTGAAACATTCTCCCCAACCCCTCCAAGCTCATATTGAAACTTGAGTGAATCTAGAGAGATATTGTGGAATGGTATCATTTTTCTGCATCCTAACATTTCAAAGTTTGTCTTTCAAGGCTAATTTTCTATGGTCACTGTTATTTTTGAATAGCTTAGTTAGTGTCTTCCACATATCAAATGGTGTTTCTTTTCCATGGATATTTGAGACCACATGGTATCTCACACCTTCCAAAATAATTCTCCTAGCCTTTGCAACATCCTTCTTCCATTGGGCTAATGGTTGTGCATCAAACTGTTGGGGTTTCACAATGTTAGTTTTAACATATTCTAACACACCATTATAATCAAGAATTTCTTCCATTCAGTCCTTCCGGGCTATGAAATTTGAGCTACCCTCCAGGGCATACTCCAATCTTAGTCCGTTGAAAGACATTCTCCCGAATCTGAAGAAAAGCTTCTACACTGAAGCTGCAAATTCAAAATTGTCGAGGGAAAAATTAAAAGAACTGGTTCTAATGTGATTTCAGGGCTTTGATACCCTTTAGAAATTCGATAGAAATTTCAACTTCTCAAAAAATTGAACTGAAATCAGGAGACACAAATTCTACTCTACTAATCTGTGGAATGAAAATCACAATTTAAAACAACCTGCATAAACATGCAAAAAGCAAAACCACAAGTACATAGTGATTTTTGGGGGAACCCAACTAGGAGAAACCCATCAAGCCTATTTGCATTAATAAATTGAATAGAGAAAGTATTACAATTGCATGCTCCGACTCTTAGCAACACTTGCAAAAGAAAAATTGTTCTCTCTGCTAAATGAGAGCCTCTGGGAAACACTTAGCCAATTTTTTCCTCCTCCAACCTCCTACTTCATTGCACAATTTTGAGCTAATTTTAGCTCCTAAACAATATGGAATTCCCTATTTCCTTGCATAATTCCCAAGGAATTTATCTCTTGACTGCATGCAACAACTGTACACTTAACGGGAAACTGGAAGATGGCTACGACAGCGAGCCTCCCCTGCGCAGGAATTGGAGCTACCGTTTGGGTGAATGTTGGAGGTGAAGCAGAAGGGACGGCCATAGTCTCTGGCCTTCGCAGACCTGGCCTCAAACGCGTGGTGAAGAAAACCCCGAAACCCCTTCGAATAACCTGCAAGGACGTTTTCACTCAGTCCATCGCCAGGGAAGATCACGATGCTCTGGGTACAGCAGATATATTGGAAGGTTTGAACAAAACAAAGGCAGATCGGAAGGAAGAGACCGGGAAGCCGAGCGAGGACAGAGATCGGCAAACTTTTTCGCTCAGAATCCTACTCGGGGGCGGAGAATCTTTAGGGCTTGGGCCGATCTTCGCAGATCTAGCCAGTAGGCCGTTCTTCAGGCCAATCGCCCCTTTGCCATACCTTGCATGTAAAGATGGGGGACTGCATGTAGCAGATCCAACCCACCTCACAAATGCTCGGCCCAAATTTCACAGATCCAGGCCGGATCTAACAGATCGGAGCAGTTTTCAAGTCTATTCAGAACCAAGGAATCAGATCGGCCGGTTTAGGCATCAAATGAGCGGAGGGCACGCTTCCCTGAAGGCAGATCGACCCAATAAGAGGCACGACCTGGAAGAACGCACACAGCTGGACCATCTGGCAACCAGCACAGACACCGGTTCAGACAGAGCTCAGATAAACAACAGACATCAGGTAACCAATAATCGTTTCCAGATTTTCATTAAAACCCCTGAAAAGAAATCTATCTTAATCTGGGTAAGTGGAGATAGCTATGTTTCGCTGTTAAAGCAGCAAATTTGTGCTTTGACTGGCTATCCTGGCCAGATCCAACATTTAGTCAGTGGCAGGTGGTCTCTCCAGGACAACAGAACCTTGGGAAGCTACGAGATCAGCCCAGGAGAAACCATTGTCTTGAACCTCAGGCTGAGAGGAGGGGCACCATCCCAGGGACAGCCAAGCAGCACAGGAGGGGAAAAGGGGAAAACAGCACCCCAGAATAAATCTAAAGGAGCTCCATCCTATAAAAATATTCTCCAAGGCAACAGAGAATCGGGATCCTCCCCAGATCAAGGCGGATACACACCCCGGCCATACATAGTAGACCAGCTAGGGCAAACTCCAGCCCTTAATTTTGATTCCACAGGGCTGGATAACTATGTTGAGACATATGAATCGCAGGCCCTCATATGCCGATTCAACAGCTTTTGGCCAACACCTACGAAGCTATTTCATTGGATCTTTGTCAATTGGACCATGGAATGCGAGATACACTTATGCTCCAAAGGGTTCTTCATAGTCAGATTTGCATCCAGGGAAGCCAGAGATACAATCATCAATGCTGGACCTTGGTTTTGGGGAACGGCGGGGCTGTTCATGACCCCATGGTTTACAGACTTCGATCCAAATAAAATGACAGTTTCCAAAATGCCGGTCTGGGTCCGTCTACACAACCTTCCCCTACATTTCTGGAGCGAACGAGTATTAGAAGGAATCGGGAACAGCATAGGGAAATACATCAAAACAGATACGGAAAGGATTGATGAAAGGATCTTCACTTTTGCACGAATTTGTGTGGAAGTGGATCTAAGTAAAGGGCTACCGGACAACATAAGGCTGATCTACAAACAACAAGACTGGTTGCAAGCATTAGACTACGAAAATACTGCTTTTAGGTGTAGACTCTGTAGACAAACAGGGCACCTGCAAAGCACATGTCCAGAAGCTAAAAAAGTAAATAGCAAAAGGAAGCAGAAAGGAAAACAGAAGAAAGGATGGTTCTTTTCCCCTCCGGTCTCAGAAGATGAAGAATCAGAAGCCGAAGAGGAAGATACCACCACAGAGAAAGTGGAGGTCTCCCAAGAAATGGGAAATCAGAAGGGAACCACATCAGACACCAAGGCATCACAGCTTTACCCAAATCAGGCAGAGAAGACTACTGATGACCAGATCATGGGAGGGATAAAGCGGCACCATCAATCAGACACATCAGATTCAGACAAGGAATTAGGCACACAGAAAGCAGAAACACAGTTAGTCTTAGCCACGATCGAGCCCACTCAAGGAGAGTGGCGCAAGGTCGAAAAGAAAAAAGGAAGGAAAACCTGAAGCGTGAGTTTTACTCATATATGATTCTCAGTTTTCTTTTCTTTCACTCCTCTCCTCTCTCTCTCTCTTCTTTTCTCTTCATTTTTTGCACGTTAGTTTAGTAACGTTGCGAAGGGTGCCATGGCACTCGAGCCCATTGGGCAGCTTATGGAAATGCATCATGCATCTGCAATTGTAACTTTTCATTTTTTAATAAAAGGTTACAGATTTTTTCTTCGGAAAAAAAAAAAACAACTGTACACTCAACTAGTATACACTTAATGTTACACTAGCATTTGTCTCCTCCACTCTAGCTGAGCAATTTGAATTCCATGCATGTTTGGTCTATTTTGGGCTAATTGATTAGTTAAGTGATAGATCTCTGAGTTATACTACTGTCTCACTGCTCAACTGATGTTCAAATGACTATTAATTGTTAGAGGTTAGTTAACTGAGTACAATTGAAAATAACTGAATTAGATTGCTAAAATTTAGAAATCAACACATGCATGACTGAACTCCAAGCCCACTAAATTGAATTTGATGATCTAACTGAGTGCTAAGATCCATGCCACATTAGTTAACTTCCTCCAAGTTGTCCTACTGATGTGGACATTCGATTTACTCAATTTGACTAAGGCTATAGTCAAATTGAGCCTTTCTTGCTACACTTTCTAACACTTGTGTAGTGTGACCTTTTTTGAGGCCTTTCTTTCCAGTTTCCATAAGGGGCATGAATAGGAGGAATTGATTGATATAGCATGCCCATGATAATACATAATTACCACTTTTGGCATATCCCTTACATCCACCTCCATTATTCGGGTTGATTTTTATTTATCACTAGTAATGGATCCCTTTTAGCCTCATCTTTAAGGGCTTGTAATTTTTTCCCTTAACTGGTTGATGCAAATGAAAGAAAGTTAAAATAATATATGGCCACACAAGAAAGAAATGTTAAAATGAAAAATATGTCTAGGAAAAATTATAGTGCATGGACAAGAGCCTGACCTGAGCTCTACCCCCTTCATTAGCCCTCACTGAGTTCACAGTTTATCATGATATATCTATATATATATATATATATATATATATATATATATATATATATATAGATATAAGGTAATTTTAATGTCACAAACCTAATTAAATCACTACATCTTTGAGGGATATTTGAATGCATCAAATTTATGCATGAAAAGAAAAAGAAAATCATTGAAGAAAAAGGCGCACGAGAGAGGTGGTAAAAATAGGTCAAGGAAAGGGGTAACTAAGGTCCCATGATTTATCCATCTCCATATTCATATCATTACATCAACATACATTCTTCTTGATGATGATGTTATTCCCTATGCTTGTGACATCACCCTTGAATGCCCTAGAATAACAACATGGGGCTTATTGATGATAAGGTATGGTTGAGGAGAGGTATGGCTTGAGGATGCACCTTTCATGTTGAGAATATGGCTTGGAGTGAGGATCACTGATTGACCATTTCTAGCACCTTGCATGTATTTATTTTTTAAGAGTAATAAATATAAGAACAATATTTCTGAAATATTGATAATTACTTCTAATGATATATATATTATGTTAACAATTTCAGTTTATAATTAAGCAATTACACTTTAGAAATTCAACCATAAAACCATAAGGACAGTAGAGATCACAATCCACAAAGAGAACATAAGATTTACCTTGGGAAAACCCACTAGGGGGGGAAATACAACCTTTTCCTTAGAGAAACTATTCAGTTCAATAATAAATTGTTGCCCAGAAAGTTGCACGTGCAAGTTCTAGAGAGAGATAAAATCTTTGTCCTTCTTGTTCTTCTTAGCCTTCACTTGGATGCCTACAAAATGTCTTTCTTGTGAGAGGTCAAATGATGCCTTTGTAGGGGAGTTCGAATGCCATTATATAGTGTTATGCATGTCCATAATGGGTGTGTCTCTTCACTAGGATGACTTGACTATTTTGGTGCCAAAAATTCAAAATTCAGAATTCAAAAGTTTTTCTTTTAAATATGGCATGAAGAATGTGTCTTATGTTGTAACCTGTTTTAAATTATATCAGTGATGTACATGTTAAACATAAGTGTAATATCTATATATATATAGTGTTATGCATGTCCATAATGGGTGTGTCTCTTCACTAGGATGACTTGACTATTTTGGTGGCAAAAATTCAAAATTCATAATTCAAAAGTTTTTCTTTTAAATATGGCATGAAGAATGTGTCTTATGTTGTAACCTGTTTTAAATTATATCAGTGATGTACATGTTAAACATAAGTGTAATATATATATTGTAAGAGGAAAATAAAATGTGAAAGACTTTTTGTTATTTGATTAAACGAAGTTATGTTGGTTTATCAAAGTCTTTTACATCACTAATATCTTGTACCTACAAAGTTTATTATAATAAATTGAGATAGACGACAAGACCCTATGATGACAATTGGAGGTGTTAAAGTGTGAGAAGGTTGGCGGTTCACTGAAGGTGGAGAGGATGGGACCCGCCCGATGGAGAAAACTCGACAACACAACTAAATCGAAGATTAACACATGCACTTCCCCCGTAAAGACTTTTATCAGGCCTGTTGACTTTTAAATGAACGGTGTAGATTCACTGCGGGGGCAGCACCTAGAAGTTGGTCTTGTACAAGTAGTCCCCCCGTAGTGACGACAACAAGTGAGCTAGCTCATTCTAATTTCATTCACCATGTCAGATTCCTTTGTCCAACTTTCCTCCAAACTGTCAAATCCTCCATTTAATTCGGTCATTTCCCACGATGGAATTTAATGTTGTTTTCCCTCTTATAATTTCTCGTTCTGCTATAAAAACCTTTTCTTGGCTTTTTCTTAGTACATTGTCTTGTTGTTCACTGCCAAGAAAGTCAAAGTCCAACTCACATCTGAGTCAGCCTCATCACCAGTACCAGGTATTTTTCCATAATCAACCATTTATCTTTTAAAAATGGCCAAGAAAATTGTTTTAGCTGGTTCATCCTCTCACATTCCGCTCATGGATACTGAAAGATATGTCTTTGATATTTCTTTCCCTATCAACCATCATGAATTCTACCAACGTGTCCAATTAAACCAGTCCAATTCCCCAATTTATGCTGCAATGGTGAAATTTGGTGTGTTGGCAGCCTTTTTCTCTCAAACATACTTGTTTTCTGAATTTATTCATTGGCTAGTTTCAAAAATGTATCCTAAAAGGTGATTTTTGAAAAATAGGTAGGGAGAAAGTGTTTTTCAGGTGTCCTCTCTTTTGATTCAGCAAGCATTGTGTTATCCTTTTGTAGAGTCTCTTTCTTCGAAGAATCATTGACTAATTATTTTGAAGAACTATATGAACTAGAATCTGTTGTAACTCACTTGTATTTAATGACTAATGGAAAAAAATTCCCTGTAGATTCCACTCATTTTCCATTGGATATTTTTGTAGAATATGTAAGACCATTTCTTCAAGTGTTGGCCATAATTTTAGGGAAAGAGGACATTACAGTAGTTGAAAAAGCAGTTTTAGGAATGTTTGCTGTAATGATGAAGCTTAGAGTTATATTAGATATACCAACCTATTGGGAAAAATAAATTAATGTCCAATTCATGAATTTCACTCTTACAGGTTGTTTTAGGTTTCCTTCACTTGTAACATATTTATTCATGTATTCCAATGTTGAGAAATTCATGCATCTAGGGTTGAATAGTATGGACACCCTCAAGCATAAATAATCAATGTTCTTTTGGATTGATATAGTAAGAATTGATCCTAGAAATGAGGGTCTGTCCTATTTTACATCTTCTTTCCTTTATGTTGTATATTAAATCATCAATAGTTCACCTGCACCAGCTTTACTCCCTAAAGCCCAATCTTTCCTTCAAGTGAGTAAAGATGTCAAGGTTGGATATTGGTTTTCTTTCTAGGATCATGTTGAAATAAGGTTGTATGGAGCTGAGGTTGAGCCCTACAGATTACCAACTTTTGTTCCCATGAGGATGTTTTCTCTTGAATTCATTAGACAGAGTCTAAATGTGGATCAGGTACATTTTGTACCTGCAAAGAAGGGACTCCTTTTCAGGTTGCCTAGGACTGTTGGACCATTCATTGTAAATACTAGGCAAGCAACAGATGAAGTCCATAAATTGTTAGAAGGGATGAATTTGTTACTAGAAGAGAAATGGGCTTATGATCCATATCATATAATTTCAAACAAAAGAATAGAAAATGGATATGCTCCTTTTGTGCATGAATCAAAACCAGAAATTGAAAAACTAGCAAATGGAGGGCATTCAGCTCCCTTGGGAAATATAGAGATTGAGACCCCTCTTGCTACTGAAAATAACTTGAAGAGAGGTAGGTCAGAAGTAGTTGATCTAGAGGAAGAGGAAGACAGAGCAAAAAAAATGGAAAATATGTATGAAGAGGCTGGTGCATTAGCAATTCCCAGTATACAATTGTAGTTAGGGTAAAATTTTTGCACTCCTTCTCCAGTTTCGGGGGAGTCTTCTCAAGATTCAGTTTCCCTAATTAAACAAATGTTTTTGCAGGTGGAAGCTTGATTTTTATTTTCATGCTCCTTAGAAGTTCCTTCTACTACATCCTCTGATTCATCCTCAATGTATAAGGGAGGTTGTATCTGATCTTGATCTTTCCTATCCCTTTGTAAAATCTGCAATGGTGGCTTTCTAAACTGGGGGTTGAAATTTCTATTTTTCCCCTGTTGAAATTGTCTAGGTGTATTCTTATTTTCCAGATCCAACTTGATTAGTTTACTAGAAAAAATTTTAATAACCTTAGTCATTTCTTCTAATTTTTTCTCATTATAATAAGGTGTTTGACTAACAACTTTCATTTCTTATTCTTTTCCTTTCCCCTTATTTTGTTCAGTATCTTTTGGTTTAATCTTTCCTGCTACAAACAAATTGGCTTCAATTTCAAGAGAATCAATCTGTATTTGGTCCAATGAAGGGGACCTCCTCTCGCTCAAAGTGAAACCAAAATCAGAATCAAATGCTCCTGCAAATACTACTTTTTCTCCTACAAGAGGAGGCTTAATTTCTCCAGGCAGACTATTGTATAGCTTATTCACCTACTTGTTCTTCATGCTTCCTTTTAATGGCATTAAATTCTGTTAGAAAATAGCCATGATATTTCTTTTCTCCCCACCTCTGTGTAAACACATTTTCCAATTCTTCCCATGTATTAATTAAATTTGCAGGAAGGGTTCTGAACCACTTACTAGCCTCTCCATCCAATGACTGAACAAACAATCTCATCACCACATCTAGAAATTCCACATTCAAATTTCCAGCAAATGCACAAAATGTGGCAATATGATTCTTTGCAGCTACCTCATCTTCCCTTGTGAAACGAGGTAACAATTTAAGGTAATCCTGAGGCATTGGATTCATAGGTTGAGGGAGATTCAAGGGAGCATATTTATTCAACAGAAAAGCAGGAATAACCATATTTAAATTCAAATTAATTGAAGAAGGGTTACCTGCTTGAAAGACAAATGATTGTGGAGGCAAGGAGGATATGGGAACTACTTGATTCACAATAGAAATAGTTGAACTTGTAGATGAAGGGTCAACTGTTTTGATTTCTTGAAACTCATGGAAAGAAAATGAAACTGACTCAATGGATTTTTCTTCCAAATTTGGTTTAGAAAAAGATGTCTGAGAAGGGAAAGGACTTATTCAAAAAAATCAAAATTCCTTATTACTTCTTTTGAGTGAAAGACAAAAAATTGTTGTGTAGAACTAGTACCAGGAGCAAATAAAGTGGGATCTGGGGTTATTGGTGATTTTGGTTTCCAAACTCTCCTGGAAACCAACTTTTCTGGATTAGAAAGAGCAAGAGTTCTCTGCTGTGAGGTGTCTGACCTCATGTGTGGTCGTTTTGGATCCAGGCTTGAATTTTTTGATGAGAATCTCAGCCTAACCACTTTCCTCGCTCATCAACCGAAGTAATGATCTTGTAGAACCCAGGGAAAAATAACTTCATATTTCCGTTCCCCAACAACGACGCTAAAAAATGTTGTACCTTGGGAGACAATTCCTGGCTGAGTAGAAATTAGTGCCCAAGACATTCATTAAAATTTACAAATTTATTATTTGTTTGTCTCATCATTTTGCAAACCCCAGAATATTAAATTTCAAACCCTTCAACATTCAATACATGGAATACAACTTTGAATGGCCTTTAACTATTGGATACAAATGGATTGAAATTCGTGAGAAGTGTTGGTGAAAGCTTCAGAATAAAAGGTTGTCTCTACAGAATCTTTTATCGTAAACTTAGAGGAAAGTGTGTTTGATGAGAAATGAAACTTTGAAAGAAGAGCATTGTTTTTAAGGATTTTTAACCTCTAAATTTACAGAGAATTATAACCATTAACTGTAAATAAAGAACAAACTGCTTCAATTATTTCAATGAAGAAATACATATATAATATGACACAGGGAGAATAAATCTTACCCAACAATTTCTGGAATCAATGAAATCTTTCTTTATCATTAAAGTGAAGATCAAAGTACAAAGTGGTCCTCCCTAAGGTGTTTCCAAAATCCGGAACACCCCTTCCTCTTACCGAAGTAAATTTATACAAACCTTTCAAAAAGACAATTATCAAAACTATCAACCTCCTAACTACCTAACTATTCAAACATTACATTGAAAAATATAAATTACATGGCTTGAAAATATAACAACTTCTAAAAGTAAACATTTCATCTCAAATCAATATGAGATTGTGGAGCAATAGAAGGTTCTGCTTCTGCAGCAGTAGCCTGTCGTGACATCCATTCCCTAGTCTTCCTCCAGATCTTTGTACTTGTACTTGGGGAATTTATAAACTTAACATTTGTTATCCTAAAGTCTATGATCTGTTGACTTTTAAATGAATGGTGTAGATTCACTATGGGGGCACCACCCAGAAGTTGGTCATGTAGAAGCAGTCCCCTCGTAGTGATGATAAAAAGTGAGACAACTCATTCTAATTCCATTCGCCATGTCACATTCCTTTGTCTAGTTGTCCTCTATACTGTCAAATCCTCCATTTAATTCGGTCATTTCCCACGATGGAATTTAATGTTGTTTTCCCTCTTATAATTTCTCATTCCACCATAAAAAAAATTAATTGGCTTTTTCTCATTACATTGTCTTGTTGTTCGTTGCTAAGAAATTCAAAGTCCAGATCACGTCTGTGTCATCCTCGTCACCAGTACCAGGTATTTTTCCATAATCAACCATTTATCTTTTAAAAATGGTCATGAAATCGGTTTTATCCATTCCATCCTCTCACATTCCGCTAATGGATACTGAAAGAGATGTCTTTGATATTTCTTTCCCTGTCAACCATCATGAACTCTACTAAAATGTCTAGTTAAACCAATCCAATTCCCCAATTTATTTTTCAATGGTGAAATTTGGTGTGCTAGTAGCCTTTTTCCCTCAAACATACATGTTTCCTGAATTTATTCATTGGCTAGTTTCAACAATGTATCCTCAAAGGTGTTTTGTGATAAATAGGCTGGGAGAAAGTGTTTTTCAGGAGTCCTCTCTTTTGATTCAGCAAGCATTGTGCTATCTTTCTGCAGAGTCTTACTTCTCTTTCTCCAAAGAATCATTGACTGCTTATTTTGAAGAACTATCCAAACTAGAATATGTTGTAATTCACTTGTATTTAATTATTGATGGAAAAAAAATCTGTGTAAATTCCACTAATTTTCCCTTGGATATTTTTTCCGAAGATGTAATACTAGTTCTTCAGGTGTTGGCCAGAATTTTAGGGAAATAGGACATTATAGTAGTTGACAAAGCATTGTTTGGAATGTTTGTTGTAATTATGAAGCTTGGAGTTGTATTAGATATACCAATATATTGGGAAAAAGAAATTAATGTCTAGTTAATGAATTTCACTCTTACATGTTATTTTAGGTTTCCTTCACTTGTAACATATTTATTCTTGTATTCCAATGTTGATAAATTCATGCATCTAGGATTGAATATTATGGACACCCTCAAGCATAAACAATTAGTGTTCTTATAGACTGATATAGTAAGAATTGATCCTAGAAATGAGGGTCTATCCTATTTTTCATATTCTTTACTTTCTGTTGTATATTCAATCATCAATAGTTCACCTGCACCAGCTTTACTCCCTAAAGCCTAATCTTTCCTTCAAGTGAGTAAAGAAGTCAAGGTTGGAGATTGGTTTTCTTTCCAGGATCATGTTCAAATAAGGTGGTATGGAGCTGAGGTTGAGCCTTACAGATTACCAACTTTTGTTCCCATGAGGATGTTTACTCTTGAATTCATTAGACATAGTCTAAATGTGGATCAGGTACATTTTGTACCAGCAAAGAAGGGACTACTTTTCAGGGTGCCTTGGATTGTTGGACCATTCATTGCAAAAATACTAGGCAAGCAACAGATGAAGTCCATAAACTGTTAGAAGGGATGAATTTGTAACTAGAATAAAAATGGGCTTACGACCCATATCATATAATTTCAAACAGAAGAATAGAAAATGTGTATGCTCCTTTTGTGCATGAACCAAACTAGAAATTGAAAAAATGGAAAATGGAGGGCAGTCAGCTCCCTTGGGAAATATAGAGATTGAGACCCCTCTTGTTACTGAAAAGAACCTGAAGAGAGGCAGGTCAGAGGTAGTTGATCTAGAGGAAGAGGAAGATAGAGCACCAAAAAGGGCAAAGATGTCTAAAGAGGCTGGTGCATCAACAACTCCCAGTATACAATTGCAGTTAGGGGAAACTTTTTGTACTCCTTCTTCTCTAGTTTCAGGGGAGTATTCTCAAGGTTCAGTTTCCATGATTAAACGGATGTTTTTGTAGGTGGAGGAAAGAAACAAGAAAATTAGAGAAAACATGGAATCCCAATCAGAAGCTCACGTATCTTTTGAGTATCGGAAAAGACTGCTATTGGCTATGGATTTAGAGAAAAGTCAGCTAAAATTTTCTCTCTCTCATCCATCAACAATGTCAGTAACATCTGCAGCAGGGTTCAAGACTGTTAATTTAACAATGGATGTAAAGAGGATTCCATTTCCTGATTCTACATATGCAATCTGGGAAAATATTTTTTCACGATTTATATAAATCTACTTCAATTGCTTATAAAGCTAAAAATATGTTAGAAAAAGTGGTAAACCAGCTGAAGTTGGAGAAAGAAAACTCGAGAGATATTAATACCCAAAATGAAGAGCTAAAAAGGATAATTGTTAAGATTGGTGCAAATCCAAAAGATAGGTTTGCAATTCAGAAGTTACTACAAAGTGTTGAGATAGAGATTCAAGCACTCAAAAAGAAGTTGAAGTTTCCCTCAGCAGAACATCCCATGACTTCAGAGGTAGCAGGGGTTGAGAAAGAAAAATAATCATTGGTCCAAGAACTTCTACAAAGGGATGAGGAGATAATTAAGTTAAAGGAAATGAATATTTCTTGACAGCGAAATATTGATTCACATGTATGCACAATTGTGGTTGCAACAAATTCAGATGATCCTGCTGAGAAGCTGACTCAGGTTGGGACTGAGTTGCACATTTCTAAAAATGAGTTAAAGAAGAAGCAGACATATTTGGACAATGTTGTAAAAATCATCAAAGAAACTGAGCAAGTGTTGTTTATGACCAAGGAGATTGCAAAAAAATATAGAAGGGATTTCCAGGCTACTCAGCAAGAAATTAAAGAATTGAAGGAAAAAGTGAAAGGAAATATGTCCCTGTTACAAGCAAGAGAAATATTATGGAATGATATAATCAATACTGTAAAGAGTGTTTGGAAATTCCTAGTTATCATTGAATAGGAGAAGATTATTGTTAGAGACTTAGAAGAATTCATCCTCAGTAATAACCAGAAGTTGCAGAATAGAACCCGGTTTGCTAAGAAGTTAATTGACTTCTTAAACTCAAAGTCTACACAGAAAATTGAAAGAGTTTGGAATAGAAGACAAGACAAAGCATGTGATGGAGATAAACAAAATGATATTGAAAAATTCCAACAGGAAATCAATAGAGAAGAAATTGATGGAGATTAAGGAAGAAGTGATGAGTTTTGATATCAATTTTGATAAAATAACAAGGGTTGGTTTTCCATCCTATTGGGATCAACAAAATAATTTGTTATTCTAGGAATTGTATGAAACATTACTAGTGGAATAAAAAAGTAAAATTAACTCTATACATGAAAAGACTGTAGTCTTAAAGGGAGCTACAATCGTCAACTATCTGCATAAAGATTTTCAACTTGTCTGGATGACGAAGACTTTGTTTATTGAGAAGCCTACATACAACAGAATCACGGACTTTAGGATAGCACATGTTAAGTTTATAAATTCCCCAAGTACAAGTACAGATATCTAGAGGAAGACTAGGGAATGGATGTCACCACAGGTTGCTGCTACAAAAGCAGAACCTTCTACTACTCCGCAATCTCAGATTGATTTGAGATGAAATGTTTACTTTTAGAAGTTGTTATATTTTCAAGCCATGTAATTTTTATGTTTCAATGTAATGTTCGAATATTTAGGTAGTTAGGAGGTTGACAGTTGTGATAAATGTCTTTTTGAAAAGTTTGTATAAATGTACTTCAGTAAGAGGAAGGGGGATTCCAGATTTTGGAAACACCTCAGAGAGGAACACTTTGTACTTTTATCTTCACTTTAATGATAAATAAATATTTCAGTGATTCCATAAATTGTTGGGTATGATTTGTTCTCAATGTGTCATATTATGTATGTATTCCTTCATTGAAAGAATTGAAGCAATATGTTCTTTTTTTACAGTTAATGGTTATAATTCTCTGTAAAGTTAGAGGTTAAAAATCCTTAAGAACAATGATCTTCTTTCAAAGTTTCATTTCTCATCAAACACACTTTCCTCTAAGTTTATGATAAAATATTCTGCGGTGACAACCTTTTGTTTTGAAGATTTCACCAACACTTCTCATAAATTTTAATCCATTTGTATCCAACAGTTAAAGGCCATTCAAAGTTGTATTCCATGTATTGAAGGTTAAAGGGTTTAAAATTTAATATTCTAGAGTTTGCAAAATGTTGAGACAAACAACTAATAAATATGTAAATTTTAATGAATGTCTTGGGTAGTAATTTCTACTCAGCCAGGAATTGTCTCCCAAGGTACAACATCTTATAATAATTATTTCAGGGGTTGAATAATCAAAATGACATGAAGAACATGTCTTACATATTCGTTATACATTATAAGGGATAAACTATATTTATGAAGACCGACCATAGTTACAAAATTCAACACTCCCTCTTAGCTAGGTAGGTATTCATAATGACTAGACAAATGTTCTTCTTGTGAACAAATTTCTCTAAGAAAAGGTTATAACAAATCATCAATAATATCAACATCATTCAACAAGCATAATCATGGTCTAATAAATTTGACACATGGTAGATCATCAACATCAACAAGATACCATAATTTTGGTCGGTACCTCTGAGACATGTTGCATTCTCACCATAATTCTGGTCAGTACTCCTAACACATGGTAGATCAATCATAATTCTGGTTAGTACCTCTGACACATGGCACATCATTAGCATTAACTAATCACCATAACTATGGTCTATTTGTCACATAATATACAAACTAGCCTTAGTTCACCATTATTTTGGTCAATACCTGACACATGGTGAATCCCCAAAGGCCACAAGCTATCTGAGTAATTCTGGGCATGCTCCTAGTGAACTTGATGCTGGAAGGCCACACTCTATTTGAGTAATTTTGGGCCTCTAGGACCATTATTCCTTATTTTGGTCAATATACTTGACACGAGAATAATATATGTCCTATGTCAGACCATTCTCCCTAATTTTGGTCATATATGACATAGGGAGAATTTCAGTCCACGATGTTATATCATCAACAATCCCTATTAATGAGAGAGGTATTCTCAACAAGTCCAAGCTTGTTTCTAAAGTATACAAACTTTGCACTAGATAGAGGCTTTGTAAGAATATCATCAATATGCTCATTAGTAGAGACATACCGAAGCTTCATGGCTACCTTCTGCACCATGTCATGAATGAGGTGGTACTTGATCTCGATGTGCTTCGACCTGTCATGGAAAACCGTATTCTCTGTTAGATTCACACTACTCTGATTATCACAATATATCACGGTCGGTTTTAGCACATGATCAAATAGTCCCACAAGTAGCTTTTGAAGCCACATTGCTTCACAACTCAACGAGCTAGTTGTAATAAATTATTCCTCAGTAGTGTTGAGTGCAACTGATGTCTACTTCCTACTCATCCATGAAATCATAGCATAGCCCAAACCGAAGAAACCTCTGGAGGTACTCTTTCTGTCTTCAACACTCCCTACCCAATCTGCTTTTGTATATCCCTACAGTTGTATAACTAGTTGAGAGATATCTTAAACCATATTCAATCGTACCACACAAATATCTTGATGTGTGTTTTGCTGCAATCCAATGATCATGTCTTAGTTCCACCTGGAACTGGCTTAGCATGTTCACTGCAAAACAAATGTCCGACCTAGTATTAACCAAATACATCAACAAGACAATCAACTTCTAGTACATGGATGGATCTACCAAATCATAATTAGAGTCTCTCAACTTTTTCAAATTTGTAACCATGGGAATCAACATCATTTTATTGTCCATAATTCCAAACTTCTGTAGGATCTTTATAATATATTTTCCTTGACCCATGAATATTTCAGTATACTTTTTCCATACTTCTAGTCCCAAATAATAGTTCATCAACCCAAGATCCTTCATATCAAATTCACAGGACAACTCCCAATTAATTTGAATAATGATATGCTCCACACCTATCAAAAATAATTCATTGACATAGAATAATATAATCATAGTTTCATTCTTCTTGACCTTGAAATATAGGTTTGTATCAACATCACTTTTGGAGAAACCAAGTCTTGTTAGTTAACTGTCAATTAGTGTATACTAGGCTCTTCGTGCTTTCTTAATTCCATATAAGGCTTTCTTCAATCTGCAAACATGAGACTCTCTTCCATGGACCTCAAAACCTTGAGGTTTCTCTATTTACACTTCTTCCTCAATCACGCCATTAAGAAAAGAAATATTTTCATCCATTTGATGTAAATTATAACCCATAGAAGAAGCAATATAAATAATGGATCTAATGGTAGTGTATCTGGTAACCAAAGAAAAAGTCTCATTGTAATCCTCTCCCTCTTTCTGGGAGAACCCTCTAGCCACAAATCTTGCCTTGTATTTGTTAATACTACCATCCATTACATGCTTGATTTTGTATATCCATTTGGAGGTCACCATTGATTTTCCTTCAGGCCATAGCAAAATCTCCCAAACATTATTCTTTATAATCAATTAATATTCTTCTAACTTAGCATCCTTCCAAACTTGTTGGCTGGCCACTTCTACAAGGGTGGAAGGTTCAACATCATTGAGATTAGTCATCAATTCTGCATAACTGGAATACCTCTTCTGTATCTTTCTTTCCCTAAAGGCGCCACGTGCTGCTGCATGTCCTTCTACTTCCTCCAAGGTAGATCTAAGACAAGTTGGCCTCTTCCTTATTTCTAGAACAATAATCGGATCCACTAGTTCACTTGGCCCTTCTGGATCTTTTGGATGATCTTCAAGATGTTATGTAGTATTGGATGGACCAATAACTTCTTCCTTAGGAGCTTCACATTCTTTGCCACCATCAGAATCGATGGAAACTTCTTTAGATTTCCAATGAGAAACATTTTCATCAAAGGTCATGTCCCTGCTAACTTCAACTCATTTTTGACCTGGAACATATATTCTATAGGCCTTTGATGAATCACTATATCCAATGAATATCCCTTTCTTTCCTGAAGGCTCTAGCTTCCTTCTCTTATCTTTAGGTACATGGGTATAAACAGGACAAACATATTTTCTCAAATGATCAACTGGTGTTTATGTCCAGTGAATGCTTCTTCGGGAGTCTTTTTTTCCAAAATTCGATGAGGACTTCTCTTTTAAATGTAGACAACTATCATTGATGCTTCACTCCATAGAAAAATAGGCAGGTCTTGATCATGCATCATTTCCTTAACAATTTTTTCAATGGTTCTATTCTTTCTTTCTACAACTCCATTTTTTTGTGGATTGTAAGAAACTATCAACTCCCTCTTAATCCCAACTTCTTTACTGAAAGAAAATGATCTCCTTGGAGGTATATTCTCCTCCAATATCATATGTTAGGATCTTGATCTTCTTTCCCTTGAATTTTTCTACTTCAGCCTTGAATTCCTGGAACTTGTCAAAGAGTTCATCTTTCATCTTCATAAAATAGATCCACGTCTTGCAAGAAAAATAATCAATAAAGGTTACATAGCACAAAGAGCCTCCAAGATATTTAACTAGCATCAGACCACATACATTAGAATTAACTATATCTAAAATTTCCTTAGATCTACTTTAGATGTTTGGAAAAGGTTTCTTGACATTCTTCCCAAGCACACATCCTTTACATATTCCTTCGTGTTCTTCCTACAAGTACAGAACACCTACAAGAATTTGTTTTAAGGAAGTCAAAGCTCTATAATGGAGGTGAGAATATATTCTATGCTAAATATCACATGGATTAACATCATTATGTACAAGTGCTTGAGTAGGTTGTTTCAAAAGTCTATACAACCTTCCTTCGCCAAATCCAATTACTGTAGCAGAATCTATATTAGAGCCTTTGGGCCAAACAAGAAATTTTCCATCAAAAAATACTAGTCTATATCCTTTTCTTCCAAGAATGAAATAGAAACCAAATTATACTTGAAACTTGGAACATATAATATGTTGCTAATATGAACATTATCACCTAATTCTAACTCAATGGATGTCTTCCCAATGCCTTTGACTACATAATTGTTGTTGTCTCCAATTTCAAACTTTTATGATAATCTTCTTTCCATTAGACTTATGAAGTTTTCTCGATCTTCTATCATGTGCCTTGAGGCACCACTGTCTACTAGCCATGTCTTCACTATCTGCAACAGAACTAGTAAGAGTAGAAAAATAGAAGAATTATTTATTACCTACATCTTCATTATTAGGCTTCTTTGGAAGTTCATCCAAGTTTGTTGTGTTCACATGTTGGTTTCCCTTCCTCTTTATATCATTCAATATTTTATGACAATCAATTCTATAATGATCAAATCTATGACAATGATAACATTTAACTTTTGACATATCTCTCTTTCCCTGAGGAGCGAATCTTCTTTCTTCAGGTCTTCTTCCTTAATTTCTTCTTTGAAAGCCAAACTTCTTTCTTCCTCCGCCCTTATTGAAATGTGTTTCATATGATTGAAGGTGACATTCTTTAGATATGTGAATCATACCTCTTGACATGAGCCTCAATTCTTCTTGACTACATGTGGTCCATTGTTCATCAAACTTTAGAACTTCTTTTATGTCAAGTGTTGTAGTCACTAGTTCCTTTTCAGTCACTAGTTCCTAGTCATCAATCACTTGAATTTTATATCTCAATTGAGAAATCCTCATAAAAAATGAGGCTATGGTATCATTTCTATCACATAACATCACAAAGTTCATTTTTCAAAGTCATTGCTTGGCCAATATTGTTGATAGTATACAAACCAATTAGGGAATCATACATTTTCTTTGAAGAGTAAAGATTTGTGATATATGGAATCAAATGATCTAGAATGGAATCTATAATGTTACCTCTATTTGTAATGTCATATTTATGAAATTTTAATTTCTCTTCATCTTTTTTAAGTTTAGTGACCTTACCCTTCACAATTTCTGAGAGATTATCTTTTGTAAGAAGAAGATCAATTCGTTTTTTCCAAGCCCTAAAATTTGTATCTCCTTCTAATTTATTTTTTTTCCCTTCATATGGGAACCCATAGTCATGGAAAAGAAAATAAATTGTATATATAGGGTTTTCCTCAAGAGTGGATCTTACCAAAGCTTCTTCAAGAGTGATCTCAATGTCCTTTTCGTCACCAAAGTTCTGAAACCATGTTGTTTTTTCAAGTGCAATAGATACAAGCACAGTATTTTTGAAGTATTAATTTTTACTTCTAATGATATAGATCTTCTTCTAACAATTATAGTTTCTCATTAAGCAATTACACTTTAGAAACTCAGCCATAAAACCATAAGGACAATAGAGATCACAACTCAAAAAGAGAACACAAGATTTACCCTGGGAAAACCCACTTAGGGGAAACCCAACAACATTTTTCTTAGAGAAATTATTTAGTTCAACAAGAGATGCTTCTAATTATCCTAGTCAACTATGGGGTCAAACTAACCAATAATGCTTATGGTCAGACCTGGTCAACAACCCTTAAGTCAAGCCTCCCAATTTGTCTAGCAACTTGCTCTGATTTGATATGCCCTAGGCAAAATTTTGGCCTCCAAAATATGCCTAAAAAACTCGACCTTCCTAGAATTTCAGTCTGCAAGAAAACTTCACAAAATTTCGACTTTCCAAGAAACTATTGCCTAGAAAGTCATACATGCGAGGTCTAGAGAGAGAGATAATATCTTTGTCCTCCTTTTCTTCCTTTTTTTTCTTCTTGTCCTTCGCTTGGATGCCCATAAATTGTATTTCTTGTGAAAGGTCGTTTATGGAGGAGTTCAAATGCCTTTATATAGTGTTCTTCCTATCCAAAATGGGTGTGTCTCTTCATTGGGCCAACTTGACTATTTTGGAGCTAAAAAATTGAAATTGAAATTTCAAAATTTTCTTTTTTAAATCAAACATGACAAACATGTCTTATAATAATTATTTTGAGGGGTAAATTATCAAAATGACATGAACAACATGTCTTACATATTATTTATACATTACAAGGGCTAAAATATAAATTATGAAGATTGACCATAGCTACAAAATCTGCACCTTTGGAGGATGATGTCATGCTTGGAAGGATTTTACTCAAATGTGTGGAGTCAAAAAATGATATTTCTTATGTTTTATCATTATAAGAGTTATATTTTAGGTCAACTTATAACATACTTCACTTGTAGACACTTAAAATATTATTTTAGGGCTTTCTAGTTTAAATTTATCCAAAATTGACATGGTTAACACATATAAATAGAGGGGATTAAATTTGGAGAGGATCATTGTCACACACTCTTATTTTCTCTTGTGAAAGAGTGTGCACTAGAACTCTTGTCTTCTTGGATGCAATATCACTAAAGGATGGTGACTATGGAAATTCTATTGCAGTTAATGTAGTAATTATTCTCATATCTTTTAGATTATTTTTCCTAGTAAATTATTTACTGCAAACATTGAATAAAAACACAACTGCAAATTTCACCAAATAATAAACCAAAATAATTGAGAAAACATCAAACATAAATTTGACACCAATATTTTTGGATAAACTATCCCTAGAAAAACCCTAGAGTGGGGAAAACTAGTTCTGCAATTGAGGGTTTTATTAATATTCAATAAATTTGTAATTAAAATAACACATAAATTACTTGTCGTGAATTAACAAAGCACCAAAAAATTATTTCCTTCACTTCTGCAAGAAACTTCGACCATCTGGAAGATATTCGGCCACTATGAATCAATTTTGCCCTCTTGTCTGACCCAAAATTGATCCACACGTGTGACCTAAATAATCCACTGGAAAATCACACTCAGTGGCAAAATAATTTTGCCTCTAATGGAGAATCAATCTCTCTAGAAAACACTGCTTTTCTCCTGAAAATAAATCACTCTGGAAAAAATTTCTTCCTTCAAAAACTCGACCTTCACGCTGGAAAATCAACCTCTCCTTTTCAATTCACACCACCAGGAGAAATTCGGCCTCTATAGAATAATTCAATCTCCCTCTATCACTGAGAAACTGGAAATCACTGTGAAGAAATTCTCTCTAGAAAATCAACCTCAATCATTGTTCAACCCTCTGATGGTGTCTTCCCATGCTATCACTACACCCTTATCAATCAAATTGTATCTCCAAGAAGCTCATTTGTTACCGCTTATAATCTCTCATTGAAAAATCAACGACCACGATCTAATCACAATCAATGGATAAGATCTTCTTGACCCCATCAAATCACTTTTCTAGAAGTCACTAGAGAGAAATCAAATTGTTTCAAATAATTTTGATTAATTAACTTATTCCCCAAGTCATATTTAAGAAGATAATTAAAATAATATTCTACTCTATGGTGACATCAAATTTTACTTATATCAACATAATATACTCGCATAGTTCTGCATTCGAGCCCATTGGTTAGTAAGAAAAATAGTAAAATCCTAATAGCATTTGATTCTTTCTATGGAATGGAAAACAATATTTCCAATCAATGGAAATATTCAAAACCATCACACTCATTCCATAAAATCATCATGCTAGTCCAAAGTTGCATTGATAGACCATTGTTTCACTTAGCAAAAATGCATTCTAGACCATGAATATTATCTCATGGATAGAAACAAAAATTTACCATAGATCAGAAGCTCATTGGAGTGATTCACCAAAGATACATATCATTTTACATTGTGATCATAGATTTATGTTTGCATAAGCAGACTATACCAATGCTCCATTATTCATTGTTGGCAATTCATTTCACAAATTTCTCCACTACATAAACTAACACATATCTCAGACTTGTTGCAAACAAACTTGACAATTATTCCTCATTGATAGATATCTATGCCTTGCCATGCAATCGAATTCTCCCACAAACTGCTTCTTGTGCTCAATCGAACAAGTAGAACTTGCACATTGTTATTTGTGCCTTCATCCTTAGATCAAAATATTTTCTACATGACTTGCCCCTCATCCACACACAAAGTGCCATTATGCATTAGTATAAATACACTTTGAAATTTTGACTAAATCAGTCCCTACATGAAATACCATGGGTGAAACCACGAGTATGACCAATAGTTTTCCCTAAAATTATACCATGGATATTACACCTTGTTTTTCTCATAGACCAAACGTGGGCCATGTTATCACCTGGATTGTATAGGAACCCGTGACAACCACTCAGGGTGGGGGTTGTCACTCTGATCCCCACCCACTCTACTCTAGTTGTCTCCCAACAACAGGGTATGGGGGGTAGTCCCTATGAGATGAGGTGAAGGAAGACAAGTTGGGGACCAACTTGTCTGGGAGACATGGATGAGTGGTCTAGAAATTTGGTTAAATTAGAGCAAGATTTATTGATTATATTAGATTTTCAAGTAATGTGACTAGTGCTTTAATGGAGTCACAATTATTGCTTATTATAAATTGAAACCAAATGGCCGGATGGACACCTGCTACTTAAATTCTTGACTAACCTATATGAAATGAAAATCTTAAAATCTACGTGAAGTGCAAGGATCTTGGTAAGTTTTAAATTATATGCCTAGGATAAATGTAACCTTCCCTTAACTATTTTGAAGTTGGGCTCCAAGGTACGTTATGGGGAGGAGGCCAACATGAAGCAGGTTAGGGCCTGATTAACAATAACTTTTGTTGTTTTACTATCACCATATGCCTCTGATGCTGTAGAGACTGTGACTCTGATGACTGCAAGGTCACCATGTTGACCACTGAAGAGTTTCCAAGCCCCTCAAGCTAGGTGAGAAGGGTTTCCCTATACTTCTATCAACCTAGCTTATGCTAGGAGGTAAATTATTAATGCAAGCTAGATCTAGGATGCTTAATGCAAGATGATGAGTGAAATTTATCTTGAGTTAAGATTGTTTAAGTTACCTAAGTACTTAGTGAGAATCAACTTATTACAAGGGTAATTGACAATATTGAGAGGACAATCTTAAACAAGATAGATGCTAACAGATACAAGAGCAAAATTCAACTATAGGTCAATCCAAAAGATTCTTAAGTAAATCAACTTATCCACCAATGATTATCAACACAAGATATTATGCCAATTTAAACTTACAAGCCCAAGCTAATTCTATTCATCAACAAGATTAACTTCAGATTTTGAGTGAAAAGTTAGACAACCTTTGAGACCATGATGAGATAAGCCAATTTCAGATTTATGACAATTTAGATCAGCAATAACACTTCAGAAATTTCAGATTTTGTTAATGTTATGACAACGTTAAACAAACTACTTCAAATCATGAAATTTTTCCAACACATGAAACATAAAATTTTCTAATGACCAACAAATGAAAATTAACTCGTTAAGCCCACTTTATGATGATGTATTCAGTGATATTTTATATCTGATTTTTTAATTACATAACCACAAATCAACAAGCTAATGATGTCAAGAATAAATGACCAATATGCCAAAAAATAGCAAAAATGCACTGAAACTTAAAAAATCCAATTTTTAGGGCTTTTAGAGAGCATGACTCAGAAAATTTTAGAACTAATATGTTTATTACAACAGTAAACAAATGACATATCAGCAAGCTGGAGATACTAAAGACAATGCCCAAAATTCCCAAAAAAAGTATAATTTTGCCGGAAACTAATTTTGTTTTGTCTCTTATTAAGACAATTCCCAAAGTGACCAAAAACAGTAAAATTTTGCAGGAAACCAATTTTCTTTTGTCTCTTATTAAGTGTATGGTTAAAAAATTTTAGGTATGAAATTCTCAGTTATGCAATAAATTCTAGTAAGCATAAAAATCTAGATTTAGGCTAGATCTGAAGTTCCCAAGTGGCCAAAATTCATAAAAAATGGAAATTTTGCAAATCTAAACAATTTTGATGATGTAGCATGTGATTTTAGGGCTTAAAATATATTGATTTAATTATTGTAATAAAATAGAGATAAAATAGGGTTTAGAGGTCAAACTCTAGGCCAAGGGCCTTAAATATTCCTTGGTCAAAATCTGTTAAAAGTTGGGATCAAGTTTCCGCTTGAAAAATAGAAAATTTGAGCCTCAAAACTTGCAAAACCACCAAGTATTTAGTCCAAAAAATTCAGATGAGGGTTTCAGGTCAAGCTAGAGCAGAAATGGCCAAGGAGAGTGAACACTAGGCCAAGGAAGGTTAATTTTCAGGGATAAAGAGGCTATAATGATAGATCAGGGGCAAACAATGATAGAGGAGGCTAGAAAGAGGCAATGTTGGGGGAGAAAGAGCCTCAAAGGCTTGACGCAGGGGTAATCGGGGCTCAAAAGGGAGGACGTTGAGGGTTTTGGGCCTCAAAAGGTCACGACAAACCCTGAAGGGTAGCCATCTATCCTTTCATAGGGAGGCTGACGCCCCAAAAGGCTACAACTAGCCCTGAGAAGGTCTAAAACCCTCTACACAGGGAAGGAGGGAGAAGGAGGAGGCCTTTAGGATTTACAGAAATCCCAAAAGGGCTGAACAATGTTGACATATGGGATCACTGGGCTGACGCAGGGGCTGAGGAAGCTGGATCTAGGTTCAAGAGGCCCAGAAAATGAAAATTCTTATCTCGAAGAAAAAAATCTTCCTCAAATCTAAATTTTGTCGTGAGATCTTCAGTGAATGGCCCTACAAAATTGTCTAGAGACTAGATCTTAACTCAAAGACCTAGGTCTAGATCTTCCTTCACTTGATCCCTTGAACAGCCCTGCAAAAAATAAAAATACAACACCCAAACCCCAAGTATATACAAAATAAATCTAAAAACCCCAAAACAAGTTAGAAAATTATTTTGTAATTAAAATTACAAAATTATTTTACAAATTATACAAGGGTTTTTTAAATGAATTTTGAGAAAATAATTTTTATATTATTTTTCCTTTGATGAATGGCTAAAAATGCTTCAAAAAATTTATGCTCACTATAGCCTTAGCGAAGATTTAATCCACCATATAAAAATTAAGGATCCAGGCAAAATGATCCTTGCCACAAACCGTGAACATGGAGACAAAGGATTGAGTACCTGCAAACACTATGTATCATCTCAAAATAATCACATAAAACACAACATAGGAAGCTCATAGTCAATACATACCATAGATCAACAAACAAGAACACCTTGAGTTGCACCCTAAAGTCTTTTATTATAGCAGAAAAATAGTTCCCAACATGACAATAGTTTACAAAAATTCTTCAACAACAATATTCTAGCTAGAGATCAAGATGATAAAGACTCAAATGACTCTCTAATTTATAGATAAATCCTCCAAATGGAAAAATAATGGCTAGTTTGTTTGATCATTATCAAAATAATCTTGGTCGTTGATAAGCCCTTCAAGATATTTTAATCTTGGCCTTTGATTTTTCATTTTTGAGGAATTTTCGAATTTATCATTTAATCTCATTTTAATTAGCTCAAAATTAATTATGTTGAACTAATTTCCTCACAAATTTGACTTTGACTTAAACACCGAGGTCCAAGGGTCCAAATTTTCTTGAAATATACAATATTCCCTCGGTGGAGGACCCTTAAAAATTGACTTTTAAGGCCCACAAAATTTTCCATTTGGAGAATTTATTTTCCTAAGACAATTTGAATTTAACTCTAATTAAATAATTTTCAGGCTTATGATTTAATTTTATTTTTCCAGAAAAATTAATTAATTTACACATGAGGGGATTTAATATTTTTCCGACCTTCTAATACATAATATTTTACATTTACAAGACGTAAAGAGAGAATACACATTTGTCTTAGACCCTCAAGACACATAACTCATCCGCAACACAATATGATCTAGTAAACCAAGTGATTTGTAATAAAATAATTAAGCCAGCTAGCTTAATTATTCCCAAACCACTTTTACATCAAACTTGACTAAAAACACTAGGACACCTAATAATTTGACAATAAATTTCACCCTAGCTTTGGGGTTTAAGTTGGAGGGAAAAAACTCTTCTAATTATCCATGTCTAGAAACATAGGTAATCGGTGAGGTTACATAAACCTCCTAGGATGAAATTCATCATTAAAAGTATAGGCTTACCTAGGTTGTTACATAGAATCAAGATTTTACTAAGATCATTTACATTACATAACTTGGAGAATGGGATAACCATGACACATGGATTGTCAATATGTGATCTGATCTATTGAAAAAAATAGTACTTTCGCTTCCCTGGAGCTTCGACAATTTGAATGCAATAGGCCGACATGGTAAATAAATTCAATTCACATGGATTTCATTGCCATATACTTCATTGACCCATAATTATAACCATAACGTTAATTCCTTTTCAATGACCATATTTAAATTAACCATAACAATATTAAAATATTTTGTCAATTAAATAACCGTAACATTATGTGACCAATAACATAATTTGCTTGGCTAATTAATTGAATACTTGGCCAATTAGATACAAGGTTGTTGCAATCTTGATAATTTTTGTTCATGTGACCAATCCCATAATTGTACAATCCAAATTACTATACTCATGTGCTTCCATCCACCAAGACACATGTGCCACACTAGTCCCCCTAAGACATCAATGGTTTGGTCATCAGTCTCCAAATTGACATCAACCACAAGATTAACATCAATGCCAAGATTTTTATTCTATTGATGTTGAGGGTTAGTAAAGTGGATTGGTAATAGGTTGGAAAGTAGAATCGATTGTGAATCCACAAGTCATGTTAGAATGTAGATCTAAATATTTGGGGAATGTGTATCCAATCATCAACTTGTATGCTCAATTTTAGAATAGAAAATAGTTTTAGAAATACATTGATGATCTTAACTATATCAAATTGGATAATTTTATATTAGGTGGTGTCATGACCCCACGATGATCACACCAATCAGAAAACTGAGAGTGTGTGGCATTAGTGTATGTTCTTCCTAATGGCTTAACCAACTTAGGCTTACTAGTACCCGCACTACTGTTATAGACATTTTTGTGCCTCGCAGCATGGAGCATGAAATGTCAATAATTACAGGGATCCTCAGTCCCTAAACATGTTGTTCTTACCCCTAGAAGAACAAGGTCAGCAAACCACAGCACTTCCCATCAGTTCTCCACCTGAAAAACTCTCAAAACAGGCTATTTTTGGATCATGTCAGCTGCTCCACTGAGCAACTGCGTTGAATGTCAACTGCTCCTCCTTGCACCTGCGCTGAAAGTCAAAACCAATGAAGGCTACCTGCGCTGGGCGAGATTGGCCAAGTGGCACAGTCATTCTGCAAGGTGTCAACTGCCCAGGAAGCTTCCAAACTGACACTTGGTTCAAGGGATTCGCCCTGTGATGAGTAAGAGGTACTTGATCTCCATGTGTAAGCAAGGATCTCCAAGTGGACTCAAGAACTGAAGTTTAACTAAAGTGGGAGAGGACACTAGTCAGCTTTATGCCAGCCTCAAGCTGACTCATCCTTTCTCCAAATCTCCTATATATAGAGCTCTCTCATGAGGTCTAGGGAGGCTGGAATTTTGTGCAAAGCAAGGAAGTGTTGTTGGTTTACAGTTAGAGCTATTGGGTGATTGCTTTTATAGAGGTGAAGAGGAGATTTCTTGCTGCTGGGGAGGTGCTGCTGGATTGGAGCCATTGATGGTTGTAACCTTCTCAGAACCCTTTTACTTCTATCAATAAAGCTTTGAATGTTCTCCTATATACTTGTATTGCATTGATGTATTGTATTTACTTGTATATCTGATCCACTCTAATCCATGCATCAGTTATGAGTACATGTTTCTTGTAGTTTCCCTCTCTTGTTTGTGCAGGATCTGTGTGTAGCTGGGCCGGCGAAGAGAGCAAGGAGCTGGGAACAAGAGACAAAGAGAGAGGACAGGATCGACAAAAGCGAAAGACACCGGTTGGTTAATCTTTTCTTCCTTCTCTGTACTTTCATAAAGGAAAATACCAAAGCTTTACTTTCAGTTGTTGCTAAGGACTGTCACCCTTAGAGTAGGGATAGGGTCATCCGAGTCGGATACTTTTCCCCACAACAACTACGCCTCTAACCTATGCACCATGTAGCGGCTTGATAAATTTAATTATGGAATTTTCAACTTATCCAAGTTGATGCAATATCCCTTCAATTAGATTAAGTTCAACACTTAGTCAATTCTTTTATTCACTTCATTTACTTCATTCACAATATTATTACTTAGACAATCTTTGCAATATAAACAAATTAAATGAACATGTACAACAACAACAAATAGGAGGGGGACCTCCTAGAAAATTCCCCTTTTCTTTTATTAACTTAAAACTTTAGGTTTATACATTACATAGCTCCAAGGTTGGTCAAACCCCAAAGGTTTGTTGCCTCAAATCTTGGGAAAATTCAACAAATTGTCCCTTAGCTTTGTGCATCCCTTCCTAGCTCGCACGACTTTGGGAAATCTCAAAATTTTGACTTACAATATTAAAGAACTTTGTGCGCAATTATTGGCAGAGTTCACACCTATAACTATAACCTGTGCCAAAACTAAGCCCAACAAACTTGAAAATAAAAAGTATTTGCACATCTTGGCTTGCTAAATGAGCCTCAACTTTCCTTTCATTCATTGCCTTGATTCTCTTCTTTGCTATGATTCTATGTCTTATTTTCCTTTAAATTTCCTTGTCTGAATCTTGGGTTCTTCTTCAACTTGTCTACTTTATTTATATATGACCTCCCCTTTCCAAGGGGTGTGACCCTTCACGAAGCTGACCTCTCATAGTGCTCAACCGACTTGACTTGTTCTCCTTTCAACATTGGTGTGGGCATGAGCAAACTCGTTGTGCAGGCATAATGCCCTTTGCACAAAAACTTCATGTGTTGGCTCACCCTCCACGCCATCGCAAGTTATTTTTTGTTCCACATGCCATCACCCAAGTCTGCAAGTTGTTGCATCTTGATTCGTGTATGTCAACTTTGGGAATGATTTCCCTCATACCTTTGGGTGGGTTTGTGCCATGCACGTTACATCTCGCCCAACACCTCCATTTATTGGGCATATCCTTGTGCCTTCATGTCATTAATTGGGGCGATCTTGCCTTCCTATGGGTGCCTTGTTCCATCAAACTCACCTAAGCCTTTGATTTTTTGACACTTCAAGTTGACATGGGCATAAGACCGTCTTGGGGCATGCCTTCATGCAGACTCAATCACAATGGCCTGAAATCTTGCCCCACTCTAAAACATTTATCGTCCCTGAAAACATGCCACTCATAATACTTATTCGTAAATTGAAAATTGTCATAAAGTGTCACCAACTCTAACACCATGGAAGGATCATCCATATTCCCTTGTCCCTACTGCATGAACTCTCCACATTTCCACCTACCTCCATCATGGCTCATGAATTCATGTAGAAATATATCTCAAGTATTCAATTCCCATAAACATCTTCTTCCATAATCCAATGTAAATACAACATGATTCTATGAGCACCTGCTACCATACTCCAACTCAAGTCCAACATGCCTCTGCACATTGAGCTCCCTCATGACTTGAACTAGTTGGGTAGCTAATCCAACCATCATGTCCAACCCATGAGAATTCACATCCTCATGCATTCATTGGTTGTTTCTCCAACACTTTTTCACATCTTCATCCTCCAAGAAATCCTCCAACTCTGCTCATAATGAAGCACCCTTCAGTAGCACTTCACTTCTAAGTGTCTCACCATCCTGAGTAAGATATGGAGATCCCATATTATTCATGGTATTTAAAATGAAGGTGGGGTGGGGAAGTTGTGTGACTTCCCACTCCTCAAAATGTCATTAGATCTGCACTTTGGTGGTAATCCTGGTGCGTATTCATCATGCAAGTCTCATTGAAGAAGGATAATATAACACATTCATCAAATCACTCTCATCGTTATGGTCTAATATAGTTGTCCCTGTAGTCTCATCCTGGTCTGCAATCCTACCTTTATCTACACCCTAAGATTTCAATACACAAATCAATGTCTTCCTCTTCTAACCTTTGCATGTACGAGTCATGATCTTCATCTCTTCTCTACATAATGTTGGTAGAATTTTGGGCATCGTTCCTCTCAAAACTTTAGCAACAACCTTGCACTCACTCGTGAAAGTCTTCTCATCCACAATTTTTGGTATGTTTAATAAACATCAAACACCATTCGATAAAGACTTAATCAACTCCAAGTGTCCAATGATTGTGGTCTCTAAGAAATCCAACCTCTCATGAGACATCTCTTCATCTCTTTGTCCTACTTCCAAACATATGGTTGGCACTCTGTGTTCTCATGGAAACCCTCCAATAGTAAGAATGATCAAAGACTCTTCCTTCCCATCATGAATGAGTAGTTTCTCCAAATGTAGTACAAGCACAACCTATCTCTCAACCATAAATTCGATGCCAAGAACAACCTTTTAGTCATCCATCCTAATAATCGTGAAGTCAAATTTTCCATTCCAGCCTCCAATCTTCACTTATACACCTTTCACGATCCCAAGGACTTTGCTTCCCTCTGATTTCATAGTTTTGAAAGATGCATGAGTTGGGGAAAAAATCAATCCCAACTTCCTTGCAGCATATTCCTTCATAAAGTTGTGAGAAGCACCACTATCCAACATATCCATCAATGCTTTCCCACCAATGCTCATCTCTATGAATTTCATCTTATTGCTTTCCAAATCTTGTTTTGAGGTAGCTTCTTTCATGCTAGAATCTCCCAAAATATGCATCACACCAACTAAGACATGAGAACCTTGTTATCTTTCCTTCTCTTTTTTTGTATCAATTGCATGGCCTTTTTCCTCAAAGGACATTGTTTTTCCATGTGCTCTCCATTACATAACCAACACACCATCGATTTCTTTCCCTTTGAATTTCCAACCACCTTCAGTCCATGTTCCTTAGAATACTTCTCCTTTCCTTTGTCGAACTTCTTATTTTTATTTTCTCCCTATTGCTCCTTCCCTTCCTTCTTTCCTACATGGTAATCAAGAAATTTATCTGCAGTTGCAATTGCTTCTTCAAGGGTTTGACACTTCTGCCTCTTTATCTTAGTTTGAGCCCATGGTTGTAATGCACTCACAAAGTTGAAAAACTTTTCTCTCTCTATCATGTCTGGTATCTCCAACATAAAACTTGAATACTCTTGTATGAATGCCTCTATACTTCCATCCTACTTAATGTACTTCACCATCATCCTTGCATCCAAAGTTTCATCTTGTGGAAAAAAGTGACCAATCAAGGCTTCCTTCATTCTTTCCCATGTGGTAATATGTTAACAACTTTTCCAAGGAAAATTTTTTTTCATCTTCATCTCCACCACATCTTTGCATCCTTTTGTGAAAAATCCGAAACCTGATTCCTATTGCAGCAACTGGAAATAATTCTCCTAATTGTTAAATTAATTCTTAACAATTTATTTACTATGTGCTACAACAAATATTGAATCAATCACACTACAAAATACACAAATACATTGCATAATAAATAAACATTGGAAGAAATACTAGCACACACACATAAAATGACATAATTATTTTTGGACCAATGTCCCCGGAAAAATCCAACTCAATAAAATCGATGCAGCAGTTGAGGGTTTTATTATTATGCATCAGTGACATAATCTGAGTAAAATTGGATGCCAAAACTGGTAATCCTACAGAGAAATACTGGAAAGAAAATCTAGTGAGGAGAAATTCCTCACTACATAGGAAAATCCCGACACTGACCTCAACTCAAATTTAGTCGTCCAAATTGCCAATGCATAGTCACTGAGTCACCCTAGCACAATTGCTACTGCTCTCAGCTGGAAAAACTTATCCTCAAGCCTTCTGACCAACTGTTGTCTAAAGAAATGTTTCTTCTAGCCTCTGGAACCTCTGCCTAGCTTCTGGCACTAAAATTATGCTTTTCCTCAACAATTCGACTTTTCCTCTAGAGGCTATTGCATTTCTCTACATCAACCTCACTATGGCTTCTCTGCCTCTCTGCAAATTCACTCACTAGAACTAGAATCCTTCCTCCAGTTTCACTGTCCTTGCCCCTCTCTTGCTGCTTTGATTTCTCTAGCTCTCTCTAGCAACTGAATGTTGCTACTCAGGAAATCAATTTGCTCATGAAATCAAATTGCATAAGTGATTTCTACAAGCCCCATTGACTTCTTCTTATAATCCTCTATTGAGACTTCAATGACCAATATTAGATCTTAATCAATGGCTAGGATTAACTAGAAGTCGATCCGTGTAAGTTTCTAGAACATTCACACCTTAACTTAATTAATTCTGATTAATTAGTCATATTTGCTAAGTTTAGACTTAGGAAATATTTAAAAACTGACTAATAATCTAATTAAGTCATTTCGAGGTAGGATTTCCAGAAATGATTTTTGGGTTTTGGAGATCTCATGCATTCTAGTCTCTCCACAAAATTTAAAGGCTAGAATGCATATGATGCTACAAAAAATAACACTCCCTCTTAGTGAGGAATGTGTTCTAGAGTTGCTTCGTCTTATAGCAACCCCTTGTCTTTGCATCATCCCTTGTCACGTTGTTGATGTCTGGCTGTTGTTGCCCACTAACTATTGCGCAACTCTAATATGTGTTGCATCTATCTTGTTGTTAACCATCTGTTGAACTACTGCCAACACTGCATCTGCACTACAACCCCCTCTCCATTTGTTGTTGCTGCAACTACAACATCTACAATGCAACCCCCTCTCCATTTTTTGTTCTACAACTACAACATATGCAACTGAAAATAATCCTAAATATTCAATCAAATGTGACCAATATGATGCATTTATCACTCGAGGCTTTGACTGCTACTAGTATCTATGTTGTTGCTAAAAAATCTATGCTACTGTTGACTCTGCACTGTGCCACGTGCACTGCTACCAACTCTACACTATGCTCCCAAACATTTGATTGCTACTAGACTCTACATCTATCACTCTCGCATCTGACCTCATCTACTGCCACTGATCCATCCTGCTAGTGAACATTGTGGGCTCCCATAGTAAGGTAATGATCCATGAATTGGACTCCTCAAGGACCCTTCCCAATATGGAATATTGGAGTCTCATACTCCTCCACCTCCTAGATCTAGTGTCCCACTATCTCCTTTCAAACCTTGTCTTTTGCTGGGACCCTTCCTTTCTTTGCAACTCACACTTCCTTCGACATCTGTCTTCGAAAACTAGAAGTTAATCTATTGCATAGATTTTCATTCTAGCTAACTCTCATGACCTTCTATGGAAATCTCGTATGATCATCCTTGAAAAGCTACAAAATATGTGAGACTCAAAACTGGAGAAAATAAACTTGAAAATATCCCTCTTTCTTGTATCTCAACTGCTGGATCTGCTAATCGCACTCCCTTGGGAAGTGAGAAGATCTGCTCACAACTACTGCCAATCTACAACTGAAAAAATTAGATCTCTAAAAATCGAGATCCCCTGAGAGAAATTTTCCCTATGTTGTGTGTGTTTCTTCTCTCTTCCACCTGATGTTGGTTCTTCTCTAGAAAACTATTGCAAAAAATTCTACGTCTAGCTAGATATTTTCTTTACAAAAATACTGGGTTTCTCCCTCTGCCTCTGGAATCCCCCGATCTAGAGAGATCAAATTTTTATGTCCCTCTCAGAAAAAATTTAAGCTCCTCAATAAATTCGGCCTCTTAGGAAAGTGACTACACTTCCCTATGGGGTTTTGATCTTCTGCCCACATTGAACTATAAAACTCCATCTTCCTTCAATATTGAGCTCTTCGGCTGATCATCTGAGCTCTGATACCATGTGAAAAATCAGAAACCTAATTCCTATTGCAGCAACTAGAAATAATTCTCCTAATTGTTAAATTAATTCTTAACAATTTATTTATTGTGTGCTACAACAAATACTGAATAAATCACATTGCAACCTACACAAATAAATTGTGGAAGAAATAAACACTGGAAGAAATACTAGCACACACACATAAAATGACACAATTATTTTTGGACCAATATCCCCAGAAAAACCCAACTTGGGAAAACCGATGCAACAGCTGAGGGTTTTATTATTATGCAATAGTGAAATAATCTTACTATAACTGGATGCCAAAACTGGCAATCCTATAGCGAAATATTGGCAAGAAAATCTAGTGAGGCTAAATTCTTCTCTCCACAGGCAAATCCCAACATTGACCTCAACTCAAATTGAGTCGTCCAAACTTCCTTGGCACAGTTTCTCATGTTCTCAGCTTGGAACAACTTCTCCTCAAGTCGTTTGACCGACCGTTGTTTGAAGAAATGTCTCTCCTAGCCTCTGGAACCTCTGCCCAGCTTTGGCACATAAATTATGCTTCTCCTCTGTAACAGCCCTAGTGAAAATTCCATGTAGTAAAAGTTAAAAACAATAACCACGGTTGATGGGACACTTATTCCAAGTTGAATGTTGGGCAAGACATCCTAGGGGGTTTTCATTTGGTTGTTTATGGCTAAGGAAATTGGCAAAGGAAATGGCTAAGGCTTTGGAAAGGCAAAATGGAATTTTTGGCACAATTATTTATGAAAATAATGGAAATTAGGAGAAAAGGAAGGTGAAAGTCACAGGTTGCATGTAAGGAGGAAATTGAAGGAAAATAATGGAAAATGAACAACATAGAGGCCTCATTCATAAAACGGCTTCTGAGGATCAGTTGGTAACCTTTTGTCAAACTAGTTTTTGAGCTATCTCATTATTCTCTCTCTCTCCCTCTCACTCTTGGACACTTAGAGTTCTCTTGGAGCATTTTGGCACTGGAGAAAGAAAGGAAAAGAAGGCAAGAGGAAGCAAAGATCAAGCAGGGAAAGGGAGGATCAAGCAGCTACAACAAGCCTCATTGCAGGTATCAACTTGCATGCATATTTTCCTTGCTAGATTTGGCATGCATGGTATTGTATATGGTTCTTTTCTATCATGGCATGGGTTTTTCTAGGTGTAACAATGTTTTCAACCTAGCCTTTACATTTCTAGATAACCATGGTGTGATGGGGTTCTCATGTTTTGGTTGAGATGGATTGTCGGATGGATTCGAAGCTGAGTGGGGTGGATCTCGCAATGATAGAGCACATGGCCTATTGGTCCCTGAAACAGACTGTGGATCACAATAAAGCCACTGGCCTAGTGACCCTTGAGCTACACTATGGGTTGCGGTAAAGCCAAGATTGTGTTTCTTCGGTGGTCCTAGGAATCCTTACCAATGAATGGCAGGGTATACGGTAAATCCAAGAGGTGGTTAGCTCTTTGTTGGGCCTAGTAATCCTAGTTTTGGGATATGCGGTAAAACCTAGAGAGTGGGTCTTAGTTTACGGCCTAGTGATTCTGGTTTCGATTGCGGTAAAGCCTGAGAGACAAGTAGACAGGAAAATTACTCATGGTGTAGGTGGAGAAATCTAGTGGCATCCATGCTTGTTTGGCCTAATCACAGTAAATCTTGTTATGATGTGTTCATTGTGTTGGCCTAGTGATCTAGGATGGATTACGGCAAAGCCTGGTTTCTATTGATGAGGGTTAGGTGGTTTAGTCTCGGTATGCCCTCGCTAGTTCTTTTGGTTTGAGTCCCACATTCATGATTGGAATATGGCACAAGGGTGAATGACTAAAGAGAGATTTGGCTCAACAATTCTATGGTCGGGTGGAACGTGGTAGTACCATATCTGCTTGGTTTATTTCAGTCATTAATGAGAAATTCATTCACTTGATTTTCATATGTAAATGTTCTGATGTATATGTGGATTTCATGGTTGAATGCTTATGATATTTTTGTCCCTATTATGCTAGTTATATGTCTGTTTTATGACAACAACTATGTATGGCTCTCAATATGTTTTTACTTGTGAATGAATGGATAATGTATCTACGGCCTAATAGATGATAATGCAACAAATGACATGAGGGAACAATGGTTCATAGTGATTCTTAGATAAGTATGAGATCCCTACACTAAATTCTGTTGTTTACACATGTATGTTACATGTTGATGATATGTTTGATAAAATGTCTGTTGTGGCTAATAAGGGTCTGGTTAAGGTCTTGTTAAACTTATTTCTTTGGCATCATTATTTCCCTGTACTTTCACTGATTTTGATCTATCACACCATTCTAAGCAGTGACCTAGGTTCTAGGCTTGAAAAAGTGGCTTAAATCCCAGGGTCGATGGCACAAAAATGGCAATTTTAGCCTTGGGTCACTGGGAGGCAAGTCTATGAGAGTGACTTTGGGTTTTTGGCTGCTCTCTTGCCCATAGCATGGGAGAAACTAATGCCTAATATGTCTAGAACATTAGTGGGACCCAAGGACAAGATGTCTGATTCATTGACTTGACTCCTGAGGATTCTGACGCTGATGTTCGATGAATGTGTGTGATGTTTCCTTTGATTCCACTTCCTTAAGGTCTCATGTTTACACCGATTGGCTAGTTACTTGGGTAGATGTGGGAGGAGGGTGTTACAAAGTGGTATTAGAGGATGGTTCACCCCTCAGACTGGATGGGCAGTGTGTGTTGGTCATGCATTCATGTCAGTCGCATGTGTGTCTCTTACGCTTGCATTCCATGTGCTTGTTACATTTGTTGGATGATTGATTATGGTTGTAGTACGGTTACCATGTTGAATTGGGTGTTGATTTTGAGGAATGAATTTGTCATGAGTATATGACTGGTTACATATTGTTACATGTCGCTTACATGTTGATTTTATGTGGCCTACTTACATCCTTGTATGTTAGGCTACATTCTTGAATATTTTGATTACATGTATCAGTATTGTAGGTTGATTACAAGAATTGATCACTCATGCTCGACTACATGCATTTATTCGTATGTGTAGTTGGTTAGGCATTGCTTATACATGTTGATGGTTGCATGTGGCAATGTGTACAATGGAGTAATGGTTTTCTTCATGCATGAGGTCATAGCATGCATTGTTGATATGGCCCTGCATTGATGACTGGACCCTATCTAAAATGATGTTTATGCATTAATGCACTTACTTGTTATATGTCTATATGCTATTATGATTATGTTATACATGTATCATGCTGATTTGGTGATCTTGCAGACAAGGTATCCTCCCTGAATTATGCTAAGGTACATTGATTTATTATGATTTGGTTTATCTGACATATTATGCATTGCAGGAAAGAGATCAAATGGATAGCAAGGTGGTAGACTACATAGAATCTCCCTATGCATCAGATGAGCATCATGGTGTGGGGCACTCTTCTGATTTGGTAGATACATTGAGGAGATTGAAGGAAGAGATAAGGATTTGTAAGGAATATAATGACCAGATCATACAGGCACAAGAGAAAAAAGAAGAGGTTAATGCTATACTCATTCAGAGTTTGTCAGACTTGCAGTGACAAGGGTTGCTTTGGATCAGCCATGGACATGAGGATAGAACTAATGGGGCATATGGAAGTAGGTCTCCTAGTAGACACAGGTTGCATAGATCTGATACGGTGAGAGATGGTAGGTTGTTGGACACTCTGGATAGAAGGGGTGATGAGCATAGGTACTATTATAGCTTTAGTTCTTATAGGGATCATGGTCATTGTCGTTATCATCCTTATAGGAGGAATGATAGGGGATACTTTCCAGATGATTTCAAGAAAGAAAAAAACATACTTTTGATGGAGATTTGAAGAAGTCAGAAGATGCAGAGGCTTGGATACTTGGAGTTATCACCAAAATAGGACCCTGATAGGCTGCTGATCAGACTATCTCAGTGTAACTATTTCAAACCAATCTTTTAGCTAAGGCTTAGCCTCCTCAGCCTGAGAGGGCTCTCTCAAAGGGTTAATGATTTTGATTAAAGATATGGATAGATGGCTACTCTATGGTTTGTGATTGTATATGTTTATAGATTGAAAGATAAAGACTGGCTACCCTTGGGCTATGGAGTCAAAGTATGTTTTAGTACCACAGAAATATCAGCTTAACATGATGTTAGGGCATAGAGAGTTTTTAGACATCAACAAAACAAAGATACAATGCAAGGAAACACAGTTTATAAATACATGAAGGAAATTAGAGCATCATTGATGAGTTATAAGTAACATGTATTCATACCACTGCAAGTAAGTGAAAGAGGAAAGCCATGAGACAATAGGACATTAAAAACTCTCTTTGAGTCTTGAGTAGTGAAGCCAAAACATTATACCTAGCATGGAAGTCAAGGCATTATAGAGTTTAAGTGCCGAAATGCAAATATAAAACAGTGAAACACAGTTAGTTTATCTATGAAGGAAGCCAAAGCATCATTGATGAATTCTAAGTATCATAAGTAAACACCATTGCAATGTAAGTATTGTAAGATTCCATAAAAACAAGAACATACAAGAACTCTTCATGAATCTTGAGTTGTCTAAGTAGAAATTCTGCATTAGGTTAAAAATATACACAGCCTGCACATAGAGCAGTAGCTGAGCCAAAAAGTCTCCAACCTCTTGCTAATTTGACCTCTTTCTCTATATAAAGCATTTAAAACATGTATTCCTTCATCCCTCATCAAGAGAATTCGAATTTTCTATGAATGACACCTATTCTAACCATAAAACAAACTATTAAATACAAATGACAGCTAACTAGCAGTCCTAGAGTCCTAATAGAATTAGGAGTGTAACTCCTTATTATGATTACAACAACCTTATCTAAACATTTAAATGCATTCTTTGACAGCTACAACCTCATGAAATCGAATTTGATGAAGCCTTCCACGTTGTCATCAGATTGCTGATGACAAACCCTATAAATTAGGGAACATGTTTCCCTATTTTTAGGCTTAGGATCCTTGAAAATGGCACGTGGGATAGAGCACTTATCTTCTCACTCATGACATATTTTACGCAACTGAAGAAGGTTTTTGTAGCCCATGCTGTTTAGAACAAAAACCTCTCTTTTTTAAAAAAAAAACTTCTCCAGCTGTCCAGAATCTGTCCTTGAAAAACACGTGTCAAATAGGAAAAATCCGTTCTCTGAAATTAGGGTCTCAAAAAGAAAGCTTATATCTCCCAACTGAAAACACTTATAAAGAAAGTGAGATAGGTTATTGTATCTGGAGAGTGGATGAAGAGAAACCTCCTTCCAAATTCAAAAATACCTTTTCCTGTGACCAAAAACTGATCTTGAAAAAGACTACTAAAACCAGAAGACAAAGCTTGACTTTCAGCAATTTCGTAGCACAAGTTTAACCATAAATTCCTCCCACCTCAGAATGAATTTGAAGAAACTGAAAGAGGTTTTTGTAGTTCAGCATGTTGGGAAGAAAATCCTCTTTCAATTTGAAAAATTGAGTTCTTGGCTGCTCAAGAAAGCTTCAGGAAGTTAACTAGTAAAAGCAAAAAACAGATTTTTTAATGCTGAAATAGGCTTTTTCAGGGGTTTCATAGTGCGCTACGAAAACTCCTAGTTCAATGATTTCGTAGCGCAAAAATGTTTTTTTACACTGTCTACGCTACAAAAAAGTGGATTCGTAGCAAGTTTCAAAAATTTTCCACAATGGCTAAACACATGACTTTCAAAACATGATATGAGATCCAAAAAGTGTAAAACAAGGTTGTTGAGCTTTATTTGATGATGGAAATGAGACTCTAACCCTATGACTTAGACTCTAAAAACCATAAAAACGACTTAACCACCATCTAACATTATGACTTAGGAGAAAATGGAATATGTAAACCTTGACACAAGCTTGACACATGGAAATAATGTGTGATGTGGGACCAGTCATGGGTAAGAATGGAGTGTTGACCCTATTTGACCATACCAACAAGACACTTTTCTAGATCTTAGACACTAAAGAAACCATGGAAAGACTAGACCAAGACTAACACCAATCCTTTGAAATAGAACTGAGGCTCCGAAGAAATCATTTCTTAAGTGATAACAGTGGCTCCACTTGGGATAGTGTGCCCCTGTGGTACACTAAGAACTTGTAGCTCCAGTGCCGCTATCCATTCTCTAGAATAAAACTTTGAACTTCTACCCAATCTGCTCCTCAAGCCTTTAATGATTTTTTGCAAGAAGAATTCAAACTGCACCTACTGAAATAGATGCTCAGTCAACCTACCCTGAGCTTATTTGCATCTACCTACCCTATCAGCTGCAATCTCCACTTGTAGCTCAAGGAACATGAAACTTCCAATGAAGCCAGTCATCGATCTGATCTGACACTTGAATCTCTTGACTATGCTTGAAACAAAAATAAACCAGATACTGAAATAACCAAGGCAGCATGAGGTGTAACTGTTCTTCAAGATGAAAATATAACTGGAAGCCTGAACAGTTAATCTTTTACATGTAGTCAGCTATAGGATCAAAAAACACATGGTGAGTTTGATGTTTCTTGTGATATTCTATAGCTTTAGACAACTCACCAATACTTTGATCATCTGCATAAGGCTTCAACTGTGTGCTCTCAAACTGCTCCTCAAATTGATTTTCAAAAATAATGTGTTCTTCCTCAATCTCGAAAGAGAAAGGAAGCAACACCCTCTCTTTGTATTCTGCCATAGAAAGCTTTTGAAAAGTATGATCATGATCATGAAGACTATATGATTGAATTTGACCTTGTAAACCTTCAATGTCTTTCTCAATGTTCTTAGCAACTTCATCCAAAAATTTCATCTTATCTTCTGTATTTCACTCAAATGATTTTAGATAAGAAGACAAGGACAAAGAAAAATTTTCATCTATTTATTCATTAATATGATCATCATTCCATTGCTTGAAACCTTGAATTGAAGGAGAGTTTGCCACCAAATCTGATCTATCTATCCATTCCTCCAAAAACATAAACCAAAAGTCTCCAAATGACTTAATAGATTTAGCAGGAAAGCTTTCAATCCACTGTTTGCATTTCCCTTGAAATGAATCATAGAACAACATAATGCAAACATCCTCATGTTTGACTCTAAGAAGCTCGCTAAAATCATAGAATTTTGATATATGCTTCAAAGTTAAACTCAAATCTTCTCCATTGAATTTTGGACCATTCCTTAGAAAATATGTATCCTTGGGAAAATGATTTGGGAAACCATGAATTTCTAAAACATTTATGCAGGCATACCTTGAAATAAGAATGGTAGCATCTGAGTTCTTCATAACTCCAGTGGAATCACCATGAAACTATGAATTGTGAATTCTTCAACAATGGAGTCGCCAAGGTAGTTTTGCAGCCTCAAAAAGATTTCTGAACTCCTGCTACCTTCAGAAGTTCAGCTTCTTGATTTCGGGAATGATTAATATTCTGGCTCCCGGCAGACGCACCAAAATGTTATCACCAAAATAGGACCCTGATAGGCTGCTGATCAGACTATCTGAGTGTAACTATTTCAAACCAATCTTTTAGCTAAGGCTTAGCCTCCTCAGCCTGAGAGGGCTCTCTCAAAGGGTTAATGATTTTGATTAAAGATATGGATAGATGGCTAACTCTATGGTTTGTGATTGTATATGTTTATAGATTGAAAGATAAAGGCTGGCTACCATTGGGCTATGGAGTCAAAGTATGTTTCAGTACCACAGCAAGATCAGCTTAACATGAAGTCAGGGCATAGAGAGTTTTTAGACATCAACAAAACAAAGATAAAATGCAAGGAAACACAGTTTATAAATACATGAAGGAAATTAGAGCATCATTGATGAGTTATAAGTAACATGTATTCATACCACTGCAAGTAAGTGAAAGAGGAAAGCCATGAGACAATAGGACATTAAAAACTCTCTTTGAATCCTAAGTAGTGAAGCCAAAACATTCTACCTAGCATGGAAGTCAAGGCATTATAGAGTTCAAGTGCAGAAATGCAAATATAAAACAGTGAAACACAGTTAGTTTATCTATGAAGGAAGTCAAAGCATCATTGATGAATTCTGAGTATCATAATTAAACACCACTGCAATGTAAGTATTGTAAGATGCCATCGAAACAAGAACATACAAGAACTCTTCTTGAATCTTGAGTTGTCTAAGTAGAAATTCTGCATTAGGTTAAAAATATACACAGTCTGCACATAGAGCAGTAGCTGAGCCAAAAAGTCTCCAACCTCTTGCTAATTCGACCTCTTGCTCTATATAAAGAATTTAAAACATGTATTCCTTCATCCCTCATCAAGAGAATTCGAATTTTCTATGAATGACACCTATTCTAACCATAAAACAAACTATTAAATACAAATGACAGCTAACTAGCAGTCCTAGAGTCCTAATACAATTAGGAGTGTAACTCCTTATTATGATTACAACAACCTTATCTAAAAATTTAAATGCATTCTTTGACAGCTACAACCTCATGAAGTCGAATTTGATGAAGCCTTCTGCGTTGTCATCTGATTGCTGATGACAAACCCTAGAAATTAGGGAACATGTTTCCCTGTTTTTAGGCTTAGGATCCTTGAAAATGGCACGTGGGACAGAGCCCTTATCTTCTCACTCATGACATATTTTACGAAACTGAAGGAGGTTTTTGTAGCCCATGCCGTATAAAACAAAAAACTCTCTTTTTTTTTTAAAACACTTCTCCAGCTGTCCAGAACCTGTCCTTGAAAAACACGTGTGAAACAGGAAAAAATCGTTCTCTGAAATTAGGGTCTCAAAGAAAGCTTATATCTCCCAACTGAAAACACTTATAAACAAAGTGAGATAGGTTATTGCATCTGGAGAGTTGATGAAGAGAAACCTCCTTCCAAATTCCAAAATACCTTTTCCTGTGACTAGAAACGGATCTTGAAAACGACTATTAAAACCAGAAGACAAAGCTTGACTTTCAGCAATTTCGTAGCGCAAGTTTAACCATAAATTCCTCCCACCTAAGAATGAATTTGAAGAAACGGAAAGATGTTTTTGTATTTCAGCATGTTGGGAAGAAACATCTCTTTCAATTTGAAAAATTGAGTTCTCAGCTGCTCAGGAAAGCTTCAGGAAGTTAACTATTAAAAGCAAAAAACAGATTTCTTAATGCTGAAACAGGATTTTTGAGGGGTTTCGTAGCTTGCTACGAAAACTCCTAGTTCAGTGATTTCATGGCGCAAAACTATTTTTTTACGCTGTCTGCGCTACGAAAACATGGATTCGTAGCAAGTTTCAAAAATTTTCCAAAATGGCTAAACACATGACTTTCAAAACATGACATGAGATCCAAAAAGTGTAAAACAAGGTTGTTGAGCTTTATTTGATGATGGAAATGAGACTCTAACCCTATGACTTAGACTCTAAAAACCATAAAATCGACTTAACCACCATCTAACATTATGAATTAGGAGCAAATGTAAAATGTAAACCTTGACGCAAGCTTGACATATGGAAATAATGTGTGATGTGGGACCAGTGATGGGTAAGAATGGAGTGTTGACCCTATTTGACCATACCAACAAGACTCTTTTCTAGATCTTAGACATTAAAGCAACCATGGAAAGACAAGACCAAGAATAACACCAATCCTTTGGAATAGAACTGATGCTCCGAATTTAGAAATCATTTCTTAAGTGATAACAGTGGCTCCACTTGGGATAGTGTGCCCCTGTGGTACACTAAGAACTTGTAGCTCCAGTGCTGCTATCCATTCTCTAGAATAAAACTTTGAACTTCTGCACAATCTACTCCTCAAGCCTTTAATGATTTTTTGCAAGAATAATTCAAACTGCACCTACTGAAATAGATGCTCAGTCAACCTACCCTGAGCTTATTTGCATCTACCTAGCCTATCAGCTGCAATCTCCACTTGTAGCTCAAGGAACATGAAAATTCCAATGAAGCCAGTCATCGATCTGATCTGACACTTGAATCTCTTGACTATGCTTGAAACAAAAATAAACCAGATACTGAAATAACCAAGGCAGCATGAGGTGTAACTGTTCTTCAAGATGAAAATATAACTGGAAGCCTGAACAGTTAATCTTTTACATGTAGTCAGCTATAGGATCAAAAAACACATGGTGAGTTTGATGTTTCTTGTGATATTCTGCAGCTTTAGACAACTCACCAATACTTTGATCATCTGCATAAGGCTTCAACTGTGTGCTCTCAAACTGCTCCTCAAATTGATTTTCAAAAATAATGTGTTCTTCCTCAATCTCGAAAGAGAAAGGAAGCAACACCCTCTCTTTGTATTCTGCCATAGAAAGCTTTTGAAAAGTATGATCATGATCATGAAGACTATATGATTGAATTTGACCTTGTAAACCTTCAATGTCTTTCTCAATGTTCTTAGCAACTTCATCCAAAAATTTCATCTTATCTTCTGTCTTGCACTCAAATGATTTTAGATAAGAAGACAAGGACAAAGAAAAATTTTCATCCATTTATTCATTAATATGATCATCATTCCATTGCTTGAAACCTTGAATTGAAGGAGAGTTTTCCACCAAATCTGATCTATCTATCCATTCCTCCAAAAACATAAACCAAAAGTCTCCAAATGACTTAATAGATTTAGCAGGAAAGCTTTCAATCCACTGTTTGCATTTCCCTTGAAATGAATCATAGAACAACATAATGCAAACATCCTCATGTTTGACTCTAAGAAGCTTGGTAAAATCATAGAAATTTGATATATGCTTCAAAGTTAAACTCAAATCTTCTCCATTGAATTTTGGACCATTCCTTAGAAAATATGTATCCTTGGGAAAATGATTTGGGAAACCATGAATTTCTAAAAAATTTATGCAGGCATACCTTGAAATAAGAATGGTAGCATCTAAGTTCTTCATAACTCCAGTGGAATCACCATGAAACTATGAATTGTGAATTCTTCAACAATGGAGTCGCCAAGGTAGTTTTGCAGCCTCAAAAAGATTTCTGAACTCCTGCTATCTTCAGAAGTTCAGCTTCTTGATTTCGGGAATGATTAATCTTCAGTCTCCTGGTAGACACACCAAAATAAGACCCTAATAGGCTGTTGATCAGACTATCTCAGTGTAACTATTTCAAACCAATCTTTTAGCTAAGGCTTAGCCTCCTCAGCCTGAGAGGGCTCTCTCAAAGGTTTAATGATTTTGATTAAAGATATGGATAGATGGCTAACTCTATGGTTTGTGATTGTATATGTTTATAGATTGAAAGATAAAGGCTGGCTACCATTTGGCTATGAAGTCAAAGTATGTTTCAGTACCAAAGCAATATTAGCTTAACATGAAGTCAGGGCATAGAGATTTTTTAGACATCAACAAAACAAAGATACAATGCAAGGAAACACAGTTTATAAATACATGAAGGAAATTAGAGCATCATTGATGAGTTCTAAGTAACATGTATTCATACCACTGCAAGTAAGTGAAGGAGGAAAGCCATGAGACAATAGGACACTAAAACTCTCTTTGAATCCTGAGTAGTGAAGCCAAAACATTCTACCTAGCATGGAAGTCAAGGTGTTATAGAGTTCAAGTGCAGAAATGCAAATATAAAACAATGAAACAAAGTTAGTTTATCTATGAAGGAAGTCAAAGCATCATTGATGAATTCTGAGTATCATAAGTAAACACCACTACAATGTAAGTATTTTAAGATGCCATCAAAACAAGAACATACAAGAACTCTTCATGAATCTTGAGTTGTCTCCAACCTCTTGCTAATTCGACCTCTTGCTCTATATAAAGCATTTACAACATGTATTCCTTCATCCCTCATCAAGAGAATTCGAATTTGCTATGAATGACACCTATTCTAACCATAAAACAAACTATTAAATACAAATGACAGCTAACTAGCAGTCCTAGAGTCCTAATACAATTAGGAGTGTAACTCCTTATTATGATTACAACAACCTTATCTAAACATTTAAATGCATTCTTTGACAGCTACAACCTCATGAAGCTGAATTTGATGAAGCCTTCCACGTTGTCATCTGATTGCTGATGACAAACCCTAGAAATTAGGGAACATGTTTCCCTGTTTTTAGGCTTAGGATCCTTGAAAATGGCACGTGGGAAAGAGCCCTTATCTTCTCACTCATGACATATTTTACGAAAATGAAGGAGTTTCTTGTAGCCCATGATATCTATAACAAAAACCTCTTCTTCTTTTTTTAAAAACTGCTCCAATTGTCCAGAATCTGTCCTTGAAAATCACGTGTCAAACAAGAAAAATCCGTTCTATGAAATTAGGGTCTCAAAGAAAGCTTATATCTCCCAACTCAAAACACTTATAAAGAAAGTGAGATAGGTTATTGTAGTGGGAGAGTTGATGAAGAGAAACCTCCTTCCAAATTCCAAAATACCTTTTCCTGTGACCAAAAACGGATCTTGAAAATGACTGCTAAAACCAGAAGAAAAAGCTTGACTTTCAGCAGTTTTGTAGCACAAGTTTAACCATAAATTCCTCCCACCTCAGAATGAATTTGAAGAAACTGAAAGGGGTTTTTGTAGTTCAGCATGTTGGTAAGAAAAGACTCTTCCAATTTGAAGAATTGAGTTCTCAGCTGCTCAGGAAAGCTTCAGGAAGTTAACTAGTAAAAGCAAAAAACATATTTTTTTAATGCTGAAACAGGCTTTTTCAGGGGTTTCGTAGCGCGCTACGAAAACTCCTAGTTCAGTGATTTCATAGCAAAAAACTGTTTTTTTACACTGTCTGCGCTACGAAAATGTGGATTTGTAGTAAGTTTCAAAAATTTTCCAAAATGGCTAAACACATGACTTTCAAAACATGATATGAGATCCAAAAAGTGTAAAACAAGGTTGTTGAGCTTTATTTGATGATGGAAATGAGACTCTAACCTTATGACTTAGACTCTAAAAACCATAAAAGCGAATTAACCACCATATAACATTATGACTTAGGAGAAAATGTAAAATGTAAACCTTGACACAAGCTTGACACATGGAAATAATGTGTGATGTGGGACCAGTGATGGGTAAGAATGGAGTATTGACCCTATTTGACCATACCAGCAAGACTCGTTTCTAGATCTTAGACACTAAAGCAACCATGGAAAGATTATACCAAGACTAACACCAATCCTTTGGAATAGAACTGATGCTCTGAATTTAGAAATCATTTCTTAAGTGATAACACTTGGGATGAACAAATTCTTTGAGTTGCATGAGTACACGAATAACATGAATGCTATAATAGATATCTTCAACTTGAAAGTAAAGTAGACATCTGGTGGGAAAATGTTAAGTGGGTTAGAGACATCAGGACAAATGACTTGAGTTGGCAAGAGTTTAAGAGGCTTTTCAGGAAGAAGTACTTGTCAGAGAGGTACTACGACAGTAAGGCCAAGGAATTCTATGAGCTAAAGATGGGATCAATGACAGATGAAGAGTACACGACCAATTTTCTTGAGTTATCGATGTATGTACCGTATCTTATTGATGAGAAGGCTAAAGTTAAGCAATTTTTTAGTGGTTTTCCATTAGCATTTAGAGATCAGATTGAGTATGATGAGCCTCAGTCACTTCTAGAAGTTATTGGGAAATTGAAGCATTGCTATGAACAGTCAAAGCGTAAGAATGAATCTCAGCAAGGATGGAAGGGAAAATACAAAGGTAAAGGTAAATCCTTAAGAGATATTGTCCACAGAATTAGGGTAGTAGGCCTCAAATATATAGTGCACAGGAGGCGTAGACTGTTGGGGATGTTGGGCAAAGCATTCCTTGTATCTATGCAACTATGGACAACAGACAAGAAGAACACTAGGCATCTATCGTTGAGATTAGCGGTAAGATTTGTGATCAAGTTATTTATATTTTGATTTGACCTGGATCTAATTATAGCTATGTTAGTCCTTACTTGGTGGATAAGTGTGGTTTGAGTAAGGAATTTCATGCAGAGTCTTGGTTAGTGCAGTTGGTTACAAGTACAAAGAAGCGAGTTCATCATTGGGTAAGAGCTTGTGCATTTGATTTGAATGGTATGCATACCACATCACATCTAAATGTATTACCATTGGGATCATATAATATGTTATTGGACATGGATTGGTTGTATCTTCATAGAACCAAGGTAGACTGCTATGATAAAGCTATTGAGTGTGTTGGTGATAATGGGGAACCAAGAGTCTTGCAGGGTAAGGAGAAATCCACATCAGTTAGGATGGTGACAACGATGCAAGCAAAGCATATCTGTAGGAAAGGGTGTATGTTATTTACAATACACATTTATAGTGATAAGGGTAAGGAGGTTGAGGATGAAGATGTGTTGAGAAGGTACCCAATTTTGCAGTAGTTTCAGGATGTATTTCCTGAGTACATTATAGAGTTTCCACCTCACAGGGAGGTAGAATTTTCTATTGAGTTAGTGCCAGGGGTAGCTCCACACACCAAAAGAACCTTACAGGATGAGCACACCTAAGTTGGTTGAGCTGAAGTTGTAGTTGAAGGAAATATTAGACAAGGGATACATTTGGCCATTTATCACCTTGGGGCGCATCGGTCTTGTTTGTGAAGAAGAAAGATGGAACCCTCAAATTATGCATTGCCTACAGGTAGTTGCACAAAGTGACCATCAAGAACAGGTACCCTTTGATGAGGATTAAGGAATTATTCGATCAGCTGAAGGGAGCACCAGTGTTATCCAAGATTGACTTGAGATCTGGATACCATCAGGTATGCATCAAAGAGGAGGACATTTACAAGACTACGTTCCAGACCAGGTATGGGTATTATGAGTTTGTTGTTGTTCCATTTGGCTTAACTAATGCTCTAGCTATATTTATGTGTTTGATGAATAATGTTTTGCATCCATATTTGGATAAGTTTGTTATTTTTTTCATTGATGATATATTGGTATATTCTAAAAATGAGGAAGAGCATGCCGAGAATTTAGCAGCAGTGTTGAGGTTGTTGAGAGAACATTAGTTGTATGCTAAGCTCAGCAAGTGTAGTTTCTTTCATATTGAGGTACATTACTTGGGGCATGTTGTCTCCAAGGAGGGAATTGTAGTAGATCCAGAGAAGATAAGAGCCATCATGGAAGGGGTAGCTCCTAAGAGTGTGGATGAGGTGAGATCTTTCATGGGTTTGGCAGGCTATTATCGGAAGTTCATCAGGAACTTCTCGCATATTTCTTATCCTATCACATCATTACAAAAGAAAGGTAAGAAGTTCAAATGGACAAAGGAGTGTGAGGCTAGCCTTGAGCAGCTTAAGTAGTTGTGGACACATGCACCAGTGCTACATATTGCAGATCCGAACAAAGAGTTTGTGGTATGCACAGGTGCTTGCAAGAGAAGGATTGGTGGAGTCCTTATGCAGGATGGACAAGTGGTATGTTATGAGTCCTGAAAACTAAAAGAGTACGAGAAAAACTACTTGGCACATGCTCTTGAGTTAGGAGTGATCATACATGCATTGAAGATGTGAAAACACTATCTTCTTGGGAGGATGTTTGTACTTATGAGTGATCACATTGGGTTGAGGTATTTTTTTGACCAACTGAATCTGAATGCCAGGCAGGCTAGATGGTTAGCCACGATCATCGAGTTTGATTTCAAGATCAAGTACATCAAAGGTAAAGAGAACGGGGTGGCAGATGCTCTCAGCAGACGGGTACAAGTAAATCACTTGGCAGCTATGAGCTCCTATGGGACAAATCTGCAAGATAGGATCTTGCAGGCAGGTTAGCAGGATGTCAGGTATAGGGAAATTGTGCATAGGTTGCAGCAGGGTACGGGTACATGTATAGGTGGTAGTACAAGTATAGGTACAAGTGCAGGTACAGGTATAGGTAGTAGTAAAGGTACAGGCACAGGACCAGGTGTAGGTGCACAGGGTATGGATTATTGTCTTACAACAGATGGATTGGTCAGATTCCGAGACAGGATATATGCACCACATAACAATGAGCTCAAGAAGGTGTTCTTGAGGGAGTTTCATGCAAAACCATATTTGGGTCACCCAAGTTATCAGAAGACACTGACAACACTAAAGATATTTTGTTATTGGCCAAATCTGAAGAGGGATGTAGAGTTTGTGGCTAAGTGTTTTGATTGTCAGCGAGTCAAGGAAGAGTGTAAGCACCCAGGTGGATTGCTACAACCGACTTTGATTAAAAAGTGGAAATGGGAGGTTATTTCCATGGATTTCATCTCAGGGTTGCCGAAGATAGTGAAACAAAATGATTCCATCATGGTCATCGTGGATAGGTTGAAAAAAGTTGCACATTTCATTCCAGTGAAGTCTACATTCTCAACTAGCGATGTGGCACGGATATTCATCAGAGATGTGGTTAGACTGCATGGTTTCCAAAGAATATTGTGTCAGATAGGGATGCAAAGTTCACTTCCAAGTTCTTGAAGGAGTTATTTGTAGGTTTGGGCACATAGTTGGCCTTCAGTACAACTTATCATTCGCAGACGGATGGACAGACAGAAAGGGTCAACAGGATATTGGAGGACATGTTGAGGATGTATGTGATGCATAAAAAATGGAAGTGGGAAGAGTATCTCCCCTTGGTAGAGTTCACATACAACAATGGTTATCAGGAGTCATTGAGGATGAGTCCTTTTAAGGCATTGTATGGGCGAAGTTGTAACACTCCTATCAATTGGAGTGATCCACTTAGCAGGGTATTGATTGGACCAAAGATGTTGGCAGACATGGAACAAGAAATGCAAGTGATCAGAAGAATCTAAAGGAAACATAGGATAGGAAAAAGAGTTATGCATATAGGCATCGGTTTTTCAAGGAGTTCCAGGTTGGGGAATAGGTGTACTTGTGCATCAAATCGAAGAAGAGCTCCTTGCGGATTGGATCTTGTGGCAAGTTGGCACCATGGTTTTGTGGACCCTTCCATATCATTGAGAGGACTGGGCCAGTAGCCTATTGAGTTGCACTGCCTCCAACAGTGAAAATCCATGATGTTTTCCATACATCTTTTCTTAAGAAGTATGTTAAGGATGATGATCATGTGATTAACTAGTTTATATTGCAAGTGGAACTAGATGGAGAATTACAGTCGGAGCCTCAGTGTATATTATAGAAAAATGTGCTGATGCTCCGGAACCGAGAAATCGAGCAACTTAAAGTGTAGTGGAAGCACTTTGGGCCCGATGAAGCTACATGGGAGACGGCGGATCAGATGCGGGCTATGTATCCTTCCTTGTTTGTTAGTTGAGTTAAAGCAACTTTGATATGGTGTTTTGGTATATGCTTTGATATGGTGTTTTGGTATATGCTTTGATATGGTGTTTTGGTATATGTTATGATATGTTGTTATGGTCTATTTTTTGGTACATGTTTTTGATATATACTTTGGTGATATTTATCTATATACATATGTATATCGATGTAAATACCACCACGAACTATGTTATAAATATCCACTAAGCGATATGGGTGTAATTTGCTTGAAAAGGAGGATGATTATTCCAATGATTAAACGACATGTTAGAATTCGTACCTTGTCCTCCTGGTTGCCATTGCCTCCTCTGTGTGAGCAGGTACACTACTTCAACTTCTTCTTCAGTTGGCTGCAGTGCTGCTTTTATTCCTGGCAAAGAAGGGCATTGTTGAGTCTCATGGTCCTTTTCACAGATAGTGCAAATTGGTACCTTGTCCAGGGGGCATTCCCCTAGTGGGTGTTTTTCTCTGCATTTAGAGCAGAAAATAGACAGAGCAGCTTCTGCTTCTGCCTGCTTCTTTTTAACCTGTAAGGTATCAATTTGTGAAGCAAAAGAGCTTAACATTTCAGTTTTAAATTCTTCAAGTAAGTTACCTATTTCGACCCGTGTTGCTCCTCCACTTGCTGATTTCTGGACTCTTGAGTATGTACTATCTTTGCTTTTTGGTCTGCTTGCTGCTCCTCTCGAACATCTTTTACAGAGGTTGACAATCTCATCATATGATTCCTTAGATATGTCTCCTTTTCCAAGCATATTCAACATATCTAAACAATCATCTCGTACCCCTTTTAGCAATATTGACTTGAGAATATCCTTACTCATATCAAAATGATCAGATTGCTGCAAGTTATACTGTAGCCTTTCCACGAAGTCCTCCAGACTTTCTTCCTCCTTCTGAGTCATCTTGAATAGTTCCTCCTTCCTTTCTCTTGTTCGACAATAATCTTGGTATTTGGCCAGAAATTTCTCCTTCATCTGGTCCCATGTCGTAATCACATGAGATCCCAAGCTCATGAACCATCTTAATGTGTTCCCCTTTAATGTAGCTGGAAACAACTTCAATTTATGAGCAGCATTAACATAGTCATAGCTTCTACACAATATATCAAATTCAAAAAGAAATTCATCAGGATCTTCTGTGGATAACCCATGGAAATTGGGTAATGCTGAAAGTGGGATATTCTTCATAGGAGTTGCTCCTCTGGGGAGATCCCCAATAGGGAATTCCAGGGTGGAGAGAGAATTCTCTCCCCTTCCTTCTACTCTGCGACCTCCACCAAAAAGTCCTTCATTGTTATCCTCCATTGGTTGTTTTCCTGATGCGCTTGCCCGGTCTTCGGAGTTTTCTGTTGGAATTTCAATGTCCTGCACTGGTTCCTCCACTTTAATTTCCTCTATTGGCTCTTCTACTGGTCGTTCGTCTTCTTCCACCAGTTCCTCAGTATATTCTGATGGTTCTATAACCCTCTCTGGTCCCACTACTTCCTCTGTCTGATAGTCTGTCTGGGAAGAGTGTTGGGTCTGTGGCCTTCGAGAGCTTAACCTCTGGGATGTCTCAGCTTTTGAAATAATATCATCAATAAAAGTTTTTCTTCCTCCTCCTTTGCCCTTGCCACCTAAATGGTTAGCCTTCTTGCGTCCTCTCATGCATCCTGCATCTCTAAAAGAAAATCGTTAATACTTTTAAAATCTTCAGTCGCCTTCCCCGGCAACGGCGCCAAAATGTTGGTCACTTTAATTGTTTATTAATAAAACAGTCGAGTGCCACATAAATTATCAACCCGGGAAAGTCTGATTATTCCAAAGGTGACTACGTACTGTATGTACTCAATCTTAATAGTATTAAAAGCTGTAGTATAAACAGTTCACTATCTATTAAACCCCTACTCTGTGTTACAGCAGTTACAGCCTATTGCAGGAATGGAATAAGAACAGATAATTAAAGAAAACAAATCTGCAAAAGGGAGTGATGGCTGTCCTATAACAAAGGATCAGGACCCTATCCTTAGAGTAAGGACTTTTAGCACCTGCCTCTGTTATCCAGTTCACCAATACGCTCTGTAAATCCTAATCACCGGCGAGGCACTCATATACAACATTATTCAGTTAAAAGGAAAACAAAGTTTCAACAAAAGTAAAATATCATTAGAAGCAGTACTCGTGAATAAGATATAAACAGAATTCACACACACGACACACAACAGAAAGAAGATGGGTGAATCTTATGATGAAGGTGGACCCTGTCCTTCTCACAAGATTCCCCAGGACACAGAAACTAAGATAAAATACTCAGAATAGAACTTTATTCCTCTGTCAATATACCATATTACAAGAAAGATTCAGTCTCATCCCTTCACTATAATTCCTGTGTTACAGCCTGTTCATCCCCTCTCTATACGTCTATCTCCCTCTCTAATGTAGATGTCTCCTCTTTATAGATGAGACATCTATTACAAAAGATTTTCATTATACATTCTGGTTCAACCCTTTGTACCAAAAATAGGAAAATCAGTTCTCGTTAACAGAATGTTGTTACAGTCATGTGGATCATGATCATTACGACCAATATAGTAATCAGTCGGACTCCTTTGCTGATGCAGATTTGTTACGCAAATCTCAACTGTCTCCTCGAAGTTCGCATGCTGTTCTTGCTATTTCAGCTTCAAGGTTCATGATGTTCTTGCTGTTTCAGCTTCGCGGTTTGCGTTGTTTCCGCTGTTTCAGCAACTACAAAATGTGGTCCTGCCAGTTAGGCAGTTTCAACAATTGTTCAGCAACTTAGTCAACTTCAAGGGTCAATTATAAAGATAGCATGATTACGTGTTGAATAATTAAACATATAGAAATGAGGAGAGTTACTATATACCTTTTGGAATGATTAAGTGAAAACACTAGCAAAGGCTTTCAACTAAGGGTTGAAGAGGGTAATATAATGACAAAATATAAGGTCAAAAATAGACAATATGGGATCCTAACATGGATATTCCACTGGACAGTTCGTCACAACACATTTGATAATATTATATTAAAAATCTGAGATTCTACACTATTAAATTTTTATTAAACTTTAGGATTTGTAAGCTTAATTGTAATTAGTGCATGCATGTGAATAGAAATTATGTAGAAAAGTAGAGAACAGCAAAATAAGTTCACACACACATGATACACAAGATATGTTCTTTGGGAAACCCTTTCGGGGGGAAACCCAGCTAGAAGGTGATGTCGTTTTCTCTCTTTCTCTATTTGGAAATATGACTGTAGGTACAAAGAAGTAATGTATGTGGCCCGTGGGCTACTACAGTGCACAAATCCTCTCTATGTGCTCTACCTCATATCTCTCCTGGCTATATTTTCTCAACAATGGAACAAAATGTTCTCGAAAGAATGGAATGCATCTTCCTCATAGTGGCTTGGTTATAACACAACCTAATAGCCTATTAGTGGTTAATTTTGACTACATCAACTCTTAACTAGAGTTACAATATAGACTCTTCTAGAGTCTTTTACATAATAATCACGTGGCTAGCCCCTTTTCCATGAATAATGGGGGCTGACGTGACATCCTCCTGAACTATAGGTGTGAAAAAAGGAAGGTCAACTTCTAAGTGGCATAACTTTTGCACACTGACTCTGATTGACGTGCTTCTTGCACCGTGGGAAAGATCTTTGTGTGTAGAATAGCATGAAATGGTGCTTCCCTTAAGCAGCAAAGTTTTACCTCTCAAAAAATTTCGTTTGATGCCTCAAAACGCTCCTAAAAGGTTTCAAACCTCGTTTTGCCAAACTGGGCCCCGTCGGTAAAAACGGTCCCATGAGTCTATTCCTCCATTTTTTCTACTAAAAATGCATCGATATAGATGATAAACAATATAATGATTCAATCCGGATCAATAGAAGTTACGTACATTTTTTCTTTGATCAAATATTATGGATGAATGAAATGCATAGATTATGTTTAGTGATTATCCATTGCTATGTATGGATTGTATCAATCTTAATAAATCGTTGTTTATTGCTTATGTTGAATTATATGTGTTATAATTATTATAATGAGTATTTGGTTTTAAATTATTTTTAAATCTTTTGTTTATGCTTATTTTTTTGATAAGTTGGTTAATGTTATATTCCCATTTACATCAAAAGTACTTAATCTCTATGAAATAGGCTTTCTAGAAGAGAGCCTACCTATTAATCTATTTAAAAACTTATCTAGCAATGTTATGATTTTCTTTAAATAAATTTGAGAATACTAAATGTAGCTTCAAGCATATGCCTATGTGAAAATGTTCTGAAAGAATTCTTCAAAAATAAAGGAAGATGAGTGCACCATAAAATATATAATTTAGGAGTCACATCTAAAATCACATTTGTTGTTCTAGTTGGACTACCTAGTCTCCTTAGATTGCTATTACATCTATATCCCATCTCATTCATTTGATTCATTATTTTTCTACTTTTTTAAATAGCAAAAAGCCACATCGATATTCCTTGGTTATCCATATTCAATTTGCTCTTCAATTTCTAAAGTCACCTATACATTGACATCTATAAATTGAATTAATGCAACAATAATTTTAAACATCATGTCAAATACTAAACTAAACTCTATATAACCATCAAGAGTCTCATTTCATCCATGTCATGGATGTATAAAGAAATTATAGGAGATGCATTTGATGTTTTTCTTTCAAAGAGTAAAATTGGAGTCATGTCATGTTGTTCTCTCTATGGTGGTTGGTAAATATATAGGTTGAATGCAATTTCATCCTTTATTTTAATTCATTTCATTTTCACTGTTGTCATGTAAAACATGGGCTTTGTCACACAACAAGAAGAAGGGAAGGGAAGAAAGGATAAAATGTGTAATAAATTGCATTTGCAAAAGTAAATGATCAAACCCCTAGTGCTTTTGTTGAACTTTTTGTAAATTTATATAGATAAAAGGAGAGAGAAAAAAAATACTAATGCAGTGCCCTAGATAGTGTCATTAAGAGTTTCGTACTTGGAGTCTAGTTCGTATAATCACCAAAGGAAAGAGTTCTCCTAAATCCCTTCACTCTTAATTACAGAAGTTAGTAATACCTTCATATGCTTGTACGAGACTACAATGTTTGTGTACTTTGATTCTTTTTCTTTTGGAAAAGCTAGTGTAGGGAATAAGTTTCCTATTTTCCACATCTTCCTCAACATTTGAAGTTTCCCCCCTTTTATGGTATGAGGTGATAACTAATGCTTCCTTCATCATTTTTTATATAGTGTATCTCTATTCTTAACCTCTTGAGTTGCCATCGATTTTCGTGTTCCATGCAGATAGAAAAAACACTAACATAAAGAGAGGTAATCTCCCCAATCCACCAACATTCTAATTGAATATTTATCACCAATTCTTTTCTTATAATTTGCCAAATTGATTGTACACCATGCATTTAAATTTAACACACATTGTGCAACAATGAATTTATCAAATATAGTTTGTCACACAATGTAATGTTTGTTAATGATGATATATATGAAAATATATGCAAACCAATTACTCATAAAACTTATATGTATCCATCTAAACATAATGAATATAAAATAAAGTTCTATACGAAGTATTTGAGATCATTTTTTCTTCATGATGATGAAATGAAAAAGGTCAATGGGTGAGACTAGGAATATCCCTCCCCTTATGAAACTATTTGAGTTCAAGTCGTCATCATGGATTAATTAGTCCTTCAAACTCCATTTTCTAGAGCATCATGGATTGAAAGTCGTACTAGTCAATCTAGTATGTTTATTTGACTTGCACATAATAAAAATACCATTTTAGGATAAACAAAACATCATTTTTTATGACAACAATATCATTAATATGAATTTTCATAATGTGTTCACTCATTTATTCTCTTAATCTTGTTCATTCTATAATATAATTATGTAAGATATGTTTTGGGTATCTCCATAGTAATACACTCTTCAAAGGTTTTTGGTTATGCTATAGCTACATTATTTTTAGGGAAAAGTATACAAACATATTTATACTAACAAAGAAACATGGATATAAACTAATTTATTAAACCTAAGTCTCCATATTTACCATTGATTATTGTTACAACCACCTCTCTACTATAATTGAGTATCTTTCAAAAGACTACAATATGGTAATAAGAAGGCTAATGTTAAAAAAACAAATAAAAGTTATGAAAACATTTGGACAAAAGAGAAGAGAAAACATCAAGGAGGCCTATCCTTGGGTTTCTAAACCTAACTAAAATAGTGCCAATAACCCATCTTATGACTATATCCCTCCTTGGAAAGATTCACCATTTCCAATCCTCTAACATTGATGACAATGTGCCATAATGGGTTGCCTACACTTCAAAATAGGTGCAGGAAATTACAAATGTACATGTGAGCAAATTGAAGATGTGGAACTTTTATTCTTCAAATAGAACAAAGTTAGATTAGTGTGAATCTTGAATATGGATGGATTCATGAATTTTGAAGTTTAAATGTGTTGGTCATGAATATAAACACAAAAATATAGAAAACAATATTGTTTGATACAGGAATAATTATTCGATATTTGAATAGATAGATCAAACTCACCGTTTTTGTGTTCACAATTTGAAACAATTAAAATCTTGAATTCCATGGTCATTCCATTAGTCTCTAATCCGTTCCATTGTTATGTGTTAAAGGTAAACAAATGATGCCATAATTTGAGTTATGTCAAAGCAATATTATACCATTAAAGAATGCTTATAGATAGGAATAAGGAATAGGTAGACATAATTCCCTTGAATAAAACATCTTCTGAGTAATGTATACATCTATAACAAGCGCACCCAAAATATGTTGAATGATAGTTTCAATCGATGCAAAATTTGGTGGAGAGTTTTAGAATTGGGGAATTTAGTGAAGAAATTGTTGTAAAGGTAAAAGGGATAATGAGGTGAATGGTCAAGGGTGAATTTGTTTATTTGCATTGTTACTACTATTGTGATTGTTCCTCAGCTTTGATGTAGTGATCTTGCAAATTATTGGAGAGGACCCTCCCCACTTTGTCTTTGTTTAACATTATTATCAGCAACTAGAGTGCACTTTTTAGGACTACGATCCATTCTATAAATATTTCTACCTTGAGGAGCTTTCAAGCCTCCTAGGCATATTAATAGCATTTTCAACATTGACGATCTATTTTGCGGATGGCCCTTCGTCCATGATAGTTTTCTTCTCTTAAGAGCTTGTTTGTCCTTGTTCAAGCCCTCAACTAATGAATTTTTTTCTATTACTTAAAGATAATTCTACATTAATTGAAAATATTATCTCCCAAGAGATACTACTTTGTCATGGCTTGAGAGGTTCTAAGGTATTTCTTTCTATGAAAATTAGCATAAATAGAGACCAAAGAAAATAACATAATAATGATGAAGAACGTGAAGAAATATTCACAACTACTACCTAATGATCGAATCAATGGACTAGTTCACTTCTATGGTCATCCAATAAACCTCTTAGGGTGTGGATAAGCAACTAGTCAAATCAAAACACATGCTTCTATCAACAAACTTGCTGGATGGCATCATTATAGACGTTAACAAAAAGCAAGCATAGTTTTATTGTGAATGCAATGTTATGGGTGATAGAATAAGTGAGTTTGAAATCAAAAAATAAGAGTGATATTTTACATGTTGTATCACAGAAGAAATATGAAGCCTTATGTCATAGATGTTTTCAATGACATTGAGTTAATTATCAATTTTATGAAATATATTTAAATTATTTTGGTTCAATATATATTAGAATATTGATCACCTAGAAAATTATTTTTAATAAGTTTAGCTTATAGAATGGCTTCTAGTAATCACTGTTAACGTAAATATGTAAATTTTGTAAGAAATTCATATTTTATAAAATTATATTTTTATATTGTTATATTGGTCTTCAACTTTGAAGAATCTAATTTATTTTAGGTATCATCTGTGGAATAAATGGAAATACTTACTAGATCTTTATACAATAAAACTAAAAGTAATTCACAAAAAGTCAAAGTCCAAAGTAAACAATTATGCATCTAATGCGAGAATAAATGGTGTATCTTTATTATTATTAAGAATGTAAAACTTTTTGTTGATATAACTATTAATGGCTTCTCATAAACTTATAGTCCATGGAGGGTTTTTTTTATGAATTCTTCCAAATGTTTTATATTATAATGAAAAGAGATTACATTGATATCTATTATAATGAAAGGCCTAGCTTTCCAAACAAAACTAGTCCAAAAGTAAAGACAAAACTAGACTGCAATCTTATGTTTACTTCTCAGAGGCATAGTTGTGTTATTCAGGTGAAGGAAGACTAGACAAAATAGAGTTACAATATCCATACTTGTCAGCTAAAAACCATGTAAACACTTCATATCGCTATTGAACAAAAAAATTGGAGTCGCCATATATACTATAAAGAGTTACCTCCCAGATGATTAAACTCTAGAAAAGAGATAAGGGAATACAAAATTAATGTGACCATGGAAACACCAGAAAACCATGCCAGGAGTGAAACCAAAACGAGATCTAGGAGCTTGGTTGTGATCGAGGAGAACAAAATCCAATTGTGCAAGAGGACGTAACCCACCATAACTACACCCTCATGTCATTTGCAGCATGAGAATGATGTAAGGAGACTAGTCATAGATGAGAACCGATGAAGAAGGCATTGGAAACTGTTGACGATAGGGAGAAGTTGGGAGTGCCACAACAAAAAAAACATCATTTATTACCATCAAAGCCTCATGGTCCTCCACTAATTCAGTATCTGAAGTAAATACTATGTATTTCTCCACTCTAGCCAACCTGATGTCGATATCATCGATGTTGAAGCGAAGATTCCTTAGGATCCTTTTGATGTCTTCTTGTCCTACAAACAATCGATAATTATTGACTTGTTTATCCCTTATAACCATGCACAAAAGGATGTCAAGTGATTGATGCATACTAAAAAAGTGAATAAAATGGAGGCGATGTTTCCTAAACTGCCCCAAGTCCAAAACCCAATTACATCTATGTCCAAAAACTTCAGAATATGAGAAATAAGATCTCTCTCCAAAATCTTTCGACTCTAATATTAGGATTCCTCTTCTGGATTTTGGAGGGATATAATCAAAGAATTTCACCACTGAATCCCATCCGAATATCCTGCACATTGATGAAGAGGAGGTTGACCGTCATCCCCTCCAACTAAGTTGACGTTGTTGTGGATCCATGAACGATTTGAATTGGATCCATGAAAATAATCAAAAGGAACCATGGCTGTACCAAGTCGGGACAGACTTCAAAGAATTATGAACAGCGATCAAAAACACCTCTAAAACCAGTGGCAGTTAGAAGCCAGCATGGAACAACGAGGACCTCGGTCAAAGCGCGCTGACCAAGGCCCATGGAGACTGCGCGAGAGGCAAAATTAGCCCCTGGGAGGCCCAGATCGAGAAACAAAGGTGGTTTTTGATGCGCGATTCGCACATCGCTAGGAAAAGCCCTCAAAATGGAGAAGCCCCGAGCACTTGGTCGCATGGGGAGTCGGAGAACCTAAGGACAAAAGGTGAAAAGGCTAAAAGCTAAAATACGGGACCCGCTCCAAAACCGACGGTATTGATCGAGGGCTCCTTGGGTGGTAAGCAGTTTTGGTGAAATTGGAGCAATTCCACTCAGTGGACGACACGTGGCAAGCGGAGGAGAGAGAAAATCGCTGCTCATCGCGTGCTAACAGTTGAGCAAGTCAACCACACAAAATGAGTATTTGGCATTGGATCTAGGGGATCTAGATCGGACAGTCGACATCGCACCCGACGGCAAGACCGGATTTAACGAGGGAATAAGCCACGATTCAGAAGAATTTGAGGTCCGCTTTGACCACCACGGTGGAGGAAGACTCATTCCACGACGTAACCGAAGAATTGAACCGACGAAGTAGGTTGGCGTAGTTACAAGAGGACATATGGCCACTCCTTGTGAGCCTGATGATGACGTCGAACAGGGAACTCCAAGCGCAGTTGCAGTAGGTGATTCGACGGAGGTGGAAGAGGAACCGAACCGCCATGGGAACGAATGGCCTTATAGCCATGAACAGAGACAGAAGACACACAGAGAAGAGGAACTGGAACATTGAGAGGAAGACAAAAGACAGAGAAGAAAAGAAGACAGTGAAGCAAGAAAAAGCAAAAAGGAGACAGAGGGACGAGCTAACCAAAGGCCGTGTCTAGCACCAGAGAGCTTGAGAGATTCAAGCCATCCTCGAGAGGATCTGCCAGACTAGAGAGGTAAAAGAGCAGGTAGGAAAAGAGTCTGTGCACTCCAGTGGCTTGGGGAATCCAAGAACCGCCGTGCCAAGCAAATCTATTCCAGGAGATTCATATTGAGCTCCTGCATTGTAATTCTCTGCTTAAGACACAATAAAATAAGGCCACCATTGAGAGCTGGACCATAGATGTAGCCCTGGAGGATAGAGTGAACTCCTTATTAATTTCTTGTGTTCTTGTATTTGCTTGTTGTACTTCTTTGTTGTCTTTCCATTTCAAGTGTCTATGTATTTTCAATCTGATCAATCCATTGCTTAAATAACATAGACACACACACCAGCACATGAGTTTGTAATACCTTTATTCAATAAATATTTAACTGAGGTCACTCATCGGGTGATTATCAAATCAATTGGTATCATAGCTTTAGGTTGTAAGGTTAGACAAGCTTGTGTTGGTTTAGCTATTGAATGATCACTAGATCAAAGCTCAAATTAGGAGAAGGATAGTTGGTCGAAACTAATCCTGAAATTGGGAGAGTATATCCTAGAAAGACAATGTCAGAGGAAGGTTCGATGGGGCTAGACCCTCAATTCATAGAAAGTTTCCTAGCTATAAAGTCTATGGTAGAAGAAATGTATAAGGACTTTAGAAAACATAAGGCTGAAGATTCATCAGGTTCTAAACAAGATAAAGAAGAAGATGAGTCTCACTCCCATGACCACTCCAAGGGAAAAGGGAAAGAGGAAAGCTTTCTTACATCTCCTAATAGCCCTGTGCATAACAAGAAAGCATCTTTCATCAAGCTAGATGTTAAATTTGATCTGCCTATATATGATGGAGAGCTAAATGCTGAAAAGTTGGACAAATGGATTAGACAAATTGATGTGTATTGCAGAGTACAAAACATAGACTCAGACAAGAGCAAGATTCAGCTGACAAGCCTACGCTTAGGAGGCACTGCCTTGGTTTGCTGGGAAGGAAGAACCAAAGCTGATATGAAAATACATGGTAAGACCATCTCTGTCTGGATTGAATTTGTTTCTTCAATAAAAAAGCAGTTCTATCCATTGGCCTACATGCAACAAGCCATGATGAGTTGGCAAACTCTTCGATAGTTGAAAGGGCAAAGTGTGCAAGGGTACACTCAAGAGTTTAGAAAGAGAGCATTGATTCTAGGGATCTCATTAGACTCACCAGAGAGTATTTTGAAGGACATTGGTGGTCTACACAGCTACATGAGGCATACCGTCCTCATGTTCAATCCCACTAGTATAGATGAGGTATTTGTACAAGCTACTCATCTAGAAGCTAGAGGAAAGAATGGAAATCCAGAAGTTGGGGGACCATCCAAACCCACTGCAAGCAAGAGAAAGGAGAAAAGAAAGTAGAAGTGGAAGAAAGGAAGGCTAACACTGCACAGAAAAGAAAAGCTTCATGCACTCACTATAAAAAGGATGGGCATGATGATGAGCATTGTTGGATTCTACATCCAAATCTGAGACGTAAGAAGTTCGAGGGCAAGAAGAAGAAGACTGCTGCAGCTATTCAGAAAGATTTGGGGTCAGACTCAGGAGATGAAACAACTATGGCAGCCACAGGTATAAAAGGTAAGAATTCTGAAGCATCTACTAGTAATTCTGCTCAATCTGTTATTGATGAAGAAAATGAAAGAAAAAGACATGAGCTTTCCCATATTCGAGTTACTTCCAAATATCAAAAGATTGATACTTTGTTTGATAGTGGCTCACAAGTAAATTTAATTTCTGAAGCAATTGTAAAGAAATTGGGATTAGCAACCGCACCTCATAAGAAACCATACCCATTAGGATGGTTGAATGATAAAGCACAACTACAAGTGACTAGACAATGCAAACTCAAATTTTCTTTTGGGTCAGCATTTGTAGATGAGGTGGAGTTAGACATAATTCCTTTGGATATATGTGGAATTGTTTAAGGAAGTCCTTACTTGTATGATAGAAAGGCTATCTTCTATAGAGCTAAGAACAAGTATCTACTTGTTAAAGAGGGAGTCGAATACTTTGTAAGAGCTCATAAGCTCAAGAATAATTATACTCTCATAAACTCAGGGCAGATGAAAAGAATGATAAATTCATGCAAACAATTATTACTGATGGTTGTAAAGGAAAAGAAACCTGATAAAACCAATGTATTTGAGGGCTGTAATGTTGAATAGCAAGCTGATATAGAAAAGGTTGTTTCAGAGTATGATTTCTTATTTCAAGAACCTAAAGGTCTGCCACCCAAAAAGGAAATAGTACATGATATTATTTTGCAACAAGATGTTCCATTGCCTAACATTGGGATGTACAGTTTGTTAGCTTTAGAGAATGCTGAAATCAAGAAGCAGGTGTATGAGTTGCTCGAGAAAGGATTCATCGGGCCTAGCACATCACCATGTGGGTCACCAATCGTTTTGGTGAGAAAGAAAGATGGCTTGTGGAGAGTGTGCATTGACTATCGAGCATTGAATAAGATAAGAATCAAAAATCGTTATCCCCTTCCTCGCATAGATGATCTTTTAGATCAATTGAAGGAAGTTGTTTATTTCACCAAGCTAGACTTGCACAGTGGATACCATCAGGTCAGAGTTGCAGAACAAGATACATGGAAGACTACTTTCAAAACAAAGCAGGGATTATATGAGTGGCTAGTTATGCCTTTTGGCTTAACTAATGCTCTTGCTACTTTCATGAGATTAATGAATGATGTACTCAGACCTTTTCTTGATGATTTTGTTATTTTGTATCTGGATGACATTCTGATTTTTAGTAAAACATGGGAAGAACATTTAAAGCATGTTAATCAGACATTAGATGTTTTGAAAAGAGAAAAACTTTATGTTAAACTCTCAAAATGTGAATTTGGCAAAACATCTCTAAACTACTTGGGTCATATAGGGGGGGGGGGGGGGGTCAATTGAAAATAGATCCCTCTAAAGTGGTAGTCATTGTAAACTGGCCTAAACCCAAGTCTGCTATAGAAGTAAGAAGTTTCTTAGGAACAGCACAATATTGGAGGAAGTTCATTTCTAACTTTTTCTCAATTGCAGCTCCCTTACATGCTTTAACAGGATTGAACAATGTGTTTCAATGGGGAGGCAAACATCAGAAAGCCTTCGACACCTTGAAAGAAAAGATTAGTACAGCACCTGTACTAGCACTGCCTAATCTGCAAAGACCATTTGAGATCCAAACAGATGCCAGTGACTATGCCATGGGAGCAGTGTTGACACAGCATGATAAATCCATATGTTATCATTCTGAGACTTTTAATCCTGCAGTAGTTAACTATCCTACATATGATAAAGAATTGTATGCATTAGTTCAGAGTGGGAAAAAGTGGAAACATTACTTAATGGGCAAAGAGACAGTAATACATACTGATCATCAACCACTTCAATATCTACACTCCCAAACTAAGTTGCAACAATCAATACATTACAAATGGATGGGTTTTCTACAACAGTTTCATTTAGTCATCAGATATAAAAAGAGCATATGTAACAAAGTTGCAGACATGTTATCTAGACCCATTACAAATGCATCTACCATACTCAAGCATAATTCTGTACTACATGAAAGCTACATTGAACAATATGCTCAGGATGTGGACTTTAAAGATGTATATGCAACTTTGAGTCAAGGCAAAAGAGTAGAGGAATTGGATTATCATGTAAAGGACCAACTCTTATATCATTATGGGAAACTCTACATTCCACAAACTGAGAGAGTAAAGATAATTAGGGAAGCACACACTTCTCTCATATCAGGTCACTTTGGGGTAAGTAAAACAGTTGCACAGTTACAAAGGTTTTGTTATTGGCCGAAAATGAATGAGACAATTTCTAGATATGTAAGAGGGTGGGCTATGTGTGCTAAAAGCAAGCCCAGTAACAGAAAACTAGGCTTGTACACTCCATTGTCAATTCCTTCTCACCCTTGGGAAAGTGTTTCCATGGATTTTGTTGGAGGACTGCCTAAATCTAGGAAAGGTCACAATTATCTATATGTTGCTGCGGATAGGTTCAGCAAAATGTGTATTTTGATACCTTGTAATAAACAGATTACAGCTGAACAAACTGAAAAATTGTTCTTTGAATATGTATGGGTTCATTTTGGATTACCCACTTATATTGTATCTGATCGAGACACCCGATTTGTGGGGAAGTTTTGGTCAAGTCTGTGGGAACTGATGGACACCAAACTGAAGAAAGCACAACTTTTCATCCACAAACTGATGGCTAGACAAAAGTAGTTAACAGGACAGTGATCCAGTGACTGAGAGGATATTGCAGCAAACATCCTAAGCTTTGGGATGAACATTTGTGTTACGTGCAACATGCTTACAGCAGAGCAAAACATTCTTCTACACAAAGATCTCGTTTTGAGACCTGTTTTGGTTTCACACCAAGGTCTCCTTTAGATTTTGTCTTTGGTAAAGATACCATGGTTGATGGACACAGTGATGTGGACAAGGCAACTAGATTCATTGAACAGATCCAGGAGATCCACCAGGTAGTACAAGAATAGCTAGAAAAGAGCCAAGCCAAATACAAGGCTAGGCATGACAAGCATCGGATGGAGCATAGTTTTCAAGTTGGTGACCAGGTCTGGATGTATATCAGCAAAGACATGATGCAAGGTGAAGGTAAAAAGCTAAAGCCTATTAGGTATGGACCCTTTAGGATACTTGAGAATATTGGTGAAAATGTTTTTCGCCTTGATTTACCAGCTTACATGCACATCTACTCAGTCGTAAATGCAGATTGCTTGAGATTGTTTGAACCTTCAATGATTGAGGACCCTGAAGAGTAGAGTCAATTGCCTTCTATTGATGACCTGCTACCTGAATATCTTAATGAATTGCAGGAAGACACAGTACTGGACAGGAAGGTGAGGACAATGCGCAGGGGAGATGTTGAGTACCTCAGAGTTGGGCTCAAAGGTTCAAAGCCGAGCAGTGCAAAGTGGATTGAGATTGGACAAGTGAGAAAACAATACCCTCACTTAGTCAATGCTTAAAAACCAACTTTTGGTGGTCCAAAAGCTTTTCAGTGGGAAGGCCGTGATCCAAATTGGATCCATGAAAATAATCAAAAGGAACCATGGCTGTACCAGGTCGGATAGACTTCAAAGAATTCAGAACAGCAATCAAAAAACACCTCTAAAACTAGTGGTAGTGGGCAGCCAGCATGGAACAATGAGGACCTCGGTCAAAGCGCTGATCGAGGCCCATGGAGACTGCATGGGAGGCGAAATTAGCCCATGGGAGGCCCAGATCGGGAAACAGAGGTGGTTTTTGAATCACGCATCGCTGGGCGAAAACCCTCAAAATGGAGAAGCCCCGAGCACTTGGTCACATGGGGAGCCGGAGAAGCGAAGGACAAAAGGCGAAAAGGCTAAAAGCTAAAAGGTGGGACCCGCTCCGAAGCCAGTAGTATTGATCGGGGGCTCCTTATGCAGTAAGCAGTTTTGGTGAAATTGGAGTGATTCCACTCACGGCCGACGCGTGGCAATCGAGGGAGAGGGAAAACAACATCATCGCATGTTAACGGTCGAGCAAGTCAACCGTATGAAATGAGCGGATGGCAGATCTGGGGGATCCAGATCAGATGGTCGACATCGCACCGACGGCAAGACTGGATTTAACGAGGGAATAAGCCACGATTCAGAAGAATTTGAGGTCCGCTTTAACAGCACGGTGGAGGAAGACTCATTCCACGACGTAATCGAAGAATAGAACCAACGAAGCAGGTTGGCGTAGTTACAGGAGGAAATGTGGCCACTCCCTGTGAGCCTGATGATGACGTCGAACAGGGAACACCAAGCGCAGCTGCAGTAGGCAATCCGACGAAGGTGGAAGAGGAACCGAACCACCATGCAAACGAATGGCCTTAAAGTCATGAACAGAGATAGAATACACACAGAGAAGAGGAACTGGAACACAGAGAGGAAGACAGAAGAAAAAGAAGAAAAGAAGACAGTGAAGCAAGAAAAAGCAAAAAGGAGACAGAGGTTCGAGCTGACCAAAGGCACCGTTGAGCACCAGAGAGCTTGAGAGATTCAAGCCATCCTCGAGAGGATCTGTCAGACTAGAGAGGTCAAAGAGTGGGTAGGAAAAGAGTCTGTGCACTTTAGTGGCTTGGGGAATCCAAGAACCAACCTGCCAAGAAAATCTGTTCCAGGAGACTCATATTGAGCTCCTGCATTGTAATTCTCTACTTAAGACAATAAAATAAGGCCACCACTGAGAGTTGCACCAGAGATGTAGCCTGGAGGATAGGGCGAACTCCTTATTAATTTCGTGTGTTCTTGTATTTGCTTGTTGTACTTCTCTGCATTCTTTCCATTTCAAGTGTCTGTGTATTTGCAATCTGATCGATCCATTGCTTAAATAACATAGACACACACACCAACACATGAGTCTGTAATACCTTTATTCAATAAATATTTAACTGAGGTCACTCATAGGGTGATTATCATATCAATGAAACTAGAAGTACCCCCCAGAACAACAATAATTGAGTGACCAAAAGCAGAAAATGAGCATTGACTATGAATAGTTGCGATAAAAGGTGAGAGAATCAAGGAAAAAGGAGGAAATGTATCACCCCAGATAGTAGAGGAAATGAGGAGTGTGAGTAGTGGCACTTATATATCTATATATATATATATATATTATATATATATATATATATATATATATATATATATATATATATTGGGTGGATAAGAGGAAAACTTGATCCAAAAATAGAATCCTTGGGCAGAAAGCAACACAAGATTACAACACTTAATGATGAGGTAAATGACTAGGAATTCGAAACACATGAGACAACACCCAACTAGCCCTTTTAGAACCAAATGGAGAAGGAGTACGTATACCGAACCCACATACAAATACAGCTCAGTTGAAGCCTTACACCAGTGGCTTTATAGCTCTGGAGCAATGAGGGTGATAATACTACCACCAATTCAAAGTATGGCCCCATGATGTTGTTATGGAGGAAGAAGACAAAGAACATTGACCTAGTGAAATATGATAGTACTAAAAGAGATTTCCAATAATAGCTAATGCAACTGAAACATCATCTACCATAATCAAAGAGTAATCATAAAAATGGAGACAAGTGATTGAAGAAGGATAAGTATACCAGAAGTACCCGAGGTCACCTAAGCTTACGAGAAGAGCTTCGCCACCCCAATTTTCATAACTAATTTTCCACTTAGGATAGATGTCTATGAAGTTATGAAGATTGGACGAGAATAAAATGACAAGCATGAGAGGAATTCATGTGGTGAATGTTGGGTCACCGAATAGATATTTGGAAAGCCTAACACACTCTTCAACACATTCCAACCATTCGTACATCATGCGCTCATGAAGAAGCGTGAAGAATTTGATATCGGAGATCTAAGAAAATTTCCCAATCGATCAGGTATTAAGGTTGCCATAACTCCTCCTAAGAGACACTGTGAATCCTTATACCCTTGTACTGCCCCGTAACGCCTACCCATCTCTTGCATTTATAACAATGGGATTGGGTGAGGTAGCTCGGAGACATGGGATCCGGCGAGAGAGACACGCGATGATTCCCATCAAACATGAGGCAAGAGCAGCGACGATATTAAATGTCGTCAATCCTTGTGCAATTCTCCTCTTCACATGTTAATCATGCTTGTTGTCAAGTTGTGGCTTAGTGGTAGCACCCCCATTGGGGACTGTTGAAAAGGTAGCCCCCATTTTGTATCAAAACTTAATTGAATTTATGTCATCACTTGTTGATATCACTTACCACGTGGTATCCAATGTGATTTGGCATTCCCTACACCCCCAATTTGCTAATGGATCCACCACCAATTTCCTTCCTATGGGTGTGATGAAGAATAATGTAGTGGAATCGAGGGAGGAAATATATTATACTAGATACTACATCATGAAAATGCCAAATCCTCACCATTTTATGTGGGGTCATACTGTTGAGTATTTTCTGAATGCAATGGATTACTACCTAAGAGTCTCCATTGCTCTGGAGAAATCTAAAACCTCACCGAGTTGTTATTTGTAAACCCTTCTCTATTGCTAATAATTCCTCTAAGTAAGCATTGTAGTGACACCACTAGGCCATGCAAATAGATGCAATGTATTAGAGTGTTCATCTCGAAAAATTCCTCCATACCTAGCCTTGCCTAGGTTTCCTTTTGAAGCATCATTGAAACTAAGTTGAATAAATCTTGATGAAGGTGGTGTGTTTGTTGTATAAATAGGATGCATTGGTTTGTGCATGGTGGAGAAGATGGAAGTTACCATTGAAGGATTCACATTAAGGGTTTGTAGAATAAAAGCTTTTGAGTCATCAATCTTCCAGTTCTTTGTATTCCATGGGGAGGAAAAGATAGATTCTCTTATGTTTAGGACAATAATTTCCTTAATATGTCATGGTTGGAAGCTTTTCGTTTGGAATAAATAGAGATTTTGTTCCTTCCATAAATTCCATAACGTGAATCTTAAAGCCAAATTCCATACCCTGGAGACTATGGGATTCTTGCATTTATTTTGGATATAATTGAGAAGAGTCATGAGATCAGTTGAACATGGGCGATTGCACCTGAATATTTGGGAAATGATTGACCAAATCTCCATTTTGAAGGGACATGAGAGAAAGAGATTGTTTTCATTTTCCTCAACGTGGTTGCATAGTTGGAAAAATGATGGGCCCTGGAAACCCTCCTCCAGAGCCGATCCCAGGTAAGAGTGCACCCTCGTGCTAACAAAATATGAATGCAGACAGTTTCAACCACCATGATCTCTCCGAAATACATTTCCACACTCCCTCGTTATCTTGCAGTCCCAACCTACTAAAAGGGAATAAGCTTCTTTAAGTGGAATAATCTTGTTGATTTTTGTCCCCACCTTAGCATATCATTGTTAAGAGAAAATCTAATTTAATTGTTTGTTGGTGTTGAGTTGAATTCTTTCCATGGTAAATGATCTGGCAGACTCCCCAATCCTCTTTTCCCTTCCATTGTCTCCATAGTGGCTCACCAACTTGAGGCAACCAAAAGTATGAGACCTTGTGTGCTCCTAATCCTTCATTCAAAGTTTTAATAGAGAATACGTGTAAATTATTGTCTAGAGGAGGGAATTGTTTCCAAGCATCTTCCTAGATGGATGTCATCATTCCTCCTTTAATATCCTAGAAGGAGTACTTCCTTTCCATTTCCTTGCCTTGCTGAGTCCATACAAAGTCCCAAATCCTTTCCCAATATCTTGAAAGCTTAGGTGTGCCTCCCGTGTTGGTAATGGTTCATATTTTTGAGCCATATCCTTTTCTAGAGTTCCAAATCTCCTAATCTCTTAGGAAAAATGAGTGTGTCCCAACTAACTAGTGGCCACTTATGAACTTTCTGGGTACCTTTCCAAAGAAAATCCATCCATAATGAGTGAAGACAATGACATGCAATTTTTTGGATAGGCATTACCGCTAGTTAATAGTTGGGGATTACTTGTAAGACTGCTTTTGTGAGTACCAGACAACCTACAAGATTTATTGTCTTGAAAACCCAATTAATGATCATTTTGTGCATACATTCATTTAGATGCTCCCATGTCTACTCTATTGTAATAAAATACTAGGGGAACTCCCAAATATTTTGATGGTAGTTGAGCCCGACGGAAACCTAATACTCTTGTTAGCTAGACTTCATTGACTCTAAGAAATTAAAGAAAAAAGTATTAGTTTTAACCTTATTGAATTTTGTTCCTGAAGAATACATAAAAATGCTTAGGATATGTTAATTCCTTTAACTTTCTTAAGGGTGGGAGGCCCAAAAAGCACAACATCATCCATGAATTGTGCATGGAGGTTTGTTATTTTCATGAGAAATTTCTTTATATTCTAATGAGGAATAGAAATGTTTAGACACAAATACACAAAAAGGCTCAAAGACATTACAATAAATACTCATTATGAGCCCAACATGTCACATACAGGAATTGAACTTGGTTGGGGAGGATTACAACATTTCTCATAACCACCCAAGTTAAATCCAATTGACTAGCCTCTACACTTTGTTGTGAAAATATACCCATCACTTATTTGATATCAATGTGTATGAAATTTTAAAGTATTTTCATATATTGTCAATATAGTTATTATAAACTCTATCTCTAAATCCCTATATTCTTGTGTCAAAAACATCGAAAACAACCCCTAAATAAAACATTACTACTACTAAAATCATCCTTTGTAAAATTTACAACCTTCTTTTACAACTTTTCTTTTAAAACATGATATTAACTAGTTGGAAAACTTTAAAATAAAGACTTAAATTAATCAGTAATGTTTAAAAAATTCCTGATGGGGGTGTACAACTAGAGCATGAGAGGTTGTTGGGATAGATGTCGGTGTAACATCTATAACGAATTTAGGTGGCAGTGGATGAAGCTATTTAATGTGCATTGTTTAGTTTGTGTGCCATGTTGGGTTTTAAATCTTGGTTAAGGTTGATGGTTGATCGATTGTGTAAGTATTTGGTGAATGGAGGTGAGGTTTCTACCTCATCCTCTATCTCTTGTATTTCTATGTGCACAAGCTCGTGGATACTCTCTGAGATAGTTTCTTTGAATTTTTAGTCTAGTCTTACAAAGGCTTTGGCTTGGGTTTGGACGAAAAAAGTCTTGATGAGGCATTTTTTGTTTGTCTCTTTCAATCGACTTCTTTATTCTATCTTTGCTTCTTCTCTATGTACTATTGGGTCACTATTTTTTGAGTTTTCCTTTCATCATTTATATAAATGCCTTATAGAAGATTTAGAGATTTAGCTTGGGTTTTGAAGGTCAAGGGTCATTGCGGCTTTCATTATCTGCATACTTTCATAAGCTTCTTCTTTGGGTGATTTTTAAGTCTAGAGCCCCCTGTGTCTCTCCTTAATTTCCACTTTTGAGTCAAGTGAGTAGGTAATTGGGGTTCCAATTTCTCAAGACTTGGTTTTTCCATTATTGGTTCAGTTGGGGACAAGTGTGGAATCACTCGAATTCTTTAGTTGTTTGTCATTCTCTTCGTTTGTTTTATATCGTTAAAGTATGAATTATTGTTATGGGGTACTCTTATGGGATGTTGTTATGTTCATGTTTATGTTGTGTATATATGGTAGAATTGTGGGCTCTGTATTAGCTAACAAAGTTACCAACTTAATGGGAACTATAGGTCAAGTTCTTATTTTTTTAGAGGTTGCAAAAAATTATCCAATTTTGAAAAGTGTTGATGCAAAATACACATTTTTTCTTGGAGCATATTTTTGACACTTTAAATTTCTTATTTATTAAAGTATGGACAATTTTTTAAATATTAGTGATTTTCATGTTGATTTTGAAAAGTGTTGATACAACATCAACCCAATTTTTTGGGGGGCTTATTTTACACTTTAATTTTCTTATGTATTCAAATAGGATGTTGGTGATTTTCATGTTGATTTTGAAAAGCATTGATGCAATAACAATTTTTTTTAGATGGGCTATTTTTGACACTTTACATTCTCTTATGTGTCAAGTATGTTTTTTTTTAATGTTGGTTATTTAAACATTTTTAAAGTTTTCTTCATTTTTCTTCTTCTTTCTTCCTAAGATACTTTTTTTTTAGGGGTTTTTCAAGTCTGTGTTTTTATTTTTCCTTGTAATAGTTTTTTTGTAATGAAATTTTAATTTTCTTGCAAAATTTAAATAATAATAATAATAAAATTAATATTTTGAAGTTACATTTTTTTTATATATTTATGTATTGATAAAGTCTTTCGATAAAGACTTGGCCATGGTTTGCCTCTTCATATGGCCTGATGATGAACCACACTGGTTGGTTGGAAATGCGTCGGCCAAAATTCTAATATGTGATTTTATCGAAAGACTTTTCTCAATTCATTATGGATCACAGAATTTTGAATTGAGAAATATTTATGTATTGTTAATTAATACTTTAACACACATGATATTTGTCACTAAAAAAATAATTCTAACTATTTGACAAAAAAATACACATTTTGCATATATATATATATATATATATATATTAAAAGATATATACATATATATGAGATATATATTTTTATACATGAGATATTTAAGAATGTAAAAAAGAACTTATCGAAAAAATTGCACCAAAAAAATCGAAATAATAACAATTTTTATGAATTTTATATTTAGAGATCATAGCATTTGGTATTTTTTTTCAAATAATAATAATTCTACATAAATTATTATTTAAAAAATAATACCAAATGCTATGATCTCTAAATATAAAATTCATAAAAGTTGTTATTATTTCGATTTTTTTGGTGCAATTTTTTCCATAAGTTTTTTTATTTGACATATCATTTTAGTAAAACAATTAGATAAATTAGAAAACAATTTTAAAAAAATAAAAGTAATAAATTATTATTTAAAACAAAATAATTTTAAAAAATATTATAACACGAAAATTAAAAAACAAATAAATAAACAAATGGTTATCTATATATATAATTTAAAAATAAAAATAATACAAAAAATAAACAAATTGAAAAAAATTATTAAACCGATTAAGGGAAAAAATAAAAAATAAAATATAAATTAATAAATATATATATATATAGTTAATTTAAATAAATAAACCTTACAAAGAAAATGTTAAAAATGAAAAAAATATTTACATTAATAAATATCTATATATATCTATCTAATATATATATTATATATATATATTTATATAAATCTATATATATATATCTATATATATATATCTATATATATATATATATATATATATATATATTATATATATCTATAAAATTTAACGAAATTAAAAAAAAAAACTAGGGGAACCACGCCACTCTGGGTCGTCACCAAAGGGTCGTGAGCGTCGCTCCTATCACCTTTGACCCAACCCTTTGGCAGCGACCCAGCTGGCGGGTCAATTTTGGGAATCGATGACCTACCAACAGGGGGTGCTCTTACCGCCCTAGCCGCGGCCCTTTGGCAGCAGCCTGAGGTGGCCCGTCGATTCTAGGAATTGACTACCCCACCATGGGGGGACATGTTGGCAGGTTGTCATTTCCCAAATTGACCCACCACTTGGGTCGCTACCAAAGAACCACGATCCGACAAAGGGAGTTGTCTTTAGTGTGACTTTTTGGACTTTCCAGTGGCGGAATCCGATGGAAAAAATACGGTGAAATCCTTTTTTTTTTGTAATGCTTGGTAGGACCTTCTATTTTTATTTATGAAAAACAAGTTTAACCACATAGATGATATAGGTGGCCTCAACTTGCCCAGTGGGAAACCAAGTCTATTGACCACCTATCCGCGTTAAATGCATCCAAAAATCATATAGTTTAAGGAGATCTACCCAAGCTATATATACATCTATATCATAATATGAGTTTGAGTTTCTATCTATCATAAGCATACATTATAAAAGTAAATGTTATCTGCTAAAAAATTAAAAATAGTTAGGACCCTAACTATTAGTTTTGATCCTCTAAGTCTGAGTCGACTGGGGCTGGGTCATCAACGGAGCCTCTTGGTGCATCTTCTAGCTCACTGATACAAGGGATATACCTTTGGATTCTGTCTAGGCGGATGTTTGCTTGCACAATTGAAACTATATGGTCTGCAGGTCCTTCTTGTAGTTTGGCATGTCCTGGAGTGCCATTGCCATCCCCATTGATAATTTCTCCATGGCCTTCCCCATCAGGCTCTTCATGAGCCAGTATAGGTATAGAGTCTGCTTGAATTGAGTTAGACTTCCCCTCATACTTCCTGGGTCCGAGATTATCTCTCGCCAAGCCACCATCTCCTCTTCTGAGTCCGACTCCTCTTTTATTAGTTCCTCCCAGTGTTCTAAGATCTTCCCGATGCCTGCATCCATCCCTACTCTATACGTTGTCACTACTTCATGGATTAGACTTTCTATTGGCTTTCTTCCCCATCTAGGTTCTGAGGTACCTGGGTCAGCACCCCAGGGCTCCTCCCTTCCCCTTTTTTCGCGTCCTCTGCCATAGGCTAGTCTAGCCATGTCACCTATTGTGCTCACCTATTCACAAAACATTCCAGTTAGCTTACGAATTACATTTTCCAACCTTTCCACCATTCTATCGCTGCCCCTCTCCTTGCATCTCCTACCACCCCTGTCTCTGCCCCGATGCCCCTCTGCCCACTGCTTTGTTGCCTCATTTATGTCCGAAGTAACAACGCCTCTCCCCTGCCATGCAATAGCCTCTCTGCCAGAGCTAACAGTGCCACTCCCTGCCATGCACTAGCCTCTCTGCCAGAGCTAACATCGCCACTCCTCTGCCATGTAATAGCCTCTCTGCCAGAGCTAGCAGCGCCCCTCCCTTGCCATGCACTATACCCTCTACCTTTTTGGAAATTGCCTCTCTTTGCTTTGTTCCTGGGGATAGAATCCTGGTGCTCAATTCGCATGACACTTACAGCCTTACCCTCCCGTCCCTCGAACCACACAATTACTATTACTACCCTCAATTCCTTTCCCTTCTCCCTCCCCTCTGGCCTGAGTGCCTTCCACTCTCCTCTGTCCCTCACAATTGCCCCGCCTCTCACTTGATTATCTCCCTTCTATCCTTCCACTTTACAAGTTTGGCTGGCTAAGTTACTGTTCTGGCCTCCTCATATTCTGGTCTCTAGTGGTCCCTCACGATACCATTTATAGGTTCGAACTCACTCCCCTTCCCTCCCTGCATTCTCTCCTCTATGTTTGGACCTTTCATTCCCCTTCCATGTAAACACACAGGCAGCATTTCAATTAACGAATATGGCCAGATTACATACCCGGTGTCGCTTCGAAGGTGTCATTTCAGGTTGATGAGCTGATCTTCCTCGTCATTCCCCGTCTCACCTTCGCAACAATATTGTTCCCATCACCTTCATTTCTTCATACTCCCCCTTCTTCCTCTCTATCCATCCATCATATCTGTCATGTCCTTCCCACCTCCATCACTCCTTGGCTTGGTTGCCAGTTCTCCCTACTGGCATGTACGTCCTCATGCGGGTTGCCACCACACCCATCGCCATGAGCGTGTGGGATGCAGTGGGCTATACCGTTGTTATTTTCCTGACAACTATATCTCGCCTATTTCCTCGTGCAAACCACCACGATCGGGGGGAGGTGAAATCTTGATTTGTGTTATTTAATTAGTTTTTTTACTGTATATGTGGATTCAGTACCCTAGAAAACTCCTAGGGCACTTCGATTGCAAAGATTACCATCAAGCTTGTGATTTCATTAAATTTCTGCCGGATTTTAGAGAAATTTGACCAAAAACCCACGTAAAAGCTTCCAAAAAGTCGCACTAAAGACAAATCCCAACAAAGACCCTTTTAGTTTTATTTTATATATATAATATATATATATATATATATATATATATATATTTGAATTCTCATTTTTTATTATGATATATTTTCCATTAATTTTGGTTTTTTTTTTATTATTTTTCTTAATTATGGTTTTTTTTTGTTTTATATATATATATTATTTATATATATATAATATATTATATATATAATTTTTAATTTATCTTTTTTCAATTTTTTAATTTAATTATTTTTTTTTATTTTTTTTTATTCATTAATTTTATTTTTATTTTTTTTAAGGGTTGTGTCAATGTACAAATAGCAACTTGCCCCAATACGTGTCAATTTGATTTTTGATTTTGTTTTGTTACAATGAATCAAGTTTTCCCCCACGGTGCGTTAATTTGATTGATTTTTAAGTTTTCATTACAACTGGTCAAGCATACCCTCTATATGTGTGAATTTGGTAGTTGATTTTTAAGTTTTCATTTCAATGTGTCAAGTTGTCTTAGGTTAAGATTTTAAAATAACTATATTTTTAGAATTGGTATAATGGTTGTTTGATTTAGGTATTTATTTTTAAAGTTTTTTTAGTCATGATATTTGATATTGAAATATGTTGAAAATCTAAGTTTGTTATATTATTGATATTTGTTTTTAAATTCATGGCTAAAAGTTGTTGAAATTTTAAGGTTTTTCAAAGTTGTGATATTTTATTTTAAACGTCATGGTTGAAATTGTTGTTTTTTTGGTTTTTTGGAGTCATGATATTTTATTTTTAATGTCATTGCTAAAAAAGGTTGGAATTTTAACAACAATAAAACATTGATGCAACATCAACACTTTTTTATTTCGGGGTGTTTTTTCATGTTTATTGCACAATGATTTTAGTTTTTAATACCAAAAAATGAAATTTTAACCCCCCCAAAAAAGTTTTGATGTAGCATCAAGTTGCATCAACACTTTTTGTTTCAAGGTGTTTTTCATGTTTTTTGCGCAAAAAAAAAAATGGTTTTTACTGCCATTTTTAAAAACGTTGAAAATTTACCCCGAAAAAAATACAAAAAAAACATTGTTCCAACATCAAAAATTTTCATTATCGAGCTATTTTTTCATGTTTTTTAGCTAGAGTTCTCATTTTGAGATCATAGTTCTCATTAAGTCGGTAACTTTGTTGGATGTGCAGTGAATTTCATAATATGTGGGTCTAGGTCTGTGGATGACATTATTGTCTATAGGTCAAGACTTCATGGTATCCCTTTCATCTTTCAGTGTCCTTAGGTCATGGTATCTCCTCTGGTTGTCCTCATTTTCTTTCAGTAGCTCTGTTTATGGCCCTCGATAGTGGATGCATAGTCAACGAGGAGGTGGAGGCAAGTGTGGGAAGAAAAGGTTACATCCCTTTTCTTATGACTATGTTGCCTTTGCCTTCGATTTTGTATCATTATAAGTTCGTAAAAGAAATTTTTTACCTAGGAAGTGTGGAGGATAGGGGTTGTCTTTATGGCTTGGACATTGAGTTGGTTGGTTCAAAGGCGAAGTGGCCTCCAAATCTTGGTCATTTTTATGAGAGAAGGTTGCATTTCTTAAGCTCCTTGACATTAAATCAGCAAACAACCACATTCTTTTGTATTTTGTTCAATGACAAACAAGTTGAGAATTATAATGCCTTCTCATCTCTAGAAGACAAAGAGAATGGTTCACAATATTCGGTTTTGTTTGAACAATGTGGATTCACATCTGGCGCGAGTACAATCCATCTTGGTTTCTGATTCAAACTTAGGTGACCTCACTGATCCTCTTGCTAACAATGGGAACACTTTGGCCTTGTTCTCATTTGATTCAAAATCGTATGGAAATGGTAAGTGAGGTCATATATCTCTATGTTTTTTTTGTTGGTCTAGTCTTTGGTTATGTTTTTCTTCATCTCTAGTTCTACTGATGTTTATGGAGGTTATCAATTTATTTTACGTCTTCTCCGACTCAGTATTATGGTTTTGTATGGTGGGGGGTTGAAATCACGTCTACAATCTCTTTGCAAGCCTTCCTGATTTAATTGCAACATTGCTGGTATTATGAGAAAGTTGTTGCTACCTCTATCCTTTTGTTGCAAAGCTTTCAAGGCATTGCAGGATAATGGATCTTTTTGTGTGAGCAAAATTGTAAGCTTGATTACGATGGCAAACGGAAATTTGGTATTTTTATGGAAATAAAGAGACTTATGGTATATATTTCTTATATCTCCTAAGGCAACCTTTAATGTTGGTTACAACTTTTAAATATTGATTATATTTTTCTCTGATGTTATAAATATTTTGGATTAACCATTCTCTGACCTATATTTTTAATATACATCTTTTTTTATTATAAAATACAAGAATATATATTAAAAAAAAAATTGAAATTGAAATTACAATTTATTTAAAATTATTTCCTCAACCATTATTAAAAACAAATACTTTAAAGTCCATCCTCAAAATAAAATAAATATGACCATAATCATCTTCTTCCCTTTTTCAGCCTTAAAATAAAACCAATCCATATGAAATAATAATACTACTACTTAATAATAATATTGCTACTAATAAGTAATCGAGATTGAAATAAAGTTATACAAATAAAAAAGTAATGCTAATTATATTTTAAACAACCTCTTTAAAATAACAACCAAAATTATACTTACGAACACAAATTCTAAAATCAAAATATATATTATCCACTATATTTTTTATATTTTATATTTTAAGGTACATTCCTGTCTGATCAAGATAAGTTATTAGAACAAATTTTACTAGAAGGTATCACTCAAGGGAAAAGGGAAAAGCCTTCGACCATAAAATTAATTATGTAATGAAATAAAATAAAAACCCTTGTTGAAAAACCTTATGGTAGAGCCCACCAAGGAGATTTAATGCTTACATCACACCAATAGGAGAGAAGCGGGAGAACCTACCCTATAATCTCACTCTAAGTGACAAAGTTTCTCCTCAATGGATCGACCTTGATAGCCTTGTCATAGTCTAGAATAAGCACAAATTTTGTATTTAGAATTATGTAGAATAGCTGAGAAAAAGAGACTTCAAGGCTTACACCAAAGCTTCATGAAATATTACATTATGGCATTATGATCTCAGTAATTCACAATGATTGGGAGGAGAGTGAGCTTTGAATTTATAGAAGAGTCTCTTGACATCTCCCCCCCTTTTTCTATTAGAAAATGCAAAGAAACTTCAAGAAATATTGACTTGTCATCCATAAAAGGCTTGGGGACTAAGTCATTATATAAAAATATATTTAATCGTTTGAAAACCTTCCAAAAGAGGTTAACGACTACATAAGGAGGCTCAACTTGGCCTTCATGGGTGACGATTTTATATAGAAGTCTATTGTTCTTTAAAAATAGCTTAGATCGACTTGGAATAATACGTAGAGTCTAGGAATCCCCACTTGGGTGATCAACACACATATATTACCCATGACCATCAATATGAAAGATGGTTGGTTCACCTGATGGATGGTAAAGGAGAAGTTAATTGGTGGCAGCTTTTGGAGCTTTTTGAGAGATGAGGGCTCATGTGGCAATGTTGAAGGTCTGGGAGCCATATGGAACTTGTGGTGACTAAGGTGGTCACACTTTGGCATAATATTTCCATTATGGAAAGGGTTGAGGCTACTACGAAGGTTTAGGCACCATCACCTCAACCATCATTTGTTACATGGTTGAGAGATGATTATATGTATTGATATCTGGTTTTTTTCTACCATCTAGTTAACTTGGGCTTTATTTTGTGAAAGTTGATCGTAGGAAGGCCAACAAGCTCAGCGGTTTTGTGCGATGGTAAAATTGTCAAGTTTTTGGTTTTATTAGTTGATTTTTAAGTTTCAATGTTATAATGATATGGTTTCACCTAGGGGTTGTAGTATCATAGTCATTTTCTTTGTGGTTCTAGTCACCCTCAAGTTGGGCTACTGGTCTTTCTATGTGTGGCCCTTGGGATAGTCAAGTGGTGACCTAATTAGATTT